>OW386548.1:29950052-31268802 GCA_936435175.1 Glyphotaelius pellucidus | reverse complement strand
AATCCTGGACACCTTATATTTATTGTATTATCATTTTACAAATACGATGTATTATAGTATTCACATGAATACAAACCTTTGGGACTAATCGAATTTAATAATAAAAATTCATAAAAAAAAATAAAATTATTGCACTGATTTACATTGCTACCATTCGGAACAGAAATGTTGCTTTAAATGGCCTAAACTTTGGTTAGTGTCAATAACCGAATAGCCAGGCAAGAGTTTACAATCTTCCTCTTCGCCATCTCCTTCTTCTCGCAATTCCCTCCTGCCTAGAGTATACAATCCCGGGATCCCGGCCCATCTTCGATCCCGAAAATACCGGGACTGCACTTTGGCTAATCTCGGGATTTTCGGGATTGCCACAATCAGGTCTAGTTTGCATTCCGTAATCCGTTGCGCCTTGACTTGTTCGGAAGTTATGCGCGTACTAACATTTCGGAGATTCAATTTTATTTATATAGATAGATATTAACTACGACGTCTGAAATAAAATTTCCCGCAAATATAACAACATAGTTACCAAGGCAACGATTTATTTTTCTTTTTGTCTGGCATTATCAATAACTCGCTTTTGTAAAGGACAATAAACGTATAATAAATTTATTTATAATTTCATAACGCTAGAGCTTACCATTATATACCGCCTTTATTACTCGCATATAATGTAGATTTCTATTGGTGAGAGAATTATTGAAATCAATTTAGTGGTTTAGGCGTGAAAGCGTAACAAACAAACACACGCAGTTTCGCATTTATAATATTAGTATAGATAGTAAAGGTAAGTTGTCTTGTGTAACAAACAATATTAATAAATACTGTTTAAGAACTTACTATCTATGCTTTTATTTTATTTTATACCAATTATTAACCATATTTCCTAATCCCGGGATTACGCATCGAAAATCCCGTAATCCCGGGATTTAAAAATATACTCCTGCCACATAGTACTTACACCTCACCTGGTGATGTCATAGTCTCACTGGATAGTGAGGAGCTGTTGGAATTCTTATACATTATTCACATGAAAAGTAGGTATTTCTTATGATGTTAATATGCATATAAAAATTAATGTTTTTTTGTTTGTCCTGTATGCGTTCCTAAACCATTTATCTGATTGCGATGAAACTTTGGTGATTTGATGTGCACACGCCCACGAAGGTTTCTATGCATAATGATGAGCTCGGCGTTATGAAATTATTTCCATCCGATTGCGATGAAAATTTGGTGATTTGGTGTTGACACGCCCACGAAGGTTTTTATTAATAATGGTGAGCTCGGTGTTATGAAAGTATTTTTCCTATTCCATTCATCCGATTGCGATGAAACTTTGGTGATTTGGTGTGCACACGCCCACGAATAATATGAGCTCGGCGTAATTAAAATATTTCCTACATTCATCCGATTGCGATGAAGCTTCGGTGATTTGATGTGCACACGCCCGCGAAGGTTTCTTTACATAATGGTGAACTCGGCAAGGTTTCTCTATCGGTTTCTTGGTGAGCTCGGCATTATGAAATTATTTCCTACATTCATCCGATTGCGATGAAACTTTGGTGATTTGATGTGCACACGCCCGCGAAGGTTTCTCTACATAATGGTGAACTCGGCGAGGTTTCTCTATCGGTTTCTTGTTGAGCTCGGCGTTTTGAAATTATTTCCAACATTCATCCGATTGCGATGAAACTTTGGTGATTTAATGTGCACACGCCCGCGAAGGTTTCTCTACGTAATGTTGAGCTCGGCGTTATGGAAGTATTTTTCCAATTCCATTCATCCGTTTGCGATGAATCTTTGGTGATTTAATGTGCACACGCCCGCGAAGGTTTCTCTACGTAATGTTGAGCTCGGCGTTATGGAAGTATTTTTCCAATTCCATTCATCCGTTTGCGATGAATCTTTGGTGATTTGATGTACACGCCCGCGAAGGTTTCTTTATATAATGGTGAACTCGGCGTTATGAAAGTATTTCCTATTCCATTCATCCGATTGCGATGAAACATTAGTGATTTGTTGTGCACACGCCCACGAAGGTTTCTAATGTATAATGGTGGGCTCTAGCGTTATGAAATTCTTATAAAAAATTTGCAATAGATGGCGCGCAAGTAGTTCGAAAAACGTGTGTATTTCATGTAGTTTGGCGGCAGACAGGGAAAGCGGGAGGGAGAAGGGATTCTGTGATGGGTAGAGGGGAACGAAGGAGAATGGGGGTAAGGGAGGGGAAGGTGGAAGGGGAACGCGGAAAGGGGAAGTGCAACGCGAAAGTGAACGGCGACGGGATTGTAGATGCATGGGAAAGGGCAGGGGCAGCGAAGGGGTGGGGGGTGAGGGACGGGCAGAGGGAGGGATTTCAAAGGAGACATAGTAGTAGTAGGTAGAGAAAAGCAAGGGTAAATTTAGAAAATTCATGCTTCTTACAAGGACAGCTGAGTCATTCTCACTCATCGGAAAACTTATTTATTCATGTAAACCTCTCCTCATAAACCCGGGCATCCCTGCTCACGGGTTACAAAACGTAGCGAACCACTTGGGGGGACCTATGGCAGGGATGTTGGTTATCTAATAAATGGTTCCCGGGGCGCACGGTTAGTAATTTTGAGTATCGAGCGTAACTTTATTATTTTAGTATGTTTTTGGGACAATACAAATTATCATTATATGAAAAAATTGTTAAAAAAATATATTGCGCCATTCAACCTGGTGAAGTTGTTTTCAATGCTTATAGCAATATACGAGGGTGGGTTTATAAGTTCGCGGAATGGGTAGGAAGGTGATTATTGAGGATGTTACTGAATTAGGTACTAATTGAACAACTCATTATTAGAATAAACACCGGGTTTTATCGTAATTAAGTCATTAGTCTTTGAGCTATTGTCGACCAAACAAGTCAATCGGGAAGAAATGGTGAAATATCGAGAAAATCGAGTTCCGCGCTGTTATAAACTTTCTTACAAAGCAAGGAAAATCAGTTCAGACCATACTGAAAGAGATGTCATACGTTTACGGGGACCCTTGTCCAAGTAAAACTATGGTTTACAAGTGCCATACCCTATTTAAACAAAGCAGAGAGTCACTTGAAGACGGCCCACTGCCAGGAAGGCCCATCGAGGTGACCGCTTTGGAAATTATTCAAAAAGTCGAAAAATTAATATTAGACGATGCCCGATCAAAAAAGAACAGCTCGCAAAAATGGTTGGAGTATCAGATAAAACCATTTTCAAAATACGACTAAAGTCAGCGCAAGATGAGTGCCGGGAATGCTCACGCCGCGAAAAACGACAGCGTGTGGAGTGTTCTCGTGCATTTTTGGACCTCTGTAGAGAAGACAAAGATGGAGTGTTTGTTCAAAATGTTACTGGCAATGAAACTTGGATTTATCATATGAACCTAAGTCTAAATTGGACTCAATGCAGTGATACAGAAAGGCACACCACCGCCAAGAAGTTTAAGGTGTCACAATCGGCTGGGAAAATCATGGGGACAGTCTTTTGGGACTCAGAAGGAATCCTGTTGATCGATTACAAAGATAAAGGTGTCTCCATAACCGGAAATTACTTTGCTTTAATCTTAGACTAATTGAAGGAAGCCAGCAAGGAGAAAAGAAAGGGAAAATTGACCAAATAAGTCATCCTTCTGCACGACAACGCGCCTGTTCACAAAAGCCCAGTTGCGAATGCTGCCCTGCAGAAGGTGGGCTTCAAAATTTTGCCACAACCACTCTACAGTACTGACCTGGCTCCCAGAGATTATTAATTTTTTCTAAACATGAAAAAAAACCTCGTGGGAAAAAATTTTCAAGTCATGAAAAAGTGAAGGATGCTATTTTAGAAGGATGCTATTTTTTAGACAAAGACAAATCTTTTTTTTTTGAGGGTATACATAAGTTAATTGAAAATCCAAAAAAATTATTAAGGTAACAGATGAATATATTGAAAAGGAAAAATAATTTTTGATTTTTATTTCTACTCCTTACCCCCCATTCCGCGAACTTAAAAACCCACTCTCGTATTTATAAAAAAATTAGGTTCCGTATGTTTGCGTTCGCAAATCTCAGAAAGCAATCGATAGATTGACTCAATTTTTTTACAGAACATTGCATTTCAGCAGAAGAGTGTTTCTCTATATAATGGTAAGCTCTGGCATTATGAAATTTGTATACCTATATCGATCTGTAAATCAAAAATCGCCTTGGGGCTGAAAAAAATAAAAGTTGTTAAATTAAACCCTGAATACATCACAAAACTAATTTGACACATTAATATCCATTAAATACAGAGAACGTAAAATTTTGCCAGATACATTCGGATACATTTTTGAAAGTCTCGATGAATTCTAAACTTAAAGAAAAAATACGTTTTGAAAAATCGTTACTTCAATATTTTTTATCACACTAAAACACAAGTTAAATAGTTATGACAATCACCTGATTTCCTAGATTCTATCATAAAGATTCATAAAAACACAGTAGTTATAGTTGAATTATCCCCATGACGTGCACATGTCGACCCGCGGAGAGATCCAAACTCGACAGACATAACGACAGACCGGTCAGTGGTTGAGTGGGCATCACGTTTGGGTCCCAGCCGGGCGTCCCGTGTTCGATTCCTCGACTGGCTAAGTCCTCCATCACAACACGAGCAACATTTTCGGCTTTCTGTGGTGGTAGTTGGAGATTTTAAAACATTGTTGGGTTATTCGTAACCCGGGAATGTTTGTCTTTCTTTATAAAAAAATATAATAAAATAAAATTACTCGTTCGCGTTTTGAGGTAGTGAGTAATTCCGATGGTGCCATACGTCGCAAGCAGCCGAAATGTTTTTTTTTGTAATTCTAAAAATATTAGACACCCAAATAAAATAAAATGAAATCCAGAAAGAAACCTTGGGTTTTATAATAAAGTTACGCTAGATACCTCAAATTATTTACTGTGGGGCGGTGGTACCCATACCCTCCTCCGAAATTGTGCACTTTATAGGTATTTATTGCACTTCATTATGAGTCATAAAATTGGGGGATTTAGATTTACAACTGAGGTTATATCATTTGTCAGATTGTTTGTTACCTATTTATTACATAATGCAAATAGTCATACATAAATTCTGCTTAAATGTAAATATTCTTATCATCTCAAATAATTACATTCATTCTGAAAGTGTTGAAAGTGAGTGGTTGCTCCAACATTCTAAGTAAGAAGCTGGAATTTCTTATCAAAGTATAAACAATAACTTTGCACTATTAATACTTAAGACAAAACATAATCTAAGTATTCTGAGTTATTCTGTGAAGTGAAAAGCAACTACGTATATAAAAGCCAAGTTTTTTTTTAATTAACAGAAAGTTTAAAAAGTATATTTATTCGGTTGTAAATAAAATGAAGTGCAAATTAATGAGAACATTTTTCATTTTATTTGAATAATCTAAGAATTAAATTTGTTTCAAAATTAATCATGTTGTCAATATTGAGAAAAACGTTGATTCCCACAGTTCGGATTTCAAGAAGGTAATTGTTTTTTTTTTACATTTATTTACTGTTAGTTGGATGTTATTGGTTATTACTTACTACCCGACTGTACTAGAGTTTTGACACTATTTTTACGAAATCTTTCAGTAATATTTTTTGTCAATATTGGAAAAAATCAAATAAGCAAATAATTGGTTTAAATTTGTTTTGCTTACGTTGGAAATTATTCAGCGTTGACCTAGAAATAGGAAAACGGAAAAGCTACGCAAATTTCTTGAAAGTAAGCAAAATTGTCAATAATAAAAAAAAGCTTTTAAAATATGAATTCACAATTCGACGTTTTTCCATGTTTCCGCTGAGCATGGGATAACCTTTTCGAATAATTATTTACGGGACTATCAAGGTCTGAACACTCTGAACAGTGAGCTCTGGCGTCTTGATATTTGCACATATTCTGTCTGCAGCATCATTAGCTTGAAATATGTGTTTTTTTTTTCATATTTGCGGTTTTCTTAAGACAAAATACTTGGAAAACAGAATGATTTTCAAATTATCTGTATCGTAGGACTGCTGCGGGGTAAAAGGGGACTGCGGGCGAGTGTTCCAAACTATTTCGAATTCAGAGTTCGTGCGCTCATAAAAATGATTTACTTACCAAATCGATGTTTGACTGATTGATTACAAACTTAGAACACACGGAGAGCCAGTGAAACTTTGGCATCCCCAATTGGGGTAGGTTGTGAGGAGGGAAAGGAGATGAGAGGAGGAATGTGGGAAAGTGCCCGGCTATTCAGATCTGGTCAAGGAGATCATTTCAAGCAACGTTACATTTCTCAATAATGGTCTTACACAGAGCGATATTGAGAGTATCTCTGGAACGTGCCGCAAATATTCTTTATATTATTTTTGAATTAATTAATTGTGAAATAAAACAAATCCCTAAGAGATTTGAACTCGCGAATTTCGGATTGCTAGGCGAGAACCTTACTCCTCGAACACGGAGGCCACGCATTAATTTTTTTTATTTTATTTTTTTTTTATTTATTTATTTTATAGATCAACAAACACGTCCCGCTAAGCCAATTGCAATTGGCTTGACAGCAGGTGCTTATAATTACTTACAAATATATTTAAAGTTATAATTTACATCTTTTATCTACAGTTTAAACATTTTTTTCATAAATTTTATCATAAGTATCAAAATAAATATTCTTTTTCCAATAACCAATTTTTCACCATATATTTTACCTTATTCATAGAATTATGTTGTTTTATATTGTCAGGTAATAAATTAAATATCTTCGGTATGTTGTATTCAAACGTTCTCTGTCCGTACTTATTATTAAATTTCGGAACTATTAACCCGTCGTTACGCGTGAATCTAGTGCTATATTTATGATCTAGTTTCTCTTTATGCTGCGGGGTAAATATATGCTGAATTATAATTTTATACCATATTATTGCCTTCACAGGTAAAATTTTTGCACTCTGAAACAGCAACGGAGTATTGTGTCTTTGTTTGAAGATATTAGGGAATAATATTAATATAAATTAACATAATGAATGATTTATCTCGGGGTGTTTTAACCTTCGTCATGTTCTTTGAATGATGATCACGGCCATTTTGAATTTTTAAATCATGAACAGAACCGCGTTTATGATTTTAGTCACTTTGAGACAAATATTTTAAAAAATATTAAAAATTCTAAAAATTCTAAATGGACGAATAAAATATTATGATTGTGGTCAAAACACCGCAAGCTTAGAAGTGAAACTAATTTGTATTGATGAAATTACAGTGCCAGCAATTTGAGTGGCATCACATTCGAAGAGTTGACGGAGAACCGCTATGAAGAGGTCATGGACCACCTTCGTGAGGTGACCTACAAGGATGTCCCCTTGTACAAGGCCGCCGGGCTGGTGGGCGAAGGCAGGGCCCCCGTTGAACTGGACAACGTTTACCTCAACAGCATCAAGGAAGGGGTGTCCATGGTGGCGCTTGACAAAGGAAAGGTAAGCCTAATGATTCGGTTTAATTTTTGATTGATTCGGTGAAATTATTGATTGATTCGATAAAATTATTGATTGATTCGGCGAAATTATCAATAAAATAAATAAAATTGATAAAATTATTGATTGATTTGGTGATTTTTTTGATTCCACAAAATTACTGACTGAAGCGGTTTTTTTTTATTTACACGGTATCATTATTGACTGACTCAGATTAATGATTGATTGATACGATAGGCCGGCGTAGTCCAGCGGTAAGGCTCTTGACTAGCATTCCGAAGGTCGCGGGATCGAATCCCGGCGGGTAAATAAATTTTATTTGATTAATTTGTGTTATTTCACAATTTATTCATTTAAAATAATATTTAGTATATTTGCGGCACGTTCCAGAGTGGAAGATACTCTCAGTATCGCCCTGGTGTAAGACCACCATTCAGAATTGAAACGTTGCTTGAAATGGCTTTGGCCGTGTTTAGTGACTAGATCTGAATAGCCAGGTACTACCCACCTTCCACTTCCCCATCTCCTTCTCCTCCCCACTACCTTCAGCCT
The DNA here is from genome assembly GCA_936435175.1 of Glyphotaelius pellucidus. Taxonomy (NCBI): domain Eukaryota; kingdom Metazoa; phylum Arthropoda; class Insecta; order Trichoptera; family Limnephilidae; genus Glyphotaelius; species Glyphotaelius pellucidus. Next base: position 31,260,776 of record OW386548.1, on the reverse strand, counting down.
CACAACATACCCCAATTGGGGATGCCGTAGTCTCACTGGCTCCAGACGGGAGCAGTTGGGACTCTTGTGCGGTATTCATGTTTAAAAAAAAAATTTGATTATTAATTATTGATTGTTCCGGCAAATTTTTTGATTGATTCGATAAAATTATTGAGCGATTCAGAAGTTTTTTGATTGATTCGGTAAAATTTATTGATCGATTCGGCAAAAACGTTGATAGGTCGGGTATGTTAATGACTGATTGATTCTTTGTTCATAGCTTTTAATGACTTTTCAAGTTAAGTTGACTTGATTCTGAATTGGCATGGAACTGTACTTTGTGATTAATATATATATAGCTTAAAACTTAAAATTTCCATTGAATCCGAATTCATCATTTCAAGGTGGGATTAAACCAAACAAATAAATCCTCATTCTAGTTTGCTCTTACACATTATTTTGGTGTGTATACATTTATAGAGTGTACTTTCGGTGCTCCGGATGTCTTCGCCGAAATTTGGAAGAATGCTCGATCGTTTGAAGTAAACGCCCAACAAGCATTCCTTCGTGGCAGTCTCTTTATTAATTTATTGTTTGAAACATTTAAAGAGTGTTAACAATTATTACAATAGTAGAATTGCCGTTGATATAATATTATCGGACGGCCTCCGTGGTCCCGGGGCAAGACTCTCGACTCACGATCCGAAGGTCGCGGGTTCGAACCCGGCGTGCGCAAACAAATTTTATTTGATTAATTTGTGTTATTTCACAATTTATTCATTTAAAATAATAAATAGTATATTTGCGGCACGTTCCAGAGTGGAAGATACTATCAGTATCGCCCTGGTGTGAGACCACCATTTAGAATTGAAACGTTGCTTGAAATCAGAGACCAGATCTGAATAGCCAGGTACTTCCCTATCTTCCTCTTCCCGATCTCCTTCCCATCCCCACTACCTTCAGCCTCACAACATACCCCGATTGGGGATGCCATAGTCTCACTGGCTCCAGACGGGAGCAGTTGGGACTCTTGTGCGGTATTAACTGTAAAAAAAAATATATAGATATTAACACTCCAATTAGAAATGTTCACAGCATGAGTAATCAATGTTTAGTTGTTACTAGACGGAAATGCTTGTAGTGAAAACAGAAATAATGATAATCAAAATGAAATATAAAACACAGTAGTGTCAAAAACAATATCCTGCAGAGAAAGAGAAAAAAGAAAAAAAGGAAAAAAGAAAGAAAGAAAGGGCTAAAGGGCAATAAAGCAGCTATATAACTATTCTCCACGAACTGTCTGGTAAGAGTTTGATAATTTGTTTTTTGAAATATGTGAGATTGTTTGCGTAGAGATCTATATGGTCACATTCAATGGTATTACATAGACGACACATTCGAGACAGAGAATTGAAGTATGTAATATTTTTATTAAATAATTCAAGATGGAATATTTTATGACTCCATTAGGAACTTTAATGTGAAAAAAATCCCTTCAAAGGGTTCTTGTGTTCTTGGAACTCGCGTTGACTTGTTCGTACTAATTATGGATTGGAAAAATGAAAAACGTCTACAAATTATTGAAGCGTACCAAAATTTCAGATCTCTGTGAGATCCAATTTATGGATCTTAAAAAAAATAAATCGCAGGAAGATGCTTTGCAGGAAATCGCTACATAAACTATTGTATTGACCACTTTCTTCTTCTCATTGCAAGTCATAGAGTTTCAATTTTCTCAGGGACGATGTACTCTCCCTGGGAGAGTTTGAAGATATGTTTCCTCCTGTCAATAATCTTCAAGGTTCCGTTAGGCAGCCATTGTCCAACGTCGCCAGTGTGATGCCAGCCTTGTTCGTCAATAACTTCTTTGGTCTTTTCGGGATCCTTGTAGTACCCCTTAAACACGTTGGTTCCCTTCACGCAGATCTCTCCCTGGTTCTGAGTGGCGAAGTACTCCATCTCTGGCACATCCACGAGCTTAACATGATTACAAGCAATTGGTGGACCAACGTGTTCTGGAACGTGATCACCCTGGACGGTAAGAGTTATAGGAGCGGTGCATTCTGTCTGGCCATACTATGTCACCTGTCATAGTATCTCCTACATTATCTAGTTTTCTTCTTTTAATTAAACTAGTGGTCGCCCAATGGTCGAAATTCGACCATAATTGTAATGTTTTTTTTTTTTTTTTTATGTTTGACATTCAGTAAGACCATAGACAAATAATATTAAAGACAAACAATATTAATCTATTCGCAATTTGTCACCTGTCATAGTATCTCCTACATTATCTAGTTTTCTTCTTTTAATTAAACTAGTGGTCGCCCAATGGTCGAAATACGACCATAATTGTAATGTTTTTTTTTTTATGTTTGACATTCAGTAAGACCATAGACAAATAATATTAAAGACAAACAATATTAATCTATTCGCAATTTGACCATAGACTTTAACAATAAACAATAGAGTAAAGACGCGTGTGTGTGTGTCAAATACATGGTAGTCTGCGTAATGTTTTTATTATTGATTTAATGTATTTTTATGCATAATTTTTAAAAAATATTAGCATTCTGCACTCCTCCTCTATATAAACTATAAGTGTGCAAAATTTCATACTCCTCCGTCCGCGCATTTTTCGTAAAAAGGGGTACAAAGTTTTGGCTTCACGTGTTAATATAAAGATGATGATTCGTCACCCACCAACGTCTCTTCCTTCTTTTCTTTTTCGATATATTTATGAGTCATAACGATAAATGCAGCATCGATATTACATATTACTCTCACTGTCAGACTTGGTGTAGTGAACACTACCACTGATGTTGACGAATGAGCTATGAGTATTCGTTCGCCTGATCTAAACATCCCTAGAGTACTTGTAAGAATTATGGTTCTTGATGTTTCCATTCTTGTTCGTTGGGATTCTTTTGGTGTAAATGGTGAAAATGAATTACCGTTTAACTAAAGTTCGAGAAAGAACGCTCTTATTCCAGCTCTAGCTCTAGGATCGTTTGGTCTAATCCATAGATTCTCAACCGTTTTTTGCCCACCGCACCCCTTGAGAATATTTTTTTTTCTAGCGCCCCCCCCAACTGCTTTCACATACCATCTGTCGTTGTAAATCTGAAACAGCTATTGTCACGATTATACTTACCATAACGGGGAGGGGAGGGGGGGGCGTATGAGATGGGTTTCTCTGGGTCTCCCGAAAGTCAACTTTTTTTTACGTACTTTCTATCGCAGGAGATGATTTCAATGAGAACAATTAAAACACATACTTAATTATGTAGAGAAGTATTTAATTAGCATTGAAAAGACATTAAATTTATAACTTATCTAATGAGAAAGTTGAATTTGATGATCCAATTTAATGTAGATCTGAATGTAATAGAATATTTCAGTTCAATTTTCATCCACTTCCCGATCTATTGAAATACGTAAATTTTCGCACACGTGATAAAAATGATTACTGTACGCACAATAACAAAAATTAACCAATATTAAAGTTTACTTTGCTTTATTGGTACGTGATAAGCGTATTTTGTTTTACCTGCCATATGTTTTACCTGCCAACGCCCCCCAATTTTCTTTGGGTCTTCTACCGCCCCCCCTGAAGGTCTCAAACGCCCAAAAGGGGGCGTTATCGCCCACGTTGAGAACCACTGGTCTAATCCTACCTTCAGATATAAAAATGACGTTAGGCATCTTCGTAATTAATAAAGAAATATTTTTGACACCAAGAACAATTTCTTATAAACTTTTCATGCGTAAATTTGTAAATCACTCACTATCTTGGAACAAATAATCTCCCCGTGCCAACAATGTAGTGTTTACCCAAATATTCCAGAGTAAGTAGGTACAAAACAGTACTACACCAGCAGTCATGCATCTGATATTATTTCGCCATATCTCTAAGTAATTATTTACCCACCTATCTACCTAGATAAAAGAGAGAACGAATTTTAATGCCAAAACTCACAATTTTAAAGATAATTAATACATTTTTGAGAGACCAAGACTTTGTGACCAGAAGAGTAATTTAGGTTGTAATTAAAAGCTGATTTTTGCATATTATAAAATATAGCTTAAACTTTTGATTGTTGATTCAAAAACTGTTTTCATAGTCGGGTCAAAATAGACATTTAAGCTTACGGTAATTCGCGTAAAGCTGAAAATTGTTGCGAATGTTGAGAAAATCATTATAAATAAAATGTGAAAAGTCCCCTTTGATCCCACATCTGCAAAAAAATTAATGAGTTTTTTGCATTTTTCAGCTAAACGGTAAGATTTATTATTTATTATTTTAACTTTATGAGTAAAACCTCAAACTGTAATATTTAATTAAAATGGAGACATTATGAGCGAAACTCAATCGAGATTTTCGATTGAGTTTCGCTCATAATGTCTCCATTTTAATTAAATATTACAGTTTGAGGTTTTACTCATAAAGTTAAAATAATAAATAATAATATTCATCCCAGACTTGCTGAAGAGTCAATAGATGTCGCACATTAAATAAAATGGATAATAATTTATCCAGACACCATCTAGATTGCATTTAGTTCGAGTTGAATCTTGCAATCATTCATAAAGATGGCAGCCAATAAAAATATGCGTTAAGAAAAATGAAGATAATATGGGTGGTTCTTAGTCGAAGTATGGTACAGTTAAAAGTGACCGAATTGGATATCGACACCTTAGCTCAGTGGATAAGAGCGCCCAACCCGGAAAGTAGGGAGGTCCTGGGTTCGAGTCCCAGAGGTGCCAATATCTTTTTCTGATTTTTCTGTTTCCAGATTTTCGATTGAGTTTCGCTCATAATGTCTCCATTTTAATTAAATATTACGGTAAGATTTATCATAAAATAATTCAAGCAATAATTGTAGATCGTGCAATTACCTATAAAAATTTCTACAACACTTTTTTTCTTAAGAGTCACCATTTCTGAGATATAGCAATTCAAAAAGTTGTGTTTTTCATAATATGCATACGTTTCTACGTCAACTGTAAGGTAGTGTAGGCGTTTTTTGAACGCGGTTTTTCTGGTAGGCCTATTCCACGATCTATGTGATCCTGTTTAATTAATATCTTCAAATGTTCAAGGGAGATTTGCAAGAAATCGGTAGAAATTCGGATAGTGCCGCCTTAAAACGTTCCAAGTACATAAACAATTTACACAACAACATGCATACACTATCCACATCAACTGTGGTTAGCAATCCATTGGTTACGATATAATTGCCTTCCAAGCGATATTAAAATTTAAAAAAGGTTTGGTAAATTTAAAAAAATATATTCAACTTTATTCTTAACTAGCGAGTTCCCGGCATGCGTAGCTATGCCACTTAATAAATAAATTGTTTCTCCCTGCGTGTCCTTTCCCGTGCGTCCCCGTCCCCGTTCCCTTCCACCTTCCCGCCTTCCCCTTCCCTCTCCGCGAACCCTACCTTCCCTCTGTCTGTCCTCCTTTCCGCTAAAATATATGAAATACACACATTTTAATTTATACAAATTTCTTAACGCCAAATCTTACCATTATATATAGCCTATGTTACTCGCTGATAATGTAGCTTTCTATCGGTGAAAGAATGTTTAAAATCGCTTTCGTGGTTTAAGCGTGAAAGCGTAACAAACAAACACACTCCCTATTGTATTGTAAAGTAAAATGTATGTAATAGTTTAGTTAAATAAGTGAAAATATAATTTACTTTTTTTCTGGAATATAAAACTTAAAAAACACAATTTCGTTTCTCCGGATAATTTATGAAATGACTATAATCTGTTCTGGTAGTATTATTATCTTAATGAGTCTACCGTTTCGGGTTATTGTAACGAAGCGGCGTTATCTGTATTTAAAAACATTTTCAAACAGTATCCCAGCACGTAACCCGTAAACTAGAATTTGATAACTGCACCTCTTATGAATTAGCCTCCAAAATGTTATCACCTGCATTCTGAACACAAGACGGTTCTAAACAGTGAATTTCCATAAGAGTCCACCAACTTAAATTGTAATTGAACTCTGAAAACGTGAATGGTTTTCCTGCAATTTGCAGCATATTTATACTCTGCAGCTAGATTGTTATAACTACGCACGAAATACTTATTTTTTTCTTATTACTCTTTGTTTATCACTTTTACCTAATGATAGATAAATCGTAATCTATGCATTTTGTGAATAGTTTTGCAATAATAAACACAATCATTTTGTCTGAATTGTTAGCACTTCCATTCTTCCCGATTCTCATGAAAATAGGTATTCGGTACCAAAATTTTCCAAAACAATAAATAAAACTGAAGAAAAATTTGTATTTCTTTAAGGGGTTATATGCAGTTTGAGTTTTCAAGAAATCAATTTTTTTATTTCATTTTCGTAATGTACATATATTTAAGTACACACATAGAAAATTTCAAGTCAATCCGGCGATTATTTTAGAAGTTACACGCATATTTGTAAAGACGTGTCAGAGCACTTGAAAGTAGGAGGCAAACTTTAAATGCCATTTTCTCAAAACTGTGTTTTTAAAATCGGTGACCAAGATATCTCGGTAACGGCTGAACCGATCTATCTCAAATTTTAACACAAGCTTTTTAAGTATATTTTTTAGTTGTCAATCGGAGGTCAGTTCTCACCAATAAATAACTTTTTTTTTAAACAATTTAAGACCAAAAATTTTTTTTTGAGAAGCCGCCATTTTGTCAAACATTTTTTTTTTGCTTTGTCCTTCGATTAATTAGAAGATTATACATTACTTTAAGGAAATCCGTTTGGTTTTTTCATTTTAAATGATCCAGTCTAGAGATATGGTGGTCACCGCAAGATGCCTTTTTTGACAGGAGCTTCTGGAGATCAGCTATAGCAGCTTTCAAAATTATTATTTTTAGAAATACAAATATGTTAAAATACAATCAAAAGTTACCATAATATTGTACACATTTTTACATTAATAAATATAAAGGTATTCTCAGAAAAAAAAACTTGAAAAGTCGCTTCGTTTTTTTGGGCCTTCTGACATTTTTGTCGTTTTTTTTTTTTCTACAAAAACATAAAAAAATGGTAAGTGTTGGACAGTTCGAGGCGGGGTAAGAGGTGGGTCGGCTACTCGGCGGAGTGACCAGCGACGACATGCGGAAGATTTTTTTTTTGTTTGATTTTGAAGAAAAAAATTTTGAAAAAAAAAAAAGTCACCAAAAAAAGTCACCGGAGACCAAAATTTCATTTACATTTTTTACTCCAAATAATGTCAGGAATCACTGGTTAAAGTAAGTCAAGTGCGTCCCTTAACAACCTGTATACATTGACCTAGATATACTTGGTCGAAGCCTGTATATTAAGATTACAGTAATATACACCTTACAAAATGATGCTTTGTCTGTCCAACTGGGAAGGTTTCCCGTTTCTGATTTAAGATTCTAAGTAATATCTAGTATCCAACAAACTAGAAGATGAGGAAATCATTATAACACCCATACAACAAACTACAATCCGCCTCGGAACAGGAATAGCTAGTAAGGAGGGCTGCGAATAAACTACTTTACTTTGTATTTTTACTTTACTTTATTTTCTCGTTAAATAAAAAAAATAGATGGTAAGTGAATACCGAAAACTTAAAAGGGGTTAGATATAAGTGCCGTTTCCAAAAAGGAGGTACCTCGACGGGATTTTAAAAATGCACAGTTACATTCAAAGAAAACCCTATTTTATTTTTATGTCGACAAACATTAATGTTCATTTGTTGATTTGGCATAAAAATAAAATTGGCTTTTCTTTGAATATTTGGGCGTATTTTTAAATTCCCGTCTACCTACTTTTTGTAAATGGCATTTTATGTTATTCAAGTTTCAAGTACGTAATATCTAATAGCGTTCCAGCTAACATATCAATAGATGGCGCTACATCCGCCTGCAGCTCGCATAGAGTAGCTTCCAGCAGTTTGGTATATACCCTGAATCACCGTCGTTAACAGTACCATCGTCGCTATCAAAAGCTGGAGGCAATCCCATAAATATTATATATTTATATTCGGCGTCGGGGACACCGTATCACATAGGGTGGTGCGGGTACCCCCAGGGGGAGGCTGTTCCAACCTACCCTACCCTAGGCTCCCCGGTTCGGCCGACCTCTGCGGGATTATCCCTAATACGGATAACTCGGGCGCCTAATTTTTGGAGTGAGTATATATATCAAAACTCACTAAAAGATTGGGAGGCGCAGGTGGGTGTGGTTGTAGAACCGTAGAACGTAAAGCCGGTGGATTTGGCCTGAATTGGCCTACAGCTACGGTTCATAGTAATTAACCTGCTATCAATCTGCAACGCATTGAAAGATTGAAATACTAAATAATAATTATCCGTTAAAATAAGAGAAAAGTGTTAATTTAGGGACACGAGACACGATGTCGAATAGAAAGTATCGATACTGGACTCATGAGTAGTATCGGAAAAAAAGTATCGTAATCGTATGAGTGAGTACATTTAACGGGGCTTGATTTACAGCTCTGACCTTCAAATTCAAGAATTTGAACACCGAAAATTATTAAAAACAAATTTATTTCTATTATTTTTACAAGTTATATTTGTGAAAAAATTCACAATATTTCTTTAAATGATACTTAAGATACCTTCCACGAGATTTTTGCTCTATTTTAAACGAGTCATGTTTTATTAAGCATTTTCGCAATTTTCGCTTCAATTTTATCACTTAAAATATTAGCACGCTCTGTCCAACATTCTTAATTACATATCACTCCATCTTCTTCTTTTTGAGCCGGGAAGCGCCGCCCTAAGTCGATATGAATATATCGGTCTATCGATATTACTTATTTTTTAAAAACATAGAAATCCAATGTAGTTTTAGTTATATCAAACGTTTATCGATTATGTATTTCTGTATGTGTATAATTTTTTATACTTACCTACGTAAATAATCACAAAATTTGGATAGGTACATAAAATGTGTTTTTTTTTTCATAAATTTATTTAAAAAAAATTAATTCCAGTATTTTGTACCAGCTATTTATCTTACTTAAATGTGCAAATTCCAGTATTTTGTACCAGCTAACATATACATGATGACGGACACCTGTCCTGATGATGGACACTGCAAGGCCGTCTGAAACGTTAGCCAAATAATTACGGCTTATTACCTCAAAAATCAATCAACATAGTTAAGATGAAGCGATACGTGAAATCCTATTTAGATTCATCTTTACGACGAATAGTGTTACAGTACGAACATCAAAAAATATGCTACAGATAAATTGAAGCTTCTACTAGCTTTTCTATGTATTGGAATCACAATAAAATTATTATTTACATAACAAAAAATATAAGCTTTAACCACTAAAAAAATGTTTTTTCATGACTTAACTATGAAGTAATTATAAGAAACAATTTTTTAAAAATCCCCCTTTATGGCTAAGATTATTTTTGAGGTTTTGTATGTTCTAACTTTTTTCATTCTTATAAAATTATGCACAAAATAAATTAAAACCACTTTTTCGTTTACTTTCCTCATGCAAATACGACGCACAATTAAAAATTTTGTAAGCATGAGAATCGAAATATTTCAAGCGTTTATATTCCTCTTAAAACTAGAGTTCAACTCGGAACAGTCGAAATCCAAAAGGTGAAAAAGTAATGATTGAAAATAATGCTTGTTTGTTTTCAGTTTGCAGGTGTTTTGATAAATGGAATTCTGACCCCAGATGCCGTCCCCGGGGCCATAGAAGCCATGAAAGCATCGACCAATGAAATCTACAAGAAAATGGATTACATGTTTCTGAAATTATTATTGGATCTCGATATTTTTAACAGGTGAAAAAATGGTTTATTTTAAATCCACAGTGCAGATAATACACAGAATAATGTGTGATTCGAATTTAGAATCCAATAGATGTGAAAATAAGATTCTGAATCTAAATTAGAACATAATAAAGTATTAAATAGGCATCTAGGCATTGTCCAGTTTCCATAAAAAAATTACCAACAAATAAATTACGAATTCCGAAATTCAATTGAACATATTTTTTTTTACATTAGCGCAGGAGGCCTGTGAGGGGATGATGTGCGGAGGGTTTGAATTGAAAAAGGTAAGAGTGGAGTGGGTTAAAATCTATGAGTCATCACTGGGAGTGACAGATGTACCTATTGAATCCATTCCACCCTCTGCGGTGTAAGGCGATGGGTTAAGGAAGTGTTTGGCAGGTTCAACCCGCCATACAGCTGGTGGGCAGGTGCATCTGCCGGCAGAGGTCTTGGTTATCTAATGAGTGGTTCCCGGGGCAGTGGTACTCACAACCGCAAACAAACAAAACTGAATTTTCATTAATTTAATTTAAATAAATTCATTTTCGCTAAATATCTAAAAATATTGAACTAGTTAATATATGTAATCTAGGCATCGATCAAATATTATACACAATATCCTTATGTACATATATCAATGAATGTTGGTAATTAGCGAATGTAATTTAGAAACGAAAACAAGAAAATTGATGGAAAACTGTAATAATTATAGTAAACTAGCAGTTAAAAACTTGTTCTGCAGGTTCTTACTGCTAAGCCCTACGGGCGGCTTTTGGTTTGGCTTCGCCTAGTTAGTGTTGGTGACCATTTTTTAAATCCAATAGGAACTGGTTCCAAAATTAGCACGTTCCTCAGATCCACTGTCATCCAGTGATGGCTAGTCACCGGGACAAAGTAACCGGGACAGGCAATGACGTCATATGTAATTGATACAACTGAGTATGACCGTCAATCTTTGCATATTCGGAGATACTGCAGATTCACAAATTCGTAGAACTTGTACCTAGAGAGGGCGTCTCTATGCGTCCTGCTGATGGAAGCGGTGTCATCTTGTGACGAATTCTTGAAACCGATCTACAACGGTAGCTTTGTTTGAAAATCCACGTACACAGATGTTATTAGTGGCCCGGCGCGTATGGCGTGGCGTCAGACGTGCACTCAGACAATTCGAAATTCAACCACGCAGACGAAAGCCTGATAATACTAATCGATGGGCTGCAATTCAGAATTTTTATGATTCATACGGCCGGTACATCAGTATTTTTTCTCTAGGCATATCTTTCCAGGGCTTCTACCAGGGAACAACTTTACGGACGCAAATCTCTCATAGAGATTAAAAAAGCAACAGATATACACTGACTCATAGTATAAGATTTTGAAAACTTTAAAAATAATTGTAGAACTTGTAGGGTAAAAAGCTTAAAATTAGGCATGTACCTTTTATCACCTAAATATTTTATTTGGTGATAATTTATCTTCTAATGCGTAGGAACATTGCTAAACTTGCATTTATCAAAAATACTAATTTCGGTTGAGCCTATCTGAAGAATTATAACAAGCTGTCAATTAATTAATACAATAAATTTTAATAATTGATTTAAAAAGTAAATATTACATTATATTACAGATTTGGAATCGACAGAGCCATGGAGTGTCGGTTACTATCAACTACCAGAGAGTACAGGGGCTCCGGACTGGGACGAATGTTGGTGGACCAAATCACAACAATGGCGCGGGATCTGGACTATCCTGTAGGCATCATTATTCATTTTTACTAGTTGTTGTTTCTTGCCACGATGAAAGTGAGAATTTTTAGATCCTTTTCCACACGGGTCACATTAATCACATCCTTTAAGCGGCGACTCCTGCGCCAGAAAAAACATGAACACTAGCTTGAACTACACCCTAAACATTGAAAATTTGAACAATTCGTGTTCAAAAACCCTATGTTCAAGCTTTACCAGAGGCGACGGAAAACATTCATCTCCCGGGCGAAGGGGGAAGGCTGGCGGGGCCGGCGGGGGGAAATTTGTTCATATTTTTACAAGAGCCGCGCGATGCGGTCATTTATGGAGAATCATGCCGAACAAGTTTTTGAGGTTATGCGCATGTGCGAGCATAATCACTAGTTTAAAATATTATGATACCCAAATACAATATAATAAATACATTTGATAGTAAAATTATAATATAATAACGAATATTAATATAATTGAAGTGGGTGAAGCGGGAAGGCATGCGGGGCCGGCGGGGGGGAAATAAGTTCATATTTTTACAGGGGCCGTGCCGAGCGGTTGGTACCGGAGATAAATCAAATGACATTTGAGGTTATGTCACCCGCCCGAGCCTAATACCTAATTACGACTTTAAATTGTAAATAAATACTGTCGTAATGGATGATTATATCTTTCGTGAACTCACTTGTAAATAAAGTCTATTAATTTATAAATCGGTTTCAGAGACACGGAAGAAATTGACCAATTAAAATAGGTATTCTATTCTTTCCCTGATAAATAAATACCTTTGAATTTCGAATGCGTAATTAATTACGCATTCATTAATTAATTCTTAAATACTAACTTTAGGTCATAATAATCGATATTAGTCGGAAATCTTTCCTGGTAAATAAACATCTATTAAAATATCTCTGTTTTCTCCCTGATGTAGCATCTCTTCTCCATCGAAACATATTTTAACATTTATTTAAACGCTAAACGTCAAGTGTTCAGTGCATACGCGTGGACAGGCCACTAGCAAAATTGTGTGACCGCGCGAACTTCACACCAATCTTTCAAACCATGTTTCAAAAAACGCAGGAGACGGAAAACAAAGAACGTTTATAGTGTAGTTCAAGCTATTGTTCATGTTTTTTTGGCGCAGGAGTTCCTCCTTTATATGCATCCTTATTTATTTATCTTTATTTTCTATTATGGTCAGTCATATAATAGCTCCCGGGGATAGGCTTACAGCAGACCTGCTTCTAGGCAGCCATCATTTATTAGCAAATACCAAATTTTCCTCATTAATTCGACCCTTTGGAATAACAAGGTTCCATCTATCGCGGTAATGTCATAACGCGATAATGTGATCTAAGGTAAGCTAATTTAGGGTTTATTATCGCATGACGTTACAGCGACTATTACTGTATGGAACGTTATATGTACGTTACTGTATGGAATCTTGTTATTCCAAAGGGTCGAATTCTTGGAAGAACGAAAACCTAGCAACGAGGATGTCCATTTTGTTTTTTTTATTTCTTAATAATGACATTCCAACTCAGTGGTTTTTAACCTTGTTGGAGGTACTGGCCTCCACCAGTTTCATATGCGCACCGAACCCTTCTTAATTGTACAAGAGAGGCGTGTCATCACAAATCATATGAGTCGGGGGTGTGTCTTGACTTCCGCCGAACCCACGAGACTGACTCACCGAACCTCTTGGGATTCGATCGAACCTAGGTTAAGAACCACTGTTCTAATTTATATATTTAGACCTACATCCTCCCTGATAGAAGAAAGTTGCAAATTTGGTTGCAACACAATATTTATTGTTTTATGATATTTTTTAGCTAATGTTATTTAATTTATAAAATTTAATTTATAAAATTGTTTCAATAACCATTTGAAATAGTTAATTTGAATTTATAAGTAAATTTGTTTTGTTTGTCTTCAGATTGTCTTCGGAGAGGCTGTGAACGACTACCTGTGGAAGCTTCTGGTCTCCGAGGGTTGGATCATGCTAACGGAGATGCCCTACTCTGACTACATTAGCGAGGCCACAGGGAAGCCTCTGTACAAGGTGGACCCCCCTCATCACATCCTGGGATTGTGTGCCAGGATTATTGATAACAGGTTCAAAACAAAATGCATTACCCTTTTATTATCTCTTAATGTGCAACATTTTGACGTGAGCCAACTGATTCTATTTTTGTCATATCTTCCTCGTTTTTTGCAAAACTATGTTTTTGTAAATTTTTATTTTTTTATTTTATTTTATTAATCTATAAACATAGGGTTTTACATAGGGTTTAATTGATGCCTGTCTCACTAGGATATACCTGTGTTGAGACAATTGTACCGTCTTACCAGATAACGTGTTTATATATTTATAAAAATAGTATATAATATACCATAGCGATGCTGGAAAGGAAAAATGGCTGAAGCGCCATACAGCTGGAAAGTAAAAATGGCTAAAGCGCCATACAGCTGTGACATTAAAGATGAACCTACACAATAAGCTAAATTGTCTGTTTGTGCTTGTAAAGTTTTCTAGAGTTTACCAGAACATGTGGAAAACTCTAGAAAACTTGTTTTGATGAATACAAGCACAAACAAACAATGTAGCTTATTGTGTAGGTTCATCTTAAATGTCATAGCAGTATGGCGCTTAAGCCATTTTTTCTTTCCAGCTGTATGGCGCTTCAGCCATTTTTTCTTTCCAGCTGTATGGCGCTTCAGCCATTTTTTCTTTCCAGCTGTATGGCGCTTCAGCCATTTTTCATTTCCAGCTGAATGGCGCTTCAGCCATTTTTCATTTCCAGCTGAATGGCGCTTCAGCCATTTTTCCTTTTCAGCTGTATGACACTTCAGCCATTTTTCCTTTTCAGCTGTATGACGCTTCAGCCATTTTTCCTTTTCAGCTGTATGGCGCTTCAGCCATTTTTCCTTTCCAGCGGTATGGCGCTTTAGCCATTTTTCCTTTCCAGCTGTATGGCGCTTCAGCCATTTTTTCTTTCCAGCTGTATGGCACTTTAGCCATTTTTACTTTCCAGCTGTATGGCGCCTCAGCCATTTTTCCTTTTCAGCATCGATAAGTAGTTTCACCAGAATAGCTAATTATAAATCTATTCAGAGAAATAATATTTTTAAAAGTATGCTTAAGGATAACTTAACAAACACTAGTTAACTATAATTTCTCAGCATAGACAATGGCCGGGCATACTAATGGGTCAATAGGGAAAAAATATATATGCTGACTTTAAAATATTAATGTAGAACAGTTTGCTAACAGTCCAGAAACTTTATAGTAGATTTATATTATATTACAGGTTTTCAAACCTCAAGGTTTTAGGAAACAACAATTACAACTGCTTTAATCCAAATAATAATGACTAATTTAAATTATTCACCTTTTATTTCAGATGCAAGTGCAAGGATCCCCTACCACTTCCAAACATTAAATTAGTCTACCCTATTAAAATGGATTAAATTCAAAATTAATCAGTATTATAAAATTATGTAATGGATATTATTTTTTTACAAATATATTATGTGATTTAATTTATTTCATTTATAATGTGACCCAACAAAGTGTTTTCAATCAGTTAAAACGTAAACTGTGCTTCCAGATTTCATTGTAGATCTTCTTGAATGTTTAGTTCATAGTTCACAATAATAATATGCCCAGGGTATTTTTAAATAAATAAATAAATGTATTGATTGTTGAAGCAACGTCATTAAATGCATTATTATTATTTGTTCCATAAATTATTATCATTCACTGAACTTCTGATGGGACAATGCAAGGTCAATAAACTCACAATATGTGTTATGATAAAACATACTACAATAGTTCTTATCACTAACTGTAGAAATAATACAGAAAGTACATAATACTCATTTTATCGAATATGAAACTGCTGCTTGGGATCAAAAAGTATACATTTTTTTAGACTTAAATACTTATATAAATCTTTATTTGGCAGTTTAAATAACACATAAAAACATAGAGTGCTTTTATTATTAACGCGATGATTCATGATTACAGTACCGTGACAGCATAAAAAAAGGCAATAAATATGTTTCATAACACAATAATGCTGCAGCTCTTCAGATTGTCGATTTGTCAGGGTGGCCGAATTTACATGCTCGAAAGTATTCTGATATCCTTTTGGAGATCGTCTGCTCCGTCGGTCCGTAATGGAACATAAATCTTATCACATCCAGAACAGTTGAGTTTATACACTCCATCTGTTTCCGGAAGAAACTTGGTCTTTGCAGACCTCAGAAGGTGTTGATTTTAGTGGTGGTTCTGAAGACAGTCTTGATGCTTTCTTTTAAATAGCCCGGCAATTCTGTCTGTCACACTGTGAACATAAGACAGAAAAGCGCAGCCTTTTGACTCTTGTTCAATTCTGTCTTCGTTCGGTGCAGATTTCGCTGTCCGAAAAGTTAGTTAAAAAAGGAGGTATCGCAACACGGCATAACACCCCAAAAATAAATAACGAAAATACTTTAGGCCGTGAAAATCTAAAATCATAACTAGATCCAAAGTGTTCTGCATTCAACTGTTATTTCCACAGCTCTTTGTTTAAATGCAACTCATGTCAAAAAAATTTTGGTTTACCCACTGAAAATAACAAAACTGTAATATTTAGAGTTCCATTTTGCGGCGTGAAAAACTTTTTTTTCAAATTTCGCTTTTCCTGTATTACCAATTGGTGCCTTGAAATGCTGCTGGTGAGGTGCTGTGAAATGTTCCGTTCAACAGGTTCGTTTGAAAATTGTTTTTGAACAGACTTATTGAAAACAAAAATTATATATATAAACATAATGCGGAAAAACGATAGATGCGGGAAACGGAAAAAAAACACTCCATGTATGCTTAAATGTTTAATATTCTAAAAAACAATACTTATTTCACATATAACTGGTTTATTAAATATTATGTGAAGTTTAAATTAAAATTTTTGTAATCTGTAAAGTTTAATCTGAAATTTCAAATAAGTACTTTACTTATTTTGTAACTTTATTGCTGTACATCCTAGCAGTAAGTTAAATAAATTAAAATAAAATTAAATAATCTTTCATCGCCATATATTTTTAGGCCGTTATATTACCGTAAATAAACATTACGTTTTCGGTGTTGCAAATGGCATTTTTTTCAGAATTATTTAAAATGTGCATAAAAAAAGGTTTCACTTTTTCAAAGGCCATCCATGCCGCGGAAAATGAAGGTATCGCATGCGTGCACCACCACTGTGTTTGAATGTTTGATGACAACTAGACTAACGCCGGAAGCAGCCGCCGAGAAAGTGCACAAGCGACCAAACCGTTCTCTCTATTTTTCTTTTGAATATTCCGCTCCATTCTCAGCTGCATAAGTGTACAGAAAACAGTGAAAGGTTGTTTTAGAAGATGTCGTCCCAATCACAATTGAGTTCAAGAATTCCTCGCGATCGATGTCGTAGGAATTCGGGCTCCTTCAACCACTATTGTTTGTGATCTTTGGTGAGCATTTTTGGGACTCACCTTGTGCAGACTTTGTGGTATCCCAAATGATCCGTCAAAATGTCGTCAATAGTGGTCTTACTGATATGATTATATCACAGGGCTCCAAAAAACCGAATTACAGAGCTTTATTCACACCTGGCGGGTGCTGCGAGCGGAAGCTCCATTGCGAACGGCTGCCATGCCGAGACAAAGAGTCACAGAGAGTGCAGCGTGGTGGGCCCTTGACGTGGGGGAACCAGGTTACATGCCAGTGTGCCGGATCGCACATAAAATCGTTCCTCATGGTTGCAACTTGGAGCCCTTATTTTACAGACAGCCCTCGAACATGGTCTTATTAAAATCTTGTCTCATAACATACTGGCAGTTATTTTTATTGCAATGGATAGTGAAGAAATTGCAATTGTGGATGGTAGACACCTCTGTGATGGAGACTAGTTTCAGCTTTCAACTCACACGATGGAATGAAAGCATGTGAGGCAGTCTTGTTGAAGGTTGCCGTGTCCTGTGGATTCGGGTGGATGACAGACGGAGGAGATTCATCCTTCTTCGGTGCCTTATCCGCAGAATCTGGTGTCGAATGATTTTTCTGTGGGAGTAAAATAATAGTGAATGAATTAATTTATGGTAATCACAGCAAGAAATGAAAATTAAAGAGGAAAACAGTATTCATCTCAGTTGATTTGAGAGATTTAAATAATCTATACAAATACAAATTCAGAAGTCATGGGTTCGAATCCCGGCAGAAATTAATACATATACAAAAATATATTATAGGCACATAATATATTTGCGGCACATTCCAGAGTGGTAGATACTCTCAGTATCGCCCTGGTGAAGGACCACCATTCAGAAATGAAACATTGTTTTTTGTTTGGTGACCAGATCTGAACACTTTCCAAACTTCTTCTCCCCCATCTCCTTCCCTTTCCCACTCCTTTCAGCCTTCAAACATACCCTAAATGAGGATGCTTTAGCTCCACTGGGAGGGATGGATTCGGACGTCCGTCTCTCCTTGACGGACACATTGACATCCCTCACACCTTTTTGCTTCCGAGAATTTCCTCTCCTTCCTTTCCCTAAAAATACCCTCCACATAACATTCCCAAAAATGACATAGACCCCGAGGGAAATTGTTTTCCTCAGGGCCTCTTGTGTGGAGCTAATTAGCATTCATTCCCGGCGGGACTGATGAGGGATGTGGTCCACAGGGCGACATCCATGAGGCCCTAGATTGGTTCGCAGACCTAGATGCCCTCTCTGACCCCCCACCATTTGAAAGAAGAAGAAAAATCAAGGACCCATGTCCTAACGGGAACCGGGTAAAACAGAACACTGACGAAATAGAACATGATAAAAGAATGGGTTAGGTTAAGTGTGCTATATGTTTGTTCTTTATCTCCACTTTTCTTCAATGTTCTGTTCTGTCATCGAACAGTTGCAACTTACCAAATCATCTGAATCCTTTGTTGCACCTGAAACATGATCACTTAAAGCATTATCGCATTGACCACCGCCAAACTTAGCGCCAACACTCCCCGGAGGCGGCAGACCAGTCGGCGACAATTGCTTGCAGGAGTTGAGGCCTTCCTTAGGCTCTCCGTGAGCACTCTTCATGTGGAAGTTGAGAGTTGACCTCTGCGCAAAGCCGTGCTTGCAGACTAAACAGACGAATGGACGCTCGCCTGCAAGTAAATTGATTTGGCGAGTTATTACATTTTATCCATAAATAATGACACAGGAAACACATTTTAAAAGTTGTATTAATCAATATTATCATACCTGTATGGGTGCGCATGTGCTCAGTCAAATTTCTATTCTTGACGAATCCCCTTCCGCACTGAGTGCACACAAATGGTTTTGCTCTTTCGCCTGCATTAACATTAAAACAATTTATTAACACACAAGTAGGAAGTTTATTTTTCTGGTCTTTAGATTTAAAGATAGTTTACTGTAGCTAGTATTACAGCTCAGCAAAAAATGATTATTTATTTATTTTTTATTATTTCTAACAAAAACATACTTAACATAATACAAATAGAATTGGCAATTAAATAGGTAGTCCCGCGAAGCTGCCACATGGCTGCTTGTCTGCAGGTTCTACCTCAATATACATCCATTACCATTTGAAATTAAAAAAAACATAATATATTAAATGGCCAACTGCTCAAAGCTAGTGGGACTAAGGCATCCCCATTTGGGATACCTTGAGACTGGGGGAGAGGAAAAAGAGGAAGGTTTAGAGTGCATGACTATTTAGATCTGATCACCAATATGGCTAAAGGCACATCTAGTAATGTTTCGATTAGAAATGGTGGTATTTCACCAATGATGGTATTTCACTAATATACACAGGGTGTTACTTGACTTACTTTAATAAAGGACGTACTTGACTTACTTTAATAAGTTATTCCTGACGACATTTTTGGAGCATAAAATATAATTTCAGTCTCCGTAAAATTTTTTGAAGTTTTATTTTTTTTCAACTAAAAACATAAAAAAATCAGTAGGTATTGGACTGTTAGGGGCGGGATGAGGGGTTGGGTTGGTAACTCGGCTGAGCAGTGACGACACGTGAAAGAATTATTTTTATTTTGTTTTTGAAGAAAGAAATTTTAAAAAACACGTATAAAAAGTCACCGAAAACCAAAATGTCATTTACGTTTTTTACTCTAAATAATGTAGGGAATCACTGGTTATATATAGAAATAATTAAAAATAATATATACATGTATATTATAAACACATAAATTATTTTTAATTACATATTTACTAGACAGCCTCCGTGGTGGAGGGGCAAGGCTCTCGACTAGCAATCCGGAGGTCGTGGGTTCAAATGCCGGCGTGCGCATATAAATTCTATTTGATTGATTTGTGTTATCACAATTTAATCATTTAAAAATAATATAAGGTATATTTGGGGCACGTTCCAGAGTGGAAGATACTCTCAATATCGCCCTGGTGTGAGACCATCATTCATAATTGAAAAATTGCTTGAAATGGCTTTAGCCGTGTTCGGTGATTGGATCTGAATAGGTACTTTCCCTTCTTTCTCTTTCCCATCTCGTTTCCCTCCCCACTACCTTCAGCATCACAACATACCCCAATTGGGGACGCCATAGTCTCGCTGGCTCCAGACGGGAGCAGCTGGGACTCTTGTGGGGTATTCACATAAAAAAATGCACCGATACAATCAAAAGTTGGTGAGTCAACTCTAATAATTACAAGATGGTTACAATGTGTTGGTTTATTGCTAAGTCTTTAAACAAAGGAGTGGAATTACCAGAATGTATTTTAGAGTGCTGCTTCAGATAGCCCTGATTGGCGAAGCGCCGGTCACACACGGGGCAGGCAAAGGGCTTGGCGTTGGAGTGGGTCCGTATGTGGACCGTCAGCTTGCCGGCGTGAGCCACGCGATGCCCACAAATGGGGCACACAAACTTCTTCTCGCCTGCAATTCAAATACAAAACAAATAATTAACAAAATAAATAATAACTTGGGACCTCTGCCTTGCCGGGGCTTTGCTTTGACCACTGAGCCAATTCAACTACATCAACTTCCAAGACACTATCTAGATTGCGAATTAATTTGGATAGAATCTTGCAATCATACACAAAGATAGCAGCCTAAAAACATGCATTAAGAAAATGAAGAAAATGTTGGCACTTAAGGCTTGTTCAGACTAAGCTAGTAGTTTAGTCGAAAATCGTTTGCATTACTTTCTAGTAGAGTACATTATTGCCCGCCGCCCGTTCCGAGATGACGGCGGTTGACGGGCTGCTACAAAGCAAAGTAAATATGCTAATTAAACATATTGTAATGCTTAGAAGAGGTGAAATTTTAGAAGAGGTGGAAGAATAAATTAGTAAAATGAAAATAAATTAACTATAGACACGAAAAGAGATTAATAGCAGCATCAATAAATAATTTTAGAGTTGCATCTTCGCTCCAACGCCACGACATTTCCGCGTGTCTACAAATGAACTCTGCTAAAACAGCGGGTTTGCGCATGTCAGTGCCTGTGCAGGGATGCGTGGAGGGGATCGCTACTCGCTGAAAAAATAGAATGAAATGGATTGAATCGACTAAAGAGCTGACTAACCCACTCTACTAAAATTATGGTGTTCGGATGCTTTTACTACTATAATCACCATTTGACTAAAATACTCGACCAATGGGAACGGCTCTTTAGTCGAAGTTAAAAATGACAGAAGATGATATGTTCAAATCAGCTCAGTGGTTAGAGCAATACCCTGGCAAGGCAGAAGTCTTTGATTCAATTTTCAGACGTGACCGAATCTTTTTGTTCCACACTTTTCGTTTGAGAGTGATTAAAATTGTCTTCAGCGATTAAAAATTACAATTTGTGATTAAGTCATTCCATTATAAAAATTAAATATGTACAGCCTGACTATGGGAAAATTTTATTCAATTGATAAAAGGCCGTGGATGTAAAAACATAACTAACTAACTAACCATCACGCCGTTTCTCCGCAGGGGTAGGCAGAGAGGACGGACCGCCAAACAACTCGGTCCTGGCACACACTCTTTGCTTCACTCACATTCATACATCGTCTCATACATACTCTTCTATTATTCTGGCTTTTGACATGGCCCGACTCAAGTATCTGATTCACTTGATCGTGCCATGTCTTCCTCGGGCGTCCCCGACTTCTTCTACCATTCACATTTGCGTCATATATTTGTAAAAACATTACTAATTAAAAAATTGTTCATGGAAAGATGTATGCATTGCGTACACAGACAGAGGGGGTTGTTTATCTGTTATATACACTGTCAATAAAAATAATTCATCATCGGTTTTCGGAATTTTTTCAATGCATTTTGAATCTTTTATATTAACGCCTTACGTGCCACGCGCACGCCTGGCGGTCGGAACAAAATTTTAATTTTTTTTTTTAGAATGCAATTTTAACCCTTGTGTATAAAGAAACTGTATGAAGGACAAGGTCAGAATCGCTTGGGCTATTCTAGTTCTTGATGTTACAATTACACGAAATACACCTAGTCACTCGGAATAATTTATATTAAATTCTCTATGGCGTCCACGCATCATTTTTTCCCATGATTTTAACTGTCAAACACGGAGTGCGGTAGGTAGCAAAAAAGATCGAAAAACCTATCAATTTATCAAATAAATGCAAGTAATATTACTTTTATGCATAATTTATTGTTCAAGGAACGTGTTTCGGTAAATATAATATACGATAGCACTAAATAAACCCACAAAATATTACGTCAAAGTCAAAACATTGCGAAATTTACGCAGTTTCATCCCTTGGCATATAGAATTTTTTATTGCACAGTTGTGTTACAAAAATACCGTTCAACGTTCGTGGAGCGATTTTTTTTAGAAGGCTGGTAATGTTTTAGAAATTTCATTCAACAGCACCATTCCTCTTGTCATGCTGTGCTGTGCTAGAACATCTGTTCTGCCATATGATATATTGAACAAGTCATGATAATTACTATTATCACCTATATCCAACTGCTGTTCTTTTAACTGCTAGTTATATTTTGATTCAGTACTAGTTCAAATGTCAATAAAGAATTTTACGGCTATTGAAATTACATTTTCATAAAACTGTTGCAAATGCAATTAAAATGTTTTAAAAAGTAGGAATTCAAAAGATAACAGAAAAATGTAATAAAGTCTACCAGTGTGCGAATACATGTGTGCCTGTAGTGAAGACTTCTTGATGAAGGCCTTGGAGCAGGTACGGCAGACATAGGGCTTCTCCCCGGAGTGTGTGCGCATGTGGATGGTGAGCTCTCCGCTGCGGGCCATCCGTTTGCCGCATATTGTGCACACAAAGTCTTTCACACCTGGAATTATACACTAATCGTATACTAAAAGAAACAGAGTGCTGTTATCACCCAATGCAGCGCATTTGTAGTCTGCTGGCAAGTGTGCAGGAATATTGGTTAGTATTAAGGTTATTATTACAAGGGAATTGGGTCATAATACGTGTAGGAAAAACTAGGAATTCAAGGAAGAAGGATTACCAATCACCTACCACTGTATCTCTGCCAAGGAGCACACAGTACTAAAACAATATAGTTTGTATAGTTCTACCACAATACCTCGAGATAATTATCACCACAACAACACGAATAAGTACAAATCGATATTGGTTACTTTCGAGATGGTCAAATACCTCATTTTTAGCTCAAAAACGAGATTATGAACATTAAAAACACCAACAACTTGCATCCAAGGTAGTCCCAATTCTTCTTCTGTTTTTCAAAAACAAATGCACTCGAATTTGCTATTTTTCTTGTCATTGTTCCAAATTCAAATTGCTCTTCCAGCAAGTTGATGTGGTAATGGAGAGGTAGGTAATAAATGATATCCCAGTAGGAACTATGCATATTCTCATTTCAAAATCAACTAGTGATGGTATCACTCGATGCAGCTCGTATGTAGCCTGCTAGCAAGCGTGCAGGAATATTGGAGAAGGAATGACAAGTTACCTGTGTGCACCGGCATGTGGAGGGTTAGACTGGCCCCATTGGTGAAGGCCTTTCCGCACTCCTTGCAGACGAAGGGCTTCTCGCCAGTGTGGAGGCGCCGATGGATAACCAGGTTGTTGGGCTGGATGTAGCTCTTGCCGCACACGTCACACACGTGCGGTCGTTCCCCCGTGTGGGTCTTCTCGTGGTACTGCAGCGGCTTTCTGGAGAAGCAATCATTACATTAACCAACAAAACACTAATGCTTTCAACTGATACTGATCAAGTGTCAGTGATAAGAAGATTTAGCTAGCAGATAGTTGTGAAACGCCTGTGGATGGGAAGCCGATGCTTTGGACTACTCGGCTGCTAACTGACAGTGACTGTCTTCTGTAAAATACGTTTGTGCAGTGAACTCCTATAAGCCTGCCTGCTATTTACCTGTATCCTATTAGAACCTCCTTCGGTACTCGTGTGCTTGGCATTCGGTGCACATGTCCAGCCCATCTTAGTCTTTGGAGCCTTAAATGGGTAAAGAGTCTGGGAGCTTGGTAAGTATCATAAAGCTAATTATTGTGGTGGATTCTCCATGCCTCTCCGTCTCGCACCGCTCCTAAGATTCTTCAAAGGTGTCCAGTTGTTCCGCAAACTTTGCTGTCAGTGTTCCCGCCTCACATCCATAGGCCAAGACTGTTCTAATGATTGTTTTGTATAAAAAATCCACCGATCCATCTTAACACTGCCCAAGAGCAGGTCCGAAACGAATGTAATGTTTACGTTTCTAAATCAGCGACTACGGAACTTGCTGTTCGTTTTACGTTCGTTTTGCTGTTGTTGTTAAAACAAATTATTTTCTGAAGATGTTCCTTTTTTTTGCATAAAAAACTAATATTTTCTTGTGTAACTTCTGATTTTTTAATTTAGTTAATTATAAAATTATTGCCCATTTTCTTACTTCTGTGCAAACTTCCTAGTGCAGTAATGGCACTGGTACGGCTTGTCCCCGATGTGTGACAGTCTATGATCGCGCAGTGAGCGTGCATTCGCAAAGCTGCGACCGCACGCATCGCAGATTAGACCGCCGGAACCACTGTGCACTCGACCGTGCAATCGGAGACCTCGAACGGATGTGAAAGACTGATCTGAAAATTAAGAAACTAAACACTTTAAAGCAGAGAATTGAACCTGCGATGGCTGGATGAGAACCAGACATTTTAAACCACTTCTTTACTAATATAATAAGCCTTATTGTTGATGTCTTCATATTTCTAAAGTTAAGCATCCATGGACGTACATTTTGGCCATCTCCTGTCCGCGTGTGTTTTTAAAAAACTGCACCAAACCAGTTGACTATGGCATGTTGTGTGGGGTTGTTGTATTGGGGTATGTTATGAGTAGAGCTTTCAATCCCAGCATCTCGAGAACCGGGATCTGGGATTGAAAAATCCTAGCACCATAGTCCCGGTTCTGAAAAATATCCCCAGTTTGGAAAGGTGGTGAATTATGTATTTTTATCCTGATTTGGATTTACAGCTTACAGCCTTTCCGAGCACTGTAAACTGAGATGTGTGTGTAGGGGAAATTTGCCAATAAGAGCTCTTGATTATGCGGGTCAAATATATTTACTATTTATAAACTTGATACAAAATTAAAATCGTATTAACTAGAGGGTGACACGAGAGGGAATGTAAAACAGCCGAACTGAGCGGACGCAGGAACCGGAATATTTGCAATCTCATGCACTGGGCCTGAGAGCGGTTCTCAGTGGTGTCAGTCGGTAAAATTAAACTGTGGTAATGTTTTAAGGTTGTTCAACTATACCGGGATTGAATGCCCTCGTTATGACGATGAAGGCAGTAGGAATAGGAAGTTTGGTATAAGTTCCTGGTTATTCACATCTGGTCACCAAACAAGTATAAAACCATTAAAAGAGATGTTTTGCGATTTCACCAGAGCGATACAAAGAGTACCACCCTGGAAAGTGCTGCAAATATACTAAAATACATTCTACCTAAAAAATTTAAATAATATCTTATTGAAGAGAAGAAAACACTAATAATCTAAATGAAATTATGAGAGAACACACAGAAAAATAAAAAGATAACGATCGTAACTGGGACTCAAACCCAGAACTTCTCTTAGTCTTACCGGGATAGACGCCTTACCAATTCGACTATTGCCACCTCTTATTTAAAGTCATATTTGTCAATCTCATATTTCAAATTTCAGAATTAACAATATTATCTTCATTTAATTTTTTTCCATATTATTGGCAACTACTTTTTTAATTGGAAACAATTGTTCAAAGAACTGGTTTGTAACATTAAATAATATATCAGGAAGATACATACCACAATCAGAGCATTCATAAGTGTTTTTTCCATATTTATCACTAAGTGACTCACTCTCAGGAACTGAATTAATTTGGTTGTGAGTATGTTTAGTTTTATGAAGTAATATTTCGTCTTTGGCTATGAATATGATATCTTCTTCTTTTATTGCAATATCTGCTTCTTTCTTGTGAATATTGGACAGCTGGAATAAAGAAGTAAACATATTTAAATTGTTCAATAATTCATCTTTATTTCTGCTAACAAATAAGCATACAAAATAGCGGAAAACAGAAGACAAAATGTTAAATGTGAAAACTTAAAAAAAAAACCTTTGCATTCAATATTCTCCTGCATAACTTTAAAAAAAATTAAATGTTTATTTTATTAATTCAGGGTGTTTCAAATTAAATGACAAAATAAGTATATCGTACTAATTTAAAAATTAATTAAGCATTAGTCACATGTAACTTACTTTGTAAAGTGATATGTTATCATCAACGTCACTGAGGGAATTGTCGCTTGGGCTATCGCTACCACTGCGACTAGCAATTGATTTGTTTTTTCTCCGATTGGACTGAGCTTTGCTATTTTTTTTGGGTCCATTGGTTTTTAATTTATTTTTTCCTGAAATATTAATATTCTTTAATCTCCATTTCATTAAAGCCATCCGCTCACGGAGAAACTGAAAGAAACCAGTTGGCGACTCAATCGCTATCCACAGGAAAGGAAGTTGTGAATTTCATTGGTGGTCCGCACACAAGCAGCTTGTTAAAGACCAGTTGTCAAGGGCGATGCGGTGACTGGCAGTGCTGGTCGCCGCGGCCGTCGCGTTTCAGTTGCCACGTTGACAGGTTGCCGTGGTAGCGACTCACGACCTGTCAACTTTTCAAGTGCGAAATGTCTTCTTCTTCTTCGTGTGCCCTGTCCATTCAACGGACATTGGCTATGCGGACTTTATTTTCTGCGGCCCGGAACAGCTCTACAGTAGACTGGCCAAACCACTGTCTCAAATGTCAGATCAGAAAAATATTGATTTTGTTCAGGAGGTTGATAAATTGAGTTGCCAACCAGTTTTCGGTTTCTCCATGAGCAAAGACCCTTACACTTGATCTTCTGGTTAGTTTATTTAGCTGAATACCACACAAGAGTCCCAACTACTCTCAACTGTCTGGAGCCATTGGGACTATGGCGTCCCCAATTGGTATGTTGAAGGTAGTTGGAATGGGAAGGAAATAGAGAAGAAGGTAGAATACCTGGCTATTCACTCACCAAACATGGTTAAAGCCATTTCAAGCCATTTTTTGATTTTGAAAGGTATGATTTGACTTTCAACAGAGCAATACTGAGAGTATCTTCTACTTCTTATTATTTAGTCGTTGGGCTTTATAGTTAAGAGGAACGTATGCGCGGCCCATTTCGGCCAGTTTTATACAAATCTTAAATTTGGATTTGAGATCAAAATACTCAACCAAACTGAAAAATTATTTTTGTAATCAAAATGTATATCAAATATCTAGTACAGATGTGAGCTACTTTATTTATTTTTGCTTTAAATTATAAGATATGGGCCGTTAAAGATTTTAGTGTTTCATGATTTCAGAGGCAACTTGGGAAATTATTTGTGAGTAAATGAAAAACAATAAAACAGTAATTTTACTATGTTTATTTTACAAATACTAAATTTTTCAGTTTGGTTGGGTATTTTGATCTCAAATCCAAATTTAAGATTTGTATGAAACAGGCCGAAAAGGGTCGCGCAACCATTCCACTTAAGGATGCTCCCATACTGTTAGGAATTATTATTGTCCTTTTGAAATTCCTACCCACTTCCCTCCCACTTCACCTTCAGTGCAGTTTAAACCTTCGAACAATCCGCAGTGTGTTATGAAGTTCATATTTTCAAAGTGCAAAGATAACCTTCGGAAACATTGTATTTACATGTGTGTGCAAAGACTTCAAATAACTGTACAGTTTGGAACATTTTATGTGAATTTCGTATGTGCATATCAACCCACCCAGCTACAACTACTGTGAGTTTTTTTACCATCCTATCTTCCCTTCCTAAAGAAAGTTTCTAACATACTCCACTTTTTGATCATTTCGAGCCGGATATAATGAACCATTTAAAAGAGAAAATAGTTTGCTTGAAATCAGGATGCGTAAAAACATTAATTTCGTGATATGCTTCTAGAATTACATATCTACATATTACAAAGTACAAAATTCAATGTAAGTTACACATTAATCGTGTTGTTGCATTTCAGTTACCTAGAGTTCAGAGTAGTGAGCATTTCAAATACAATATCAAGGCGGTACTTCATAATATACAGCTGTCTGGTTCCTTTACATGTGTTTGTTCATACCTTCCATTGAAATATTTTAAAATATAGTCTTCCTTCTCCAACGCATGCGTACATTACTGTTTACAGTTCGTACTGCACTCAATAATAGTTTTGTTTACAAAGAGCCTTCCAACTTAATTGGTACTTTATTACGTATATAAATATATTTCGTTATTTTCTACGCCTGTAGAGTTATTTCAAATCATCATGGATACCATAATTAAAAAGATTACTATACTAAAAAAGAAACGTAGTAGGATAATTTCAAATTTGACTGTTATGTCAAAATTAATTTCACAACTTGATAATGAAGTTAATATTCCGTTGTTTAAGGCTAGGCTAGAAAGGTTAAGTGAGTATTACAACGATTTTCAGCGTTTACAAGCGGATATTCAGGAATTACTTTCAGATTTAGAAGATGATAAAATCCACGACAACGTAGAAATTTCTGATTCTTATTTCGAAGAATTATATTATTCAATCAAGTCAAATCTACTCAGAAGGTACTTAAACAAGAAATTCGTTCTTCGTGTGTCAGGCCTCCCGCAATAAGTTTGCCAAAATTCAGTGGTAAAATCGAAGAATGGGCTGAGTTCTACGCTTTATATACAAGTCTGGTCCACGATAAAGAGGACTATACGAACATTGAGAAACATCACTATCTCATGTCGTGTTTAAGTGGTTCGGCATTAAGTATGATAAAGGGTTTTCCGATAATCGATGAAAATTATGTAATTGTTTGGGATACATTAAGGCAACACTACCAAAACTCGAGAATTTTATTTAACCATTATTCAGAACAACTTCTAAATGTAAAACCAATGACTACAGAATCTGCAGAAGGGTTGTCTAATTATATTGCGAAGTTTCAAGATAATATTTGTGCACTACAGACTTACGATAAGACGGAAATCTTTGAAATATTTATTGCTCATATCATCATTAGAAACTTGGATTTTAATACAAAGCGACAATTTGAACTACAATTAAAAAAAGATGAAATACCTACTTCAGGAAAAGTTTTAGAATTTCTTCACAATCATCAACGAGTGTTACATATGTCTACTTCTTCTTTTCCGTCTACCACTCTACCACTTACCACTTCTACCTTTTCAGCATCCCTAACAAGAGTTCAAATTCAAATGTTAAACGTGTACTTACTGTTACAAAGAATAATTTCGTTTCAATAAAGTTATGCAAACTCTGTCAAAGTGATGAACATAATATAATGCATTGCCCGCAGTTCTTAAATACTTCAATAGAAAACCGATATGAAATCATCAAGACATTAAAACTTTGTTTTAATTGCTTAAAGGCGCACAAGATAAAAAATTGTCTTTCTAAATTTACATGCATAAAATGTAAAAGGCGTCATCATTCTTTACTTCATAAAAATGATAAGCCTTTAGTGAAGTCCAAATCAAGTGAAATATTATTTTCGTCATCGTCATCACACTGTAACGTAGCTCTTTTAGGCACAGCTTTGGCAGAGTGTGAAACAGCTACCGGATCTTACAATACAATTCGAATGCTATTAGACAGCGGTTCCCAGGTATCTATCATGAGTGCATCATGCGCAAAACATTTAGGACTAAAAATCATGCCTTACAAAGGGAAACTCAAGGGAATCACTCAATACTCAGTACATATAATTGGTGAAGTGCATTGTACAATCAAACCTAAAAGCCAGAACGGTCCAAAATTCAAAACAAGCGCTGTTGTTATTTCCAATTTTACAAGTGAGATGCCACCATCAAGGATCAAGTTATTGCCTTCTATGAACGTTTCTAGAAGAGAATTAGCGGACGACACCTTCGATACTCCTTCAAAAATAGATTTCCTGCTCGGAGCTAATCTCTTCCCTTCAATTCTTGACGGTGGGCGGACTTCTTTTGGAAATAACAGCACTATATCTGGATTGTCAACAATATTTGGTTTGGTACTAATAGGAAATATTCCGAATGAAATTACTACTTCAACATCTTATCATGTTTCACTTGATCAGCTTATAAAAAGATTTTGGACTTCTAAAGAAACACCAACTACAGAATTGATACAACCTGACGGCGTCAAATGTGAAGAAATCTTCAAACGTAAACATCATCAACACTGTGATGGTAGTTATGTAGTTCCCTTTATAGTGAAATCCAAAGCACCTGAGCTTAATGGTTTCTACAACTTCAATTCTAGGCGGTTACGTAATTTAAAGCCAAAATTAAAAGGATAATAAAAGGCATAGAAGGCCTTACTTCAAATTAAGTTTTTTTTATGCATATGTACGTTTATCTTTTAATTTTAAGCAAACTACTTTCTTCGTTTTTTAATTACTTTCTACTTAATTAGTTAAATTTTCCTTCGTAAAATTGGTGGGCGGTATGTTAGGAATTATTATTGTCCTTTTGAAATTCCTACCCACTTCCCTCCCACTTCACCTTCAGTGCAGTTTAAACCTTCGAACAATCCGCAGTGTGTTATGAAGTTCATATTTTCAAAGTGCAAAGATAACCTTCGGAAACATTGTATTTACATGTGTGTGCAAAGACTTCAAATAACTGTACAGTTTGGAACATTTTATGTGAATTTCGTATGTGCATATCAACCCACCCAGCTACAACTACTGTGAATTTTTTTACCATCCTATCTTCCCTTCCTAAAGAAAGTTTCTAACACATACGGAGGAGTATGAAATCAACATCACCCCTTAATTAACATCACCCAGGTAAAAATGTGGGCAATGGAAGTTTGCAACACCATTCCTGCACCGACTCATGTATGGGACTCAATAGAAACACATGGAACGGAGTGCTCTCATACTCGCACATTCTTACTGGGTGTTGTTGATTACTTAACACTAGAAAGACCGGAGCCGTCATTTTGACGGCAGCCCGAAGTAATTTGAAGATATAATGCTTAATAATTATTGTATTGTTGTGATTTTTTTTTTAAATTTCATGATTTATGGTTTTACAACTATGGTGAAAAAAAACAAGTACGTGTCTTTTATACTTTTTGAGATTTATTGACTTACCTACAAAGACCACCGCCGTCAATGTGACTGTTTGGGCAATTATGCTTAGTTTGTTTACAACCTTCTTTACCCAAGTTTACAACATACCCAATCCTCCTCGTTTATGATAGAACTAATATGTCTGTCTCTTTTTTTCGGTATCGCGTATCAATCGAACTCGATCTGCATGTTGATTGGTCACTGTCACATAATTTATAAAATGACCAAAAAATATATCTCTCGCTCAAATTTTTTTTATGGCTTGTTGGAGAAGGACAGAGTATACAAATAATAGAACTGATCCAGCTGAGTTAGCTCCTGAAGAATTGACAGAATCATTTATTGGATAGCAAACACGTCCGCCATAGGTCACCCCAAGAGGTTCGCTGTGTTTCATGACTTAGCAGAGGCGCTCGGGTTCGTGGGGTTAGGTTTATCCGGATCTTGGTGCTAGATGCGTTTGCCAAACAACTGCGTGGCAGACCAGATCAGCAAAGATGCTTTTTTGACTTCGCTAGCAGGACTCTCGGAACATTGCCTTGCACCGCAGTGGTGGGAATGGATTCATACGTCCGCCACTCTTGAGCACACTGGCCCCCAGTTTCCTACCCACCTCTCATATCTCATTTGCTTCCCAGAACTTATTATTCTTCCTTTCCCTATAGGTACCCTTCACACAGCATCCCCAAAGATGACAAATGCCCTGAGGGCAATTATTTTCCTTAGGGCTTTTTTGTGGAGTTTATGTTAATGAAAAAGGAACGATACCGGAAAATAAAACTTCTGAAAGACGACAGTGCCAAATTAATAAAAAAATATAAGAAAAACCAAATAAATGCACATGTGATAATTGTAAGAAACCCGTTTGCGGAGAGTGCATTCGATTTTATAAAAAAACGTAATGTAAATTGATATTGTACAACCATAACACAAGTTTATTCCAAAATTAGAGCATTTTGCACTCACATGTTTTTTTTCAGGAAGCCCTGAAGAAAAAAAACCCTCAGGGCCTATATCATCTTAGGGGATGCTGTGTACATTAATGTGTGCTTTGGTGTTTTTAGGGAAAGGAAGGAGAAGTTCTGGGAAGGAAAAAAGTGTTAGGGCTGAATAGGAAAAATTGGTTCATGTATCCAGGAGTGACGGACGAATGAATCCATCCCTCCCACTGCGGTGCAAGGCGACGGGTCGAGAGAGGTCCTGCTGGAGAGGTTCAGATTAGGTCTCCCTCAACAAGTGTCTCCCGACCCGGTCCGCTATGCAGTAGGTGGGCAAATATATTCGCCACCTAGACCAGACAAACCTACCCCAATGATCCCGGACACCCCTGCTGAGTCATCAAACGTAGCAAACTACTTAGAGTATCCTGTGGCAGAGGTGTTGGTTATCCAATAAATGATTCCCGGGGCGGCGGTATCCATATCGGCCTCCCAATTTGAAAAAAGTGATCAGCCGTCAAATTGACGGTCGTGGTCTTTATAGGTATGGAACAGTACCCGGTCTTTCTAGTGTTAATGGGCATTGTTGATTCCTTGACGGCCCATGAGGGAACATCGCCCACTTAATTAACATTGAAATGTGTAAAATTGTGATATGGGTTTTAAAAAATACAATAATAAAAGTCCGTTTTTATTCAATCGAAATTCAA
Organism: Glyphotaelius pellucidus; assembly: GCA_936435175.1. Classification (NCBI taxonomy): domain Eukaryota; kingdom Metazoa; phylum Arthropoda; class Insecta; order Trichoptera; family Limnephilidae; genus Glyphotaelius; species Glyphotaelius pellucidus. The sequence goes on along the minus strand of OW386548.1, from coordinate 31,227,959 downwards.
AATTTCCCTGGTTGAAAGATCTCGTGCCCTCATGTTGGATTTTGTTAGCATGAAGTAACATTTGCCAAAGTATTCTGATTCAATCTAAATATGCATAATTTATTTAAATAACCCAAACTAAGAACCAGTGGTGGCCGCTGCCCTGAAAATGCGGTGGTTCACTGATAATCCGTACATATGAGATAACGATTACTAAGCAATATTAGGTAAAAATAATTCTTAAGTAAATAAATATAAAATTTCAAACCAAAAAACCCTTTTTTAACAATGTTTAATTTATTCTATTTTATATTTCATTAAAAACAGTATTTATAAACAATGTATATACAGTATGTGGGCAAATTTGTCAAGGTTACCTATAAAAAAATTGAATTCCTCAATGATCTGGGTTTTATAATTTAAAACACAATCAATAAAAAAGCAAACATATGTAAAATGTAGGTATTTGCTATACCTTTTGATTAAAAAAAAGAATTATTCAGTTTTGTTAAGAATTTTTGCCTCAAATCCAAATTTAAGCGGATAGCTTCATTTTTGATACATATGGCAGGCGTGACCCGCCGGCGATGTTTGAGATATTGGATACAAAAACATAATTCGTTCCGCTTGCTACCGGTCTGCCCAAGGGCACAGGGCAACTTCGCGCGGAACTTTGAGAATTCGCTCTCCATTCAACATTTATAGTAGGCATTATATTGGTAGGTGATATTTTTAATGTGATTCATAGATTTTATATTTTTCGGTAAGATAAAGTAATTTTAGGCGATATAATTTAGCAGTGCTGCACACGAACATACTGTGCAACCAGCCGCCCTTGCTAAGAACCTAATAATCTATTATGAGTATGTCCTCCGATAAATAGTTGCTTCTTGTATTAATTAAGTTGAAAAGAGGTGTTACTTCAATAATTTGGGTGTTTTTAAGAAGTGGAGTAAGAAAAATTTATCTTATTTTCATTAAAATAAAAAAAAATGTATCTGTTTAGTAATTATTTACCTGGGATTATTGACTGCACAATTCCTTGTTTCGTTTGATCACTGTATGCAGTGGATGCAATTTCATTGAATGAACCGAAAATAAATTTGCGCAAAATAGTATCAGCCTTTTCGCATTGTTTTTGGAAATTAGAAGCTGCAATAAGACTCGCTTTGCAGTCGGGACAAATCATTGCCGGCATTCCATCGCCCTCTTCAATCTTAAAAAATAATATTACAAAGGATTGAACGTTTGAAATAATAACAAATAATTTTTTTTGTAAGCATTCTGATAACTAACTGGAACTTATAAACATTGAAAATAACCTGCAATCCTATACAACTATTAAGGAAATATTTGGCATCAAATATTGAAGAAGAATCTAATAAAAAGAGCGATCGCATATTCATTTTATTTGTGAGACATGACCGGCAGATCTCATCTAGGCACAAAAACCCTAATTTAGACAATATAACACTCTCTTCCATCTCAATCAGAGACATTTCAATGTATCATATGTTTCATTCGCTGAACATGATTATGGAAAACTACAAGATTTTATAGTTTTTGAAAATGAAAACGATGAAAAATAAAAATAAACACCACAAACGTCGTTTTTTCGGCTGTCAAACTTCCATAGACTACACTCTTTAAATAAATTTATTTTATAAAGTATCTACTTACTTGAATAAAGGGTTTTGGGCTTTCTGAGTAAGCCACGCGCTCGAAAGCATTAAATTTTAAATTCAAATGTTCAGAACGTTATATAAAAGCTAATATTAGCATCATTTTTTTGTTTTTTTCTATTCCAAACTGGTATAACGTGTATTGCTGTGAGTGGTTTGCTTATGATAGTGCCGGTCTAGATGCAGCACTATAATTTAACTAAATATATTATCATTCTTGTCATTGCTGTCATTGCTGTTGTCTGTGGTTTGTAAACAAAGTTGACATATGCGTTGAAAGATAACAAAAATAGTATTTTTTAATTGTATTACTTGCGGTTTTTATGATACAGACGTGCTGTGTACTAATAACGCATAACAAGTGATAAAATCAATTACAACAATGGCGTTGACTTGTGGAAACTTTTTTGGTGCATTTTTCAGTTTTATCGGGATGATTTTAGGTTATTCAGCCTTTCTCACGTTCACCTTTGTTTATCAGAATTATCATGCTGGAGTTCTAGCGTTTCTATCAGGTGATTAATAATTTGTATTCGTCCCTAAATTCTTTTGTATGTTTGGTTTCCGTTTTTTAATACGTATTTTTACAGGTATCTACGCCTCAATCGTTTTCCTGATGAACATATTGGAGATTCAGCACCGCCTGAATGATTGGTATTCGAGGGAACACTTGAAATCCATGAGAACTTTCTCGTTTATTGGCATTTTGATCGGTGCTTCCGCAACATTCTGGTATCTTTTCATCTACATTTACTTCAGAATACGTAAGTTTATCCATATGTTATACGTTTTCAAAACTGAGTTCTGCCAAACGACAATTTTTAAGTGTTTGATACTTTTGGAAGTTATGTTCTTTCGAAATTTATTACAATCAATGATAATATTTAAAAACAAAAATCGTCACATTGCAAGCGTAAGCAAGTTCGTTCCGAAAAATGGCCAGGCGAAACATTAAATTCGAAAAGGTATCACTAATTTCATAAATGTCCCACTGAAGAACTACAAAATTTTAGGAATCATTTGATTACTGTTAACCTCAATAAATTGATTGATCTCTTCAAAGGGAATGTCTGAGTTAATCAAAATCTTATCAGTTTTTACAGCAGAATTCAAGACAATGTAATTTATTTAAGTTTTTGCTTTTATACAAGTAATAGTATAAAATAATGTAAATTTCCATTGTTATCTGTAAAATATTTTTTTATTGTTGATGTAATGAAATGTCACAAACGGGGGCTTCCCCGGAGTCTGACAGTTGAGTCATAGATACATAAGTATAACTTTATACGGAAGTATAACTTTATTTACAAAAGTAGTTATCTTTAAAAATGTACAATGTGGCTTTGTGGTTATCAGTATGTAAAGTAAAATGTTTATTCACAATAAATATAAGTTTTCGAAATGCAGCTGTTTTTATGCAGATCCATTCAAATTACGCATCTACGACCTGCATTCACAGCAAAAATAGTTTTAAAATCTAAACCACAATTTGGGAATCGGGTACGGGTACCGCCACCCTGGGAACCATTTATTGGATAACCAAAACCTCTGCCATAGGTCACCCCAAGTGGTTCACTAGATTAGTGACTTTGCAGGGATGCCCGGGTTCATGGGGGTGAGGTTTGTTTTTCCTCAAGGCCTTGTGTGGAGATAATATGAAGAAGAAAAAACAGTGATGATAACATTTTATTTCTACAGTGTGTTACAAAAAATATTGATTTTTTTTTTTTAATGTTTATTGTACTCAAAACTTATGAATATATTGTTTAAAATTCATAAGGTGTTGTGTTTTAATTGAATAGACTTTATTACATATATATAAAAATGAAAATTTGTTTGTTTCTGTCTGTGTATGTATGCTATGCGTTGCTAAACTATTCATCCAATTGCGATAAAACTTTGAGGATTGGATGTACACATGCCCGCGATTCTTACTATATACAATAGTGAGTTCTGGCATCATGAAATTATGTGTTGCTAACAGTTCATCCGATTGCGATAAAACTTTCGGGATTTAATGTGTGCCTACCAGCGTTGGTTTCTATATATACTGGTGAGCTCTGGCATTATGAAATTTGTATTAAAAATTGCAATAAGTAGCATCTAAGTTGTTTTAAAACTGAATGTACCGGGAATGAATGTATGGAATGCGGGAGGGGGGAGGGGAACTTGGGAAGGGGTTTGCGGGACGGGGGAAAGGGCGAGGGGAGGGGAGAGAGGGAAGGCGGAGAAGGTGGAGTGGGAACGCGAGAGAGGAAGGGGATGCGGGGGAGAAAGAGGAGGCGGAAGGGGAATGAGACGAATGGGAAAGGACACGCAGGGAGAAACAATTTCTTTATTAAGTGGCATAGCAACGCACGCCGGGAACTCGCTAGTTATAAATAAATTTATTGAACTTTCAATTTGTTTATGATCATTACAGTCAAATCAAATGTTTATATCGCAGAACTCACTTTTTTGCAAATTGCTGTTTTTTCCGCATAAAACCTCAATATTATGATATATATTTTCTGTTAATGAAACATTTTAAAGTTTTGCCTTGACACATTTATTTGCTGTCCGTGCGCACATTAATAAAATGTTGAATAAATGTAATTTCTTAGCCCTTGATTAAAATATGTCAAACTGAGATAATAGATTTCTTCAAAATAGGCATATTTACTTTGGGGTGTCATCATTAATTTAATGAAAAACAAATACCTTTGTATAACACCACTATTTTATTAACTATATCAACATGTTTCGAAAACTATGTTTTCTTCGTCAGGATAATAAGTCAATAATAAATAACAAAAGACAAACAAGTATAGACTAATTAGAACATAGACAAAATATTAGAAAGGAGAGGTGATTAATTACCTAAAAAAATTGAGATAATAGACTTCAATTTTGCATCTTTATGGATATATGAACATTTAAACATTTTGATATGTACATATTGTATTACAATTGTTTGGAAGTGTTACTATTAATGCTTTCTTTTTTTTTTACATTAACCACCAGGAGGCCTTGTGGAAAATTATTTTCCTCGGGGCCTATGTCATCTTTGAAGATGCTGTGTGGAGGGTCTTTTTAAGGAAAGAAAGGAGTGAACACGGGTCTCGAAGAGAGCAAGTACGAGTGTGCAACAATTCTTTTCTATCATAGAACAATTCGTTTCATTTCATAGAACGATTTGTTCTACGAAATAATTATAGAATAGATGAGATGGGAACCTGTTTTTAGCATCCCCTAAGATTTATTTGGTAACTTTTTATTTAAAAAAAAGAAACATTCCCAGAAAGGCTATTCCCTAAAATTTGTGATAAGAGATCGTTCTCCCGCGAGAAGTGCTGTCAGATTTGTGTGATTTTCTACGGCTGTTATTTGCTTTTTCTATCGGCCGAAGTCAAAATTTCAGCTGTGAGCCGTCACGTATTTTAAGTTTGGGTCGTTTTAAATACGAATTCCTGCAAGTATGCATGATTATTTATTCATTTAACAGCTGTAGAAAATCACACAAATCTGACAGCACTTCTCGCGGGAGAATGATCTCTTATCACAAATTTTAGGGAATAGCCTTTCAGGTTACGAATAATCTAACAATATTTGACAAACTTTGTGTAAGCGGAATATTTTACTTGTGCAATGATGGAGAAATTTAACTAGCAGAGGAACCGAATCCATTTGTATTGAATCTTGTCCACTCGGCTACTAACCAGTCTTTTTTTACTTTCTAGCTGTTCTCCCAGTAAACACGAGCATGGTCATACCATCGGTCTGGTCCTTCATGACCCTCAAGTGGAGCATCGTGCTGTTCTTCCTGACCAAGAAATACACCAGGATCATCGCAGAAGAGGAGCACCTGCTACCCCCTCGCACTGGCAGATATTACTAGACTCCATAAGAATCTTATTGACTGGGTTTATATTGAGATCCAAACACAACATATTATGCTTGTTTAATGGTTAAAGTCCTTCCGATCAAAATACAGTAATATCCGCTTATAAGGTTCCTATATTAGAAGTTTTCAAGAGGAAACCCGGTCGTGAAAAAATTTTAACAACAGGTGTTTTACCAAACTATTGCTGTTGCTGTCGCTCTTACTCCCCCGAATACTGAGCGAAAAGGACTACTGCACCTCACGCTGGTAATATCTAAATAAAAACATCAAAATCGAGGTTTTGTCTTCCCCATTTTTCTCCTCCAAAACTGGACCAATTTTTAAGATTTTTGTTACTAACTGTATCTCCTACTGTGCCAGGTGTGCGCCGGCGCACACGCCAAAATATATTTTGGAATGCGATTTTAACCCTTATGCATTAAGAAAACGTATGAAGAACAAGGTCAGAATTGCTTGGCGCATTCTTGTTCTTAAGTTATAAAATACCGTAAACATACCTAGCCACTCGGAATAATTTGTATTAAATTCTCTATGGCATCCGGTTGTCATTTTTCCCAGTATTTGAGCTGTCAAATTAGCTAGCGTCGTTCTCGTGAAAAAGATCATAAAACATATAAATTCATCAAATAAACGCAAGTAATGTTGTTTTTATGCATCGTTTATTGTTCAAGGAATGTGCTTCAGTAAATATAATATACGATAGCACAAAATAAACCCACAAAATATTACGTCAAGTTCAAAACATCGCGATTTTACATCATTTCCTCCCTGGCATTTAAAAGAGTATTAGAAGAAAACAATCTTATGTCTGTACGTTTTGCCTTTTTTATAAAATACATTGTCTAGTTTGTATATTGATCGTCTGTTGATAGCGTTCAAACCAGGCAATTTTAACGATTTTTCAAAGATCCTAACTCCTATAAGAAGTAACTTATAAAAAAAAGCTAAACGTACCGACAAGCTAGTGGTCGATATCTATATTATATTAAAATATATTTGCAGTAGTGTCAAAATCCAGAGAGGAAATTGGGGAATATGTTTCTATGGACAAAACACTGCCCGGTTTCCTCTTTAGATGTTTTTTGTCCCTTGAAAGCTAAATCTTAAAGTGGCCTAATTAATCCTACATATATTATTATCGTACTTCTACAACCAGGCTACCACCGCCTGAAATGGAGTATTTTGCGTTAAGTAATATATTTGGTATTATGTGTATTATCTTCTAAAAATGACACATCTCAAATTTACTTGGATACTGCAGTAAATAAACTTAACCTAACCTAACTGATGTAAAACTTTGTAATCTACATGGCTTTGGTCTTTTTAATTATACTATTTTCATAGACTAAAATTTTACATAAATGCCACAGTAATTTGGAGCTAAAACTCTATAATTAATACTTTAAAAGTGTAATATGTTTACTAAACATCTTGATTTATGTTTATATAATATTCCCAAAGTATTCACAGTGCAGGTGCAAATATCATAGTCCAATATCCCAGTTTGATACGATATGATTATCTGTTACAGGAGTTTGATGTAAGGTTTTTCCACTCAAGGAGTATTTTTTACCAATCCCTCGAAATGAGAGGGTTTCACTATAAATAAATATCCGACAAATGTGTATGACAAACACTTGATACTTGTTTGTGACAAATACTTGATTCTTGTGTGTGGCAAGCACTTGATTCTTGCGTGTGACAAACACTTGATACTTGTATGTGACAAACACTTGATACTTGTTTGTGACAAACACTTGACACTCGCGTGTGACAAACACTTGATACTTGTGTATGACAAACACTTGATACTTGTTTGTAACAAACACTGGATTCTTGTGTGCGATAAACACTTGATACTTTTGTGTGACGAACACTTGATTCTTGTGTGTGACAAACACTTGATAGTTGTGTATGACAAACACTTGATACTTGTTTGTGACAAACACTGGATTCTTGTGTGTGACAAACACTTGGTACTTGTGTATGACAAACACTTGGCACTCGTGTGTGACAAACACTTAATACTTGTGTATGACAAAAACTTGATACTTGTTTGTGACAAACACTTGATACTTTTGCATGACAAACACTTGATCGTTGTGGTTTGATTTACTGTATTGCGGATTATGAAAATTCTGTATGTATGTTATAATACCAAATTGCAACTATTATTTCGATCATAATTTATTTTAAAAGCCATTATATTAATGATTTGATAGTAATATGTCAGTTTATAGTTGATACCAAATGTGGACAAATTGGTGGTTGATTTAAAACAATTTGATCTCGAATGTCTGTCGAATTAAGATGCTTTCTATGGATTCTTTTACTATTTACATTCTAGTTATGGAGAGAATGATTTCATTATAAGTGTGCTAAATTAGGGTAAGGTTGTAACAGGAAATTTCATACCTGCATTGTTGTATCACCAACTAGAAATAGTAAAGTACTTATTAACTGTGCCAATACATTTTTATTTTCATTTAAAAATCGTTGGCTTAAAGCCAAGACATTTTATTTTCACTCTTTGGAGAAAATTAATTATTAACTAAACTACATATCGACTGGACAATTCCTTTTTTTTTTCAATTTGATTAACGCACAAGAGTCCCAACTGGTCGACGGCCGGCGTAGTTGAGCGGTAAGGCTTTTGACTTGCAATCCGAAGGTCGCGGGATCGAATCCCGGCGTGGCAAATAAATTTGATTTGATTAATTTGTGTTATTTCACAATTAATTCATTAAAAATAGTATATAGTATATTTGCGGCACGTTCCAGAGTGGAAGATACTCTCAGTATCGCCCTGGCGTAAGACCATCATTCAGAATTGAAACGTTGCTTGAAATGGCTTTAGCTGTGTTTGGTAACCAGATCTTGAATAGCCAGGTACTTCCCCACCTCCTTCCCTACCTCACTACCTTAAGCCTCACAACATACTCCAATTGGGGATGCCATAGTCTCCCTGGCTCCAGACCGGAGCAGTTGGGACTCTTGTGCGGTGTTCAGCAACAAGTTCAGCTTCAAGCGGTTGCCGGTGTGTGGCAACCGTTTGAAGCCAGTGGGAGGTAGAATGGAGGGGAAGATGAAGTACCTGGCTATTCAGAACTGGTCACCAAACACGGCTAAGTCGTTTCAAGCAACGTCTCTATTCTAGTGGTCTTATGCCAGGGTAATACAGAGTATCTTCCATTTTGAAATGTGTCGCAAATGTACCTTTTATTATTTTAAATGATTAAATTGTTAAATTATACAATTTTACTTGCGCCCACCGGGATTTGAGCCTGTAACCTTTGAATCGTTTGTGGAGAGCCTTACCACTCGACCACAGAAGTCGTCTGTATGTGTTAAAACTTGACTTTTCTAACTCACACCATTCCAAAGATGTTTTAAAAGAGATTACGATGTTCATTTATATTATCAAGAAATATTGGTTTACTGTGATACAATATTTTGGCTTAAATCTGTTGAATATAGCTTTATAACATTTTTTTAAAATTAATATCTACATTATTAAGAATTTTTTCAAAGAATTATTTTAACTGATACTAAATCACATTTAAAAATCTTAAATTATCTTCAGATATGTTTAGATAATAAAAGCCAAAACATATTATGATTACATTGCAATGGCCTTGTAATTTGTTCAAGTATGGAATATTGACTGTTTACATTTTCAATAATATATTATTAGTTTGCGATTGGAAATCACAAATTAGTTAACAGTCCAAAATTAAAAATTAAAAGAATGTAAAAAAATTATGCTATCAAGAATTTTTGTTTAGTTGTCACAAAAATGTTACTATAATTTTGTTACTTTTTTCAGTAAGCCAACAAAACAATTGTTTTTTTATTAAAACTCAAACCTATTGAGCGCTTTTATTTTTACCGTGATGATCCACGATAACGTTTTTTTTTTTTTTATATAAAAGGCGGAGACGGTTTACAAGTAGTTCCCGTGAGCACTTAGGTCATAGGCCCATTGTGCTATCTCCCATTTTACCTCAATCCTTTAGTAACAACCCAGTCCCTTTAATAAAGTTCACCAGGGTTGTCACCGGATATGTGGCTATGTCTTCTGGTTCTACTGTGTGTCTCCCCAGGTATCTGAGCCTAGTTCCCACCAGGGCATTGGCACCATAAGTGAATTGGAGTCTCTTCATCCTCTTCACATTTCCTGCATCTATTGGTGTTTTCCACTCCCAATATCTGCATGTGTCTCCTGAGATGGTAGTGTCCCGTTAGTAGTCCTAGCAGTTCCCTCAGCGAGGTTCTCTCCATATTGAGTAGTTTCCTGGTTTGTCTAGGGTCTGGTCCTTTTATGAGTACTTTAGATTGTCTCATTCCAGGTGCCCTCTCCCATTCTTTCCAGTGCTGGGATTCGACCCACCTATCAATATGTAGTTTTGTGTGGCAAGCTGCTACTCCTACAGCCGGCTCGGATCCCACAAGTGGTACTTTCGCCCCTTTCCTTGCTAGTTCATCAGCCCGCTCGTTGCCCCACGATTACATTACTGTGACGGCATAAAAAAAGGCAATAAACAAATGTTCCTCATCACAATAATGCTGCAGCTCTTTCAGGAGATGAGATACACAATATACGTAGGTCTGTTTCCTCCAAGGGAAAAAAAGTAATCATTTTCTTGCATCTCTCTCACATTGTGATGTCTCCGTAGACCCCTACAATACTACTAGCCGTGACAATTTTGAAAATATGGAATATAGTTACAAGGATAAAATTGAAGTGTGAGTGAATTCCAAAAATGCGCTGTTGGTTTTGCTTTGTTCTTAAACATATAATGTTGCAGTTCTTTTTTACACACTAAATAACAACAGTTGAAAATGAGACAAACCTATAACTGCACTCAGTGGCGTAGCTGGCATGTGAGGTATCGGGGCAGATGACGTGGTGTCACACACCCCTTCCCCACATAGATCCTTTTGTCGAAAATACTACTTTTACTACAACATGGCGGGGGCGTTATGGGATAGGATGGGGCGGGATGGGATCGGGTGGAATATGTGCTAAATATTTTTGTGACAATTTTCTTTGTAATTTTTTTTCCAGTGTCACCCCTCATCGGGTGGCACTCGGGGCGGACCGCCCCCTCCTAGCTACGCCACTGTGCACTCCCCCAGAGGAAACATATAATCATTATCATACATCTCCTTCATATGTATAAAGAAAATGAAAAAATGAAACACATTTCCCGTCGCCATAGCTGAGCCATAATAAGTTATGCCTGTTTCCTCTAAAAAATGGTCACATGTATTTTGTGTGTCTTATCTTTTGTATAACCATTATTTAATGTATAAGAAAGAGCTGCAGCATTATAGCGATTAGGAAAGTATGTTTATTGCCTTCTTTTGCCGTCACGGTATCGTAATCGTAGATCGTCACAGTAATAATAAAAGCCTCCATTTACTAAACAAAACTCCTATTGAAAAGGGTCAAACTCGATTCAGACTGCCAATCGACTGTTTTACATTACTGTTTTTTAAAAACACAGCTTCCAGAAGGTTTTAGAGAATAATTTTAGAGCAAAGGAAATTAGACATGACAATTTTTATTAATTCAATATTTTTTTATTATTTATTAAATATTTAGAGAGTTATCACAAGTCAATTAAATACCCCATTATAAAGATAAACAAATTTAATGTCAAGGTCTCCTAGTTCATTGTTGCTTTATTATGTCTACTATCTTTGGTGATTAATAGTTTGCATATTTTGTTAAAATTATCTGCAAAATAATGGGCATTATTACGTAATGATTAATTAATATTTCATATTTTGGTAGAAAGCAGTAACTTTGTGGTGTGACATATTTAATGAAATGAAACAATTACTTTGGTTGTAACCACGAATTATTTATTTAATTTTTTAACACCGACCGGTTTCGCTTAACGCAACCATCTTCAGGGTATAAAATTAAACTGGTCAAAAAATATGTTGTGTAAGCTTATGTATACATACAGAAAGAGACAAAACATTAAATAAAGGAACAGTAAGAAAGTATGAAATTAAAATCTAACGTAGTAATAATATGTACCATAGTAAAAATGCAACAATTCCAAGTCCATTATCCTAATTTGACAAACATATTTGGGTTTTGCCAAAATATTTGCACACGTGAGATTTGTGATCAATGTGTCATAAAAGATTTAAGTTTTTTTGTTGTGTACATAACCCAGATCCCTGCGATATCAATAATCAATTAAAGAAATTATTCTATTCAAAAACTCATGTCATCTGCATACTCAAATCATGGTTCACTGCCAGAACTCATTAAATGATTTATAACAAAACTGAGTTTGAAGTCACAATCTGTTTATACAGTAAAAATGAGTCATTGTGTCGATTAACACATTATTTATAGTTAATTAAGCACTCTAAAAGTCACCAAGTGTTTATAATATCAAAATTTATTATTAAAACAAAATCACTAAGATATTTTAAGGTCTTTTTAAAGTGTTATGATGTGTGGAAACGCACATAAAATAATCACTAAAAATTACTCCTAAAAATTACTAAAACATTTTGGCAGCATTATGAGACAAAAAGTATTTTCATTACTTGTTTCATGTTTGCAAAAAGTCATTGTGCAGTTTTTTTTTATTTAATAAAACAAAAATTTTAATCCATGTAAAATTTATTTTATTAAATTTATAATTATTTTTACGCCATCTGCAATTTAAAGTTATTTTTCTAGGTATATTATTGTTTTTCTTGCTCTCTTCTGTATTTTTTTATAATATATTATATGTATACATTTAATTGCAATTATGTCTACCATGGGTTATGTTATTTTTTTTAAAGTTTCTTATAAAAAAGTGTCATTTACAAATTAAAACTCTTTCTGTCTCTGTATAATGCAAAGTATATAATATTGTTAAAGCCAATCAGCTAGCTTCAAATTAATTAAAAAATAATAATATTAAATAAAATCATTTGTTGCCAACTCGATTTTTAAGATGAAGCCAGCCATCAAAAGGGAGTTTAAAAAGAGTTAAAATCTTGTACATCCTAAATTTGGGGCGGGGGAGGGGGCAGTTGGAAGAGGAGAGAAATTCCGAGATAAAACCCAAGTTCGCAATATGAAATTAATCGGTTCCTAAAGAAATAGCTCTCAAATTTGTCATTTTTCATCCATGACCTTTTATAGAAAGGGTAGCTAGAATATTTGAAAAAATGAGTTAAGAAGCTAAACCGCTTTTTTGGAGCTGAAGGCCTCATTTTGGAGCTAAATCTAGCTCTAAAAGAGCTGAGTTGGCAACACTGAATAATGTGCATAAAAAAGTCGACTTTGTTATTATTTTAGCTTGTGTATTGGAAGTCGATTTTCTCAGAATCAACATTTTGTTAGTTAATGACTTCTGGCAGTAAGCCGACGATACGCGTTTTTCAAAACAATGTCTTTTGATTCAATACTTTAAAGTACATATGGTGTAGTACGTACATTGTAACAACTACTGATAACTCACCCAGTAATTTTTCTTGAACTTTGATATGATTTTGAACTCTTCTCTTATGGTGATAACAAAGGTTCCATTTACACAGCAGTTTTTCTGTACCTGTTACTAGGCGAATTAAATTTATATGTTTTTCTTGAATGTTTGTAGAATTCTTTGTTGAATTATATAAAGTCATTGTTTAGTCTTCTTTCTTCACTAATTATCTGTGAATTATTAGATAATACAATTAAATCTTATATTTCTTACTATTCATTCCATTAAAGAACTGATGTTATATATAAAAAAGGGTGTATGTTTACCATTTTATGTTAGTTATTATATTTTTAGTTTGTAGGTAAAGAAATTATTTAAAATGAATTGTTTATTAGGTAAAGTGATTGGTAGATGAAGAGATATACAAAATGGGCTTCACAATTCCAAAAAAAAAAAAAAACATTCGGCCTATTTAGGCCCCATTGTTTTAAATTACTATGAAACATTTATTTATTTATCACCACTAATTCAAATTGAGAATACATTATATAAGTTTTCAGATGTTCAAAATATTTCCGCTTTACAATAAAATGCAAATAAATGGAATATTTCTGTACATATCCCAAAACTAAAAACTGTTTTTGAAAGGTGATAAAATACACTTTAAAATTTTATTATTCAAAATAAAAATATAATTTTTAAAATATAAAAAATTTGCATGCAAACATAAAAAAGTTTAAAAAAGGCTCACCTCACGTTTTGTGTAACTAAAATTACTGATAACAAAAATAATAAAAAATTCTCAAAACTTTGGTTTCATAAAGGTGCACATTTTACTTTTTCGTGGTTATTTTTTAAATTAGAATATAAAACGTGATGTTTTGCCTTTTAACACCTTTTAGAATGTATTTTTCACTCTGATAGTAAGGGAGTTGCATGAGACATATGTGAGTTATATGTGAGCTGGGACAAATATGGTCACCTGCCATTCAAGGGGTTAGTGACCAAATAAAAAAGTTGTGATAAATTTCTTGTTTTTGTGCGGTCAACTGTTCTATAAATTACATTTATTTTGAATTCTCTAATGCCTCTCAGGTGTTATCCGAACTCATAACAAGTCGCAAAAGTAAACCATTGATCGGCAAACTCATTAGTCAAAAGAGCCAAAGATCTGCAGTACAATCATTTAAATTTCTTTTGAGATCTAAATTTTTTTTAAGAACTGAATTTGAAATTTTATTAAATAACAATTTGACAAATACAGCATAAACAATGAGTTCAAAATACGCACTCGTGAATATAATAAATGTCTGATGTGCAAATGACCAGTCAGTGGCTGTTGGCATCGCGTCTTGATCACCCAGGCATTGTGAGTTCAATTCCTCGGCTGGCTAAATCCTCCATCACAACACGACCAACGTTTTCTGCTTATTGTGGTTGTAGAAGGAGATTTTCAAATATTGCCAGGTTATTCGTAACCCGGGAATGTTTGTCTTTTTTTTTTAAAATAGAGAAATACAATTGATTTTCTACGAATAAATGATTGGCAATAAAATAATTAACAGAGAAACGCAAACCATGCACTATTTAAAATGTCTTGAAAAAATTCTTGACAGTAAAATGACAAAATCCAAATGTCTACCCATAAATAAGGATAGATGGAAAACATCAGTGGTAAAGACGTACAGTATTTAGTGCCTACCTATTATAATTTTTATTTTCAAAACAAAGTATTTATTTATATATGAAATTAGTTAAAAAAAATTATTTTATACAAGTCATTCATTGAAGAGCCGCACTCGAGTAGCCAAAGAGTCGCACTCTAGTAGCCAAAGAACCGCACTCATGTAGCTAAAGAGCCGTACTCAAGTAGCCAAAGAGCCGCACTCAAGTAGCCCAAGAGCCGCCCTCAAGTAACCAAAGAGCCGCACTCCAGTAGCCAAAAATCCTCACTCAAGTAGTCAAAGAGCCGCCCTCAAGTAGTCAAAGAGCCGCACTCCAATAGCTAAAGAGCCGCACTCAAGAAGCCAAAGAGCCGCACTCAAGTAGCCAAAGGGCCGCACTCAAGTAGCCGAAGAACCGCCCTCAAGTTGCCAAAGAGCCACAGTTTACAACCATTGCACTTGATAATTTTTACTACAATTTGTTTTATATTTTAAACAATTTCTTACTAATTTTAACTGTATTTAAAAAAGTTATTAGGATTTTTTTCTTAGATTATCACACCCCAGTTTCGTGGTATGAGCGTGGTATATGTTAAAAGTTCTAAAATGTTGCAATTTTTAATGCGTAATGTTTAAAGGCCAATTCATCTTCTAATCTGAAGATTGTCACTAAAGCTATAATGCAAAATGCATGGTCGATATTGCTAGGAAAACCAATTACACAATGTAAAAGCGCCTACACAGCGCGTACTCATGTTAACTTTGAAGTTTGTTATTTTGCTAGAAGTCCCACTTTGTTTATCCCACGCTACACTGTATATGTACCTATATTTGCAGTCTTAGGTCAACATTATGATAAGTGCCAAAATTGTATCTTTGTTGTTCATGTTCTCTTTAAATAATGTAAATTAAAATAAAAATATTGTTCATTTACACAAATGATGCAGGACTTATCTAGTAGAGCATTTCGCCTGCGATGCCTGGAATGGGTGGAAACCCGATTCTTTGACCACTCGGCCACTGACAGATTCTCCTAAGTTCTTCTCCTTATCATGTTTTGACCATAGAACACAGATATTTTTGACTTCTGAGAATATATTTTTGTTTAAAATGTTGTGACTTAATAATTTTATGTTCAATATTATTTCACCTGATCGTTCACTTTAGTATTAAATGTTTGTAAAACACATTGAGATCAAAAACTTTTTCAAATTTAAATGCTTGGTTTATGATGACAATGACACAATTGACGCTAATTCCTCAGAGCATCTTCCATTGAAATATTGGTAGAACAAGGACAGCATTCCCACCTGACGCCTGTGCTCTAAAGATTGCAATCCGTTTGTTAAGATAAGGGAAACTATCAAACGGACTGCCCATTTCTGCACAGTATGAACAAAGATGAATTTTTAAATTTTGAAACTGCACAGAGCCTTTGGGACTATGGCATCTCCAATTTGTGTGACCGAAGGAAGAAGAAGTAGAGTAGAAATGTTTGATTAAAACGGTAGTTTTTTTGTCCTCACTGATTTTTTTACACATTGTTTGATAACATCCCATCACTATGTGCAAAATATCACATTTCACCATTGTTTATAAAAATAGTATTTTCTTTATAGTTTCGATTTTTTTTAAACCAGTCGCTTAAAATGAGATTAAACTTGTCGCAGACGAGAGACAACCTCGTAATGTCTGTGGGCTTGGTCTATACCAGCAAACAGTTCGCCATACATTCCCATTGGATGTACATGGCGTGTAATTATATCTCTCGTCTGTTACCAGCCTAAATTTAACACTTAATAAGTATTTGTTCATATGAACCAGATACTTTGTGATATGACAAGTATTTCTAAGAATAAAATAAAAGTCTTTTTCTATTTGACTTATGATTCAGTATCCCAATACTGTCTCTTATAAAATGTTATATCATCGCTACCATTCTAATCTGAATTCTACTAATAGTAAAAATTGGATAATTTGTATGTCGCTGTTTTTGTGAAAAATCACCTCAAGGGTGCTGCAGACATCTGCTTATTTATTTAAATTTAATTACATCTGGTCAATACATTTAAATTTCCTGTGAATAAAAATAAATCCTTAAAATATCTTCTCAAATAGTATAGTACAAGTCATAGATTATAGGAACAAAAGGAGGTACGGCATGGAAGTATACCGTCAGTCGCCTAGCCAAGACCAAGTTTTACAGTTTATCAAAGCGATGAAGACAATGAAAGTTATATATTTGGTGTGTAGAAATAAAGGCGGGACACTGCAGTGCGTAGAAGCATTTTGCATTAGTATATGAACGACATTGGCAACACTTTTGTGTGCGCATTTTCATACTAATCCATAACGCGGTTCTACGGTGTCAATATTATTAAAATGTGTTTCTCCAATTTGTACCTCTTTTGAAACTCGTTATTCTTCCTAACAAATATTAAGAGCACAAAAATACATTAGAGATTAAAAAAATATATACATATTATTGTATTTCCTATATTTTTATATATATTATGTGTGTTAGTTCACAAAAAGTGCTTTCTCATTGTTATTAAGTTTAGTACCTACTTATATACATTTTTTAAATTTCTGTATACATTTCCTAAATGCGTAAGTAGGTACATGTTATAATTTCGGATCCAATGTATTTGTATTGTTTAAGTTCATTATACTTGGTTTAGTTTTATCATAAATGTTTACTCCACTTTATCAAAGTTTACAAAATATAGCATTATTTGCCAATTAGAAACTTTGAATAATTGTTTGAGTACACCTTACTTAATATTTTAAGAAATTATTAAAGATTTATCTTGCAAACACACTTTGGTTTTATTTTTAATTTTTATTGTTGCTTTTTTGTCCGGAAACTAGTAGTAGAAGCGGGAAATCTCTGTGGGACCAAATCATCCGAGCCTTTGGATTTGTGACAATACTGATGGTCTAAACACGATTCAATGAAAAACATTGTTTTGTAAAGATTATAATAAAAAAACATCAATCTACTGCGCTTTTGGGTCGAATAAATGGTGACAGGACAACTCGGAAACATCCAACTTCAACCTTTGAAAAGTCATTAAAAGTGATGAAAATTTAATGCGCATGCGGCTCTTTGCATAGGCGTATAAAGTGAGATGAACATTACCACTCTGCAGCCAAATCGACGTTTCTTACCAATATTTGTGTGTAATTCTCGGCTTTAATCTGCCGCCAATGTCACCCGGTAGTCCTTTGGAAATCTTGCTAACTACATATTTAAATTGGGATTTGTTGATTTCTAATCGGCCCGAGTGGGATCGACTTTACTGTTAACTGGCAAAATGACATACGTATGACGTCACACTTCAATCATTTTGACGGGCTTTGAAAAATGCATGCGTACGGGTACTGCCGCCCTGGGAACCATTTATTGGATAACCAACACCTCTGCCATAGGTCACCCCAAGTGGTTCGCTACGTTTGGTGACTTAGCAGGGGTGCCCGGGTTCGTGGGGTGAGGTTTGTCCGGGTCTCGGTGGCGGATGCGTCTGCCCACCTGCCTCATGGCAGGCCGGATCGGGAGAGAATGGTTGAGGGTATTCCTTGACTTCTCCAGCCATGCTCTCTCGGAACATCGCCTTGCACCGCAGTGGGAGGGATGGATTCATACGCCTATCACTCCTGGACACACCAGATTTTCCTTCCTAGAACTTCCTCTCCTTATTTTTCTTAAAAGACCCTCCACACAGCAACCCCAAAGATGACGTAGGCCCTGAGGGAAATTATTTTCCTCAGGGCCTCATGTGTGGGACTAATATAAAAAAAAGGGATGGTGAAAAATCTTAAAAAATTACTGACTAACTAACCATCACGCCGTTTACCGCAGGGGTAGGCAGAGAGGACGGACCGCCAAACAACTCGGTCTTGGCCTACAGTCCTTGCCTCAATCACATTAATACATCGTCTCATACATACTTTTCTATTATTCTGACTCTTGACATGGCCCGACTCAAGTATCTGATTCACTTGACGGTGACGTGTCTTCCTCGGGCATCCCCGACTTCTACCATTCACATTTGCATCATATATTCTTCACACACTACTTTCGTCGTTCATTTGCTCTACGTGCCCAAACCACCTGAGGGTTCCTTTCTTAATCTTACTCATTACGTTTATATCAGCCTTGCATTCTTTGCGGATCTCCACATTTCTTACAAGATCATACTTGGTTTTACACACATATGCCTCAGGGATCTCATTTCAACAGCATTCAGTCTACTTTCATCCTTTCTCTGTCAGTTCCATGCTTCATTGCCATACATCAGGATAGGTAGCAGCACTCCTTTGTGGTCTGCTAGCTTCGCTTCTTTTTATAGTTTTTTTATTAGCACCAACATCATTCAGACGTCCATTATTGGAGTTACCTGCATTTAACCTTCTTTCAATATCTCTATCGGTCTTTCCATCTCTCATAAACATACCCAGATACACAAACTCATCAACCTGCTCCGAGTATTCATCGTTCACAACTACTCGCGTATTGCACTTACTCTCTCTTTCTGAAATTCCTTATTATGTGAAAGGTAGGTAGATCTGTAGTGATGATTGAATGAATGTGCCACAAAAGCTTTTGTTTCTTAAAGAGTTTATTAAGGAAAAGTTACAAAAATGATTAAATATATGTACTTATGTATAATTATTTTTTCAAAAGAAGCAAACACATTCAGCCTTACTAAAAAACCCCGTGAAAATTTTATTCAATTGATAAACGAGCTTGTATGGGAAAACATTACTCATTAAAAATTTGTTCATGGAAAGATACATACATTGATACATTGCTTACACAGCCTGAGAGGATAGTTTATCTCATGTTTTTTTGTTTTTTAATGATTTCTGAACAAATTTTGGAATTTTTCCGATGTATTTTAAATGTCTTGTATATTTCTTATTTTTGAAGATGTCGTAAAAACAAGTAGCATTGTAGAAATTAGACAAAATAGCCTTTTAGATTTTTGTGTCTGAAATACATGATTGTGTTTGAATATTGCAGTATTTTAAGCTTCAACATGAAAAAAGTTGAAAAAAAACAGCTGACCGTAAACATTTTTTCAATTGTGAAGGCGTTTTTTTTTAGTAAGACAGATTGTGACTTGACATTTTAAATAAATAAAAAGAAATACCTAGTTTTAATTCACTTTATTGATATTATATTAGTCTACCAGTTTCGATACCTCCGTACCATCATTAAGACTGTCATAAAAAAAAATTATAACAGTCCTATGGGATGTAGGTAAATTGACCAAGTTGCAATTTTTCGAAATCAATTTTTCGAATTCAATTGTTCGAAATGCAATTTTTCGAATTTCAATTTTTCGAAAACATATTTTTAGAACAAAAATTGACCGAAACACTAGTTTTATTAGTTTTTAGTAAGTATGTATACAGAACGTACAGCCTAACCTAACCTAACCTAACCTAACCTAATCTTACCTTAACAAATTCAAAAATTTTTCTTTCGGCCAATTGCTGTTTGAAAAATTAGTTTTTCGAAAAACTGAATTTCGAACAATTGATTTCGAAAAATTGAATTCGAAAAACATGTCTGCTCCCGTCCTGATGATGGTATGGGGGTACCGAAACCGGTAGACTAATAAAATATCAATAAAGTGACTTATTTTTATGAAGTATCTATTTTTATTTATTTATGTGTAATTAGTTTTGTCCCATTCAAAACTAACCTGAAAAAACTTACAATTCTGGTTAATTAAATGCAATACTTAAAAATAAGTAAAATTAAGCAAATAAAGTTAAAAAACTTACATAAACGAAAAAGGCAATATTACACTCATAATTTAAAAAAATTAAAATAAAGATATTCAAAACTTATAAAATAGAAAAAAAAATGTATTACAGCAAAAAAAATAGGGTTTTCAAAGCTTAGAAGATGAATTAAAAATAATACAAAACTGTTACAAAATAAAATGATTAACATACAGTCAAAAACATTATAAAATGACTCCACTTGTCAGAAAGTTACTCTTTCAATTAAATTGAACATATTTCATGAAAAGCGTTAGATTATTTTATAAAACAAAGGAAAATGCATTTTGTTTTCATCTACTGAGATAATATAATTTATATAAAGTGCAAAATAAAATCAATTCATGAAAAAAGTCAATTCAATAAAGTCAAAAGAGAGATTGAAATCAACATCATTATCAAAAATACATATAGTTTTGTCACATTCAAAACTAACAAAAATGTATTTACAAACTTTCTAAATTAGATCAATTCTAAGGAAGTAAAATTAAGCAAACAAAAAACTTAGACAAGTTATTTAAAGGCAAGATAAAAACACGATTTTTATTAAAATAGGTGCAGCCATTCAAAACCAATCCATACTAATATTATACATGCGAAACTGCTCGAGTTTGCTTGTTACGCTTTCACGTATTAACCAATAAAAAGACTTTAAAAATTCTTTCACCAATAGAAAGCTAAATTATATGCGAAAACTATAGGCTGAATATGATGGTAAGCTCTGGCGTTATGAAATTATAAAGATTAATATATTATATTTGTTATACGTTTTCTGTCGCTAACAAAAGCGAGTTTTTGCGAATGTCAGAAAAAAAATCGTTTCCATGGAAAATTGTGGGCTCTACGCTGGTAGGTACTAAGCCCCCTACCTACTGGTCGGCTGCTGCTCCAGAAAATTCAAATATTAGAATATGTTTTGTTTTTTTTGGACAAGCTTATGTTTTGGAATAAATGTCAGATGAGAGTTCCTACATTAAAATATAATTCGTAACGGTTATAAAGACTGAATAATAAATAGTGTAATTTTATTGCATTTACAAACTTCCAAATATTTAAATAAAAATTAACATCCTAAATGTTTATAAGCGCATAAATTCCGAATGAATGAACAAAATTGGATAATTCTTTTTTTCTTTGAGTGTGAAATTTTTAAAAACTGAATATAAGGGAATGAATGTATAGAATGCGGGAGGGGGTGGGGGTGGGAGAAGGGGGGATAATTGATAAGTGCAAGCGCTACAGTAATTTCCCGTAATACCATGCGAGCGAAGCCGCGGGGAAAAGCTAGTAAAATATATATTGTGAAAAATACATTCTATTTTAACTATGTATTTCAAACAGAGTAAGTTTAAATTATATTAGTAAGCAAAGTGTTTTCGAAGCTTAGAAGATAAATGGAAAAGAAATTACAAAACTGTTTCAAAACCAAATGACCAACCAACAATACAAACATTCAAATAAAATATTAAAATAAAACTACACTTACAATTACTGGATCGGTATCGAATTGAAAAAAACCAGAGACACTGCGAAGAAAAGTCCCAGAATGGCTGCGCTGCAAACCAGAGTAACTGAATTGTTCTGTACGGGGTCTTGTTTTTGTTGATTTGGTACCGATTCAACCCAGTGGGACGACTGATTTAAATAATTAAAAAAACTAAGCCATTATTTATTATTTCTTTTGCACAACTAATGTGAAAATGTGAAAGATGGCAATTGATAAAATGATTCTAAATGCTTTGCTGATTATATTCTTCTAATATTAGATTAGCAAAGAAATTAATGTCCCGCTGCTGTAACCTATCTTTCTGTTACTCGGATTGAGTGTTGTGAGAATGAGGAATTTACAGGGAAGCAATGGAATGTCTTTATATACATGTGTAATTTTTGACAATTGGGGTATTTTGCAAGGTTCCATGCCAACTGAGAATAAAGTCAACTCAATACCTCCTTGAAAAGTAATTAAAAGCTATGAAAAAAATAATTTTAAATTAGCCGATAATCCTAATCTAACGTAACTTATTTAACCAATTTTTGTGTATTTTTTTATCACTCTAAATGACTTATATGAGATGGTTCTGAGTTGGTTTCATTCCGAGTTGTCCGGTCACCATTTTGCAAATGGTCATTTTAAAATGGAGAGAGACGGGAGCGATACGGGCATACCATCTTAAATAACATGATAGCAACATCTTAAATAACATGATAACCATTAAAATACTACAGAAAAACACAAAAGGATTTTTTTTTATGGTAGGAAGAATCTATATACATAAAAATGAAAATATGTTTGCTTCTGTCTATGTATATGAGGGGTCGCCCATTAATTACATGAGCTGTTTTTTATTCAATTTAGACCCCCCCTTTGGTGAGATTAAGTGATATTTGGTGGGATCCCCGTACCCCATGTGTGAGACTTAGGCCCTCCGTTCATGGAGATACCTATAAACTACGTGATTGCGACACAACCACAAGTACCCTGCAGATACACTACTTTTTAAAGCTGGTTTCCGTACACGGCGCTACCCGAATTATACTGAATTTGATCATTTTTCACGTGCAGCCGTGGAGTTAACACCATGTCAAACGATGTCAAATGACTTTTTCTCCAACATTTATCTTAAATAACATGATAGCAACATCTTAAATAACATGATAACCATTAAAATACTACAGAAAAACACAAAAGGATTTTTTTTATGGTAGGAAGAATCTATATATATAAAAATGAAAATATGTTTGCTTCTGTCTATGTATATGAGGAGTCGCCCATTAATTACGTGAGCTGTTTTTTATTCAATTTAGACCCCCCCCCCCCTTGGTGAGATTAAGTGATATTTGGTGGGATCCCCGTACCCCATGTGTGAGACTTAGGCCCTCCGTTCATGGAGATACCTATAAACTACGTGATTGCGACACAACCACAAGTACCCTGCAGATACACTACTTTTTAAAGCTGGTTTCCGTACACGGCGCTACCCGAATTATACTGAATTTGATCATTTTTCACGTGCAGCCGTGGAGTTAACACCATGTCAAACGATGTCAAATGACTTTTTCTCCAACATTAATCTATGCCTTCTCCACTAAATCCTTTCTTGCGTATTCTGGTAATGTAAAGTTATACAAACACGCATTTTTTTCATCTTCCAGAACTAATCTAACGTTATTTTCTTGTTCAGACACCATTTTTATCAAACGTCAAACGAAAAGTAGCAGACACGAATGCTGCGATGCGTAGCGCGCGATCAGCACCGTCAATATCGCGCAACTGACTTTGAACTTTGAACCGACAGTCGCCCCGTAGCGTCGTGTACGAACTCTAGCAAAATCGTATGGGGGGTACTCTCGAGTGGCGCGGATGCTACGCGCTTGAGGCTAGAATAGATTGTAAGTAGCGTCATGTACGGAGGCGCTTACACTACACTTATTAAATTACTGTACTTATTTTCATAAAGATAATAGCCATTAGATTTTTTCAGCCGGCAAAATGGGACACTTCAAAAGAAGTGAAACAATTTTTTTTTGATTTGGTGAGATTTTACTGGACTCCCCCCCCCCCCATTTTACGTATTAATGGATCTCACGTAATTAATGGATGCCCCCTGAGATGTTATGCGTTTCTAAAACATTCAACCGATTGCAATGAAACTTTATACACAGGGTGTAACAGGACGTACCCGAGGGATTTTAACCAGCGATTCCCAAGCATATATGGAGTAAAAAATGTATACGTCATTTTGCTGTCTGATGACATTTTTAAATTTTCTATTAAAAACATTAAAAATATTTTTCCGTCACACGGCGCAACTGACTAGATAAAATAATAAGCGCGTTTATAACCTAAGCGGACACTTGATAAGCGTTGTGTCTCGTTCCAACAGCATTATTACCACGCGAAACCGCTGTATCGCTCAAACACGTCACGACAAGATGTATCCCGCATAGCGGTAAATATATTTTTTGTATATAGAAAAAAAATATCATAGGACATCAAAATGACAACTACATTTTTTACTCCAAATATGCCTAGGAATCGCTAGTTAAAATCCCTTGAATATGTCCTGTTACACCCTGTATATATGTAGTGAGTTCTGGCATCATGAAATTGTGCATCGCCGTTCATCCGATTGCGATGAAACTATGGGGAATTGATGTGTGCATGCCCGCGATGGTTTCTATATATAAAAGCGAGCTCTGGCATCATGAAAATGCATTAAAACCGTTCATCCGATTGCGAGGAGACTTTGGTGAGTTTTTGTGAGCACACCCGAAGTGATTCTACAAGATAGTATAAGTAAAAAAGATACATAATTTTTTTCGAAAATTCCAACTTTTAGGGGTACTTTTTTGGTAAAAAGATAAAAATAGTCCAATAGTTACGATACAGGCCAATCGCAACCATACAACGTTGCCACAATCGCGCCCGGCAAGCTAACAACAACTTTATCGGGTAAGTTTTACCTTACACTAAGGATTTTTAGTAGGTAAGTCTTTTTGTATGGAAAAAAAAGTTGGAATTTCAGAAAAAGTTATTAATCTTTTTTACTCCTACCATAATGGAGAATCACCTCCCAAAGTTAATGCACTTTACCCACAGCCCTGTACTGGTGAGCTCTGGCATTATGAAATTTTTATTTAAAAAATTGGAATAGGTGGCAAGCGAGCTGT
This sequence comes from Glyphotaelius pellucidus, assembly GCA_936435175.1. NCBI lineage: Eukaryota > Metazoa > Arthropoda > Insecta > Trichoptera > Limnephilidae > Glyphotaelius > Glyphotaelius pellucidus. The sequence continues at coordinate 31,202,836 of OW386548.1, read as the reverse complement.
TTGAAAACTGAATGTACCGGGACTGAATGTATGAAATGTGGAAGGGGGGAGGGGAACCCGGGCGGTGAACTCGGTACGGGGGAGGGGAACTCGGGAGGGGGGACTTGGGAAGCGGGTAAGGGGAGTGGGGAGAGGGAAGGCGGAGAAGGCAGAGTGGGAATGCGGGAGGCGGAAGGGGACGAATGGGAAAGGACACGCAGGGAGATTTTTTTTTCGTTAAGTGGCATAGCAGCGCATGCCGGGAACTCGCTAGTATTATAATAAATTTAATCACTAAAGTAAAGCAAGGAATGTATTTTAAAAGAATTACCACAAATTAGTAAACCGTATAGTTATTTTTTGTAAGGATGGAGCATGACAAAATGTGTAAGTAATTTTCAATTATCAATATACAATACCCACTGCCATTTGGTTCTGATGTACTACTTCCAACAGTATCCACATTTAGCAAACAAAGCTGGTACTAATGAATGACTGCCAACATTTCTTCAAGATTTTTTGTTTAAGAAGTTTGCCTCCGGGTACAAAAGCTATAAAATATTATCAAACTTAGATTAGTTCCTGCACCTCTTTGATCAGCTGGTACACTTGATTTTCCATGTTGTGAAGTCTAGCAAACTTAGATTAGTTCCTGCACCTCCCTGATCAGCTGGAACACTTGATTTTCCATGTTGTGAAGTCTAGCAAACTTTGATTAGTTCCTGCACCTCCCTGATCAGCTGGAACACTTGATTTTCCATGTTGTGAAGTCTAGCAAACTTAGATTAGTTCCTGCACCTCCCTGATCAGCTGGAACACTTGATTTTCCATGTTGTGAAGTCTAGCAAACTTTGATTAGTTCCTGCACCTCCCTGATCAGCTGGAACACTTGATTTTCCATGTTGTGAAGTCTAGCAAACTTAGATTAGTTCCTGCACCTCCCTGATCAGCTGGAACACTTGATTTTCCATGTTGTGAAGTCTAGCAAGGATTTGCTTAAATTCCTTCTTCTGCTTCATACTTGGCTCCTTTTCTTTGTCACCAACATTGTCAAGAACTTCAGATACCGGCTTTTTGATTTCTTCACTGCTTTGTTTGCTTAGAGCTCCTGTAGATTTATCATACTTTTGAACAGTTTCAGGTTTCTTTTGAGCGAGTTTAAGATACCCGTCGCTTAAATCGTACTTTTCATCCAGTTTGAAGTGGCAAGACCAGCCGGATTCATCAACAAACGTAAACATGTCACTGAATAAATCGTTTAGTGTAAATTTGCATTCCGTACTCAGTAAATCTTCAAATATAAAAATTGATGAAACAAAACCCGGATACATCGGACATATAGTTTCTTTAAATGCTAACATGATATTTGAAACTGTCTCCATGTGCTTGTTCTTGCCGTGGTGTAGAACAAAACTTATTTTTTCGTCTCCTTGACGGTCAATTCTCTCCATCCAATAAAAAATGTGTTCCAGAATTTCCTTGTCAGTACCTCTGGAATTGCTTATTGAAATTACTTCAGATGCATCTACGAACAGTACCTTAAAGCCCTTGTTGTCCTTTCCGACTGGTTTGACAGCCTTTGAAATTTTTTTATCCTGTTTAACATTGTACTTCTTTGTATTCACGCCGAACTGCTTCCTCCCAACAATTCTACGAAGCAGGACTCGCACTGCAGTGGTCGTGTCACCACCCTTAGAAACCAATACGGATTTCAGCCATTTGTCGTTCTTCATCTTCTCCCTGTCTAATGGGTGAACTTCAAGCAAGTGATCTGCTGCATCAATGTAGAACACTTGTCTTAGAGGTTCCAAAATAAACATTCTTTCCAGCAAAGATGCGTTACCATCCATGATGCGTTGGGGTGTAAAACTACCAATATTCTAATTAGCAATGAAATATCGTTGAAATGTCTCTTTGTTCTGAGTGTGCGTATTTTTGTGCGAGTTATCAGTAAAATAGGAATGACGCGATAAATTGAAATCAGTGGACCCACCATAAATAAAGCAACCCAATTACACACACTTACAGAACACAGATAAGCATGCATTGTCATTGTATGCAATCAGTGCCGGATTAAGACTACTTGATACCCTAAACAATCCAGGCCGGTGCCCCCCCCCCTCCCTTTTCATAAGTAAACTAGTATCGGTCTTTAAAAAAAATTACATTTTTAATACAACGAGATAGATGACTAGATTACGTACCTTGAAATATGTATAAAGGACAAAAGAGATTCGTGGAGTAGTTATTACATACAATAAGAACCAAAGCATTTTTTATTTATTTTATTTACAAATCACTGGAACTTTTTTTTTTACATTAACTCCACACAGGAGGCCCGGAAGAAAATAATTTCCCTCAGGGCCTATGTCATCTGAGATGCTGTGTGAAGGGTCTTTTTGAGGATAGGAAGGAATGAACATTGGTCTTGAAGAGACCCATGTTGTAGGAAGGAGGAAACACAGAGGCCGGCAAATCGTTCCACAGCCGAGCCGTTGAACACAAGAACGAGTCGAAGAAGCGACCCGTTCTCATGTGACAAATCGCTTGCTGAGGATTGGTTTGTACTCTTGTATTTTTAGATTTTTTTTAAGCTGTGAATTGAAGTATGTTAGTTCGTTCAAAACTCAACCAAATATGTTGTTCTTTTACTTGTAGATAGATAAACCCTTGTATTTTTTAAAAATATTTATAACAATTAGTTTAAAATGAAGGAAACAAAAATATAATTTTTTGAAACTCAAAAACCTTTATTTTTCAATATGAGTTTTTGTAGACATGGTACAAACCAGTCCTCAGCAAGCGAAATTTCAAGCGTGTACATATGTTGGGCCCGCGTTTGGCGTGTCTCCCGACTATGCACCGGTGCCGAAGGGATCAATGACCCTAGTTCCTCAGAGCATCTTCCATTGAAATACCGGTAGAACGGGATAGCATTCCCACCCGACGCCTGTGCTCCAAAGATTGCAATCCGTCCTAATTTTTTAATGAAATATGAATGTAATGAAATATGAACTGTTGTATTTCGGTTCCTAAATCGGTATTAAGGTCTTGTGGATATGTGTTTACTAAATTCTACAATTCTGAATGTATTCTGAAGTTTGATCAGGACACATAATTTTATCGACATCGGTTATTTTAAGTCAAGAATGAGAATTTGTCTGCTATTTCTTTGTATATCTCTTCATTTAAATTATCAATGACGCCATAAAAATTCAGATTTTAAATTTTTACACACTTCTAATTGTTCTCTCGGGCTGAGACTTACTTCAGGAGCTGAACCGTCATTGGGCATTTTCTTCCTTCATCTTTGATGGGGGTCTTTAAATCCACATCTGGTACCTAGCTTTTCTTTTGCGCGGGCTTCTAAATTATCAAAGTTGCGTCGTAATTTAAAAAAAAAATCGACGAGCGTAAAGATTAATGCACGTCTCTAGAGTGACTTCCAGAGCTGAAAGGCTATTCCCTAAAATTTGTGATGAGAGATCGTTCTCCCGCGAGATGTCCTGTCAGATTTGTGTGATATTCTATAGCTGTTAAATGAATAATCATGCATACTTGCAGGGATTCGTGTTTAAAACGACCCAAACTAAAATACGTGACAGCTCACCGCTGAAATTTTGAGACCGGCCGATAGAAAAAGCAAATAACAGCCGTAGAAAATCACACAAATCTGACAGCACTTCTCGCGGGAGAACAATCTCTTATCACAAATTTTAGGGAATAGCCTTTCTGGGAATGTGGCGCATCATTAAACGACGTGAACAACTAGCGGAAGCTTGTTTGCAGCGTGTTTCTAAAAAAATTAACTTTTAAATGCAATGCTTTAAACATTTTAATGCAATGTTTTTTGCAGCTGGAATTTATTTTAATATACTTTTTATTATATTTCTCTACTATATTAACAAAAAATGTTAAATGTTTAACTTAATGTTTTAACATTTTAAAGCATTTTTTTTTACATTACTTTTTTTAAATTAATTTTTCGAATTTTTTGCCCTCAAGAAGTTTCATTGCTAAAATTGTATTAAAAGAAATTGAACATCTTCATCAAAATCATTGAAATAAGAAGAAAACATTATGCACATTTAAACGCTGCAAAGGTTTGATATCTACTGTTCAGAAATAACGCCAGAGCGCGCCACGACACGACACATTAGTGTGCACACTCACCGTCACGACAGTAAGCACCACGACACGCCACGACACGTAAGTATGTTTCCGCCTTTATGCAATCCATATGAAATCCTTGAATGACATTGCGGCCCTTTGGAATATTAAGGTTCCATCTGTCACGGTAACGTTATGCGACAATGAACTCTAAAGTAATTTACTATAGGTCCCATTATCGCTCGACACTATTGCCGAGATGGAACCTTGTTATTCCAAAGGGTCGATAATGCAATACCGTTTACGATTATTGTAAGATGATCCATTCAATGAGAGAACAATAAAAAAGTCCAATACTGCAAAAGTATTAAAAATAGTATGAATAGATTTGTTTTGTACAAGGAAATAAATAGTGTATCACAAAAATTACTAATAACGGTAAATATTTCCCTAATAGGGACAGGCTCAATATGCACTTTTTTTATTACAAAAACACTTAACATCAGTTAGATGATGATGGGAAGTAAGTATTTCAGTTTCCGTAATTGAAAAATGATGAATTTTAATAGTTATTTCGTTAAAATTAAAAACGAATATTCGCTTGGCGGCCATTGTCATTGATGTCAAAATTTTGAGGTTAGTTTTTTTCTTCTCTTTTTAAATCCAAAATATTAAAACACGACCCTAAAATAGGTTCTTAGGTTCTTAGTTTGGGTTTTAATTAAAAAAGGAAAAAAAACTAGCCTAAAAAGCTATTTTAATATTGCTATATCAAAACATGGCGTGAAGAAAAGAGTTAGCCGCCGCGCAGAAAAGTCTCACAGTAAACTGCGCTGCAAACCATTATCTTACTTTCGGTGTTTACTTTTCTGCGCGGCGACCTGAAGTGGCGCGGGGCACGTCCCGCTCCGAACTCTGTGTGTTGGTAAAGGGTACTATTAGAAGTCCGTAAAATTGGTACCACGCAACGAGTGGCTACAACTTTTATGAACTAGGTACTATGAAAAGTGAATTTTATTGACGTTTGAACTTTGAACAGAAAATTACCAAAAGAGCTCATTCCTATAGCTGTCAAAGTCAAATTCGTCACTCGATTCGAGTAAATAAACAAACGAAGATTTAACAATTTTTTTTTCAAAAATTTAATTCGTTGTATAAAGATTTTCAAAATTAATTTAATTCGTTGTATAAAGATTTTCAGAATTATGCTAAAAAATTTCAAATTTTCAAAAAAAAAAACTTTCAGCTATAACATCAACAATGTCGTATTTTAAAATCTTACCACTCTAGCTCACCAAAAAGGACTCCAGATACTAATATCTACAGCCTATATGTCGGACGAATATCTACAGCTCATATATGTTGGACAAATATCTATGAACATCAGAATGAAGACTAATATCTACAGAGCTAAGGTCGGATAAATATCTATGACGGCCCAGTGGTGACGAATATCTATGGAGCCTAGGTGGGACTGATATCTCCAGAGGGCAGCTGAGCAAGATGTTGTACGGAAAAGCATAAATTACTTCAATTACCTACGTAATTACTAACTAACCTAACCTAATCCAACCTCTGCCAGTGCACTGTAGATATTCGTCTACATCAGTGTTCCCCAAACTTTTTGTGTTCAAGGTACAACTACCAATTCAGAAATTTTAGAGGTACACCAAAGAAAAAAATCAATGTTTATTTAACATTTATTATTAAAAATAATATAATATGAATAATATTTCAATTTGAGAGGCGGGAATGGGTACCGCCGCCCCGGGAACCTTTATTGGATAACCAACACCTCTGCCATAGGTCACCCCAAGTGGTTCGCTACGTTTGGTGATTTAGCAGGGGTGCCCGGGTTCATCGGGTGAGGTTTGTCTAGGTCTTGGAGGCGGATGACCAGGACACACTGAACCCTAGATTCCTACCCACCCCTTAAACCCTTCTCCTTCTCAGAACTCTCCTCCCCTTCCTTTCCTTAAAAACCCTCCACGCAGCATCCCCAAAGATGATATAGGCCCTGAGGGAAATTATTTTCCTCAGGGCTTCCTGTGTGGGGCTCATGCAAAAAAAATTAAAAGATGTTTATTGAGAAATGTGTGCTTGCTTAACTGAGCACAGGTCCTCGGGCATTTTTTTATTTATTTATTTTTTATTTAATTGTAGTGATCGTCGAATACCCCAATTCGCATACGAGGGGTACCCAAAAGTAACGGGACTTTCTTCATAACTTTTATTATTATTCAATATTTGTACACCAAAATTTGGTCGCCTTCAAAGTGTTCACCATTAGAGTGTATGCACTTGTCCAACCTTTTTTTACCCTGTTGAAAACAATTTTGAAACTCACTGATTGGAATATCCTTTATGGCCTCCAGCGATTTTTGTTTCACTTCTTCTACAGTATGAAAAAATTTCCCTTTCAAGTCCTTTTTCATCCAAGGGAGTAGAAACAAGTCACAGAGAGACAGATTGGGTTAGGGTGGGTGAACAATTGGAGTCATTCCATGCTTGCTTAAATACTGCTTCACAGACAACGTGGTGTGAGCAGGTGCGTTATCGTGGTGGAAGAACCAGTCCCCTGTGCGCCAATGATTCGACCTTTTTTGACGATTTTTCCTGATGCTCTCTCGCAACCTCTCTAGCACCTCCATTATAGAACTATCGGTTAACTGTTTGGCCAGGAGGAACAATTTCTGTGTGCACAACATCTCTGAAAAAAACCAATGAGCCTCGTCTGAATATTCACCTGACTTTTTTTTCCGGAAAGGAGAGAGAGCACTCTTCCATTGGCTTGACTGTCGGTTAGTTTCTGGATCGTACCCTTAACACCGTGACTCATCACTCACCACCAATAATAACTTTGGGGAAAAATCTGGGTCCTCTTCCAGCTGATTTGTCGATTCGTGACAGGCTTCGCTCTCTTTGATCCTCCGAGAGGATACCTTCGAATTTTCGCCGAAAGAAAAAATCTTGTTCTACTTAAAATTAAACTTTGAACGAATGCGTGGACCTACAGCGACGCAGCTTCGAACACTGACCGAGAAAGAGTTTCCGTACAACAGCCGACCACAAAAAACCCGTTCCCTGTCCATTTCTACCCTCTTGCGCTCGGTCCCGTTACTTTTGGGTCCCCCCAAATGGCAAGAAAATTGCAATAGCACGCTTTGAAAATAGAGGATTGGTACTCATTTTTTATACCCAGCCAAAAATATACTAGCTCTGTTTCGGAAAATTTTGGGTTTAATTTTCGATTAGTTTTTAGCGCCATGATCTTCCTGCTCATTTATCGGTAAGTGTCAAAGGAAAATGCTATCTGATAATGGATTTCGTACCCAGTCCATAGGTTGCAGGTCACACTTAGGAAAATATGAGTTCTTTTTTTCTGCTAATAGCTCCAAGTATTTCACTATCAAAGCCTGCACTTTTTTCTGAATCGGCAACCACGTCATTTGGGAACATTTTATTACTACCATTGGTAGCGTGGCAGATCCATAACACCAACTTAGCGCGAAAACTTTCAATCTTGTCCGATGACATCAAAATATTAGAACCCTGCCTTGACTTTTTTTGTTGATTCATTGACTCATTTAAATAAGCAAATATGTCTTCCAGATATGCAAGTTTTGCTACCCATCTTCCTTTTTAAACAAAGAAGCAAAATCTGAACCCTGTGTATCTAAAAACGTGGGACCGCTGGGACGACTAAGCGGGCGCAACGTCGCAATATAACATTTTGGCGAGGCACACCTATTAATGACCACGGTGCACCAGTGTGCCGCGGCACACACTTTGCGGAACACTGACAGTGTTCCGCAAACTTTTTGTGATCAAGGTACACCTACCAAAACAATAAATTTTAGAGGTACACCAAAGAAAACACCAATGTTTATTTAATATCTATTATTAAAATCAATATGCCTAATATGAAAAGATGTTTAATGAGAAATGTGAGCCTGCTTAACTGAGCACAGGCGATCAAAATTTGGAGCAATCGGTGATAAATGTTTCTTTCCTCTCTTCGTCAGGTGGCGGATTAGAATCTAATCTAATTAGAATCTAATCCGCCACCTGACTATGTTTTACTAAAAGTAAAAATCGTCGAAGACGCGGGCGCAAACTCCACGTCCGTTTCGGGCCACGGTTCGCGGCACAAATATACCAAACCACCCAGTTCGCGGCATTATGCCGAAATGCATACAGTTGCCGCAGATCGTATGAATTAGCATATTTGACGTAAGCGCCAAAGTGGTTTTTATTTATTTTGTACATAATTTTATAAGAATGAAAAAAGTTAGAATATAGAAAACGTCAAAAATAGTCTTAGCCATAAAGGGGTATTTTTTAAAAATTGTTTCTTCATAGATAAGTCTTGAAAAAATATTTTTTTTAGTGACTTACGCTTATATTTTTTGTTATGTAAATAATAATTTTATTGTGATTCAAATACATAGAAAAGCTAGTTAAAGCTTCAATTTATCCGAAGCATATTTTTTGATGTTCATAATGTAAACCGATTCGCCGTAAAGATGAATCTAAATAGTGATTTTACGTATAACTTCATCTTAATCGCTATTCCCGTAGAATAAACAAATAATTTGGGAGGCGGGAATGGGTACCGCTGCCCCGGAAACCATTTATTGGATAACCAACACCTCTGCCGTTGGTCACTCTAAATGGTTCGCTACATTTGGTGACTTAGGAGGGGTGCCCGGGTTCATGGGGTGAGGTTTTTCCGGAACTTGGTAGCGGATGCGTCTGCCCACCGACTGCATAGTAGGTTAGGGAGAGACTGGTTGAGGGAGACTTTTTAATTACTTCAGGTAGGACTCTCTCGGACCTCGGAATATCGCCTTACCGCGGTGAGAGGGATGGATTCATAAGTCCGTCACTCCTGGACATTCTGACCCCCAGATTTGTACCCACCCCTCACACCTTTTTCCTTCCCACAACTTCCTCTGACGTGTTTTTAATAATTTTCGGAGCATACTTTGCGATTTTTTTCTATCGAGGGAATTTCAAATAATTTGCGTTTCGGCGTAAAGCGCGTCTAGGTACTATTTTCAAAAATAACATATATATATATATATATATTTATACCCTCTCGTACTAAGTTGATCTTTCGTGACGGTAGACCAGTTTTTAGTTGATCCGTTTGCTCTTGTTGATCCAAGCGGATAAGTTGATCTATTACCGAAGCTGGCATACATATGTGGATCCTTATAGATCAACTTAAGTCATCGAGATTTCGCTGTAAGCCACGCCCATTTTTCGGTGGCATATACATTTTACACGTTTTGTCTATGTTGATCTTATATAAATGACCAATCAGAGAGGGAAGCATTCTGATTGGTCATATAAAACATGTACCTATATGGAACATTACGGTTCATTTGTTGATCTGATATATATTGCGCGTTTTAGGGCTACCAAAGAGGTGTGAGATTATTGCAGGGCTGCGACATACTCTAAATTATGTATTATTATTATTTGACAATAAATATTTTCGGTAGTATGAAATGCGGCAAAAAAATTTACGGTGAGGGAAGAGACGAGGGAGGGGGAAGGCGGGAAAGGTGTAAGGGAACGAGGCGCACGGGAAAGGACATGCAGGGAGAAACAATTTGAGTGAGTGAGTGAGTGAGTGAATTATACCGCCGCCCCAAGAACCATTACCTGGATAACCAACACCTCTGCCATGGGTCACCCCAGACGGGGGGGGTAGGGAGAGAGGGATTGGGGGGAGAGGGCATTGGGGGGGGATTGGGGGGAGAGGGCATTGGGGGGGGATTGGGGGGGGGGGGGAATAAAAATGGCTTAAGTAAGGACTAATGAGGAATTCCAATTTGGGAATACAGGGGGGGGGGGCGGGGGGGGGAAGGGGGGGGGAGGGTAAAGAAATGGCTTTAGTAAGGACTTATTGTATAATTGTAGACGAGTAATTGCAGGGGAGTAGAAAGGGCGGGGGGGGGGGGGGGGGAATACGGAGAACCGCCTCCCCGGGAACCATTTACTGGATAATCAACACCTTTGCCATAGGTCGCTTTAAGCGGTTCGTTACGTTTGGTGATTAAGCAGGGGTGCCCGGGTTCATTGGGTGAGGTTTGTCCAAGTCTTGGCGGTGGATGCTTCTGCCTACCTGCTGCGTGGCGGGCCGGGTCAGGAGAGCTTGGTTGAGGGTGGCATTTTGGCCCTTCCAGCCGGACTCTCTAGCCCGAAAGCTACCGGGGTGTCACCACCGCGCGCAGGGCCTAGCAGCAACAACCCACGGAGCGGGTTTTACGAGCTATACGAATGTCGCGGATTAGATGGACATATGAATCCATCTTTCCCACTGCATTGCAAGGCGATTGGTTGAAAGAGGAATTTAAGAACCCGACTTCGAGTACATCTCAAGTACTATCATTATTAAATTTCACATCTCAGTACCTACATCATAATTAAATTTTAATGTTAACTAGTTGTCTCCCAATGGTCGAAATTCGATTATAATTAATTTAATGTGTAATGTTTTTTTATTGATTTAATGTTTTTTTATGCATAATTGAAAAAAATATATTAGATAGACAAATTAATCAAATAAAATTTATATCCCCTGATGGGATTCTTTCCCGCCACGATCGGATTGCGAGTCAAGAGCCTTACCCCTCGACCTCGATATAAATACTTTATAACTAAAAATATATAAAAGTGAACAAAACTAGGATATTAGAAATAATTTTATGTGAATAACATAACAACATTTTATTTAGATTTTTTTTAAATAATTGTTTGCGTCCGAATAAATTTTACGCATATCTTATTTAATCGTAAAAAAAATATATATTTGTAATAAACATATTATATTAAATATTAGCTTTGAATATCCCTTGAGCTCTCCGCCGTGTGGGTTTGGCCGATATCGTCGGTCCAAATATTGTCGATAGGAAATTTAGAGAGGAGTTTTAGAAAGGACCATTTAATAACTCTGACGATGTATTCAAGCCTAGTAGATGACCGACCTTTTGGCTAATTCATCTTTTACTTAAATTACGGGATGGGCGTCCATACGACCATTGCCATATGTCTAGGCCATGCATGTTCGGACGTGTCCACAGGCCTTATCATTATGTTGTGTAAACTGAAACTGGTTCAGTCAATTTTTCAAGATCAAAATTTTAATATTAAGAAATATGATTATTAATTTCTTATATACACATTGGAAAGATTATTTTATTGAGATTCTAGAACAATTTTTGTTTTTGCAAAATGAAAAAAAAATAACCAATAAAGAGGTGTATTTACAATATATGGGAATAATATCAAAATTTAAATATTTAGATATAAAATTATTAATCTCTTATATACCTAGGTACACATTGAAAAGATTATTTTATTAACATTTCAGGATATTTTTTTTTTGCAAAGTTATAAAAAATAACCAATGTAGAGGTGTATTAACCGTGATTGAACCGGTATAGGGTTTGGAAATACGCGTTCCGGCCTGCCATGCAGATGGTGGGCAGACGCGTCCGCCGCAAAGACTTGCACAAACTTCACCTCATGAACCCGGGCACCCCTGCTTAGTCACCAAACGTAACGAATCGCTTGAGGTGACCGAGGTGATGGCAGAGGTGTTGGCTTTGTCTAACTTTGGTTGGTTGTTTTTCGGTCTTCAACTTTTATGCGTCTAAAAAGCAAATTCTTTAATTGCTCCGTCAATCTAATATTTTTTTGTAAATTTGCATAAAAAACATTAAATCAATAAAAAAAACATTACACATTAAATTGATTATGTTCGAATTTCGACCATTGGGCGACCACTAGTTCACATTAAAATTTAATTATAGGTTCTCGAGATGTGAAATTTAATTATGATAGTACTTGAGATATACTCTAAGTCGGGTTCTTAAATTCCTCTTTCAACCAATCGCCTTACAATGCAGAAGAAGAGATGGATTCATATGTCCATCTAATCCACGACATTCGTATAGCAGTTAAAAACCCGCTTCGTGGGTTTTTGCTGCTAGGCCCTGCGCGCGGCGGCGACACCCCGGTAGCCTCACCCCATGAACCCGGGCACCCCTGCTTAGTCACCAAACGTAACGAACCACTTTAGGTGACCTATTGCAGAGGTGTTGGTTATCCAGTAAATGGTTCCCGGTGCGGCGGTACCCAAGCTCCCAAGCTAACTTGAAATGACCTAAGCCATTTTTGGTGACTAGGTCCGAATAGCCAGGTACTTCCCCACCGGCCTCTCTCCATCTCCTTCCGGAGGGGGGGGGGGTAGACTGAATGCTGTAGAAATGATATCCCTGAGGCGTATGTGTGGTGAAACCATGTATGATCGTGTGAGAGATGTGGAGATTATTTGATGATAGCCAACCTCCGAAAAGAAGATTTACCATAAGAAGAACATAATTGTATAAAGATTTGCAGCCTGCAGGGTGAAGATTTATTGATAATAGCCAACCTCCGATCAGAAAATAAAATAGAAGAAGAAGATAATAATAAGATTTGTTCCCGGTACCCGGGTTCATGGGGTGAGGTTTGTCCGGGTCTTGGCGGCGGATGCGTCTGCCCACCAGTAGCATGGCAGGCCGGATCGGAAGAGAGTGGTTGAGGGAGTTCCCTTGACTTCTCTAGCCGTACTCTCTCGGAACATCGCAGTGGGAGGCATGAATTTATACGTCCGTCACTCCTGGACACACTGACCCCCAGATTCCTACCCATCCCTAATACCCTTTGCCTTCTCAGAACTTTCTCTCCTTCCTTTCCTAAAATAGAACTTCCAAACAGCATCCCCAAAGATGACATAGGCCTTGAGGAGAATTATTTTCCTTGATATTTTATAATAAAATGTTTATAATTTATTTATATAATATATTTTTAGATAATATTGAAGTAAACCTAGTTAAACTACTTTCACTTGTGTGAAATATTGAAACTAAAAACAAATCTGAATACTTTCTAAAGCAGCCGAAAAAAAAATGAGAATGCGAAACTTGTGTTTCAAATTGTGTGTAAACAAACTTATCACGACGTAAACATCAACGATCACGTGAATCAATCCAAATAACATTCAAAACGTCACCTCGGACGCGTGATCGTTGCATGACTATTGCAAACTGGGAAGAACGTTCTTCCCCGTTTGAATCTGTTTGACTCCATAGTGATATTTGCAGAAATATCACGAGTCCACCGAGAGAATTTTGAGATTTTAATTCTGGATATTATTTACATTATTTGTGAGAATTTAATTCTGCCTATTATAAATATTATATTGGTGTAATATTACTTCACATTCCAAAGTTTTTTTTTAATGTGTCTACCGGACAACAGACTATGGCATCCCCAATTGGGTTATATTGTGAGGCTGGAAGGGGGAAGGAGATGGAGAGAGGACGGTGGAGAAGTACCTGGCTATTCGGGCCTAGTCACCAAAAACGGCTAAAGTCATTTCAAGTTAGCTTGGGTACCGCCGTCCCGGGAACCATTTATTAGATAACCAATACCTCTGCCATAGACCTCCTCAGGGTGGGGGGGGATAGAGATGAATAATTGTAAATGAGTAATTCCAATTTGGATATATGTAATACGGGGTACCGCCGCCCCGGGAACCATTTATCGGATAACCAACTACTCAGCTAAGAATTCAGAAGTCTCAAGATCAAATTATGGCGTGAGTAAGTAAATTTTTTTTTTGATAAGTTTGTATTATTTTACGACAATAAGTTGCTTTACGATCCTTGACTAAGAATTCAGAAGTCGCAAGTTCAAATTATGGTGTGCGCAAGTAATTTTTTTTTTATAAATTTGTATCATTTTCGGTAATGCGTTGCTTAACCTTCCTTGACTAAGAATTCAGAAGTCGCAAGTTCGATTTAAGATTAATTAAAAAAAATATATAAAATAAAACGAAGAAAATCTATGATGGGCGGGCGGTGTGGATTTGATTTGTATTCAAATCTATGGTTTTAATCCGAAATAAAATTTGTTCTCTTTCATATTTTTCAATTTCGGAGTAAAACTATAGATTTGCATATTGAGTAATTCCAATTTGGGTATATGTAATACGGGTACCGCCGCCCCGGGAACTATTTATCGGATAACCAACTACTTAGCTAAGAATTCAGAAGTCGCAAGATCAAATTATTGCGTGAGTAAGTACATTTTTTTTTGATAAGTTTGAATTATTTTACGACATTAAGTTGATTTATGATCCTTGACTAAGAATTCAGAAGTCGCAAGTTCAAATTATGGCTTGTGCAATTATTGTTTTTTTTTGATAAATTTGTATTATTTTACGATAATGTGTTTCTTAACGATCCTTGACTAAGAATTCAGAAGTCGCAAGTTCAAATTATGGTGTGCGCAAGTAATTTTTTTTTGATAAATTTGTATTATTTTCGAAAATGCTTTGCTTAATGTTCCTTGACTAAGAATTCAGAAGTCGCAAGTTTGATTTAAGATTAATTAAAAAAAATATATAAAATAAAACGAAGAAAATCTATGATGGGCGGGCGGTGTGGATTTGATTTGTATTCAAATCTATGGTTTTACTCCGAAATAAAATTTGTTCTCTTTCATATTTTTCAATTTCGGAGTAAAACTATAGATTTGCATATTGAGTAATTCCAATTTGGGTATTTGTAATACGGGGTACCGCCGCCCCGGGAACCATTCATCGGATAACCAACTACTCAGCTAAGAATTCAGAAGTCGCAAGATCAAATTATTGCGTGAGTAAGTACATTTTTTTTGATGAGTTTGAATTATTTTACGACGGTAAGTAATAAGTTAGATAACCAACTACTCAGCTAAGAATTCAGAAGTCGCAAGATCAAATTATGGCGTGCGCAAGTAATTTTTTTTTTGATGAATTTGTATTATTTTACGATAGTGCGTTTCTTAACGATCCTTGACTAAGAATTCAGAAGTCGCAAGTTCAAATTATGGTGTGCGCAGGTACATTTTTTTTGATAAGTTTGTATTATTTTACGACAGTAAGTTATAAGTTAGATAACCAACTACTCAGCTAAGAATTCAGAAGTCCCAAGTTCAAATTATGGTGTGCGCAAATAATTTTTGTTTTATAAATTTATATTATTTTCGATAATGCTTTGCTTAACGTTCCTTGACTAAGAATTCAGAAGTCGCAAGTTTGATTTAAGATTAATTAAAAAATAAATATAAAATATAAGGAAGAAAATCTGTGATGGGCGGGCGGTGTGGATTCGATTTGTATGCAAATCTATGGTTTTACTCCGAAATAAAATTTGTTCTCTTTCATATTTTTCAATTTCAGAGTAAAACTATAGATTTGCATTTTGAGTCATTCCAATTTGGGTATATGTAATACGGGTACCGCTGCCCCGGGAACCATTTATCGGATAACTAACTACTCAGCTAAGAATTCAGAAGTCGCAAGATCAAATTATGGCGTGAGTAAGTACATTTTTTTTTAAAAGCTTGTATTATTTACGACAGTAAGTTATCAGTTAGATAACCAACTACTCAGCTTAGAATTCAGAAGTCGCAAGATCAAATTATGGCGTGCGCAAGTATTTTTTTTGTTGATAAAATTGTATTATTTTCGATAATGCGTTGCTTAACGTTCCTTGACTAAAAATTCAGAAGTCGCAAGTTCGATTTAGGATTAACTAAAAAATATACATAAAATAAAAGGAAGAAAATCTGTGATGGGCGGGCGGTGTGGATTTGATTTGTATGCAAATCTATGGTTTTACTCCGAAATTAAAAAATATGAAAGAGAACAAATTTTATTTCGAAGTAAAAATATAGATTTGCATACAAATCAAATCCACACCGCCCGCCCATCACAGATTTTCTTCCTTATATTTTATATATATTTTTTTTATTATTTGTAAATCGAACTTGCGACTTCTGAATTCTTACTCAAGGAACGTTAAGCAACGCATTACCGAAAATAATACAAATTTATCAAAAAAAAATTACTTGCGCACACCATAACTTGAACTTGTGAATTCTGAATTCTTAGTCAAGGATCTTTAAGAAACGCATTATCGTACAATAATACAAATTTATCAAAAAAAAAATTAATTGCACAAGCCATAATTTGAACTTGCGACTTCTGAATTCTTAGTCAAGGATCATAAATCAACTTAATGTCGTAAAATAATTCAAACTTATCAAAAAAAAATGTACTTACTCACGCAATAATTTGATCTTGCGACTTCTGAATTCTTAGCTGAGTAGTTGGTTATCCGATAAATGGTTCCCGGGGCGGCGGTACCCCATATTACATATACCCAAATTGGAATTACTCGAAATGCAAATATAGTTTTACTCCGAAATTGAAAAATATGAAAGAGAACAAATTTTATTTCGGAGTAAAACTATAGATTTGCGTACAAATCAAATCCACACCGCCCGCCCATCACAGATTTTCTTCCTTTTATTTTATGTATATTTTGTAATTAATCGTAAATCGAACTTGCGACTTCTTAGTCAGGGAACGTTAAGCAACGCATTAGAACAAATTTTATTTCGGAGTAAAACCATAGATTTGCATACAAATCAAATCCACACCGCCCGCCCATCACAGATTTTCATTGTTATATTTTATATAAATTTTTTTTATTGATCGTAAATCGAACTTGCGACTTCTGAATTCTTAGTCAAGGAACGTTAAGCAAAGCATTATCGAAAATAATAAAAATTTATCAAAAAAATAATTACTTGCGCACACCATAATTTGAACTTGCGACTTCTGAATTCTTAGTCAAGGATAGTTAAGAAACGCATTATCGTAAAATAATACAAATTTATCAAAAAAAATTACTTGCGCACGCCATAATTTGAACTTGCGGCTTCTGAATTCTTAGTCGAGGATCGTAAAGCAACTTAATGTCATAAAATAATACAAACTTTTCAAAAAAAAATGTACTTGCGCACACCATAATTTGAACTTGCGACTTCTGAATTCTTAGTCAAGGATCGTAAAGCAACTTACTGTCGTAAAATAATACAAACTTATCAAAAAAAAATTACTTACTCACGCCATAATTTGATCTTGCGACTTCTGAATTCTTAGCTGAGTAATTGGTTATCCGATAAATGGTTCCCGGGGCGGCGGCACACATTCACGCCCCAGAAATATTGAAAACCCCATTTCGGTGACGGGGCGAGAGAGTCCAACTGGAGATTTCAAAGTAAGGTCTCCCTCAATCAGTCTCTCCCGATCCGACCCGCCATGCGGTAGGTAGGCAAACGCATTCGCCTCAAGGACCTAGACACACCTCACCCCTCGAACCCGGATACCGATCACTTGGGGTGATCTATGGCAGATCTACCTCACCTAAAACGGCTAAAGTCATTTCAAGTTAGCTTGGGGTACCACCGAGATACGGTAGCGGTAGAAGTAAAACCTTCAGAAAACTTAAGTAGACAATTTTCATCAGTGAAATAATTTTTGAATGTTTAGATGCTGTGTGGGGGATCTTTTTAGAAAGGGAAGAAGACGGTAGTTTTGTAAATTCTGGGACGCTGCCCTCCCCCCCTCTGGGGTGTCCTATGGCAGAGGTTGGTTTTCCAGTAAATGGTTCCCGGAGCGGCGGAATAATTGGTATCGGCGCCTTCATTCACTGACTCACTCACTTAAATTGATTCTCCCTGAATTTCCTTTCCCGTGCGCTCCGTTCCCTTCCACCTTCCCCGCCTTCCCCCTCCCACATCTCTTCCCTCTCCGTGAATTTTTTTGCCGCATTTCGTATTATCGAAAATATTTATTGTCAAATAATAATAATACATAATTTAGAATATGTAGCAGCCCTGGAATAATGTCACAACTCTGTGGCAGCCCTAGAATGCGCCATTGTATATCAGATCAACCAATTAACAGTAAAACTCCATATAGGTACATGTTTTTTATGACCAATCAGAAGGCTTCCTTCACAACCTCTCTGATTGGTCATTTAAAACGGATCAGCAAAAGAACTGTAAAACGACATATAGGTACATAAGTTATACGATTATGTGGATCAACGAAGTATGTTGATTTACAAGCGACAGATCAACAAAGCATGTTAATTTGCAAGCGATTCCCATACAAATTTTTAAAATTTTATGATAAGTACATCAAATATTTTTACTTGCAAAATGGCAACCTTGGTAACTAATGTAATATAGTTGCAAAATCATACAGATGTATTCCATCATAGCCAAGTTATAGGGTGTTAAAGGTGGATCAACTTGGCTTATAACTTCTTACTGGATCAACACACTACGGGAAGAGGCCAATATATATATATATATATATATGTTATGGTTAAGGTTTTCACGGGTGTAAGATGTAAAACAATTTTCTCGGTTTACCCGCGTAACGTAGTCCTTAAAAGGACTTTTTATCTCCTGACGTTTCGGACAGATCTCACTGTCCATCTTCAGAGGCCTTATGTCTTGGCTTTTGTCTCAAACTGTTCGCTTTCGCGTGTCCGTTCGGTTCAAAAGTCAAAACCTAAGTGAGTGCTTGTCAATTTTTATGTCTCGATCGAAGTACGCGAGTAGAAGGTGATTTGACGGTGGGAGATAAAAAGTCCTTTTAAGGACTACGTTACGCGGGTAAACCGAGAAAATTGTTTTACATATATATATATATATATATATATTTTACGAGCTTAAAAACTTCAAATGTTTAAGGGAGATATGTAAATAATCTTACCCCCCCTTAAGACGCCTTCCACGAGATTTTTGCTCTATTTTAAACGAGTCACGCTTTATTGAACTTTTTCACAGTTTTTGCTTCAATTTTATCATTTAAAATATTGGCGCGCTCTGTCCAACATTCGTAATTACATATCTTTCCATCTTCTTTTTGAGCGGGGAAGCGTCGTCTTAATGACTTTTCTGTGGTGGTTGTGAGTTGGTTTCATTCTGAGTTGTCCGGTCACCGATGAGAATAGCATTCAAAAGTTATAAAAAGAGAGTTGTTCTAATAAAAATTGAATTAATTTCACCGCTGGAGTTGTCTCGCAATGAAATAAAATAATCGACCCATCGGTTAATTTATTTTTATCAGTTTAAAGAAAATAAGATAAATAATGCTAATTATTCCAAATTCCTGTAATATTCAAAAATCTGTTTCTGAAAAAATTTGAAAATTTATGAAATGAGATTAAAAGAATTTGGCATTCTCAGATTATAAAAATATTACCTTTTGTTATTTCGGCTACTGGCATTATACTTAGCTTTCTCATTCAAAATTTAGGCTTATTAGATTTGTCAAAGAATCTTTACATAAAATGCAAAAATCAGTCATATTAAATACATGTGGGATTACGAAAGATTTTTAAAATATTTATAATGAGGGATCAGTAGGATATATCGGTCCAGTTAGGAGTTCTATCGAGCCGAACCCTCTGATATGAAAATATCTGGAGTCGGTGAATTATTTTCCCATTTGGTCTCTGGTAGGTTGACATGTTGTTCTTGTTTTGTTTTGTATATATTATACTTTTACAGTGCAATTGCATAGCGTGGATTGACTAGGACGATCATTTGTGGAAAAGTGTGTAAAAGGGTTAAGTTTTTCCTGTGGGGAAGATTTAACTCGGACATAAAGTCTAAAGAATAGTAAAAAGTAAAGTGAAAATTTTATTACAATGGAAAGTGTTTTGTTAAAATGGGACCAATATTGGTAAAGATTTAGTTAATAATTTTGCGTAACAAGATCAATTAGGGACCCTGAATTACCTAAAAATGAACGGTGGAAAATGAATTAAGGAAAATCAACCTAGGTGTCCACGTATTTTTAAATATCCCGTCTAATAAACAACATCAAATTAAATGTCAAACAAAAAAAATTACCTACTTTAGACGAAATAATATGTGTATGGTATCTCTTCTTAAAAATAGCACAATGATTTTTTTTATATGAATACCGCACAAGAGTCCCAATTGCCCGTCTGGAGCCAGTGAGACTATGGCATTCCCAATTGGGGTATGTTGTGAGGATGAAGGTAGTGGGGAGGGGAAGGAGATGGGGAAGAGGAAGGTGGGAAGTACCTGGCTATTCAGATCTGGTCACCAAACACGGCTAAAGCCATTTCAAGCAACGTTTCAATTCTGAATGGTGGTCTTACACCAGGGCGATACTGATAGTATCTTCCACTCTGAAACGTGCCGCAAATATACTATATATTATTTTTAATGAATAAATTGTGAAATAACACAAATTAATCAAATAAAATTTATTTGCCACGCCGGGATTCGATCCCGCGACCTTCGGAATGCGAGTCAAGAGCCTTGCCGCTGGACTACGCCGCTCGTTAAATGCCCGCTCCATCCATTACTCACATGGAGTGATGATGTCCATTGGTTCCTGGACTGGTTCGCAGACCTGCACGTCTCCCTCTGGCCCCACTGACCCTCCGCATCGTAAGAAAGAAGGAGAAGACAACATCAATCTGTCACAAAAATTTAAATTAATTATTTGTATAAATACTTTGTTTGTTAAAATGTAATTGACTAGACCAGGGGTCGGCAGTTTGTCAAGTGAGAAGAGCCAATTTTTCAAAGAAACAGGACAACAAATATATCAGAGAGCCATATTATAACGGGGGGAGGGGGGGGGGGGGGATAGGGAAGTGGTAAAAATGTGGTGGAACGATAATTACGATTTGCTTTGGGTTATCTACATTCTTACTGTAATATCACACTTCTGCCCGTTTAAATGTTTCTATAAACAGACTCGCGCATAGATTCCTTATAAAAAAATAATCATTCGGCGGCTTCATCTCATAAGGCGAGTAGAAATTGTAATTGATGTCTGAAGAGCCGCAAATTCCGACCCCTGGACTAGACGAATGAAGCTCATTTTAATTTGACTATTTTGCATTTCGTATGTCTGTAATTTTGTTTGCACGTTCCGTTTCCGGTTCAAGATGGTTCAGTAGAGAAAATTTATTTTTTTCAAATGCGAAATCGTCGTATTTATTTGGATTTTTGCGTTTTTCCATTACTGTGCCTGAAAAAAGTTTGTGAAAATAATTTTCATTGAGATATCGACGTTTCTTTGGACAATTCGTATAATTCCTTATTTGATATATAAAAAATGTGGCAAAAAATATGTGGTTTATAATTAAGTAGGTAGGTACAGATATTTAAGTACCTGCTTAGAAAATCTTATGATTTCGGAGGAAATTTTAGATTTGATTTATTAAATAAGAAAAAAGCAAAATATTCTTTTTTGGACGCGAATCTTTGGATCTTTTTTATTTTTCATTACATTACTAACACGGTAGATAAGCCAAATTTATTTTTTTAATAAACATAATTAACTCTCAAAAAATGACAAACTTCAGTGTAAAATCGTATAAAATTCAATTTTTTAACAGCCAAAATTCTAAAATTCAAAAAATAAAGTAGCATGCATGAGTACTAGATATTAACTATACACCTTGATTAAAAATATAAATATTCAATTTGGTTGCGTATTTTGTCATTAAATTCAAATTTAAGTTTTATGTGAAAAAGATCGCGCAGCCGTTCCCTTCCGACATGATTTTTTTTTATTCTTCCTTATCGCAACTTAAAACTATAAAATAAAGTTATTTGCATCACGAATAATTATTACGACGATCACGTTTACGCATCATATCAAAAGGCCTCAAACACCAAGCAATTTGCTCCAATAACCCGAGGCAAAACCGATATATAAATAATGATTCCTCTTCTTATCAAATTGATAAAATCGCAGTGGTTTTATACGTAATTATTTTCACCGGTTAGTTAATAAAAACAAACGGTAACCCGTTTCAAAACATGCGACCTGGAAAACAGAGCCGACATTCACATAACTCCAGTTATTGTGAATCTCCGATCTCTGTCAGTCGCACTCCGAACACCGCGGCAAAAGCAACTGACGCGGTAGGTACCGGCCGCCTAAAATTAAAAACGGGACTGCGCGAACAATTTTCCCGCACGGGCAACACTGAAAAGTTCCTTTTTTCAAAAAATTTCCATGGATTCTACGATTTAGAGTAAAATCTAACTAGAAAGTTTTGTGCATAGTTTTTTGTTGTGAAAAAAATGTTTTATAAACAATGAATGATAATTTATTCGGTTATAAAAGTAATGTGTGAATTGTTCATGTACCGGTGGATTCATCGCACCGCGAATTAAAGAAAGTGTTTTTCATCAAGCGGACAAAAATCATTTTCCCGCGAGCGATTGTTCGCTCATCTCCATTCGTATTCATCAAGTAAGTGAAAATATTTAAATTTCCACGTGATTGTGGCGCTGAGAATAGGCGATTTCTTTTCTAAAATTGTAATTCACGTAAAGTTACTAAAATGTTTATATTTTATATAGGGACAGCGTTTATATTCATTTTATTAGATACCGACCTACCCATGGGGAGGTTTTAATTTCTTTACATGTCAAACAAAGGGCGTTAGATAGGTAGGTACTAGGTACCTACCCACAAACATATTTTTTCTATGGATTCATTTTCCACTCTTGTTTAGATGTGGGGGTTGAAAATGCATTTCGTAAAGTATTTTTAATATATATTTTTTAAGTGGGAAACCCGCACCGCCTGCAGCCACCGATACTATGGCATCCCCAATTCGAGTGTGATGTTGTGGGGCTGGATAAAGTGGGGAGGGGAATAGGGAGGTTGAGAAGTATCTGACTGTTCAAATCCGGTCACCGATCACGGCTAATGCGATTTCAATAGTGGAATTTCACCAGCACGGTACTGGAGTATCGACGATTTTAATTTAATTTATGATTTTTTATTTAATTTACATTTTGCGTGATCATCCACAATAAATTAAAATTTAATTTGCCTCACTGGACATGACTTATGCCGTGTTTAGTAACTAGATTGAATAGTCGGGTACGTCTTCAGGTCCTTCCTCTTCACTATCTTCTTCCTGCTCCCTTTAGCCTCAAAATAAACCCTAATTTATTAATTGGGATGCCATAGTCCCATTGGCTTTGGACAATCGGGACAATTGTTACTCTTGTGCGGTATTTACTGTAAAAGGTATTAAAATCATTTACATTTTTAATGTCTAAGGCATATTATTAAGGCGTATTTAGGCATTTCACGTTTTGTATATATATTTTTTTTTACAAGAGCTCCACACAGGAGGCCCCCAGGAAAATAATTTCCCTCAGGGCCTCTGTCATCTATATTCATTATTCATCTGTCATTATATTTGCTAATTACAAGATTCGAGAATAATGTATTATTTATACTAATATTATAAAGCGGAAAGATTTGTTTGTTTGTTTGCATTGAATAGGCTCCGAAACTACTGAACCGATTTAAAAAATTCTTTCACCAATAGAAATCTACATTATCAGCGAGTAACATAGGCTGTATATAATGGTAAGCTCTGGCGTTACGAAATTTGTGTAAATCAAAATGTGTGTGTTTCATATATTTTTTCATGAAGGAGGAAAGGTAGGGGAAAGGTGGGGTTCGTGGAGAGGGGAGAGACGAGGGAGGGGGAAGGCAGGAAAGGTGGAAGAGAACGGGGAGGCACGGGAAAGGATAAGAAGGGAGAGTCAATTTATTTCATTGAATGGCGTAGCAACGCATGCCGTGAACCAGCTAGTATACAATACAATGTTGTTGCCATGGTAAACAAAGAATTACCGGATTTCCCAAATCAATCGATTATAATTTATAAGTGAAGTTCCTTGCGCAGGGCTTAAAAAATCATAGAAACTACATTTAATTATTCGCGAAATGTACTACAGTTAATTATGAAACTCTATATAATTCTTGGGTGAATAGTAATTAATAATTCTTGCGTGAATAGTTTAACAATTCTTTATTTATTATTATTTACTTTCTTGAAGCTATAACAAAAAATCAACAAAATCTTATGTTTCACTTTTTTACTAGAATATTTTTCACAGATACCTATATTTATAAACCTTTACTTTAAAACTTACCTTTTTTACTTGTACTTACTGATGCAATATAGCATTTTTGTTTATATTACCCACGCACAGGCAGTGCCTTAGTGGGTTACCATTACCTACTTTTGTCTTATATATATTTACTTATTGCTAATTTTTACATTACTTGCATCTTATATTTGCATCTTACTGTATTAACAAATAATGTAAAAATTACTTTTGAAATGTACGTAGTTATAATGGGAAAAAATAAAGATTAAAAAAAAAGAAATTACAAACCCCAATGCGTGATGCCATAGTCTCACTGGCTTTTTTTAGTATCTGGAGAAAGACCACTTAATAATAATCGAAATTTTGCTTGAAATGGCTTAACGGCAACCAAATCTAAATTGCCAAGTAATTCCCAACTTTTTACTTCCTCGTCTTCTTCCTCTCCCTCCCCTTCAGTCTCACTACATACCCATATTGGGGATACCGTAGTCTCACTATCTCTAGAAGGTTGGGAGCAGTAATAACTCTTATGCGACAATTTGGGAGGCGGGAATGGGTACCGCCGCCTCGGGAACCTTTATTGGATAACCAACACCTCTGCCATAGGTCACCCCAAGTGGTTCGCTACGTTTGGTGATTTAACAGGGGTGCCCGGTTTCATGGGGTGAGGTTTGTCTAGGTCTTGGAGGCGGATGACCAGGACACACTGAACCCCAGATTCCTACCTACCCTTTAAACCCTTTTCCTTCCCAAAACTCTCCTCCCCTTCCTTTCCTTAAAAAAACCACACAGCATCCCCAAAGATGACATAGGCGCTGAGGGAAATTATTTTCCTCAGGGCCTCCTGTGTGGAGCTCATGTAAAAAAAACATGAAAATCCTACGCAGTTTCTTATTTATAGTCAAACAGATACCAAATGCACTCCCAAAATTTCAAACGGGGAAGAACGTTCTTCCCCGTTTGAAATTTTGGGAGTGCACTTGGTATCTGTTTGACCTATCTGTTTTGTACCTATTTCTATGTTATTCCTTTGCTGACCAGTGCATAGCCTTGATACCCTAAAACTTAGATATTCGTGGGAAAGCCAAACATTCCTGCATAATACCAACACTCAACAACACAACCATTGGACGGTGTTGTTTCGAATTTTCGCAACTGCTGCGGATCGTTATCGCCGAAGGTTTCTGCCAGTTTGTATACAACAACAGTACACTACAATGTACGGTACATACTCTTATTTGCGGTAAATTTATTGGCTAATGGATAATAGACAATCCTCATTGTTCTATACCCCCATAATGTATGGCCATTCTATGCCTCCAGCAATTCCTTCAAACCTTTGTTATTCTGCACTCAGCGTGGAGTTAGAAATGTGTGTTTTAAAAAGTGTTTTCTTTCTTGTAACATGCGTGTTATTACTGCCTGGGCCGAGTTAAACAATACTTTATTGCATTCAATTTAACTTCACACAATACTAGCTCATAATCTTGTAATAGATATGCAAGTACATATTTGTTTGGGTAGATCAATTTCTTTGATTATCAATGTACGTATTAGATAATACATTTATTAGTGACCGACTGAATTTTCTTTGGTAGTCATTGTACATATAAGATAGTACATTAATTGGTGACCGACTGAAATTTCTTTGTCTGTCATTGTAAAACAATGGCAACTCCAGAAACTGTGTGAGGAGAGGACGGGACTGCCATGGACGGAGGCCGAAAAGTCAGCACAAGACAGGGACGTATGGAGAAGCCTTGTCGATGCAATGGGTCCCCGACCCGAATAGGATAAGGGGATGAAGATGATGATGATATTTTGAATAGTATATTTCTTATATTTAAATTTTTTAAAGATAATTTTCAAGGTTTACTAAAGGCTTTCGTTCGACTTCAAACTGCTGCCTCTTTGATTTGTCAACAAAATAATACATTTTTTTATACAAAAATGTGTAAAATTTGATTTTGAAAGGCATTGTTTACAAATAAAGAGGCAAATATTTACAAATACTTCCAGCTTCCCAAATCCTAGAATTATAATATTCCGTGATTTTTCACGGGTCTGCGCTACTTAAAATAAACTAAAACAGAATTCACTTCGCTTTACCTGTCAAAACAATCTAAAAGAAGATTTATTTTTCAAATGGTAAGTTTTAAATTCGATAACAATTTGTTGAAAATGAAGCAACAGGTAATATAAATCACCTGTGTACGGATATTGCGTTTCGTATCCGCCTCGATACGAGCGAAGGATGGTCTAAGCCCGTATTATTATGGTTCTGGGGTAATTAAAGGAAATAACGTTGAGCAATTAGCCAAATCTCCTCTAGCTTCATTGCGAACGTTTGTGCCGATTCGCTTGCTTTGCTCTCCGCCGGATCTAGAACATTTGGCTCAAGATTCTTCGTGGAAACTCCATCAGTTTTTTGTTCGTTATTCATGGTCATATATTTTTATTATCCAAATCTAAAAAACACATTTAATATGTATTATGTGCTATTTTAATAATATTGATACATTTTTTCATCATTTGTCTGAGCTCAATTGATGGTCTTTTATCATAAATATTTTTAATATTATTTATTTATTTATTTACGGACAAATTAGTCCATTAATAAAATAACAATAACACGAATAAAAAAAGAGATGACAATGAAAGGAAAGTACATATAAATGAAGAGCATTGACAAATTATAATATAAAGAATATATAGAAGACTACAAGTCAAAGCTAGAAGATGGATTTAAAAGACTTTAAAAATTACATATTTCGTATCGACTGCCGAAAGTCATTTAGGCTAACACCAAAAAATTCAATGCTTTGACTTGCGTTAACAAGTCTCGACATTCTGGAAAAAGGAGAATGATATCCCTAATTAGTAGAATGTTGATTGAGGAACAGCAATTCATTATTTCGGAGTCTACGGGAAGGGATGTTAAACTGGATGAGTTGTAACAAAGCAGGTGTGTCAGTAATACTATTGATAATTTTGAATATGCAAATTAGATCAGTGTCCTTTCTACGTTTTTCTAAAGAAGAAATGTTTAAAGTTTTTTCAATTTCATCATACGAGTACTCACCTCTTTCAAGTCCTAATCTCCAAGCAATTCCTCGTAGGAGGAGGTTTAAAGTCAGAGGTAATTCTATGAATGAAGCCGAGTACGGAATCAAAAAAAAAATTACAATAAGTATACAATAAAAATAATCGTCTTTGAAATATATTATAAAAATAAATATTATAGGAAGGTACTGCATCGCTTGTCTAGACATATAAAAATTATGTATAATTTGATAATTTCTCCATACAGCGCAATACGCAGTCGCAGAGAGAGGTTGTACGTACGTCACCGACAATCGTCCGCTTGCTTCACACACGTCTTGTATGAAAACGAAAAAGTCAGAAGATTCTAGAACAAAGACGCCACGTACGATCTTTCTCTGGGACTACTATGAAGATGGATATGATTTTAGATTTTCACAGCCAAAATTATTACCGTTGCTATAATAATAAGTTTTGTAAATGCCAAGTTATATTGTTTAATGCCTATGAGTTCTGCCGCCCCGGGAACTATTTATTGTATAACCGACAATTCTGCCATAGATTCATTCACTGATCCCTAGATTCATACCCACCCCTCATACATTATTTCTTCCCAGAACTTCCTTTCCTTCTTTTCTTTAAAAATACCTCCCACACAGCATCCCCAAAGAGGGAAATTATTTTCCTCAGAGTAAAAAAAAAAATGAATTTTGGCAACCAATCCAATTTTGGGGGAAGTGTTTTAGGTAAAGAAGAAGGCGAAGAAAAAAATGTAATTTTTCAGATCTTGTCACAAAACATAGTTATAGCTATTTCAATCAACTTTTAGATTCTGGATGGTGATTATCTCTGGAATCACTCATGCGTGATATCGAACATGGTAACGACACTCATCGCACTAATCGAAACTCATCATCTCAACTCTTTCCAATACTTCTCCAATCATCACAGCATCATCCTGATGGGAAGATGTGCCAGTCAATAGATCAATTTGTATCGTTCCCTGACCGTTAGAGCATGAGAGCAGATGAAAGAGCGAGAAGCAAAATATCGCACCAGTTATTAGCGGAAATTTCAAATGATTCGGGTGAGAAAACACAAAACAGAGTACAGTTCTTTCTCAGAAGAGTACAATACGATCTCTGGAGAATGAAAATTCGTCAAGAATCTGTTATAGTATTTCTATTTTAAAGATAACGCCACTCTCATCAAAATTAAAATTATAGGTAGTGTAAGTATGTGGAGTACACAGACCTGACGTAACCCGCAGAGTTATTGAACTGTCAAAAGGTGGGATTAGATCAAACGAAAGAATGCTCATTCTGGTCTGTTCTTGCAAATTATTTTGATGTAAACAGTTATAGAGCATTCTATCGGTGAGTTTCATGGTAGTTGATCCGCTGACAATTGGCTCCCCGACGTACTTACAGTACACAATATGCAGTCAGTTTAGGGAAAATAAGGTATATGTACCTAATTACACAAAATATAACTAAGTGGCCCTGAAGGGACGTGCAGAGAAGATATGCGGCCGAATAACAAAAGTAAAAAACACATTTTCTTTCAAATGCTTCCAGGAAAAATCTGCTTCTCTATTAATAATATATTGTGTAGAAACACCAGCACATAAGTACAAAAAAATCGACACTGTGTGTGAATTCTTACCAACTTATTATTAAGGGTATTTATGAAGTCGACTTTACGTGTGAAATTGATAAATATTGCATAAACATTATAATTTTATAGTAAATACTATTTCGTGGGGCCAACTGTCGGCGGATCGATTATCGGGTCTGTTCGGTGCAACGTTCTAAATGGCTAAATGCCTCCCAAATAGTTGGCAAGAGCATTCCTTCGTGTTCAGACGCGATCGCTCCCCGTGGCGGTATTCTCAAAGTGTTCTTGTGTTCTTGGAACTAGCATCGTCTTGTTCGTACTAATTATGGATTGGAGTAATGAAAAATGTCTACAAATGATACAAGCATACCAAAATTTCATATGTCTGTTGGATCAAAACCTTATAGATCAAGATTTTGGTTGGATCCAACTTATGGAAAATAAATTATAACTTACAAAAATAAAATTAAAATAAATTATAAAAATGAGTCTCTTCCTTCTTTTCTTTTTTGATAAATGCAGCACTTGAAATTACAATATCGCTCTCACAGTCAGACATGATGTAGTAAACACTACCACTGATTGTTGAAGAATGAGCTATGAGCTTTCGCTCGCCTGATCTTAACATCCCTAGAGCATTTGCAAGAATTCTGGTTCTTGATGATCTCGTTCTTGTTCGTTAGTATTCTTTTGGTGTAAATGGTGAAAACAAATTACCGTTTAGACTTAATATCAAGAAAGAACGCTCTCGTTCTAGCTATAGCTTTATGCTCGTTTAGTCTAATCCCACCTTAATAAACCAAAATTATTGTTATTTTCCCGTGACTAAAGCACCATTGATTCCCACCCAATCTGTTCTGATATTCTTTGCTGTAAAAGCTTCTAGAATCTGCTCTTAGATCTCTTCCTGACATGAATAATTCCGCTGCAATTGATTGCAAATATATCAAATTACCAAGCCCCGTTACGTTGGGTGTACTGATGCATAATCCATACATAAGATGATGTACAGACACGGACTAGATCAGAGCAGGCGCTTGGCTCTTAGCTGTCCTGCCTCGGGACCTATTTTATAATTGAATGGAACATAACCTGCATAATTTGACGTAATAATAATTCATGAACGAGTTGCTAATATCCGGTCTCCTGCGACCGTTTGCGCAAACAATACCTCAAACAATACCACGAACATGGGGCAGGGCCACAATGTTTTTGCGTTAATGTCAATGAAAGCAAAACCATAGTGGCCCCGACCTAACCTTCTACAAAATGTGTACGTATTTTTGTCGAAGGAAACCGGCCTTAAGCCGCCGCTATCCGAATTCGACCGATTTCTTACATTTCTCCCTTAAACATTTGTAGTTTTTAAGCTATTAAAAAAATGTACGTTATTTTTTACGATAATATCTAGATACGTTCCACGCCGAAACGCAAATTATATGAAATTCCCTCGATAGAAAAAAATCGCAAAGTATGCTCCGAAAATTATTTAAAACAAGTCTATTTCAATTATTTTACAAGTTATATTTGTGAAAAAATTCACAATGTTTCTTTAAATGATACTTAAGATACGTTCCATGAGATTTTTGCTCTATTTTAAACGAGTCATGTTTTATTAAGCTTTTTCGCAATTTTCGTTGCGATTTTATCACTTAAAATATTAGCGCGCTCTGTCCAACATTCGTAATTACACATCTCTCCATCTTCTTATTTTTCAGCCGAATAGTGCCGCCTTAATATTTGTGCCTGAATTTCACAACATAAAACAAAACAACGCGATTTCGCGCTGCTCTTTTCGGCATGAACCAAAATGTTCAGCGTTCAACGAATTTGGATTTGAGAATTAAACCGTATGCCGTCCGCATAAGGCACATTTTGTATGAGTTACCGATCCGCCACGGTGGCGTATGGTCGTCGACTGCACGTCACTTGGTTTCGTCACTTGTGGTCATTTGGTTTCGATTTTAAATTTCTTTGTTATTATAATAAACAATGCGTAAAAAAGGAGTTAATGTTTTTTACAGGCCTTTACGAATCAAATATAACCCTCAATACCTTCTCTAACCTTTCCAAAAAAGTCTTCTCAGGTATTGTTAAATCCTTCTCAAAAAGAGGCGTGGATTTCGATGTCGCATTTTTCGAGGACTGGGGGATCACCTTAGAGGAATATTAAATATCTAGTACGGATGTGTGCTACTTTATTTTAGTTTTTTATAATTATTAAATTATATCATTAAAAATAAAATAAAAAAATAAAACATCGTTAAAAATGCGTTTTTGGGTAGAAATTTTAATACATAAACTACCAATTTTTGTTCCGACGCCAACAGGAAGTTTAAATTTACACCCTTCAAAATGATTTCTTTTATAAATTTTTTATTTTATATTTCATCATATTTGTATAATAAATAAAGTAATATTATTTTTTAAATGTTTTCATTTACTCACAAATAATTACCCAATTTGCCTCTAAAATCATGAAACATTAAAATCTTTAATGGCTTATGTTTTATAATTTAAAACAAAAAAAATATATAGATATTTTATATGCCTTTTGATTACAAAAATATTTTTTTGGTTTGGTTGGGTATTTTGATCTTAAATCCAAAATTAAGATTTATGACATATACGATGAATCTAGTATGAAACGGGCTGTGCAAAAGTTCCTCTTAAGAATATCTATAGATCTAAGATCGGACTATAATAACCCCCTGGACAACCCACCCCCTCGGAAATTAAGTTAGGTTAGGTTACATTAGAGAAGTTTTTTTTCCAGGAGGTAAGTAGGTACCTAATTTTCCTAGAACAAAATTCAATATTATTATGGATTCCACCTATAAGTAAATCCGGCACTGCCTTCGATTATTGATTATATTCAGAAATTTAATAGTGTTATGCATTTATGTAAAAATATTTTCCGCAGGATGCTATCTATACCTACTCCGCCGGCATCGACAAAGGTGATTTTGATTACTTCTATGCTGAAGTTGGCAATTTTAATTAAAGTTAACAAGCATGGACGATAGCTGTTTTCGAACCTGCAACCTCTCTGCTTTAAGTCAGATGCTTACACCATTACACTACTGAACCAGTATTCAGAGTGAATATAAATTGTCAATTCATATAAGAAATCTAATAAGCACACAATAGATGCCACAAATTTAGTCAAATGCGACAAGAAATTATTGCCTTCTTACGTTGAATTTACCACCCTTTACAGAATTTTACTTTTAATAAATGAACAAAGGTGCGTTTTTATAAAGAGTGTTTCTAACTCAGCTCCTTGAATGCTTGTTCACATTGGTCAAGTAGTATACTTGCTACTTGACTCGCCGAAAATCGTTTGCAAAAAAAATCGTAATGTAAAATCGTAATGTACCCTACTTTCAAGTAGGGTACATTACTGCCCGCCGCCAGCGAGATAACGGCCTGATACATAACACAGTAAATACGCTAATTAAGCATATTTTAATGCTTAGAAGAGGTGAAATTTTAGAATAGGTGGAAGAATAAATTTGGTATATGATAATATATAAACTATGGAACTATGTACACGAAAAGAGATTTATAGCAGTATAAATAAATAATTTTAGAGTAGCATCTTCGCTCCAACGCCACAACATTTTCTACAAAAACGACGGATTCTTGCTAAAACGACGGATTCGCGCATGTTATTGCGAAGGGAGGGGGTCCCTACTCGCTAGAAAAAATAGACCGAAATGAATTGAATCGACTAAAGAGCTCACTAACCCACTCTACCAAAATTGCGGTGTTCGGACCCGTTTAGTTACTAATATACTCGCTAATTGACTAAAATACTCGTCTAATGTGAACGTCTCTTTAGAGCTAGAATTAGCTCCGAAATTTCGGCTCCAAAAAAATGTGGTTTTGCTTCTTAGCTTGTTTTTCAGATAATACCTACAGCTCCCTTTTTTATACAAAAGTCATGAAGGAAAAATGTCGAATTTAAGAGATATTTCATTAAAAATCGGTTTTTTCTTCGTGTTGATAACACTTGGTTTTGACCTCAAAATGTATCTAGCCGCCAACCCTTCCCCCCTCTCCCCTCCCCTTAAGATACTCGAAACTCCAAATATTTTAGCACCTTTTTTAGCTCCTTTTAGAGTGACGCCTGGCTTCATTTTAAAAACCGAGTCGGCAACACTATTTATCCCTAAGAGTATGGATATTCCGTGTTCCATGTTCAAATCATAGTTCCATGGTTTATCCCAATGACTAACACTACTAAGGATGGGTTGTTTCAAAAAATTTGATGGATTCATCAAATATTTAAAGTTGATTTTCACGTTCTGTGTAAGTTCTATTCAAGTTCTGTTATTACATTGTTATAGGACAGTTGCTTCACAAAACTGAAATAATCACAGAACTTGAATAGAACTTACACAAAACGTGAAAATTAACTTCAAATATTTGATGAATCCATCAAATTTTTTGAAACAACCCGTCCTTAATGTGTATGGGATCGTCCATTAATCACGTGATGTTTTTTAGCAACTTTTTAACACCCTCCCCCCCTGGTTATTTGTAGTGAGGTTTCAGACTACCCCCCCCCCCCTCTATACCCAAAATCACGTGGTTTTTTTTAGTACAAAGTATATTGAAATTTTCAGAACATTGTTTTAAAGAAAAACATACGCGGCAACGATTTACGCATGTATTCGGCGTCAAAATCACAGACTTACTGGCGACTGGTGAGCCGAGCGGTTGTCGCAACGCGCAGGAAAATCGTTGCCTGGCAACGATGAGTCAAGGCCAAGCGCCGCTGTTTGGTTTAGAAATCGTGCGTTCAACGAAAAATAAATACACGTGATATCTCTTATAACCCCTCCCCCCCTCTTTGTGATATTTCGTGATTTTTTTCCGAACGAATAGTAAACTCAGACTTTTTAAATAAATAAAAAAAACATACGTGCATTTCACACACGGTAGAAGTGAAACCTTCAGAAAACTAAACTTCGAGAGAATGAGACGAATGCAGAGTATCAGGAGTAGGATAATCGTAGGGTATATTTATTATAATATTGTCACCAAGTTTAAACATTATTTTAAATTTCATTCTACGAAGCACCGCACAAAGAGGAGGCCGATTGGTCTATGTCTCGCAGGCTAAATCCTATAGATGTATATGTTTGTCTCTTTTTAGTGTCGCTCGTTTCCGTTTCATCAAATTTCAAATCAGAACGGTGCTAAAGAAGATTTCACTTCAATAAATTGTGTTTAATTAAACGAATATTGTTGTATGGATAATCTATGAGGAGGTTGGTGAAATCGTTGGTTGGGTAGCTTTGTGATGCGGTTTATTGCTAGTACATAGAGGAAAGTATTTATTTAGTTGCATTTCTTGATGCACCTCTTCCCATTTTGTAACGATAACCGTTATGGGTAAAATGCACATCGTTTATGTTATGCTTCCTTTATACTGTGCCGTGTAATTCAAATAAAAAAAAACAGGAGTTTCGCGTGCAATCCGTTATGCGTTTACCGATATTATATACTAGTTGAACTGCATAGCATCACAGGAAGATGGGACTGAACTTCAGAAGGAATTCAGTGCTTCAACAGACGATGTTATAAAAACCGGAACGTTCATGTAATTCGATGAAAAATGTCTTGCATGGTATTTTTTCTAAACATTGAATTCACAGAAGTTTTGTTTCCGCTTTTTTTATGTGAATACCTCACATGGGTCCCAGATGCTTCCTTCTGGAGCCAGTGTCCATCCTATCCATCCTATCCACGATTGGGGTATGTTGTGAGGCTGAAGGTAGAGGGGTGGGGAAGGAGATGGAGAAGATGAAGGTGAGGAATGGCTCCTCAGATCAAATCGCCAAACACGGCTAAAGCCATTTCAAGCAAAATTTCATTTCTGTGTGGTGGCCTTACATTATTTACATACTCATTGCGATTCTGAGAGTATCTCTCACTCTGGAACGTGCCACAAATATGCTATTTATTATTTTAAATGAATTAATTGTAAATTAACAGAAATTAATCAAATAAAATTTATTTGCGCATGCAGGGAGTCAATCCCGCGACCTTCTGATTGCGATCAAGAGCCTTACATCTCAACCACGGCGGCTGTCATAGGCTTAGTACGAAATGGAGAAGGAATGGGGAAGGATTTTTTTTATTGTGTATAACGCAGAGTTTCAACTGTCTGGAGCCTGTTGTGAGGTTGGCTTAGTCTTTAGGGGAAGGACATGGGAAAGATGATGGTTTGTTCACTTACCTAGCTATTTATATCTGGAAACTAAGCATGGCTAAACCCATTACAAGCAAAATTTCAGTTGAAATGAAATAAATACAATTTGCACGCGCTGATTTTCGAACCATTGACCTCTGGATCCAGAGTTAACCACAGCTACGAAAGTCATAAACCAAAAAAAAAAATCTCTATCCCAGTTTTGTTCTGAGTAGGTATTATTTCATTAATATTCTTTCTTGAATATTTAACATTTTTTTTAATACGAATGATGGTTCAAAAATGCTAATTACGCTTGTTTGTCCATCTGTAACTCTGGTTCAATGAACTCGAATTTGCATTGAATTTAAGTGTCATTTTCAAAATTGGAATCAGTTATTTTTTCACATGAGCGATAAAGTAGGAACTTACGTACATATAATGTAATATTTTAAGGAAAATTATTTCAAAGTGGCGTTTTCACAAACGACAGTGTAATATCCCGTGATTTTTCACGGGTCTGCGCTCAAATAAGAAAGAACGTTATTACAAGGAAAATTTATGGCGCTGTTATTAAAATAGTTGGTTGTGCAATGGTAAACATATTTGCCTTCTAAGAAGTTACTTAAAAAACTTTTAAAATTTTTTATTTATTATTAATTTTTAATACCGTGAGTTTTCACGGATTTGGGTTAGTGATAAAATAAAAGTCAATGTAAAAGCTCTCAAAATAAAGTTTTTTAAAATGGAACGCTCTTTTTCAGTCGTATTTTAAATACTTCGCCTTCATAAACAGTATGAAATCATACGCTGCAATTTGAACCGGAACGCCATTCCGAATCGCTCCGGTTTTTATCAACCACTGTAGGAACGTAAATACGGAATAAAGTGAAAAATATTCACAGGTAATGTTGTGAGTAATGTGTATTTTATTACCCATTGAAAAGTCCAATAGAAGTCTCTTCTATAGGGAGTTTCTTTGTGTTAAGTGGATTTATTCAAGTTCTACGGCAAAGCTTGCGAAGTTACGGTAGACTGGGGTGAGAAGCATTTCCGTTAGTTCTTTGTCTAAAAATGCTTTCATGTTGTACAAACCAATCATCAAAACAACTCCCATAATATTGTTGAACCGTTTTGAACGAAACTTAAGACAAAGTAAATAATGCAAAATCATACAAAATCATAAGTTTTTGTTTTGAAAATTTGATCGCTTAGAAGTATTTATAGATGCCTCAATTAAATACAGCGTGTAGAATAAATCTTGGCCCTTAAAAATGTCGGTCATTTTTTTTAATAAGTCTTTTAATAAGCCTAGAAAAAATAAAGTATTAGGTCTATAAAAAATACTTTCAAGTGCAAACTCTCCTACTTATAAACCCCTTTTCGGATATGGTTTTATTGTGTAATGTGGCAAATTCAGTTTATTTTCACTAAATAAAATAAAATGTGCATTTTCACTTCGTTATTTCACAATACGGCCGGCAGTCGACAAATTTGGATTTTCAAAGTGAACTCTATGCCGTGCATCGAAAAACTACTGAGTAACCCTAACTCCAACATCTCGCGAACCCCCAGAGGATTTTTTTTCATCAGGGCCTACTGAGTCGAACTAATGTGAACAAAATATATACCTATAAGGCCACGTCCGCATAGGCAGGTGGCTTGCTTAGCGCCTAGAGCCTAGCGAGTCGCCTAGCGACGTGCCGACAAGCAAATGAGCAAGGCACCTAGCGACCCACCAGGCAAACCACCTACAGTGCGGCCACCGTGTATCCTAGGGAGTAGCCAGGGCGCAAGCCACTAGGCACTAGGCGCTAAGCAAGCCACCTGCCTATGTGGACGTGGCATATATTTTGTTCACATTAGTTCGACTCAGTAGGCCCTGAGGAAAAAAAATCCTCTGGGGGTTCGCGGGATGGGAGAAGCGGGAGCGGGGAGTGGGGAGAGGAAAGGCGGAGTTACGAGTGAGGGGAAGGGGTAGGTGGAAGAAGGAATGAGAAAGGACACGCAGAGAGAAAGAATTTCTTTATTAACTGGCATTGCAACGCACGCCGAAAACTCGCTAATACTCATAATTTAAACCGATTCGTAGTAAAAACTAACCGAAATTATAATTTTGAATAAATCTTTTAATTGTAAAAACTAAAATAAGAAATTGCGTTACTTAGGTGTTTGTGTTCGCTGAACTTCGTAAATCACGAATGAAAATTTTCCCGTCGTAATTCAGTGGAGTAATCTCAGAGGTGATGAAGAAGCTAATTCTAACACGCCCATTGTTTCATATTCCACGGTAGAAAGGGTTCGGCTTTTACCGTATCGTTAAACTTATTATTACCTATCCATCTGGGCGTACATAACTGTACCGGGTGAGCAACCAACCACCTACCTATTGTAATGTTACAGGTAAGTTTGTAAGTAATGCACTTAAAACACACTCAAAGTAAAACAAAAGATTCCATGACAGTTAATCGACAGTTGCCTTTTTTTAACATTTTGAAATAATGTCATACAGAGCTCCGGGCCAAAAAGGCCCTTTTCTCTTTCATCGTGAATTTATAATATATGGTTTTTGAAAAAATTGTTTATTTTGTTATTTGTTAAAAATTATTTGCAAGGAAACGCGGCTGCAATATGGGGAGGTTAATTTTACGGGGAGGTTTTTTATGTTTGGGCGGTACGTTTTCATCGGTTCGATGCCAACTGAGAATAAAGTCAACTCAACACCTCCTTGAAGAGTCATTAAAGTCTATAAAAAAATTTTTTTGGTTGTCTGTAAAGTCGGTTTACGGACGATAATTTTACGCGATAACGTCACGAGCCTTAAGCGTACGCTTAAGCCGAACGCTTAAGCCGAACGCTTAGGCCGATCGTGCCTTTCTATCGCTTGTTCCGCGCTCTTACTGAACGCTTGTTCCGCACCCTCGCTTGTACGCCCGGCTCAGGCGGAACGTGACATCGTGACAAGCGTGACATCGTGACAGCGTGACAATGAGTAATGCTTTTTCGTGAATGCGGCCGGCGTTCATCGATTTATAAGACGTTATCAATGATTATCAACGTCAAAAATTATTTTAAATTAGCCGATAATCCTAACCTAACGTAACCTATTTAACCAATTTATTATACATATTTTTTTATCACTCTAAATGACTTATCTGAGATGGTTCTGAGTTGGTTTCATTCCGAGTTGTCCGGTCACCGTTTTCGTCGTACCGGACGAGGCAGTTTATGAAAGCGTTTTCATGGGTGGGAATTCCCGCATAGAATGTTTCCGCGAGACTTAAGATGAGTTTTTTTTTAATAAGAGGATTTCAGAATCTTTGTGGAGTTGGGATACACTTCGTGAGCTACCTAATCAAAATTATCCGTTAAACCGACTGTTTCTTACTATCGTGGTACGAAAGCACAACTCGATGGAATTTGCAGGAAAACACTTCTTGTTATTCTTTAACACAATTTATTAAATAAAAATACAATACTGGTGACAATAGTGATCTCCAAGACCCCACCACACCGACAAATATCGAAGGCTTTATTTCCCTCGATATCTCAACACTCTACTGGAGATAGGCACCTATATGTACCCCCCACGCTCGAGTTTGATTAAATAACTCCGAAGGTACAACATGTACCTTCTCGGTTTCCCGTCACAACAATACTCTCAACACTCTACTGAAGACAGGCACACATGTACCCCTCAGATCAGAGATTGATTATAACACTACCGGAGATAGGCACCCAAGTACCCCCCACGCTCGAGTTTAATTAAATAACGCCGAAGGTACAACATGTACCTTCCCGTTTCACAGTCAAAACAATACTCACTCTCCATATCAACATCGCTATTATTTAAAGTAAACATGGTACATAAAAAATTGGTGAGAAAATGATATTTTAGCAGTTCCCACACTAATCTTAAAATCTAACTTACAGACAATAATAAAACAATTACCTAAAAGTCGGCCCTAGAGGCCTACCAATAAAAATACATCTTAATATTACAGGGATTAACAAATATTGCAAAATTTTATTACTTTTTTCACTTAGGGCTAAAGCCGACGGTGCATTTATCCTTGAGGGTGTTATAAAATGCCGCCAGCAGACACTTCTCCTAGGGAGTGTCATAAACATAAGTAGGTGTTATTTGAGGGTACTTATTCAAAGTACCGACTTTACAAATAATAAAGGAATTTGTCCCAAATTTGCAAGGGAATGCATTTATATGATACCAGCCATATTATTCAAGGTTTGGACCTTATTCATGAAACCGTGAGATAATATTTTGTTTGCACATTTTGCACATTTTAAAAGGAGAAACTACGCGTAACTTAAATGACT
The DNA here is from genome assembly GCA_936435175.1 of Glyphotaelius pellucidus. Taxonomy (NCBI): domain Eukaryota; kingdom Metazoa; phylum Arthropoda; class Insecta; order Trichoptera; family Limnephilidae; genus Glyphotaelius; species Glyphotaelius pellucidus. The sequence continues at coordinate 31,163,661 of OW386548.1, read as the reverse complement.
AAAATAATGAATATTACAAATGATATTATTTTACAGACTAAATGTATTAAATCGCATTCTAGGAACAAACACCGACAAACAAACAAATATTTAGCATTATTTGTTTTAATTAAGTACAGAAAGAAAGATGTAAATTACCGGATTACAAACAACCAGATAGTATTTGAATTCTCACTAGACGGAAAATAAAAAAGGGATTCTTATGTAAAGTTGAAGGTTTTGCTTTGCTTTCTTAATGAGTGCCAACCTTTTGCCTTGTAACTGACCGATCAGTTAAGATTACAAGGTATGAAGATAGTGAAAAATGAGTTGTTGCATTTTGAGAACCTGTGCTTATTATAATCCAAGGAATGATTACGGATTAGTACTGCTCACAAATGCCAGAAGGGGCCGACTAATTACACGGGGGGGCAGAAAGCATTATCCTGACCGTATCTCTTAAGTGCCGAACTCAGGAACTGGCACTAGAACGGTGTGGTATCGCACGTAACATCTACGGTAGCGGAACGAATATTAGATTGACCTAGGAACGGGAAATTTACTACACTGGTACCAATCGAATTCCTTGTGGGATTCCCACCCCTTTTAGTTAGGTTCCAGGAGTCACATTCTTGATGTTGTGAGATCTTGTTGATTATTAGAGATGCATTACCCTTCACCAGTGAACTGAACCCTTATGAACTATGTATGTTTATTTATGCTGGGTTTTACAGATATCCGCACTTGCGTGAAAACAATCCAGTTAAAAAAACTCAGTTATTACACAATCACATTCAATTAAATACAGATACGTACAATTAGAAAAACAAAAACATCACAAATAAAAATACAGAATTATATACAAGCCCACTCAAGTAAAACATTACAATGAGTGGCAAGAGACATAAGAAATACGCGAGGCATACATAGAGAGACAATTGACACGAAATAATTAGTTAGTTTTTTTAACAGCGCCAGAACTTTTTTTTTTAATCCGTACAAATTGTCGACGAAAATATACTTCAGCATACCCTACCTTTTTTATATAGTCGAAGCATCTGGGTCAGAAGGCTAAAGTAGGCGATCTTATTTTTTAAAATATTCATGTGAAAAATGTTATGGCGTCTTAAACAATGGGGACATTTATTTCAATACTGCTAAGACATAATGTATTGGAATTTTCTTGTTACTTACTGAAATCATTTACTCACTAATCATTAAATTATTTTGATTCGTGATTACCGGTCCAGCCAGTGCCTGGATATAATGACTATGTCTTTGTAAAAGTAATGAGTAATAAAATAATAGAAAGTAGTCAGTATTGTAGCTATCAAAACATACCAGGCACCTCCCAGTTACAGGTACCACACCCGAATGTATGCCAATTAAAAGTACTGTATGACCTTCGACAGTAATGTATCACAGATGTATTGTGACGGAAGGATGGACTCGGGCTAGACTAGGGCCTTCACGGGTAATGGGTCTACCAACTCTCCCATGGTAATATTATTATTGTAAAGCCAGTAGCCGGTGTGTAATTTGTTTGGACTCTCAGCACGGCACCGTAATAACGGTTCGTGTTTCACATGCCTGTGTGTTTTATTATTGTAACAGGTGGAGAAGTTATGCGGGTTTAATTTAGTAATTGTGTGTGACTGTTATGTTGAATACGATATGATTTTTATAGAGTTATTATGGCAAATCTATTGTTAGTTGTAAATGTTTACTATCAACAATGTCAGCCGAGGTTACTCCACCACTTTACCAACGCCATACATGTCAAGAATCGTTTTTTTGTGAGAAGGAATCTCCTTTTTTAAAATGACTATATTCCCTCGACTGTTCCCGCATAGCAATCGCTATGCTGGAACTAAGAACCGCTAATGTATAAGAAGTGTTGGTAACTTTGTTGTTTGGTTGGTTGGTTGGTTGGTTGCTTTCGGGTTGGGTTAGTACATGCACAACAAATAACAGTAAACTGTTATTTGTTGCACCGTTTGTTCTTCTTCTTATAATTATAATGATTACAAATTATAATTCCAATTTTCCATCTGGGCGTTAGCGATCCATATCATATTACGGCAATCTGGAGAAAACAACCTTAACGCACAGGAGCAATCATCTCAAATCTATAGATAAAGAAAAATAATATATAGCATCCAGGATAGAAACCACCATCCCATCCCAAGGCAGTTTGACGCGTGGTTTCCAGTTTCGGCACTCTTCCAGAGGCAAATATGGGCCGACAGCCAGATTTTCCCTAAAAGTATTATATAACTGGAAAAAGCGGGAGGAAATTCTCCCGAAGACCCAATGGACAAAAAGGAAATTTTGTGTATAAGATTTTTAATAAACGCTAGGGTTGCCAATGGTTGGCAGTGAAAAAAAGGTTATATTTGGTTGGTTTTTTAATGGGGTTAATGGCTTACTCTAAATTCGGAAAATCACGGAACTCTGAAATGGGACATTAAGACAATTTTATTTTTATGTATTTTACAACCACGTTTAGTCGCACTTGTGTGTAGATAACTTAAAAGCAATTACAATTTTTTTATAAACGCTAAAACACCTTAAAACGTTAAAACACACAAAAACGCTAAAACACGTAAAAACACTAAAACATGTAAAAACCCCAAAACACGTAAAAATGCTAAAACACGTAAAAACACAAAAAACACGTAAAAAAGCTAAAACACCTAAAATCGCTAAAACACGCAAAAACGTAGGCTACCATCAAAGTGGTTATTGTTTTAACTTTTACACGTAAGCTCATTCGAGCACAGAACAACATCAATTAATTATAGTTGAAATCTGTTATTAATCGTCCCTCGCGTTTTCGGCTCCAATCAATTAATTAGTCAAAAAAATATTTAGAACAACTAATAACGATCGTAATATTATGTTCGTTTACCACGCCAACATTCGATTACTTTTGCTTTGCTGAGGTAATCGAACCCTCAACATACCAACACAAAATCAACGGAAACTCTCAGCGCGGACTCGTACGGACGTCATCGTCGTTCGTCCTCTTCCCACTCTTTGTTTGAAAGCGAAAAAGATACTAGAATGATGACGTACGATCTCTCGCTGGTACTAGTACGCCCCTCTTTATGAATATTGCCGGGGTAAGTAAAAACACAGTATCTTCCTTGAAAGTCTCAAAAAAGACACTGTGTTTTTACTTACCCGATCCCCTTCCGCATTCCCTTACCCTCTTGCATCCCCTTCCCCTCCTTCGTTCCCCTCGGATTCCCCTCCCCCTTTCTTCTTCCCCGTCCTACTGTTATACTTAATAAAATAGACACATTTTTCAAGCAACTCGATCGCCACCTTTTGCAAAATTTTCTTACAAATTTCATAACGCTGGAGCTCACCAGTATACATAGAAACCTTCGCGGGCGTGCGCATAACAACTCACCAAAGCTTTATTGCAGTCGGATGAATAGTGTAGGAAATACTTTCGTACCGCCAGAATTCAGTATAATACACAGAAACTATCGCGGGCGTGAGCATATCAAATCACCAAAGTTTCACCGCAATCGGATGAATGGTTTAGGAACGCACAAGGGACAAACAAAAAAACATTCATTTTTATATATTAAAATTATAAACAAAGGTAAAATGTGACAAGGATCAATTGTTACGGAGCTACGGACCAAACTGCACAGTGTATCAAAAAAGCTCTGCAATGTTGGCCACCCTTTTGTGCCTACGGTTTCATATTTATAATGGTTCATGGCCCATCTCCCCTGTTTCTATTATCCATGTTAATTACCCATCTTGCCACTGGGTCATCTGAACCTGATTACATCAATTATCTTCAAATCATTATCATTGTAATTTGTAATCATACGAGTTGTTTTGTGAAACATCTAGCTTGTTTTAAGCTCGTTGTGGTAATGCAAAAGTTGCAGGAGTTATAATAACTAGCTAACAATCATTCCTCTAAATCTATCTTACTCATAAATAATTATTACCTTCACGTTTTCGATTAACTTTGTCATATTAAACAATGATCTCTGAAAACTTTTATCACGGTACCACAATACATTATGGGTATTTTCTATCATCTAACTGGTTTTCAGAAACTATTTGATCAAAATTAAAATAAATTCGGAGACCGCTGTTAAATCGGTCGTCCAGTTCATTAGTCAGAAAACTGAAAATTGAATTGAGTATGCAGTTATATGTAGAAGTGTACCCTCCATCTGGTACAATACTCAGATTACTCACAACACCGTCAAATCAATTATAATGCAGAAAAACTTGTAGGGAATTAATCAAAATGTAGATTTTTTCTGGATTTTCTCTTGCCTGTAATGTGTTTTAGAATTATTGGTGAAGGAATAATACACGCTCTGCTTGGTGGAATTTAAGAGGAGTACACAAGCCAAAAAGTGCAAAATTCTTATTTTGTCTTATATTAATATTAATATCATAATAGTCCCAAAAATCGTTTGATGCATAGAGTCTAGAAAAAAAGATTGGTAAATAAAGATTAATTTTACTGAAAATAGTGATTATTTCACATCAGAGTTTAGGAGGCAGTAAGAACCCAGACTCAAAAGCCTCGATGACATAGAGCGAGTTTACAAGCAAAATTCACTATCTGTTAGTAAACTCGCTCAGTGTCATCATGTGACTTGCTAACTAGCAGATTGTGGATAATCTACGAAAACATTGAAAGGTGTTCAACTTTACTCGATACTCGGTGGTGTTTGCCTAAATATGGTGGCCCACCAACAGCTGATTTCGTCCGTCAGAATTGTTCGGGCGGAAGCCTTTATTGGCTAGCGTGTGGCGCTAGCTACGAGCTGACAGTTTCTTATTAAATGTCGACCGAGTTGCATGGCGCGGGAGTCGTTATTTCAGCTTCTACTGTTGCTACTGAGCGAGTGAACAGTTTTGTGTATCATCAGGACAATCTCACTCGCCGATTCACCCGATTTTAAACTTACCGGCTAGTAGCTTGTAAACTAGCTTAATGTAATTGAGGCTTTAGTAAGGTCTTGTATGAGATGGTCTTTTCCCAAATTGACTACTGTTTTACTAACATTGTTGATAATATTGCCGGAGTTTCGTTTAAATACATAAAATATTATGCATTTTCATTTCCGATTCTTGGCTTAATAAGAAAGGAAGATAACGTTTGCATTGAAACAATGAGATACCGTTAATTTGTTCGTAAGCATTCACGGGGCACTTTTCAGTTACTTTTCAGCTTCCGTTAAGCCGTTATAAAATCACATTAACGACCGTTAAAATAACTAATTAATCATCATTGTCAAGAACCATACTAACTTATTGAATTACCAGCTTCATTACTTTACGCAACTGGTTATAATCTATATTTTGATAAAATTGTTGATGAATTTTTTTTCGTTCATGTGTAGCAGATACTTTGTGATGTGACATTATAATTTTAAATAAAACAATAACAAATAAGCCTTAGTAAAAGTCAAAAGAGCAAAGGCAAAAAGCACTCTCTTTCCGCTCCTCGTGCTCATGCCTCCTATACTGGAGCTCAGCCCATTTTTTTAAACCCACTGTATATTAAATATGGTGTATAAACAAGCATGTTATATTTGGTGACCGAACAACTCGGAATGAATTCAACTCAACACCTCCCTTAAAAACATTAAAATTTATAAATACATAATTGGTAAATTTGTTACGTTAGATTAGGTTATGGGCTATTTTTCAATAATAATAATTTAATAAAAAAAATTGTCTTTTAATTGCACTTGTAACATTTCTTTCTTATAAAACTTTCACAAATGCAATAATAACAGTGCAGACTATTATTATGTTGTAGTTTTTAATTGCGTTTATTCAGTTAATCTTTAAAAGTTACTTAAAATCTTCATTTTAACCGTAGAAATAAAAATAAAAAATCAACATTATACCCACGCACAGGCATTACCTTTGTGGGATTTTTTTTGTTGTACATTTATTGTATTAAGCTTTTGTATATATTTTTCATTATTTTATGTATCTATTATATGTATTGTTTAAAAAAAAAATCAATAAAACAAAACTAAATAAAAAATAAAAATAAATCTCAATAATATTTATGTCTGCAAAAAAGGCATCAGGTAACTCAGAACTGCGACGTAGACAGTGACCTTTCTCTTCTTTTGAAAGTCAAGTCAGTGATGTTGTTTTAACTGAAAATTATTTTTAGTTTTTTTCAAAATTTCAATTGCGTGAAGATTTCTTATTTCTGTCTGGGAAGGCGGAGCCTCCCCAAAAATCTCTACACAAAAAATTGAAATTAAAAAAAAATCATTTTCTACAACTTCAGTAGTGTCGTATTCTTCAATCTTAACACGGAAAGTCTAGAACCGCTCCTGTCTTGGGATTCTATTTTTTTAAACTTGAGAGGAAACCCGGTCGTCGAGAAATTTTAACATTGGAGGACCCACTTACCCGCTCTAGTAAAAGTAACAGATGGTTTCCCCTTCAGGGCTTCGTAGATATTTTACCAAACTGTTGCTGTCACTGTCGGTCTTACTCCCCCGAATAGACTGATAATACCAAAGTGATATCATCAAAATCGAGGTTTTTATTCTTCGTTTTTCTCCTCCAAAATTGGACCGATTTTTAAGATTTTTTTACTAACTGTATAAGAAAAAAATACTCTATGTCTGTACGTTTTGCTTTTAAAAAAATACTTTGACTAGTTTGTATACTGAACGTCCGTTGACGGCGTTCAAACCAGGCAATTTTAACGATTTTTGGAGGGTCCTAACTCCTGCAAGAAGTAACCCATCAAAAAAGCAAAACGTACCGACCCGCCAGTGATCAATAACCGTATTATGTTAAAAAATATTTGCAGTAGTGTAAAAATCCAGAGAGGAAATTGGGAATACGTTTGTACGGACAAAACGCTGCCCTCTTAAGACTATGCCTCATCGACGAACCTATATACTTTTCATAATTCTAGTTACGTGCCCATCATCAAAGTTAATGACAAGAATATTGCAAATAACAAATATCGTTATTATTGCTGTTGACAGCACGCGTGTCGCGTGACGCGTGTCTCATGTCGCGTAGCATTGATAATACGTTTATATTTACTGTTATCATCACGAAGTAACAGTAGCCTACGTCTATATTGTGTATACAATCGTACAACGGGTTAATATTTATCCAGTTGGTTGAATACAATGCTTTATTCTGATTTGTTTAATTGTATGATGCGTCAACATGTAGGCCGAATTTATGCTTCCGTTTCCGAAGATAACATTATAACAATAAGGAATTGGGTGACTCGGTTAATTCAAATGTTCAAACAGGATGATATATTATAATGGTATTATTAGGACAACTAAATTTAGTTAAAGAAATAACTTATATTTAACTGTTAACAAAACTAAATTAACAACATGACATTATTTTAAGGACTAAAACTGGCAAAAAAATAACACAAATAATAAAGCATGAATTGGTTATTATAATGGTAATTATATACAAAAAACTTTACAATGGTGCGTAAAATATCACACCTCAAAACCGTAATTTCGACGCGCGTGAAAAAAACAGCGGTTCCGCGCATGCGCATATCTACCGAAGTTCAATATTGCCAACATAATAATAACTTTTTTTTTTTAAAGAATTAAAACACGTTGTATTTAAACCACGAATTTATTATTTTGTATATCTACCGGTTTCGCTTCGACCAAGCTTCATCAGGATATAATATAATAATAACTATTATATTACATCCTGATGAAGCTTGGTCGAAGCGAAACCGGTAGATATACAAAATAATAAATTCGTGGTTTAAATACAACGTGTTTTAATTCTTTTAAATATAATGTCTAACCACAAAGTAATTGCTTCTTACGAAAAAATAACTTTTTTATTAGTAACGTTCAAAAAATAAAATGTACAGTCTTTTTATAACGTGTAAAAAAAGCACCGTTTAACGGTCGTGAAGTTTTTTATAAGTAAGGCTGTTCTGTGTAGACGGTCTCATTAAAATACTTCATTCCCGCGAATGCCGAATTCGATTAAAATACGAATGGAGCTAAAAATATTCATTCTAGACCGCTCCACCCTACTGCACAATACCGGCCAATTGAATCGATGGCTTACGGTAACTTCTCATCGTTCCCTGCCATGCCTGCAGATCGCCAACGAATAAATAATAGTTCACAATGACTAAATGTGCTTAATATATTCGATGTCAACTGTTGCTTGTACGTTAGCGATTTTCAGTTGTCCTAGGGAATGATGAGAAGCTACCGGATACAATCCTTATCGATCGACCGTGCTAGGGGGCCTGGGGGTCTAGCATGGTAAAATCGATAACTTAACAAATATCAGATCGATAGACGTAATTACATGCAATTACAATTACCACGGCTGAACTATTGACAACCAAACCGATATTGAAAGGAAATATATAAGAAATCGATGTATGTAGATTTCTTATTTACTAGCTTCGCATGTAGGTACTTTTTGAGACTAAACGGGAGTTAATTAGTAAATGAGGTCTTAAGTCGTATTTGAATCATTTTGATTCTCCAAGATTGAACGGAATAAATTAATTGCATCCGCGAATATGATGCTTTTCAACCTGAGAGCTTCGTTAGTTCGCCTCCATTTATTAATAAGCCAATTATTGTGCATAACGAATGACATCATTCAAAATATTTTGTATATTGACAATTTATCTGACACTCAGTAGACCGCGCTAAAATTTGTCAAAAACTGGCCGGAATATTTCTTATCAATTGTTGGCCGTGCTCGCAAATATTAATAACTTACCATAGGCCCTCGTGGTCGAGGGGTAAGGCTCTCAACTCGCAATCCGGAGGTCGCGGATCTCCTAGTGAGACAGGCAAGAACAAAAAATATATGTAAAAAATTTTATATATATGTACATAATAAATAATAAAAAAAAATTCCGGCGTGCGCAATAAATTTTATTTGATAATTTGTGTTATTTCACAATTTATTCATTTAAAATAATGTAGAGTATATTTGCGAAACGTTCCAGCATGGAAGATAACCTCAGTATCGCCCTGGTGTGAGACCACGATTCCGAATTGAAACGTAGTTTAAAATGGCTTTAGCCGTGTTTGGTGACCAGATTTGAGTAACTAGGAACTCCCCCACCTTCCTCTTCGTCTTCTCTTTCCCTTCCCCACTATCTTCAGCATCACAATATACCCCGATGCCGTAGTCTCACTGGCTCCAGGCGGTTGTGACTCTAGTGCGGTATTAATATAAGAAAGATGACGGATGTAGTCAATATCGTATTTATTTATTTATTGATCAACGCCCTTTTTCAGGGCTTTTACGTATGAATGGTAACAAATACAATATTTATTGTACATAACCGAACTGCCTCAGTAACAATATTTTATATTTGTTTAAAGATAAACTGAAGATGTCCACTGACTTGGTGTAATTGTTTCCTTCCATTAGTATTCTGGGTAAAGAGGAAAACATATGATAGTTCCAGAATTTCTGCACTGAAATAAATCCTGACTTCTTGTATTAAGTTGTGGAATCTGGAAGCTTATCCATTCAAGCAATACCGGACTATCAACTAAATCATGTAGAATTTTATATAGAAATACTAAGTCAGTGAAAATTCTTCTGTCTGACAATTTGAGCAAATTGATATTATTTAATAGAGTGTTGTAATTCAACATAATTGTTGGAATCCCCATTTTGAAATTTAGTAATTTAGAAATTTACGTAAGAATATACTATATACTAAATATTGATACAGTGTAATAAGGCATTTCATATTTCCAGCGTAAATTGAGAGTTATTCAATCTCGAATACTCTCTCATTCTCGCATCTCTTTGTCCCTTACTAATAAGGGACGAGGGATGCTATTGGTCGGATGGTCTGACCGATATAAGAACCGATGATATCTGACCGATGGTCATTCGATATAAGGTCACTCGAGAAAGTTGAGTTGCCTTCCGACCCTGTCCGCGCATCTTCAAATAAAATCTCTGGTAGATCTGAAATACGTCAGCTAACCTAGTGTAATTATAGTTTATCAGTCGTCCATGCTCGACATCCTTGGAATGCTATTGATGCCCACGTCTGGTTTTGGCACTAGATAATTGAATAAGGAATGGTTTCAAAAATATTAATTATTTTAATACTACCAATGCTCCTGTCAGTTAAAACGAATAAAATGGTGGCGTGCCCATTGTTAATGTGGAAACGTGTTATAAACCCGCCTTTATAAATCAATTACCAAAACATAGCAGAACTAATTCTACAATGGCTGCTGCCCATACTTAACCAAAGGGTAAAACTTTTTCCAATGAAGCGATAAACCGACAGAAGTGCAAGTGGACGTGTCTGATGAGCCCAAAGTAGCTAAAAAAATTCCTTACTTCGGGTAAATTTGGTCAACTGTTGTATCTCTCGGGTCACGGAGTGCCATATTCGGCACGAAACATCAATAGCGGTTACCGTTGAGTCACGTTGTGCTACATGCGGCAACTGTTGTATCTCTCGGGTCACGGAGTGCCATATTCGACACGAAACATCAATAGCGGTTACCGTTGAGTCACGTTGTGCTACATGCGGCATTAAATCACCAAGGACACGTCCTCATAAAATTCGTTATATCTTATTATCATTATGATCAGACATGAGTTTTTACTGTTTTTATATCGTTATTTTAATATTACTATTAATATTGCCCTTCTCACTAGGTGTGACACGCCTGTGTTGAGATGGCAATTTACAGAGTGGTTATATAAATATATAATATTATGAAAATGACATTTAAAAATAATCAGTATTTTTTCGTGATGATGGACATCTGCCTGAGATGAGCTCATCTGCCCTGATGATGGACACTGTAACGCTGTCCGAAACGTTGGCTAAAGAAGGAGGTAGCGCAACACGGCATAACACCCCAAAAATAAAAAACAAAAATACAAGCATAAATAAAGAAGATTAAGACGAAACGAGAATAATTTTGAAGCAATTAATTTCATTGAAGAAGAAGATATCAATAATAATCTAAACGAAAATATGAAAGAGAACAAGACATAGAAAAATAAAAACAGATAATGGTCGCAGTCGCAGCACTCCGGATCAAAATAAGTTTTGGACATTTATTTACAAATTTCTTTTTAACATGACTTGCACTTTTTTGTAACGTTAAGCGGAATCTTAATTACATGACTCGATCCCTGGTGGGTCTAAGACACTTCTTAGTTCGTTGGCTGAATTATGCCTTGGGGCCTAGAAGTCGAAACATCTTGCGATAGTTGGTGACATCAGTTTATTTTCAAATGGGTTTATATCAAACTTTTCTTAATATCGAAAAACTTTTTTGAATAATTTATCCATTTCATTGGCCTGTGTGGGGAAAGGTCTTGTGTAAATGAGCGACTTCAATTTTTTTTCAAATCGGCGCAGATCACACTTCTATATATTGTCTGTTCGGTGGCTTTTGCCATGCATCATTGCTTTATTCGTCGTAATCAATAAAAAGGTATTCCCTATGTACTGTGCGAGCTTTCGTCTTGGTTCTCGATAATTGGATGGTGATAATTATATCGTGCTTTAACACGGTGACCACTTTATTATATTCCGTGGCTCTTATAGCCAACAGCCAACACCCCAACAGCCAACAACCCAACAACCTAACCTAACTATCTTTTACAATTATTACAGTGGGGGACCGACAAGGTGAAATTGTCGTACAAATTTCACCTAACCCGTTCGTATTACCGCGGTATTATCTTATTCTGCGATTATGAGTAAGGCGGTTTATATTTTTTTAAGTAATTATCATTAACTTATAAATAATTAATTACCAAAGTTGCCTCAAAATCACTTAATTTTTTAATTGTTTAATGGCCTGAATTTTATAATTTAAAACACAAATAAATAAAGTAGCACATATCGAAAGTGTAAACGTTTTAAATTTTTCGTTAAAAAATAGTTATTCAGTTTGGTTGGGTCTTTTAGCCTGAAATCCAAATTTAAGTTTTGAATGGAAAGGCCACGCAGCTTTTAATCTGTCAACTGTGGCTCAGGCGCTAAACTAGCCTAACCCTTATGCATGCATAGGTGGGATCCAAACGCGATGCCAACTCTGCCACTGACCGATCAAGTTTAGTGTGGATACTGAACGGTCTGTTCAGTATAAAAACCAGGCAATTTCAACAATATTTGGAGGATCCTAACTCCAATAAGAAGCAACTAATCAAAAAAGCTTAACGCACCGACACGCTAGTGGTCAATATCTATTTGCAGTGATGTCAAAATCGAGAGAGGACATTGAAGAATACGTTTGTACGTACAAAACGCCGCTCTAAAATCTTAAAAAAGAAAATTAATTTTACTTACCTAGAGTTACGAATTGTCTATGTATTGCTTTGACAATACATCTGAAAAGTTTTTTAATAATTTCAAAAACTCTTGCGAAACTGTCAAAAATGTCACAATTTGAGAGTGACATTTTATTTATTTATTTATTAATAAACGCCCTTTTTCGGGGCTTTTACATATATAGCATAGAAAAAACATTTTATTGTACATAACTGAACTGCCTCAATAACAATATTTTATATTTATTCAAAGATAAATTGAAGATGTCCACTGACTTGGTATAATTGTTTCCCTCCATTAGTATTCTGGGCAAAGAGGAATACATATGGTAGTTAGTCCCAGAATTTCTGCACTGAAATAAATCCTGACTTCTAGTATTACGAAGTGGAATTCGGAAGCTTATCAATTCAAGTAATACCGGACTATCAACTAAATCATTTAGAATTTTATATAAAAATACCAAGTCAATTGCGAAATAATGACTGTTAAATCATTATTTAATTTTTAAAACTCTTTAAATTAATGAATTTATTTGAAGTACTCGCCTATTACTTTTAATCGAATCAAGAATCATAGATATTTTAAATAGGTACCTATGTTAGGTGCAAAATTTGATTGATTGTTCTTATATTTTACAAAAATGAATTTTTGTAATATGAGAAACATGAAAATTTGAATTAAAAAATTGTAATAAGTGGCACGCGAGCTGTTGGGCGCACGGTAAAGGACACGCAGGGAGAAAAAAATTGTTTCTTAGCATTGCAACGCACGTCGGGAACCAGCTGGTTTAAAACACAAATTAAAACAAGGAAACCATTATTAGATGATTATTGATTGAAACTAATATCATAAAATAAATATATATGCTTGAATTTAATCTCCGATAGTGTATTAAAATTTAAAATGCTTTTTTTCGTTATTTATTTTTGGGGTGTTATGCCGTGTTGCGCTACCTCCTTCTTTAGCCAACGTTACGGACAGCGTTACAGTGTCCATCATCAGGGCAGATGTGTAATTGTGTGCGCAACACGGCATAACACCCCAAAAACAAATAACAAAAATACTTTTTGCCGTGAAAATCTAAAAACTTGTCTGTTAAAATGCTTCATAAAAGGGTGCTTTCCTTATTCATATGTCTGTGATGCTTTCTATACAAACAACATTTCCGCAATTAACATCATTGGTGAATCATTGGTGCAATAATTATCAGAATAGAATATAAAGGATCTTTCCATTCATCTCAGATGTTACCAGTTGATGACGGATGGTTGATAGAGGCACGAAGGCTTCGATCTGCCACTTCCGGTAGACCACCCAGCGACATGAGCCTTTGCAGTTATCAAATTATAATATATTGGTTGCGCAAATCAATTCATTCGCAGGCGGGTGCGGTGTGAATCTAAAACAACAATTACTGAAAAACTACTCAAAGGAAAAGGAAAAGGATAGGTATTGCCAAAACTTACCGAGTTCACTAGACATTTGCCGCTGGTTCTGTGGTCCTTTTAACAACTCTCCCTTTGTCTTTATAATAGTTCACTTATAGTAGTAAACACGGTTCTGCAGCCGCGGCGGTGATAAGTTTCCCAAATTGAACTTATGGCGTTACTTTCAATTAACCCGTCTAATCACAGGAGACCCTAGTTGTCCCAAAACATCATATGCCGTTATAATAACAGGAGACCCAGATTGTCCCAGAACGACCAAGCGTCATTAAAAGTTAGATATCTCTCTTCCTGTCAAGCAAAAATTTGTGATTTCTTTTATATTTGAAAGCGAAAGAAATATTGCTTCTTATTGCCCTAGGAATAAACGAGCTATATTGATCAGATATTTTACAAACCCGATCATAAGTGACGATTTTATTTTGCGCCAATGTGTGACGTAATAAACAATTAATTTAAAAATAAAATTGTATGAATGTGATAAAAAGTGAAGTGAAAGTTTTATAACAAATTTTCTTAAAAAAAGGAATCTGTATTTAAAATTTTAATTTTCTTTTATTTTATGTACTTTTTTGGGGAGACACCAGGTACGTAATTTTTAAGCTAATTCACATTTTCAATATAAAAATTTTAATATTTTAAAACAAAAATCTTTATTTTTGATAAGCACATCGAAAAGATTATTTTATCTAGATTTTAGAACAATTTTTTTTTTCAAAAAGATTAAAAAATAACCAATAAAAATGAACATTTGAAATGCATGGGAAGAACCGAGAATTTTTGCGTGCAAACTTTGACAGGCAAAAGTTCATAGATATTATTTTCTCATTATTCAAAGGGTTAAGTAAGAATGCACAAATTTTCTCCGAACACTCGAATTGTGTGCGTTTTCAACAAGTCAATAAAAAACGTTTTATTTCGTTTTGTCTTGGCGTGGGATGGGTAGGTACTTGGTGGAAAGGTAGGTACTTGGGTAAAGGAACTGGGCAAAGGAATAAGCAGTTTTCCAGTACTAAATCAAACAAAAAAGAACATTGATTGGCGCAAACATATATTAATCATTGGATTTATGACCAATATAAGAATGAATAAATGAGGCTTTTAAGCACTTGCACAAAATGGCAGCATTTTTTATTTTATGCCGACCAGTCAGTGGCCGAGTTGGCATCGCGTTTGGGTCCCACTCATGCATCCTGTGTTCGATTTCTCGACTGGCCAAGTCCTCAATCACGACTCAAGCAACATTTTAGGGTTACTGTGGTGGTAGTAGGAGATTTTCAAATAATATTGTCGGGTCATTCGTAACCCGGAAATGTTTTTCTTTTTTGAACTGAAAATTTCTTTAGCAACGTTGTGATTTGAATCTCGATGAAACGAAAAAGCTTAGCTACATTCAAATATATGTAATGTGATATATATATTTTTTTGAGAAATGTATTTATATATTTAAGTATGTATATATGTATTTATTTAGTTAATGTATATGTATTTTTTTATTTGACCTAAAAATCCAATAATTAACAAACTAACCATCAAAATCCTTAATGTAAGTTTGATAAAACAATTATTATAATTTTTATGCAAATTTCATAACGCCAGAGATCACTATTATATACAGAAACGTTCGCGGTTGTGCGCATTACAACTCACCAAAGTTTCACCGCAATCGGATGAATAGTATAGGAAATAATTTCATAAAGCTAGAGCTCATCATTATGTATAGAAACCTTCATCACAGTGTATACATTTGCCCTGATGATGGACACTGTAACGCTGACAAGGATATCTCTTTCATCAGCCTTTACCTTCTTGAGCTTACTGATTAGATCTGTGGAATCCTTGATCCAAGATTCAGTTTTCCCAGTTTGCATCTGCAACAATCTCGATAGGTATTGGGAAAGTTTGTACGTCGGTGCACCAATAGCACTGACAATCGGTCGCATTGGGATATCCTTTTTGTGGATTTTCGGAAGACCGTATAGGGCAGGAGTTCTGGAGGCTTTTACGAAAAGCCCAGATCGATCCTCTTTCCTAATACTGGAAGCTTTAACTAGTTCCCTTGTCTTCAAGTCAATCTTGTTGGTGGGGTTGTTTTTTATTTTCTTATAGGTATCTCCACGCTGATTCGCATCATCACCCCGCTCAGAAGAGAGGTCTCATCCATACTTTGGTAACCCGAGCGACCAGAATATGTGAGGAGCCAAAACTCGGATTAGAACTGACCAAACTCACCGATGCACTGGAGCGTAACGGCTACCCAGCAAGGCAGACAAGGCAAATCATAATCAGCACGAAACGAAGACAGGGGTGAACAAGAGTCAAAAGGCTGCGCTTTCCTGCCTTACGTCCATAATGTAACAGACAGAATTGCCAGGCTGTTGAGAAAAGAGAACATCAAGACGGTCTTCGGAACCACGACAAAAATCCAAGACCTACTGAGGTCGGCAAAGACTAAATTTCCTCTGGAAACAGATGGAGTATATAAAC
Source organism: Glyphotaelius pellucidus (assembly GCA_936435175.1). Taxonomy (NCBI): domain Eukaryota; kingdom Metazoa; phylum Arthropoda; class Insecta; order Trichoptera; family Limnephilidae; genus Glyphotaelius; species Glyphotaelius pellucidus. The sequence goes on along the minus strand of OW386548.1, from coordinate 31,147,419 downwards.
TCAGCTGTTCCGGATGTGACAAGGTCTATGTAGGCCAGACAGAGCGGACGATCTCCAAAAGGATTTCGGAACACTTTCGTGCTTGTAAACTTGGCCACCCTGACAAATCGGCAATCGCCGAGCACTCAATCGAAACCGGCCATTACTTTGGATTTGTTCCTGAAGTCCTGGGAAGACCCAAAACTTACAGAGCACGCCTAATTACGGAGGCAATTGAAATCCATAAAAACCCCATCAATATTAACAGAGACGACGGAGCTAAGCTCAATAGTTCTTGGTATCCAGTAATTGACGGCTACACCAAAGCTAAACACAAAAAAACCATGCTGAATGTTTTCTAACACCAGCTCGTAGAGAAATGGAGCTGGCAGCACGGTATCGATTCGACACACATAAGTAAACACTCTCACCAATATCATTTACTCATCTGCCCTGATGATGGACACTGTAACGCTGTCCGAAACGTTGGCTAAAGAAGGAGGTAGCGAAACACGGCATAACACCCCAAAAACAATAACAAAAATGTCATTACTTAATTCATTTCCAGTGATAGATATTATTAGTATAACATTAACTTTGCTACTGACCACCGTTTTTCCACCTTTCCCATGAAGACTTGATGGAAGATATGTCGACTGGATAATTTGATTCGAATGGCATCCAAAGACAATATACAGGTAGAAGAAGCAGCCGTGCAATGAATATGTTCGTAATGCTACTGTCACACCGAAGCCAACCTTCAAACTCCTAACATGGCCGATCGTGTAGTGGCTATCGACCACCCTGCGGCCAACCTTCCAACTCCGAAATCCGAACCCCAAAATGGCAGAGGAGTTGCTGTGTGAAGGGTCTTTTTAAGGAAAGGAAGGAGGAGAAGTTCTGGGAAGGAAAAAGGTATGAGGGGTGGGTAGAAATATAGGGGTCAGTGTCCAGGAGTGACAGACCTATGAATCCATCCATCCAATTGTGAGCTGGAGAAATCAAAAGGCTTCCCTCAACAAGTCTCTCTCGATCCGGCCCGTCACGCGGCAGGTGGGCAGACGCATCTGCCGCCAAGACCTGGACAAACCTCACCCCATGAACCCGGGCAACCCTGCTAAGTCACCAAACGTAGCGAACCAGTTAGGATGACCTAACCTTCTAATTTGTATCTAGCATAACTTTCAGCAACTCCATCGTTTGATCCGCGCAGTTTTGTCGTAGCTAGACGATCCATAACGCCATTTGTTTATTTTATCTATTTGTGTAGCAAATGCGATTTTGTCGGGGCTGGAATATTTTCTTCAAAATTTTAAGGAGAATTCAGAATAAATAATTATTTCATCATCGGCAGCATCTAATTCACTTTTGTGTAATGGCGGTAATCAGCCAAACAGGCTCTCACCACTAACAGTGCTCTCCCAGTGATCCCCACCTTCCCCACCCCCCACCTGGCCTGCGCTGCGACTACTTTGCTAGTCACGTGGGGTAACTGTACGCAATAGTTCTATGACAGTTGACCCGCCGACAGTTAGCCCCCGGCATACTTATAATCAATATGCCGACGGTTTAGGTAAAATTAAAAAGTAAGAATAAAATCAAAAAACTCGTTATGTAGTGACCTCGTTAAAATATGATTGGCTGAAATGTTTGATCAGTACAACCTTATATTTCATTAGGTTTATTTTACCAAAACGATACGTTAATAGAATTAAATTTTAAACAACAAAAAGATTAAGGCAATGCACCATGCCTTGCAAAAAATCGAGAAGAATAACCCTCCTTGTGTAGACGGCTATAAGGTTTAAATTCCCGTTTAACACCAGCCGCCTGTTTTGATTTATTCATGAAAAAAACTTCGCCAAAAGCGTGTTTTATTTTATTTTGCGAAGCTCGGGTACAAATATTTGTCGGGGGATCAATTGTCACGGAACCCATTTACCCACCGCATAAAGTTACCCCACGTAACTCTGGTCTAGAGTCACACGTCACACCGTCCCAATGGGAATGTGCCAATAATTTGCCACTGCCATCGCGGCATGGTTTCCCTGGAATTATCGCTTCCTCCGAGGATTGAAATACTGTGATGGTTGTATTATAGGTTTAATGTGATGATGGTATCATTAAAATGCTCTGTGCTGTGCTGTGCAGGTAGGTATTACCTGGTGCTTGATTGATTACTGGTCTTCCGCATTAGGTGTACCTACCTACCGACTGGAAATCATTTTTATATCTTTGTAAATACTAATACAAGAGTCTGAACTGCTCTTCTCTGGAGTCAGTAATATTATGGCATTCCCAATTGGGGTATGTTGTGAGGCTGAAGGAAGTGTGTAGGGGAATGAGACGGGAGGAGGAAGGTGGGGAAGTATCTAGATATTTAAATCTGGTCACCAAACACGTCTAAGGCCATTTCAATTGAATTATGGTTTCAATTGAAACAGCGATACTTAGTGTACCGCGGGGGCTTTGTGAGAGGGGCGACGTGGGAGGATCAAAGCGGGGAGGGTGGAAGTGGAACAAGGGAAGAAGGATGTTCGCAGGACGGAGGGACGCAGGAGGGCAGGAAGACGGGGAAGGTGGAAGGGGAACACAGGAGGGGAAGGGAACCTGCGTTGGGAAGGGGAACGGGGACGCATGGGAAAGGAATCGCAGGGTGAGGGGTGAGGGACGACGGAGGCGTAAAGGCAGGGATTGCAAAGGAGGCAGTGGCGGTAGGGGATAGAAGGGGGTTAATTTGGAAAATCAATGCTTCTCACACAGACAACTGTAGTGACCTGCTCTGTTTGTACACGCACCAGATAGAAAAAAAACAAAACAACTTCAATAAAAAGAATTAAAACACATTCACTTTCTTTCTTTGAGTGGCATTGCAACGCATGCCGGGTACTCGCTAGTATGATCATAAATAAAAGAGATGGCTATTTAAAAAAAAAATTAGGTTAATAATATTTAACTGGTTATTAACACTTTTTCTAAACTATTGTAAACCCATTGAGTTTGTATGTAAAAAAAATAACCCTTTACTTTTACCAAAATAATGATTTGTCTCCAAAATGTGGTTGGCAATCCAGAATTATAATTATTATTTAAACACCTTAGAAGCCCCTTCATTCTAAAATAAAAATTTCTAGATTTCTTCCATATATAAAAAAACTCACAATCGTTACAATTTAATTGATACGAATAGGTGAAGAAATGAGTTTCAAAATACGTTGGATTTAGTCACTCCACTACGGAAGCCATTTTTACCTAATATTTCTTGTCAAGGGGGAAATTTGATAATATAATTTTCTCTAATGTCATTTTTTTCTTTTACAGAAGCATTTAGCTGTTGAATTAAACGTCGAAATCCTGGAATACGCGGTGATTACAAGGCTACCACAAAGTAAGAAACAGTATTTTCTTTATATCTGTAAACAAAAACAAAAAATCTTTGTTTTCATATGAATAGCAAAATGAATTATAGAGAATTATAACATAACATGTCCTATCAGTATGCACTCTAATATCTATGGATTAGAAACCTATCATAAGGACCGGTCAGTGGTTGAGTGGGCATCGCGTTTGGGTCCCACCCGGGCGTCCCGTGCTCGATTCCTCGGCTAGCTAAGTCCTCCATCACAACACAAGCAACATTTTCGGCTTTCTGTGGTGTTAGTAGGAGATTTTCAAACATTGTTGGATTATTCGTAACACGGGAATGTTTGTCTTACTTTAAAAAAAAAATAAAAAATAACTTGTCATAATCAGTAATACCTACCTTTTATATTTTGTAATTTTTATATTATCTTCAATTTTTGGCTCCTAAGAGCATTTCTTACTCTTTACTTGTTATACTTTTTTTTTTAAATATTTAAAACTATTGTACTTTTTATTATTTTTAAAGATACCTTTTAGTCTGTACATTTAACTTTTTACTATATTATTTCCTGCCTTTTAACTATTTATTTCAATTTTTAAATTTTTCATTTTATCTTTTTTTTTTACATTAAATCCACACAGGAGGCCCTGAGGAAAAAATAATTTCCCTCAGGGCCTATGTCATCTTTGAGGATGCTGTGTGGAGGGTGTTTTTGAGGAGAGGAAGGAGTGAACATGGGTCTTGAAGAGACCCATATTGTAGGAGGGAGGAAACACAGAGGCCGGCAAATCGTTCCACAGCCGAGCTGTTGAACTCAAGAACGAGTCGTAGAAACGACCCGTTCTCATGTGACTAATGTCAACCGTGTACAAATGTTGAACGCGCGTTTGGCGTGTTTCCCGACTATGCACCGGTGCCGAGGGGATCAATGACGCTAGTTCCTCGGAGCATCTTCCATTGTAATACTGGTAGAACAAGGACAGTATTCCCACCTGGCGCCTGTGCTCTTAAGATTGCAATCCGTTTGTTAAATTAGGAGAATCTATCAAACGGACCGCCCGTTTCTGCACAGAGTCAAGGGTTTTTTCAGGTATTTTGGGGCTCCAGACCAGAGGTGGCTGCCAAATTCAACCGCGGGGCGCACTTGCGATTTGTACAGGGCTAGCAGTTGTGTACTATTAAAGTATCTGTGTGCCCTACTTTATATTTTATAGTTTATGCTTTTACTTTATACTTTCATTTTATACTTTCACATCTTTCTTACTACTTATTATCTTAACTCCTTTTTTACCTTTTGTTTTTATATTTAACTTTACATTTATATTGTTACATATATAAATATAATCATGTTAATGGCACATGTTGTGCCGTACAGTTTGAAATAAATAAATAAATATTCACCAAATTTCTTATATAAAAATTCAATGCAAGTGCAATGAAAACGTTCATGAATTATTCTAGTTCCTAGACAATATTTTAATTCTATGCTCTTCTAATGAAACAATTTTGCAAATTTGAATGTGTAACATTTCCTAATGTTAATTTATGAAAAGGTTAAACTGTGCTTACGTAATAAACCGAATAATATCGAATGCGTAACGTTTTCTAAAAAGAAAAAATATCAAGAATTATGAGATCTGCTGACTTTGTTAATATATTATTCAAGTGGACAGTAATAAACGATTTTTAAAAGAAATAAGAAAGTTTTAAGCAATTAACAGCGGTCATTTATGGTCATGTTATAAGATTGTATACCTATTCATCCGTGGTAAGTTGAGGGGGGGGGTAAGGTTTTAAAGACTAAAAAAAAGCATGTTTTCATGATTTTTTTTTGGAGATATGAATAATGCTGTTTTATTTATTTTATATACACGTTATAGTATGACTCTGAAGTACCTTTAAAAAAAAAATTTTATAAAAAATATCAATAAATAAGTCCGTGAGAGCGAATCTCCCGAGGAACCCCGAAAATGCGGTGAACATCATAACTCGTTAACAAATAATTTTAATATTTAATTAAATGAAGACATTATGAGCGAAACTCAATCGAAAATCTGGAAACAGAAAAATCAGAAAAAGATATTGGCACCTCTGGGACTCGAACCCAGGACCTCCCTACTTTCCGGGTTGGAAAGTAGGGAGTTGAAAATATGCGTTAAGAAAAATGAAGATAATATGGGTGGTTCTTAGTCGAAGTATGGTACAGTTAAAAGTGACCGAATTGGATATCGACACCTTAGCTCAGTGGATAAGAGCGCCCAACCCGGAAAGTAGGGAGGTCCTGGGTTCGAGTCCCAGAGGTGCCAATATCTTTTTCTGATTTTTCTGTTTCCAGATTTTCGATTGAGTTTCGCTCATAATGTCTTCATTTAATTAAATATTACAGTTTGAGGTTTTACTCATAAAGTTAAAATAATAAATAATTTTAAACAAAAAAATCAAAATGTATTCATAAGGTGATATAATTTTCTAGGTAGTGACGAAGCGTTTTTTTTTTGATTTTTTTTTTTGCAGCATGTTGAAGTCAAAAATATGATTTTTGCTAAAATTTTCGGTAAATACGTTATTATAAAATGGAAAAAAAAAATAGAAAAAAAAACTCTTCGTCACTACCTGTTGATTTATGTGAACAAATAGTGCTAAATCTTGAGTTATGATGTTCACGAACTTTTTAAAAAAATTTGCGAGAAAATCGATTTAAAGTTTTTTTATACTTGATATATACTTGAATTGAGCAAGAGGGCCGGTCGTTTGAAACGCTGTATCTTCGTTAGTTTTGCTCCGATTTACTTGAAATTTTGACACAATACTCTCCACATGTTGTACATTTGGAAAAAAATAATGTTAAAAATGGCTTTTTAAACCTTACCCCCCCCCCCCTTCATACACAGTGATTCATATGCGGATCAAGAATCAAGTTTTCAGTTTTGTTTATGCCCAATGGGAATGTATGGCAAGGGATATGCTGATATAGGCCAAGCCAAATAACGCTGGCGTTTTTAACGCTAGGTGTGTCATTAGCGTTAACCTTTTAGGATATTTATAATTGTGAAATGTACTGTTTTTTGTCAAAATATTTTATCTTCGAAAAAACAAGTTTGAAACTTTATTGAAATTGTGAAAGTTTTTGTGAATGTAAATACCGCACAAGAGTCCCGACTGCTCCTAACCGCCTAGAGCCAGTGAGAGAATGGCATACCCATTGGGGATATATCGTGATGCTGAAGGTAGTGGAGTGGGGAGGGGAAGGAGATGAGGAAGAGGAAGGTGGGAGAGTTATTCAGAGGCTATTCAGATCTGGTCACCAAACAAGGCTAAAGCCATTTCAAGCAACGTTTCAATTCTAAATGATGGTCTTACACTGATGCTGAGAGTATCTTCCATTGTGGAAAGTGCCGCAAATATACTACATATTATTTTAACTTAATGAATTGTTAAATAACACAAATTAATCAAATAAAATTTATTGCGCCGCCGGGGTTTGAACCCGCAACCTCCAGATCGCGATTAGACAGCCTTCCCCCTCAACCACGGAAGCTGACAATTTTAATTGTTGAATTTAATTCGTAGATCTCCATTTTCATGTTAAGTTTTTCTCTTATCAATTCAATAAAATTATTATTCAATTTATAAAAAACATTTTATTTATGAACAAGTTCTGAAAAAAAAAAATAGATATATTTTTTACATTTTTTTTTTACAGTTAATACCGCACAAGAGTGCCAACTGCTCCCGTCTGGAGCCAGTGAGACTATGGCATCCCCAATCGGGGTATGTTGTGAGGCTGAAGGTAGTGGGGAGGGGAAGGAGATAGGGAAGAGGAAGGTTGGGAAGTACCTGGCTATTCAGATCTGGTCACTAAACACGGCTAAAGCCATTTTAAGCAACGTTTCAATTCTGAATGGTGGTCCTACACCAGGGCGATACTGATAGTATCTTCCACACACATACATTATATAAGGCTGTATTGACAATGGATGTTCTGAAAACTACAGAATATTTACAGAATATCCGTAGATTAATTTAGACAAAATCTTGGTGGTCGACACTGTAAGCCATATTTTGGAAACTTTATTTTGTAGAGATGTTGCTTTATATATGATTTTCTACTTATTTAAGTGCAATAATTATGGTACAAATTTATTAAATCCTATTCAAAACATTTTTTAAAACAATTATTTTTATTTTTAAAAAATCTCAAGGGACTCCCTGTGTTTTAATGTTTGTGCGAAAACTTGTGTGCTTGTAATAATATCTCCGTCATAATGTCAATCATAATTTCGCATCAAAATCTGGTTATCTTATTCAAGTTCGCCTTGTAATGCTGACTTACGGTAACTATCAAACCTGAATATTAAAACATGATGAAATATAGGCTAACTGGTGTTCGGTCAAGTTTAAACCGTATTTGCTATGCGCTAAATAACTGAACTGCCGCCGAATGACCTTATTTGAACTAGAATTCAATACACAGATTACACAGTAAGTTTGAGAATGGATTTGACAGCTTACAATGCACGGATTGTATTGGGGAATGCAAGATATAGTTGGAATGAGATGCAATTTTGAAAAATCGAAAAAGCCATAAAGTAGAGCATCGTAGGTAAAACCAAACATAACACGACATGCGCTGTAAGAATGAATTTTCAATTAACTGGCACAGACCTGTGAAAAATCACGGGATATTATAATTGTAGTTTATGTGATGCTGAAAGTATTTATAAAAAAAACTATTTACATGAGGATAGATGCCTTCCGAAAAGTCGATCAGAAATTTATAATTACTATAATTAAGAAAACTATAAACAAAAGAAATACACATTTCGAATATGCAATTATTAATTAATGAAATAAGTTACCCACTTTATCACTTATGTGAAACGTTTTCAGTTCCAACGTTTAAACTCAAAGCAAATCCCAGTTCTAGAGGTCATTAAACCGGAGATACACAGAACACACCACCGAAATTATTATTTTTAATAATTGAGTAAATTTTAAATAATTATTTATATGCCAAAGGAGTGCAGTTGGTAGCATATTATAAAAGAAACTGTTTTCAAACAGCATAATTTCGGTTGTCTGTGATGTTTGTTAGTCGTACGTGAAAACTAGTTCAATAAACTCAAATTTAATTTGATTAAGGTGTCATTTTCAAAATTGAAACAAATCGTGTGAAGAATTCGGATAACAGAAAAAAAACCTATATCTTACGTAATATTTTTAATAACAAGATTAATTTATTATTTTCAAAATTGGTAGGTACTATTTTTCAATAATTCTGACTGTCCCGTGGTTTTTCACGGGATAACGTATATATTCACATACAATAATTTTTAGAGCCCTCGAGTTGAATTTTCACTTCAGGTGAAGTTATTCTGCGGTTGGGCGCCCAACACTGTCAGAGCCCGGCCGTCTATCATATGCCTTCGGCAATTTCCGTAAGCTTTGATGCATTAGACACGAACGACGATAGATGATACCCATCTAAGGTACTAATTAACTGACATCTATTGAGATACCTGAAAACTACCAATAACTAATTTTACTAACGATATCTGTTGAAGGATGTTGAAAATACGTGTCTAATTCTTTACACTACAATTACCATAAAACACAAATGTTTTTTATTAGGGCGGGACAATAATACCAATAAGATCAAGGCTCACATTTTAATTAATTCCGACGAATTCGTAACTAAAATAACATTTTTTTTCAAACCGATCTTCGGGGATATAAGTTATTTATATTTAAAATTAATAAAAAACAATACCTTAACCTTTAATACATTTTACGTAAAACAGTTTGAAAATTTTATAACCCGTTTTTCAACTATAAATTTAGCGGTAAGCACCAGATTTTATTTTTTTAGACGATAAATTCATTACTTTCACGGGGATTCGTTTAGAAACATCTGAAATATTGCTAAGACGTTCATCAGAATTAATTAAAATAAAATTCGGTGGAATGTCAGTCAGGGCAAATTCAACCGTAGGCCCGTCGAATACGCCGGGCCGCGCACGTATACTTCTGTACACGTTTTCTTCATTTGCGTCGTTAAGATTCCCAAATTATTTTAGAGTGTTTGCTAGGACGAATTCGACAGTAGGTTCATCTAATCACCGGGGTCGCGTTTTGTGTACCCGCCTTCTTTACTTACTTCGTTAAGATTCTGACTATATTTTAGGGTATTGTGTCGTCTAAAACTTTGATTCGTAATAAAACCATTACTGCGTAAGTCTCAAAAGTTCCTACCATCGACGTCCTGATATATACCTATCTCAAATCTTGTTATTTTATCTCTAATTATTAATCTAGCCCCGTCACGCCCGAGGCTAATTGCGCCCAACACTTACCTACAGTTGTACAAACCTCCTCACTCCTGACTCCTCCATCACACTCTATACTTTACCCCACAGTTCTAGCTTCAACTACACCTTGAACACCGTTTCTGACCATCCGTAACAACTAACGATCCATTTTCTCATCCCATGAATTAGTTCCCTGTTATTAAACTAATGTCCATCTACACGTCTACGTCGATGCTTTTGATGAAATTTTTTGTGAGGATATTGCATTAGTAACATTGAATATTATGGAATATTTTTAGAATAAAGCATGTGTTATCTCGGAATCCGCAATCAATTTTTCATTATATATTTATTATGAATTTCACGCTCAGCTGTGTTTTTACATGTTTATTACATTTTTTAATACAAAGAATGTCTAAATGAGCATCACATCAACATCACAAAAACAACACGAAAACAAAATCTTGTACCTTACAAGATGGAAAAATAGTAGATTGAGAATTGTACAGCGAAATAAGTCAAATCAGAGCTGGTCAATTGTTCTACACCTCGTCGCCTTAGTTCTTAATTGTCCAAACGACCATTTTAGCTTGTTCAATCTCCACTTTAAATTGAAAAAATAAAATAACAAAAATGTTACTTAATCACTTAACTAAGAATTATTTAAATCCATGAGACCTTTACCTTTACGGAAATAGCTTTATCTTAAACACCTATCAAAGTTGGATTATAAATTAAAAAAACATATGAAGTCAGTAATGAAAAAAAATCGATTATATTATGCGTTGTGTGTGTGTGAATGGTGTATGTTTTGTAATTGTATTGTGTGTTTAGTGTATGTGTATTTTTAATTCTTTTATGTTATGGTTATATTGTTCTTAAACCATCTTTTAATTTTGTATCTCATTTAATTTTTGTTTTCCTCATTTTTTGTATGAAATGAAAGATTGTTGAATGCTTTTATTGCTTTTATGGTGTCTTTGTCCAAGGATTGTGTTTACTGTTTGGGTTTTTTCATGTTTTCTTTACATGCTTGTTTAACTAATCTGTTAGCGATTGTTTGAGTTTGTTGAGATTTGTTTGTTGTGTTTAAAAATGCAGTTTGGTAGTGTTTTAACGTATAATTGGCGTATATCTAGTACGTCAAAACTGTTGAATATTTATTAAATTATCGAAGAGAGCAAATACTATGTGGCTTGACATTTTACAGAATGAAACAAGTTGTTTGTTTCATTCTGAAAAATGAATTCATTCGAAACGGGTCGACGATAATAAACTTAAATAAAGTGGTTTTAAACAAAGAACTTGTTTCATTCTGTTGAATATTTGCTCTTATCAGTTAGACTATGTTTTTGTTTTTCTGTGCAATTTCTATACGATCGTTAGCTGTGTCTGTTACTCCTCCCCAGCTATTTTTTCGTTTATATTTTTTTTATTTATTAAGTTAAGAGAAATATCACATTTCACTTTCTTAAGTACAAAGTAGTAAGTTTGCTGTAACAACTTAATATTGTACAGGTTTTTTTTAAAGATATTTATACTTTTCTCCATTTTTAGGCTGTCTGGAAGGAGAATTTATATTTGGACACCCTCATGGCCAATGCTTATCTTGCCACTTTCAGTCTTAACGGTATTTATGTACAATTTATTATGTTGTCTAGCATCATTTTCGTGTACCTGTGACGTTTTAATAAATGCTGTGTTTGTGTGTACACGTCTATTTCGAATTTTGTAAATTAAAAAGCATATTATGTTATATTCGTATAATGTTCTTATTTTCAGAAGGTTCATTTCCTGGTATAGTTTTTTTGTGGGAGTGTCTGACTTACAAATGAAGAGTTTTTAATAACTTTTTCGGTATTATTTGTAAGTGTTCTTAAGTAACTTTGTTATGTATTGTTTAAGTACGTAATTAATGTGTTTCCCCATATTTCTATTAAATATTTTATGTGGGACTGGATTAAACTAAAATATAAGCCCGTCTTTACTTCTGTTGGTAAAAGATGAGCAATTCTACCAAATACACCAATTAGTGGAATGATTTTTACTTTTATTGATTGACAAAGTGCAAAACATAATATTGTTTTCATTTGTTTTATTTTTTGTATGTTTTTTATGTTTAGGAGAATGAGATAAAAAAAAAATAAAACAAAATTTTCTAGTGGAATGTAGATTATCTTCGGTACCTAAATGTTAATAAAAAACTGATTTTCGTCGTCAATCTGCATCCCACAGTTATATTATCAGTTATACATCAGATATCTGTAAAGTGCCGAGACGTGTCTAGGCGCAGGTTGTTGGTCATCTCCGGGCAGTAGTAGTATTTGATAAATAATATTGACACTCTTGACATCGGAACAAACAACATGTTGGGAGTGCAGTTAGTCGGGATTTATTGGTGCTGCAGGCTGTGTGCTGTGTACAGTGTACTGTGTCTTAGATCAACAGACAATTTGTACCTTGTACGACATACGTTGTCTATAACGGTAAGAATTCTACAGCCGACAAGGACAAATAATTATACCGCTATAACTTCTCTTTGTAAAAGGTACCCAATGTGGATGAGGCATAAGGAATGCTATTTGATCGGATTTTACTAGAATTCATTTCGGAATTTGAAAGAATTCAAACCGAAATTTTGGAAGATTAGCATTTTGGAATTTTGTGAAGAATACCTATTCTGAAGGTACCTAATTATGATTCGAAATTGGAAAGAATACATTTAAATAAAACCTACACTATAAAACCAGTCCTCATAGCACAAAGGGCGATTTTGAAAATTATACTTAGGATGGATTGTTTCAAAAAATTTGATGGATTCATCTAATATTTGAAGTTAATTTTCACGTTCTGTGTAAGCTCTATTCAAGTTCTGTTATTAACATCGTTATAGGACAGTTGCTTCACAAAATTGAAATAATCACAGAACTTGAATAGAACTTACACAAAACGTGAAAATTAACTTCAAATATTTGATGAATCCATCAAATTTTTTGAAGGAGAGTCCTTAGAGTCTCCATCAGAACTCCTACAGACTACGTTTTTAAAGCACTGAATTTAATGTCACTGAAACAAATTATATTCAAAAGATATTCTAATTTATGCATTCAAAAACCAGGATAACTTTACACAGACAAACTCGGACCAATTCACAAGATACACATTTGGTACAACATGCATTTCACCAACCAACAACTAAAACTACTTTTGGACAAAGGAATATGTAATACTTTTCTATAAAATTATTTAATATACTCCCTCTTGCAATAAAAACCGTTAAAAAATAAACTACTTCAAAAGAAGAATTAATATATAGATTATGGACAGCGGGAAGGAAGAACATAGATAAAATTTTGCAACCAAATAAAGATTAATATATTGGGCTTTTTTTTAGATATAACTTCATAATTTTCCTCTGTAATATTTTAAAATAGGTATGAACTTATAATTCAAACACAAAAACATGCACAATGTGACCTTAAAACGGCTAAGAAATATTTTAGGTGCTTTAAGTAGAACTCTTATTTACTTCAGTAATCGAATATTTTTTTAATTGGTCTTTTTATAGCCCAGAAAAAAATTACCGGCCCATAAAAACTGCCTCAAAGTTCAAGTTCCAAGTTCAAAGTTCCCTACTGACGAATCCCTTTTCGGTTACGGTTTTATGTATAATATGGAAAATTAAATTCTGTAGAAAATAATCATTTAAATAAGCGTGCCTGAACTTTACAAAATAAAATAAAACACGCTTTTTGGCAACGTTTTTTTTCTTGAATAAATCGAAACAGGTAGCTGATGTTAAATGGGATTTTAAATCTTTTCGCCATTTACATAAAGAGTGTTATTGATTTCCGCTTGTTCCCGAAATTTACGCCTAATAACTCAAATCTATGTAGTTTATAAAATAGGTACTAGATCCACACTCAATAATTATTGTTAAACAGATTAACACCAGACCCATCCCACAAAAAATCTAACTCTGGCTGACCCTTCGTGAGTTTCCCATCATCCCATCATCAATATTAATTATTATAAACAAATAATAATAATATACGTAGTATGCCAACAACAAACAAAATTATTAGTTCAAAATTACATTTAATTCCCGGGTCACGACAGGCTTGATTTAGGATGTGTTGTTATTTTATTAAATGTTGTTATTTAATTAATAACATTTTAGGGAACCTCATAAATACCATATATACACTGATCGTCAAAACATGAGTTCGTGTCTGGTCTGGTGGTCGAAAAATACAAAACATTGTAATAAACAGACTAAAATCTCGAAAAATGCAAATTAAAAATAATTTTCTGTAATTTTTTAAAAATATGAATAGGAAATGTGCCCCAACTGCTCCCAATCGCCCTGAGCCATGGCATCCACAATTGGAGTATGTTGTGAGGCTGAAGTAGGGAGGGGAAATACGTGGGGAAGAGGAAGGTGCGGAGCACAATCAAATCTAGTCACCAAACACGTCTAAAACCATTCAAGGGCGATGCTGAGAGTATCTTCCACTCTGGAACGTGCCGCAAACATACCTAATGTTATTTTAAATTATTAAATTATGACAATACAATAAATCAACTAAAATTTAATAAAAGTGGTCTACAACAAATTAATGTGTTTTTATTGTAAATTATGGCGAGCCACAAAGTTAATGCTTTTTACAAATATGAAATAAAATTTACTTTGTGCACGCCGAGACATGAATCAGAGACCTCCGCGTCGCTAATCGAGAGCCTTGCCCCTTGACCACGGAGGCCTTCACACGTCAATTTTTTATGGCTTGTGTGAACTTCCCAAACAAACACTTTCAAATTTGAAAAAAATGACAAAAAAATTGAAATCAAAAGTTTTAGAGTTCATTGAACCTGAGTTACAGACAAGAGCGAAAACTGAAATTGGTACTTCTGATTATGTACTGAGTAAAGAATTCTGTTCTTAAAAAACGAAAAATTAGTCCCAAAATATGATTTGTTACTACTTACAGTTAGGCCCTCAGTTCATGGAGATACTTACAAACTACGTGATTGTGACGCAACCACAAGTACCCTGCAGATATACTAATCTTTAGGAGGAACGTATGCGCGGCCCAATTCGGCCGGTTTCATACAAATCTTAATTCTGGATTTGAGATCAAATTACCAAACGAAGCTGAAAAATTATTTTTGTAATCAAAATGTACCTATATCAAATATCTATTACGGATGTGAGCTACTTTATTTATTTTTGCATTAAATAATAAGATATAGGCCATTAAAGATCTTAATGTATCATGATTTTAGAGGCAGTTTGGGCAATTATTTTTGAGTAAATGAAAAACCATAAAAATATAATTTTGCTATATTTCTCATAAAAATACGATGAAAGATAAAATAAAAAAATAAACTCTCTTAATAATGCATTCTTTGGGTAGTTATTCAAATATATACGAGTATACAACAAATTTTTTTCCGCCTTAAATAGGTAATAGGTAATTGATATTTGTTACAATTTTTGATTACAAAAATTATTTTTCATTTTGGTTGGGTATTTTGATCTCAAATCCGGAATTAAGATTTGTATGAAACCGGCTGAAATGGGCTGCGCATACGTTCCTATTAATGCTGGTTTCCGTATACGGCGCTACCCGAAATATACTGAATAATTTGACCAAAAGCGGAAAGGGGCCGACAATCGGTGTTTAACATTGACCTAGTATACCTTAGACAAGCCGTCTCATAGTAAAAATCAGAAAAAAATAACCCCAAGTATCAGTAATTTCGCAATACAACTCTCCTTCGAATTCCGCCGTCTTGCATGCGAATTCTCGGCAATATAAAACTGAGCACCGTCTAATTCCATTGTGTGATTTGTCGAACTAACACTTCAAAAGGTGAACACGTGTTGCATGCATGATGTTTCGACAAGCTGTGTTGTATATAAATGGTTTTCAAAGTGGGGATCGCGAGACATTCATAAATTTAATTAGACAAAAATATTTGTTTACTTTATTATGACAAGCGATTCAATTTCGGAGGCGAGTATGGGTACCGCCGCCTCGGGAACCATTTATTGGATAACCAACGCCTCTGCCATAGGTCACCCCAAGTGGTTCGCTACGTTTGATGACTATGCAGGGGTGCCCGGGTTCATGAATTGAGGTTTGTCCGGGTCTTGGCGGCGGATGCGTCTGATAATTTTTAAATTTTATTTTTCTGATGAACCGTATGGCTCGTTGTCAACCACCAAGCAGCAATTACGTCGAAGTGTCCTGTTGAAAGCGGTGTACACTCTTTAGATTAACCATACTTTAGATTCGTGTACAAAAACTTGTACACAGTCCCGTATATGTATATATTGATCATGAGTTTTAAATAAAAAAAAATCCATTCATCGTTTGCTTGAAAATAATTACGAAAAATTGACCCTTTTACCGCCCACGCACCGTGGGCTGCCCAGGTTGGTCGCTTATCATTAACACAGTGATGAGCAACCAGCAGCCCGCAAGCCCTTTTACTGCTTTCCGGACTTTTGACTACAAAAAATATCAAAAAAATTGCGCTAAAAAATATTCAAAGGCTTCTGTTCTGTTTTGCAAAATGTCTTAGCCGAAAACTATAATCTTTCTTAAAAGTTTTGAATCAGCTGCTCAATCATTAAGTTTTTTTGTGTATAAGTAATAATTAAAAAATGACAGAAATTCGTAGTTAATTAAAGCCCGTTAGTAAGCGCTCAAAAAGAAGAGGAAGGTGAGATATGTAAATACGAATGTTAGAGGGAGCGCGAAAACGATAATATTTAAGCGAAAATTGTGAAAGTATTTAGTAAAACATGACTCGTTTAAACTATTTTAAAATAGAACCAAAATCTCGCGGGAAATGTCATAGCTTTAAAGAAAAAAATGAATTATGATTTTTTTCATATATATATAACTTGTAATGTAACAAAAATAAAGTGCTTATAATAATTTTCGAAATATACGATTTTCTTCTATCGGAAGAATTTCATTCAATTACCGTTTCGGCGTGGCAAATGTATAGATATTATCGTCAAAAACAACATATATTTTTTTAGAAACTTAAAAACTTAAAGTGTTTTAGAGAAATATGTTGTAAAACGGTAGAAATTCGGAATGCTATGGCTTAAGATAGGTTAACTTTTGACCTTAATTGAAGAATAGTGCAGCGGTTTTTTGTTAAGATCTGCGTTTAATGTATTTTAAAGTTTTCCGTTTTATACAAACCGGGTCGCGTTTTTAAAAAGTTTAAAAACCACTGCCATTTCGTGATGCCAGCCTTTCGTCTATTTGTTAGTATCGATGTGTGGTGACGTCACAAGCATTTGGGTGATTAAGTGACGTCAGAAACTTTGCTTGCCAAAAAAATAATACGTCAATATTATTACATTTATTAAAACGCTGCCGTAAAGCTATCGGTAAGGCATAATTTTTTTTTATGTATTCAGATAGCTGGTTACATTATCGAAAATAAAGTCCGCGGACTGTACCTTGTAAAATATTCGGAAGTAGGATATTTTTGTGTTTGAAAAAATTAATTCCGTCAGGATGGCTGGGACAGCAATTAGTTTCAGTGTGGACCGATAAAAGGTAAAACACAAAGCACTATGCGATCCAAATAGTACGAAACAATGCTCGCACTTTTTCATAAATGGGCCTTGAGCCAGTTTTATTGGTTTCTGGCGTCATTTTTAATTTCACAGGGCATGTCTTGATATACTTGGTCGAAGGTGTTTAACCATTTGAAAGTCAATTGATCAGTCAAATGTGACAGAAGTTGAAAGATCCCTTTTTCTATCTCTGTCACCGACTCTAAGTGTCTCCGTACATGATGCTACTTACAAGCTACTCGTGTCTCATCCGCGCCGCTCGAGAGTATCCAACGTACGATTTTGCTAGTGTTTGCTACGCGGCAGCTATCGGTTTGAAGTCAGTTTCACGCTACCGACGGTGCTGACCGCACGCTATGCGTTGGGTCAGCACCGTTGGCTGCTATTCGTTTGACGTTTGATAGAAATGGCATCGGAACATGAAAGTAATGTTAGATTTGTTCTGTAAGTGGAAAAATGCATGTTTATATAACTTTGCTTTACCAGAATACGTAAGAAAGGATTAAGTGGAGAAGATATGGATTGATGTTGGAAAAAAAGTCATTTGACATCGCTTGACATCGTGTAAACTCCACGGCTGCACTTGAAAAATGATCAAGTTCAGTATATTTCGGGTAACGTTGCTCAAAATGACTATAGCCGTGTTGAGGTAAATATTGTTTTAACGAGTCTCAAATAACTAAAACACCGCAAAAATTTAGTTTATTATTTTTTCATGCTCGAGTAATCACAATTAACATTTGAACAGCAACAGTCGAGCAGGTGCTCGCTTCAAATTCAAATAATTCGTGACGGCCAAGCCCCGGCCAATGAGAAGGTGGAGATTAAACAACGTTCTTAATTCAAATCCTAATCGAAATACAAATCTACTTCGGAAACACACATACTTACCTTGTTTAGATGCCTACTGTGATCCTTGGGAATTTGTTTAAACAATTTTGTGTTGAACGATATTAATGTAGCCATTGGATTGGTATTAATGTTTTCGGCGTTGATTTTTTGTTGTTAATTTAATTAGTAAGAAATACACGTGTAAGCATATCCTTAAAACAATCTGAATTGTTTTGTTGGACGGCACTATATAAAAAAATATAGATTAATTATTGTAGGTACATAGTACATAGTATTTATTGACGAAAAACATCGATATTGTAAGAGTCGTATTAAGATATGAAATAAAATATACAGCATGTCAACATTTCTGCAGTAATAGACTTTTAACCTTTTGTATGCCACTACAGTGGAACAATATAAAGTTATACATATGTGTGATTGTGGTGTGTGCTCCTTTGCAGTGATGGTTATCCTTCTTCCTTGCTTCCCTAGTTTTCCATACACATATTATAACCCAATTCCAGTGCAAACACCATTTCGTTTCGTTTCATTGTTAGTATTTACAGTCCATTTCCAAGTGCATCTGAAACTGTAATTCGTAAGCAGTTTCGGATGCAATAACCTTTTAGTCGGCAGCTGCCAACTGACAGTTACAGTAGTGAGCCTTGCAAAGCTGTCTGCCGATTCCACAATCCACCGCCAACAGGCTGCACCGTACTGGTCTCCTGGACCCGACCAACCACTACCTAGTACCTGCCGGGCTCAGGTCAATGGAGCAAATCGTGTCTGCCAAATACAAATGCGCAGATTATTTAAAGTATTTATTAAATTTAAGCTGGTTTATTTTAGATGTGAGCTTTGCAAGATTTAGCTTAACTTTTCACGTATCTCCCCACCGGTACCTATTATGCACGTTGTCCGGAAACCGGTAACTCGATTCGAGCTTATTAAGTTGATATTAACCACCACAAACTTCAACCAAAATGAAAGTTCAAATACACTTACTACAAATATACTCAAAAATACCACTAAATTGACTCACACACAAAGTGTTATTTAAATTCGTCAGTTTCTCGCTTGTACTACGAGTTTCCGATCACCGTTTATACTTTTCTGAATATTTATGTTCCTTACTAATAAAAATGTTTTAAATTCTACACTGCTGACAAACAGCCGTGTATCAGTTATGTAAAATTGAAAACCGGTTTATTAGTAAGGAGGCTAGTGCGTAATCCTTAGAGAAAATATAATCTAACCTTTTTTCTCCTGAACTTCAATTATTGCAAAAATATTCAACTCGAGTTACGATAACCTAACAATATTAGAATTCCTTCTACTTCTACCACCATCTCGATAAACTTGCATCTTGCATCTTGCTAGTTTTATGGTGGAGACTAATTGGGGATAGAGCCTGCGATGCATGTTTAATACTAGTTATTCTATTTTCTACTCCTCTTGTTTTTGGATTCCAAAAATAAAGTGTTTTTTCGGATCTAAACCCCGTTATAAAGGCAAAATGGTAATGGTGTGTGAAAAAGAAGAAAGGACTCAATCTGGGCCTTGAAGAAACCCATGTAGTAAGAGAGATGAAACACAAACGTAAACGAGTAATTCCACATAGCTACTTATAATTTTTTGGCAAGCATTTACTTTATCTCCCAACTGTAGACAGTTAAAAATGATTAGTTAGTATTCTATTTCTTACTCCTTTTATTGTTGTGTTGCAAAATTAAAGTGTCTTTATTTTTGGAAACTTAGCCTGTTATAAAGGCAAAATACTAATTTGGTAATGGCGTGCGATCATTTTGTTTGAGGAAAGAAGAAAGGATTGAACCTGGGCCTTGAAGAAACCCACATTGTTAGAAGGATGACACACAAAAGCAGACGAGTCATTCCACATCTGATCTGTTGAGACAAAAGTCAACCGTATATTTACAGTATTTTGGCAAGCATCTGCTATATCTCCCAACTGTAGAGAGAACAATGACTAGTTGCTCAAGCTTCGATTGAAAAACATAGAAAATTCCGTCCGGAGTCTATGTTCCAAAGATTCCAAACTGATGGTTAAAATAGGAAAATTAATTGAACGATTGGTTATTTTCGCAGCTGAATCTTGAATCAACGGGGTTTATTTTCATTGAAAGAAATTCTTGACCTGGAAAAATCGTTCACCTGATTCCGTTCCGAACCAGTAGCAATGGTTGTTACAAATCGCCATCATTGTCATTGTCATCAGAGTACAAATATCAAAAGAAAAAAATAGGCACTTGATGTAATTGGTTAAATATCTTCGCTCCAATTCTAAATGTAGATACTTAATGTCGAAATTACGGAAAAATCTTTTTATTCATTTTATTACAATGAGATACCCAAATATAAACAAAAAAATCTGACCTAATTCAGTAAATTCTTTATATTTTTATTTTTTTTTACTTTATGAGTAAAACCTCAAATTGTAATATTTAATTAAATGAAGACAATATTAGCGAAACTCAATCGAAAATTTGGAAACAAAAAATTAAAAAAAGATATTTGCACTTCTGGGACTCGAACCCAGAACCTGTCACAGTCCTGCTTTCGAGTCCCAGAGGCGCAAATATCTTTTTCTGATATTTTTGTTTCCAGATTTTCGATTAAATTTAGCTAATATTGTCTTCATTTAATAAATTCTTTGTCATTAAAAAAATATTACGTGAAGCACCAAAACTTAATGTAAAATCACGTTTTTTACATTAGCTCCACCCAGGAGGCTATGAGGAAAATAATTTCCCTCGGGGCCTATGTAATCTTAGGGTACGAAATATGTAGGAATCTGGGGGTTAGTGTGTCCAGGAGTGACGGACTTACGAATTCATTCCTTCAATTGCGGTGCAAGGCGATGGGTCAAGGGATTCTGGCTGGAGACCTCCTCAACTAGTCTCTCTCGATCCGGCCCGCCACTTATCAAATGGGCAGACACAGCGGCCGCCAAGACCTTCACAAACCTAACCCCATGAACTCGGGTACCCCTGCTTAGTCACCAAACTTAGTGAATCGCTTGGGGTGATCTATGGCAGAGGTGTTGATTATCCGATAAATGGTTCCCAGGGCAGCGGTACCCATACCCGCCTCCTAAAACTTAAATTAACATGTACGTATTTTTGGTTTGAAATTTTGATCGCTTAGAAACATTTTAAAAGCTTTCTTTAAATACCGCAGGTAGATCAGGTTTTGTCCTTTGAAATAATCAAGCATTTTTTTGATAAACCTTTTTATAAGCTCAGAATATAATAAAGTATGAGGTCTATAAAAACTTATTTAAAGTTCAAAATCTCATACTTGCAAACCCCCTTTCGTTGAGGTTTTATTGTAAAATGTGGCAAATTAAGTTCTTTAGAAAATGGTCGGAAAACATTTTAATGTTTGTTTCTGAACTTCGCAAAATAAAATAAAACATACTTTTTGACGATGTTCTTTTTCTTGCATAAATCAAAACAAGCGGTTGGTGCCTCAAGCGGGAATTTAAACCTTACAGCCTTCTACATAAGGAGTGTCATTGTTAGCGGCCCGATTCCGAATTTTACACGTAGTGGTGCATCGCCCTAAGTGAAACAATGTACATCATATATATCAGGGATTGCCAACCGGTAATATAAAATTAAATTTGTATTTTTACAAGATATTAATATTATTTATTGTGAAATTTTGCCGCCCCTTAAAAGTGCCGCTCGGGCGGGCCACCCCCCCCCCCCCCGTTATCCCTGCGCTACGCCACTGGGTAGATCGCACAGGGTTTAGTCAGTAAACAGTAGATCTTGGGTCTAATCAAGATGACCACCCCTGATATATATCATCACAAACAACAAAAGATAAAAATACTATTTTGGAAATCGGATTGATGAATTAGCTTCATTATGTACCCATTTCGTATCACAGCTCATTTCCCCATGTAAAAACATAAATCTATATAGATATTGTGATTTCGGTGGAGAAATCAAGAATGTTACATAAAATCGCATCTTTATTGCATAAATTTAGTGTGCTGCATTTAAATTTAATGTTTTATTGCCACTTGAAAAAAGAAAAGCTATTTAATTTGTGATGTAGATGAAAGTTATACAATATGTTAATTTTTTCCTGGTAGTTTTTGTTTCTTCTTTACTTCTTTCTTATGTTTAAGTGTTATTACTGTTATTACTTATTACGTATTATTAATTTATAACACATAGTGGCACACTTTTTTATTAGGTTCATAATAATATTAAGTCGAGGCGTCTGAGGAAGATATGGCACGATAGAGTGAATCAAAGACGTATGTGGATACTATTTATGAATGTTCATTAAGCACGATTCACTTGCGATACAGAGTCGTGTGGCGGTCCATCCTCTGCCTACGTCTGTGGGAACGGCTAGTTAATTAGTTAAACTTAGTCTTTGACATTTTTTATTGTTTTTGCACATGAATTCCAACCGAGCCTACCAGAAAGATATGTACAAGAATCTGTGCTACGTTAAAATAGTTTCACGAAGTTATGCAGTATTCAATATTCATGTATTCATCTAACTAATTGACATATTATTTATTACATCGCAAGTTTATTGCAATTAAAAAGCGAGCATCAAATTTATAACACATTATATAACTCCATCCGAGATGCGTAGTGTATATAATTTATAATATACTTGGATATTATAATTAATATATTCTTTGGAATGAAATTAATAAGTTGCTCCTTTCCTCAAAAAAACTAAGCCGGTTCGGTTAATTATTTCACTCATTCATTGTCAATTAATTGGCCACGTTTTGTAAATTTAATTTGTCGACTTTTTTATAACCACACTTATGTTTTAGCGGATATTAATAACACTGCTGAATACAGGTGTCAAATTCACAACATCACGTACATATATACATTCACGTACATATATATATATATAAGAAATATATTGCTGTAATAATTAGGTAACCATCTCAGCATAAATATCTCGACTATAAAGCAAGAAATCTGCTTCAGTAATATCTAAAAGGCCAAAAGCTCTCGAACGGGGAAATCTGGTGTCATAAAATTTGCACACATATATTATCAATCTATAATTCTTATGTACCCCTGTATTATATTGAAAAATAATATTCAATATAATACACAATATACAGTATAACCTATATACCTTTCCGGTTTTGGGAAAATACGGTATACGTACTTACACAAAATATAACTATGTAAGTGTCCCCGACAGTGGCGGAATAACGGTGGGTGAGGAAGGGGTGGCCCGCCCCGGGCCTCTGGTCCTGGGGGCCTCTAAACGCCTCCATGTTCCCTGGATCAAATCATACACAGGGCTTTAAGGTAGCAAGACAATGTAAAAAAAAAATTGTCATATTTTTTTTATTTCATTTTCTGAAAGATGCATTCTTTAAGAATGCTCTCACCTCTCACCAAATTTTTTAAAGAAATTCGAAAAATTGACGGATATACAGCATTTCATGCGAAACCCTTTGAAACAATTTGTATGTTGAATTATCCATCAGCAAAACTTTGAATGCATTTTTCTCGAAACTTTTTTAACAAGTTTTTAAACCTGGTTGAAAGGTGTAATTTAAGAATTAGACTGTTCTTAAAGGATATTTAATATATAAACAGCACCAAGTTAAATGCAAATTCAAATGTTTTAACAGTTCCAATGTGTATAGCTGTTGCGCGCGCAGATAATGGAAAGCATTTTGGTTTATACTATGTCCACAAAATGACGCATTTCTACTGGCCAGAATGGACATGGTGCACTCCAATCCTTATATTTTGTAATAACTGTGGAGATAGAATAAAAGTGATGTTTAAAATGTAAGTTCCCGGCGAAAATGTATTTTTTGTGTGTGGACATGGTAGATAAAAATATAACTAATATTATTGCAACCACACCATAAAAAAACCCAAAAATGGACATAGTGCAAAGCAATCCTCAGAAAGCGAAATTCCTTCAATATTATTAATTATGATTAACTTATTATCAAAGGTACATTCGGAGTTTTGGGTACTTTTGATTCTAGGTTTTAAATTGGTAAAAATTGCACAATTTTTTTTTATTTTTATCATAATTATAATTTCAGGAGGGGGGGGGGGGGGCGGTCAGGTAACCATTAGATATTGCTTCCCCAAGTAAAATAAGGAGTTTTATAATTAATTTTAAGCCATTAACCTTTGAAATCGTCCCATTAATTTAATATAAATTATGTAAATTCAAAATAAATTGAAGTGACAGTCTTGTGGCAATAAAAAACATATTGATTAATAGTGGTTACTAGAGCAAATCATTTGGTTTGAGTTTATCTGAATCTTTTTTTTATTAGCAAACAAGTTCACGGAGCATTTTACAATATCATGTACTTTCCCGTGAAAAATCACTGGTGATGATATTATTAAATCTAGTTAGTAAATAATGTTTTCTTGAAATAGGAAAAAGTGCAGATTCTTGAAAAAATACTAAATCTAACTTTACTTGTCGAGGTCAACACTAAAAATTTAAACAAAAGAAATACACTTTTCAAATGTATAATTTATTAATTTTTTTAGAACAACTCTCTTTTTATATCTTTTGAATGTTATTCCCATCAATGTAATTTATCATTTGAATAAAAAGATAACACTGATAATCTAAGCGAAAATATGAAAGAGAACAAGACACAGAAAAATAAAAATATAACGGTCGCAACTTGTACTCAAACATAGAACCTTTCCTCTTACAGGGACAAACTCCCTTTCAATTTGGCTACTGTCACGTGTAACGAGAGGCTGCGACCGTTATCTTTTTATTTTTCTGTGTCTTGTTCTCTTTCATATTTTCGTTTAGATTATTAGTGTTTTCTTCTTCTTTAATAGTATTATTTATTATTAAATAATTTTGTGGTAACAGAATATTACGGTACTATTGTAGGTACCTACCTACTTATTCATTATTATCAGTTCTAATTTTGAAAATTACACTTAAATTCGAAGCAAATGCGAGTTCTAGAGTTTATTGGACTAGAGAAACAGAGAGACACAATCAAAATTAATATCTTTGATTACACAATCAGTTCCAATTTTGAAAATGACACCTTAATTAAAAGCAAATTTGATTTCATTGGAGCAGAGTTAAGGGGACACACCGACAACCGAAAAAATAAAAGAGTGTGCAATTCAGAAGTGAAACCTTCAGAAAACTAAAGTAAACAAGAGTGAAGAGACTAAGAAGCACCGCACAAAGAGGAGACCGATCATACTATCTTATTCTCCCACAGGCTAAATCCTATAGATGTATGTGTTTGTCCCTTTTTAGTGTCGCTATTTTTCGTTTCATCGAGTTTCAAACCACAACCGTACTATAGAAGTTTTCACTTAAAAAATTGGTATCTTTTATTGCTGAACACATTTCATTATTAATTTAACTGTTTTCGACGGAATTAAATCGAGTTCATAAATTACTTGCGCTTGGTAACTTGTTATGGTATTTAAATTCATACAAAAATAATTGACTTCATTTACACAAAAGAGTCGTGAACTTGTTTCATTTGGTTCAAGTTTGCCGTTACCAATTTAACTTGAACTAGAAACAATGTTGTTTCAAAAGCACTAAATCTAACATTACCACTAAGGCCGTCGATTCTGAATCGAAAGGTTGCTCGAAATATATGTCTAATCTAATATATAAAATTCTCGTGTCACGGTGTTTGTTTCATACTCCTCCGAAACGGCTGAACCGATGTTGATGAAATTTTGTGTGCTTATTGGGTAGGTCTGAGAATCGGCCAACATCTATTTTTCATACCCCTAAAAGTTAAGGGTGGTCCACCCCGAATTTAATTATTTTATTTTTTGGACAAAATTTTTTATTTTTATTTTTTTACGGTGAGGCATTAAAAAATACATACAGCCCTAAAGTTTCATACTTCTACCATCAACCCCTATTTTTTAATAGCGGTATTAGTAATTCAATCACTTTTAACACCGCAACTAAAAAAATATTTCCTAGAAATAATGTATATGACAAAACAACGTTTGCTGGGTCAATTAGTATGTATATAAAAATGAAAATAGTTAGTTGGAAGAAATAGAATGTATCTATAAGCTACACCTTTTGTACTTGTGTTTTTGTGCAATAAATGGTTTTTGAATTTTGAATTTGTTTCTGTCTATGTATTTATGTAGGCTATGCGTTGCTAAACCATTCATCCGATTGCGATGAAACTTTGGGGATTTGATGTGCGCATGCCTGCGATTCTTACGATATACAATATTGAGTTCTGGCATCATGAAATTATGCGTTGCTAACAGTTCATCTGATTGCGATGAAACTTTGGGGATTTGATGTGCGCATGCCCGCGATTCTTACTATATACAATATTGAGTTCTGGCATTATGAAATTATGCGTTGCTAACAGTTCATCCGATTGCGATGAAACTTTGGGGATTTGATGTGCGCATGCCTGCGATTCTTACGATATACAATATTGAGTTCTGGCATCATGAAATTATGCGTTGCTAACAGTTCATCCGATTGCGATGAAACTTTGGGGATTTGATGTGCGCATGCCCGCGATTCTTACTATATACAATAATGAGTACTGGCATCATGAAATTATGCGTTGCTAACAGTTCATCCGATTGCGATGAAACTTTGGGGATTTGATGTGCGCATGCCTGCGATTCTTACGATATACAATATTGAGTTCTGGCATCATGAAATTATGCGTTGCTAACAGTTCATCCGATTGCGATGAAACTTTGGGGATTTGATGTGCGCATGCCTGCAATTCTTACGATATACAATATTGAGTTCTGGCATCATGAAATTATGCGTTGCTAACAGTTCATCCGATTGCGATGAAACTTTGGGGATTTGATGTGCGCATGCCCGCGATTCTTACTATATACAATAATGAGTACTGGCATCATGAAATTATGCGTTGCTAACAGTTCATCCGATTGCGATGAAACTTTGGGGATTTGATGTGGATGATTTGTAGTATTAAAATACCTTCTTTCTGGATTATTACAACCGCATACATCTGAAAAGATTTTTTAATCATTACAAAAACTCTTACAAAACTGTCACAATTTGAGAATGACATTTTGCGTACCATTGATTGTTAAATTAAAATTCAGTTTTCGAAAATGTTTTAATTAATGAATTTATTCTCACCTATGGTACTAACCAAAATCGAATATCTTGAAGCTTATCAAAATTTATATTTATTTTATATAGGTACCTATGTTAGGTACCAAATTTGATAGACACTTTGTAAAAAAAATGCAATAGATGGCACGCGAGCTGTTTGAAAATCGGAATGTACCGGGACTGAATATATTGAAAGCGGGGGAGGGGAGCGGATCGCAGGAAGGGGGTTGGCGGGAGAGGGGAGAGGGGAGAGGGGAGAGGGAAGGCGGAGAAGGTGGAGTGGGAACGCATGGAGGGGAGGGGATGCGGAAGAGGAAGGGGAGGTGGAAGGAGAACGGGACGAATGGGAAAGGACATACAGGGAGAAACAATTTCGTTATTAAATGACGTAGCAACGCATGCCGGGAACTCGCTAGTGATTTTATAAAAACCCCTACAAACCACACTGCCAACTGTGTGGGTACCTAAGGGGCCATCCATAAATTACGTCACACGAATTTCATGATTTTTTTACCCCTCCCCGTCCCTGTCACATATCGTCACATTTGTGAGACCCCCTCCCCCCTAGTGTGACGTCACATATTTTGCAATTTTAGATCTAGAATTTTTTTTGCGTTTTAATAATTTAGATTTTTACATGTGATATCACAGAACTGATGACCCTCCCATACCCCTTGTCACACAATGACACACTTCTCTACCCCCCTCCCCCTTAATGTGTGACGTAATTTATGGATAGCCCCTAACCTAACCTGAATCACTGACTTCAGGCGGTTGGGAGCAATTGGGACTCCTGTGCGGAATTCGCATAAAAAAATAATAAAACATTTCCAATTATTTTCGTGAATTTCTTCTTTTATCAGTTTTGTTTCTCATAATACACTGATTAAATTTTATATTGTGTAAATGTCGTCGGAAACTGCCGTAATATGACGTAATTTTCTTTGATATTTATTTTAGCACTCTATTATTTAGTTGGAGTTCATTAACCGTTGAACTATAACAAACTAGAAAGTATGTGTGATTTAAAAAAGTGACCTTTTAGCGTTTTAGTGAGCTGTCACATAGCCCGTGCATATTATACGGTGATTGGGAGAGAGTTTTTAAAATCTAGTGATCTTTACGTAAAGATTGTGTAACTTCCATCAGAATAAAATACGTTTGTCCGCTTAACCTTCCGGTAGCCAAGAAGACAACTTACACCTAGTTTTCAAATATTTTGTATCTACGTAAGCTTACACAAATAGACTACACCAACTTAAATTTTAAGATTTCTACACCACTTTTAATATTAATTAATTTTATTTTCTAAATATCTCGTGAAATAACGAATTTAAAAAATTATTTAATAATTTCAATTTGGGAGGCTGGTATGGGTCCGCCGCCCAGGGAACCATTTATTGGATAATCAACACCTCTGCCATTGGTCACCCCAAGAGGTTCGCTGCGTTTGGTGACTTAGCAGGGGTGCCCGGGTTCATGGGGTGAGGTTTGTCCGGGCCTTCGCGGCGGATGCGTCTGCCGGATTGGGAAAGAGTTATTGGGGGAGTCCCTTAGAATTCTCCAACCGTAACCTCTCGGTACTTCACCTTGCACCGCGGTGGGAGGGATGATTTCATATGTCCGTCATTCCTGGACACACTGACCTCCCGATTCCTACCCACCCTTAATATCCATTTCCTTCCCGGTACTTCCTTTCCAAAAAAGACCCACCACACAGCATCCCCAAAGATTACATAGGCCCTGAGAGGAATAATTTTCCTCAGGGCCTCCTGTGTGGAGTTAAAGTAAAAAAAAATATATATATATAGTGAGCAAACACAAAAAAAATTGAAAATATGACTTTTATATTAAACTTTTCAATTTTCATCATTTATCGAATTCAGAAATGCCTGCTTTCTCAAAAGATGCGTATTTGTAAAAAATGTGAACTGCGTTTGAATTTTTAATTTAAAAATTATCCTTAGCTAGCACAAACGGTTCCATGGCAACTGAGAATCATACAACTTTAATACCCCTTTGAAAGTCATTAAAAAAAAATTTAAAAAAATTGAAAATAGCCCATAACCTAACCTAACGTAACCTATTTAGCCATTTTAATTTTTTTTTTCAAGACCTACATTTATGTAAATCAAATTTGGCCAAACCTTTCTTGGTTAAGGGGATCCAATAGTCCAGGGAAAAATCGAAATCGGAATTCACGCCCTTTGTGGGAGGAGTTAAAAAATATTTGAGAAAAAGCTTTTGGAATGGTTGAAAAAGTTATTCGAGAATTTTTTTTTACAGGTTGATTTTATAAAAGCCTAAAAAAAAACATTAACTCCTTTTTTTACACATTTTTTATTGTAATAACAAGGAAATTTAAAATTGATTTCACGGAACCGAGCGACGTGAAGTCACACGTCTGTTCCCTGCTCCGACCAGGGCAGTTCTGAAAGAAAGTAGGGTGTGGCAAGCCAGTAGTCTTTTGGTGAACGATATAAGGGTCACTTTGAAAATCCGGCTGAATTCGTCGGCTGCCGGCCGTACTGTAAAATAACAACGCAAAAATTCATATTTTATTTTATTTTGTGAATATCGGGCGTAAATATCAATTTATTTTGCGATTATCATAAAAGAAACTAAATTTGCTACAATAAACAATAAAATCATATCCGAAAAGATGTTAATAAGTAGGAGAGTTTGCAGTTGAAAGTGTTTTTTTATAGACCTATTACTTTATTTTTTTCTAGGCTTATTAAAAGACTTATAAAAAAAATGTCCGATATTTTTAAGGGCCAAGATATGTTCTACACGCAGTATTTAATTGAATCATCTGTAATATTTCTAAGCGATCAAATTTTCAAAACAAAAACACATGATTTTGTATGATTTTGCATTATTTACTATGGCTTCATCTAAGTCCTAGAGATTCAAAGTGACCGAGAGGTTCTGACTCAGACGTCACAGGTTCCCTGTGCTAGATTTGTAAAATTGTGAATTTGTAAAATCGAACATGAATAGAAACTGACCGGTTAGTGTCTGGTTCCCACCCAGGAATTGTGAACTTAATTCCTCGGCTGAGCATCCATTCATCACGCCACAAGCAACATTTTCGCTCAGTGTGAATTCAATCAATCAGTTATTCGTAATTCAGGAATTTGGTCTTTCTTTCAAAAAGAAAAAAAATGTTACTGCTCCCTCCTGCTGCTGCTGTCCGGAGATAGTGGGACTATGACATCCCCAAATAGGTTATTATATGAAGCTAAAGGTTGTGGGGAAGAGAGGGAAATAGGAAAACGATCAGGAAGTGAAGATAATTACGGTAACGCTGGCGTGTCTTGAGGTAAGAAGGAAGTTTACGTTGGTATTTGAGGGTTAAAAAGCCATCATAAATTTAGTTGATAAAACAAGCGACAGATATCTCCCACCTTTTGTGATTAAAATCGCTTCCCACAGAAAATGTTACTTGTGTTTATGCAGAAGATGAAATAATATTCCCACTTTATGTTTGATAAAAAAAGTGAAAAGAGGTGTGTTAGATTTAAGTATTAGATTCCATTGCGTGTTAAGAAAAAAATGCAGTAGCTTTAATATTTATTGCCTATACTTACTTCACGATCAATAAACTTTTATTTTTCCGAATGGAACTGGTTGTAATTCAAACAAGCGATAAAGTATGTAAGTAGATACTTATCAGATTTTTTTTCTATTAATTTTTCAACCTGTATTTGAAATGTGTATTTCTTTTGTTAATTTTTTTGACAGATAATTTTTGAAATTTACTGACGATGTCTATTCGACAGATATTATGTGAAAACCTCACAAGGATTCCGCGATGAAATTCCGATTCGCTTCAAAGGGATAGAATAAGGAACTCCAGTGAAAAATATTATGGCTTTAAAAATATATGTTCATATAGACCAATAAACGCTGATTCTGAATATATGTTGTATTTAATAATATTTAACGTAGAGTTTTAAAAAATATTTTAAAAAGTCTATTTTAAAACAGTTCATTAAAACACCCTGTCAAGTTGGTATTATTGTATTTGCGAGGCGTGACGTCACCGCGTCCATAAAACGCTCCAATGCTGAAAATCAAAATGGCCGGCGATGATCAGCTGATTCCAGTTGCCTACAAAATTCATACTTCGGTTGGTCATGATGTCGTCACACTACATTCGGTGGTTTTCGGGGGATCTTGAAAAATTAAAACTTTGACATTTATTTTAACTATTAAAACTAACTATAAAAATAAATATGCAATTATTTAAGTTAGAAGGTCATTATTCATTGAAAAAAATAAAAAAATTGGACTGGATTTCCTTATTATACGATCGTCACCCCTGAAAACATTGACCCCCAGATTTCTACCCGCCCTTCATACCTTTTTCCTTCCCAGAACTTCCTCTCCTTCCTTTCCCTAAATATACTCTCCATGTAGCATCCTCAAAGATGACAGAGGACCTGATTGATTTTTTCCTCGGGGCCTCCCTAGACAATGTAAAAAAAAAAATAGGCGTGAACAAAGTTTAAAAAATACTAGAGTCCTCTTTGGAGGTTATCCACCACTTACCCGCCATGGTATAAGTAACAGATGGTTACTCCTTCAAGGCTCTCGCAAGATTCTAATTTTTTTGAAAGAACGAAACTCCTTTTTATTTAGATCGTGTCTAAACGTTCAGTGCCCCTGCATACTCTGTTAGCAAGCAGTATGCGGCCGAAGGGTCAGTTAAACTGATATTTTCTCAAACATTGAATGTCCCCGTTAAACGCCGGTTCTAGGCACGTTTCAGCTTTTGAACAAATTGTGATCAGCTGATAAACAAAACAACATGATCATAATGATTTATGATCATGTTGTTTCATAATGATAATTTGACGGCCTCCGTGGTCCCGAGGTAAGACTCTGGACTCACAATCCGAAGGTCGCGGGTTCGAACCCGGCGTGCGCAAATAAATTTTATTTGATATTTGTGTTATTTCACAATTTATTCATTTAAAATAATATGTAGTATATTTGCGGCACGTTCCAGAGTGGAAGATACTATCAGTATCGCCCTGGTGTAAGACCACCATTCAGAATTGAAACGTTGCTTGAAAATGGCTTTAGCCGTGTTTAGTGACCAGATCTGAATAGCCAGGTACTTCCCCACCTTCCTCTTCCCTATCTCATTCCCCTCCCCACTACCTTCAGCCTCACAACATACCCCGATTGGGGATGCCATAGTCTCACTGGCTCCAGACGGGAGCAGTTGGGACTCTTGTGCGGTATTAACTATAAAAAAAAAAAAAAAATAATGCTTGTGTTGAATTAATTTTTGTGATAAAACTTAATTTTTTTGGGATACAATGATTTACAATAGCCTGTTTTTTTTTGCTACATTTATTTATTTTGAACGATTCTATACCTCCAGAGTCCCTGCATACGTTGTTAGTAAGCAGAATACTAGAGTCCTCTGTATTATTTATTCACTAAAATAGAATAGTTAGTAGAAATTACAGCGAGAGCGTTCGTACTTCCGCAACACATCCCGTGTTATTTCCCGGCCGAGGCTTCTGAACTGAGATAAAGCTGGGGAATTAATGGTCAAATAGAATAAAACAATGGAAGATGGTAAGTACATATATATAGTACGCTGTAAGTAACAAGTAGCGAGTAGTTAGTGCTGTACGGTGAACTATTTGAAGTGTCTGATTTCACTTCGGTTTCCGTACAGTGCCAGTACCTGTGGGCTCACTGCCCTGTCTGCTGAAGCTAATAATCACTGTACCAGGTAATTACTGATGGAACAGTGCTTCTTCTACACAGGAACGGATTAACACTAATCCTGAAGTTACATATTACTTACAGAATCACTATTAATACGTCCAGGAGAAGATAGATATATTATATTCATCATATTCAACAGGATGCACTGACAGGACAGATTATTTTCACAAAGTTACCATTAAAAATGTGTGGAAGATAAAGTTTATTTTTCATAAGCTGATCATTGTACTAAACATGTGTAATTTGGAGGAATTTAAAAAGTAACCGATTCCAAAAATAGCCGTTTCCTTGAAAAAATAATAACGCTTCGCGATCCAGTGGCAGAAAGGTAAATATTATGTTTGGT
This sequence comes from Glyphotaelius pellucidus, assembly GCA_936435175.1. NCBI lineage: Eukaryota > Metazoa > Arthropoda > Insecta > Trichoptera > Limnephilidae > Glyphotaelius > Glyphotaelius pellucidus. Next base: position 31,114,093 of record OW386548.1, on the reverse strand, counting down.
TAGACATTTATATTTTCCGTTTTGATTTCTGATGTTTGGAAACTTCTCAAGTTCTGTCAAATTTTTGATCCTAGAAATTTTTATTTTTCTGAAAAACTTTCTTCTATGAAAATCTGAAAATGTGTCGTAAAATATGTCGGGAAATTTTTTAACACATTTGCCATTAATATGTGAAAATTTGGAAATTTTTATTCTTCTGAAACAAATTATTCCTGAAAAATTGGAATATCTGAAAATTCGGAAAATTTGTCGGAAAACGGGTCGGAATTTTTTGACAAAAATATACAAATATTTATCTTTGTGATTTTTTTACTTGAAGTCTGGAAACTTTCATGTTGGGAAATTTTTGATTCTGGAAAATATTTTTTTTTTGTAAATAAAAAATTGATTGTAAAATTTTTTCAAGACATTTTTCTTTTTGTTATTATGTAGCTTGTAAAAATTCCTTTTACAAGCTTTGAAAAAAACTTTTCTGGGAAATTGGGAAAATCTGAAAAGGTGTCGGGAAAATTTTATAAAACATTTTTCTTTTTGATTTTTTTGTGCGAATTTTGCATATTTTTAAGCTTTAAACATTTCAAAATTTATTCCGCGGAAATTGGGAAAAATATTGATTGTGGTAATGGTCGAAATGATATTCCGATTTCAAACCACTTGACATACGGTGTGCAAATTTGTTTTATTGGGACATACGTTCACATAATTTTATATTGCACAGTTAAGATGCTATTTACTAATACGGCCCTGGAAGGTCGTTCATCAGAGACACAACACAATACCGGCAGAACAAACAATCATAACACTACAATGAACCTGATGGATGGAGTCATAACTCAGTTCTGCCCTTTGACAAAAACTAACACCATAAATAGTTATTGCAGGTTATGTTTTTCCTCATTCCCGCCACTGTAGAGAAAGATATTAATGGAAGTAACTCCACCTAATCATTTTTTTATCGTTTAGCAACGGATCCCGCGACCTTAGGATCGCGAGTCAAGAACCTAACTCGACCACGCCGGCCGTCATATCCCTTACGGCCTATGTCATTCTTTGGGATGCTGGGTGGGGGGTCTTTTTTAGAAAAGGAAGGAGATAAATTTCTGGGAATGAAAAGGGTATGAGAAGGTAGGTAGGAATCTGGGTGTCTTCTAGAGTGACAGAAGTATGAATATATTGCTCCCACTGCTGTGCAAGACGATTTTTCGAGCTGGAAAGGTCAAAAAGTCTCCCTCAACTAGGTTTTCCCGATCCTGCCTGCCATGCAGTCGGTGGGCAGACGCGTCTGCTACCAAAATCCGGGCAAACCTCACCCCATGAAACCAGTCACTCCTGCTAAGACACCAAACGTAACGAACTAGTGCTTTAATTTTTTTTTAAATTAGCTTCCGCAAGTCAAACAAGGTTGGCAGCTCAAATATTGACTTTGTTATTAATTCTAAAGAAACTACAATAATAATATGAATAAAATAAACGAATCAAAACTGTACTATAATACAGCTCCATGACTAAACAATCTTCAGTAAACTTTGAATAAATAAATGATATACATGCCATATAAGATGGATTCAGTTGCACACAAATAGGTTGCACTGATTTGACCTATAGCAGATTACCGGTTCTAAGATGCATCCAAAATATAATGTGATATTTGGAAAGATCACACGATTACTTTTATTTGGGCCAAAGAAATTGATCTCTAGTTCTTGCACATGGCCTGTGAAAACTTTCCAACTGACGAAAAATCACATCAATCAAATTTAAAGTGACAGATGCACTGATCGATGCAAAATACCATCTACGGAACTCTAGCATGGGGAAATCGATAACTTTACAATATCGGATCGACAGGCGTAACTTATGATGAGTTTATGTCGATATCCCTTGCACAGTTTCGCCCCCTGGGGAACAATATATTGGATAACCAACTCCTCTGTCATAGGTCACCCCAAGTGGTTCGCTACGTTTGGTGACTTGGCAGGGGTGCCCGGGTTCTTGGGGTGAGATTTGTCCGGGTCTTGCCGGCGGATGCATCTGCCCACCAGCTGCATGGCAGACCGGATCGGGAGAGAATGGTTGCGGGAGTCCCTTTGACTTCTCCAGACGTACTCTCTCGGAACATCGCCTTGCGCCGCAGTGGGAGGGATGGATTCGTACGTCCGTCACTCCTGGATACACTGTTCCCCAGATTCCTACCCACCCCTAACACCATTTTACTTCCCAGAACTTCTTCTCCTTCCTTTCCTAAAAAGACCCTCCACACAGCATCCCCGAAGATGACAAAGGCCCTGAGGGGAATTACTTTCCTCACGGCCTCCTGTGTGGAGCTAATGTAAAAAAAAAATACGGCCGATGGCTGATCTTGAACATGCGGAATGAAAGCAAGCAGAGTTGCGTTTTGATTTTTGCGATTTTGCTGATATTGCTAAGCCCTTCGATTAATTCTAGAATTTGTAAAACTTTTACAAATTTTATACAAGTTTGTGGCTTGTGTGGAGAGTCTAAAGAAAACGGTTGAATGTAAAATGTGATTCATACCATTATTGTACGTCACGATCATAAATAATTTTTGAATAGACACAATAATTGTTAGCGATTGTCTCCTGAGAGAAAAGAATCCGCATTTGGCTTCACATACCCATTAATAAAGCTAGTAAAAGTATTTTTGATAAAAAGAAAGTTCCCATCAATGATGAAAGAACCAGAAAAGATAATTTAAATTGTATTTATTTTGTTTCATCAGCTCAAGTGCTTTTGTGCAGTGAACTCCTGTAAAAAATCTAATAAACTTGTATTGTACAAATTCCGTGCTAAAAATCCACCAGACCGTACAATAGACACTGCCCGAGAGCGACACCGAAATGAATCCCATGCGTGCGTTATAAATTCACCGAACTTTTTCGGTGACCGTTTTAAATATTTTCCGCTCGTATTAAAAAAATCATATCTCCGAATTTTCATATGCAGACATACAAACTGAATATAGTTCTATATAGCCAATGAATTCACCTACCTTTAGTTTATCATAACATATTTGTAGGATTTATAAAAAAAAAATATTCACCAGACCGTACGATATATACTGCCCGAGAGCGACACCGAAATGAATTCCATGCGTGCGTTATAAATTCACCGAACTTTTTCGGTGACCGTTTTAAATATTTTCCGCTCGTATTAAAAAAAATTATATCTCCGAATTTTCATATGCAGACATACAAACTGAATATAGTTCTTTATAGCCAATAAATTTTCCTATCTTTTGTCGCTTATCACATATTTGTAAGATTTGTAAAAAAATATATATAAAATCGTAAACATTTAAAACAGAAATTTTCTCAGGATTTTCTACCTATAGGCTCTCGTGGGAAGTTCAATTATGCGTTCACATTAAATATTTTCTATGAAGTTTCTTTTAAATGGTCTATATAAGCGACTTTTTGTTCTAAGAAATAGTTCATCCAAAACTGTGATCGGATAACTCAACAATATGAAACTTCTATCCACTCCTTTGAAAAGTCATTAAAAGTCACAAAAAAGTAAAATAAAAATTTCGTTAGGTTGGTTACATTAGGCTGGGTTACGGGCTATTTTTAATTATTTTTTACTCGCCTTGTCTCTATCGGCATCGGATCCTAAATATGTCAAACAGAAGGAAGTTACATCCAATGTGTCAAATGTACAATTTGATGCATTCGAAGAATCCTTTTTATCTATTTGATAGACTGCAGTGGTCCCGTGACCACATGAACACAACACACACCAAAGGGACCATTTACTCATTCTCCTCAGAAATAAAACTGTTGTGTTTGAGGGTAGTTTTAGCTATTCGCCACCAACACTTTGGAATAAAATACCACTGTCTATTCAAATATCGACATCATTACAGTGCTTCAAGAAGCTCTGCGGCGAATGGTTGCTGACTGCACTTTGAATTCTAATGAAAATTATTTAATTTTACCTAATTTTATTTTATTATTTATTGATGTTGTATTTTACTATTTGTGTTAAACTGGAGACTTGCTTTAATTGTTTTATTTATTTATTATGTAATTTTATTTTGGGGGGGGGGGGGAGTAGAGAAGTGTGATATTGTGCGACAAGGGATATGGGGTATCAGCTCTGTGACGTCACGTGTAAAAATCTAAATTATTACTGTTTTGATTATTTTTAGTCGTAAATTTACAAAATATGGACGTCACACTAGGGGGGAGGGGTCTCACTAATGTGGGGGGGGGGGGGTAAAAAAATCATGAAATTCGTGTGACGTAATTTGTTGATGGCCCCTTAATTGAGTGTTATCTAGTGTTATTTTCATGTTGTATCCGAGAGATAATGTTAGGTAATTATCCACTTAACCTAATAACATTTTAGTAAAAAAAAAACTTTTTTTTTCATGAGCTCCACACAGGAGGCCCTGAAGAAAATAATTTCCCTCAGGCCCTATGTCATCTTTGGGGATGCTGTGTGGAGGGTTTTTAAGGAAAGGAAGGGAAGAATAGTTCTGGGAAGGAAAATAATAAATAGTTCTAGTTTTAATAAGGGGTGGGTAGGAAACGTTCTGGGTTTAAGGGGTGGGTAGTAAACTGGTGTTCAGTGTGTCCTAGCCATCCGCCTTTAAGACCTAGATAAACCTCACCCCATGAACCCGGGCACCCCTTCTAAATCACCAAACGTAGCAAACCACTTGGGATGACTTATGACAGAGTTGTTGGTTTTCTAATAAAGTTTCCCGGGGCGGCGGTACCCATTCTCGCCTCCCAAATTGAAAACTGGTACTAAACAACTGTCTTTTAATTTTTGACATCTCGCATCGACGCATTTTGTTACTATACTTCTTACGGTAAACGTCTAAACTTATCAAACTGATTTGATATGCTATAAGAAGGCTGGAAGTTCTCGCGGACGCAATTAGACCTGTCAAAAAACTTACGTAAGAACAACTTCTATAACTTGCCATAAATTACGGTAAGTAATCATGCTGTGTTCAAATTCATAAAATATTCATAGTCTCTTTGTCACAAGGAAGCAAATATAAAGTTATCATAATGTAGGAACTACACGTAATTTGATTTTAAATACTCGCCATTTTCAATTAATTTCAAAAATTTCTTATCAAAAGTTTTCGTTTTTCAGTCATCTATTAGCCGTGTTTCAACGTTTTTCTGCATCCATTACTGTTCTTTCCTCCAAGATTCCCAGCGATTTCATTGTGATCGCATAATTACACGACTCGAATTAAAAATTGCACGAAAAAATGGCGACTGGTTTGTACTTTAAAACACGCAGGTCTTATTATTTATTAATTCAGAGAAAGGGAAAACTGCTTAACTCGTGCCTTTGTGGTCTTCCTCTCACGTCACTTCCTCAAAGGGTAATTAGAGAGGATGTAACGCCACGTTATGATGGCGAGAGCTTACACCTAAATAATATCCGTAATCTTCCTTGTTTCTTACTGCAAATATTCCAACCGGAACAAGCTATTAACTAGGTACCTACTGTAGTATTTTTCACATCTATGTTTCTGTAAGAGATGCCTCTGTAGATTATCAATGTGATATGCTTCGTAATTTGCGACGTGTTTGGAGAGCAGGGACTCTTGTACGATGAAATCGATAACTTAACAATATTTGATAGTTAGGAATAACTTCCGATGATTTTATATCGATATCCCTAGCAGAGTTTTATTGGTGGGGAATAAATTAGAAATTGATATACGCCGGCAACACTGGCGGATCTGTCCATAAATTCACATTCAGAAATGTCAAACGCCAATTCAAGTACGTAAAAATATTAATAATTTGGCAATGTTGAATCGAAATACAAACCTAAATATGCATTAGCAGTCCGCATTTACTTTTTGACACTACACGGGAGTTAATTAGTTAATCATTTCTTTAGTCATATTTCAGCCACTTAAGTTTATCAAAATTCGAACGGAATAATTTTGTTGCGCTTTAGTTGAATTATAAAGTCTATGGATCGCGTGTATGACTTCTTCCAATACAAAATAATTGTTAGTTCAATACGTTTATTAAATAAGCCAGTAACGTTGATTAACGAACGATATAATTCAAATAAATGCATATATTGACAGCTAACCGAAACTTATCTGATACTATGGAATCCGGACTAAAATTTGTCAATCGTCGGTTGCAATTTCTCTTACCAATTGTTGACCGTGATCGCAAATATTGCTAACTGACCATAGATGACGGATTTGGGCAATATCGTATTGATATAGGGTTATATCGATCGACTATGCTAGGTACCCTGATCAATCTCCCTCTTATTCATCTCCTTCCCCTTGCCACCACATTCCCACAGGTTCCGGGCAGTTGGAAATTTGTGCGGTATCCAAGAAAAATAACATAATATATTAACTCTTATTAAATAAAGTAGATTTACCAGTTTTATAAATTACGTACATCGTTATGAATTATTTTCAATTCATCACACTGTTCAAAGAATTTAGCATATATTTATTTTTATGAAATTTACTTCCTTGGTATTAAATATGCTGCAGATCATTGTCAGAAACGAATTCTCGGTTGTAGATGCCATAGTCCTACCGGCTCCGAATAGTTTGGAATGTTTTGCGGTATTCAAATTCATACTCTCTTTGTCACCCGGAAGCAAATATATTGTTATCATTATGTAGGGACTATTCGTAATATGATTTTAAATACTGGCAATTTTCATATATAGCAACATTCCAAATATAGATGGAGGTAGTAAAAAAATGTATCCTCTCAACATAACCTCAAATTAAGGATTCCATAATCCCACTGGCTTCGGACAATTGCGAGCAGTTGGCATTTATCACTTTAAACACACATTATCTCATTTCCATGTTTTCATACGTGTTCATATCTTTCGATCTGTCACTCCAGTAATGGAGTGATTAAAATTCAGCACACACAACTGCTGTCATTATTGAAATTGCTAAGAATTATGGGGAGAAAAACACGTAACAAGGAGATTCAGAGCTAGTAGGCCAGGCGTTCCCAACTTCTTGCGGGTCGCGACCCCTATTTATAACAGCCAAGTGACCGCGACCCCGATAGTAAGTAAGGGAGAGAGAGTGCTGAGAATTAAATAACCTGCCCAATTTTTTCCCCAACCTAACGAAATTTATAGGTGTAAAGAAAACTATTGCCAACCATATTTGATTCTCGATAACCAATTTCTTTCTAGCTTTGAATTTTCAAATTAAAAAGTTAGTGTTGAAAATCCACCCTCACGGAGTTACGTAGAAGTGAATTGTAGTAAAACTTGAAAGGCTAACATAGTAACTTTTAGGTATTGCTGATTGTGATATCCTTGATGTTTTAGGGGAAATAATTAATAAAAAGAAGGCTAGCTCCGATTCATAACACATATATGAACTGAACGGTTTACACGGTGTTGTTAACTTAATAAACGACACACACCCGACCTGTCACTTAAAATAAAATTGCAATGGCTGATTATTAAAACTGATTAAAACTGAGCACACACATTGGCGCTCTCTTTCATGCATCACTATCTCACTCTTCCAAATTCATATATACTACACTGAGACAGCTTTTTCACAACAGACATGTTGCATTATCGTAATTTATTTTTGGGATATTATGCCGGGTTGTGCTGGCTCCCTTTTTAGCCAACGTTTCAGACCGCATTACAGTATCCATACGTCCTCAAATCATTCACATCTGCCCTGATGATGGACACTGTAATGATATCCGAAACCACGGCTAAAAACGGGTAGCGTAACACGGCATAGTAACCCAAAAATAAATAACTCCACTTTTACTAGTACCTATGGCCGTGAAAATCACAAATCATATCCAAATATGTTACGAGCTAAAGAATCGTTCTGCATGTTCAAGAATACAAACTAATTGCAAATGAATATTATTAATATTTTTTTACTGTTTCGGGCGACCCCGCAGAAAATCTTTCGCGACCACTTTTGGGGTCGCGTCCAATTATTTGTTAACCTATGCAATAGACTGATTGGACTTTAATAATGGCATGTTGATTTCAAGAGAGCGAGTTCACACTCATTACTCATTAATTATAATTTTCTTGCTTTGAATACGAGGGAATAATTCAACTAACTCAGAATGAACATTTCTTTCCCACGATGGGTGTAGTGTGGCTATGTAAATTAGATATGTAACGGATAGACATTTTGCCGGATATCGGATACCGAATATCCGGCCAACCTTGAAGCCGGATATCCGGCCGAACATAGCCAAAAATGCATATTTCAGTTTGGACCGTAAGTTAGTTAAACGCTTGAAGTTTTCTTAAAACTGATAAATACGATGGCTCGTCAGCCCATCTGTCATACCTTTTGTATAAGAATAATGTAATTTAATTATTTATACTAACTTATATTTTTGTGAAAACTTCAATCGTTTCTCGCAATCCTTGGTAAGCAGGGCACTTCTAAAGCCGATTGCATTTACCTATGTCGGATTCACCGAGTTTCCGATATTTATTTCATTATATCCATTATTTAATAAGGGCTTAAAAATGTTGGGATTTATAACTAGACTAACTAGAAATTTTAACAATATAAAATGTATTAAACTGTTATATTTTGCGTATGTTAGATGTCAACTTGAGTACAATTCTCCCGTCTGGAATCCACATTATAACATACATGTACAAGCTGTTGAAAGAATACAAAACAAATTCTTACGTTTTCTAAATTTCAAAATGGGGATTCCAACAATAATGTTGAACTACAACACTCTGTTAAATAATATGGATATGCTCAAATTTTCAGACAGAAGAATTTTCACTGACTTGGTATTTCTATATAAAATTCTACATAATTTAGTTTATATTTATTTTTTATATTTAGTTGTAAATAAAAATGATAGTCCGGTATTGCTTGAATTGATAAGCTTCCGGATTCCACAACGTAATAGAAGTCAGGATTTATTTCAGTGCAGAAATTCTGGGACTAACTACCATATGTATTCCTCTTTACCCAGAATACTAATGGAAGGAAACAATTACACAAGTTACACGCAATTACCCAAGTCCGTGGATATCTTCAGTTTATCTTTAAACAAATATAAAATATTGTTACTGAAGCAGTTCAGTTATGTACAATAAATATTGTATTTATTACCATTAATATGTAAAAGCCCTGAAAAAGGGCGTTGACCAATAAATAAATAAATAAATTATTTTTCGTAAGTCACGTTAGTAGGTAACATAGTTCATTCTATATTTTCTACGTACCTACTTCTGCCATGAAGAATCATGTAAAAACCACACTATCCCGATGAATTCTCTTTGTTATATGAATTAAATAAAGTGCATCTAACTAAAGTTTAAATTTCGTTTTTTTTTTCAAATCTGGTATCTGGTCGGATACTCGTTTATTATCCGGTATCCGGCCGGATTCTAAATTTAGGCCGGATACCGGAGAGTTTCCAAATATCCGTTTCATCTCTAATGTAAATTAAAGAAGTTTATCTACTTTTTCGTTGAGAATGGTGCTGAAAATTATTTTTGAAGGGAAAACTTCTTTAGCACAGCTGTGATTTGAAAATCGATGAAAAGAAAAAGCGTCACTAAAAAGAGACAAACACATACATCTACAGGATTTAGCCCGCGAGAGAATGAAATAGAATAATCGGTCTCTGTGTGCGGTGCTTCGTAGCCTATCGATGTCATCGTGGTCCTCGATGCGGTGCTTCGTAGCCTCCCCACTCTTGTCTACTTTAGTTTTCTGGAGGTTTCACTTCTACCGCGTGTGAACTGCACACATTTGGTTTTCATATGCATTTAAACAATTATCATAGTTAGTTAATGTTTGCGATTCCCTTCTTTTTTTATTTTTTAAGTATATTTTATTTAGTTATAGTCAATCTAATATTTTCTTTTCTAAAACTACTTACTATTCTAGCAACTTACTAAAATTTGAACTTCACAACATTGATCTCATTCCATCTCCTTCCCCTCCCCACAGCTTCACAACATACCCCAATTGGGGATGCCATAGTCTCACTGGCTCCAGACGGGAGCAGTTGGAACTCTTGTGCGGTATTCATATAAAAACAAAATTGAGACATAATCCACGAAAAACTGAAGATTTTTAGCTTCCTTAACATTCACCGGGAGTTTATTAAACATTTTAAAACCTTTATGGTAAATATTGTTTTGTGTTCCCGATAAATTTGTTTTAGGAAGTCCAAAATCTACTAAAATTGTTGCTGTCTCTCGTGGGATAGCAATGAAATGTACTATATAATATTTGTAAAGTATGAAAAATGAAAATTTGGATAGGTGGTAAAATAAAATTGTAATAGGTGGTACGCGAGCTGTTTGAAAACTGAATGTACTGGGACTGAATATAGGGAGGGGGGTTGGCGGGACAGGGGAGAGGGAGAGGGGAGAGGGAAGGCGGGGAAGGTGAACGGGGAACGCGCGAGGGAAAGGAGACGCGGGAGAGGAACGGGGAGGCACGGGAGAAGACATGCAGGGAGAAACAATTTATTGTTTTGAATATGGCATTGCAACGCATGCCGGAAACCAGCGAGTTAACCATAAAATTATAATTTTCTGCATTATTTACAAATTTCAAACGTAAAATCGACTTGTAAAATACCCGCAACAAAAAAGTTGGTACGAATTTATTTACAATATTGATATTTTGTACTTATACACTAGTATACACAGTATATATTATACAAGTAGATTTTAACTTGATGCATTTTAATGAAAATATGTTTTATTCTTGGTTATTCGGCAGTCCATCCTCTCCGCATCCTCTTCGGGATCACTTAGTTATATTTTGTGTAATTAGGTATACCGTATTATTCCTAAACCGACTGCACATTATACGTAAGTATGCTGTGGGACCACCTATTGGCAGATCAATTGTCGTAGAACCTAAAATGACATATGACGTGGGCAATAAACTCGCTAGTTTAATGAAATAAAGAAAAGAAGGAAATGTGTGCATTGCACTGCACATAATATAACTACGATGTTGTGAATCCAACACAATAAATTGTTTGCATTTTTTCAACACGCTTCTCACCCATGTGGGACGGATAATAAGAGGTATTTCTCATCAATTTAAGCGTTTCTTCTGCCACGTCAGGGGTCGACAATTTGGGATAAATTAAATAAAAATTATTTAACCCCAAATTAGGTAAAAATTTTAATCTCGGTGTAATGAACAACTACTTTTATTTGAAAAAAACTCATTTAAAAAAACTCAAGCCTCTATTTATACTACTACTACACTGACCAACCATATTACTCAGTCAATCATTCAGTCTATCTATTACAAAAAACCAACTATAAACCAAGAAAAAAATTCTGTCTTCGAAATCTGAAACAAATTGGGATAACTTCATAAAGAAATAAGTTACCTAATATAATCAAACAATTCTTTTCTTAAGTGATAATTTTTATTTCTTTATTACCTACCTGTCTGTTGTGTAATATACACAACAGACAGGGATTTACATTTAAATAAATACAAGAAATAATAATAAATAAATACCATCCTTGCAAAACGGCGTACATACAAAAACGGTGTATGTTTTTAAGGGTGACCGGCCAACTCGGAATGAAACCAACTCAGAACCATCTCAGATAAGTCATTTAGAGTGATAAAAAAATATAAATAAAAAATTGGTTAAATAGGTTAAGTTAGGTTAGGGTTATCGGCTAATTTAAAATTATTTTTTTATCACTCTAAATGACTTATCTGAGATGGTTCTGAATTGGTTTCATTCCGAGTTGGCATGGAACCGTTTTTAAGAATATGGTAAGAATAAAACAATAAGTATGTGGAACAATATTTATTTATTTATTTATTGACGCCCTATTGGGCTTTTACATATCAAATACAAATTTTATTTATAACAACAGTATAACATAAATAAAAAAGATTACAAAATATAGCATAAAGCATAAACTCAATATAATGTATCTAATGTTAAATCCACATGGATGACTTTAGAGAACTCGTAGGTACAATTCATATACCTACGAGCAACTAAATAATCAAAACACATAAATTTTTATTTAATTACTTTTTTTGCAGCTAGAACACGATTAATAAAAAAAAATAAAAAAAACAATAGAAAATCGAAATAAAATAAAATGATTTCTCATTAATTATTTATATCTAAAAAGTGGGGGACTAATTTGGCTTTAAATGTGTCGAAGTTTAAATTAAATATGTCAACAAAAAAGAAACAATTAACAATAAAGTTTAGGTCAAGTGAATTTAATTTATTGGTAAAGTTCTGGGACTATCGCTAAATATGTCCGAAATTTTGCCATTTCGGTTATGTTATAAGATGGTCGACATATTCGCGCAAGAGTTCGGGAAAAGGTTAAGTTGGGTCCTTGGAAAGGAATATGGAAAGTTTCGGGGTTTCTTAAAAGACGGTAATTGACATTGATTAGTGATTGTGGCCAACAGGAAAGATTCTACAAGGTTATTTGATGTCAGTTTTATCACGACATTCACACAATATTTATATTATTTTTAAAATATTACAGGCGTTCCTTATAGTGGAGAAAAAATGTGGTCAATCCTGTTTTTGTATGGTAGGTAATGCTCGAGTTAGGCTCTTTTGAACCGATCCGATTTTTTTAAAATTTCTAATTCGTCGATTTCAATTTTCCGACAGTAAAAAGTTTTCCGACCCCTTCCCAACAGAGTCTTCCTCCATTGTATCTTCTGTATCTCGGCCGCCATCCCCTCTCTTTCTCCACCATCCAACTTGTTCCGCATTCCTGCCAGGATTGCCGATTGCAGATCACGAGCCGTTTTGTACCCACCCCAAACTATCAGCGATGAAATAACTGACGAGAATCTGCCAACAAAATTCTCGTTTATAACTTCTTGATTGAATTTGGGATATTCACAAAACCGCTTCAACCAAGACTCGACAAATCAAGTTGGTCTGTTATTTACAATACAAGGTTTTTAAATGTTGCATGAAATTATTTATACATAAATTAATGGTGTCCGAAACTCGTAGTACAAGCGGGAAACTGGTGAATCTACATCACATCTAGAGCCAATTTTAATAAGTATGTGGTGGCGAACGTCGCAGAAATTTTGACTCGTGAATTCATTCCTATTGGCTCCTCGCACGCCTAAAGCGATCTCACAATATTTTTCATCATTTAGTTAACCGACAGCCGGCGACGAACGAAAAAAGAAGAACATTCTGTTTCCGATTGCCGACGACCCAACAGCTCGTAAATCGCCACGCGTTTGCTCCCCGCTGTTCCGATACGATTTTTGTGCAATTGTAAATTGTGGTACGGATGTAATTGTTTTAACTTATACACATCACGCGTCTTATTCCCCATAAGTATAAATATTTTTTTGATTTGAGCTTTCGTTTTCGAGTAAATCGAGTGCAAAGTTCTAACTGAATAAATCAAAATAATTTACTTAATAATATTTTATTGCACATTTTGTATTTTTGAGGGAATAGGATTCAACTGCAGAGATAATAGAAACAATATAGATGGGCCATGAACCATCATAAGGTAGTATAAAACCACGCACTAAAGTGTCGCTAACATCGTTCACCCATAGTACTGCAACCGCCACACTTTGTTTCTACCTATACGCAAAATACCTAACTATCATCGACTCAGTCCCTTTGATAGTCCGTGCAGTTTGGTCATAGCTTAGTGAAAGTCGGCGCGCTTTCTTGCATTATCTTGCTCTTTTTCTAGCATCTATGGAGCAACATAAAAAATGTATTTTAATTTTACCCATCACAATTCAATTTACTTATAAGATCCCCTAATGTTAAGGTATATATTACACCTGAAATAAAGACACGTACATCAGATTGCTTACACGATGGCATTCCTGCAATGTGTCAATGTGAAAATATGGAAATAGTTAAAGAATATGTTTATTTAAGTGTTATTATTGATTGCTTTTTCAAGTGCGATACACAAATAAACAAAGTTTGTACACGACTATGATCAATTGTAAGCAGATTGTATAAACTAAAAAAAATTGTTCCTATCTGCGCACTTCGAATAATTTATTTATCTCTAGCTGAATCTGTTATAAGGTATGGAATAACAGCTTGGGGATTTTCCTGTAAAACACATATCAAAATTTTCAATCGGTGCAAAATTCATTGGTTTAATTATAAGCTGAAAAAAAATTATTCAAAGAAAGGCATAATATCAGTCAAAAAATCAATTTAAAAAAAACTTTAATTACAACACTTCTCTTCGGTGTACCAAGTGCAACTATCATTTCTGCATCCTCAAGACTAATAATAATATTATTAGCAGTGGAAGGCGGCCCAGTGCCAGTGGCTTGAGCCCATCACGACTGTTCCCCGGCAGCAGAACCCCGCCACAAGATCCAGTCAATGTCACCGACACCGCAAAGTTACCGAGTTCCCGGTTACCACTTCATGACTGCATTGTCCTGTCATAATATAATGGTGGCCCACACCCCCCGTTTACCCGCCAAGCTACGGTAAAACGAGTTAATTATTGGGCCTCAAATGGTAATCAGCAGAATTATTTACAGCGATTATAAAGCTTATGGATGGCGAAATGAAGCGTTTGAAACGAAAGGTTAAAATCTTGGGCTTCGAATCTGGCGGTTGCGGGTTCGAAATACATGTGTATAATTTATTTACTAGTGAGTACCCGGTGTGCGTTGCTATGCCACTCAAAGAAAGAAAGTGTTTTAATTTTGTTAATTGAAGTGTTTTCGGATAGACTTGTTTTTCCGACGCGTAAGCAGGCTACGTAAAACTATCCTACGTAAAACTGGAAGGCAATTAACTGATCTAATATTTTTACATAAAATTATTCACGGCCATCTTGATACTACATTATGTCTTAGCAGTATTGAAATAAATGTCCCCAATTCATTAACATATTTCATATGAATACAATTTAAAAATAATATCGCCTACTTTAGCCCTCAGACCCAGATGTGTCGACTATATAACAAGATAGTGTGCTGAAGTAGATATTTTTGTGGATAATTTGTACGGATTAAAAAAAGTTCTAGCGTTGTTAAAAAATACTAACTTATTATATTGTGTTAATTGTCTCTATGCATGCCTCGCGTATTGCTTATGTCTCTTACCACTCGTTGTAATGTGTTACTTGAGTGAACTTGTATATAATTCTGTATTTTTATTTGTGAAAATCATTTCTTCAAAATCAAAATCAAAGCTTTTACTAGCTTTTCTATGCATTGGAATAACAATAAAATTATTATTTGCATAACAAAAAATATAAGCGTAAACCACTAAAAAAATTTTTTTTTCATGACTTAACTATGAAGAAATAAAAGAAACAATTTTTTAAAAATACCCCTTTGTGATTATTATTGAGGTTTCGTATGTTCTAACTTTTTTTCATGCTTATAAAATTGTGCACAAAATAAATAAATACCACTTTTTCGTTTACTTACCTCGTGCAAATACGACGCGCGATTTTAAATTTTGTAGGCATGAGAATCGGAATATTTTTGGCGTTTATATTCCTCTTAATAACAATTTTCAAAGATCCGATTGGTTGCATCTTAAATTAATCTTAAAAGATCATTAATAATCTGTCCATCAAAAACGTGCTTCAATTAATTGATGATTATTTTCTTTGCGTTGCAATACACCTAATTTAATAAGCGATACGTACATTAATACTTCGTACGTGGTACATTAATCACATTTAAACTGGCGTCACTTTAATGTTAAAGTGTTATAATGGGCGTCGCGGGTGCCAAACGTTGCCGTTAATAACGGGAAGTCTTTTGATAGCATACAATTATTATTATGTATTACTGACCGTGGATTGGTTTATGAGGATACTATTGAATACGTTACATTCCAATGTAATTATAATTACATATTCAATGCGAGCGGCTGTCTTATTTATTTAGGTACCGAAAAGAACGCATAATCAATCATTTATTGGTGTTTCACGGAAAATTAAATGTAACATTCACCGCCATTTTATTTTTTTGACAGTTGAAAGGTCCCCATTAAAAGCTGTGACTAAGTGGAAATGAATTTATGAATGATACTGTCAATATATGTCCTTGTGATAAATTTCGATTCTGAACCGAAACATTTCATTCGATGGTTTAATCTACCTGTATGCTTAGTGCCAGGAGCCCTATTAATAAAGGTATTTTTAATTTTACACTACTGAACCATTAATGTAGGGTGTATGGTTGTGCATTGCAGTAATTGGATTAATAAATGCATAATATATATAAATATTATGCTGTCCGATTAATTTTGTCGCCACTGATCACACTACTATACATAATAATAAAATATTTTTGCAAAAAAAATCTTTTTGAAGTGTAAACGTCTTTAGCCCGTTGTGATTTGAAACTCCATAACGGAAATATTTATTTTATTCACGGGTACTCGGTTCCTATACAATACGATATATCCACAGTCCCACGCACGTCTTCTTTGGTCTAAAAGTATAAAGCGTCTGAAGAAATTCAGAGGCCAGACATTCAGCGGACCAAGGATCGAATCCTACGAAATCCAAAAAAAAAAAATTTTTGTAAAATCAATATCCAATCTTCAAACCACTCCAAAAGAAACAAGCAAAAGAAAGTACAAAAGAAAGCAATATCTAGCGACTCCGAAGAAGAAAACACATATACTAATAAGAACACCAAATGAATAGGAAAGGGTGCGCTAGAATTCGACGACAAAAATATAGAAAAAATCATCCTTCACATTGATAAGAAAATTGCTTCATAGTCTCCCCACGCTTGTCTACTTTAGTTTTCTAAAGTTTTCACTTCTACCGCGTGTGAATTGCGCACTCTGATTTTTTTTAAATCATCGGTCAGCAAAGCGATACCTACGTTATTACTCAAAATTGGCTCAGAAATCGTTGGTTAGAATCCTTTGGTAAGCGCGGATGAAGCTTGTGTAGCCAGGTGTATCCCAACTTTCCTTTCCTCCTCCTCCTTCGTACAAAAAAAAACTATACATTCTACGTAAACTGGATACGATGATTACAATATATTATTATGAATTATGTTTTCGTTTAAATCCGCCGTGATCGCTTCAGTGTACGCTTAGCTTTAAACCCAGCGCTTAGACCCTGACCCTAATGTCAAAGCTCTTTATTACGACCCCACGCCCCGTAATTTCCCGCCCATTCTAAGCGCAAACCCGATGGGTTTCAGTGTACCGCATTAAATCACGGCCCGTTATATTGCCGTAGTTACGGGCTTCAACACTAAAGGGCTATTAGGATAGTTTAGTTTAGTCAAAGAAAAAAGAATAACACAAAAAATGACTTGTGGGCGTGAATCGTGATCCAAATTAGGCCTATATTTCCATACAAAACTGTGTTTTCGAAATTCAAATGGGATGGAGATATATGATTTAAGGCGAGTGTAAGTGAGACGAAAGCTTGAGGGTTTCGATAAATGGAACATTTCAATTACGGAAATTTGATGTAAAGGACAATAAATCCAAAAAATTGTTAAACATGTAATTTTTCTCTGGCTCGATCTGCGTCGTCGAAATATTTCTAGAAAAGGTGCGTCTTTGACGACGTGCCTTTTTAGGCATATCAGCGCCGAGACACTGCGGTAGGAGGTAAGGATTCATACGTCCGTTACTACTGGATACTCTTACCCCTACATTACTTCCTCCCCTGATAACTTTTTCCTTTCCAGAAAATCCTCTCCTTCCTTTCCTAAAAATACCCTCTACACTACACAGGATCATATTGGCCCTGGTGGGAATTATTTTCTTCGGGAAATAATACAAAAAAGCAACGTTTCGATTCTGAGCTGTGGTCTTTCTCCAGGGCAATACCGAAAGTATCTACCGGACTATAAACTGAAGCAATTATATAACATTATTTTTCTGTACCCTCATCATTAATAATTGACACGTTTCAAATGTTATTGTCTAAAATCGACAAGTTACATTAACAATTTTCTCTCCACCCATCAATGTATTGGGTAGTTAGTTGGTAGGCTAACCTTTTATAATAGACCCAAAAAAAAAACAAAATTCATGGCAAGTGACGGAGATCACAATGCCTTTACATCTTTTGATCCGATCTCTCGATTAAAAACGCTTAAATCAATTTGTGTCCAAAGTCTTCTACCACAATTTTAACGATTATTTTCAAACACTTTATCTCAAATTACACGTTGTTACTCGAGGAAAGCTTTTATGGACAATTGCTCAGCGGCTGGACCTGGTTAATGGACAATTTTGTTCATAACAATGTTCATAATAATGTTTATAATGCTTCTACTTGGATTTAGGTACTGACACTGAAGAGATTGACCGATAGAAACGTGCTTTGGGCATGACCGTGTGCCCGAAGTGAGCTCTATAATTATTCCCTTTTGCTTCTGTAAAATTGATAAAACGTTTTATAGATCAAAATTATGTTGTTTTTCATGGTCTTCTTCAAACGTTTGTTTAACCCCTCAGGCCTCGCGCCAATTTTGTCGGAAGGTCGAAATATTTCCGCTTCGCAATAAAATTCAAATAAATGGAATATTTCTGAACGCATCAGAAAAGTAAAGGGTTGGTGAAATACGCTTTAAAATTTTATAAAAAAAGAATTTAATTTTTTTTTAATGCAAAGATAAAACAACTTTTTGCTCAAATTACGTTTTTTCTAACTGATAACGGAAAAAACACACACATATTTTACTAGGCAGATTTATTATAAACGCTTTCATCAATTCACTTTTTGTCGTTTCATGTAAAAATAATTAATAAAAAATTCCCAAAAGTTTCATTTTTTTTTTCAAATTGCGGTCGGAAACTTTGGTTTCATAGAGTTGTACATTTTTAATTATTTTGTGATAAACTTTTAGTCTTAAATATAAAGCGTGGTGTTTTTTCTTTATAATACAGTTTAGATCATAGGTTGATTTTGATCAAAGGTTGATTTTGATCAAAGGTTGATTTTGATCAAAGGTTGATTTTGATCAAAGTTTGAGAACTTATTTTACCCACCGCCCACTTTGAGAATATTTGTTTTATTTTACTTTTGTATACAATATTTTTTTACCTGCCCACACCCTCACAGTGCTGTCTTAACGCCCCCTAATTTTCTCTGGGTCTTCTTCTATCCCCCTGAAAGTCTCAAACGCCTACAAGGGGGCGTTATCAACGTATGGTTTAGATCATATTTCTAACCTTCATAATAAAGGAGACAAAACGATTTAATGAGAGCTATATGAGATTTTCCGAAAAGCGAACAAATTAACCTGGGTGGTTAATATGTATATTCTAATATTTTTTTATCTCAATTCTCTCTTACTTGTGTGAAATTCATCAAACTTTTGAAATTTTTTAATTCTAATTTTTTTTAATTAAACATTGTAAATTACATCAGATCATGGGTAATATTATACTGAGCCTGTCTTGCTCGGAAATCTTGTGTTGAGTTTCATAAAAAAATAAAAACTAAATCAAGTTTACAATATAATATGACAATCAAAATAAAAGTCAATCAACATCGTACTATTGAAAATACCTACGTACCTACTTATAAACTGGTTTAAAAAACCTTGATGTTTAATCAGTCTTGGCTGATAATCTATGACTAACGGCCGTTGTTTCCAACTTTTCGATCGATCAATCTGAGTGTCCGATCAGCTAAGTGATTTATTTAAAACGCTCGATTCGCCTGTTGATCGCTGGGTTGCGTTGGTAACAGCATATTTGTGCAACTGTTGAGTAAAAATGTTGGCTCAACAGTTGATCAGTAGGATTGGGAACAACGGCCGTTATTTCCAACTTTTCGATCGATCAATCTGAGTGTCCGATCAGCTATTGTGCCAGTCGGTAAAATTAAACTGTGGTAATGTTTTAAGGTTGTTCAGCTATATATTGTTCAGGTTTTGCAAAACATTTTTTTTTTTTTTACAGTTAATACCGCACAAGAGTCTCAACTGCTCCCGTCTGGAGCCAGTGAGACTATGGCATCCCCAATCGGGGTATGTTGTGAGGCTGAAGGTAGTGGGGAGGGGAACGAGATAGGGAATAGGAAGATGGGGTAGTACCTGGCTATTCAGATCTGGTCACTAAACACGGCTAAAGCCATTTTCAAGCAACGTTTCAATTCTGAATGGTGGTCTTACATCAGGGCGATACTGATAGTATCTTCCATTGGAACGTGCCGCAAATATACTATATATTATTTTAAATGAATAAATTGTGAAATACCACAAATATCAAATAAAATTTATTTGCGCACGCCGGGTTCGAACCCGCGACCTTCGGATTGTGAGTCCAGAGTCTTACCTCGGGACCACGGAGGCCCTCAAATATTAAGGAGTGGGAAATAATTTTTTTTTTCTTACTTTATTAATTAGCGTTCTATGTCATTGATATATCCAGGGGGTGATCTTTATGTCTTATGTCAACTAGCGATTCGGTTTTCGGTGTAGGTGCTTCTAGAAAGTATCTATTCAGTGTATTTGGGGTTGTGCCCAAGCGTTAGCATTGTAATATGGTTTACTATAGGAATACCGCTGATAGCTCTGTTGTTACCTCCCACTATATCTCATAAATGGCACGTAACAGAAAGAGGGGTTACAAAGGAGCTCTCAATGGCAGGAACATGGTCACTAATACAGGGCGGACATAAATATTCTAATATGTTGGGCAGGATGAATTTTATGATTCAATGTGATTAGAGAACTGTGGAGGATGGAAAGGGTAATAGTATTAAAAACATATTAAACATATTAAAACATATTCTGGTATAAATTATTTTAACAGCCTCCGATGAAATCTAAAACTTATCGAAAATATTCACGAATTTAATTTAACCAATTGAGGGCTTTTTGCCACAATATGGCACTATTTAAAATACTTTGGATTGCTTTGCTGCCAATTTTGGCAAATTATTTGTATGGCTTATTTGTAAGTAGAAGCTTACGATTTTTTTTATAAATCCTACGAATATGTGATAATCAATATGGGCTTGATAGAACAATAATCAGTTTATATGTC
The DNA here is from genome assembly GCA_936435175.1 of Glyphotaelius pellucidus. Taxonomy (NCBI): domain Eukaryota; kingdom Metazoa; phylum Arthropoda; class Insecta; order Trichoptera; family Limnephilidae; genus Glyphotaelius; species Glyphotaelius pellucidus. Next base: position 31,093,085 of record OW386548.1, on the reverse strand, counting down.
TCCATATTAAAATTCGGAGGTATGATTTTTTTAATGTGGGCGGAAAATATTCAAAATGATTACCAAAAAATCTCGAGCAATCGGAGAAAAAAGTTTTAAATTGCGCTGTCGCTCCAATGGATAAAATTGAAAAATGATCTAAAACTACTATAAAAGCTCATATCGTTAACATTTTTTTTAAATCTTGAAAGCTGTTTTTGATAAATTTGCGTTTTTCTACTTCTCTTTTTGTTATTATTTCCAATATTTGATTACTTATTTACATACACATAGGTATACGTATTTTACATTAGCTTCACATAGGAGGTCCGGAGGAAAATATTTTCATTTAGGGCCTATATCATCTTTGGGGATGCTGTAAGGGGGGTCTTTATAGGAGAGGACATTCTGAGAAGAAAAAAGGTATGAGGGGTGGGTAGGAATAAATGGGGTCACTCCTCCCACTGTGGTGAAAGGCGATGTTCCGAGAGAGTCCTGCTCGAGAGGTCAAAAAGTCTCCCTCAACCGGTCTCTCTCGATCCATCCTGTCACGCAGTTGGTGAATGGATTCATGGATAAACGATATTATATTTTTAATTTTAAAAAAAAAAACATAATATCGTTCTTAACATTTTAGTAACTGCATATCTTCCTAATCTTGCTTGTTTATCGAATGTTTTCTTTTTCGTTCATTATTTTCAAACTATTACAAACATTGATTTATAAAAACCTTTTTCCTTTTTCTAGGTGGCGAAAATCAAAAGAAAATCAACGCACATCCTTCTAGGTAAGATACCCCTGCAATCATTATTCGGTTTTATATCATTTTTTCCCTCGACTTTTTAAATTAAATTGATGCTTCACGGTTTGGATTAGAAGCGGTTCGTTTCTATAACATTTCTACGAATATTTTTTGGTCTTCGCATTCTCAGTGTTAAGCGAATGGAGTTTTTTTTCCTCTCTTGAAGATATGACTGCGTTTCCTTTGAGATGAACTACGAAACCCCAATGCATTCGATATAGTACCAAAAGGATAATTGAATAGGATAAAGGATAATTTAATAGATATAAATTACAACATTTTATGTGTATGGCTTTTGATTGTAGTGCAAATATTTTTAATGTAATATATATATCAACCACCAGTTTGTCAGTACGTTTTGCTTTTTTGACAAGTCACTATGGGAGTTAGGACCCTCCAAAAATCGTTGAAATTGCCTGGTTTGAACACCATCAACAGACAATGTGTTTTAAAAAAAGTATTTACAAACTTCACAATGTATTAAAAAAAAAAAGCGAAACATGCAGTTATATACAGCCTTACTAAAAACAAAACGCCTTAACGATCGTTAACGGCATATCTGTTGCTTGCGCGGTGAACTGCATTTTTACACCTTTACTAATAAGATGATCACATTATTATGTTAGTTGCATATTTTTTGCTTGATCTGCGCATGCGGCGGCCATCTTTTTTTCAATAAATTCGCGGGTTATTTTCTTTTGTGACGTGTGAAATTTCATGCGCAGTTATTTAATTTTTTTAAACATGATTACCTTTTAAATTATCGATTCACTATTATATTAGCATAATAGAACATGATTTCGGTTATTTGCGATATTTTTGTCAGTTTCTGTGGTTTCATAATGTTTCTGTTGTTGTTTTAATTTTGTTAACATAAAAATAAAAGTTATTTCGAATAAATTATTTTTTATCCACTTAAGTTCAATAAAACTTCCATAAAAGTAATATTATTTAATAACATAATAAGCTATAGTAACGTTTTCACATCCGTGGCCGTTTATCAATTGAGTAAAATTTTCACGGGGTTTTTTAGTAAGACTGATAGTATTTTTTTCTAATACAGTTGGTAATCGGTCTAGTTTTGGAGGAGAAAAATGTGGAGTACAAAATCCCTATTTTATATTTTACGATTATGTTTGGGTATTATCAGTCTGAAGTACAGTTGTTGTCCCTTTAGCTCCGTATTTGGGAGAAGACAACAGTGACAGTGACAACAACAATTTAGTAAAATACTTATTATTCAAACTGTGAAACTCTTAAGCGATCGATATAGGTACTATTTTATTAATAAATAATCCATTTCCCCCATGATCGATAGCCAACAGCTACAATATCCTCGTAAGTTTCAGATAGAATATATTACAATCCTATCTGTCAGATAAACTTGTACCTGTGTCTGTAGGTTTGTACCCCGCCTGAACCCTGTCATGTAACCTGCCGCATATAATCTGTGAGCGCACTAGTTATCCCGTAATTTATTATAATGTATTACCTCGCGTTAGGATTTTGGGAGATTTATGTGCGATCCTAGAGCATTAAATCGGCCAGTTTAATATAATGCCCGCTTTGGAATGATTGCCGCCTTTCGAGATCATCGTAAAAGGATAAAATATCGGATGCTTCGTCACGCGAGCTTAATGTTTTACATAGACTTTAATCATTGGCCGTTTAAGCTTGTCTAAAGACGGTCTGCTTAGCTTTTAATGGATAGTTGCCTCCAGACCTAGACGGACCGCACAACAACCTTTACCTCCCCCAACTGGCAAATAAATAATTAAGTAATCAAAAAATCAACCCGTTAAAATTTTTTTTTTTAACCTTTTAAATGTCAGGGAGGAAACGACGTAAAATCACGATGTTTTGAGTCTGACGTAATATTTCGTGCGTTTATTTTGTGCTATCGTATATTATATTTACTGAAACACATTCCTTGAACAATAAACGATGCATAAAAATAACATTACTTGCGTTTATTTGATGAATTTATATGTTTTTCGATCTTTTTCACGAGAACGACGCTAGCCCATTTGACAGCCCAAATACCGGGAAAAATCTCAGCCGGACGCCATAAAGAATTTAATATAAATTATTCCGAGTGGCTATGTGTGTTAACGGTATTTTATACCTTAAGAACAAGAATGCCTCAAGCGATTCTGACCTTGTTCTTTATACGTTTTCTTTATACATAAGGATTAAAATCGCATTCCAAAATAATTTTTTTTAACATTTTGGCGTGTGCGCCGGCGCACGAGTGGCATTTGACCTGTCTGACTATGTCTTTTACTTTTATATTTTTGGTTTGACTGAGGATTTTTCTTCCCGGAATCAACCACGCTAACAAACTTCCTAAATTCCGATTTTTAAAACCTACTGTTGACGTAAACATACGTACTTTTACCTATATATTTGCATTTCTACCTATCATATCTACCCATACAACATTCCCGAGCTGGCGACAGTACTCGGACCAGTCCCAAATGACAAGAATAATTTCTACCAGTCTGAAGTCTAGCTGTGTTATATGTGGTGCAATGGTCCATGGTGTTCTCTCTGTGCATTCATTATCCACTATTGACGAAGTCTAAGTGTGTTATATGTTTGCAATGATCTACATTGATCTCTTGGCGCATTTAATATCTAATTTCAACGCTTTGATCTCTCAGTTCTTAATTTTATCGACCAGCAACTCTCTTGTTTTTTCTCAAGTGTTTGTGTGGTAATAACCGCTGGAAGTGTCCGTCAGGCCGTGAGATCAACCAGGAGGAAGGATTTGTCATCACGTCATGTCGACATCAAAGTCCACAAAACAAATTTAAATACAGTCCACTATTTGAATCGCAGTGAATCTGGGTAATATTTTTGTTATTGTTTTTGGGGTGTTATGCCGATTGCCGATTTGTCAGGGTGGCCAAGTTTACAAGCACGAAAGTGTTCCGAAAACCTTTCGTGCTTGTAAACTTGGCACGAAAACACTTTCGTGCTTGTAAACTTGGCCACCCTGACAAATCGGCAATCGCCGAGCACTTAATCGAAACCGGCCATTTCTTTGGATTTGTTCCTGAAGTCCTGGGAAGACCCAAAACTTACAGAGCACGCCTAATTACGGAGGCAATTGAAATCCATAAAAACCCCATCAATATTAACAGAGACGACGGAGCTAAGCTCAATAGTTCTTGGTATCCAGTAATTGACGGCTACACCAAAGCTAAACGCAAAAAACCATGCTGATTTTTTTTTTCTAACACCAGCTCGTAGAGAAATGGAGCTGGCAGCACGGTATCGCTTCGACACACATAAGTAAACACTCTCACCAATATCATTTACTCATCTGCCCTGATGATGGACACTGTAACGCTGTCCGAAACGTTGGCTAAAGAAGGAGATAGCGAAACACGGCATAACACCCCAAAAACAATAACAAAAATACTTTTTGGCCGTGAAAACCTTAAAACATACCTGGGTAATATTATTTATTTGCGATTTCACATACGTCCGTGTATTTGTGAGTGGTTCCACCAAAAGTTGACAAAACGCATTATTATTGAGGAGTCTATCTGCCTAGTTTCAGTAACTGATGATTTACTTAGTGTCTTAATGATCAAACAGATTTTTGCTTGTGCACTGGAGTTTATATTGCACTTTTTTCGACATTTGATTATGTTGAATTTCAACAAATATGTACAAACCGACTTATTTTGGGCATACAAGCCCAAAACACATTTGAAGGACAAGATAACACTAATATGAAAGAGAACAAGACACAAAATAGAAAACGATAATGGTCGCAACTGGGACTCGAACCCAGAACCTCTCGTCTGACCGGGACGTGCGCTTTTACCAATTCAGCCATTACCACCTTCCATAAAACCGTCATAATTGTCAATCTCGTGTTTTAAAATTTTAGGATTAACAATATTATCTTCGACTATTTTTTTTTCATAACATGGGCAACAACGACGGCCTCCGTGGTCCCGAGGCAAGACTCTCGACTCACAATCCGAAGGTCGCGGGTTCGAACCCGGCGTGCGCAAATAAATTTTATTTGATTAATTTGTGTTATTTCACAATTTATTCATTTAAAATAATATATGATATATTTGCGGCACGTTCCAGAGTGGAAGATACTAATAGTATCGCCCTGGTGTAAGACCACCATTCAGAATTGAAACGTTGCTTGAAATGGCTTTAGCCGTGTTTAGTGACCAGATCTGAATAGCCAGGTACTTCCCCACCTACCTCTTCCCTATCTCCTTCCCCCCCCCCACTACCTTCAGCCTCACAACATACCCCAATTGGGGATGCCATAGTCTCACTGGCTCCAGACGGGAGCAGTTGGGACTCTTGTGCGGTATTTCATGTAAAAAAAAAAAAAAAAAACAAACAAATTTTTTTTGGAAACAATCGTTGGTAACATAGATAGCGTCTCGGTTAAATGAAATTATTGACCTTTTTTATAAAAGTATAAATGATTATTCAATTTTTTATAAGAAAAACTCTACTTATAACTTTTGAAGGTTATTCCCATCAATGTAATATATCAAACGAGAGGTTCTGGATTCGAGTCCCAGTTGCGACCATTATCTTTTTCTATTTTTCTGTGTCTTGTTCTCTTTCATATTTTCGTTTAGATTTTTATGGTATCTTCTTCTTCTATGATATATTACATTGATGAGAAGAAGTTATAAAAAGAGAGTTTTTCTTACAAAAAATTTAACATTACTTTTTATTCATTTTTGTTGGAAAACTTTTTCTAACTAAACATGCCTTCTCCAATCCTAAAACAAATCGTCAAAGAAAATTGATAAAGTTAAGTAGAAAGGGCTAGATTGTGTCTTATCTTCATTTTGATAATGATAAGTGATTAGGATCACCGTTCATCTTTAACCGTCACCGGCCCCAGAAAAAGTTCAGTGGGTAGGAGGTACCTGTTTCTTTTGTATTTCTTAATCAATGTAAGATGAGCGTGTAATAATGTCGTGTTGCATTTACGTTTTGTGACACTATCTTCCGGACAAACGATGAAAAATACAAATCGGTGATGTGGCATCAATCACTTGAAAATTTTATCAGAAACACGGAGAGCATTAGTTCCTATGTTCCCGATGGTTATCTTCACCGACAGCATAGACTGTTTTATTGTACTAACGATATAAAACTAACTTGCCAATGGTCATGCCAGTCGGAAGAGCTGTTTGTTGTTAAATAGAATCACTTCGAATATCGATACGTTTAACATCAATGAAGCACATTTTATACGGTGAGCTTTGTTGCTGTTAGTTTAAATCTGTTTATCTAATATAAAATATTTTTTCTCTTTTGAAAACGTTGTGAAATGTAAATTTTGTAATTTTTTAAAATGAATAAATTGAATTGAATTGATTCATGGGGCATCTTCATTCAATGAGAAAAAGCACTAAGATTGGAAGAAACTCAAATGTAACATTGTAATCAAATGTTCATTCAGTGACATTTTGATTTTTCGAGGTTGAAAACTTACCGTTAAATGCCGATTCTAAGGACGGGTTATTTCACAAAATTTGAACAATTCATCAAATTTAGAAGTTATTTTAAAAGTTCTGCGAAAGTTCTATTCAAGTTCTGTTATCATTTCAATTATGTGAAACAACTGTCAGTAACGTCATATTTACAGAACTTGAATAGAATCTTTACAGAACTTTAAAATTAATTAAATTTGATGAATTGTTCAAATTCTGTGAAACAAACCGCCTTAAGTTCGTTTCAACTTTTTCATTGTATCAGATTGTGGTCAGAAAAAGACTATCTATCATGTTGTTAAGCTTTGTCAGCGTGTTACAATTTGTTAAAAAGCTTAAAGTCACCTAGAATCCGCGTTGATTGGCCGTTTGACAACAATTTTACATTTGAATTTCTGCGAAACTACTGGGCTTGCGTTTTTTCTAATGGCTGCTTTTACTATTCCCTGGCCTGCGCCATCTACGATTGGGGGAGAGGCAAGAAAATGATTCCTTTTTTCCTTTGGAAGAAGCATAGGTACATTGTGTGTCTCATCTTTCGTCTCATCATTATGTAATGTGTAAGAAAGAGCTGCAGCATACTGCGATAAGAAACATGTTTATGGCCTTTTTCGTGAGGTCGCCGGCCGTAAACGTGGAAATATTAAAAGCGCTCAATGACAATGACGACACTTTTTAAGCCACTGATTTGCTACAAAACTACACCTGTAGATTGTTGTACCTTAACTACATAATGAAGACAATTTGGGAGGCGGGAATGGGTACCGCCGCCCCGGGAACCTTTATTGGATAACCAACACCTCTGCCATAGGTCACCCCAAGTGGTTCGCTACGTTTGGTGATTTAGCAGGGGTGCCCGGGTTCATGGGGTGAAGTTTGTCTAGGTCTTGGAGGCGGATGACCAGGACACACTGAACTCCAGATTCCTACCCACCCCTTAAACCTTTTTCCTTCCCAGAACTCTCCTTCCCTTCTTTTCCATAAAAAAACCCTCCACACAGCATCCCCAAAGATGACATAGGCCCTGAGGAAAATTATTTTCCTCGGGGCCTCCTGTGTGGAGCTCATGTAAAAAAAAAATTAATAATAATCATTCAAAAATCTGTTTCTGAAAAAAATTAGAAAATATACAGATTTAGGAAATGAGATTAAAAGAATTTGGCATTCTCAGACTATAAAAATATTACCATTTGTTATTTCGGCTACTGGCATTATACCTAGCTCTCTCATTCAAAATTTAGGCTTATTAGATTTGTCGAAGAATCTTTACATAAAAATGCAGAAAAATCAGTCATATTAAATACATGTAGGATTACGAAAGATTTTTTTTAAATATTTACATTGAGGGATCAGTAAGATTTATCGGTCCAGTTAGGAGTTCTACCGAGCCGAACCCTCTGATATGAAAATATCTGGAGTCGGTGAATTATTTTCCCATCTGGTCTCTGGTAGGTTGACATGTTGTTCTTGTATTGTTTTGTATTTATTATACTTATACAGTGCAATTGCATAGCGTGGATTGACTAGATGATCATTTGTGGAAAAGTGTGTGGAAGGGATAAGTTTTTCCCGTGGGGAAGATTTAACCCAGACACAAAGTTTAAAGAAAAATTTAGATGATTTGTTTAGCGCAGTTTTTGTGAAAAATCACACCTAGTCCACATAATGTGAAGATAATAGCAAAAACTTTTGATCTGTGCGATCTGGCTTTATGAAATTTCCACAGCTTTTTCAGACCGGATTTTCTAATCCAATGCTACTAGTTTCAGCTCGAATATATTGTTTGCATCATTAGCTGGGAGCAATGTTACAAAAAAAAATATGGAAAGACGCCATCTTATTTGGTGTAGTGAGGTCAGTGTTTGATAATAAAAATAAAACCGTATTGATCAGACTTTATTAGAAATGTTGAAAAAATTGTGTTAATGTTTTATCATACTCTCCCAGTCAAATTACAAAGTCAGCAAGTACCTAAGAAATAATCTTCTCTTCATCGGTGATATGCATCCTTCGCCTCTTCAACATTATAATCCGATGTAATAATGTCGTGTTATGTCGAGTTATACAATTATTTAATCCGTAAAACAGAAATGTTCATGACAGACACCGCGGTACCTAATATTTAATGGAATTTAATGGCTTGGACATTCTTGGGCTTTGTGAGAGAAGGCGGCGGCATGTTTTAAAATAGGAACAGAACACTCCTCCACCTGTGGGCCGCCAGACTAAACTACTTAATATATATTTTTTAATATGAATACATGGTTTGGAAAGGTGTTGAATTATAAATTTTATTCTGACTTAGATTTGCAGCTTACAGCCTTTCCGATCACTGTAAACTGAGATGCGTGTGTAGGGAGATTTTGCCAATTGATTGTGCGGTCAAATTTATTTACAAGTAACGTTATAATTTATAATAAAACTTGGTACAAAATTAAATTCGTTACGACTAGAGTGATACGGGAGGGAATGTAAAGTTACCGAAACAGGGGAACGCGAGCATCGGAATAATTTTGCAATATCATGCACTGGACCGGAGAGCGACTCTCGGGGATACCAGTCGGCAAAATTTTGCTTTAATAATTTTAAAGTTGTTCATAATGGAGTATTAACTGTTCGGAATCAGTGGTACTATGACATCCCCTATTGGAGCTTTTGTGAAGCTGAATAGGTGGGGAGGAGAAGGAGATTGAGATGAGGAAGGTGGATGGGTAGGGAAGGTAGCTATTCAGATCTGATCACCAATCAAGCCATTTCAATCAAAGTTTCGATTTTGAATGGTGGTTCTACAGCAAGGCGATACTGAGAGTATCATCCACTCTGGAACGAGCTGCAAATATGCTATGTATTATTCTAAAACTAGGTACCGCTGTCCGTTATGATCATTAAGGTACTCGTTAGGCCGACACTGGCCCATTTCAAATGTTGATCAAATTCTGACATATAACGTGATAACATCATGGCCGCTATACATGAAGGATGACTAAAATTTGATCAAAAATGAAATTAATGGTCCGAAAATCGGGAGCTTAACGGCGACCGTTCACATTTTAAACAAATTGAAATTGCCCTGATCGGTTATTCGACAGTCTTAAAAAATGGCTCGATGGTCGATTCGGCAGTCACCAACATGGCTCCGATTGTCGATTCGACAGTCGTCAAAATGGCTCTGATTGTCGATTGGACAGTCACCAAATGTGATGACTGTCGAATTACGAAATGGAACAGTTTCAATTGCTTAATAATTAATTAATAATTTACGTTAATGAAAGTGTTTTATAAAATTAAATTTATAAGTTTCTTTAATTACGTGTCTTCCTCTTAATTTCTATCTTGTGATTTTGTTATAATTAAAACGTGCAGCAAACAACTGTTAAAAAGATAATTCTCAAACAATAATTAATATACATTAGCCGTGAAGATCTGCATCAATCCATAACGAAAAAAACAAGAGCGATTTAAATTAAAAATTAACCACATCCATAATATCCAGTAATAATTAAAAGTCACGAACAATTTGCTAAAAAAACATGCTATTTTCAGAAAACCGTTGAAATAAATATGATGCATTATATTTTGTGCGATGGCTTGGGGTCAGGAATACCCATAATTATTTATTTATTTATTTATTTATAAATAAACGCTCTTTTTCGGGGCTTTTACATATATAGCATAGAAAAAACATTTTATTGTACATAACTGAACTGCCTCAATAACAATATTTTATATTTATTCAAAGATAAATTGAAGATGTCCACTGACTTGGTATAATTGTTTCCCTCTATTAGTATTCTGGGCAAAGAGGAATACATATGGTAGTTAGTCTATAGAACTATTGACTAGGATAAACCTATTACAAATTATTAACCTCAACATAGACTTGTCTTAGTGTGGTTAAAAATTGAAATGTAAACAATAATATACAGCCCTGACGAAGCTTGAGCTAAGCGAAACCTGTTGGCTGTTAATTATTAATTTAAACAAAAAGTGGTATATTCCAAAGTGCGTTTTTTTATTTTGTAAAAAGTGCGTTTTTTTTATTTGTAAAAATCAAAATATGCTCGCTTATAAATATTCATATGAGTACATGAGTTGTCTATAAATTGCTATATTAAGCATAAAAAATGTTTGAAACTTTCAAAATTCCTTCTTTCCGTCCTCGCGAAGGTTTCTGGATTATTACAGCCACATTACAATACATCTGAAAAGTTTTTTTAATCATTACAAAAACTCTTACAAAACTGTCAAAAATGTCGCAATTTGAGAATGACATTTTGCAAACCATTTTCGATGAATTTATTTATGGTACTAAAATCGAATAATTTGAATCTAATCGAAATTTTTATTTATTTTAATTAGGTACCAAATTTGATTGATTGTTCTTATAATACACTAAAATGAATGTTTGTAGTAGAATTTTTTTTTTTAAATTGCAATAGGTGGCACGCGAGCTGTTTGAAAATCTGAAAATACCGGAACTGAATATATTGAACGCGGGAGAGAGGAGGGGAAAGCGGGAGGGGGGTTCCCGGGAGAGGGGAAGGGGGGAGAGGGAAAGCGGGGAAGATGGAGGGGGAACGCGTGAGGGGAAGGGGACATGGTAGGGGAAGAGGAACAGGACGAATGGGAAAAGACACACGGAGAAACAATTTCTTTATTATTATTTATTATTTTAACTTTATGAGTAAAACCTCAAACTGTAATATTTAATTAAATGAAGACATTATGAGCGAAACTCAATCGAAAATCTGGAACAGAAAAATCAGAAAAAGATATTGGCACCTCTGGGACTCGAACCCAGGACCTCCCTACTTTCCGGGTTGGGCGCTCTTATCCACTGAGCTAAGGTGTCGATGTCTAATTCGGTCACTTTTAACTGTACCATACTTCGACTAAGAACCACCCATATTATCTTCATTTTTCTTAACGCATATTTTTTATTGGCTGCCATCTTTATGAATGATTGCAAGATTCAACTCGAACTAAATGCAATCTAGATGGTGTCTGGATAAATTATTATCCATTTTATTTAATGTGCGACATCTATTGACTCTTCTGCAAGTCTGGGATGAATATTATTATTTATTATTTTAACTTTATGAGTAAAACCTCAAACTGTAATATTTAATTAAATGAAGACATTATGAGCGAAACTCAATCGAAAATCTGGAACAGAAAAATCAGAAAAAGATATTGGCACCTCTGGGACTCGAACCCAGGACCTCCCTACTTTCCGGGTTGGGCGCTCTTATCCACTGAGCTAAGGTGTCGATGTCTAATTCGGTCACTTTTAACTGTACCATACTTCGACTAAGAACCACCCATATTATCTTCATTTTTCTTAACGCATATTTTTTATTGGCTGCCATCTTTATGAATGATTGCAAGATTCAACTCGAACTAAATGCAATCTAGATGGTGTCTGGATAAATTATTATCCATTTTATTTAATGTGCGACATCTATTGACTCTTCTGCAAGTCTGGGATGAATATTATTATTTATTATTTTAACTTTATGAGTAAAACCTCAAACTGTAATATTTAATTAAATGAAGACATTATGAGCGAAACTCAATCGAAAATCTGGAACAGAAAAATCAGAAAAAGATATTGGCACCTCTGGGACTCGAACCCAGGACCTCCCTACTCTTCGGGTTGGGCGCTCTTATCCACTGAGCTAAGGTGTCGATATCTAATTCAATAATAAATAATAATATTCATCCCAGACTTGCAGAAGAGTCAATAGATGTCGCACATTAAATAAAATGGATAATAATTTATCCAGACACCATCTAGATTGCATTTAGTTCGAGTTGAATCTTGCAATCATTCATAAAGATGGCAGCCAATAAAAAATATGCGATAAGAAAAATGAAGATAATATGGGTGGTTCTTAGTCGAAGTATGGTACAGTTAAAAGTGACCGAATTAGATATCGACACCTTAGCTCAGTGGATAAGAGCGCCCAACCCGGAAAGTAGGGAGGTCCTGGGTTCGAGTCCCAGAGGTGCCAATATCTTTTTCTGATTTTTCTGTTCCAGATTTTCGATTGAGTTTCGCTCATAATGTCTTCATTTAATTAAAAATTTCTTTATTAGTGGCATCGCAACTTTCTTTATTAGTGGAACTCGCTAGTTTAATATAAAATGTCACACTCCAAATTATTTGCTTCCTTCGAATAAATTAATATTAATTTATCTCTCATCAAATTTGAAGTCTCAATCTCTGAATCCGTAAGTTTTCAACTCTACCACGGAGATCGTCTAAAGGCCTTCGCTCACGGGGAAACTGAAATGAAACCAGTTGTCAACGCACCAGTATTTTTGCTTGTGTGGCAGTTGCTTTCCAGTTGCCTTGTTAACAGGTTGCCATGGTAGCGCTCACGAATTTCGAATTGCGTTGACAACTGGTTTCATTTCAGTTTCTCCGTGAGCGAAGGCCTTAATTGAACTAAAAATATATCGATAACTTAATGTAAATAACACATATTTGCGGAAATAAGTTACAAACTAAATTCTAAACCATCGATAAAATAATATTACCGTCTACAAATTAAATGAAAAAGCTGTCATGAATTATTCTAAAAATAACAACTCAATAAGTGCCTCCTTAAGATCCTTTTCAATTTGTAAGTACATCTAACGAAATCTATTAAGTTATAAAAAAATCTTCGGTCATTGAATCTCCAAATACAGTGTGGGATAAAAATAGTTGAAGTCGTTTTTTAAAAGGTTATGTCTGCGTCGTAAAGTCCCTCGTTCCTGTCCCTGGGTCGTGTTCGCGGTTACCAGAACACAAAGGACAATCAAAAACCCTTTCATAAAACATAACGGGATGGTTTGTTCACGGGAAAAGACGAGCTCCGCCTGAACTAAATGTTTGTTCAATGGATCTATTGGACTATTGAAGATGCAGATGATGGATGGCAATTGAGATAATATAAATAATGTTAATGATTGGAGTAACCAGTGGGAATTTCACTGAACTTGACTTTATTGTATTTTATTGGGAGTTCAATCTGAGATCAAAAGCAGGAGAACATTTTTTTTCACATTAGCTCCATACATCTTTGGAGATGCTGTGTGGAGGGTCTTTTTGTGGAAAGGAAGGATAGGACAAGTTCTGGGAAGGAATAAGGTATGAGGCGTGGGTAATCCATCCCTCCCACTGAGATGCAATGTAATAGGTCGAGAAAATCCGGCTGGAGAGGTAAAAACGTCTCCCTCAACCAGTCTCTTCTGATCCAGCCTGCCACACCGTTGCCAAGACCTAGACAAATCTCACCTCATGAACCCGGGCACTCTTGCTAAAATAATTTTTAACAATAACGTCAATTCCCACAGATATGTGAAAACATCCCATTTTGATATTTAAAAACAATTTAAAATATGATAAACATAAAAAAATCTATAGATTCTTTCAAAAACCCTTGACGGCCTCCGTTGTCGAGGGGTAAGGCCCTTGACTAGCAACCCGAAGGTCGCGGTTTCAAATCTCAACGTGCCCAAATAAATTTTATTTGATTAATTTGTTTTATTTCACAATCAGTTTATTTAAAAATAAAAATATTGTATTTTCCACGTTCCAGAGTGAAATATACTCTCAGTATCACCCTGGTATAGAACCACCATTCAGAATTGTAATATGCTCGAAATGGCTTTAGCTTTGTTAGATGGATGTATCTGAATAGACAGATACTTAGCCTACCTTCCTCTCCTTCCATCTCCTTCCCCTCGTCACTACCTTAGCCTCACAACATACCCCAATTGGGGATTCCATAGCCTCTCTGTCTCCAAACAGGAGCAGTTGGGACTCGTACGAAATTCACATTAAAAAATAATAATAATAATGAAAAATGCTGATTCCGTGCAATTTTAGTGTTAACAAACTTCATGGGTGTTACTGCTAAGCCAGCAAAGGTGAACATACGAAGACATTTCAGAGACAAAACAGATTTCCGGAAAACATGAATAAACATGAATTCCGAAAAACAAAATACACAGGTTTCCGAATATATATGGAAATACGTTAGATATCAGAACAATTCTCTATCTTTTGTGAGAACGAGATCGTTCTCCCGCGAGATGTCCTGTCACATTGATGTGATTTTCTACAGCTGTTAAATGAATGAACAATCATGCATACTTGCAGGAATTCGTGTTTAAAACGACCCAAACTAAAATACGTGACAGCTCACAACTGAAATTTTGTAATCGGCCGATAGAAAAAGCAAATAACAGACGTAGAAAATCACATAAACCTGACAGGACATCTTGCGGAAGAACGATCTCGTTCTCACAAAAGCTAGAGAATAGCTCTTCAGAACTGGCTATTAAAATTTATATTACTTAGTTATATTATTTATTTTTATTAAAATTCTCAAGAGGCAAAATTAAAATTTTTTAAAAAAATTATGAAGCATTATGACATTAAAGCCACAATCGCATTGTTAGGATTTATTTAAATGTAACCTACCTCTAACCCTTTTCTTTCAGCTGCTTTCACTGAAGGGCTATAAAACCCCCGGAATCCGGTCAATTGAGCGATTAAAGTCGGGTCGCATCCATTTCTTACTATTATTTACGATCGCGTATCGCTTTACATAAAAAGACCCAGGGTAAATTGATAATATTAATGCCTTTCTGAAGGCAAGGGAACGAATGGGTGTAAAGGGTATTTTATGATTGGTTTCACGGTAATAAAATTAATAATCAATGACATAAAATCACCAATCGCACGTATTGCCTATAATATGTCTTAATCACATTTTTTATTGGATTAAATTATTCGAATCCTTACACATCAATCTGTCTCTACCGAGGAACGAATCACATTTAGGAAGATACATATTCTAATCAAATCCTTGTACTATTTTACCGCCCGTCATAAAATTTTGCTTTTGCTTTCCAAAGTACGCTCAGAATATTTTGTTATTAGTAGTTAAAACCAGTTAGAAGCCTGATTGAATACAACTCAGTAGTTTAGTCCCTATCTTACAAAATTCATATTAATAATATTGAGCGAATACGAAAAAAAAATTTGCGTTTTATAAATATTAAATTACATATCCCAGTAGAAGACTTAAAATACAATTTCTTATTAAATACTCTAAAAATACATACATTAGAAGACAGACGTAAAATAAACGATTTAACAATTTTATTCAAAACACTTAACTCTGAATTCGACTGTTGTGAACTCCTGCCACTCATTAACTTAATCAACTTGGCGAGTTTTGTGAATCATCTAAAAAATTTATTTCAACACTATTACCAAATACATCTTGTAAACCTATAGATTAGCTGTATTTTTCGGTTTCTGTTTCTATGTTTGTATGACTTGTTGTATAAGTTTTATATGTAATTTTATTTTTAGCGTTTCTTAAGTTTCAAAGTATCTGTCGAATTAAAATTACACTACAAATCATGTAAAAGCCCTCTGGGCGTTAAATAAATAGAAAATAAAAAATAAAAAATCCTGTATATTTTCTACCTGTACAGAGTATGATTAAAGCAATGTATGTACATTTTTACGTAGCATCGCGTTCGGTGAATGCAATTTTTAGCCATAATCTGTTATGATGGTTTGTCTAGTCTGTAGTTGGAAGAAAAATTGTAGAAATACGAGTATATTGTAAATTTGTACAGAGACCTTGAGGTGCTTTTTCACGAAAACGGCGCAATACAAATCATCCAAATATAATTATTTATCTCCATTGAAATCACTATATCATGCGCTTGGAAAATTATTCTTGACCTGTCTTTGGGTTATTAGGTGCGTAAGGGTTCTACCTGTATTTCAGTGGGAGATGCTCCGAGGAATGGTCGGAAAACACGCCGAACGCACGCCCATCAATTTACTGGCTCGCTTCTACAACTCGTTCGTGTTTTCAACAGCTCGGCTGTTGGTTTTTTTGTTTGCCGGCCTTTGTCTTTTCTTGCCGACTTACACCAAAACGAGTCGAAGAAGCGGTGACCGGACAATTCAGAAACATGCGATTGCAACACCTCCTTAGAAAAGAATTTTTTTTTTTTTTAATGTGAATACCGCACATCCCATCTGGAGCCAGTGAGACTATGGCATCCCCATTTGGGGTATGTTGTGAGGCTGAAGGTAGTAATGAGGGGAAGGAGATGGGGAAGAGGAAGGTGGGAATGTACTTGGCTATACAGATCTGGTCACCAAACACGGCTTAAGCCATTTCAATGAACGTTTCAGTTCTGAATGGTGGTCTTACAGGGCGATATTGAGATTGTCTTCCACTCTGGAACGTGCCGCAAATATACTACGTATAATTTTTTTTAATTAATTAATTGTGAAACACGCCGGGTTCGAATTCGCGACCTTTGGATTGTTAATCGAGAGTCTAACCTCGGGTTCATGAAGGCCGTAAAAAATTTAAAAAATATATGGTTATTTATGTAGGCTTAGGTTATGGGCTATTTAAAAAAAATCATAACTTTTCAAAGAGTTGTTGAAATTGCATGATTTTGAGTTGCCATGGAACCGAAGAAAGGGCCCGTTCTCATGAAGAACCGGTGCACTGGGCACAATGCGGCTAGCCCTTTAAATCAGGCTACATTAAAATATCTGTAGAACACATAAATACAAATAATAGATACCTACTGTATAAAACTACCTCCTAAAACTAAACTGCAGATAAACATTAATGCCTCGTATCCGAGCACGAAAATAAGAGGATGGAGAGATATGTAATTACGAATGTTGGAGAGAGCGCGCTAATATTTCAAACGATAAAAGTGAAGCGAAAATTGTGAAAATGCTTAATAAAACACGACTCGTTTAGAAAAGAGCAAAAATCTCGTGGGGGTTGTCTAAAACAACATTCAAAGAAAAACTGTGAATTTTTCATACATATAACTTGTTAAATAATAGAGACAGGCTTGAAAATAAAAAAAATCGGAGCATACTTTGCGATTTTTTTCTACCGAAGGAATTTCATATGATTTGCGTTTCGGCGTGGGGAATGTAAAGATATTATTTTAAAAAATAACTTAAATTTTTTTAAGAGCTTTAAAACTTCAAATGTTCTAGGGAGATATGCAAGAAATCGGTAGAAATTCGGGTAGCGCCGCCTTAAAAACTGCTTATTCAACAACAGATACACTATAAAACTTTTCTTATTGAATTATGTATTCTCATAACTAATTGCAGATGCAATAAATAACAACTAGAGACATTCTTCCAAAAATGATTTAGCGTTTTTGCTATTAGAAACATTTTAAATTCTCATAACAGTTCTTCCGTTATTTGACTTCTGACTGAGTTCACCCATAGAGAATTCCAACTCACGCAGTTCTGCACCAGACCTCTGATTACAGTTCTATATTGTAATATCTATGGTCTTAACACCAGTGGCGTGCAGTCCGTTAACGTTGAAAAGCTGTGCCTAACCTAAGAAAAACGAATAAAATAAATTTAGACAACGTGAACTTAAAATAATATACAACACATTTTTGACCAAATTCGTGATAATTTTTGGTATCTATGCTTTTAACAATAATGCAATAATTTTTTCTATATTTTGTAGTTACCACCTCTCTTGTAGCTACACATTTGACATCTTCATTCTAGTTTTTTGAGCGGGATATATAACGAAAATCCTTGCATCGCATGGTGTCATGGCCGATGCCACGACACGAGAATTTATGAACTGTAAATCCTTTTGTTGATGTATAAAGATCATGGATTGTGTTTTGAAATTTGATCGTAGGAAAATAGGTTTTGAGAGGAAGTCTCTTACCTTTGACGGCTTCTTATGGCGCTTCAGGATCGATCCTGGGTTCCCAATATATCGGCACAACACCAGGTTTTAAGCAACGACACTTTGATTTAATAAAAAATGAAATTTGGCTATTATTTGCGATATTTCGAACGGGCGAGTCGTGAGCCATGTCACTATCAAATTGCAACTGTTCAAGTAGGTAATGTAAACTTGGGTGGCAATATTGTTCAATTTTTCACATGTAGGTAGGAACATCTTCTTCTTTTCCTGGTAAAGACTTTGAGGAAAGGAGGAAGAGAAAGGAATACATGATTGAAGGACTTGGGGAATATGGATTAAGTTTTTTTTTTTAAAACTGTTTCAGAACCAAACACATGGGTAGGCACTTCTTGCACTGTAGCCGAATGTACATTACGCAACTAATTGCATGCGTGTTTCAAATAATTGCTTGATACAAAAAAATAAATTGTCTTAATTGCGCACACTTAGCGTCGTGCAAACTTCAGTATCACATCAACAATGGCACCATCAAGATCAAAGCTTTTTTTTGCAATGCACAATGATTTCGTACATAACTCTCACACAGTTACAAGGAACACACGTGTCTCTTCAGCTGAAAAAGTTTCGCGACACTAGTTGCATCACGTTTTTACGCTACGCAATCAGTTAGCGCGATTCTTTTTTGTGACATGCAACTAATGCATGCATGATGAAACTATGTATTTACATGTGAAACTAGCAGTGCAACTAATGACAAGATATAATTTGTACACAACTAGTTGGGTAACGGAAATTTGGTTTAAGGGTGGAGAAAGACACCGCCTACTGCCAGTATATTTTGAACTGACATGAAAACTACTTTATTTTCTAAATATTAACTCCACACAGGAGGCCTTGAGGAAAATCAAGTCCCTCAGGGAATATGTCATCTTTGGTTACGCCTTGTGTAGAGTCTTTTTAAGGAAAGGAAGGAGATGGTATGAGGAGTGGGAGAGAGTATGGGGTCCGTGTGCCCAGAAGTGACGGACGTATGAATCCATCCCTCCAATTGCAGTGCAAATCGATGGGTCGAGAGGCCGATCTGATCCGGCCCGACACCCATCCGCCGTCATGACCTGAACAAATCTCACCCGAAAAATCCGAACAACCATGCTAAATCAACAAACGTAGTGAACCACTTTGAGTGAACTATAGCAGAGGTGTTAGTTATCCAATGAAATATTGTCAAATTTGTTTTTCCTTCGCTTATCTTTCGCCCGCCACTGATAGAAAGTAAGTCAGTACTTAGTACCTTTATTGTAATGTCTATGGTCTATGTACAGTAAGTTGAGTTTGTACTAAGTACCCTCGCTTCAATGCTTTCTATGTTAACCATTCACCGCTCGAAGAATGGGCGTTTTAATTACTGTATTGTGAAGATAGAATCTACCTTTGTTGTGCATTTCTAACGCGGATTTTGTTGTATAAGTTCAAATCCAAATTGGCGCTTACTTACAATCGGTTTAGAAATGAAATGTAGAAATTTAATAAAGTTTAACTAAAGGATTTTCAATTTTCACTAGAACAACTCTCTTTTTATAACTTTTGAAGGATATTCCCATGAATGAAATATTTCATTAAAGAACAAGATAACATTAATAATCTAAAAGAAAATATGAAAGAGAACAAGACATAAAATAAAAAAAAATAACGTTCTTAACTGGGACTCGAACCAAGAACCTCTCTTCTTACCGGGACAAACGCCTTACCAATTCGACAACTGAGAAAAAATATTACTAATAATAATAGTTATTATAAAAATGTTTTTTTATTCCAGGATGTGCGGAAGATAGTGCAATCCCACACATCCCATATAATTGAACATATTTACACAAAATATTTTTAAATAAAGAACTACGTAGTTACATAGAATAAAAATAAAATAATAAAAAAATAAATAATCAAATCTATGTAGGGCGTGGTCTGGGGTGAGCTCGGGCCCAGCGCTCACTCAGGAGTGGGGTTTGGTGCTGGAACGCTGCGGTCACCACTGTATTGTCGGAAACCATTAGCCGCGTCCTGGCCCCAGTGACCCGATGTCTCATCAGACCGGCGAATCCGTGCAATACTAGTTCCGTGAACATTGTCGATGCACTGCTGTATCTTCTGAATCCAAATAAAGTTTTACACGCATCATTATATTGGATCATCATCATCGAGGTGGTTCGGTAGTGACACCATGTTTCACATGAATATACTCGTAGACTAGTGCAAAATGAATTGAACAATGTTTTTTTCACATGGTTACTGCATTGGAAGAATCTTCGGGCAATCAAACTGGACAATACACTTAATAAAAATTGATTATTCATTTAGACTTTTACAAAAAGGTCAAAAGGTATTCAATATAAATTAAATCGAATATACTTCGATTCCTAGCTGAGAACCATAGATATCCCTCGACCACCTTGCATACAAATCATTTCAAAAGTTTGTCTTACAATTTCACTTCAAACAATCAAATTTAGCTGCAATATCATTCATATCGCACAAATTCTCTACCTAGCATGGTCGATCGATATAACCCTATATCAATACGATATTGCCCAAATCCGTCATCTATGGTCAGTTAGCAGTATTTGCGATCACGGTCAACAATAATTGGTAAGAGAAATTCCAACCGACGATAGACAAATTTTAGCCCGGAATCCATAGTATCAGATAAGTTTCGGTTAGCTCTCAATATATGCATTTATTTGAATTATATCGTTCGTTAATCCAAATTACTGGCTTATTTAATGAACGTATTGAACTAACGAAGATTTTTGTATTGGAAGTAGTCATATACGCGATCCATAGGCTATATGTAATTTAACTAAGACGCGACCAAATTATTCCGTTAGAATTTTGATAAACTAAAGTAGCTGAAATATGACTAAAGAAATGATTAACTAATTAACTCCCGTGTAGTGTCAAAAAGTAAATGCAGACTGCCAATGCATATTTAGGGTCGTATTTCAATTAAACATTGTCAAATTATTAATATTTTTACGTATTTGACTGGCGTTTGACGTTTCTGAATGTGAATTTATGGACAGATCCGCCGGTGTTTTTTTTTACATAAGCTCCACACAGGACGCCCCGAGGAAATAATCACCCTCAGGGCCTATGTCATCTTTGGGGATGCTGTGTAGGGGTTTTTTAAGGTAATGGAGGAGAATTCTGGGAAGGAAAAGGGTTTAAGGGGTGGGTAGGAATCTGGGGTTCAGTCTGTCCTGGTCATCCGCCTCCAAGACCTAGACAAACCTCACCCCATGAACCCGGGCACCCCTGCTAAATCTCCAAACGTAGCGAACCACTTTGGGTGACCTACGGCAGAGGTGTTGGTTATCCAATAAAGGTTCCCGGGGCGGCGTTACCCATTCCCGCCTCCCAAATTGAGTGTTGCCAGCGTATATCAATTTCTAATTTATTCCCCACCAATATCGGTTCGGCTATCAACAGTGAAACCATTCTAGGGATATCGATATAAAATCATCGGAAGTTACTCCTAACGATCCGATATTGTAAAGATTTCGATTTCACCATCCTTTCCTTGGCGAAATCGATAAGGATTGATAGGATAACTTTCGGTAACATCTCACCGTTCCCTAGGACGATGAGAAGATTTCGAAATAACTAATCGAAAAGTTATCGAAATAAATAATAAGATCGCTAACGTGCAAACAACAGATGACGTCGAATATATAAAGAGCACATTATGAACTGTTAATAATTCGTTGGCGATCTGCAATCATGCTAGGGAACAATGAGAAGTTACCAAAAGTTATCTTATCAATCCTTATCGATCGACTGTGCTAAGGTTCGTGCTCCAGACAGAATAATCTTGTTTATTTTCGAGGAGGACTAAAAGTCGGTCGCGGCGGCAAGTATGAGTACATTTGCATTGCCCAGTCAGTGCCCGACCCCAAACACGTTCCCAGTGGCCTACAAATTATGCAGCCGGCCCGAGGGGCTTCCGTCACGTTTGCGTAACCATTATCCAATACGCGAGTCACACACAGACACACAGTACACACTGGATACTGCATGCTGGATAATGGGTCACAATCGTGAAAAATGCCGTTTCGTGTCGTAATGGCGACCCAGGGGCGGATTGACACTAATAAATAAAACCAATTTTCTTAAATGAACTCAGTATAGAAATAATTGCTGTGAATATGAACCACAGGCAATTTTCATTAACTGTGTGCGCCGCCTTGCATTTTGTCTGGCTGTAAATTTGTTTGTGTGCTCCGTTGCCATTTCAAGATGGTGGCTGTTTTAAAGGTTCAGTAAAGATTTTTTTCAAATGTGAAATTGTCATATTTATTTAGAGGCTTGCCAGAAGCTCTAGATGCTGCTCTTGTGCTGTGGCTGCCGTGGGAACATGTTTCAATTGCTTTTTCTTTCTAATTTATATTTCTCTTTAAATGCTGTCTCTCCGCTAGCTTCAAGAACGAGAACAAACTGCCTCGGATGAGAACACTTAAAAAAATTTTTGGTATGTATAATTGTATGTTGTGCCGTGTAGGGACAGTCGGGGGCTTTTAGAATCATTTCAAAGTAGCTTCGTTTAAAAAATAAATATAGAGTCTTGATGTGAGAACCGATAGAGGGACCAATCTGGTCCTTAAAACGGTTCGGGAAAGTGGTGGGTGCCCTCGACTGTCATGTTTATTTGGGCTTTCTTATTTTGTAAATTTGAAAAAATATTCTTGTAAAGATAACTTTTCTTTTGATAAATCGCATAATTCCTCATTTAATTTATATATTAAATAGTGACGTAAAATATTTGGTTCATAATTAAGTTTAAAATTTAAAGTTAAGTTTATAATTAATTAAGTAGTGGAAAAAAGTTTCATCAAATGTAATTAGTATTAAGTAATCAATTCGAAGTAATTTGGATACTACCGCCCCGGGAACCATTTTTTTCATAAACAACACATCTGTAATAGCTCCATAGGTCACCCCAAGTGGTTTGGGTGATTTAGCAGGGGTGCCCGGGTTCATCGGGAGAGGTTTGTTTAGGTCTTAGTGAAGGATGTGCCTGTTAACTAGTTGTATGGCGAGCCAGGTCAGTGAGCTTTCACTCTTTCCTTTCCTTAAAAATTCCCTTCTACACAGCATCCCCAAAGACTATTTAAGCCCCGAGGAAAAGAAAAATGTCCCCAAGGTCTCCTGTGTGGATTTATATAACAGTGGATTTTAAGTAATTACAATTCTCATGAATTCAGAAAAAAATATGATTTTGACGGATTAGAAACATATTTTTTTGGAGTACACTGTTCACAAAACTCAATACAATGAAGGGGGGTTAGGGTGTCGTTGAATTCTGTGTAGTGGTATATTGAATTGGGCCCTGGTCGTAGAATTACTACAATAGTTCGGTACTGACCTTGTGTTTGTGGCCGGCACAAGAATTCAGGGCTGTCAATTGTGATATGCAAAATTTTAAATAAAAATAATAGATATAAACAGTATTTTTTCGGTGGACAACGCGAAGATCCCATAGTCCGGCCCTGTATGCTGTTTTATGGTACTCTCCCACCGACGGGAGATCATATCGTATCTGTATAACTGTACCCGCTATCCGCTCTATACCAGATTCAAAATGGCGCTGGCAAGAGGCACAAGGCAGGAAGGAAGCCTCCCGTTATGTCATGCTAAAACTGAACCCAATCTAAAGCCTGCAGATTGTTTAAGTACTTAGATTATACTCTACATTATGGGGAGATGCGGGTTAGATGAGAAGTCCAGGCAAAGTTACGATTCAACTTACTAACTTCATGGATACTTAGTTCATGGGGTGAGGTCTGCCTAGATCTTGGCGGCGGATGCGTCTGCTCATTTACTGCGTCGCCTTGCACCGCTGTGGGAGAGATGAATTCATACGTCCGTCACTGACCCCCAGATTCCTACCCATCCTTCATACTTTTTTCCTTCGAGAACTTCCTCTCCTCCCTTTTTTTAAAAGACCCTCCACACAGCATTCCCAAAGATGACATACGCCCTTATAGAAAATATTTTCCTCTGGGCCTCCTGTGTTGGGTTACTTTAAAAAAAGCCTTAGATGAAGCTATACGTAAAATCCTATTTAGATTAATCTTTACGACGAATCGGTTTATATTATGAACGTCAAAAAATATGTTACGGATAAATTGAAGCTTTCACTAGCTTTTCTATGTATTGGAATTACAATAAAATATTATTTACATAGCAAAAAATATAAGCGTAAACCACTAAAAAAATGTTTTTGTATAACTTAATTTGAAGTAATATACGAAACAATTTTTTTTAAATACCCCTTTATGGCTAAGACTATTTTTGAGGTTTTGTATGTTCTAACTTTTTTTCATTCTTATAAAATAATGCACAAAATAAATAAAAACCATTTTTTCGCTTACTTGCCTCGTGCAAATAAGACGCTCGATTTTAAATTTTGAAGGCGTGAGAATCGAAATATTTCCAGCGTTTATATTCCTCTTATCAACGTATTTTTTCATTCATCAAACCTCAAGCTACTAACTTTCCCGTGTCTCCTCTGTATTGTCGGCCACTACGGCATCTAAGAGTCTGTTCTCTACATCTCGGTGTTGGTATAGGAGCAGATAATAAAGCCAAAGTCTTCGGTCCAGATAACGATCTTGCCCCGTAACCTGCAGATTACCTATTGTTGGCCGCTGCGGTATCGGAAGGTAGGTTAGTGTAGATAGCTTATAAATGTGCCCTATAGCCCTACAGGTGTACATAATTGCAAACAACGGTTTAAAACCAGGCGAGCACTATTTTAGATTAATTTTTACTACGAATCAGGTTACATTACAGATACAAAAAATATGTTTTCGATAAAGTGAAGCTTTTTCTACCGTTTCCATCGAGTAGAATTAAAATAAAATTATTAATGAATTAATAAAAAATATAAGCGCAAACTACTACAAAATGTGTTTTTTCATTTCAAATGTATGAACCCAACTATTTTTTATACAATTTTATGGCTAAAGTTATCTGTGATAGTTTCCGTTGATTATTCTTTTTTTTTTCTTATGAAATTATTCACAAAATAAATTAATACCACATTTGCACTTGAAGCGATTTTTATTCCTAAAGGTGTATGTCATAATAGGAAACCGGGCGGCACTTTGTCCATACAACGTATTCCTCAATTTCCTCTGTGGATTTTGACGCTGGTGCAAATATTTTTTAATGTAATATAGATATTGACCACTAGCGTGTTGGTACGTATTGCTTTTTTGATAAGTTACTTCTTAACCGGTTGAATGCCTCGGGGTTTTACGGATGAAACTCGAAAATTTCGCGATGTTTTGACTTTTGACGTAAATTTTGTCGGTTAATTTTATGCTATGGTATATAATATTTACCGAAATACGTTCCTTGAACAACGAACTACACCTACAAATACTTTTAGTTGCTTTTATTTGACAAATTGATAGGTTTATCGATCTTTTTGTGACACGCGACGCTCAAAGTTTGACAGTTCGAATCGTGGTGGAAATGATCATTTCCAAAGTCATTGAAATGTCCATAGACAATTATTTGAGTGGCTAGAAGTGTTTCTTATATCTGTTACGTCAAGAACAAGAATGCCCCAAGCGATTCTGACCTTGTTCTTCATACATTTTCTTTATACATAAGGTTTAAAATTGCATATCAAAAAATAGTAGTTGGGACCCACCAAAAATCGTTAAAATTGCCTGGTTTGAACGCCATCGACAGACGTTCAGTATACAAACTAGACATTGTATTTTTTTTTTTAAAGCAAGACGTAATACAGACATAGAATATTTTCTTCAAATACAGTAAGTAAAATAATTCATTAAAAACTGTTCAGTTTTAGAGGAAAAAATGGGAAATACAAAACCTCGATTTTGATGATTTCATTTAGGTATTATCAGCTTGAGGTGCAGTTGTCTCTTTCACTCAGTAACTCAGTATTCAGGGGAGTAAGAGCAACAGTGACAGCAACACTTTGATAAAATTCCTAATGTTTAAATTTCTAGAGGACTGGATATCCTCTTAAGAGAGAATAACCAGACAAAACCGGAAATATGTCATTTTTAAATCAAATTTTAGACATATTGACTCTTTTCCACAAAAAATTATAAATCGATTTCGAAAAACTGTTATTTTATCAAGGAAAGATTTGTTTTAAATTTTGATAAATTTTGTTTATTTTTGTACAATAAGTTTTTACCGTAGGTCTTTGGCAGATTTGTTAAATTTTCAAACAAAATTTTGTGTTACATAACATTCATTTCAAATCATATAATCATGCAGTAAAATAAATCAATTAATTATTTGGGAAAGCTACTTTTCATAATTTTAATTTTGGTTCAAATAAAATCATTAAAAAAAGATCCGCGCCCTTGTTTTATGACGAAAATACTTCAGTTTGTCTATTTATTTACGGTCTTAGAAACTAATATATTAAAAAAAATGCATTCTTATTTTGCTTTGACATTATTGAAAAATTTTAAACATTTATGATCAAAAAATAGTTAAAAATGATACAATTTTAATAGTTTTATCATTACGAGTTTGAGCATTTTTGATAGTAGGTATTTATCAAAGCAAATTTTGGATGAAATAAAATCGATATTGAGTTATTATGTTAAAATGCTGGTATGGAGAATAATTAATCATTCTCATCGGAACCGCCCTGTACAGTTGCAGGGGTACGCGATCGCAAGATCATCGTTCGATGAAATTTAAATTCTCGGCCGCTGGTTAATTCAAGATTATTAATGGCTGTTAATATTCTTGAAGCACTTGGAATTAAAAATAACGTAAAATCGAAGCAAGTGCTGCGAGCTCCTAGCAAATCCACGGTGGATTTCTTGGCAGGTTAGATAGAGGTTAAGTCATTTTTTACACCAGTAAACTCTTCCGCATAATTTAACGAATGTTTCATACAAACTTACGGTACCTACGTACTGGAATATTAATAATTCTCACTTCAGAACATAACAGTGAACGCTTTTCCGTGTATTCTGTAATTGGTCCGCAAAACACAACCTAATGGGGAAATGTTGCATTTAATTCCTATGTTTGAGGTACGTTGTGGTAGTTAGGAACCTACTTAAACCATTTTATGAATAACTGGTTACTTCCTGAGTTCAATAGCGGAAAAACTCTAGAACAGTGAAAAATTTACACTGATTTATATGCTGTTTTTCATTGGCATTCTAGATCAATAATACTTATATCAATAAAAAATATCTAGACAGTAAAGGGTAGTTTGATTGAATTGTATTTTTTCACAATTTAATCTATATATATAAAAATGAAAACATGTTTGTTTTTGTTTTTGTCTTTGTATGTATGTATGTATACTATTCGTTGCTAAACCATTCATCCCTTTGCGATGAAACTTTGGGGATTTGATGTGGATGATTTGTAGTATCAAAATACCTTCTCTCCGTCCTCGCGAAGGTTTCTGGATTATTACAACCACATGACAATACATCTGAAAAGTTTTGTTTTAATCATTACAAAAACTCTTACAAAATTGTAACAATTTGGGAATGACATTTTGCAAGCCATCGATTTTTAAATTAAAATTCAAGTTTCGAAAATGTTTAAATGAATGAATTTATTCCCACCTATGGTAGGTACTAAGGTAACTTCCTCTTTCCCGTCTCCTTCCTCTCCCCACTACCTTCAGCTTCGCAACTCACAACACACCCAAATAGGGAACGCCGAACGCAGTCGCACTTGCTCCAGACGGTTGAGAGAAGTTGTAGTGAGTAGAGTAATAGGTTGAAAAAATATATGTACCCAAGAATTCAGATCGGGTGAAGCCGGATAAGAAATCTAGTACATCTACTTAGGTATAATTAATTTGTACAATTTGTAGTTTTTTTCATCTACGGATCTAAGTATAACACGCGGGTAGAACTATCTACTATACCGTAATCTTTCTTAAATTCTTTTTAATTTTATATTTCACGTTCTAACAAATACCATGGTGGTCTCTTTTATGTGGGCAAAGGTAAAGCGTCATAAATAAATAAATAAATAATAACAAGGTTACGAGTTACAACAAAAGTCTTTCGGCAGGACCATTCTCATAACTCGTGTGGTTCTTTCTGTACCGGAGGGAGGAGGGAATGGTGCAGAGGAGACGATGACTAGACACTAGCAGCGAGACTCTCCCTCAAAACAACTCACGGGGGGTAATTAATATTATCTATGGGGTACGGGTTCTCCATGACGCCATGAAGACATGAATGTGTGTTTTTACGAGGATGCTGTTAAATTATGAACCAAATACATAGACTACAAGGACGAAAACCTCAACTACTAATCCTTTTCCGAACTTCTAAAAGTTAAATACCGTTGGCCAGAAAAACCCTTAAACCCATGCTACTATATTGAATAATGCCCTTCCAAATGATATTAAAACCTGGAGATAAACAAGTTAAAACTATGGATAAGTAAACATGAAGATGAAGGAATCATAAAAAAATTGAAGTTACAGTTCACAAACATGAAAATGTGGAAATCAACAAACATGAAGATGAGGAAATTGACAAAGATAAACAACAAACTAGAAGATGAGGAAATCATGATGACGTAACACCAATACAACTAGGCACTGCAGTCCGCCTCGGAACAGGAATCCCTGGTGAGAAGGACTGTTAATAATCTTCTTTACGTTGTATTTTTTTATATATTGCTAGCGAGTACCCGGCAGCGTTGCAAAGAAATTTTCAAACATTCAAAGAAATAAATTGTTTCTCCTCTGCGTATCCTCTCCCCTTCCCTTACCACATCCCCTTATCCTCCCGCGTTCTCCTTCCATCTTCCCCAACTTCCACCCTCCTTCGTTCCTCTCCCGGATTCCGCTCCCACTAGCCTTCACTCACTGCCGCTAAACGCCACGAAATGCATAATATATTTTTCAAACTACTCGCGCGCCACCTCTTGCAATTTTTTTTATAGAAATTTCATAATGCCAGTATTATATATAGAAGCTTTCGCGGGGGTGCGCACAACAACTCACCAACATTTCATCGCAATCGGATGAATGGTATAGGAAATAATTTCATAACGCCAGAGCTCACCATTATAATATATAGCAACCTTTCCGGGCATGCGCATAACAAATCACCAAAATTTCATTACATTCAGAAGAATGATTTAGATAACGCATATTAGACAACAAAGAAACATTAATTTTTATATATTAAAAAGAAAAGTATATGTATTATGTGGAAAAAACTCTCACTTTGATTCTAAAAAATTGGATTTTTCTATCAAATGTCAAATTATTTTTTTTGTGTTGTCAAACTGTAAGCACTTTTTTGTTTTGTTTAGTAGGTAGGTTAGGTACCTACCCGGATAGTACAGCATCCTCCATATTATCGTTAGCCTTTCTCTGAAGCAGTATTTTAGTTTGTTGTTATCTCATTTATAGCAACAAAGCTTTGTTTATTGTTGGGGCATTTAATGAGATTACTGTTTACGGCCCTTCCCCTTAATCTATTAAACAAATCTGGCCATCGAAGCTTTAAACTGCAGAGTCGTGATTGTGATAATGACCGAGCAATGCCGGGTGCTATTCAATCACGAAGTTCGATCAATAATACAATACGCTTTGAGCATACGAATTAAATTTTTAATTATAATATAACGGTGTTAAAGAAATTAATTCAAAATATTAATGTTCATATTTTGATCCTGTGGCTGAGAGTGCTTTGTAATGTAAAGGAGGTATTTTTGGGCTTGCCTTTTTGTACTTAAGTACTAACTATTTAAAAAATAGGTACAGCCGGTTTCATTAGTATCTTAATGATAAAAAAGAATATGCTTTTTTATTATTTTTTGTCAGTACCTATCGCACAAAAGTCCCAACTGCTCCCAACCCTTTGGAGCCAGTGGGATTACGGTGTCCCTTAATGGGGTATCTTGCTGCACGTTAAAGGAAAGCTATGGGAAGAGATAAGGTGGGAAAGTTCCTTGCTGTTTAGATTTGGTCACAAAACACGGCTAAAACCATTTCAAACAACATTTCGATTCTGAATGGTGGTCTTTTACCAGGGCGATACTGAATTTTTTTTTAGGAGGCCCTGAGGAAAATCATTTCTAATGAATCTGGACACTCTCGCTTAGTAACCAAACGTAGAGAACCGTTTTGGGTGACCTACGCCAGAGGTGTTGGTTATCCAATAAATGGTTCCCGGGGCGGCGGTACCCGTATTAAATAAAATTTACTTCTATAAGATACTAAATACAACATTCATTTTTCAGAAGGACGTGCACAAAACGAAATAACATCTTTTTAAACATTGTTATTTTACTTTTCAAATCGTCGATATTTTACTTTTCAAATCGTCGATATTTTACTTTTCAAATCATTTGTATTTTCCATTTGCCCTGGATCTGGTACAATTTACTAAATGCTAATTAGAAAAAAAAAATTAGCTTAATTACGAACCCTCTTCCCTGCTGTTTGTAATATCTTTAAATTATTTTTCTCACATTCATTATTTTGTTTTCCTATTATTGTTGCCTTTTTGAATAGGCGCCAAAATACCTCGATCCGGCGCCGATGGAAACAACTGATTGATTAAATAACTACCTAGGTATGTGGTATTATGCGTGCGTGACACTTTTTTCTGCAAATCTCCAAGTCAAACCTCCTTTAATTTACATATCAAATGTCTGCAAAAACTAAAAGTCGGTAAACTGTTCTTTGACACAAATCTTAGTCATTTCAATAACTTGTTTTAAGTAGCAAAAAATCATTATTTAAATAATTTTTTAACATTTATTTCTAGGTGGTGGTGAGTTAATGATTCAATAAGTAAAATTCTTGGAAAAATTATATATTTAAACATTTATTATAATTTAAAATAATACTCGTGTATCTTTTTCGTAGGTTTCATTATCATAGATAATAATCTTCATATGAAGCCTTTGTATTTTGCATATAATTTTTTTTATTGTCTTACTGAAAGTAGACATTTTTATTGTTTTTAGATTTTTGTTAAGTTTCTTAATTTAAGTAGTTAGTTCAAATCTCCGTAAATAGGCCACGTGCAGAAACGCGTTTTGAAACGGTTCGAGATGTTTGTTTTTGCACCCTTATTCAACGCCAAGAGTCTCAACTGCTCGAAGAATGTGGAACTATGGCATTCTCATTATTTAGGGTGTTGAGAGGCTGAAGGGAATGGGAAGTGAAAGAGGAAGGTTGGGAATTACCTGGCTATTCAGATCTTTTTTTACATTAATTAATTAATTTTTTTCCCTGTGCGGAGGGTCTTATCAGGGAAAGGAAGGAGAGGAAGTTTTGGAAAGGAAAAAGGTGTGAAGGGTGAGGAGGAGTCTGTGGGTAAACGTGTCCAGGAGTGACGGACATATGAATCCATCCCTCCCACTGCGGTGCAAGGCGATGGGTCGAGAGTCCAGTTTGAGGTCAAAAGGTTTCTCAACAAGTCTCTCCTGATCTGACTCACCACGTGCTAATTCACCAAACGTAGCGAACCACTTAGGGTGACATGGGTTTGGCTGACTTGACTATGGCAGGGGTTTTGGTTATCCAATAAATGGTTACCCGCCTCCCAAATCCTCTAAAAAGATCTGGTCACGAAACATGGCTAAAGCTATTTCAAGTAAGATTCGATTTCGAATGGTGTATCCACTTTGGAAGTCACGATAAGTTAATTAAACAGCACTAAAATAGTTTTTAAAAAAGAGACCATTATGTTTAACACAATCAATAAATCATTGAGAGTTATAATTTTTTTATCATTCTCTAGACTTTATGTCCGCGTTAAATCTTCCCCACATGAAAAACTTAACCCTTTCACACACTTTTCCACAAAAGATCATCTAGTCCTAGTCAATCCACGCGATGTAATTGCACTGTATAAGTATAATAAATACAAAACTATACAAGAACAACACGTCAACCTACCAGAGACCAAATGGGAAAATATTTCACCGACTCCGGATATTTTCATATCAGAGGGTTCGGCTCGATAGAACTCCTAACTGGACCGATAAATCGTACTGATCCCTCATTATAAATATTTAAAAAATCTTTCGTAATCCTACATGTATTTAATATGACTGATTTTTGCATTTTTATAGATTATTTTTTATTATATATAGATTCTTTGACAAATCTAATAAGCCCAAATGTTTAATGAGAGAGCTAGGTATAATGCCAGTAGCCGAAATAACAAATGGTAATATTTTTATAGTCCAAGGATGCCAAATTCTTTTAATCTCATTTCCTAAATCTGTATATTTTCTAATTTTTTCAGAAACAGATTTTTGAATATTACAGGAATTCGGAATAATAAATAAATAAATTATATAAACCAAATTCCTGTAATATTCAAAAACCTGTTTCTGAATCTATTTATTATTATTATATATCTTTCTCGGCTTTTTTGTTTCTTTATCTCAAACAGTTGCTTAAATAATTTATTCCGTCGTGATGCGTTTATGAACCTTATGAATAAAATAAATTATAAGCCTCCCCAAAAACGTAGGTATATCGATAGACAGAGATATATTTCTTAATTTTCGAGTAATCCAGAGGTTCTCAAATGGGCGCCAAAGGTCCATGAGATTGTGGGCTTTCATAATTTTTAATTATTATTTTTTTTCATATAATTACCGTGACGATTCACGGTTACAGTACGGTGACGGCTAAAATACAATAAACATACGTTCCTTAGCGCTATAATGCTGCAGCTCTTACTTATGCATTAAACAGTGTATAATTTGACGGCCTCCGTGGTCCCGAGGCAAGACTCTCGACTCACAATCCGAAGGTCGCGGGTTCGAACCCGGCGTGCGCAAATAAATTTTATTTGATTAATTTGTGTTATTTCACAATTTATTCATTTAAAATAATAAATAGTATATTTGCGGCACGTTCCAGAGTGGAAGATACTATCAGTATCGCCCTG
This sequence comes from Glyphotaelius pellucidus, assembly GCA_936435175.1. Taxonomy (NCBI): domain Eukaryota; kingdom Metazoa; phylum Arthropoda; class Insecta; order Trichoptera; family Limnephilidae; genus Glyphotaelius; species Glyphotaelius pellucidus. Next base: position 31,060,096 of record OW386548.1, on the reverse strand, counting down.
GTGTAAGACCACCATTCAGAATTGAAACGTTGCTTGAAATGGCTTTAGCCGTGTTTAGTGACCAGATCTGAATAGCCAGGTACTTCCCCACCTTCCTCTTCCCTATATCCTTCCCCTCCCCACTACCTTCAGCCTCACAACATACCCCGATTGGGAATGCCACAGTCTCACTGGCTCCAGACGGGAGCAGTTGGGACTCTTGTGCGGTATTAAATGTAAAAAAAAAAAATAAGAAAGAGCTGCAGCAAATTTCTTATACACAAAATACGTGTGACTGTTTCCTCCGAAATACTAATTTTTGCGATGGGAATTGCGTTTAAGGCCACGTACCCGAGCACGAAAAGAAGAAGATGGAGAGGAATGTAATCACAAATGTTAGAGAGAGCGCGCTAATATTTCAAACGATAAGTGAAGCGAAAATTGTGAAAATGTTTTATAAAACACGACTCGTTTAGAATAGAGCAAAAATCTCGTGAGGGTTGTCTAAAACAACGTTCAAAGAAACACTGTGAATTTTTTCATACATATAACTTGTTAAATAATAGAGACAGGCTTGAAAATAAAAATTTTCGGAGCATACTTTGCGATTTTTTTCTATCGAGAGAATTTCATATAATTTGCGTTTTGGCAATCTTCAAAATTTTGGCATCTTCAAAAATAACATATATTTTTTTAAGAGCGTAAAAACTTCAAATGTTCTATGGAGATTTGCAAGAAATCGGTAGAAATTCGGGTAGTGCCGCCTTAATTTTCTTTACACACGTGAGGGAGATGTGATAATTATTGTATGAGGTGAGGTTTGTCTAGGTCTTGGAGGTGTATGACCAGGACACACTGAACCCCAGATTCCTACCGAACCTTAAACCCTTTTCTTTCCCAGAACTCTCCTCTCCTTCCTTTCCTTAAAAAAATTGCCCACACAGCATCTTCAAAGATGACATAGGCCCTGAGGGAATTTAATTATCCTCAGGGCCAAAAAAAATGTTTCCTTTGGGGGGGTGCAGACGTGCGTTCACCGTTTGCCTCGTTTTAGATTATTGTTATTTAGTGTGTAAAAAGAGCTGCAGTATTATATGTAAGAACAAAGCAAAACCAACAGCGCATTTACATTTGACGTTTTTGAATTTTTGGAATTCACTCTTATTATGTTTGTTACTATATTCCATACATACAAAATTATCATCCCGGCAAGTATTATTGGTAGGGGTCTACAGAGACGTCACGGTGCGGTGTGTGAGAGAGATGCAAGAAAAAGATGACTTTTTTCCTTTGGAAGAAACCGACCTACGAAAATTGTGTATCTCGTCTTTTAAAAGAGCTGCAACGTTATAGCGATAAGGAACGTGTGTTTATTGCCTTTTTGCCGTCACGGCACCGTAATCGTGAATCGTCATGGTACCTACTTAGTTTTCTTAGTTTACCGGAGTACCTGAGTGTTACCATTAAATAAATTAAAACATTTACATATAATAATGGTTTGATGATGTTTTGGAGAAACTTAAGCACACTGAATTAAAAATTGCTTTCGGTCCGCCCATCCTAGTTGAAGATGTTATCTTCTTTGCAATTATTATTTCAGAACAACAATAATTATTGCTTTGTTTTCTTCAAACCTTGCTGTTTATGACAAACACAGACTAGCCACTCTGATGCAGAGTTGCGCAAACTTTGGCATGCGTTGTACGAGTACTTTGGCCGAAAGTTCTACTGGATTTTTTCAGGGGTTGATAGACGAATTTACTAATTACAGTGGAATCCGTTTATAAAGACTTCGAAAGGAAATGACAAACATGTCATACTAAGCGGACGTCATACAAAGCATTTTGTAGAAAATAAACAACCTCCTGTTTTTGTTAGGTATAAATGTATGTATTTATTTTAATAGAAAGAGACACAGCATATTAAGACTCGTGACGTGAGAATAAGAATATTAAGACTCGTGACGAGAGAAACACAGCATATTAACGTCGTCGAGCGTCAAGTGACCCTCCCGAACACTGCCGAAGGTGTTGAATCATGTCGGTCACTATACCGACATAATTTTCCATGAAATTAGGACATAATTGATTAAAAATGGGTCATAATAAGCGACATGTCACTATAAGCGAAGTCATTATATCCGAATTTGTTACAAAGAATTTTATATGAAAACCAAAACTTCGCTGTGTAATTACATCATATTAAGCGGTTAGTCTAGGCGGAGTCATAATAAACGGATTCTACTGTATACACATTTTTAAATAAATAATTGGATAATAATGACTAAGGACGTTTAAAAATCAAGAATCGAAGATCTAAGCTAGTATTTATAAAAGTTTTAAGAAATCTTGAAAAGCCCTGAAGTAAATTTTTTTTTCGATTTCTTTGTTTTCAATTCGCTAATGCCCCATAGCTTATTGTGATAATATTCTCGTGTTATTATTGACAATTATAGTATATTATGAGAGAATTAACGTTGTGATCTCAAAATGGTAACATTTACCCAACCTATATCTACCCAATTTACTGCAAAGATCTGTTCAATTTCATTACGCTGGAACCCATTGTTTGAGAGATTTTTGTGTGATATAAACTAACTACCTACGAAATATTGTGAAATAAAAAATCGAGTGCAGTTCACACGTGATAGAAGTGAAACTTCACCCACACATTCTCAACCAATGGGAGCCTAGAAAAATTAGCTCATAATCAAACCGGCAATGCGGCCAGCGCGACGTTTCGTAGGTACCTACTTCGTAGATAATTTTCATTCTATCTCATTCTCTCGCAGGCTAAATCCTATAGATGTATGTGTTTGTCTCTTTTTGGTGTCACTATTTTTCGTTTCATCGAGTTTTAAATCACAACGGTGCTAAATAAATTTTCACTTCAATTAAAATAAATTAAATGAAACTATTGATAATACATGTATAATTAGCTTTCAATAGAAATGTTTTGAAGCCCTATTTTTGTTAATTCTTGTAGAAATCACAAGTTTGTTTTTCGTATATATATTTTGTGTTTGATAATTAATTTATCTCTATGGAACACAAGATTCTCCCGATTTCTTTATTTGCAATAAACATTAATATTCGTACACCGGAAGCGAATTTGTCTGTGAACCAACCCAATGCCACAAATGTTCGCTAATTGCTAATAAAAACTTACACATTACAAATAAATTATTTTGTTCAGCATTATACCCAATTAGTTAGAACAAAGATCAAATCTGAAGCAATGTATTTTTTTTCTTTACAATAGCTCCACACTGGAGGCCCCGAAGAAAATAATTCCTCTCAGGGTCTATGTCATCTTTGTGGAAGCTGTGTGGAGATTTGTTTTAGGAAAGGAATTTCATATTTGAACAATTATTACTGAAAAATTGAAACGAACAATTTTTCGCCCCCCTATCACTGCTACTTACAAGCAAGATTTTTTACATTAGTTCCACATAAGAGGACCTGAGTAAAAAAATCATTGGGGGTTCTGTGTGGAGGGTCTTTTTTATGGAAAGGGTGGAGAGGAGGTTCTGAAAAGGAAAAAGATGGGTAGGAGCATCCACCGCCAAGACCTAAATGTACCTCACCCGATGAACCCGGGCACTTCTGCTAAATAACCAAACGTAGTGATCCATTTGGGGCGACCTATGAAAGAGGTAATCCTTTGGGATGGGAAAGGATGGAAAGGTTGGTAATCCAACAAATGCTTCCCGGGCCGGCGGTACCCGTACTCTCCTCCCAAACTGAAATCTTGAAAACATATGAAGTCAAACTGGCTGAATTTATCACATGCTACGAAAATTATTGTTACGAACCTACTCATTTTTACTGTTCTTATAAATATATTTTATTGTTGATTTGCTCTTTCGTTTTAAAGTATGTATATAACAGAAATCTTAGACAAACGTCAATATTTCCTACTCCAAAATGTAAAAAAAACAATAAGTCAGTTAAATCATAAATTTCTCGGAGTTATTTTTTTTTATTTCGATTAAAATAGAAAAATATAGAAACATGAATACTAATATAAAAGAATTTAAAACTCACCTTACAAATTATACTGAAAACTTGAACTGAATCATTTAAAAAAAACAATATAATAACACCTCCCCCCCCCCCCCCCCATACACACAGGCCCTGCTTATTATGAGGGTACATCAAATACATATATTATGTACCTAATTAATTACTGTATAAAATTTATTTTTAGTAATGTATCTTTTTATGACTAATAATAAAAATAAATATGCAATAATGGTTCCATGACAACTCAGAAACAGGCAATTTCAGCACCACCACACGAAAAAAAATTGAAAAATATAGTGCAACCTATTTAACCAATTTTAATGACTTTTCAAAGGAGGTGTTGAAGTTGCACTATTCTGAGTTGTCCGGTCACCGTAATAATTGCAAATACATAATTAATGGAATTTAATTGGTTTTACCATATGTTTATTACAATATGATTATCACACAAATAGAAATAACAAAATATGCTAAAAACAAATTGAATTTATTTAACGGGTTATTTATCCATTCGTTTTCGAATCGTATTGTTACATCTTGTCAGCGAAAATGGCTTTAATAAAATTCGATAAGAACACAAGCTTGTGTTGATTGTTATTAGAACAATCTTGTTGACTTTGGCGACCTCATTGTTATGACCTCGGGGTTACGGACCGCTGGTACGGTGGATGAGTGGATGAGTAGCGAGTAGTGGCTCGGCTACCATTGAATGAACGCGGGTTCGATGAACCGCGCGGTCTTGCAGAAAGCACGTGGTACGGTATCTCGTTGAGAATTCAACCGCGTCGCTACAAATTAACCTTGATTATGTAAAGGGGAGATAGGGGCTGTATTGATGAAAGTATTTAATTAAATCATTGTTTGTTTTATTCGGAATTTCATCACGTATAACTGTAACAACAATAATTTACTCAGTGTCCAGTGTAATTCGCTGGACTTGAAACATGAATTATTCTAACATTTATTTGTACTAAAATTGGTGTAAAATAATGTACCTACCAATATAACCACGCACATAGGTACAGATTTTCATCATAATACTAATTCTTTCTTATTTGCTTACTCTAAAGTCTTACTTCGATTTTATATATTTTATAATTACATACTTTTTATATTGTTTCATGTATATGCTTTCTATGTTCTATACTTTTCATATTGTTTTATTTTTTTTTTTTTTTTTACATTAACTCCACACAGGAGGCCCTGAGGAAAAAATAATTTCCCTCAGGGCCTATGTCATCTTTGAGGATGCTGTGTGGAGGGTGTTTTTGAGGAGAGGAAGGAGTGAACATGGGTCTTGAAGAGACCCATATTGTAGGAGGGAGGAAACACAGAAGCCGGCAAATCGTTCCACAGCCGAGCTGTTGAACTCAAGAACGAGTCGTAGAAACGACCCGTTCTCATGTGACTAATGTCAACCGTGTACAAATGTTGAGCGCGCGTTTGGCGTGTTTCCCGACTATGCACCGGTGCCGAGGGGATCAATGACGCTAGTTCCTCGGAGCATCTTCCATTGTAATACCGGTAGAACAAGGACAGCATTCCCACCTGGCGCCTGTGCTCTAAAGATTGCAATCCGTTAGTTAAATTAGGAGAATCTATCAAACGGACCGCCCGTTTCTGCACAGAGTCAAGGGTTTTTTTCAGGTATTTTGGGGCTCCAGACCAGAGGTGGCTGCCAAATTCAACCGTGGGGCGCACTTGCGATTTGTACAGGGCTAGCAGTTGTGTACTATTAAAGTATCTGCGTGCCCTGTACAGTATGCCCAGTTTCTGAGAGGCTAATTTAACTCTGGCCTCGATGGAGCCCCCGTACCTGAGCTGGTCACTTAGAGTTACACCAAGCATATCAATGGAAGGCCTGTTCGGGAGAATGCTTCCGTTGAAGGAGACTAGATTATCATTTCGATCCCTTTTAGACGTGATCAGACATGATTGGGTCTTTGAAACATTAAATTCGACGAGGTTATTCTTACCCCAAGAGGAAACACTCTCGAGGTAACCGTCCATTCTTTGTTTCAAAGCCCTCCGAGCCATTGGGGTTTGTGAGCCCTTTGGAGGTTTGTCAAACAAAAAGCTATCATGGACTGTACTGTCGTCCGCGTAGCAATGAATCGGTGCACACGTCAAGAGGTCATTGATGTGCAACAAAAATTTTATATTCTACTATATTCTTCCATACTCTTTTATATTACTCTATAGTCATTAACATTCTTTTATATTCTTTTGTATTCTTTAATATTCTTTAATGTTATATTTTTTTTTATATTCTCGCACATTCTTTATATTACGCAATAGCGTATGTTAATGTACTGTATAGAAAATCGACCACCACAATACGGGCATGTACCTAGCATGGTGGTCGAAAAATCCCCAATTCATGTAACAAACAATTCAATGAATAAAGAAAATTAAAAAAAAAAACTAAAAAATATATATATATCGCGTGCTACATGTTACCTAAGTAAAACAACTAAACGTGAGGGAAAATGAATCTACAAAGGGTCAAACCTTAGGATACTTAGGATCAAAAAATAGTAGAGAAGTACTATCCGGCTACGCCCGACTTTTAAGAACAATTTTCCCAATCATAAATAGTTAATACCGAAATCGAAAATTCAATACGTTTAGGAAAGGCTTTCAAAACTTTCAAATCACACCACTAGATCTTTTTGTTTTGTTGTTAAACTAGCAGACCCGGCCATACGTTGCTGTGGCTAACGAAACACAATGCCATTATCCAACCTTTATAACCAACGCCATCTGTTAATTTGCATACAAATCGGACCCACACAGCCCGCTTGCCAGCCCGCTGCTCGCTGCCTGAATTGAATCTTTGAATTTCTCGGCTTTTTTCTACTATAATATGCATGTATTATACAGACAAACCGTCCCCTTGAATCACTTTACCTACTTTTGAAAACCGCATGAATATCCATTGCGTAGTTTAAAAGATCTAAGCGTACAGACAGCGGGAGCGACTTCATTTTATACTATGTAGTGATGATTGGCCCCTGCCATAGATCTCCCTAAGTGCGTCGCCACGATCGGTGACTTACCAGGGGATCGCGGGTTTATGGGGTGAGGTTTGTCGAAGTCTTGGCGATGGATGCGCTGTCTAGCTACTGCGTAGCAGGCCAGATCAGGAGAGACTGGTTGAGGGAGACCTTTTGACCTCTCCAGCCGGACTCTCGCGACCCATCGTCTTGCACCGCAGTGGGAGGGATGGATACATTTGTCCGACACTCCCGGACACATTGACCACAGATTCTAACCAACCCCTCTTACCTATTTCTTCCCATACTTCCTCTCTATCCTTTCCATAAAATATCCTCCATAGAGCATCCCCATGAAAAAGGATTTTTTCCTCAATGCCTTCTGTGTGGAACTGACGTAAAAAGTCTTATCTTTTAAAGTAGCAGCGATAGGAGGGCGAGTCGCCAAATTGATAGTTTCATTTTTTCTGTAATGTTTGTTCAAAGATGGAAGGGAGTTGGAAGGGGGAACTATTATAGTAAAATCTTAAACCTTTCTGAATAACCCAAACAACAACAGAAACAGAAAACAAACAGAATAACGTAACTTTTTTTTAAAGAGTCAATTCAGCCTAAAAAGAGTGCTTTGTGAAAAAGTTACTGATTGCCCCTGTATAAGTACACACCCCTCCTCCCCCTACAACTGTCATACAGCGCCCTTGAGGTGATTTTTCACAAAAACGGCGCTATATAAATCATCCAAATATTATTATTATTATTATCACGCTGTGCCACATAACGCAGCACATTATAATAACCCCGCAGTCCCCGGCCGCCCAACGTGTGGGCTCATGACCGAATGCCCGGGGCTAGTTGTTACAAGTTATTAGGTGGTTTGGTGCGGTCCATTGGCGCAACGGGACTTAGCGTGCCCCGACGCACGCCGCGGCCGGCAAGATCCGTATTTGGACTCAATACGTAACTCAACATAACGAGAATTTATCTTATAATATGGCAATGTTACGCGGTATTACCGTATGAATGTATAATATTACAAACTCTACGCGTTCGTTTTTCTTGGGAAGATATTACGATATAATATGAAATTCAATACAAAGATCTAAGCTGTAAATAGCATTTTTTTCTTTTCTTTATTTATATCAATGGCAACAAATGTCCATGTTGTCCAAGAATTAGATCTTTACTCATTTTCGGCGACGCGGACATTATATATCAAATTATGGTGGTACTGACGTGTAGCTCAGACTTTCCCCTAAAAAACTAGCGATGATCCGGCTCGGTAACTGCTTCAGTGCGATCTTTGCGTGCTCCGATGTCCAATCCCGCCGCCTGCGATGTACTCATTTATTCGCTTTTTCAACTAGGTGGGAGTCCGCCCTGTTGGAGTTCATTAGCTTCCAATATTGATCCCAAACGTCAGTAAGTCTATCACAAAAACGATTTTGAGGGAAAAATGGTGTATGCAAAGTGCGTGCCCGGTGGATTCCCAAAATACTGAAGAGCAAAATCGTGTGGAAAGCTCTCGGGTCTCTTTGAACCGTTTTTCCAACCAAGCGAGGCTTTTTTGGGTTGAGACATGGGTTCACCACCTATCCCGAGAAATATGGTCCATCTACCGGTATTTCAGTGGAAAATGCTCCGAAGTACTAGCGTCGTCGATCCCTTTGGCCCCGAATTCGGCGCATAGTCAGAAAGCGCGCCAATTACGCGCCCTACATGGTTAGAATTTGTCGCATGACTACGGGACGTTACTAGGACTCATTTTTTAATTCAAAAGCTTGGATGTGGAACGATTTGCCGGCCTCTGCGTTTCCTCCATGCTGTATCATGGGTCTCTTCAAGACTCTTCAGGGTCTCTTCAAGAACCGAATTCACTCCTGATCCTCAAATAGATCCTCCACACAGCATCCCCAAATATGGTTCCATGACAACTCAACAATGTGGCATTTCAACATCCCTATTGAAAAGTCGTTAAAAGTGATGAAAAACAAAAATATCCCATAACCTAACCTAACGTAATCTATTTAACCTAGGTTTTTTTATCACTTTTAATTTTTTTTTACATGAGCTCCACACAGGAGGCCCTGGGGAAAATAATTTCCCTCAGGGCCTATGTCATCTTTGGGGATGCTGTGTGGAGGGTTTTTTTTTAAGGAAAGGAAAGAGAGGAGAGTTCTGGGAAGGAAAAGGGTTTAAGGGGTGGGTGGGAATCTGGGGTTCAGTGTATCCTGGTCATCTGCCTCCAAGACCTAGACAAACCTCACCCTATGAACCCGGGCATCCCTGCTAAATCACCAAACGTAGCGAACCACTTGGGGTGACCTATGGCAGAGGTGTTGGTTATCCCTGGGGCGGCGGTACCCATTCTCGCCTCCCAAATTTAATTTAGCCTTTTCAAAAAAAGTGATGAAGTTGCACATCGTTGAGTGATCCGGTCACTCTCAATTTACATTTATTCTTAGTATTATATTACAAACAATAAACGCGGTAGATATTAACCATAGACAAATAATTTACCAAGACCCCTTATTTCTAATTTCATAAAGTATAAAATGACTTTATTTTAATAATAGGAAATAACCGCGATTACCTTTTAGTAAGCGGGAATATATTATTTTTACATTATTTCATTACATAGGTCAGAGATTTTTGGTAGGCCTTGGCGGTCAATTGATTGTTTCAAGCAGAGGCTAGTTACAAGCGTCCAATCACTTCATGTTCTCAATTTTCTGATGATCATAGTAATCATCAGAAGGTCGGAGATCTAATAGGCCATCCTGAAATTTGAATAATGCCTTCTTAACTGACGGTTTAGACAAAATTACCAACGTAGAAACGTTTAGAAATGATTGTTACAGACAGGAACGGACTCGAACTTACAAACGATTTTTTACGAGACCGCAAAGTTGGGTTCCCAACCCGGAAAGTAGGGAGGTCCTGGGTTCGAGTCCCAGAGGTGTAAATATCTTTTTCTGATTTTTCTGTTTCCAGATTTTCGATTGAGTTTCGCTCATAATGTCTTCATTTAATTAAATATTACAGTTTGAGGTTTTACTCATAAAGTTAAAATAATAAATAATAAACTTTGTTACTTTCATTTATTATTTCGACTCGTTCTTGTATTCAACAGCTCAGCTGTGGACCGATTTGCCGACCTCTGTGTTTCTTCCTTCCTACAACATGGGTCTCTTCAAGACCAATTTTCAACCCTTCCTCTCCTCAAAAAGACCCTTCACACAGCATCTCAGATGACATAGGCCCCGAGGGAAATAATTTTCCTCAGGGCCTCCTGGGTGGAGTTAATGTAAAAAAGAGAACTCTTTTTTAATTATTAAAGTGAAAGCTTCTTTAGCACCGTTGTGATTTGAAACTCGATGAAACGAAAAATAGCGACACTAAAAAGAGACAAAAACATGCATTTATAGGATTTAGCCTACGAGAGAATCAGATAGTATAATCAGTCTCCTCTTCCAGTTGTACTTCCTAGCTTCCCCGCTCTTGTCTACTTTAGTTTTCTGAAGGTTACACTTCTACTGCATGTGAATTGCACACTCTGATTTTTCTTTCATATGCTCAATGAAATTATTTTGCAATTTATAAAACACAGTTTATGAACTATTTCTGTTCTGTAATTATTGTAACGCGTGACAGCTGTTTCGGCTTCTGAAGGCGAACAGTTTGATTGCTTTCAGAAAAACCTTTTTTTTTAATAATAACTTTTTTACCTCCTGTATTTGAAAGATTAAGGTGATGCACCAGATCGTCTTCCATTCAAAATCAGTCCGTTAACAATAACACTCCTTATGTAGATGACGATAAGGTTTAAATTCCCACTTAACACCAGCCGCCTGTTTTGATTTAAGCAAGAAAAAAAGCATTGCCAAAAAGCATATTTTATTTAATTTTGCGAAATTCAGGCACAAATATTTAAATGTTTTACGATTATTTTCTAAAGAATTTAATTTGTCACATTATACAATAAAGCCATCACCGAAAAGGGGTTCGCAAGTAGAAGATTTTTAACATTAACTCAGTTTTTATAAGCCTGATACTTTGTTTTTTACTGGGCTTATAAAAATTTTCGATTGCAGTTTTTGCACGTGATTTTGCACTACTTTGTAGTGCATCACATTAGTAGTTATTTAAAGACTCCATAGGTGTAATAAAAATAATTTAATTCGCTTAAAAAATTATAGAAAATGATCGAAAAAAGAATTGTGTTACGAATCGGATGCTTTTGCTATTTGCAATAATAAAATGGCTAATTTTATCAATAGTTTTTCGTTATGGATTATATTATCACAGAGTTATAAAATCAAGCAACCTACTTAAGTTTAAGACCCGGCATCCCGAATTTCTACCAATTGTATAACATCCATTGACCTAGTATACCCTAGACAAGCCGTCTCATAGTAAAAATCTGAAAAAACATAACCCCAAGTATCAGTAATTTCGCAATACAACTCTCCTTCGAATTCCGCCGTCTTGCATGCGAATTCTCGACAATATAAAACTGAGCACCGACTTAATCCCATAGTGTAATTTTCGAACTAATACATCGATAGGTGATCACGTGTTGCATGCGTGGACATTTAGACAAGCTGTGTTGTATAAAAATGGTTTTCAAAGTGGGGATCGCGAGACATTCATAAATTTAATTAGACAAAAATATTTTTTTACTTTATTATGACAAGCGATTCAATTTCGGAGGCGAGTATGGGTACCGCCGCCTCGGGAACCATTTATTGGATAACCAACGCCTCTGCCATAGGTCACTCCAAGTGGTTCGCTACGTTTGGTGACTAGGCAGGGGTGCCCGGGTTCATGGATTGAGATTTGTCCGGGTCTTGGCGGCGGATGCGTCTGCAAATTTTTAAATTTTAGTTTTCTGTTGAACGTATGGCTCGTTGTCAACCACCAAGCAGCAATTTCGTCGGAGTGTCCTGTCGAAAGCGGTGTACACTGCAAACCATACTTTAGATTCGTGTACAAAAACTTGTACACGGTCCCGTATATGTATATATTGACCATGAGTTTTAAAATAAAAAAAAAATCAATTTATCGTTTGCTTGAAAATAATGACGAAAAATTCACCCTTTTACCGCCCACGCACCGTGGGCTGCCCAGGTTGGTTGCTTATCATTAACACAGTGATGAGCAACCAGCAGCCCGCAAGCCCATTTACTGCTTTCCGGACTTTTGACTACAAAAAATATCAAAAAAATTGCACTAAAAAATATTCAAAGGCTTCTGTTCTTTTTTGCAAAATGTCTTAGCCGAATCTTTCTTAAAAGTTTTGAATCGGCTGCTCAAACATTAAGTTTTTTTTTGTATATAGGTAATAATTAAAAAATGACAGAAATTTGTAGTTAATTAAAGCCCGTTAGTAAGCGCTCAAAAAGAAGTGGAAGGTGAGATATGTAAAAACCAATGTTAGAGGGAGCGCGAAAACGATAGATAATATTTAAGCGAAAATTGTGAAAATGTTTAAAACATGACTCGTTTAAACTATTTTAAAATAGAACCAAAATCCCGCGGAAAATGTCATAGCTTTAAAGATAAAATGAATTATGAATTTTTGCATATATATAACTTGTAATGTAACAAAAATAAAGAGCTTATAATAATTTTCGAAATATACGATTTTCTTCTATCGGAAGAATTTCATTAAATTACCGTTTCGGCGTGGCAAATGTATAGATATTATCGTCAAAAATAACATATATTTTTTAGAAACTTAAAAACTTAAAGTGTTCTAGAGAAATATGTTGTAAAACGGTAGAAATTCGGAATGATATGGCTTAAGATAGGTTAACTTTCGACCTTAATTGAAAAATAGTGCAGCGGTTTTTTGTTAAGATCTGCGTTTAATGTATTTTAAAGGTTTCCGTTTTATACAACCGGGTCGCGTTTTAAAAAGTTTAAAAACCATTGCCATATCGTGCCGCAAGCCCTTCGTCTATGTGTTAGTATCGGTGTGTGGTGACGTCACAAGCATTTGGGTGATTAAGTGACGTCAGAAACTTTGCTTGCCAAAAAAATAATACGTCAATATTATTACATTTATTAAAACGCTGCCTTAAAGCTATCGGTAAGGAATACTTTTTTTTGTGTATTCAGATAGCTGGCTACATTATCAAATATAAAGTCCGCGGACTGTACCTTGTACAATATTCGGAAGTAGGATATTTTTGTGTTTGAAAAAATTAACTCCGTCAGGACGGCTGGGACAGCAATTAGTTTCAGTGTGGACCGATAAAAGGTAAAACACAAAGCACTATGCGATCTAAATAGTACGAAACAATGCTCGCACTTTTTCATAAATGGGCCTTGAGCCAATTTTATTTGGTTTCTGGCGTCATTTTTAAATTCACAGGGCACGTCTAGATATACTTGGTCGAAGATAACATCCTTTCCTTGAACACTTAAAGTTCTTAAAAAAATATATATTTCATTATATATGTTATTCTTAAGATAATATCTATACATTTTCTAAGCCGAAACGGTAATTTTATGAAATTCCCTCGATGGAAAAAATCGCAAAGTATACTCCGAATATTATTATAATCACGTTTTTATCTGTCATTTTACAAGTTACATGTATGAAAAAATCAAAGTGTTTCTTTAAATGCTACTTAAGACATTTCTCATGAAATTTTTTCTAATTTGAAACGGGCCGTGTTTTATTAAATTATAATCGGTTTTTTTAATTTAGTGTGCTATCTCTAACTGTCGTATTTACATATCTATCGAACTACCGGGCCTTAAGTATGTAACTCGGTAACTTTCATAGAAATTTGTCTGGTATGTTTAGTTTAGCAGTGAGTCTACCCATACTGTGCTAAATGTAGCGTTTACTCTACGGGGGGGTCTTAAACGCTTTTCCACCTTCGCTACTTTCACTGCAAATAGTAACAAGTGAGTGTAATAACATATTACATACATTATGTTTGAAGTATAATAATTATGCTAAAGTGTACTATAATATTAAAACAGTAGACCTCGCGTCCAAAAAAGTATGTTTCTAATTTTCTCCAAAACCGAAATTTCCACAGTACGATATTTTATGTTATTATCGACACCGATAATCACTTGACTGAGCACATGCACAAGTCTCCGTTTGAACCCATACTTAAAAAAAAACACAATAGAGCAATAAGGAGATGATTATTGCACTAGTTCCTTCAACAGACTTCTTATTGAACCGAGAGATCACTGTGGATCATTGCACAGCTCATAACAGACTCATTCTGCCTTGGGAGCTATTGTTCGACAATATTACAGGTAGGCTGTTATATCCACATATTGTTAGACAGGAAAGGTTTAGAAAGACGGTAGGATGAAGAAAAGTATATGCATGTACGTAGTTACGTCTTCAAATAAGGTTGGAAAAAATAAAAAGGCAATAATTATTAATGTCAAAGTTGTAAAACGTTGTCATTATTATTTTAACAATTTTCCGCCTATTAAATCCCTAATTTAAAAACGCTTTTATGCAAATTTTCTAACAATAGAATAGTTTGAAAGTTCCTACTTATAACATAGCAGTACCTACGCAGAAAATATTATTACGTAATAGTTTTTTTATCGCGTGTTGCTGATCTGATAGTAGATAGGTACTGCTTGACAATGATAACTGATAACTTTGCAGGCGGGCAGAAGAGGAACTAAAGACGCCATACTTTTTTGTAATATTCAACTGTCAAAATATCTTCAATTAAAGTTTTTTCGAATTTTTGTTATGTGCTTTTATGACATGAAGCTACTATATCAACAGATGGTCACATTTAATTTTCAATATTAGTAGATTCCTGTTTTACCATAGTAACCATTTTCCTTCATACAATAGTCATTTTCGTAGATTCCTGTTTTATCATCTCAAACATTTTTCTTTTGTTTTTTCAAAACGAAATTTTATCTCTTTAAATTTGGTTCCTCATGGAACAACAACTTGTGATCGAAGCGCCCTAACGTTTGTATTGTTAAAAAAAGGAAGGAATTGAAGAAAATATGTGATTGACACATCAAAACAGTACCCTTTGTTTAACAGTCAGCTTTTCCAAAAATAACTGAGTAGGTACTGAAGAAAAATGTTTGTAAAGTCTGTCAAATAAGAGTAGAAAATATTTAAAATGGAACTACAAAATTTGTAGCCTGGCAAAACCAATTTAACTGTCAAATTTTCTTTAGTGCAATGACACTGAATGTATAGAACATAGTAAACCACATTTAAAAAAAACATTTTTTGCTTTTAAAGAAAATCGAAGAAGCATGTTATCAAGGTACCTACTTAATGACACAAATTTGATTTGTTTATTTTACAAAGTGATTTGCTTTCATTTAATTCAACATGAATTTGAATTTAACAGTAGATCGAAAGGAACAATCACTAATGGTGAGTTTAATTACACTTCTTGAGTTAAATATAATGAGTTAAATATATTCAGATCTAAAATTAGAGACACGATCTAAAGCCCGGGCAATGCTAGATACTTAAGCTGGTATTAAATGTGAGCAATTTCTAAACTGTGCTTTATATTTTATTACAAAATCGTTATTCTTCATTATGTTAACACAAAATTTCAAAGGTGTAATAATAATATACCGATATGCAATTCTAATTTTTGAGATCAGATCAATATTTTTTTCGCTTTTATACCTTTTTAATTTTTTATAAAAATTTAGGTATATTTAGTGTCTTGCCATTTGAACAATAGTGGCACCCTCCTATGTTTTCTCTTCTTATTTGATAAACTGTATATAGGTATTATACTATTGGTCACCGTATTTAAATTGGTTTTAAAAGACTGCATTGATATTTTAGTATCGAAAGTATTTTAGTAGCGAAAGACAGCCACTGAGAATCAAAACGTTACTTGAAATAGTTTAGCCATGTTTAGCAACCAGATCTGAATAGCCATGTTATTCCCAATCTTCTTCTTCCCTGCCTTCTTCTCTTCCCCACTTCCTTCAGCCTGACAACATATCCCAATTCGTGATGGCACAATCCCACTAGCTCCGGACAGTCGGGACTTTTGAGCGATATTCACAAAAAAAATATAGGTAGGTATGCATAGTCTCTCACTCACCATACCTTTTTTGTGTTGGTGTAGTTGTGTACTATTAATCTGCGAGCCCTGTACAGTTTTTGGGAGGCTAACTTAACTCTGGCTTCGATGGAGCCCCCATATCTGAGCTGGTCACTTAGAGTTACACCAAGCATATCAATGGAGGGCCTGTTCGGAAGATTGCTTCCGTTGAAGGAGACTAGATTTTCATTTCGCTCCCTTTTAGACGTAATCAGACATGATTGGGTCTTTGAAACGTTAAATTCAACGAGATTATTTTTACCTCAAGAGAAAACACTACCTAATTATTAAATTTAATTTAATTAAAATAAAATAGTTTTCTGAAAATAATTAAATGTTCTAAGTAAAGTTCACGTTTTAAAGTTCCCCATAATTATGTACGGAGGCGCCACCTACAGCAAAGTTTTCAAGCTATACCTACATGAATCTTATTCATGCGAGATGTCTCTGGTATCTATAATAATCTATGGAACAATACAAAATTGAAAGTGACGAAAACACGCACGGGTTTCTTGGTAATAAGTAATAATATTCCTTTCACAGTCAATAACTTGGTTAATTGCAATGGCAATTATCCGCTCGTGCGTTACGCCAAGTACAAGTACCTAAATACATACGTACTCGTACTCGTATGTCATTGTTCGGTATTAAGTTACAAATACATTAGTATGTATTCTCCGTACCAACTGACTGAATGGAACAGAAATTGCCTGTAAATTATCAATAAGGACCGGATTTTAAATTTTGTTATTAAGGCCCCGTAATCTCTCTCGAAAAGAAGAAGATGGAGAAATATGTAATTACGAATGTTGGAGAGAGCGCGCTAATATTTCAAACGATAGAAGTGAAGCGAAAATTGCGAAAAAGCATGACTCGTTTAATATAGAGCAAAAATCTCATGGAACGTATCTTAAGTATCATTTAAAGAAACGTTGTGAATTTTTTCACAAATATTACTTGTAAAATAATAGAAATAGACTTGTTTAAAATAATTTTCGGAGCATACTTTGCGATTTTTTTCTATCGAGGGAATTTCATATAATTTGCGTTTCGGCGTAGAACGTATCTAGATATTTATTATCTTCAAAAATAACATATATTTTTTAAGAGCTTGAAGACTTCAAATGTTTAAGGGAGATATGTAAGAAATCGGTCGAAATTCGGATTCGGTTTTAGTAAACTGAATTAAGTCTTATTTTTGAAGTAAAACTTCTTTACGCACGCTTGACTTGGGGAGCTTTACGAAAAGTGTGATCGGGCGAGGTTGATCGGAAGTTGAGAGGGAGATATAAGTTAGTGAAGATAAAAAGAGAGAGAGTTACGTTTCGTATATTACTGTAGGGGCAAGAGAGAGAGGTGCGAGCACACCTTTTCTTTCTCTCTTTCACTCATAGCCATCTATCATTTCGTATATCTAAGACACAGTGCAGGCCTATTGTCTGTATCACACTGTAGAAGTTTTACTTCAGTCGTGTGGTCTAAAGTCTAAAGCACACCTTTTTTTCCTCATCTCTCATCGTGCCCTCTTGTCTCTGTTCCTAAAGAGACCCTCCACTTTTGATTGATTGATGAATTGGTTACATAAATTGTTTTCCTCGGGGCCTCCTGTATGAAGCAAATGTAAAAAATATTTATTTATATTCCGCGCCGGCCCTGCAAATACCAAACAATACAAGTCGTTGGGAAACACAAGAAAAATAGCCAACGGAATACACGCTTTCACACGCGCTCACCGTGGAAAACCACGCACAACTGAGGAAAGTCAAATACATAGATAAATATGTCGATTCTCAATATAATAGTACACAACGTACCATTCCTAGCATGAAACACGAAAATTCAAATTTAAATTACCATAAACATAGATAAAATATCACTATGTTTTCGTTTTGAATTGTTAAATGATTCGCCCAATTTAAATTATTTTCATATGTAAATACGGCATAAGAATATCAACTGCCCGAAGCCAGTAGGATTGTGGCGTCCCCACAAAGTTTGGCTTGTGGGGTGCGGGTCTGAAGGAAGTAAGAAGGGAAGGAAGTGGATAAGAGGAAGGATGGAGAACACCAGGCTATTCGAATTTGGTCGCAAAACACGGCTAAAGCAACATTTTGATTCTGAATGGCGTTCTTTCTCTGGGACCATGATCAATGAATCTATTAACAACCCATTAAACAGTGAATATGTTTATAGTTTTTTTTCTTATTTATCAATAATTACCGAAAAATATTAAGCACACAGCACAGAAAACTGCATTAAGTACCCACTTTGCCGATCGTGATAGAAATGACATTGAAACCTGAAAATAGTTGGACAAATCTAGCGCCCAAACAGAAAAAAGCGTGGCAAATTTCATGTTGCCAAGTCATATTCTGCTTAGCGCAATTTTTCATAAATAAATGGAAAATTTATTACGATTTTGAAAAACAAAATTATTCCAAAAAAAATCAATTTTAATATGAGATTATATTATTAGCGAACCCGTGAAAAATCACGGGATATTATAATGCAATTTTTTTAAAATAAATTAAGATAATTTTCTGTTAAAATATTATAACAGATAGGTTCCTAATTTACCGCTTGTCCGTTTTATATTTCACATAATCAGTTCCAATTTTGACAAAGGTACTTATATTCAAAGCAAATATGAATTCATTGAGCCGTATTTCACGCAGTAATAATTTCACGCGGAAATAACTGACGCACATCACAGACAACGAAATAATATGTTTGACGATAAAGTCTAGATCAATTTGGGAGGAGGGAATGGGTACCGCCGCCCCGGGAACCTTTATTGGATAACCAACACCTCTGCCATAGGTCACCAAAAGTGGTTTGCTACGTTTGGTGATTTAGCAGCGGTGCCCGGGTTCATGGGGTGAGGTTTGTCTGGGTAATGGAGGCGGATGACCAGGACTCACTGAACCCTATATTCCTACCAACCCCTTAAATCCTTTTCCTTCCCAGAACTCTCCTCTCCTCCTTTTCCTAAAAAAAAACCCTCCCACAGCATCCCCAAAGATGACATAGGCTCTGAGGGAAATTATTTTCCTCAGGGCCTCCTGTGTGGAGCTCATGCAAATAAAAATCTAAAAACAATTAAGTAATAAGTCAATTTCTTGTAAAAAAATCTAATAAATAATACCTAGGTTGAAAACAGCAAAATTTGTTGAAATATTGGCTTATACACTTGGTTTTCAATTTAAAATTAAAACGTAAAAATATTTTTAATTGAATATCTGAAACATTTTCAGAAGGTTAAACCCACAGCACCGTGAAAATATTAACAATGATGTGCCTCTAAATTCTAAACTGAAATTTATTCGCATTTATTAAGCTTGTGAAATATTTTGACGTTGGTCTTCAAAAAACATAAACGGAAGCGAATCACAAAGTCAAAATCTTATCGATGCAATATTGTACATTGTTAGCCATTTCGTTTCCGGTTGAGATTTCTGTTTCGATATTCGAACCAAGGCAGGTACTGAGGTTGTTTTTATTGTTTTGTTTCGAAACTATTCCTACATCTTATTGTTTTTTTTTCAAGGATAGATCGCGGAGATGATTCTCAGTGGTTTGTTTCTTGGATTGCATTGGATTTACTCTTCAAGGGTGTTCTTGGAAATCGAATTTAAGGACAGAGAAAGGGAAGGCGAAATTATGTTTTAGATTAAAGATGTACGTTGTGTACATATATTATGTTGATGCTAAGGAAACATTCGAAGGAGTGTTGAAAGGGTTGAGGCAATTCTGAACAACGTTAGAAACAAAAGTTAGACAAAAGTTAGACAATAAAAAAAAACCAAAGCTGCCACTTCCCGATCGCGATATTTTTTTTTATATTTTGACCTTACAAGTCCCAGCTGCTCCTGTCTGGAGCCAGTGAGACTATGGCATCCCCAATTGGGGTACGTTGTGAGGCTGAATGTAGTGAGGAGGGGAAGGATATGCAGAAGACGAAGGTGGGGAACCTGGCTATTCATATCTGGTCACCAAACACGGCTGAAGCCATTTCTAGCAACTTTTCAATTCTGAATGGTGGTCTTACACCAGGGCGGTACTGAGAGTATCTTCCACTCTGGAACGTGCCGCAAATATAAAATATATTGTTTTAAATTAATTAATTGTGAAATAACGTAATTTAATCAAATAAAATTTATTTGCGCACGCCGAGATACGATCCCGCGACCTTCGGATTGTAAGTCAAGAGCCTTATCCCTTGACCACGGAGCCTTGGGTCAAATATAATTCGTGACGCCAAACCATGAATTTAAAATTTTAAAAATGCCAAAGTTACCACTAATAACTCGAAAATCCTATATTTTAAAATTTAAAACACAAATAAACAAAACGGCACATATTCCTACTAGATATTTGCTGTACCTTTTAATTAAAAAATATATTACTGAGTTTGGTCGGATATTTTGACCTCAAATCCAAATTTAAGATTTGTGTGAAAAGGCCGCGCTGCCGGAAATAAAACAAGGCAATTTTTTAAGTGAAAACTTCTTTAGCACCCTTGTGGTTTAAAACTCGATGAAACGGAAGCGAGCGACACTAAAAAGAGACAAACACATACATCTATAGGATTAGCCTGCGAGAGAATGAGAAAGCAATAAAATATTTATTTATTTCACGGGACTGGGTTTCAATATAAAACGATAAATCCACGGTCCCACGCAAGTCTCCTTTGGTATAGTGGTATAAAGCGCCTGACGAACCTTAGCGGCCAGACATTCAGCGGACCCAGGGTCGAATCCTACGAATCCAAAAAAATATATGATTTTATTTTTGTAAAATTAATATCCAATCTTCAAACCACTCCACAATGAACAGGCAAAAGAAAACGACATCAGCGACTCCGAAGAAGAAAACACAAATACTAACAAGATGACCAAAAGTTTAGGAGAAGATGCACTGGAATTCGACGACAAAATATGGAAAAAAATCATCCTTCACATTGATAAAAAAAGTGCCCCACTCTTGTCTACTTTAGTTTTCTGAAGGTTTCACTTCTACCGCGTGTGAATTGCACACTCTGATTTTTTTCTTTATTTTCGATTATCATTAATATTTTTGTTCTAGGATAAATCGCAGTCATGATTCCCAGAGGGTATTTGGTTCTCCTACTGGTCTGCCTGGAGTCACTCCTCGCCGGGGGGCAGCTCATATTCCCGGACAACGTGTCAAGGACTCCGAGGAAAAACACCAATAAAATCACGGACATTGACGCCTCTTGCACCAGAGAGTCCATGGACATCACCGTCAGGATGGAGAGGCCATTCAAAGGGGTCATCTTCACGAAGGATTTCTCCAGAGAATGCAGGGCACAAGGTATGAACTAATTCTATATTAATTTCGGTGGTTGCCTTTCCCTCGATGACATAAAGCGAGTTTACAAGCTACTATCTGGGAAATTCACTGTCTGTTAGTTTACTCGCTCAGTGTCATCGAGTTACTTGCCAAGTAACAGATTGTGGACAATCTACGAAAAAAGTTAAAGGTGGTCAACTTTACACGCTACTCGCTGGTGTTTGCCTAAAGATAGCGGCCCACCAACAGCTGATTTCGTCCGTCAGAATTAGTTCGGGAGGAAGCCGTTATTGGCTAGCGCGTGGCGCTAGCTACGAGCTGTCAATTTCCTATAAAATGTCGACAGAGTTTCGTGGGAGTCGTTATTTCAGCTGCTACTGTTGCTACTGAGCGAGTGGACAGTTTTGTGTGTCATCATGACAATCTCACTCGCCGATTCACCCGCTTTTAAACTTACCGGCTAGTAGCTTGTAAACCAGCTTAGGACGGGTTGTTTCAAAAAATTTGATGGATTCATCAAATATTTGAAGTTAATTTTCACGTTTTGTGTAAGTTCTATTCAAGTTCTGTGATTATTTCAGTTTTGTGAAGCAACTGTCCTATAACGATGTAATAACAGAACTTGAATAGAACCTACACAGAACGTGAAAATCAACTTCAAATATTTGATGAACCAATCAAATTTTTTGAAACAACCCATCCTTAATGTAATTGAGGCTTTACTGTAGGCAGTTCCAGAAGGAAGACATTCAAGAACGGGGACCGTTCAAAAAATGCCAAAAATTCAAAATGGCGCTGATCCGTTGATTTAAATGGCGATGACAAATAATGTGACAGGAGATCAATAAACCTCCTTTTGCTTACACGTTAACAACCGTTTTATGTTTGCATTGAGCAAAGGTTAATTTTCACACGAACATGGCGCTATAAAAATCATCCAACAATTATTATTGCATTGAAGGGAATGAAAATAAAATTCTTAATTTCTTAGGTAACATGGACAATTCTGTGTCTCTTCACCTACCGCCCAACGCCTGCGGAGTGAGGGTCAGCTCTCTGACTAGCAATACGACCTTCAACGAGATTGATGACGCCAACTTCGAAGGTCTCTTCTATGTGGTGACTGTGGTCATACAGATGGACCGCTTCCTGCAGCAGTCCTCGGACCAGGAGCGGCCCGTCAAGTGCTGGCTGAAGCCCAAGGCCATGCAGATCAAGAGCTCCATCATCGAGGAGATGTTGGAGAGGAAGTTGAAGGAGATTTCCAAGACGCAGCCGAAAGACAAGCAAAACATTAGGTAAGGAAAATTCCTTGATTTTTACCTTCTTTTTGATTTAGCGCCTGTGAGCAGGCAATCTGATTAGCATGCATGGTAAAAACACGCGGACATGAAAAAAGGAGCTAAAAGGAGCTTTTTGGAACTAAATTGTTGGGCATACATTTTGAAAGATTACAAGATGACAGGACAAAAGTTGGGAGTCCCAGCGGCTCAGAGGTGGACCAAATAAGAGATGGTAAAACTGCGTAAAATATGATTGGAGGAGGGCATGAAGGGTGGAGGACTGCAGGCAAATAGCGAGGGACATTTGTGGTGGAGACCAAATTGCACTCTGGGATGTAGCGCCGTTATGATCACGATTGACGGAAACCTAAAGTTATCTAGGTTAATCGTGCCGTGTTTTCTTTGGGCGTCCTTGACTTCTTCAACCAGTCGTATATTCTCCTTACACTTCTTTCTTCTTTTATTTTACATTAAATCAAAATCAAAATCAAAATCATTTATTGTACAAAATTTTCATTTAGTACAAAAGGTATAACTTATAGGTACCTACATCCTATTTCTTCCAGTTAACCTAACATGTTATACAGAAATGAACACAAATAAAATAAAAATATAAAAGTGGTGTAATACAAATTGAGTTTGTTTTAATTTATTATATAAACATAAATATAAAAACAGTTGTACCTATGTGAGGTATTCACTTAATGTGTAATGAGACCTGTTCAGAAGGAATGTTTTTAGTGATGACTTAAATCTGAGTGTATCTGGTATTTGTTTAATATCATGTGGAAGGTTGTTATATACTTTTTTTTTTTTGGTTTTAGGCAATTCACCCTGGAGAGAGTGCTTTGTGCCGGGTTATATACTTTAATGGCCATGTAAAAGGGTCCTTTTTGGAAAATTGTTTTGTTTGCTTTTGGTATTAATAAATTTTCTGTAAACCTTGTAGCGTATTTATGTGTAGAGTTTTTTTGCGGAAACTTTTCTGGAGATGATCGCACTAACATGCATAACTCCATTATGTATATGTCGGTGACTGTAAGAATTTTCAAATTTTTAAATATAGGTCTACATGAATCCCGATTAGCAGAGTTTGTCATTTAGCTCCACACAGGAGGCTCTGAGGAAAACGCTTTTCCTCAGGGCCTGAAATCTTTGGGGATGCTGTGTGGAGGATCAATTTAGGTGAAGGGAGGGGAGGAAGTTCTGGGAAGGAAAAAGGTATAAGGGGTGGGTACGAATTTGGGGGTTACTGTGTCAAAGGAGTGATGGGCATATGAATCCTTTCCTCCCACTGCAGTGCAAGGCAATGGTTCAAGAGAGTCTAGCTGGAGAGGTCAAAAGGACTCCCTCAACCAGTGTCTCCCGCTGATCTGGCACGCCTTGCAATAGGTGGGTAAATGCATTCTCCACTAAGACCTAGACAAACCTCACCCCACGAAACCCGGGCACCCCTACTAACTAAAACGTAGAGAACCACTTGGGATGACTAATGGCACGGGAGTAGTTATCGAACAAATGGTTCCCTGTGGGAAAATGGGCGGCAGAACCCATAGCCGCCTCCCAAATTGTTGAGCCGTTATGATCATGATTGATGAAAACCTAGGGTTAACTCGGTTAATCGGGCCATGTCTTCCTCGGGCGTCTCTGACTTCTTTTTCTCTCTATTCTCTTTACAATTCTATCAATGTTTTAAATTCTTGAATATGCTAAATGTTATTGTACATTTTCCCCAGATCTGGAAGGATGGGTAGCGAATGGAAAGACATATCCGAAGAACAACAAGCCTCCATAATGGAGAAAGCCCGCGCCTGGATGGAGATATTACCTTCTAATGGGAATGTAGAAGCCACCACAGTTGAAGTTGGCGAACCGACCATGCTCATCATCAAATCAACACTACCAGGTACTTCAAACATGCTAGAAATACTGTAATCACTATGCACCGAAGAGCTTGGGCCCAAAGTAAACTCAATAATCAATATATTATATTATAAAAGAAAGTCTAAAAAAACGTGCGGCTCGCAAAAACTCGGAAAAGAGGCCCGGTACGATAAAGGGAGTTATATGGTGTGGTAGATCTCTATCCCCCCTCCAGATGACGGTTCCCGTTTTTACCAAAAGGACGTGCTTTTGAAGATAAAAGGGCTGGAGGTTTCACCCTCTTAAAATTTCTAGAACAGTCTTCCGGAAAATTCTAGAAGGTTCCCTAAGAACTCTAGAAAGTTCTGGAAGGAGTGGCGGAGTATGTCGTGGAGCGAAGCCGGGTAACCCAGGTAGTTGTTAATAAATTAAACAAAATTTCTTTATTATAACAACACATATTTTATTAACACCGATCGGTTTCAGAACGACCATTCCTTCCTCACACAATTACAAAACAGTGAGTGAGTAAGTAGATAGCAGACAATTTCTGGACAAACTTCACCCCAAGAATTTGGGGACCCTGAGTCACCAAACTTAGCTTGCCACTTGGGGTGACCATGATGGCAGAGGTGTTGGTTGAATGAACGCTTCCCAGAGCAGCAGTATTCATACCGGCTTGCCAAATTAAAAATCTTATGTAAATAGATGTCATCAGCTGTTGTCTTTCAAAATTCGTTTTTGTAGATTACTATGTAACTGGTATTGAAGATATTCCTAACACACTTGAGCATACAAACAGCGTATTATTTATGAATCAATATCATGTTTAGGAAATATTCATCAAAATTCATACACCTTATTCTAGACAAAATATCCATTTACTTACAAGTATTGTAATAGTAAAAATTTTGTTTATTTTTGCATTTCACCAAAAATTTAATAGATACGAAATCTCTTGAATAAAATTTTATTTATCAGTACCTACCTAATTCGTGTTGAATAATAGACAATTTCACATTATAAATGGAAAGAGGGACATCTTCGACAGCCTCCGTGGGGGAGGGGTAAGGTTCGCAAATCCCGGTGTGCGCAAGTAAAGTTTATGTATTTAATTTGTGTTAATAATAATAATAATAATTGGATGATTTATATAGCGCCGTTTTTGTGAAAAATCACCTCAAGGGCGCTGCACAAACTTACAATACATTTCTAAAATCTAGAAAAACTACAAACTAGACAAACAATTAAAACAACTAATGGCTATTTCACAATTTATCCATTCAAAATAATATCTAGCATATTTGCCGCAAGTTCCAGTGGAAGATACTATCAGTATCGCCCTGGTGTAAAACCACCATTCAGAATTGAAACGTTTCTTGAAATGGCTTTAGCCGTGTTCGGTGACCATAACTGAATAGCCAGGTACTTTCCCACCTTCATCCTCACAACATTCCCCAATTGGAGATGCCGTTGTCTCACTGGCTCGACACGCTTGGGAACAGTTGGGACCCTTGCAGAGCCGGTCCTGTACAGGTCCAAGTGTAGCACCAACGAGCCAAGGCACTGATAATACATAACACAGCGCCCTTGAGGTTTTTACTAGCGCCTGGCGCCGTTTGGCTCAGAACCGGCCCTGGACACTTATGAGATTTTACTTTAAAAAAATTAAGAAAATCTACATAAAACTAAATCATTTTGTTATGTTTTCAGCTGGCGTAGGGCTACGAATAACGGATTGTCTTGCCCACGATGGCCTGGGCGAGTCTTCCCAAACACTCCTAGATGAGAGAGGCTGCCCAGTAGACGAATTAATCTTCCCAAAGATGAGAATGTACAACCACAAGCCCATACCGACAGAACCGGAAAGAAGGATTACCAACAGAAAACTAGGCACAGCCACAAGTGAAGAACTGATCCAAACCAAAGAGATTGGAACCAACGTCTTCAAATACATCATGTCTTACCAACACGCCAGCACTATATTCTCTGCATTCAAGTTTCCTGATAGGGCCAGATTACATTTGACATGCGGGTTGGAGTTGTGCAAAGGGACTTGCCCTAGGGTGGATTGCAGAGATGCAATGACGCCTAAGTCGAAGGATGCTCTGCTTCGAAGGGTGCGGCTTGACAAGGACTCTGATGGGACAGTGATAGACAGGCTTCAAGTCTACAACAGTATTGAAGTCCTGGCTCCTAATATTGAATTGGAAGATGACGCATCCATAAGAGGTAAGTAACAGTGCAGCACAAAGCGTCTGTCATTTAAATGTTTCTAAGGATGGGTTGTTTCAAAAAATTTGATGGATTCATCAAATATTTGAAGTTGATTTTCACGTTCTGTGTAAGTTCTGTTATAATATAGTTATAGGGCAGTTGCTTCGCAATACTGAAATAATCGCAGAACTTGAATAGAACTTACACAAAACGTGAAAATTAACTTCAAATATTTGATGAATCCATCAAATTTTTTGAAACAACCCGTCCTAAGTTGGAGGCAGCAGAATAATGGCAGGAATAGAGGCGTTTTCTGAAAGTGGACAGAACTTAGGAAGGTTTGTAGCACCTATAATGATCATTTTGGCATTCACGCGTCATGCTTCAGTGTTCCCCGTCAAATAATAATCTTTATCAGGCTTCCAGTTTTCAGCTTTGAACACAGGTCTCTCTCAAATATATCGAGTTTTGCTAAAGGCAGCTCTCAACCACAGACTGTCTTGTGACTGAGTTGGCATCGTGTCTGGGTCCCACCCAGGCATTGTGAGGTTGACTAAGTCCTGCAATACGACGGAAGCAACATTTTTCACTTACTATGGTGGTAGCGGGTGATTTTCAAATATTATAGACAAACATCAATAATGTTTGTCTTTCTTTTAAAGAAAAAAGATCTTGTCTTTCCCGTAAAAATCACGCACCACCCGGGATCACTAGGGTACCTCATATATTGCGGAGCGATCGTGTCCCTTACTACTCTTTGCCCTTTCCAGTAACACTTGGATATTATTAGCTATTTTATAGTTTTACAGTTTTAATCGGACAATGCCCCCATCTTCGCCCAACAGTAATCATTAAAAAACAAAAAACGCAATAATGTAAAATGATAAAAGAGATATGTAATACAAAATCGAGCGTAAATCAAATACGGATTATTTTAGCCCTTTCCAGTAAAATTACGATTTTTACGTCTGCACTCCATGCTTGTTTGCGGTGAAGATTTAAAAAAAGTAATGGGGTATTGAGGTGGGGATAGGGAAGAGTAATTTCATCAGAATGGGTTAGATATTATTTAATATCTTAAGAAATATTAACAGGATAATTTTTTTAAATGCAGATCTATTATCGAATAGTATTCTAGGATTACATAAATTAAAGAGAATGTGATGTTAAAAACAATTTAAATATCACACAAAACTCTGGTTTGGGGGATGTATAATACCCTCCTTTGGAGCAGGAAGGTTAAAAAATAATATATGTTTAACTAATACAAATTTTTAATCTATTTCTAGGTTCAAGGCGCACCAACAGCTTTGATGATTTTGACAACTTCCTCTCAGCAATTCCAGGAGACAAGACAGTCTGCATGTCCCCCAGCAAGATGGCGCTGTCATTCTGTGTCTTAGGCCTCGTCTTCCTTTCCGCTTTAGTCGTTGCCTTTATATCTCTCATAAGAGCAAGGAGAAAGTACGGTACAGACAGATGTGGACCTCTCAGCCTCTATGCGGGAAGCAAAAGTCTTTTCTCCGGATCAGGAAGCTCTAATTCTGGATTCAGTGGCAGCAAGATGTTGCTGACAGACAGTCCTTACATGGACCACCAATCAACCAGTAGCAATTGGCCATACGGCAGAGTTTTGTAGTACAATTTTGAGACTTAATGCTTTTAAAGCATAGATAAATATCAGGGGCAGTCGGTGAGTTTCCGAGCTAAACAAGCAACTTAGAAATTGGTCAGATGGAAAGTAAAAGGTTCCACAGTCTCTCTATAAATTGCACACCCTATAGAAAAGTGTCATAAGTCAAAAAAGTTAATTCTACAGGAGAGCAAACCAAATGAACGAATGATAAACAAGCGGTCCCGTCGAAAAGATATATTAGTGACATCTATTGGAGATTTAGTGACCTAACTTAAATACGATTTTCGTGGGGCATAGATAATTACAATCATTCTACTTTTCAGAGACAAAACGTAAAATAAAAAATTTTGACTTACCAACACTATTCAGCAGGATGTGCGATGTCTATTTTAGGAATTAAAAAACTACAGTTTCACATAATTAAATTTAAACAGGCTATATCGTCGGTCTACTGGCAAAGTCCACCATGTCACTAAAACACAAACCTGAGATAATCGCATTACATTATTTAGAAATTTTGGGAAGGCTGGTGGATGAATATCTCCAAAATGTTTTTTTTTTATATTTTACAATTTAGAATGAACCCTTCAGTATCTTATCAATATACAATATTAGTTGATAGCAATAAAAGCAACCTTTAATCAAAGATTTACAAAAAAATGAGCCTGACTTAGTGGGTTTTACCAGTCAATAATGACATAGTGTGTTTTGCTTGACTTAGTGGATTTTGAAGGATTAGTGGATTTTGCTTGTATTTTAACATCTAAATCGATGTATTATTGACATTTGTGTTTGACTTAATGTTTTGTTTGACTTAATGTGTTTTGATTGACAATAATATCGGATTTATGACTTATGGTGAATTTAAAAACACATTTAAATTGAAAACGATTAAATATACGCCTTAATAGAGTATGCCAGTCAAAAGAGGACGATTTTTTACATAATACCCTATACTTACGTCATTTCATGAAAAAACGTGACTTAATGGACTTTGCAAGTAGACCGACGATATTGCAAATCATTGTATCCCAAGAAAATTAAATTTTACCACAAAAATCAATTCAACACATCTCAACACAAGAAGCATTATGATCATGTTGTTTTGTTTAACAGCTGATCAGTTTCTTCAAAAGCTGAAACGTGCCTAGAACCAGCATTTAACGGAGCCATTCAAATGTAAAAAAAAATCGGTGAAACTGACCCTTCGGCTTGAAAATTTTGTGTCTCGAAATGGCACTACAGCGCTATAAAATTAAGTTCTGGAATCATAATACAATACCAATTTCAAATATGCTTGAAAACAGTAGGCAAAACCGAACGTCCCTGATAAACTTTATGAACAAGGGGATGAAATCATAAAAGGCAATAAACGTTGACAAACTTTCTTAGTGGCGACAACCAAAAAGTGCTAACAAAAAATGTTTCAAAATATTGCCTTTTCTTGATTCTTTCTCTTGAAAGTATTTTTAAGTTTTGAATGAATGTATTTATTAATTGTTAAGTTTTATCAAAGATGCTGATTGCAACGTGAAATTGTATCAAACCATTTTGAACTTTACCCTTCATGACACACTATCGTAGTATAAATATAAAATATGTTCATCAGTTGTAGACACCGTGATAAACTAATAAAAATGTGTTGTTGATGTGTCTGGGCGTCTGCGAAGCTCGACATAAGGTCAAGTTTCCATTTCTTAGAGTAAATCAATCAAATTGTTTAAAATATTGATATTCTTTCTGGAAAAATTAATCAATTTCATACACCTGTTGCGGCCTAGGATTCTAACCGTCTTATGTAAATTTCTGACATCAGTTGTTGTCTTTCAAATCAGTGTTAATCATACTTTTTAATATTATTATTTCTAGATAGGTACTTATGCTGAAAAACTTTTGAAATGCTTTTATTTTTATTACCTAATATCCTTATTGATTTCCAAGTAAAATGACGGAAATTATAATTGTTATTACCCTTTTAAAGTTTCCCCAATTACTGCATTGTTTAAATTTAACTAAAGGTCTTTGAGTTATTCCCAAATGATGACTCAGGGGTTTAATTTTCCAGCAAAAGTATTTTTATGGTCTCTAATATTTGAAATTGGCTTCTAGGTATTATCTATTCAGTGATTTTAGATTAGATGTTACGTAATATGTAAACATTTTAAGGTCACTGAAATCATAAAGATGGATTACGTGTATTGAATTACATGGACTACACTGCAGGAAATCTAATACATAAAGGGTATTCAAGTCTTCACATCTCAAGGTGGAAATGGCATTACGCTATAATCGATAGCAATGATGACTAGTTTTTTAAATTTATTTATTGTTATTAATTTTAATTTGTAGAACTCCATTTTTTGTTATTTCTTTCACATATTCAATAATATTTTTTAATTTATAAAAACAGTTTATTTATAAGCAAGTTTTGCTGTGTAATTATTATTGCGTGGCAGCTTTTCCGCCTTCTGGAGGCATTATCAAACTGTGGTTAGCACTTACAGACGATATGTTTATATTATTTCTAGAAAGGTACTTATGATGAAAAACCCTTATTGATTTCCAAATGACGGATAAAATTACAGAAATTATTAATGGTTATTACCCTTTTAAAGTTTCCCCAATTATTGCACTGTTTAAATTTGACTGAAGATCATTGAGTTATACCCAAATGATGACTCGGGGGTTTCTTTTTCCAGCAAAATTAAGTATTTTTATGGTCTCTAATATTCGAAATTGGCTTAAACATATCTAAGGAATTATTATAGTTAATTGACTATAGCCGACCTAGCAATTTCAGATATAAAAATCAGTGTAGATTTCACAGCGTCAGAGCTCACTGAAAGTTTTTAGTGGGACACGCAAACGTGCTCTCCGCTTTTTAGTTGAGTATTTCTAAAATTACATATGCATATTGTTTAATTTATCTACACGGAAAACAAGATAATTCCAATGTACCAATGTATTATCAGTAAGAGGAAGTGGATTTGTCTGTAAACTCGTGGAAAGCTGTTTGCTAATTGAAACAAACAGATTCCCTGCATTATAACTAAGATTGTTAATTTCCCTAGTTGTTCAAATTGGTAATATTTTCTAGTATTAATCAGCATCTTTGAAATGTATAAAGGTTTATTCCTTATAAAATGTGATAAAAATAAAAGCAAAGCTAGTAGCAATACATACTAGCATTGCATTACATGGGAAAATGGTGCTGGGGGGTGTCGGGTAGATGGGATATATCATAGAAAAAAGAAACTCAAAGTGGTTTCCAATAAATGATATTTATATAATATAACACATGACATATGGAATCATGCTGTCCTTGTACAACATCAACAAGATTAAATGTACATTACTCGTAAGTATTTTATTCATTATTTATAAACAAGCATTTTAAAATGTGATACATGAAATAATAATTTATATAAAAAATGTTTTAATTATTTAACAACTTCCGTCCCGTCCGTCCTAACATTAATTCAAACTTGTTATAATTTGAACATGAACACTGACCACATATAATTATAATAATATAACATTGTTCCTATCGTTAAACATACTTGGCGTAACATCTTAAAGTAATATTGTAAATAGCACAAACATTTTAACAACACGATAAACAACAAATCATCCAAAATTACAGCAACTATTG
Organism: Glyphotaelius pellucidus; assembly: GCA_936435175.1. Lineage (NCBI taxonomy): Eukaryota > Metazoa > Arthropoda > Insecta > Trichoptera > Limnephilidae > Glyphotaelius > Glyphotaelius pellucidus. Next base: position 31,028,043 of record OW386548.1, on the reverse strand, counting down.
GTTTTACGCGCAGTCTTGTAGAACGCTTTACTGTGCATGGAGAGTTCGTCCGATTTGGTGACGAGTTCGTCCAGCTTCTCTCCACGGTCAAGCACGGCCTTGATGGTGTTGTGGAGTATGATCTTCGTCTCATCCAGATCGTCCTGCATCTTGGTTAAAGCGTCCGCTTCCTTGGGGTTCTGGTATTTGGACAAGTAGGCCGGCAGGTGTGGGTAGTCCACCGTGGTCTCGTTAGCAGTGGGCCAGACGTTAGCGGGGATCTTGGCCGCAAATTCATCCAGAACTTTAGTGATCAGCGTATGGGACACACGGCTAGGATATTCCTGGTCTGTTATAAGTACGCCTGCGAGATTATCCCCTCTCACGTACACTTGGCACATGTATTCGCCCTCAGTAACGGACTGCCTCGACGCCGTTTGGGTTCTCTCCACGATGGTCTTGCTGATGAAGGTCATGAACTCTTGGACGGAGCCGCGTTGGAAGAAGCTGAAACTCCGCAAATCGTAGGTGGCCTTCAGGATAGTGGCGTTGCTGACCCCTTTGTATAGGACAACCAGAGCGTAGAGTTTCACCATGGTGAAGGTGAAGGATAGAGTCAGGTATATCCTTTAGGCGATTGTGAAACTAATTTCACATCAGAGTGAGGGGAAAGCTAAAACGAGAAATTATTACAAAAATTATTAATAAAACACCATTTTTGTTTTCAATAAAAGGGATTGCTCAAAACTATATTACTTTTTTTATATGTTTATTTAGTTGTTTTTTTTTTGCAATATTGTATTTTTCATAATCATCTTACAAAAGCATATCAGTTTGATAAGTAGGTTAGTAGTTAGTAAGAAATCTCCCATTTTTTCATACTTATTTGTTTATAATAAAATACTTAACATTAAAAAAATTTACTTTTTGTAAAACAATATTAAATGTTTTTTAACAATTATTATGGGATGTAGGTACGTATTACAGACCTAGGTATTTGTTTATAACATAATATGTAGGTGTATTTTCTGATATTTTTTTCTGACCCGATGTTTGTTCTAATATGAAAAAGCTGTTTCTTTTTAATGTCTTCAGGTAATACGTTACACATTTCATAAAATAACTTACAGTTTACAGTAAAATCATTTTAAAGAAATTCTTGCTTTTATTTAAAAATTCCAAATAAATATTCAAAAATATTTTAAACAAATTTTTGCACCTTTTAAAATGATTTACTTGTAAATCTATAATTATATAACCTTAAAAAAAAACTTTTCTATTACGGTCATCAGATCAACGTGCTAATCACATATTTGTAATTTTTCAGGAGAGCCAAAAAACTGTTTTTTTAGCCAGATTCTAATACATTTTATTACGAGTTTCGCTTATGGGTTTATATTTATGCATTATTTTTTTACCAAATTAGCAAAACATTGAATAAAATATGTAGGTAAGAATCCAGTAAAAAAAAAAACAGTTTTTTGGCTCTCCTAAAAATATTACAAATTTGTGATATGCCTGTTGGTCGTCAGACTGACGATAATTTTTTTTTATTTATGTCATCATGTAAAAGAGAATAAAAAATATTGTTTATAGATAATAGAAGCAGCAGATGATTGTTAATAAAACCATGGCGACATAACATACATTAATGGGCAAGAAATTTCGTTAGGATAACACATGAGTAAATAGGATTTTTAAGGGGGGGGTAGGGTTTTAAAGGCGAAAAAAAGGCATATTTTCATGATTTTTTTTGGAGATATGAATAATGTTGGCTTATTTCTTTTAAATACACCTTATAGTGACATCTGAAGTATCTTTGAAATTTTTTTTGATTAAAAATATTAATAAATAAGTCCGTGAGCATCTTCGTAGGCACTTCGAAAAAAAGGTGTTTCGCGGTGAACATTATAACTCGTTAACGAATCATTCGAAACAAAAAAATTGAAATGGGTTTAAAAGGTGATATGTTTTTCCAGGTAGTGACAAAGCGTTTTTTTTTTAAATTTTTTTTTTTGCAGAGTCAAAAATGCGATTTTTGCTAAAATTTTCCGTGAATTTATTATTATAAAATGGAAAAAAATAGTAAAAAAAAAAAAAACTCTCCGTCACTACCTGTTGATTTATGTGTAAAAATAGTGTGCAAAATTTCAAAAAGATCGGTCAAGTAGATTTTGAGTCATGATGTTCACGGACTAAAAAACATTATTTGCCAGAAAATCAATTTAAAGTTTTGTTATACTCGAAATATACTTGAATAGAGCAAGAGGGCCGGTCGCTTGAAATGCTGTAACTTCGTTAGTTTTGCTCCGATTTAGAAAAAAAATAATTTGAAAAATGAGTTTTAAACCCCCCCCCCCCCCCCTTAATATCACAATGAAAAATCCCACATTTTGTGGAAACTGGTTACTTTTCTCAATTAAAGAAGCAATGGGAATTTAAGTAGTTAGTTAAAATTAATCCTAGCTTTATTGCAATGAGTTAAATGGGCAACAAACAGAAACATATGTTTGTTTTACAAGTTAATTTACAGTATGATTTGTTTGGTCAATTATCAACAACTATGTAACTTTAGAAGCTCAAATGTGGAAGAAAACTTCATGAACGTATTTTATGACACTAGAGAGAACAGAAACCAGATTATAAAAACGTAGGCATTATTTTTGGATGTTTACTCTACTGAGAATTGGAGGTATTATATTGATAGTAAAGTGTTGCTAATGAATGTAATGTTTTACTACATAAATAAAGCTAAGTGAAATCAGAAAGGAATCGGTAATACAATTAATTAGTCCCATAGTAGCCCAAAGGAAAATTCGGTATGCAACTGACGTTTGCACTAAAATCAATAACACTTAAAATTTTGACTCATCGCAAATGTCGCCAAGAAGAACATGAATTAAAGATGAAAGTACACTTGAGGAGATTCCAATTTCAATGACATGACAAGCTCAAAAATTACGTTGCCTTTTAAACTTATAAAAAAAGAGAAACAAACTAATGACGATCGTAAGATAAACTAACCTTTTAATGGATTGTGAGGCCTTAAGAAAATTCCATAGGATCTTCTAATCGATTCACCATAACTTCTTAGTTATCTTACAATGGCAATCAACACAAAAGTTTTCTTTTTTAGAAAGGTTTTAAAAAAATATTATTAGTCTCGTAAGCGCAAACCAAACCCCTGCCTTGACAAATACACAATAGACAATATCTATGTTGTCTATGACGATTCTAGCCAGAGAGCTGTTGATCAGGTGCACTGGATTGAAATTCGGTAACTACTCTTATTTCATTTTTTTATTATAAATTTTTATTTTAGGTTCAACGACCTCCACGGTCGAGCGGTTAAGACCCGACTACGAATGTTATCCTGATGTGTTTTTTTCAAATGTAATTCAAATAAATTAATGTACTTCTTAAAATTTTTTGACACGTTACAGAGCAGTCGACACTTTCTTTTTTTAACCCGGTAACCAGATCTATTTCTTCAGCCTTTTAACATTTATTTATTATTTTTCACAAACAAATTATGTCCAACAATAAAAAAATCATATAAATTGGAAAAAAATGGCAGCATAATTCATATTAAATTGATTTATTTTATTGATAACTAGCGGGTACCCGGCATTCGTTGCAATAACATTCAAAGAAATAAATTATTTATTAAAAAAATGTTAAAATAAAGTGTTTTAAAAATAAAATGTGTTTTTTGTGTGTCCCCATTTTCGGCATATTTACCATTTTATTTGAGATTATCGTTTCTGAAAAATAACAGAAATAATAATTTTCTTATTCCAAAAAATATTTTCTTTCATGGAATAAAACGCCAATGATAGCCTAATAAAGAAAAAAAGTAAACATAATCATAGACAAAATAAAATTGTACTTGACCAAACGTCAACGTCAAAAACAATATTCGAAACACTTAAAACCATTTATTTATAATTCTGACTTGCGGTTGTTTCGAATTAATTACTACTGATTAACTCTTGTAATTCCTCCGCTCTCTCCATCAATCTGTATCACACTTATTTTGTGCTATGACAAGTATTTGTTGATTTGGTAATAATTTGAAAATAACAATGGAAAAAACTGAATCTACTCTCAACGCACGGAGAAAAATCTTAAATGTAGCAGTTTCAGCTATTCTGATTGAAACTGGTTTCGATTCTGCTGACAAGCAGGCCTTGGAAACCATGTCCGAAATGCTTCAATCTTGTGAGTTTTCTCAACTTAATTTATCTAAACTAAGAACGTAATAACCTATTTTGTATTCGCAAATAGTTGTTTCTTGTAGTAATTGTTGAAATGAAGTGTGGTTTCCACAATCTGCGCTTAAAAATGCGGCGGCTTGTGGATTATTTAATGTCTTTTATAGTAATTATGGTGAATCCAAAGGTTTTTTTTTTATAAAAAATATTCTTATTCAGTGTTTCCAGTGATCCCAAATGTTTACCCCTTATTTTGTTATTGCTCTGATTTCTCTAGTGTTGCCATAAAATTAAGACTACATCATAATTTGAGCAAGTACTTGCTGAAGTCATACTTACTAATAATTTCACTTTTTAAAATTTCAGTTCTCATCGAGGCTGGAAATTCAACGAAGAGCTATTACGAGGTGGCTGGGCGCTCTGAGCCTGTCATTGCAGATGTGATCATGGCTCTGATTAATATGGGTAGGCATCTAATTTATTCATTATATATTATGTTTGTCTCCGACTGAGATATTGATCAGTCTAGTGAAAGACCATTATTCAGAATCTAAGAGTTGATTAAAAATGACGTTAAACTTGTCTCACTCTGCTTCTCAGTTAATACGGAATATTTCTTATTCAAACAGTTAGATTTAGCTTTATTATTATGAAAAGGGAGTATTTATGTCGGGGGAGATGAAAAAATATGCATTTTACATTTTAATTTTGTTAAAATTAATTCACTTACGCGATATGCGAATTGTACTACGCCATATTCATTTTTATATTACATTTCTTAGACAATCAATGCTGACAATTATATAAAAAATATTATTGCCACTTATTCATGTTATGAAGTTGAATGTTGAATGCATTATTGACAAGTTTGAATCTGTAGTTATAACCGAAAAACATGGAAAGAAAGGTATTATAATAATTACACATACTCGTTAGACAAGCCTTGCTTGCCATATAAACCATTCGAAACCTGGGATGTATATCTAAATGATGATGACACGCAGCTGGTACCAGCACCAATAGTATCGGGAATAATTCGAATTAGGTACTTTTCTTTTTATTTTGTCAAGAATTTATTTTATAGGGTTGGTACTATGTCATATTTGATTGACTATTAATTAAATAGGGAATATTCCGTGTATCGAACTTCGACAAGGAATATTCCATATTATCCGTGAAGCGGGCTTATACATTTTTACCAAAATGGCTTTAGTTAATTTATTAGTTAATTCAGTATTTGGTAACCAGATTTAAATAGCCAGGTACTTCCCATCCTTCTTACCCATATCCTTCACTCATCCCCTTCATTCAGCCTCACGACAGTTGGGACTGCACATAAAAAATGGTGTTGTTTCTACAAGTTCTTATAATTTTTTTATTACTTTTCCTTGAAAATGATTCTCCACTTTGTATCCTCAAAGATGATATAGGGAAGGATTACAGCCTCCAGCGCAAAGTTAATACTTTATTTTTATCACTTTTGTTTTAACCTATCAGGCCTCGACCATATTTTGTCAAGAGTGTCAAAATATTTCTGCTCTGCAATGAAATCCAAATAAATGGAATATTTCTGAACATATCTGAAAACTAAAAAATGTTTTGATAGCTGATAAAATATGCTAATATTGAAATAAACATATAATTTTTGAAATATAAAAAATCTCCATACAAACACAAAAAAGTTTCAAAAATGACTCGCCTTACAATTTTTATAACTAAAATTATTGTTAACCCTCGCTTTTTTTGTCGTTCCATATAAAAATAATTTTTAAAAAATTTCATCATTTTTTTTTCAAATTGTGATCCGAAACGTTGGTTACATTTTACTTTATGTGTGGTTAATTTTTAGATTTGAATATATAGAGTGGTATTTTCTCTTTCTAACTTTAAGATCATATTTTTCACCACGATAGTAAGGGGATGATCAATTTGGGAGGCGGGAATGGGTACCGCCGCCCCGGGAACCTTTTTTGGATAACCAACACCTCTGCCATAGGTCACCCCAAGTGGTTCGCTACATTTGGTGATTTAGAAGGGGTGCCCGGGTTCATGGGGTGAGGTTTGTCTAGGTCTTGGAGGCGGATGACCAGGACACACTGAACCCCAGATTTCTACCCACCCCTTAAACCCTTTTCCTTCCCAGAACTCTCCTTCCCTTCCTTTCCTTAAAAACCCTCCACACAGCATTCCCGTAGATGACATAGGCCCCGAGGGAAATTATTTTCCTCAGGGCCTCCTGTGTGGAGCTCATGAAAAAAAAAAAAAAGGGGTCACATCGATTTCTATGAGACCTATATGATTTGTTAATGAAATTTTAGTAATGACTTGCATTCCTGAACTCTTCACAATAATTTTACTGTTCTGCATTGAGTAAAATGTATTTTCTTACTTTCTTAAAAACAAAAGTTTCCTCTCGTAAATATTTTCTATCAAGAAAATATATTTATCATAATATTTGTTAAATGTTTATAACATAATTTTTGTTTCTAAAAAAAATACTAGGGAACAAAATTGAGGTATAATTTTGTTTTACGTCATTGCAGGATTCCGCCTGGAGGGCCTGGAGAGCTACGCGGCGCGGCCCAATCGCCACGTCATAGGGGCTCCCACGGCCGCCGTTGCCCCGCGCACACCTGCCATGCTCTCCGCCGGTACCCGGGCCAGGCCGCCCGCCCACATCCCCCCACACCTCCCCCCACTGCCAGACCCCCATGCTTACGTCCGGACGCCGGTAATTAAGATGAAGTTATATGTGAAATCCTATTTAGATTAATCTTTACGACGAATTGGTTTACATTATGAACATCAAAAAATAAGCTACGGATAAATTGAAGCTTTTACTAGCTTTTCTATGTATTGGAATTACAATAAAATTATTAATTACATAACAAAAAATGTAAGCGTAAACCACTAAAAAAAATGTTTTTGCATGGCTTAACTATGAAGTAATAAAAGAAACAATTTTTTTTAAATACTCCTTTGTGGCTAAGGCTATTTTTGAGATTTTGTATGTTCTCACTTTTTTACATTCTTATAAAATTATGCAAAATAAATAAAAACTACTTTTTTGCTTACTTACCTCGTGCAAATAAGACGCTCGATTTTAAATTTTGAAGGTATGAGAATCGAAATATTTCTAGCATTTATATTCCTCTTAACGAACTCATTGGCCACAGAATTGTCACATTCTAAACAGTTTATGGTTTAGTTTATTAATTATTGTCTATTTATCTGTCCATAGACTCACAAACAACCTGTCACAGAATACGAAGCCATCAGGGAGAAAGCAGCCAATCAGAAGAGAGACATAGAGAGAGCATTGACTAGATTCTTAGCCAAAACTGGTGAAACTCACAGCTTATTCAATTCAGATGACAACCAAATGTTTCCACGTAAGTTAACCCCTCAGACCTTGAGCATATTTTGTCAGATGGTCAGATTATTTCCACTTCGCAATAAAATCCAAATAAATGGAATATTTCTATCTATCTAATTTGGGAGGCGGGAATGGGTACCGCCGCCGCAGGAACCTTTATTGGTTAACCAACACCTCTGCCACAGGTCACCCCAAGTGGTTCGCCACTTTGGAGATTTAGCAGGAGTGCCCGGGTTCATGGGGTGAGATTTGTCTAGGTCTTGGAGGCGGATGACTAAGGCACACTGAACCCCAGATTCCTACCCACCCCTAAACCCTTTTCCTTCCCAGAACTCTCCTCTCCTTCCTTTCCTTGAAAAAACCCTCCACACAGCATCCCCAAAGATGACATAGGCCCTAAGGAAAATTATTTTCCTCAGGGCCTCCTATGTGGAGCTCATGTTATCTTCTTCTTCAATGATATCATAACTATTACCTTGTAAAAAGTGTACTTGAAACAGAGCATGGTCATAATTAACATCCTTGTTAATTTAACTGATAGTTAAAACTTAAATTTAGCTCACGATTTAGCTTTCTGTTGAAACAGACCGCCCTTAGTAAGAGAAAACAACAATATTTGACAATTCCTATGTTTTGTTTTAGTAATTGCGTGCAAAGCCATATTTCCGGCTTATTTGCCCTGTCTTCTTCCAACGGACCAAGTGTTTGACTTTGAAGAACTTGAATATCATTTCCAAGTTGCTAACAGGACGGAAGATTTACCTGCCACAGAAAAAAAAGGTAATAAATATAATATGCACCTACATAAAGAACGCAACGCTGATGTAAGCGTAAAGGTTAAGATTAAGAAAGAGACGCTTAGATGGTTTGGGCATGTACAGCGGATGAATGAAGAAAAGAGTGTATGGAAAATATTTGACTCGAAAGTGAACGGTAGAAGCTCTAAAAAGACTTGGCACGATCGAGTGTATCAAGTACTTGAGCGGGGCCATGTCAAGAGTCAGAATAACAGAATAGAATGTATAAGACGATGTGGGGGTGAACACTGTGTAAATCACTGTGTAAACCACTTTCGAAATTTTACCGATCACGGTGGACTCCCTGCCGTTACATTTCTACCATATTCTCAAAACTAGACACGCGTTGTACTGAATATTGAATGGCGAGATGTGGTCTGTCACAACAGAGCAGTACCGGATCTACGACTAAACTGGGGCAAAATGGACCGGTATTCGAGATTATATTTGGGGGGGCATAATTCGATATGGGTATGTTCCCATCCCAGTATAGTATATCCCATTACGCCTCCCCCTTGCCTAACTGGGCATTTTAAGATCTCATGCATAACCGGTACAACGTTCGCCAGTCGCTTTGTTATGGAGGAGGCGTAATGGGATATGAGATGGGGGTTGGGATATGGATATGGGGCAAGTGGGGGTTCATGAAACCAGTTCGTGAACCCTCACTTAGAACTCGTGGACCCCTATTACTTTATCGCGCCTATGTGGACCCCCGTCGGGTCTCCCGTGGACCCCTAGGGGTTCACCTGGACCACTTTGGGAATCACTGGTGTAAAAGAAACAGGGAGTGTGAAAAGTCCTTATTCATTCTCCAAAATATTCCCTAACTTTTTCATTTTACCCTAAAAACGTGTTCCATATTTGTAATAGACTTCAACTAATTATTATTGCTGTAGACATTCTTCTGTAACCTCTCTCTCATTCTCATGTACGATGCTTGTAACAGAAAGAGAGGTTGCAACAGAACACTTAGTGGCTGGATCGTATTTCTTTTATATATGTACAACATTCCAACTACTAGCCGTTTCAACAAAATTTCAATATCTTTTTTGTTTGTTATTCCAGAACCCATTTCTGACGGAGAAGAAGAGGGTAATGTGGATGCAGGGGAGGGGGAGGGCAGTCAGGAGATTACGGGAGGGCAGAGCCCCGCGCAGATTGACAACCCCTACCTAAAACACACACAAAAGTCTTCATGATTTCAACTATTCGATGGTGATGAAGAGTAATGATCTTCATGATTTACACCATTTGGTAATGATGAAATGTAAAAATCTTCACGATGTACCATGTGTGATGAAGTGCAACAATCTTCATGATTTACACCATGTGATGATGAAGTTAAATAATCTTCATAATTTACCATTTGAAAACGATGAAATGTAAAAATCTTCATGATACATATACACCATGTGAAGATGAAGTGCAATAATCTTCATGATTTACACCATGTGAAATAATCTTCATAATTTACCATTTGATAACAATAAAGTGAAAAATCTTCATGATTTACACCATTTAACGATGACGAAGTGAAATAATCTTCATGATTTACACCATTTGACGATGAAGTGTAATAATCATTATTTTCAAGATGATGGATGACAGATAATAACAGGGGCCAGTGCTACGCGGGCACGGAATTGCCAAGGTACTGAAAATACCTAAAACATTGCCATTGTGATTATCTTTCACAAAAATTGCGCTACCAAAATACAAATCATATGAATGTTATTACATAATTACAGTGATACACTACAATGTACTTTGTGATGTGCAAGATGTATTTAATTAAATAAGTCATAAACGCTAGATACCTATGCAAATAAAGATATCATTCAGTTTGAAAAACTTCAACACCGGTAAAAGATATACATGGAAAACGACTAAAGATATTCAGAAAACTGGATAGAAATCCTTTTACCTGTCATTTGCCGGAAGCGCACCGGCGTGCGCGGAAAAATTTTTGGCATTTTTTTTAAATGCAATTTTAACCCTTACGTATAAAGAAACTGTATGAAGGACAAGATCAGAATCGCTTGCGCCAATACCATTCTTGACGTAGCCAATGGTTTCATTCATATAGCAACACTAGAATATTTTTAAATGCATTATCTATGACTTAGCAGATCGAATTTTCCAACTGTCAAAAGCGAAAAATATGATGTTTTATGTTTGGTATGTATTTAGATTTGTGTAGAAATAATAAAAACAGTTTATATTTGTATCGTTATATTTTTGACATATTATTACCAAAATGGAAGATTTTTTAATCTTTTTTTTAGTTAGCTATTCTTAAAAACCTCTTACAATATTGTCACGCAATATACATGAATAAAAAGATAAATTATCTGGTAAATAGAAAACAATTCCTTTGTTTTTTATGGATATTTGACCAGAAGGCAACGAGGTAAAATCCGCGCGGTTTTTTGAAATGCGGCTGGCTTTTAAGAGGTTAATGCCTTTTTTCTCTAAAAAAGGTTTTTCAAAAATTTTGATGTCCACTGGTTTTGACAATTTTACTTGCAACAGGCGCTGTTTGGCTCAGGATCAACCCTGATAATAAAATTCATGTTCTTTACCTGATAGTCAACTATTTCATTAAAAATTTGCATTTAAATGAGACGTGCAAGCAGTGTAAAGTTCCCTATTGAAATAATTGTGTGGAATGGTTAAACAAGTCGCATTTCATTAATTTTGACTGATAAATAATAACTAAAAGCCTATTAATTTGACTCTTACAATGTTTAGGACTGGAAGTGAAACAATATTATATAGATTGATCTTCCGGTGGCAATCTTTTCCAACGCACCCGGATTTAAAGTCTGAATAAAATAGTGTTATTTCTGATGCAAACACTGCAGCCACAGGCTTAAAGTACTGGAGGGAAACGGCAGGAGTTATTGCTAATAACAATACCATATAATAAACATTAAGTTTATTATACAATTGCATAAAAAAATAAATTAATGTATTTCAGATCGTAAAAATAATATCATTCATTTTGTTCGAGGAACTGTTGCAGAAGCAAACTGTCGATGGGGATGACCAGGTTCTCTATGCCATCCACAGTTCTTCTGGTCTTCACCAGCTTGTGGTCCAAGAACTCAGTGAGCTGAGCCCTGAGGGCCAGGTCAGAACTCACCAGGAAGGATTCTCGGGCAGACCAGTAGAGATCTTTGAAGGAAATTCCTGAAAAGATGATAGATTGAATGAGATTCTTGTATTTTTTTTTTACAATAGTTCCACACAGAAGGCCCTGAAAAAAATATTTTACCCCAGAGCCTATGTTGCCTTTGGGGATGCTGTATGGAGGGCCTTTTAAAGGAAAGGAAGGAGAGGAAGTTTTGGGAAGGATGAGGGGTGGTCCAGGAGTGACGGACGTATGAATCCATCCCTCCCACTGCGGTGCAAGGCGATGTTCCAAAAGAATTCTGCTTGAGAGGTCGCAAGGTCTCCCTCAACCAGTCTCTCCCGATCTGGCCTGCCACGCAGGCAAATCCGCCGCTAACCCGGACAAACCTCGCCCCATGAACCCGGGCACCCCTGCTATGTCACCAAACGTAGCGAACCACTCGGGGTGAACTATGGCAGAAGTGTTGATTATCCAATAAATGGTTCCCGGGGTGGCGGTACCCACACCCACATACCAAAGGGTTAAATAACAAGCAATTCAGAAAGAAGACTTGAAATCTTGTGAAATCTAATCGCAGACAGAATAAATTGTTTGACTAAAATGGAATTTCAAAGAACCCAGAAAAATGTATTTATTATAACAATTTATACATACATATATTTATACATACATATATTATTTTTAAAGTGAAAATTGCAAAAGAGTTTCAACTGCTCCCAACCGCCTGGAGCCCATGAGACTACGGCATCCTCAATTGGGATATGTTGTGAGCTGAATGTAAATGGGGAGGGGAAGGAGTTGGGGAAAAGGAAGTTGGGAAAGTATCTGGCTATTCAGATCTAGTCACTAAACCCGCCTAACGCCATTTCAAGCAACGTTTCAATTCTGAATGGTAGTTTACACCAGGGCGATGCTGAGAGTGTCTTCTACTTTGGAACGTGCCACAAATAAACCTTGTATTATTTTAAATGATTATGTTAGAAAACACAAATCAATAAAATAATTAATTAAATGAAGACACTATGAGCGAAACTCAATCGAAAATCTGGAAACAGAAAAATCAGAAAAAGATATTTGCACCGCTGGGACTCGAACCCAGGACCTCTCTACTTTACGGGCGACCACTGAGCTAAGGTGTCGATTTCCAATTCGGTCACTTTTAACTGTACCATACTTCGACTAAAAACCACCCATATTATATTCATTTTCTTAACGCATATTTTTTATTGGCTGCCATCTTTATGTATGATTGCAAGATTCAAACCCGAACTAAATGCAATCTAGATGGTGTCTGGATAATTTTTTATCCATTTTATTTAATGTGCGACATCTATTGACATTTTTCTGCAAATCTAGAATGAATATTACTATTTTTTTTATTTTAACTTTTATGAGTAAAAACTTAAATTGTAATATTTAATTAAATGAAGACACTATGAGCGAAACTCAATCAAAAATCTGGAAACAGAAAAATCAGAAAAAGATATTTGCACCTCTGGGACTCGAACCCAGGACCTCTCTATAAAATAAAATTTACTTGTGCGTGCCGGGATTTTAATCCGCGACCTCCGGATTGCTAGTCTAGAGCCTCGCCCCTCTACCACGGAGGCCGACACTTTGAGACTTGCTTTCACAAATATTTAAAATATTTTGGTACATATTTTCAGGGTAACAAAACTAGTTATAATATAATCAATGCATACAAATACCAACCTTGATAATGTGGAGTCTTTTTGTTTTTGATTTGGTTTTTGACTATGATCATGAAGATGCCTCTGGCGTTGGTTGTGAGAGACTGGAAGACGTTCCTGAGGGAAGACAGCGCCAGGGCCCCGGAGTTGTGGACCATCATCGAACTTTCAAACGAGGTCTCCTGAGTGTACGGCAGGAGAGTGGTCACATCCCACCATGAGAAGTTAAAGTTGCTGAGGATGGAGTGGTCCCAGACTGAAAACAATATACTATTACTATCATAATATAATAAAACAAGTATGAAAATTAATTGAACCAAGGACCTTAGCCTTGCCGGGGCGCTGCTCTAAACCACCAGGAAGAATCTTGCAATTATACATAAAGATAGCAGCCAATAAAAATATGCGTTAAGAAAATTAAGATAATGTTGGTAGTTGAAATATAAATATCAGATAAAGATTTGGTCGCCTCCAGGAATCCCAATTGAACCTCAGCCTTGCCTCAGTGAAGGAGAACTTAGCAAAGAGTAGATTGAACCCTAATATCCAGCTTAGGTGCGGGGGCTCCATCGGAGCCAGAGTTAAGTTAGCCTCTCAGAAACTGGGCGTACTGAAAGGGCCCGCAGATTCTTTAATAGTACACAACTGCTAACCCTGTACAAATCGCAAGTGCACCCCACGGTTGAATTTGGCAGCCACCTCTGGCCTGGAGCTCCAAAATACCTAAAAAAAAAAACTTGACTCTGTGCAGAAACGGGCGGTCCTTTTGATAGATTCTCCTAACTTAACAAACGGATTGCAATCTTTAGAGCACAGGTGTGAGGTGGGAATGCTGTCCTTATTCTACCGGTATTAAAATGGAAGACGCTCAGAGGAACGAGCGTAATTGAGCGATTTTAGCGTAATTGATCCCCTCGGCACCGGTGCATAGTCGTAAAACATGCCAAACACGCGCCCAACATTTGTACACGGTTAACATTAGTCAACAACAGCTCGGCTGTGGAACGATTTGCCGGTCTCTGTGTTTCCTCCCTCCTACAACATGGGTCTCTTCAAGACCCATTTTCACTCCTTCCTCTCCTCAAAAAAATCCTCCACACAGCATCTTCAAAGATGACATAGGCCCTGAGGAAGCCAAAGGATCCCGACCCGTTGAACAACTTTGCCACTAACGAATTACATCAATAGATAATATGATTATTTGACAAAAAATATAATTCAACTTACTCAAGGGAGCATTTATAAAGTCCACGGAAACAATCATGTGTATATTTTTGATCTTGGCCAGTTTAGACAACACATTTTGCGTTTTATTATTTCTCAACATCGTTCCGTCTATATTGTGAATCAAAAGAAACAGATTTGTACCAGAGCAAATCGCCATTTCATCTTCTATCAATTTTACAGCTTCGTATACATTAGACGGCATAGAATTGATATCCAACAAGTCTGATATAATAGACTCGAGGACATCTTTTAATGTTAGACTTGGAAAGAATCCATTAATTACGATGCAAGGATAATTTGAGAGCTTTTTCATTTGGAAGTCTTTGATGAGTTTCTGTTTTGAGCCAACTCCGTGTAATAGAATTGTGTATCCTTCGCTCAGAATGTACATCCATTTGTCAAATAGCTTCTGGTGGTCTTCCATGATTTCTTCGATGGCTCTGCAATGTTCAGCCGACATTTTCTGCTGCTTGAGGATATTTTGCAACTTGTCTTCTGTGAGTCTGGGTGTTTTTAAACGTTCCAATGTGTGGTTAGAAGTTACAACCTTAAAAAAAAACATTTTGTGAATAAAGTATGCTGAATCCTCAAACTATAGTTTCGTCCAGATTCTAAGAAGCGTGCAATGTATGAGCTAGACAAGTGCCAACAAGTGTCAAGCAAAAGTTAGCAGGACTCTCCCGGAAAATCAATCAAAGATGTTCCGGGAGAATCCTGCTGGAGAGGTCAAAACGTCTCCCAAACGGTGTTAGAAAGAGAAAACACCATGCTTCATATTCAAATCTGAAAGTTAACCACAAAAGAATTAGGATGTACACTTTTACGAAAACAAAGTTTCTGACCGCAATTTAAAAAAAAAAGTTAAGAAAATTATATCAATTATTTTTTACATGAAACAACAAAAATGTGAGGTGGTGATAACATCTATTATATTTGTTTATTAACGTTTATTTTATTATTTATATTTGTCTAATAATATGTGTTTTTTTTCTCTACTATCAGTAATTTTAGTTTGAAAAAATGTAAAGCATAAACTTGAGTCATTTTTAAAACTTTTTTATGTTTGCATTCAAAGTTTTTATATTTTAAAAATTGCATGTTTATTTCTAATAATAAAATTTGATACAATATCACCTTTCAAAAACAGATTTTAGTTTTCGGATACATTCCGAAATATTCCATTATTTGGATTTCATTGCAAAGCAGAAATATTTTGACCTTCTGAGAGAACAAGGCTGAGGCCTGAAGAGTTAAAACGACTTGATTATTTATTTGCCAGTTAAAAATGTGTTGTAAATTGGGTTGACCGTCTGAACGATACTACTGACCAATTTTTGGATTTGATTTAATGAACAATATTTGCAGGAAAGAGATATCAAAGAAAGATTGTTCGCAGTAAAATCACGAAATACTAATGTTGAATTTAAAATATTCAATTTTTTTAACCTCTCCGCGAGTGAGTTTTGGGGAACAAAACTGTACGTGAGGAGTGAGTTTTTTTTTTGGTTCATTTTTTTATAAATTATCATAGTTTAACTAAAAATAATATTATATTTTGAATTAACACGTCGTCGACATCAATCCACGAAAATAAACCAACATCGAAAAAAAAACATGTCCATACAAAAAAGCTGCTTCCTTCCTCTGACGACCGCTAAATGACACAAAAAGAATTTTTAAACTAAAATTGTTAAGTTGGTATTGTAGGTATGTCTTCCAAAACTTCAACAAACTACGCGCAGATGTCAATAGAAGCCACTACCAATCAAATAGTTTCATTAAATATGACGGTATTTGAATAATATCCGCTGACGAACCGTTTCGTCCATACTCTTCTGGGCATTTTTTCGCTTCGACGAACCGTTTCGTCCATACTCGTGGAGAGATTATGATGGTTCTTGATCTAAGCACAGGCAATCTCTCAATAGATGGAATACGCAATATTCAAGAGTTGATTTCTGCAAATGTCCCTTCATCTTTGTGATTATTTAGCGAACGTAATTGCATTGTTGCCTTTTAACAAATTATTACCTTTTTACTGCCGTGCATGGAGAAATAGTCATCAGATTTGACAATAAACTTGGAATCTTTGTCTCCTCGAGCTTTTCGCAGGCCATAAGGTTTTGAAGGTGTTTGAACTTGGCGGGCCAGAATTTTAGTCTGGACTTTCTTCAACACTTCTTCAGAATCTGAATCTGAAGAATCACTTTTGCTTCCGTCCTGAAAAAAAAAACAGAACACATTATTCAACAAAATAGAAATGAGGATCCTGATGATGGAGGTTGTTGTAAGAAACCTAAAATTATCATTTTCGCATTTGAAAATAAAAACCAAGACTTCTAGTGCTGGGCTCTACAAAGAGCAGACAGGGGGTATTAGAGGGGGAGATCCTAACCACTTGAACGACAGCTACCCGCATTTGGGTAGCACTGAAGGAACGTATTTTCGGTATGAATCTAGTAGGAATGTATGTTTATTGCCTTTTTTATGCCTTCACGGTACCGTAATCGTGAATCGTCACGGTAATAATAAAAGCGCTCATTGGCTTTAACGCTTACTGTGCTGGGTGTGCACCGGCGCACACGCCAAAATTTTCAAATTTTTTTATTTTGGAATGCGATTTTAACCCTTATGTATAAAGAAAACGTATGAAGAACAAGGTCAGAATCGCTTGGGGCATTCTAGTTATTAAGGTATAAAATAACGTAAACATACCTAGCCACTCGGAATAATTTGTATTAAATTCTCTATGGCGTCTGGGTCTCATTTTTCAAGGTATTTGAGCTGTCAAATAAGCTAGCGTCATTCTTGTGAAAAAGATCGTAAAACATATAAATTCATCAAATAAACGCAAGTAATGTTATTTTTATGCGTAGTTTATTGTTCAAGGAATGTGTTTCAGTAAGTATAATATACGATAGCACAAAATAAACCCACAAAATATTACGTCAGAGTCAAAACATCGCAATTTTACGTCTTTTCCTCCCTAAGGTTAAACCATAATAAGAAGTTTGTACATTAGCAGGGGACCGGCAGAAACTAAGGCGTGTCCTAGAATCGTCCAGGACTCTCCAAGGGTTTTAATGATGATTGTATAATCAAACAATATATTAAAATGAGAATGTTAAAGCAAACTACGATCCAACAATTCTTTATTTGAAAAGTAAATTTAATGCCTTACGGATTCACTTTGAGCATCATCACTGGATTGGCTTTCGTTGGAAACCTGGTAATCGCTTCCACTGTCTTCAAAGTCGGACCCTTCGCTGTCTTCTTTAGCCATGGTCTCTAATTCTGAAAACAATGATAACCAGAAATGAGTGCCCCATTACCGACCATATTTATCAGTTTCTGGTACCTAAACTAGCTAAGTAACCATCACTATTTTACCCCGCAAGGGTGTGCAGAGAGGATACACTGCCACAAAACTCTGTCTTAGCATACTCTCATACGTACATTACTCTTCTGTAATTCAGACTCTTGACGCGGCCCGATTACGATTATTACATGTCTTCCTAAGGCTTCCCTGACTTTTTCTACCATTCACTTCTACATCATAATATATATTCTGCTTGCACTCCTTCATTCATTCGCATGCTCTGCATGCACAATAATAATCTGCATACAATAAGAGCCTCTTACTTAATATCATAATGCTTGCATCAGCCTTACATTCTTTCTGGAACTCGACACTTTTAACACGGTCATTCATGGATTTATCACATGTGCGCCTCAGGGATCTCATTTTTACAGTACTCAGTCTACTTTTATTTTTCCTCTGCCAGGATTGGTATCAGCACTCCAATGTGAACTGCTAGCTCAAATAAATAATTGTAACCTAACTAACTAACCATCACGCCGTTTCCCACAGGGGTAGGCAGAGAGGATGGACCGCCAAACAACTCGATCTTGGCACACACTCCTTGCCTCGTTTACATCCATACATGCTCTTCTATTATTCTGGCTCTTGATATCGCCCGACTCAAGTATCTGATTCACTTGGTCGTGCCTGTGTTCCTCGGGTGTCCCCGACTTCGTCTACCATTCACATTTGCGTCATATATTCTCCTTACACTCCTTTCCTCATTCATTCGCTCTACATGCCCAAACCATCTGAGCGTCCCTTTCTTAATCTTACTCATTACGCTTACATCAGCCTTGCATTCTTTGCGGATCACCACATATCTCACACGATCATACATGGTTTTACCACACATACGCCCCAGGGATCTCATTTCTACAGCATTCAGTCTATTTTCATCCTTCCTCTGCCAGTTCCATGCCTCACTGTCATACATCAGGGTAGGTACCATCCATTATAGACGGCTAATTTCGCTTCTTTTGACAGTTTTTTGTTGGCGCCAACGGCGTTTAGTCCTCCATTAATGGAGTTACCAGAATTTACCCTTTCAATATCTCTCTACCAGTCTTCCCATCTCTCCTAAACATACTTCTTGTGCCATTGTAACCTAACATTTTAAATGATCACAAAGGGTGACATACTTTTTTTCATTTTGTTTCTTATATGATGTGGAGTTTTCTCGTATGCGGCAGTTTGTTTTGCGCTTCTAGGCGTATTAAATAGTGCAGATTTTCTTCCTCTTCTTGAAGGGGTGGCGACATTGGCTTTTTGTGAAGACTTTGGGGTTCTGGGAGTCCTGGACAACTCATCGGTCCTTGTGAGCTTGGGGCTGTCCAGGACGGACTCTATGGCCTTCTTGACCATGTCCTGCTTCCGGTGCATCATCTTGAACCTGAACATTTGTTTTCCTTCAACATCTTCTTCGGAAAACAGAGCTGGAACAAAAACGGAATCTACAATTAAAAACAGAATAAGTTTTTTATGCCATGCAATGAATGTTTTTATTGCTAGCCCGCTGTGCTAGGGATGTCCATGGGATGGCGGGAAAAGTTTACAGATTGATTGAATATAAACATAATACGATTGATAATAGTAATAACAATAATATAAAACAAATTTCAGATTAATGAATTACATTGTTGGTGTGAAAATATTCAATATGATAATTGACCAACAATATATAAAAAGAATCACACAAAATCGAAATGGACGAAATAGTCGTTATGCAGTTGTACGTTGTACAAAAAATGAACACTTTCGAAGTAGAACCGATTATATACGATTAGCTCTAGTGCTCTAGTAATCGAGTTTTGTTTGGTTTTGTGATTACTTGTGATAATATGCGGCAGGTGCCCACGGAGCACGGCTATTTGGATTAATTTAGTAGGATAATAATTTGTAGTTGACGGTCTAACTTGTGTTTGCAGAGTATTGAAGTGAAAACTTCTTTAGCATCGTTGTGATTTGAAACTCGACGAAACGAAAAATAGTGACACTAAAAAGAGACAAAAACACACATCTATAGGATTTAGCCTGCGAGAGAATGAGATAGTATGATCGGTCTCCTCGTTGTGCGCTGTTTCGTAGCTTCCCCACTCTTATCTACTTTAGTTTTTTTAAGGTTTCCACTTCTACCGCGTGTGAATTGCACACTCTGTTTTTTATTGTGGTCCGAAGAATGCAATAGTTCCATTATTTTTTCCTAGGTTAGGTATAATAGGTAGGTATAGGTATACACAATACTTTAAAAAAGTGTGTTTACCTACTTTTCAATCCCGCAAACCATCATTGATTGTAACAGAAATCATTAACCTTATAATTTTTTTTACTTACTTACATTACTTCATATAACCTGTGTTATTTATTCATTACAATAACCCAGTAAATGTGCTCAATTTCATTTGCCACACCACTAAACCAATCGCAACTAAGAAAGTAGTTCATAATTTCAATAAATCTGAAATCCCTGCATACATTTGTAGAACTTGAATTTTCGAGTGGCAAAACAAGCTGCTAACTACGGAAACTTTTATTAGGACTTGAATTTAAGTCCAGCGCATATCAAGGGGTAATAATAAATAAATAACATTACTTGACGGTTTCTCCGGAAGCTCCTGTTCACTATGGCTGCTTTCCAAATCAGATTTTTCATCCACTGACAATTTCTTGAATAGTTTGCGTGATTCTTCGGATTGTTTTGCAATGGAAGTCTTTACTCTCACCCTCGTCCCGCGCCGAACACTTGGACTATCAAGGGCTGGTGAGTTATTGCGACTTCTAACAACATCATCTGTGTGGTCGAACTCTTCTAACCTAACTTTCGGATTCCATGAAGATTTCTTTCGAACGTCAATCAATTCGGTGGACTTAGATTCGGTTGAAGAAGATGCACTTCCTTCTGACTTACAAATTGAAGGAGACTTGCTTTTTACTATCAACACTTCATCGAGTTCAACTTTTGTCGATATTGACGGTTCACGATCTGAATTGCTTTCTTTAGGATCTGTTTTAGTTTTAACAGTGGATTTTCTAGGCTTAGTTCTTGATGGTGTCTTCGGAGAAGCTGTGTAGTTAAATTCTTCTATAAATGAATCGTCTTCTTTGTAGCAAACTTTGGGTTTACCACGATTAACTTTGGGTGAATCCATGGTGACTACTTTGTTGTTAAAGACAAATAATGCAATTTGAAGGCAACAATTTATATCGGTTCTTTCACAAATAACAACAATCTGCCAATACAATAATGTAAACAAAGCAAAAAATGGCTAACTTAACCAACAAATTGAAAACATTCGTTAACGTCAAAATTGGCGCGAATGTTGAGAATGTTGCTAGAAGTTTTAAAGTTTTCCCCATATTTCGAAATGGTGGTAAAATAATTTCTACTAAGGGCTGGTATGGGGCTGGTTATGTCAGTATTTTTGGTAGTTGTATCACTACTCTTATCTTGGTGGGTGGTTTGGTATATTTATGTTGCCAGGATTTATTTCTGTTTGCCAGGCACGAACCGGGATTGGTTTGAAAAGGGGATTAGTTTATTTATGCTAAAAAGGCTGAAAGGCTTTTCAGGGTGGGTGGGGGGGGCTGAGTGGTTTATTTACGCTTTTAAGTGATGGGGTTCGGATTGGTTTATTTAAGGGTATATATATGGACCAGTATATCAGTTGGAGTGTTTTATTTATTATCATTTGCTTTTTAAGGGGGTATTCTAGTCTAGAAGCATGATTTGTGGGTGTTTTTTCAGGTGCAATAAAAAAAAACAATAATATTTTTACCAACTATTATTTTATAAAATATTTTTTAAATATTAAGGAATCCATTATAAAAAAGTCAAAGGAAAAAATTTAAAATTCTAAAAGTTACAGGGTGTTGAAGTGGGGGGTCTCACAAAAATGGTGCACCCTGGTTGACACGATTGCAACCCTCCCAGTAATCTAAAAATAAAAATAAAAAATTATTCCTAATCCAAACAAATGCGACTATGGCCCGAACTAAGGAAAATTGAAAATATTATTTTTTTTGCAAAATGGCGGCTGTCTGAAATAAAAAAGACGTTTTTGTACCAGTTTTTTTGGACTTTCCAAATTTTTTAAAAATAGTAAAAATTGAAATTTTGTTATAATTCTAGTTCCCGCCATAGAGGAATGTATAGAGAAGGCTCACACCAAATTTCAAACAAATTAGTGGAACTTGAGATATCATGTCAACCGTCCTGAAAAAAGTGGTTTGGAGAAAAATGGGTTTAAAATTTTGATCTATTTAGATTTTGGTTAGATTCCGTCAAAACCGCGACATTAAAATGGTTATAACTTTTTAAATAATGCGAATTTTGAAAAATTCTTTTAACTACCTAAATATTTTTGAATATGTAAACTTTGGAAATATGAAGAAAAAAAAAATGTTTTTTTTTTTCTAGACTAGAATACCCCCTTAAGTTTGGCTACTGATATATTTGCTACTAACCGATTCTGCTTGACCTCTGCTTTTTATGCTCGCTATGAGAGAGAGAGAGATTTACGTCTGTCTTGTTGCTATCTGGTAGGAGCCCTGGCAAGATAAGTCTAGTGCTACCAGGGTTCCTGCCAGAAAGCAACTTGACGGAGGTAAATCTCTCTTATAACATGTTTAAAAAGGAACTGCCATACATTTTAAGTTCATGTTGCCAGGGCTCGTTTAGAGAGCACTTGACAGGGCATAAATATCTCTCAAGTCAAGCTTAAAATGCAACTGATATCCCAACCCATAATACTGGGAACGAGGAACTGGGATCAGTGGTTCAACTTGCAATAATTAGGCAGTCAAAAGGACAGAATCAATATTGGTGTATCATGGATTGGTTCAATCGGTACAATCATTAGTATCCTATAGAATAATTGGATGGGGGAGAAAGTGTTCAGAGTTCAGAATACCCACCGATGCCTACATTCAGCCACCAGAAACAACTCAAAAATCAATACAAAAAATAATGTTGCATAAAGATATTATTACCTACCCTTCCCTTGAATTATTCCAGGAAGCTGAAATAAACAAATAAAAGAAATCGGCCTAGCACCAGACTAAATAATGTACTTGAGGTTCCTCTGTGCAACACTAGGCTTGCACAGAAACATGCTTTTTTCATGATAAGCCTATTTGGGGTAGTATTTGCGGTGTATGTGAAGGGAGTGTGGAATATGAATTATTACCTTATTATGAATTATTAAAAGTGACACAGGCAAAAATTTCTCTAGGTCGTCATTTCGGGAAGCCATTTAGACGGAAATCCTTTAATATTTTCTAATCTTTCAATTTAATCCTTTAATCTTTTAGTAATGTTTAACGGAAACCTTTAAAACGTGTGTAGCGACCACTTTGCGCCCACCGTAATACTTTCCTGTTCCTGCAAATCTGATTGCGCTGCCACTGGTATGGAATTATATGGTGGAATTTACGAGAACATATAGGTACCATCACTACAGCATATATATCATTCTCGCTTTTCACACCTCCTTCTACCTTCTGCTATTATGACCTCGCTACGTAGCTACAATAAAGACCATGACTCCTCTGCCTTCCACTGATCCGTCTCACCGCTACGTGTAAGCTTAACTGGCTGGTATCGGAGAAAACAACTTTTCCACCTAAGCGATGCGAGTTCATTTTCCTGCTAGCTAAGTCCTCCATTATTGCACAAGGAACATTTTCTGCTTATTATATTTTAAGTCCTGTGTCCCCAATGTGTATCATTTTGGCATCTAGCCCCCTCCGAGGTTAGGCCCAATGAAAACTTGATAAATTATTACCTAAGTCCTGTGTTATTAAAGTGTAATACTTTCATGGCATCTTCAAAGATGATTCCTATCGGGACCGTCTGTGTGGAGATAATGTAAAAAAAATAAAAGCCAGGTTCGTGTGTAAAAAATAATAAACTCTCTTCGTGTACATATTGAGCATAATATTTTATTTTTTTCTCTTTAAATATTAATAATAATAATCAGTAGGTATTCAACATTGCAATAGATTTATAAAATAAATATTATTATTGGCAACCTCCTATTTAATTTTCACGTAAAATCTATTTGCAATAAATTTCCTTTGATTCTGAAAAGTGACGCAATGTAAAGTATGTATGCATTATTACAACTCATATTATCATTAAGGAATTATAAATAGTAGCTTGCCTATAATAAAAACTTAATTGAATAAGAACTTATTAATAATTTTCTAATAAAATATCTAACCTGATTGAAATAAATAAATAAAATGTTTAAAAATAATCACAATAGATTTAAAGGAGTAAAAAATGTTTTTTGAAATTGTAATAGGTACATATTTTCTTTTTCGCTAGAGAACCCATTGGCACTTCTTTTTGCCTCACTGCACTCTCCTATTTAATTCTGACGAGGTGTAAATATTGATTTTTTATAAAATTAGTAATGTAATAAATAAATAAGTTAAAATCTAGAAGAGTTCATAAAAAATGTTTAAAAAGTTAAAAACTATAAAAAAATCAGGCGTGTAATATCAAAGATGAAGACATTTTTGGAGATTTAAGTTATTGTAGTAAATTCACAAAATCGATAATTTCTATTCACATGTATAAAATATTAAAATTTATTTTGACCTGTCAGGGCAAAAGCTTAGATTATTATCAACCTCCTTCACATTTTATTAATAAATTGTCGATTAGCACCATTTTTTTACGTTTGTTAAACCTTGATTCTCGACCCTTTTCAGCATTTGATCAAATTTTTATCATACTTCAACCGTAACAATTTGATCAAAAGCTGAAACAGACCGATAATCGGCAGAAGTGATAATCCAAATGATAAAAATTCAAAATGGTTTCTAATTGTCAAACAAACATGACAGTGATTCAAACATTGTAGTCTTAGTTAGGTTAGGTTAAGTTGCTGTTAAACTTCATCTTTGACATTATATCACCGATATATTCAGGTTCTGATGGCAGTCGGTTATTGGAATTGTGTGGTCTATTTCTTGAAGGACTGCAGTGTCTCTCTGATGAGCTTGCTGCATGCCAGGATCTCCTCCTCGGAGATGCAGAGCGGGGGGGCCAACCTGATGATGTCCCCATGGGTGGGTTTGGCCAGGAGTCCTCTCTCCTTGAGGGCCAGGCACACCTCCCATGCATCCAGATCTGGAAACAAACAATATATAATATTATACAGAATTACTTTGGGCTTAATTCTGATTGAAATCAAGAGAGTTGAAGAGTTCAGTAAACTTGAACCAATACATCCGCAGTACCTATTGCAAAAATTATGATGTCACTGTAGCGAATTTAAGAAGCCAGTAGTCACATGGATGCCAGCAAAGTTGAGGAATTGAAGATTGCGATCGGGGTGATGGACAAGAAAGGAAAGGGGTACCTCACACAGCATTTCCAAAGATGACCTAGGTCCTGAGGGAAATTATTTTCCTCATGGCCTGTGTGGAGTTAATTTTAAAAAAATAAGCTATCTGGGAAGACACATTTTGAAGCCAGGACACAAATATCCAATGACAACGCTAGTGAATCAAAGGGGCTGAAAGAAAGATAGCATAATGGGCTTATGCGTAGACCGATGAAGAATGCTATAGGAAACCATCTCAGCTAATAATAAAATAAAGAAGTTAAGAAAATTTCTAAGATTGCCGATACAGCAGCAGGATTCAACAGAGGATCATTAATAACCGTGGTAGGAGGACAACCATCTGATGCTATAAAAGGGATTTCCTTAGTTCTTGTAAACCATCTTTAAACCCTCTTTTTTTCTTTGGTCATCATCTTTCAGCTTAGTAATTAAGTCATATATAGCAGCCAGACTCGTACACAGTTATTTATATTTTTTGTTTTTACCTTTGTGAATGACAATGGCGTTCAGCAGACCCTTGCCGCGAATGGTGAGCACCAGGTCTTTGGGGATTTTCTCCAAATCAGCTCTGAACAGATTACCAAGCCTCTCGGCATTATCAGCCAAGTTCTCATCAAGAATAACCTAAAAATAAAATAAGGATTACATATTATGCAAAGGGGACAAAATAGTAGGTAATGGAAAACTGAGTAAGTAGTATTAGGTAGAAAAATAAACAGTTATAAGAAGTTACAAATTTAAAACTACAAAATCAGGTAATTGTTGATAATTAATATTTACATATTTATTTTTCATGTTCTCTGTAAAACGGTTATACACCAATATATCATGGAGAAGATTACAAATAAAAAAAGGACGGTGGCAGAATTTTATTTTGTGACATGCGTCAAAAGATAGTTGCTGAACGGTCTGTAAGTGACATTGAAAATGTCGTTGGTCAATTTAGAATCGTTAAGCAGTTGAGTCGCTCTGTTTATTGGCGCATTATGATAGACAGAAGTCCTCGCTTTCGGAGCATAAAAAAGTTGATGGGATCTCTCACGATTACTCTTCGAGGGACACAGCCCCTTAAATTAACCCCTTTTAATATAGGCGGATTGAGTGTTCCAGAGATTAACTTTAAAATATATTTTTTGGCGGGCTTGGTGTTGAAATCTAGCATTCCTGTTAAGAACAAGGATGGATACAGGAATGGATAGTATGTATATTCTCTCATATACAGGTAACGCTTAATAATGGAGCTATTTTTAGATTAATGAAAATAATGGAGCTGTTATTTTTAGATTGATCGAAATTTAGGGAGTGCTTTGCTCTAATGCTCCTTAGTGCTAGCCGCCACTGGTCTTGAGTAACGTACCTTCATGGCAGCCATTGCAACTGCACAAGCAAGGGGGTTTCCTCCGTACGTAGATCCGTGCTGACCCGGCTTGATGCACAGGACTATCTCATCATTGGCCAGGACAGCAGACACGGGCAGGACTCCTCCGCTGAGAGCCTTGCCAAGGATCAGAATGTCGGGCTTGACTCCCTCGTGATCGCAGGCCAACATTTTTCCAGTCCTCGCTAGAATAGAATGGATAAATTAAATTAACTAACAATTTTTTTCTTGCTTTTTATACCTACCTTTAAATGTGTATTATTAATTTTTTACTTAAACTTATATGGTTATTTTAAGCTTGATACTTTTGTAGTTATTTTTTTTTTTTTTACACTTAATACTAAACTTATAATTTTATACTTATGTTAGGGCACATGTTGTGCCGTATGTATTAAAATAAGTCAATAAATTTCTTTACATTCACTCCACACAGGGGGCTAGGAGGAAAATAATTTCTTTCAGGACCTGCCATCTTTGAGGACGATGTGTGGAAGGTCATGAGAAGAGAAAGGAGTTAGCATGGGTCTTGAAGAGACCCATATTGTAACATAGAGAAAACAAAAAGACTGGCAAATTATTCCACAACCATTAGCTGCTTTTAATATTCCTACGTTTACAGAATGGCGATGGTATAAAAAAATATCAAGAAAAAAGTAATACTTGGGAGGAAACAGACGTACATACATTGTGTGTCTCATCTTTTGTCTCACAATTATTTAATGTATAAGAAAGGGCTGCAGCATTATTGTGAAAGGAACATATTTTTATTGCCTTTTTTTGTACTGTCGCCGTTCCGTAAACGTGTGAATACTAAAAGCACCTTTTCTCTTTCGTTCAGGCTTAAAATTTTTTTTTTTAATATGTGTTGCGAAAGAAAATGAAATTAAAGGACATTTCCCCTTGTAAAATTGTAAATATTATTTTTCAATACGCTTGGATAATTGGAAAACTTTGTTTTAAACAATATTAGTTATGTCAGTTCTCATATTGTAAGTCTCCAAATTTTCCCCTCATCACGGATGACTACACACAATACCCAATAGGGTATTTTCACAAACCAGGGATACCGCTAAAAATATGTGAAAGATTATTTTTCTGATTATATAAGGAAAGGGCATTCTTATTTTTTTTACATATGAATATCGAATTAAAAATGTTTAATTTTAATATTTTCATTCATAATTATCGATTTCAAAATAGGCCTGACGGCTGAATTAGGTAAACGGCCCATGATTGGTTGATCGAATCATGACGTCACGCCCGTCAACGTTCAGAGGTTTAACACCATGTTACTAACAAATGTCTAAACATTCTCGACTTGTTCGCGGTTATTGATGGTTTTATTTCATTTTTAAGATGCTTGGGTTATGTTCCTACAGTTTTATATGATATGATCCATCTGTAATGACTGATGGTGGTTTTTTTTACGGTTGTAATCCGACAACTTGCCTAAAATAGACGCTACAATGAGTAACAGTACTTTTATAAGCCCTGAATTTCGGGGTTTTAAGGCGATATGGTAATAAAACTTTTTTTACACAAACTCTCATATTATATACTGGTTTATATTTCAACATTTTAACAACATACGCCTAAAATAGAGTCAATTCTGGCCCTTTTAAATTAAATTAGAACAAAAGAGAAAGTGTCAGTTCGTCACCTAACTTCCCTGTCATATTAGATGATCTTTTAAACTTTGGCTATTCTACAAGTAAATTTCCTTTTTTGTAAATACCGCACAAAATTCCCAACTGCTCCCAACCACCTAGAGCCAGTGAGCAGTGGACTATGGCATCCCCAATTGGAGCATGTTGTGAGACTGAAGGTAGTGTGGGTAGGAAAGAAGATGTTGAAGAGAAAGGTGGGGAAGTACCTGACTATTCAGATCTAGTCACTAATCACGGCTAAAGCCATTTTTTTAAAATATGAATACCGTACAAGAGTCCCAATTGCTCCCGTCTGGAGCCAGTGAGACTATGGCATCCCCAATTGGGGTATGTTGTGAGGCTGAAGGTAGTGGGGAGGGGAAGAAGATGGGAAAGAGGAAGGTGGGAAGTACATGGCTATTCAGACCTGGTCACCAAACACGGCTAAAGCCATTTCAAGCAACGTTTCAATTTTGAATGGTGGTCTTACACAAGGGTGATACTGAAAATATTTTCCACTCTGGAACGTGCCGCAAATATACAACGTATTATTTTAAACGAATAAATTGTGAAATGCGACACAACTTACTCAAAGACCGGTCAGTGGCTGAGTTGGCACCACGTTTGGTTCCCACCCAGGCGTTGCGGGTTTGATTCCTCGGCTGGCTAAGTGTTATATCACGACACAAGCAACATTTTCCTATTTTGTGGTGGTAGTAGGAGATTTCCTCATAGGTATAGTCAGATTATTCGTAACCGGGAAATGTTTGTCTTTCTTAAAAAAAATATATATCTACATAAATTTACTTGTTCACGCCGGGATTGCTAGTCTAACCCCCCGACAACAGAGGCTGTCATTATTGTGTAGATAACCATCTGACAACTGCATGCAAAGGTGTTTCCACGTTTAAATTATGAATATAAATAGTCAATAACTAATTTTTTTTTTTATCGTAATGTTAAAATTCAAATCTGCAAAAAAGCAGGCACGGAGGTCTCCATCGAAGCCAGTCAAGTTAGCTTCTCACAAAGCTTTACTATAGGTCCCTAATCCGCCCCACTGTTGAATTTGGCAGCCACCTCTGGTCTAGGACACCAAAATACTTGAAAAACCCTTTACTCAGAAATCAGAAACGGGCGGTCCGTTCGATAGATTTTCTTCTCTAACAAACGGATTGCAATGTTTAGAGCACAGGCTTCAGGTGGGAATGGTGTCCTTATTCTACCGGTATTTCAATAGAAGATGCTCTGAGGAACCAGCTTCATTGATCACTTCAAACACATCAAACGCACGCCCAACATTTGTACACGGTCGAATTAGAAAAGGTTTTTTGTCGCATTAGAAAGGATCCAAAACATCTTATTTTAGGTTTTTCTTAAAGTATTTGTACGCACGTGTACCAAATTATATATGCTTAGCAAGTGGGAAGATTATAACGATATAATTCGAGCAAACTGGAAGTCAATAAATAACACCAGCTACAACTTACGAACTAACTACAGTTACTTACCGCGGCGATCGCAAAATGTTCGGCGGGGGTGACGTCACAGAGTTATTCGGCGCGAAAACATCGTTTTGGCCGCCGTTTAAAAAGGCGTATTTTAAAACGTTGTAGAAAATTTATCCGTTGTTATAAAAATAAAATAAAAATTCCGTTATCATCGTAATTTTTTACTTCATTTTTTTCAATAATAAAAAAAAACTGTGAAAATACCCTATTGGTTTAAATTCTTAAAAATTCCCACGAATTGGTAACTCATTACAGTCTTTAGGGTAAAGTAAAAAGAAGAGTGGGCAAGCTGAATTTTCCATAATTTATATAGCTTAGATCTTCAATTGAATCTTAGTTTTTTAAGAGAGTTTATAGTGTTGTTTGCTTACCTAGTCCAGTCTGCACTTCATCGGCAATCCACAGGACATTGTATTTGGTGCACAGATCCCTTACTCCCTTCAGGTAGCCTGGATCCGGTACCACGACCCCCGCCTCGCCCTGGATCGGCTCCACCATGAAGGCACACACCGTGGGGTCTTTGATGGCGTCCTGATCAATAACATAAATACTATATTAACATTACATACAATTGACTGATATTAGCGATGTCCTCTTTTAACACAACCGTTTTGCATTTCACCTGTCTGTAAATTTGTTTGTATGTTCCTTCTCTGTTTCAAGATAGTGGCCGTTTTAATGGTAATAAAGATTCTTTTTTCAAATATGAAATCGTCATGATTACTTTGACTCTCTTATTCGCATTTTTTTAAAATTATGATACCTACCTTCCTGAAGAAATTTTTCAAAAATAATGGTCATTGAGATAATGACGTTTCTTTGGACAAATTAGATAATTCCTAAATAAAAATTTTAAGTACATAAAATATATGGTTTAAAATTCAGTAGGTACCTACTTACAAATCTTTTGATTTCAGAGGAAATTTTGGTTTTGATTTATTATAAGGAAAAATTAGAAACATACTTTTTTGATTTTTCGAAGAAAACTTCTTCTAAAAGGTTGTTACTTTGTGATGTCATTATTTATTTATTAAAAGAAAATAACTTAGTTTACATCACTTTATTTATTTTATACTATCAACACGTTTCGTGAACTGTGTTCACTTCTTCAGGAATAAAAGCATACTAAAGTTAAAAAATTAATTATAGATTACATATGGAGAGAAGAAATTGAAGGAGGGGGGAGGGTTGACAATGGTGGGAGTTTCGAAGAATTGGGGATTACCAAGCTATTAGAAGAAAAAGGCCGGTTAAGTGGGAAGATATTTAAAACAGGGTTAACAAAAAATTTTTGCTTATTAATTATGTCAGCTTTTGAATTAACATTTTTTCTTATTTCTAAAATTTCTAAATTATTGATTTGCGATGTTTTATATCCTGTATGTAATATTTGAAGACCTGAATTTATGTCAAAGCTATGATCATATTTTAGTAAATGGTCTGCGAACTCAGAATCGCTATTGCCATTTAGTGCTCGGAGGTGCTTGGTATCACTTGACATTTTAAACATGTCCGGAGAAAATATATGTTTAAACACATTAATCTATATTTAATCAATAACTTTTTATACACTTTAGCCTTCGTTGCCGTACTCGCAAATATTAATTTTTCGAAGAAAACTTCTTCTAAGAGGTTGTTACTTAATATAAAAAATTGTAAAAGTGACATTTTTGTAAAGTTGAAAAATGATAAAAACTTAATTTTAAGTAATCCACAGATTCCTAAACTTTATAGTCTGTTAAAAATACATAAATTGAATAAACCAATTAGGCCAGTTGTTTCTAATTGTAATGCCCCAACTTTCAAAGTAGCATCAACATTAAATAATGTAATTATTAATACTAATGTATTCCAACCAACATACACCGTTAAGAATTCGTTAGAATTGGTTAATTAATTAAAGGATTTGGAAATCCCTAACCATGCTATGTTGGTTTCTTTCGACATAGTTAATTTATTTCCAAGTATTCCAATAGAAGAGAGTAAAACCATTATTAATAATTTGTTAAATTCTTCAACTTTGCCGAAAGACCTAATTCATGATTTTACTTTATTTGATGTTATTTTTAAACAGAATTACTTTCAATTCAATAATACAATATTTAAACAAAAGGATGGCTTAGCTATGGGAAGTAGTACGAGTCCTTTGATTGCAGATATTTTTGTTAATAATTTAGAAAATAAGATTTTTAATAGCGGTGCGTTATTACTTAAAAATGTGTATTGTTGGAAAAGATATGTCGACGATATATTTTGCATTTGGTTAGGTTCAGAAAGACAATTGAACATGTTCTTAATTTTTTTAAATAAATTACATAAAAACATTAAATTTACACTGGAAATTGGTAAAGATAAGAGTTTAAATTTCTTAGATTTAAATTTAACATTAACAGGTACAAAAATAGATTTCAATATTTTCCGTAAAGATACGTATACTGATATTGTTATACATAATTCTTCAAATCATCCCTTTTCTCAAAAACTAGCGGCTTTCCACTCTATGATTAATAGACTAATTACGATTCCTTTGTCAGCTCTTAACTATAATTTTGAATTGAATCTCATAAAACAAATAGCAGTTAATAATGGCTATTCTACTAATTTGATAGATGAAATACTTAATAAAAAAATTAAACAGAATTTTTTCAAATTATATATTTACCCTATTTCTAAAGATAACAATAAACATTGGCGTAGAATTTTATTTGTCGACAATGATACGTCAAAAATTATTAGTAAAAATATTCCCGGTTCTATTCAACCAGCGTTTTACACAAATAACAAATTGAAGAAATATATACTCAACAATAAAGATAGCGAAATTACAACAAAAAAATCAGGGGTTTACAAACTCAATTGTAATGATTCTAGTTCGTTTTATATAGGTAGAACTTATAGAAACTTTGAGATTAGGGTTAAAGAGCACCTCCGAGCACTAAATGGCAATAGCGACTCTGAGTTCGCAGACCATTTACTAAAATATGATCATAGCTTTGACATAAATTCAGGTCTTCAAATATTACATACAGGATATAAAACATCGCAAATCAATAACTTAGAAATTTTAGAAATAAGAAAAAATGTTAATTCAAAAGCTGACATAATTAATAAGCAAAAATTTTTTGTTAACCCTGTTTTAAATATCTTCCCACTTAACCGGCCTTTTTCTTCTAATAGCTTGGTAATCCCCAATTCTTCGAAACTCCCACCATTGTCAACCCTCCCCCCTCCTTCAATTTCTTCTCTCCATATGTAATCTATAATTAATTTTTTAACTTTAGTATACTTTTATTCCTGAAGAAGTGAACACAGTTCACGAAACGTGTTGATAGTATAAAATAAATAAAGTGATGTAAACTAAGTTATTTTCTTTTAATAAATACTTTTTTGCATGCAAGATCTACTGTTCACAGAACTACTAGTATGTACCAACTATGTACTATATTTATCACAGAAAGTTTGAACATTGGTCTTGAAAGAATGAACATTGGTCTTGAAAAAATGAACATTGGTCTTGAAAGAATGAAGTTTGTTCTTGAAAGAATGAACATTGGTCTTGAAAGAATGAACATTGGTCTTGAAAGAATGAACATTGTTCTTGAAAGAATTAACATTGACGATATTTAACTCAAAATAAGTTAGTAATGCCAACTGTGCCGATTTATTTGAACTATCGAGAGGCTTGCTCTAAGTTGAAATGAATTGAGGACACATTGTCCTCAATTTGATTATTATGTACCACCATAATCAATGTTGACTAGTATTATTAACCCATTACAACATATGGTTACCCAGGTCACTGCAATGATGCTGGCTTAAAATTTTCTAGCATCGTGTTAACCGCTCTAGCTTATGACAAGCCAGGACCTTAAGCCAGGGGAGGACACCAGCGTACTAGCTTGCTATCCTAGTTTGAACTAACAGCCTCATGTGAACCGGTCATAAGTGATTACTGGAATAAATTATTATGAAGTATGATATATGTATACATGAAAAATATTGTTTGAAAAATAGTAATGGACAAACCTCCAAAGCTCTGAGATCGTTGTAGGGAACGTTGAGGAAGCCGGGCATGAAGGGACCGAAGCCGCCATAGCTGTCAGGGTCGGTGGAGGTGGACACGGCTGCCAGTGTTCTTCCCCAGAAGTTGCCCTCAGCAAAGATAATCTGCAAACAACATCAGTTAATATCTAACAAAGGTTGGAAGACACTCTCAGTATCACCCTGGTGAAAGACCACTATTCAGAATCGAAATGTTTTTTGAAAAGGTTTCAAAAAACATTTGGTGCTTTCAACACAAGGTGCTTTCCCATCTCCTTCAACTCTCCTCAATCATTTGCACCACCTTCCGATCACAACATATTCTAATAGGAGACACTACAGTCCCATTGTTGCTCAAACTTATCGCTGTTATATTATACAATTTTGTCCTATTTATTGGTTGTTTTTAACGGGATGTTAAACAGCAGTTAAAAACAAAAACAAAAAAAATTTGCATATCGCCACTGGCTATAATTTTAGTCCAGCCCAGATCACAAAAGGATGGTACGGAGTGCAGGCATTTAGGGGGCCAGCCTTAGTCAACTTCTAGCCAGTGGCAACATGTGAAAAAATGTACCCAGGACCAAAATATCATCTATGTTTCTTACAGGAATTCTGGTCAAAGTCCGTTGTACGTACACCCTGTTACACCTTGACTATTTTTTCAATCATAGCAACTGTGGTGTATAAGATTTTTTTTTTACATTAACTCGACACAGGAGGTCCTGAGGAAAATAATTTCCCTCGGGGCCTATGTCATCTGAGATGCTGTGTGGAGGGTCTTTTTGAGGATAGGAAGGAATGAACATTGGTCTTGAAGAGATGATTAATGTTGTAGGAAGGAAGAAACACAGAAGCCGGCAAATCGTTCCACAGCCGAGCTGTTAAACACAAGAACAAGTCGAAGAAGCGACCCGTTCTCATGTGACAAATGTCAACCGTGTACATATGTTGTTTATGTGTGTTTCCGTGTATTTAGCGTGTTTCCCGACTATGCACCGGTGCCGAAGGGATCAATGACGCTAGTTCCTCGGAGAATCTTCCATTGAAGTACCGGTAGAACAAGGATAGCATTCCCACCCAACGCCTGTGCTGTAAAGATTGTAATCCGTTTGTTAAGTTAGGAGAATCTATCAAACGGACTGCCCGTTTCTGCACAGAGTCGAGGTAGTTTCAATGTCCGTCAACGGATGACATTAGAATAGGTAGTTATATGGAGTTTTGAGGTGCCTCAACAGATGTCAGTTAAGTAGTTCCTTAATAGAGTGGCAACTGTCCGCTTACGGTTACGGAAATTGCCAGATTTACGATCGAGAGCTAGGCACATTCAGTGTCGAGTTCTCTTGCTTCCGAATCACACAGAGCATCCGTTAGAATGGACGTCTGGTTCAGTTAAATATTCACTGTAAACCACACAATACCATAAATAAAATAACTTGCCTCGAGCTTTATTGAAAATTTCTGAACACATATCAAGTAATCCCAATCACTAGGATTGAATAACATTACAGCAACATTAAATATAAAAGATTGGGGCTTACCTTAGCCTGGTTTTCTGGTATTT
Organism: Glyphotaelius pellucidus; assembly: GCA_936435175.1. Classification (NCBI taxonomy): domain Eukaryota; kingdom Metazoa; phylum Arthropoda; class Insecta; order Trichoptera; family Limnephilidae; genus Glyphotaelius; species Glyphotaelius pellucidus. Next base: position 30,992,764 of record OW386548.1, on the reverse strand, counting down.
TCTTCACGTCGTATCCCCACCGCCGAGCCATCTTGCAGGCAGACTCCCCTCCCTCCACTCCGGTGTTCATCGGCAGGACCTTGTCATACCCAAACAGTTTGCACATGAACTCCTCATACTCTCCCAGCTTGTTGGAGTAGAAGGCCCTAAACAAAATATCATCATGTCAAAATATATTTTACATAGAAACAATTCAATTGCCTTTCAACGCAAAACACAAAGCTGGAAAAATAGTTTGTTCGTTTGTTAGTTCCATCTTGGAAGCCTGCAAAGTCAAATTTATGATAAATGAAATTTAGTATCCACAATAAAACTTTATCGGGAAAAGAGGTTCATTAGTTCAGATTTTGCACTTATGGGCATGATGTTTTATTTACTTACAAAATACTTACCAAGATCAACATGTGTTTTACTTGCAGTATTTAACTGAAGCATCTATAATATTTCTAAGCAATCAAATTTTCAAATAAAAAACACATGATTTTGTATGACGCATATGAATTTTAAGCAAGTAGTCAAGTTATATCCTGTGATCTTTCACAGGTAACAACACCTAGGGCCGCCTGTTTCAATGCTTGCTAGATTAAAAGTAAGACTAAAAGCAGATGCTAAAGTTAAATTCCACCAAAATGAGTTTTCAATCAATTTGACTGCTTGTTACGTAACTTTTAACTTTTACTTTTACTTTCTTTACTCCGCCATATTGGTATATTTGACATAACTAACAGCTGGACGCGTTCAACTTAGATTCTTATTTGTAGAAAGCAATATTAATTACATAACAATTTACATCATTCAGTTTAACGATAAACAATAATACTAGTATAATAATATCCTCATTACTAACTACGCATGCTAAAATTAAAGATAACTTCAATATTTATAAACAACGCTGATTAGAAGGTCAATTACTTTTCTTGTAATCGTGGAAAATTAATGTATTTAGTCATTGATATGGAATTGAACTATAATTAGAATCCTTTATCTCAAGTATTCATTTTATTATTTCAGCTGTGGATTTCGCCAAATCAGCTAATTAACAGTGGGGTAAAAACCCAATCACATTATTAATATTTTATTGCTTGCTTGCAAATGTCTCACTTAATTTAAATAAAATTCTCATTCTTGTAACTCTGAATATCATTTAAAAATATATATAAATAAATTGAGTTATTTCGACCACATCAATTTACGTCATTTTTAACCGTATCATACTTCGACTGAAAGCTATCAACATTGTCTTCATTTTGTTAAAACATTTTTTTGACTGCTATATTTACCAATGATTTCAAGATTTTGATAAATATATCCATGTTTTGTTTGAGAGTTGTTAAAAGGAAATTGGGCGGCGTATTTTTCCGTACAAACTTATTCCCCAATTTCCTCTCTGGATTTTGACACTACCGAAAACATGTTTTTTTTTTAATTATAGATATTGACCATTAGCGCGCCGGTATCTTTTGCTTTTTTGATAAATTATTCTTATACGAGTTAGGACCCTCCAAAATAGACGTTCGTCTGTTGATGTCTGTTCGGTATACAAACTAGTCACTGGAACAAGGTAACCGGTAAAAGAATAGCAAAGTCACTGGGAAAAATTAACTGGTAAAGAAATTGCAGACCCAACATTGTAGCTGGTACAAAAATAACAAAGTCACTGGGATAAAGTAACTGGCACAAGAATAGCAAAGTCACTGGGACAAACTAACCGGTACAGGAATAACAAAGTCACTGGGACAAAGTAACCGGTAAAGAAATTGCAGGTACTGGGACATTGTAACTGGTACAAAAATAGCAAAGTCACTGGGATAAAGTAACTGGCACAAGAATAGCAAAGTCACTGGGACAAACTAACCGGTACAGGAATAACAAAGTCACTGGGACAAAGTAATCAGTACAGAAATAGCAAAGTCACTGGGCATTTTTTTTTTAAAGCAAAATGTGAAGACATGGATTATTTTATTCTAATACAGTAAGTAAATTTTTTTTTAAATCGGTTCAGTCTAGAGGAGAAAAACAGGAAATACAAAACCTAGATTTTCATGATTTTATATACTTAGGTATTTTTGGCATAAGGTGCAGTTGTTCCCTTTGCTCAGTATTCATGGGAGTAAGTGCGACAGTGAAAGCAATAGTTTGGTAAAATCCCTGTTGTTCAAATATCTCGGCGACCGGGTTTCCTCTTAATATTGTCTTCAATGATTAAACAATACACCTATTTTTTAAATATGAATACCGCACAAGAGTTCCTACTGCTCCCGTCTGGAGCCAGTGGGGCTATGGCATCCCCAAATTGGGGTATGTTGTGAGATTGAAGGTAGTGGGGAGGGGAAGGAGATGGGGAAGAGGAAGGTGGGGAAGTACCTGGCTATTCAGACTTGGTCACCAAACACGGCTAAAGCCATTTCAAGCAACGTTTGGTGATCTTACACAACGACACTGAGAGTAGCGTCCACTGATAAGCCGCAAATATACTTCATGTTATTTTAAATGAATTAATTGCGAAGTAACACAAATTAATCAAATAAAATATATGCGCACGTCGGGTTCCAACCCCCGACCTTCGGATTGTGAGTCAAGAGTCTCACCCCTCGACCACGGAGGTCGTTGGTATATGGATAAATTTCTATGGACAAAATCTGCACTAGCGATGCCACCGACTGCTAAGTGGCAATGTTCTAATTTAAATGTAGTACAGCAGGTACCTACCTTGACGTGAGAGTGAGATGCTGCGCCTGTTGGGTGAGTGCATCTATAATCTTGGGGTGGCAATGTCCCTGGTTCACAGCTGAGAATGCGCTCAAAAAGTCGTAATACTTCTTTCCTTCCACATCCCACATGAAAATACCTACAAATGCAAAACATTCTTAATCAAATTATTTTGTAGGTAACACAAAACGAGGAGAAAGTATACACGGTGTCCGGAAACTAATGTACAAGCGGAAAACTGGTGAATCTGCATCACACAGAGGACTTAAAAAAAAAAATTTTATTCAATCTGAGCATTTTGATTTTTTTACCAAAGATTTCAATTCTTAAAATAGGTACATTTATCAGCTAATGTTAAACAATAGCGACCGATTTAAAAAAAAAAATAGTTAGAAAAATTCCCACTTTCGATTTATTTGAAAACAAAAGCTTAAATGAAAAAAAGTTATGCGTAAGTACCTACCTACCACAAAATAACTCCACATCAGACATTGGATTTAGAGTTTCCGTATACCGTGTGTAAATAAAAAAACACGACATTCTCTACCAATCTACGAAATTAAAAAAAACTCACTATCGATTATTTAGAAAAGTTCGATATTATTTTTTCAAATAGTTTCGAGTTTGTAATACATTCATCAGTTTCTATTCATTCAACAGTGGTGATAATGCCACAATAGTGACATTGACCTCTTAAAAGTTTAAACGATTAAATCGAAGATCTAAACTATAAATCACAAAAAATCGAATTGTCTGCTTTGCTGCCCTACTTAACAAAATTTTCTTTTGATTTCCATTCCCACTTTCTATAATTTATAATCGTTAAATACAAAATAATAAACTACGTTATTCCCTTCTGCTCTCTGAGTGAATTACATACCTAGTGCATGCTCCACACGGCATTCTCAAAGATGACATATGCTAGGAGGGAAATTATTTTCCTCAGAAGCTCATTTGTTGAATTAATTAACGTTAAAATAGTTGGATTTTCGCGATTTATTTCGATTTCAATTTGAATCACATAATTCGTATGTAACTAGGTAAAACTTTTAGGTATTAAAATTTGGTCGCAGGTGTGGAGGGCCAGTAAGTAGAATTAATTGTCGCAGATTAGCTCTTTTAATGAGTAGAATATAATCAAGACACTGCATAGTATTTTATATGTAGGTACCTTTGTGGTTAGAAATAAATTCTCTACGCCAGACGAAAAAAAACAAAAAACATGTGACATTATTTCTGTAACCGCATGGCGACTGGCGACATAACGGCTACAAATGCCGTCGTTTACCACGTTTATTATGTCACATAACATGTATAATGATTATAGATAAAAAATAATCATGTCGAACATAAAAAAAAAAATAATGATTGGTTCAGAAATGTTGACAGGCCAAACATTTCTACACAGCCGTAAATAGGTAAACTTGGTCCATATTTTTGGGTTAACTTGCAACTTTTCAGTGGTTTCATTTTATTAATAGTTTTCAAATTACGACATGGCAAAGTAAAAAATTCAGCATACATAAAAAAAATAAAGGATATCGTGCGTTTGCTACAAAAAAAAGATATTTATTTTTGGATTATTTCGACAAAACCGTAAATGAAATGGCTCAACCATAAAATCTCGCATACATAATTATAAAAAAATAGATTTGCAATCATGGATACGATTTGAGATCTGCATTGAATATGGACACGGTAACGCTGTCCGAAACGTCGGCTAAAAAAAAGGAAGTGCTAGACGGCCAGTAACCCAAAATTTAATCATCAGTATTGCAATTTTTTAAAATCACTTTTTTTTAAAACAAATTATTTTTCACAATCAAAGTTTTTTCGAATCCGTATTTTTTTCAATTTCGTCTTTTATGAATATATTTTTTTGAATTTTGTGGCTTGAAGCGTTTTATTTATTTGCAGGCAAGAATTTTACACTGATTAACCAAATAAATGATCACTATCAAGAATTTTTATTTTATTCAGTTTTTACGAATCCACAAATGTTATTTTTTATCGTCTATTATTTATTTATTTTTAAGTTTTATGGCTTGAAGCGTTTTATCTATTTACATTGGAGAAATTACACTGATTCGACATGTCAATACGACGAGAAATGTGTCAATAATATTCATAATATTCATCTGGTCGAGAAACAATGAATTAATTGGTTGATTTTAATATTTAATTCAAAAATTATATACCTTTAGCTTTGCAAATTGCAACAGGGATGGGGTGGTAATTGTGAGCTCCATACTTGTCCTCCCTTTCAAAGATTTGCTGCGATGTCAATCTAGTGGATTCCATGTTGATTTTTGCACTGACAGGAGGAATCTTATTGCTCCCTCGATTGCATACGATCGCATGACCGTTCGTACTGCTTTTAACCATTTCTGGCATTTTTCCAAGACGAAGGGACGCTCGTGTTATGTATAAGTATGTTTACTGTGTTAATCTAGAGTAGGCACTGCAAAGATAAGAAAATAATAAATTAATATGGGATTGGTTTAAGCTTCTTTTCAGGTGGTATTGCGAAAATAACTGTCTATTATCCGCTAATCGTAAAATACAGTAATTAATTAATTAATTAATCTTTTGGAAATCGTCAATTGATTTTCATAATTTTTTGCAGTGTTCATACAACCATTTATAGGTTTTCAGTTTTGCAGAATTATAACGGTGCAGAATTATATACGGTGTCCGGAAACCCGTAGTCAAAAACTAGTTAATCTGCATCACACGGAGAACCCAAAAATCCTTTGTTTTTAACTGAGCATTTTGAAATCTAGTTTTTTAATCATCACAAAAATTATTGCGAAACTATAAAATTTTGAAAATGACATTTTGCAAAACAATGATTGTCAAATCAGAATTCAATTTTCAAAACTCTTTAAATTAATTAATTAATTTGAAGGACTTACATAACAATTTGAATCGGATCAAGAATTATAGATATTTTAAATAGGTACTAATGTTAGGTACCAAATTTAATTGATTGTTCTTATAATATTTGATTGTTTTTCGGTATATAATATGCAATGAATTCTTGTAATATATGAAAAATGAAAATTTAAATTAAAAAATTGTAATAGGTGGCACGCTAGCGGTTTGAAAACTGAATGTACTGGGACTGAATATGTGGAACGTAGGGGGGGGGGGGGTTGGCGGGACGGGGGCGGGTTGGACGGCACAAGAAAGGATGTGCAGGGAGAAACAATTTTTTTTTTAATACGGCATTGCAACGCATACCGGGTACCAGCTAGTAATTAATAAAGATCAACACAGGTTTAAATAAATACGAGGAACCTTGACAGAAAAGAAAGTTATACCAATAAACACGCATTTTATAAGAACAAAAAGCGAACACAATGTTATCGAAATATGTTAGATGTTAGATACGTTTACAGTACTTGTACAAGATTATCAAATTTTTCAATTTCAATAATAATGATTAAAATATGTACCAAGTGTTGCAATAACTTTTGTATTGTTTTCATAATGTATTGTTACAATGACGGTGGAAAAGGGTAAACACAAATAGTTTATAATCTGCTCGTTCATAGATGGCGGAAATATAATTATTTTAGAAAAAAACCCCTTTTGAAAGGCATGCTGTTTATATATATTTTACATCACTTAATGACTTTTCAAAATAGGTTCTGAAGTGATTTCATTCCGAGTTGGCCGGCCACCGTAATAATAATTAGGTACCTACTCTGAATCATAAAAACCTTACCTTGCTCCGGGGTAACATTGCCCTATTTAAAAAAAAATACATATTTGACTTCTTCAAACACAGCGAACTTATTTTAATTAAAAATTGATAAATTATTTAGTTATAACCACTTTTGTTGTTTAAAAACCAACAGGTTTCGTAAGCAATGCTTTCTTCATCAGCGTTTACTTTCTGTTTCGGCTTACAAAGCTATTTTCAAACTCTTGACAGTTTTGATGAAGTAACATTGAACACACCACGATGAAGTGAGCATTGCTTACAAAACATGTTGTTTTTTTAAGCAATAAAAATAAGAACTTTATGAATATCGAATACATATTTAAATAAGTCAATTCGCTAAGAAATAATGATTTTTTTTCAACAACACGATATTTTCAAATTAAAATTTCGTAACATTTACACCATAAGGCTGGCTTTACATTCGTAATTTTTTTCCCGTAATTCGCTCGTGTAAGCGAATTATGGCCAAATTACCTATGTAAACGACACCAAAAGTCACTTAACGTAATTTAAAGCATGTTACAGAACTTCTTCTTTCGGAAGTTTTTTGACAGGTCTAATCGCGTCCGCGCGAAATTACAGGCTTCTCACAGCTTATAAAATCAGTTTGATAAGCTGAGGGACTTTTTGTAAGAAATAGTACCAAAATGCGCCGTTGCGAAATGTCAAAAATCAAAAGACATTTGTTTTTATTGGTTTTTTTCCTATAAAACTAGTATTTATTTCCACTTATTTGAGTTTTCTGAAAATGAGCATCTTTCTATTCAATTATCGGTCCAAACCTTTATAATCTCAATATTTCTGTTTTTAAAATTACGTATTTGAATACGAAGTCGGTTGCTGTCGGCAGCTGTCAGGTAGCTGTCATTCTAATAAAATGAAAGAAATCCATTAATTTTCGCCTTTGACGGCAAAAAAGTGCGTGGAGAATTGTTTAATTAAAGCCAAATTCTATTTCAGCACTTTATTTGGTCCTTTTCGACTTTATTGACAAAATCGCGTAAATTTGACAGTAGCAGGTCGTTGTTGAAAGGAAGCCATCTTACCGCAAATAAATTTACAGATGTAAACGGTCGCATGAGCAGTTACACAGGTCGAACTTCCGAAACACTTCCGTGATCATTAATTACCACAAGTCAGATGCATATGCAAACGCTCCTGGGAGTAACCTGTCAAAATCTTACGTAATCCGTAATTTTTAATTACGAGTGTAAAGCTAGCCTAAGAGCCAAAGTTACGCTCTTTTACAATAGGTATCTATAACAGCTTGAACTATATCCGTTTTTTATAGTTGAGGCAATCAGGGATTATACACTTAAAATATTTATGTAAGTAAAATGAACAAAGATAAAATTAAATACAAAGTAACGGATAGTAACAGTGTAAGTATAATATGGCAGGAATGGTAAACCTATGGTCGCGTGACTCGAGTTACAAAAATTTGATTAAAATCTTAGTTTTCATTAAAAGAAAAAAAGTATTTCTCAACCACGCATGGGCGTATGTGAAAGGGGGGGGGGGGGGGTGTCGGGGGTTTTTCTCCCCTCCCATCTTCCTCAGTATTGTGAGTATTGCTTACGAAAAAAAAGAGAATAGTGCACGTAGATTACATTGCTGAAAAGTACAACAATAATATTTGTACCATATTTTTTTAATGTAATGTAAGTAATAAGTGGTGGTAAGTAGAGTTACCGAAAAACTTTCTAATACATTTTCTATTCCCCCCCCCCATTCCCTAAGGGTCGAGCCCCCACCCATAAGTGTTATAACTACGCCACTGGTGCTTTGTGTGTTCGCGAACAATTATTTTTGTCTGATGGTATTAAAGTTAACAAAAAAAATTGTTTGCGCCCGTATATCCGCAATATAAATATGCATTAAAGGGGTATTCTAGTCTAGAAAAAAAAAACGATTTTTTTCGTCATATTTCCTTAGTTCAGATATTCAAAAATATCTCTTAAAAGGATTTTTCGAAATTCGCATTAATTTAAAAGTTATAATCATTTTAGTTTTACGGTTCGGACGGAATCTAACTATAATCCAAATAGAACAAAATTTTAAACGCATTTTTCTCAAAACTACTTTTTTCGAGACGTTGACACCATATCTCAAGTTCTACGGAACCAATTTACTTGAAATTTGGTGTGAGCCTTCTCTACACATTACTCTATCGCCCCTACCAGAACTGTAACAAAATTAAAATTTTTACTATTTTAAAAAAATTCCGAGAAGTCAAAAATACTGGTAATTTAATGTTTAATTAATATTTGGTAAAGTAATGGCTACTAAAAATATAACATATTTATTTTTATTGCACCTGAAAAATACCTACAATTCATGCTTCTAGATTAGAATACCCCCTTAATAGTTTTGACCATAAACAAACTTAAATCTTTCAAGAAAGGCTAAAAATACAATGTTGTATAGGTGATTCGATCCAATATTGTATTTGTTAGTCTTTCTTGAAAGATTTGAGTTTGTTTATGGACAAAACTATTTATCATTTTTATATTGCGTATGTACGGGCGCAAACAATTAATTCGTCACTAGAATAATAATTACAACTTAACTTGCAAAAACGGTTTTTTTCTAAATAATTAAATTCCCGCCATCTATGAACGAGCACATTTTAAGGTTATCCTATGATTTGCCTGAATACAGTGTTCGCAATAGTAGAGAGCTCTTCAATAATAAAGTGTATTTGATATGTGTTGTTTTTACAAAACGTGTGTTATAATCTAATTATTATTATCCATTTAAACAATATCCTCGACAAATGATTTCATTTCGGTTTATTATTGCACTTTACAAACGAAAGTAGTTAAGTATATCAATGAATCGCTATTAATCAAAGTTTGAACAAGTATTATTAATATTTTGTTGTGTGTTTTATTTTGTACCTCTAAATCAGCTTTGTGTTTGAATCGGCGACGAACCAACTTCACTTTGAGATACTTTCAACGTAATTGAAGCAAGATTTTGCAAACAGCAGCTTATATAAGACGAGAGGAGCAGCTCAATGGTTTCACCAAATAATACTCTATCTTAAATAATTTTATTAAGAGGAAGCCACAAACCAAAAATGTATGTATTCATAGTGTGCCTTATATTACCATCAATACAGGTAATGGGCATAAAAATCGCTTGGCAAAAGGAGTTTAGGGGTCACGATTTCAGGTGCAAAAATGGTTTTTATTTATTTTAGGAATATTTTCATAAGAAAAGAAACGTGAATCAATGGAAACTGTCACCGATAATTTTAGCCGTACTATATTATATAGTAGCTGGTTTCTGGCATGCGTTGCAATCCCATATTCAAAGAAATAAATTGTTTCTCCCAGCATGTCCTTTCACGTGTGTCCCCGTTCCCCTCCCGCGTTCCCCTTCCACCTTCCACGCCTTCCCTCTCCCCTCTCCCGCTCCCCGGTCCCGCCAACCCTCCTTCCGCTTTCCATATATTTAGTCCCAGTACATTCAGTTTTCAAACAGCTCGCTTGCCACCTATTATAATTTTTTAATAAAATTTTCTGTTTTCACATATTACAAATATTCGTATCTGTATTTTATAAATTAAACTTTGATCACTAAAGATTAGTTTGCAATCGAAAAATCATCCAGTTCACTTTAAATTTCAAAATGTTGATTATAAATTTCAAAAACGATCTTTATCTGTTTAATAATATTATATGAAATTACGGAAGATAATTTATTTTACTTATTTAAGGAACATAAATAGTCTTAGAAATATGATACATAAGAGGATGACAAAAAATAGACCAATTATTAATGTTCACAGATATGTAATTAGAAACATAAAACTTACTGAATGTAAACTATGATATTTAAAAAAAATAATACAATTGTAAATTCAACAAATGATAAACCTATAATACACAACAATAAAGTAAATGTGATTATAACCATACTTAAATAGACTGTGAAATAGGTATTTGGATTGGGACGGGTAAGGGGAGGAGAGGGATAAGGGAAAATTGCCACGCAAGTAATATATAAATATATTACTTGCGGTAATAGGTACAATTAATTTTAGTTATTCGCACCTAGAATGTGATACAATGAAATTCTGTAGCGATAGTAACTAGCAGGGAATATGTCAGCATGTGTCTATATTTGCAAATTTATTGTTATAGTAGTTACAAGTCCTTTGCATAAATTAATTTTGATTTGTATTTTATTTTATTTATTATATTCATAAATCTATTCACCCACAATTTTCTAAGCCGTGTAAGTGACTGTTCGCGTGAGAAACTGCGAGTAATTTTAAGTAAGCTAGTATTGAATCTTTCTGAACGCTCCTCTTGAACTAATTTTTATCAATTTGCCAATTTTATTTCATTGTGCCGAATGTTAGATGAATGTTGATCACATTTTTATTTTTTATCATTCATACGTATTTTTATTTAATGTCATAGCGTGTTGAATAATTATTTAACTAGGGGGCTGGGCGGCAGATAAATAATAGACTGGCAATATAATTAATATTATCTTCACCGCTGCGAGACAAGTCGATATATTTTTTAAACCTTACTAAACTACTTACGTGAAATAATTTCATAAAAAGCAATTTCCAGATCGCAACGTCATATCCATCAAGAGCTTTGAAATGTCTTGTCTTGAAAAACTGTAACGAAAATAAAAAAGACTCCATATTTTTACTCCAATGAAAATGTGTTTTTTATGACTGGTTTGTATACAAAGTTACTTATTTAAAAATACTTTGTTTACTTGGGTGAAACCGGGTAGTAACTACAGGTGCATATATAGTTAGTAAATTTTAAAAAAGAATCGGTAGATTTTTACAGCTAGCTTTTCTTAAAAGCTGAATTTGATAATCATTATTCAATAAACAATATTATAAAAGAAATAAAAAAAAAACGTGCGGACCGCAAAAATTCAGAAACGAGTCCCGGTACGATCAAGGGAGCTATATGTTGTGGTAGATCTCTATCGCCCCTCCAGGATGAGAGGTCCCGTTTTTACCTAAGGGCGTGGTTCTTTTGAAGATATAAGGGCTGGGAGTATCGGAATTTCTAGAACGGTCCAAAACATTCGAGAGTATTCTTGGGCATTCCACCACATTCCAGAACATCCGGGAACATTCTAGGATGTTGTGGAATTTTCGGGAAGGCTGGAACGTTCGGGAACATTCAGGAACATCCCAGACCATTGTGGAACATTCCAGAACACAGAATTTTGTGGAATGTTCTGGTACATTTGAAGGCTTTTTTGTATGAGTAGGGCTACCCATTGGTAGGGTTGTATAAAGTAAGATCCGTCGTGGGTTCGAACGTCAGTTCAATTCCACATCAATATCTCCAACTATCTCCAATATGCCATCAACTCCAGTGAAAAATATTATGGCTATAAAAAAATATGTTCATATAGACCAATAAACGCTGATTCTGAATATATAAGTTTTATTAAATAATATTTAACGTAGAGTTTTAAAAAATATATTAAAAAGTCCATTTTAAAACAGTTCATTAAAACACCCTGTCAAGTTGGTATTATTGAATTTGTGAGGCGTGACGTCACCGCTTCCATAAAACGCTCCAACGCTGAAATTCAAAATGGCGGACGTCGAACAGCTGATTCCAGATCCCTACAAAATTCATGCTTCGGTTTCCTTAATATTGATTTCGATTCGTAAAGCTAAAAAAATAATAGTTTCAACCAATTTTTATACCACTCTTCCGTAATAATATTGAAAAATATAATAACATAATAAATTTAATAAAATAAATAAATAATTACACCTAAATAACGTTTTACTTATTGAATAGTTTCATCACTTCTTCCATACAAAATGACAACATCTGTTGAAAATAACTAAAACTTTTGGGCAGATGACGTCACAGGGGCAGATGACGTCACGGTGGTTTTCGGGGATCTTGAAAAATTAAAACTTTGACATTTATTTTAACTATTAAAATTAACTATAAAAATAAATATGCAGTTATTTAAGTTAGAAGGTCGTTATTCATAAAAAAAATATAAAAAAATTGGACTGGAGTTCTCTATTCCCTGAGGTACGAGGGTACCCCAGCCAGAGTTTTTGAGAGCGTTCCACAACCTTCCAGAACATCCTGGAACACACTGGAAAATTGTGGAATGTTCGGGAATAGTATCGGGAACATCAATGTGGAACGTCCCAAACACTCTCGAATGAAGCCGGGTAACCCAGCTAGTTTAAAATAAAACATGATGCTTAGCATCTGCTTCACGAAAATAAAATCAAAAAGTTCTCTGGTAATATATTTATATTTTATAAACAATATTATATTACGACACCAATTAGTAAATGTTACCAATTAGCGATAATAACGAGGTTAAAATTATGGCAGAATGATTCAGTTGTTTAACACTTTCTGTGTTTCTATGTTTAACATTCCTATAATCTCTTTGGAAACCTTCGTGCTTCACTTATCACTACTAATATCACTATTTATAACTTCAAAACTAACATTATATATCTACATATACTTATGGGCATGCTTATGGGCCAGGAAACTACTCGATATGGACAGAAATTCGCTGAGGGAACTGGTAGGACTACTAACGGGACACTGCCGTCTCAGGATACACATGCAGCTATTGGGAGTGGAAAACACCAGTAGATATAGAAAATGTGAAGAGGATGGAGACTCCAATTCACCTATGGTGCCAATGTCCTGCCCTGGTGGGAACTAGGCTCAGATACCTGGGGAGACACACTGTAGAATCAGAAGAGCTAGCCACATATAAAATAAGAACTCTGGTGAACTGTATTAAAGGGACTGGTGTTATTGTTAAAGGATTGAGATAAAATGGGAGATAGCATAATGGGCCTATAGCATAAGTGCTCACGGGAATTAATTAAAATTAAAGGGATTAAAAACATTTAATTGCTTGTATGTTTTTAGGTTTTTACGGCCAAAAGTATTTTTGTTATTTATTTTTGGGGTGTTATGCCGTGTTTCGCTACCTCCTTCTTTAGCCAACGTTTCGTTAGCTCATCTGCCCTGATGATGGACACTGTAACGCTGTCCGCGTTATCATTTTTATTTTATACCACGTAACAAATTTTAGGTATAAAATAAAGATGATTTTTTCTACGTTTCACTATAATATGCTTACCTATAATTTTATATCGTAACTTTAATATTAACATTATTTTATTGTATCTGTTTTCTTTATAGTTCTCATTAGTACGACTATAATATGAAACGCAAACACCAGCTACCTTTATGCTGTAATCATTTGCGTTATTTTTTTCCTTTTATTTATTATTATTATCATTTCAATAACCATGCTAAACAAACCACGGCTTTTGTATAATAATTTGTTGGTTATTTTATAATAATTTTATTTCTTTCTCTTCTCTTTTTTTTCTATTTTTCTACTATAGGTAGTATGCAATGCATACACAAGTTATCTATATATTTTAATCCTCTGTTTTTAAGAACCTATATGTATATTAACTACTATGTTTTAACTTTTGTTACTATGTTTTAAACTTTCTAACTTCATTTTTTTATTATTTCTCTTCTTTTAATTTCCTCGATTTTTCCTCTTTTTTGTACAAATCATGTTCCATATGTTCACACTAATCCTAATTTGACTGTTCTAAAACGGGAATCATCCTAGTTGGACAGTCAAAACATATCATAAATAATGTTTATAAATGTATTACACTATACTAAATAAATTAAACAAAAAACAAAAAAAACATTTTTTACTTAGGAACTTGTACACATTTTTAAGAAGCATCGCGTTCATTGGTCGAGACATTGTACATATATTTTCTTATGAACCGGTGGATGCAATTTTTAGCCATTAGTTGTTTTAATTGTTTGTCTAGTTAGTAGTTTTTATAGATTTTATAAATGTATTGTAAGTTTGTGCAGCGCCCTTGAGGTGATTTTTCACAAAAACGGCGCTATATAAATCATCCAATTATTATTATTATTAAACAGGCAGTGCCTTAGTGGGTTCCCATCTTATATATATCTATAAAAATCAAAATATGTTTGGGGATTAATGTATTGTGTATTGCTATAAGCTTAGGGAATGTTTGCAACTTTAAAAATACTTTCCCGCGAAGGTTTTTGGATTATTTCAACCACATGATAATACATTTGAAAACTTTTTCAATCATTACAAAAATTCTTGCGAAACTGTTAAAAATTTGAAAATGACAGTTTTGCAAAACAATGATTGTCAAATCAGAATTCAATTTTCAAAACATCTTGAGTTTGAGGTAGGGACTTACATGATAATTTGAATCGAATCAAGAATTATATCTACCCAGATATTTCAAATAGGTACCCAATGTTAGGTACCAAATTTGATTGATTGTTTTTATAAACATTTGAAAATGAATTTTTGTAATACACGATAAAGTAAAATTTGAATGAACAAATTGTAATATGCGGCGCGCGAGCTGTTTCAAAACTGAATGTACTGGGACTGAATATATGAAACGCAGGAGGGGGTTTAAGTAAAGAATTACAAGAAATAAAGAATTACAAAAAAAGATCCGGTTTTTAAATCAAGAGATTTTTGTTTCTACAAAATCAACATTAGCGACGCCATCGACTGTAAAGTTAAGCGTGTCAAGCTGAATAATATTGTAATGGCGTAAAAGGGGTCCACTCCACTAATAAAAGGAATATAAAAAAAAATATAGGAATATAAAAGCTACAAATATTTCGAATCTCATGCCTACAAAATTTAAAATCGCGCGTCGTATTTGCACGAGGAAGGTAAGCGAATAGGTGTGTTTTATTTATTTTGTGTATAATTTTATAAGAATGAAAAAAAGGCAGAACATGCAAAACCTCAAAAATAGTCTTAGCCATAAATGGATATTTAAAAAAAATTGTTTCTTGTATTATTTCATAGTGTCATGCAAAATCATTTTCTTTAGTGGTTTACGCTTATATTTTTGGTTATGTAAATAATAATTTTATTGAAATTCCAATACATAGAAAATATAGTAAAAGCTTCAATTTACCCGTAGCATATTTTTTGATGTTCATAATTTAAACCGATTCGTCGTAAAGATGAATCTAAATAGTATCTAAATAGGATTTTACGTATAGCTTTATCTTTTCCGGGTTTAGTAATTTTCTTACGCAATTTTGAAATTAACGACTTATCATTGATAAGTTATCAATTAATACGATACATTTGTAAAATACATAAAATTTCGTTGCAGGAGTTGACTTTATTGTGTACATTATTTTAATAAGTTTTAATAGTCCCAAGGCTGCGGGTAGTTGGGACTCTTGGCGACCACACAAAAGGCCTTCATTTTTTGTTGCGATTACCAAGATAAATTTAATTAAAAAAAATAATTAGATTTCATTTTTTTAAATTTAATTTCATAATATTTGATGTTTGATGAATCGGTTTACATTTTGAACATCGAGAAATATGTTACGGATAAATTAAAGCTTTTACTAGCTTTTCTATGTATTGGAATTACAATAAAATTATTATTTACATAACAAAAAATATAAGCGAAGCCCACTAAAAAAAATGTTTTTTCATGACTTAACTATATTATAAGAATTTTTTTTTTTAAAATACCCTTTATGGCTAAGACTATTTTTGTTCAAACTTTTTTTCATTCTTATAAAATTACGAGAAATTACTATAGCGGTTGAAATTATCAATTATCCCCCCTCCTCCCCACCTCCACCCCCTCCCGCATTCCATACATTCGTTCCCATTCAGTTTTCAAACATCTCGCCTGCCACCTAAATTTCATAAAGCATAAGCTCACAGAAAAAAAAAATTATCCAATTTTGTTCAATTATACAAACATTTCGGATGTTTATTTTTAATTAAATATTTGGAAGTTTGTTAATATAATAAAAAAATTACATTATTTATTATTCAGTCTTTATAATCGTTACGAATTATATTTTTAATGTAGGAACTCTTATATGAAATTCATTCCAAAACAGAAGCTTGTCCAAAAAAAACAAAACATATTCTAATATTTGAATTTTCTGGAGCAGTAGCTGACCAGGGGGCTAAGTACCTACGAGCATATAGCCCACAAATATATCAACATCGTTTCCATGGAAACGATTTTTTTCTGACGTTAGCGAAAACTCGCTTTTGTTAGCGACAGAAAACGTATAACAAATATAATATTTTAATATTTATAATTTCATAACGCCAGAGCTTGCCATCATATACATACTATAGTCTTCGCATATAATTTAGCTTTCTATTGGTGAATGAATTTTTAAAGTCTTTTTATTGGTTAATGCGTGAAAGCGTCATAAACAAACTCGAGCAGTTTCGCATTTATAATATTAGTATGGAAGCACAAAATAAATAAAAACCACTTCTTCGGTTACTTGCCTCGTGCGTACGACGCGCGATTTTAAATTTTGTAGGCATGAGAATCAAAATATTTGTAGCGTTTATATTCCTCTTAATTCCAAAATAGAAGATGATCTCAGTATCGCCCTGGTGAAGATAGCCATTCAGAAAAGAAATGCTGCCGGAAACGGCTTTAGCCGTGTTGTTCATGCTGCCCCTGGTACCATCTATTGAATAATCAACACCTCTCCCGTAGGTCACCCGCTACGTTTGGTGACTTGACAGGGGTGCCCGGATTCATGGGGTGAGGATTGTCTAGGCCTTGGCGGCTGGATATAGAGAGACTGGTTGAGGGAAACCTTTTACAGCAGAATTTTCTCGGAACAACGTCTTGCACTGCAATGGGGGCGATATGGATTCAAACGTCCGTCACTCCTGGACACACTGATCTTCAGATTCCTACCCACCCCTCATACCCTTTTCCTTCCCCTTCCTCTCCCATTTTCCTTAAAAAAACCTCCACATAGCATTCCCAAAGATGACATAAGTTAGGTTAGGTTAGGTTGGCTTAGATTAGGTTAAGTTAAGTTAGCTTATTGTGGAGCTAATGTAAAAAGAAGTTCTGAATAGCCAGGTACTTCCTACATTATTTCCCATCTCCTTCCCCTCCCCTTACCTTCATTATACCCTAATATTGGGGGTTTGCTCAAGGCTCACATTTTAATAAATTTCGACGAATTCGTAAATACAAAAACTTTTTTTTTCAAACCGCGACCTGGGGATGTAAGTTATTCATATTTAAAATTAATAAAAACAATACCCTATCATTAATATATTTTACGTAGAACAGATGGAAAATTTATTTCCCGTATATAACTATAAATTTAGCGGTGAGCACTGTGAGCAGCAGATTTTATTTTTCTAGACGATGAATTAATAACTTCGGTAGGGATTCGTTTAGAAACATCTTAAATATTAGTAACACGTTCTTCAGAATGAATTAAAATGAACCCGGCGGAAAGGCCGAATCTCCAGGCTTGCTAGGGCGAATTCGACCGTACGTCCGTCCAAAACGCCGTGCCGCTGGCGTATATTTGTTTACACGCTTTCTTCACTTACGTCGTTAAGATTCCCACATTATTTGTCTTCTTTTCTTTGATAGGGCAAATTCGACAGTAGGTCCCTCCAATACACGGGTCGCGAGTAGCAATTTGTATACATGACGTCGTCTTCAGCCCATGATATAGGTAAGTAACCCAATTAGGGATGCAACCTACTGGCTCCTACTGGCTCCTACTGGCTCCAGGAAGATTGGAAGCAGCTGAGAATAGTTAACGGTAGTTAAACTCGTATAAAAAAATATGGTTGGGAAGTTTTGCAAGTGACGTACGTATTCAAATAATGATTTCGTGTAAATACGGAAAAAGTTATTTTTGTTACGTAAGTAAGTAAGTAGGTACCTAAAAGAGTATGGAAAATTAATGAACTTGAAGTTTATCAAGAATGTTATCTCCTTTCACGCGGCAAACTAAAAGTTTATTACGTGTTATTTTAACTTACGACCGATAATTAATAATTTAATTAATAATAATACTAATTATCGTTTTTCATTATCGTTCTCTAAATTTTAACACGTGGTTTTGCTTTATATACGTATATTGGAGATACATTCACAGGCCTAATAAATTATGCATAATATACACGCCGTACGGAAACTCGTTGTATAAACGGGAAATTAAATATACAGAGTGCAACAGCACACATCCGAGGGATTTTAACCAGCAATTCCTGATAAAATTGGAGTTAAAAATGTACATGTGATTTTACTGTCCGATGACATTTTTTTTCCATCACACGTCGCAACAGACTAGTTGGGAGAGTAACGAGTTTATTGGTACTGACTAGAGATGAAACGGATATCCGGTAAATATCCGGTATCCGGTCTATCCGGCCAAAATTTAAAATCCGGCCGGATACTCGTCTATTATCCGGTATCCGACCGGATACCGGATAATGTTAAATAACATAGCATTAGAATAAAATACAATATTTTGATTTTCGACATGTATCTTGTTAATAAGGAAAAAATTATTAGTAATATAATTTTTAACGTATAACGTTATTATAATGTTTTTTTTTTGTAACGTCATGATATATTATCGAGGCAAATCGATAAAACATCGTGAAATGGATGTTTTATTAAGAAGACGTTTCTTTTTTTCGTGAAGGCCAAAATCAATTTCTCTTCGTGTATTGAACTTAACACCAGTTACACCTATTTACCTAACCATAAAATTCAATAGATAAATCGTTCGTTCAGCGATATATTCCATCAAGTAATTAAAAACAGAAGAAAAGAGGTAAGCTATTTTACCTGCCTTTTTTCCTTCCCACCACGAGAAATTTTAACATTTCGTAACAAACAAATAGCAAATTTTTGATCGTCAAATTTAAATCAAAATATTTCCATAAAGGCGATCGAAATTTTTCTTCGGTAACTGAATCTCTTTGAATTTATAGAAAGAAACACTATTAAATCACCTCAAACTATAACATCACGTTTTTTCAATAAATTCAATAAGACAATGAAACACTAGCTTCTCTCATAAGGGCCCGCGAAAGGGCCCGCACTCACCCGATCGTTCGTGCGGTTCGCTCGTGTAACGAGTCGCCAATCGGCTATGTTCAGCCGGTTATCCGGCACCGGATATCCGGCAATCCGGCTTCAAGGTTGGCCGATATCCGGCAAAACAACTATCCGTTTCATCTCTAGTACTGACACACATGCTCATAAATAAGCATGCTCATGAGGATGCTTATTTATCAGCATGCTCATCAACTGTACACATTTGCTCCATATTAAAAGTGACTCCCATAATAAATCACGAAAAGCAAAGGTTTTTTCGTCTCAAATCGTAGAAGAAGTCTGGGACGCCCGAGAAAGAAATGGCACGATCAAGAAAATCAGTTATTTGAGCATGTCAAGAGTCAGAATAATAGAAGAGCATGTATGAGTGTAAATGAGGCAAGGAGTTTGTGCCAAGACCGAGTTGTTTGGCGGTCCATCCTCTCTGCCTACCCCTACGGAAACGGCGTGATAGTTAGTTTTTTTAGTAATTTTAGTTTACATAATAATACCTGAGTAATAATTACACAGAATTGTATAATCAAATCATTATCTGAACGCTCCTAACCAACTCTGACGTATAATGATACGACCCACGCTCCTAATGACAACTAATTTGGAAATACGTTATCTAGTAGGTTTGCGAGGAATACATATTTTGGCAGCCACGTTGGGATTTTAATTTTAGACAACGCCATACTTACCTATCACGCCTTTTTTAAGAAAAAAATGTTAAAAAATTACTGATCCTCAGTTGTTATTTGTTACAACCCGGCTTCGCCCGAGTAACAAGTCTATTTCCATAATTTAAAAAAATATATAGGTATTTAAAGAAAGCTCGTCTTCAGAAATTGTATATCTAACTCATTCCCATTATAGTTCGCCATCTCTAAAGACGAGAAGATACTTATTAAAATTAAGAAATATATGTACCTGTACCTTCAGTATACGTACGTATTCATGTAAACAATTTATATTTAATAATATATTAAAATAAATACTTACCTAAGTATACAACATTTTCGGCAACAACATTTTTTATTATTATTTTTTTTTTTTTCGTTATTTGTTTTTGGGGTGTTATGCCGTGTTGCGCTACCTCCTTCTTTAGCCAACCTTCTTTACCTTTGTGTCACACAATTACACATCTGCCTTAATGATGGACACTGTAACACTGTCCGAAACGTTGGCTAAAGAAGGAGATAGCGCAACACAGCATAACACCCCAAAAACAAATAACGAAAATACTTTTGGCCGTAAAAATCTAAAAACTTATCTAACAAAATCACTGTTTAAAATCTCTTTCAAACTCAGTGCTTTTACGATCAGATATGCAATGGTGAGGCCTCCAATAGTAATTGCTAATAATAACCTAATAACAAGCCTGCTTTCCTTTTGAAGGTCTATTTTGATAACAGTTATTATTACGTTGTTACCAGAACAAAAAAAGAAAATGGCATGATCTGAAATTGACGTCCGTATTTCATCAGCCGCGGAGAGTCAAGCGAGTCAAGTCACCGCCCTGACCATGCCTAATTCGCGCAATTGACGTCAATTATTTTAGCAATTGATATAATACATAATCTACGAAGTGGCGCTTGTAAACAAAATAATTTAAGCCAGGATTGGCAAACATCTAGAGCCAATGCATGTGGATGGAATTAATTATTAGATACGAATAATCAACCCTTTTGGAAAGCCTGATAAAGATCTTGTAAGAAAGGGAATATATCCATGATTTGATTTGGAGGACTGAACGCTGTTGTCACTTATATAATTTGTCCAAAGAAGCGAGGCAATAGTGAGCAAATAGCAGTCCAGAGGAGAGTGCTGCTATCTGATTATGGCAGTGAGACAAGTGAGACATGGAACTGACGGCCGGCGTAGTCCAGCGGTAAGGCTCTTGTTTCGCATTCCGAAGGTCGCGGGATCGAATCCCGGCGTGGCAAATAAATTTTATTTGATTAATTTGTGTTATTTCACAATTTATTCATTAAAAATAAATTTATAGCATATTTGCTGCACGTTCCAGAGTGGAAGATACTCTCAGTTCGCCCTGGTGTAAGACCACCGTTCAGAATTGAAACATTGCTTGAAATGGCTTTAGCCGTGTTTGGTGACCAGATCTGAATAGCCAGGTACTTTCCACCTTCCTTTTCCCCATCTCCTTCCCCTCCCCACTACCTTCAGCCTCACAACTTACCCCAATTGGGGATGCCATAGTCTCAC
The DNA here is from genome assembly GCA_936435175.1 of Glyphotaelius pellucidus. NCBI lineage: Eukaryota > Metazoa > Arthropoda > Insecta > Trichoptera > Limnephilidae > Glyphotaelius > Glyphotaelius pellucidus. Next base: position 30,971,129 of record OW386548.1, on the reverse strand, counting down.
TGGCTCCAGACGGGAGCAGTTGGGACTCTTGTGCGGTATTCATATAAAAAAACATTGGAAGGATCAAGGACGTAGCTGTAGAATTCATGTGGGGGGGGGGTTCAATCAAGGAAAGGTGTGTGGGGGGGAGGGGTTGGGGGAGTATACATGTAATGTCCATCAATTTCAGGGAAATGCGTAGGTACACGTGCTTTACACCTAAAGTTGAAAGAATGTACAAATGGTAAAACAAATATTTTGTTGAGAAATTGGCTTGCCGAAAAAAATAATTTGTATTAGACTAACACAAAAATTCTAACTGCATTTAATTACGTAAAATAAGTTTATTTATATCTCCAAAGTAAAAGTACCCATCGACAAACTGCTAAAAAGTAGTTTATTGGGACTTTTCTTTTTTCTGTATAATATTTTATGTCATATTGTATTACTTATTTTTATTATATTTATAATAAATAAATTAAACCTTCAAAAAAAATGCATTGACATCTAGAAATAGTCTATCTACTGAGTTTCATCTCGATCGGATGTCGGGAAGTGGGTTAGTTTCCACTTCCACTTCCACTATTCCACTTCATTCATAAATTAATTCAATAAGAAAACAAAACAAAACTGATATTCAAAGAGATGTATTTAAAAATATTTTTTATTTGCAAATCTTATGATTTCAGAAGAAATTTAAGATTTGATTTAATAAAAGAAAACTAAAAACATTTTTTGGACGCTAACTGTTCACAGAAGTACAAAAGTTTATATTCCGGCATTCAAATTGATTGAGAAAGCATCTACACGAAGTATGAAGTAAGTAGGTACCTGCCTATATCATTATTGAATATGAAAATTACATTGCATTATAGATAGTTATAATTTTTTTCCCCTTTATTGCACTCAAGTGTCCAGTTTCAACCGGTTTTATGTTATTACCCAATATGAAATAAGACATGAAAGCTAACATTATGCTTTATCCTTAATTATATTAAAATATGGCACATTGGTAAGAAAAATTATGACCGAAAATTATCTATTTTCGGTCATAATCGGTAAGAGGAAACCGGGCGGCGTTTTGTCTATACCAGAGGTTGGAATTTGCGGCTCGCGAGCCGCATGTGGCTCTTTGCATAGGCGTCTGCGGCTTTTCAGACATCAATTGTTAGTTCACTTCTATTCAACTCAACGATGGAGCCGCCGAACAAACTTTGACTCGATCAGCATCAGTGTTACCAACTCAGCTCATGGAACGCTTGAATTATGAACGAGTCTTCTGAAGGATGAGAATTGATTCGGAACTTTCGGAACACAAGGCTGGTTTAAGGTTTAAACTTAACTTATCTGGAACTTTACTTCAATTTGGGAGGCGGGAATGGGTACCGTCGCCCCGGGAACCTTTATTGGATAACCAACACCTCTGCCATAGGTCACCCCAAGTGGTTCGCTACGTTTGGTGATTTAGCAGGGGTGCCCGGGTTCATGGGGGGAGGTTTGTCTAGGCGGATGACCAGGACATACTGAACCCCAGATCCCTACCCACCCCTTAATCCTTTTCTTTCCCAGAACTCTCCCTCCCCTTTCTTTCCTCAAAAAAACCCTCCACAAAGCTCCTCAAAGATGACATAGGCCCTGAGGGAAATTATTTTTCTCAGGGCCTCCTGTGTGGAGCGCATGTAAAAAAAAAAAAAACTAGAATTTAAAGGAATCTATGCGCGAGTCTGTTTACAGAAACATTTAAATGGGCAGAAGTGTGATATTACAGTAAGAATGTAAATAACACAAAGTAATTATGGCTCTCTGATATATTTTTTATCCTTTTTCTTTGACAAATTGGCTCTTCACACTTGACAAACTGCTGACCCCTGGTCTGTACAAACGTATTCCCCAATTTCCTCTCTGGATTGTGACACTACTGCAAATATTTTTTTAATATACTTAATATAGATAATATACTTAATATAGTTAAATTTTGGGAGTGCACTTGGTATCTGTTTGACTATAGCGTGTTTTATTTTTTTGATAACTTGCTCCTTATAAGGGACAGGACCCTCCCAAAATCTTTGAAATTGCCTGGTTTGAACGCCTAGTTCTAGTTTGTGTACCAACAGACGTTCGGTATACAAACTAGAAAATGTATTTTTTAAAAAAGCAAAACGTTAAGACAGAGTATTTTCTTCTAATGCAGTTAGTAAAAAAATCTTTAAAATCGATCCAATTTTAGAGGAGAAAATGGGGAACACCAGATCTCGATTTTGATGATTTTATTTAAATCAGCCTGAGATGCAGTTCTCCCTTTCGCTCAGTATTCAGGGGAGTAAGAGCGACAGTTACAGCAACAGTTTGGTAAAATATCCATTGCTCAAATTTCTCGGCGACCGGGTTTCCTCTTAATACTCAGTGTTACTTTTGGTGATAATTATAATTTTTTTTACATTAGCTCCACACAGGGGGCCCTGAGGAAAAAAATCCCTCAGGGCATGTGTCATCTTTGGGGATGCTGTGCGGAGGGACTTCTTTGTGGAAAAGAAGGAGAGGAATTTCTGGGAAGGAAAAGGGTATGAGGGGTGGGAAGGAATCTGGGGTCATGTGTCCAGGAGTGACGGACGTACGAATCCATCCCTTCCATTGCGGTGCAAGGCGATGTGTCGACAGGCGAAATAGTTAAGTGTGCATGAAAAGATCTACAAATTATAAGCAAGGAATGTATGACAAGAGAGAAATGTATAATGTTCTTTTCTGAAATTAAATAAGTTAGTAAATGTAATACCTTCGCGCCAAACTTTAGTACCGACCTGACGGTGATACAGAAATTGTCGCAATAGGCGAGTTTAAGGTACGAAAAGGAGCATGTCTCCCCGCCTACGCCTTTCTCTGTCGCACGTACGTTTTACACATCTTTTTCTTTCGCTTCCGGCCATTGCAAAGTCAGTAAAGTGACTGTACCTGCGCAACAATGGATCTATCAAGTTCGAGTCGACAGTTTGGCGCGTGCTATTTATTATACTTGAAACGAATTAGTGGGCATGAGAATTTCTACAATAAGAATTTCTAATAATAAGTATTTATTTATTTATTTATTTCTATGCATTACAGTATTTACCTATAGATCAATTTTGAAAAACATTTTTACATAATATATATTGTAATTTTATTATGTTGGGTGTAAGGTAGGTTTGTGAAGGTGAAACTGTGGATAGGTATTGTTGTATGTTTCGTGAACACCTCACTAGGAGAACCTGTGCTGAGGTGTTTACGTGTTTATTTATGTTTATGTATGACAAGTATTTATGTTAGTTGTAATAGAAAGTTTTATATGTATTTTATTTTTTTTTTCAAATTTTAATAGTTATTGAACATTGGTTATTTAGAAGAGAAAAAAAAAATATTTAAATATATTAGAGGAATATAAAAAATAATATATATATATACATACACATACATACACATCCATAGAGGAATATAAAAAATAATATATATATAAACATACACATACATACACATCCATATAAATACATGTACCTGCACACATGCATATAAATATATATATACATACGTATACATACGCATACACATTCACATACACATACATTTATGTACACACATATATAAATTGTAAGTGTATGTATAGTTGTTGGATACTTGAAAAACTTAATTTTTAGGTATAAAATAATATAAAATAAATGTACGATGTTCTTTTCTGGCAGTGGCATGAAATGTTTTGATGTAGCATTAATTGTCATTACAGTAAGTAAATTTAATTGTACAGTTGATCCCTAAATTATTATTTAGCACTATACGTACATTTTATCTTAATATTAATTAGGGTTATCAAGTAAAAAATATATATACGAATCCTTTTTGATAAAAAGTTAGTAGGTAGGTACGATCTAATTGTTATTCTATTTATACGCGGAGTTGCTGGGGAGCTGATTTTTTACATTTAAACATTGCAATACATGAGTGGACCTACTTTTAATAATAATCGTTGTTAAGAGGATGCGGCGTTTTGTCCCTACAAACGTACTCCCCAATTTTCTCTCTGGATTTTGACACGACTGCAAATATTATTTTAATAACGAGTCGGTACGTTTTACTTTCTTGATAACTTACTTCTTATAAGAGTCCGGACCCTCCAAAAACCTTAAAATCGCCTGAAGAGCGATTCTGTATCTTTTGTGGATATGGAAACGATTACATACGTAATTGACTGTCAAATTTGTGTGATTTTCTATGACTTTCAATTGTTTTTTCTATGTCTACCGTGGGCAGATGCCATACAGCTTCATTACGTTGCAGTGGAACAAGCATATTACCACAGCACACAACTAACGTACATTAAATTAATAAGGAATCATATATACTTACAGTAATTCGCATTTTAAATGATTTAAACTAAAATACGAGACAGAAGAAATCCCTGAAATCTGACATCGGTCAACGTCACCCATAGAAAAAGCAAATAACAGTCAAAGAAAATCACACAAATCTGACAGTCGATTACGTATGGAATCGATTCCGTATCCACAAAAGATAAAGAAGTGCATGGCTGGGTTGAATGCCATCAACAGAAGTTCAGTATGCAAACTAGACAATGTATTTTTGAAAAAGCAAAACGTACAGGCGTAGAGTTTTTTCTTCTAATGCAGTTTTAGAGGAGAAAAATTGGAATACAAAACCTCAATTTTGTTGATTTTATTTAGATATTATCAGCCTGGGGTGCAGTTTTCCCTTTCGCTCAGTATTCGGGGGAGTAAGAGCGACCTATTAGGGGCCATCCATAAATTACGTCACACAAATTTCATGATTTTTTGACCGCCCCCCCCCCCCCCCCGTCCCTGTCACATTTGTGAGACCCCCTCCCCCTAACGTGACATCACACGTATTGAAAATTTTACGTGTAAAATAAATAATAACTTTTGTAGTATATTCTCGCGGTCATATTTACCACAATAGAGTGGGCGAGATGGAATATTTTTGTGTCAAATACGATCTCTACAGGGAGGGCTATTTGGGATACGGAGATATTTTTGTGAATTCACTGCGTGCGGGGAGGGGCCAAATGGGATACTGCGAGGTGTCAGCCTGGTTTTACAAACTCACGAGAAAATGTGTGGAGGAACACGGGGTTTCATTGTTGTTTTCTTTCTTTTTGAAAATTCGTACAATCAGACGAACATGTCAAGAATAACTCATGTGACGTCACAAAGCTGATGACCCCCCGTACGCCTTGTCACACTGCTCTGCACCCAACCTCCCCTCTCCCCCCCTTAAGTTGTGACGTAATTTATGGATGGCCCCTTAGTAAAATACCCATTGTTTAAATTTCTCGGCGAACGGGTTTCCTCTTAATGATGTTTCGCATACGTTATAAATAATTATAACTACATAGGTATAATATTAGGTACGTCTTGTTTTTTTTCTTCCATAAAAGAGATTGGAATGTTATGAGATGAAATTCTTATTTGTACCTACTTTTATGACAAGACGTCATACCAATAAAGAACTTTTCACAATATTGTTTTAAGTTGATATTTTTTAATTACGCAAAACAGCAGTAATGACGCATGGAGCAGAGTCTTCGTGTTATCTCATGCCAATGCCACGCCCGTCATTTTTAATATTTTCCTCTAATTATTATGACCTGCCATCAAATGACATTACGTAGATGATGCTGTTGTGATTGACGGCTAGTCAACATTTGATCAAACTCTGACACGGGCAGAGAATCGGCCGTTAACGGCCCTCCAGACCAAAATCTTGTAAAAGTAATAGGTATGATATTAGATTTTAGATTCTTTCATTGAGATTCAATCGAAGATCTTAGTTATAGTTATAAATAATTAATCGCAAAAAAATACACAGATCTATTAACCTAACATAAACATGTACATTTTTGTACCGAATTCCATGTCGTAATTTTTAAGTGATTAATTAAAAATGTGAACATCTAAACATTACCCGGCTACCTTGGATAGTCAACTTGTCGTCGGTTTAGTTAACATAATTACAGGCGCTTTTAATATTACCGTGACGAGCCACGATTACGGTACCGTGACGGCACAAAAAAGGCAATAAACAAACGTTCGTTATCAGTTATCAGAATACTGCTCTTTCTTATGCCTGGATCACACGCACCGAGTAGATGTACAAGTAGGCACATGTTTACACGTACCGAGCACTCGGCCGAGAGCACTGTCTCGTCCATCTACTCGGTACGTGTGATCCAGGCATTACACTTTAAATAATAGTGAAACAAAAGTTCAGACACACAACTCCAAAGGGGAAAAAAGTCATAATTTCTTGCATCTCTCTCACACACCGCATCGTGACGTCTCCGTAGACCCCTACGATACTACCAGCCGTGACGATAATTTTGAAAGTGTGAAGTGTAGCTACAAGGATAATATTGAAGTGTGATTGAATTCCAAAAATTTAAAAACGTCAAACGTTGATAGTTTTGCTTTTGTTCTTAAACATATAATGCTGCAGCTCTGTCTTACACCTAAATAACAATTGTCGAAAATGAGACAAACTGTATGCCTGCATCCCCCTCCCCCCTTCCCTAAAGGAAACTTACAATCGGTGTCATACATCTCCCTCATACGTATAAAGAAAATGAAACGCCATCCCTTCAACATAACGAGTTTGCTTTAGACCACACGACTGAAGTAAAACTTCTTTTTGCTTCGTTCGCCTCGCCCGATCACACTTTTCGTAACGCTCTCGTCACGCATTTACCAGCTTACTCCTCAAGTCAAGCGTGCGTATAGAAGTTTTACTTCAATAAGATATATCTGTTCCCTTCAAAAGAAAAAAGTAGTACTTTAGAGGAAACAGACACAATCATGTCCATTGTGTGACTCATCTTTTATCTCTCCATTATTTAATGTGTAAGAAAGAGCTGCATAAATTTCAGGAGAAACAACGTACGTTTTATGCTTTTTGTGTCGTCACGGAATGTAATCGTGGATCGTCACGGTATAAAAGCGCTTATTTGTTTTAATTTTAATACCGAATACCGTACAAGGGTTCTAACTTACTGCTACTGAAGAATGCCGCAAATTTACTACATACTTAATTACATATTTAATTATTTGCGAAACAAAGCATACTAAAATTTTTTTGCACACGCCGGGATTTGAACTTGCTAACTCTGGAAGTCGGCAAGCACCAAGCATCCCACCGAACGTCATATTTCAAATATTCCCGCTCTTTATTTTCACAAGAGTACCTATTTTTACAATTGTCCCGCGCGCGCAATTTTTCACGTCAAATAAACCAATAAATGAAATTTATAGAGCTCTTCTGCAGTAGTTAAAATATATAGTTAAAATATATTTGTGCATACCATTATGATATTGTTAATTGTTAGTAAGAACTTACTTTTTTAATGTTCACTCATCAGCCTTAAAAGAGAAACGTCAGATTTTCATTTTAACCTAAAAATTTAATAAAATCATAATAACGTAATAATCTTTTTCGTTTGTTTTTACTGTATTTCACATTTCTGTATTAAAAACATGGTTAACTTTAGAAAAATAGCAGTAGGCATATCGGGTGGTGTTGACAGTGCTGTGGCAGCATTTTTATTAAAATCTAAAGGTAAATAAATAAGGCTTACTTTTTAAACTTTAAAACCGATGTAAAATAATTTGTTTTTAATGTAATATAATACTATTTGTTCCTCAATTCTTAGTATTGAATATAAAATTTAAAAATAAATAACTGTAATTTGCAATGATGACTTGTTGTTATGCCAGTAATTATTTGTTGTTATCTTTAAAATAAAAATTCGTTTTTCAAAAACATTTTATCAGCCATAAAAATAATAATAATATTTCTATATAGGAACTAAAGTAATCTCTTTCGAAACTACTGATTTTGATACTTTATAAATCTCTTTCTCCCTTTTTGTCAGTTTATTATGCATAAACAAAATATGTAAAGTGAATTTTTAAACGTTTAAAATACATAGTTGACATTAAAAGAATAAAATTGGTGTATCATGCATTGGTGCCAGTATCTTATGGAATAATTGGATGGCTTAATGTGTGTATTATACACATATAATACACACATTAAGCCACTAGAAATAACTCAAAAATTAATACTAAAAATAATGTTGCTTAAAGATATAAACTACCCCTCCGTGCAATTGTTCCATGAGGCTGAATTGTTAGATATAAGAAAAATTTACTGTAAACAATGTTTAAAATATATATTTACACGAAATATTATTTTTACAAAAAATGAAAAGCGTTTTAGTAATAGGTTAAATAATGTATTTAAAGTTCCACGGTGTAACACTAGGCTTGCGCAAAGACATGCATATTTTATTACACCAAAAATATATAATGCTTTCTGTAAGGCTACAGAAATTGATTGTATAAATATATCCACCTACAGCAAGTATAAAAATGTATTAAAGTCTTGGATAAATACCGTTGACACAAACATTTACTTGCTGTAACATCTGACCTGCTGTAACTTAACAAAATTTTTATTAATCTTTATGAACATGTCTTTTGAATATGTATTTCAGTAAACACTGAATCTATTTTTTATGTATTTAATTTTTTTTAACTTCTACAAAGATATTGTATGTTTATGAGTAATTTTCTGTCTTAAAAACACTCAAGTATACCCATGAACTGGCGATGCCTATGTGGGATTTTTTTTGGTTAATCTGCTAATCTATTTGTATTATTCTCTACTTTAAAAAAAAACTGTTTATATAAAAAGTTTGTATTACAAAATTTTACCAATTGGACCAAAAAAATTGTTAATAATAAAATAATTGCATGAAGGCCTTTGCTCACGAAGAAACTGAAATGAAACCAGTTGTCAACGCACCAGCACTTTTGCTTGTGTGGCAGTTGCTTTTCAGTTGCCTTGTTAACAGGTTGCCATGGTAGAGCTCACGAATTTTGAATTGCTTTGACAACTGGTTTCATTTCAGTTTCTCTGTGAGCGGAGGCCTTTAGAAGTGTTTATGAACATTCGTATTGGAATGTTGGATAACATCCATGAGTTTTCTCGACACAAATATTTTTGACAATCGTGTTGTTCAGGAAAATAATGTGTAGTTATTTCACTAATCGCTGCATTTTTAGGCGCATATTATGGAAATTACACCTCGTTTTAACAATTACTACAAGAAATGCTGTTTACTTGCATGAAATTGCACATTATTAGGTTTTTAGTTTGGGTTAACTAAGTAATTCATGCATATTTAGATGGAAACAAAACTCACACAAATGTCAACCCATAGAAAAATAAATTAAAATGGCGGCAAAGGGATCGTTTGGTACTGGAAATTTTTAAACTTTGATTGAATAAAAATAATGCGTCTAGTTTTTGCACTGTTAATTCGTGGTGGAATTCCATTGTATTATAATTTGAAATTAAAACACTTTTGCACTTTTTTCCACTAATTTATTTACACCAGGACCGGTTTCATCCTACTACGGACATTTTCAGACTGGTAGTTGAAATTCTTATGCTATGGCATTTATACAAACTTAAGCAGTTATAATACCTTAAATTAACAAAATAGAAACATTCATTATATAGAAACAATGTTGTGTACCCCTGCTTAAGTTTGTATAAATGCCATAGCATAAGAATTTCAACTACCAGTCTGAAAATGTCCGTAGTAGGATGAAACCGGTCCTGGTGTAAATAAATTAGAGGAAGAAAGTGCAAAAGTGTTTTAATTTCAAATTATAAAAATAATGGATCGTTTACTATCTGTCTAAAGGTAATTAGTTGGAATTTTTACCAAATAATGCAGCATAATAGTATAACAACTACACCGAGGGCACATATTTTATGGCGGCACGGACTAGGAAGCCAACAGTTTGAAAATTTTCATCTCATCTTCTTCCCTTTGTTCTATTCGGGGTACTCTTGGCCTCGACAAGTGTCCCCAACAAGCCTCCAGGAGTCCTTGGTAATTAGCGGCCTCAACTGGATGTCTGTCCTCTGGAATTGCCGCTAGTAATTTATTTGGGCATTTTTAGTACAGGTACTCACAATTTCATTTGCAACTTTTCTAAGAAGGTTAGCAAGGATTCGATGCTAAGCACATTTCGGCTTGAAAATTAATATTTTGATATATTTATTCTTTTAGGCTACGATGTGCACGCCGTGTTTATGAAAAACTGGGACTCCGTCGACGAAATTGGATTTTGTACGTCCGAAAAAGACTATGAAGATGCCCGAGTTGTATGTAAAAAACTCGACATTCCTATAACGCAGGTTAACTTTGTCAAACAGTACTGGAACGACGTATTTACAAATACTGTGAAAGACTTTCAAAATGGCCTCACACCAAATCCTGATATTTTATGTAATAGTAAAGTGAAGTTTAAATGTTTTTATGAACATTGTCTCAACACACTCAATGCAGATGCCATCGCAACAGGACACTATGCTAACACGTCTTTTGGACCCTATTTGGAAGATTATAAGGAAGGAGTGAGTGAGTATCTTTATTATACAGTGAAACCCTCTTAACCACTGGAGCGCTTTTTGCCACAATACGGTACTATTTAAAATACCTCGGATTGCTTTGCTGCCAATCTTGGCAAATTTTCCCTTATTTGTAATTAAGTAGAAGTTTACAATTTTATAATATTTTTTTTATAAATTCTACGAATATGTGATAATCTACAAAAGATAGGTGAATTCATTGGCTATATAGAACTATAATCTGTTTGTATGTCTCCATATTAAAATCGGAGAAAAAAGTTTTAAATTGCGCTGTCGCTCCAGTGGTTATGAAGTTTTCCAAGGCACCGGAAAAAACACTTCTTTAATAGAAAACCGGGCGGTGTTTTTTCCATACAAATGTATCCCCCAATTTTCTCTATGGATTTTGACACTAGTGCAAATGTTTTTAAATGTAATATAGATATCAATCATTAACTTCAGTTTTGCTTTTTTGGTAAGTTATTCCTTCAGTAAAGATTCTTTTTTTCAAATGTAAAATTGTCATGTTTATTTGGACTTTCTTATTTGCATTTTTTTAATATTACCTTACATGCCTGAAGAAAGTTTGAAAAAAGAATTATCTTCGAGATGGGGACATTTCTGTGCACAAATTGTATAATTCCTTATTTGAAATTTAAAAAAAAAGTTGCATAAAATAATACATGGTTTATAATAAATTAAGGTATCTAAGTACACCTACTTACAAATCCTAATAACAATATGATTTGAATTTCGATTCTACTATAATTTGTTCTAAAATCAGTGCTGCCAGAGTAATGAAAATTTTTTGTTCCATTTTGTTAAATTTCTACACTTTCTTGATGGGCTGTAACATATTTTACGAAAGATGTGATTAATTATGAAACTTATTTTATATTCCAGGAGTAAAATTGCTGCAGCCGTTAGATAAATTTAAGGATCAGACATTCTTCTTGGCGCAAGTTCCACAGAGTCCCCTGCGAAGGACCATGTTTCCTTTGGCGAACCTGAACAAAACAACGGTTAGAAGTATAGCTAAAAGAGAGGGACTTCTCAACGTGGCAACGAAAAAGGATAGTACGGGCATGTGCTTTGTTGGACATAGAGAATTCAAGGACTTTATTTCAGGGGTATAAACAAATTCTACTTTAGCTTACAAAGTTGAGTGTGTCAAACTGAAATATTTGGATAAATAATATATGTACTAGAGTTTCATTCCTCTTTTGACATATGTGACAAAACCAACATGGCGGCTTCTTTTCTTATTTTTTGGCAGTAAAGTCGAAATTTCAAAGTTTTACAGCTCATGAATTTGGTGGCACTTCAAATATTTGCTTTTATTTAGAATTTTTGTCAGAAAAAGCTGCGCTGCTTTCATAGCGTCAGAACTCATCATTTGAGAGGTTATTGTGTGTTCAAGTTAGGTGTTCCTGGAAATTTAAAACAATTTTTTTCTTAGTTGAAATAATGTGTGAAAATAAAATTGCGTCTTGTCTTTTTCAATGACGTTACAATACATCTAGACTTGCTATTGTCTCACAAACTTCGCTAAAATGTGGCAAGTAAGAAACTCTCTTTTGTTTCCAGTAAATTCTTAGTTAAAATGTTGTTTTCTAACAGGTTATAAGGTTAAGTAGATCCTGGAATTCACATAAAATTAACACTTTTGTTTTAACCTTATCTACTCGACTGTCACATTTGTGATACGTCGGCGGTTTTCTTTGTACGTGGATGTCACATATATGATCCATCAAAAAAACCAGAAACACGCCATACATTGTGTCAAAACATGTCACGTGGTGGGATAGATTGCGTAAAGGTTTAACATTATTTTTGTTTCAGTACGTGGACTCCAAGCCGGGAGATTTCATAGACTTTGAGTCTGGGAAGGTTTTGGGAAGACACAACGGGATACATCAGTGGACACTCGGACAGAGATGTCACATCGGTGGACTTACGAGACGTCATTTTGTGCTGAAGAAGAACTTAGAAGATAATTCCATATATGTTGTAAGTTACAGTCAAGAGTTTTTCTTTTCCTAATCGTTTTCCCCTCATTAAACTGTTAAAACTAATGAACATGTCATATTCACTACAAGTGTGATGTATACCAATTTGAAACCAAACTGATGTTGCCAACTTAAATTTGACGTTTGAGCTCCCAGGCCCCAGACAGGCCATCGAAATTTTTTATCCGCCCATGAAAGAATTTCTATTTTTGATCAATTTGGTCAGAAGTGAGGAAAAGTTAAACTTGATTCATTCACCCAAGAAACACTTACAACCACTTCTATCGTTTATATCTTCATAATGCCTGATGCACAAATGTGTCCATTCTGGAAGAGAGGCATCTACAATAAGCTGTCAACTCTGCCTACAACATATTTTAAGATACTTTCGATATGTTGCTCGCCGAACTGAGGACTACAAGTTGGAGAAACCCATAGTCACTAGCAAAGTGTTTGACAGAAGAAGATCACCGATGCGCTGGAGTGACCAAGTATCACTGGCGTCCAGTACGTCAGTGTCCGCAGCTCTCTACGCAGTGCAGAACTACGAGGAGTGAAGGTCCACCATGGAATTGGAAATGAACTCAAGAAGCCAACCTAAAACCACTAGAACTAAAATTACACGAATGCCATAGAAATAATGTTCAATGTCACTGCCCAGTTATAAAAAAAACATAAAATATCTCGGAGTAATAATTGATGAAAATCTTAGATGGAACCTGCACATCAAAGGTATTATAAAAAAATTCACAAGTCTTGTATATTTCTTTAAAAATCTAAGAAATGTGGTAAATAAAAAGGATCTACTACTCGTTATGTCATTCTCGAATTGAATACGGAATCGTAGTATGGGGATCTGCTACACATAAGTACATACATAACCTGAATTCAATTCAAAAAGTAATCATAAAGACCATACTGAAAGTACCCATTAGAACGCCTTCAATTGAAATTTTCTTAGAAATAACTTAGACCTACCAAATGTACAACAAATATATGCCAAAAATATATTACTGAAGCTATTCAAAAATACTAAATCCTCTACTAGACCGTGTATACATAACACTAGATCGAATAAAAATGATATAAAAAATATTCCAAGTTATAAAACCACATTCGGACAAAGAAACTACACATAATTTGCAACAAAACTCCTTAACATCCTCCCCCAAGACGTTTTGCAACAAAACTCTATAACATCCTCGCCAAAGACGCAAAGCTAATAAAAAATCCTAATGAGTACAAATCAAAAATAAAAATGTGGCTGGAAGAGGTCAATGAAAAAACCTTAATGAAAACACTAAAAACGACATAGAAGACAAATAAACTACATTTATAGAACTTTAGTCCCCCTCAGCACAGGACCCCCTAGTGAGGAGGACTGAGAAATACAATGTCTATACTTAAATTCACCATTATATATTGTATATATAATTATTTTATACAGTCACTAAAATAAAAAAAAAAATCAATTTGGAGTGCGGGTCAGGATCTTAAGTAATAAGGAAACGCCCTGCGCAACTTGGTTTGTACCCCTCATCCGTAAGGGCAGCCCTGTTATTATATACTCTACGGTATTGATATAATTTTTATTTTTCAGATTGGAGGAACTGAACATCCCTCACTATTAACTAAAGTTGTTATGACCGACACGCCAAACTGGATAGCCGACGAACCTGAAGCTCTGAAGAAAGATGGCGTATTTAGGTGTTACTTCAGATTCCAGCATACTAAACCATTTGTTAAGTGTCGCATAATGAAGACAGCCAGTGGTCTGATGTTAATACTAGATACGTCACTTCGTGCAATCACCCAGGGACAATATGCAATATTCTACAGTGATAATGAATGCTTCGGCAGTGCACGCATTGTTAATATCGGGCCGAGTTTAATGTTTGTAAGAGATATCTAATTTTATAGCCATACAATCGTTTCGTTGTGAAATAAATAATTTATATACATACATGTTTACATTATGTTGTTGTTTTTTTTTTCTACAAGTTTTATTTATTTTAATTTATAATATTTATTATGACAGAAATGGTACATTGTTTATAATATATTATTCCCAGTGAGTTAGATAAAACTCATTCCTTGAAGGACTGGTTAGGCGTTATAATATGTTTTTTGTTTTTGTTTGTTCGAAAAAGTAATTAAAATATTAAAAAATTGTGATTTTGGCGGTCTCTTTGGATTACAAGAGTCACTGAAATGTATTGTTCGAAAAAACTGCTAATCATGATCGACTAAATGGATCAGAGATGGCGCTCACTTGTCCGTTTGGAGAAATAATGCAGCTTGAAATGTGTTTATTTGAAAGTGTTATTGTGACAAGTGGAATAACTGTCACATCATCTTGTGGTTTGAATATCCTGCAATTTATTGTGATTTCTACTTGTAAAGTTGACAACTGACTTGTGCATATTTCAAAATTACAAAAATCGTACTGATCTTAATTTAAGTGGATTGAAATTACTGGGGGGCCTACCATGTTGCAGAGATCAACAAACAAGGTTAGTGTTTCTGTCTTTTCCTTTGAGATTTGTCAGATCGCTATTTTTTTTTTAATATATTGTCCGTGCAAGGTAAATTCACAATCATATTTTTGAGTATTACGCTCAAGAGAGTTCTGGAGTTATTGACACGCCCCAGGCTCGCATATTATAATGCAAGGACAATGTTGTAAAATAAGAGGAAATCATATTACACATTACAGAGGCACACAACATTGAAAAAGAAACAGCGAATGGAAAAGAAAATTGTACATAATTACGAGGGTAGGCTGAAAAGTAATGCAAACATCCTTGTAGAACATGAAAAACAAATAGCAAGATGCTTAAACTGCAAAATCATGTATTTTTTTCAACATAATCATCTTTGGCTACCACATTTCTCCCAATGTGTAACAAGTTTTTTCATTCCATCACTGAAAAATTCTTCCAACTTTTCTCGAATCCAGGACTTGACAGCTGCCTTCACCTCATTGTCCGAGGTGTAACGGTTACCCTTGAGGTCTCTCTTGAGTAGAGGAAAAAAAAAAGAAAAACTCATTTTTTATTTTTGCAAAAGTTGCTCGCAGCGTTCCAATCAACGTTGTTTGTTCTCGCCTGTGAGACGGTGTGGTACCCATCGTGCACAGATTTTATGGTATCCCACTTGTTCAATAATGAAGCCGACGCATTCCTTGGATATTCCAATATGATTTGTGTACGCTTTTGAGTGATTCACCGGTCATTTTGAATCAAATCGTCTACGAGTTTCAGCATCACTACCACATGTTTATCATCTGTTGTAGTGATGCTGCATGTTTCATCAACAATTATGACTTTTCCAGGCTCGCAATCATGAAATTTTATTACCCATCGATTTACATTAGACGATACATCGATTTAAACGACGATGAACCTCAGTAGGAATCACTTTTTCAGCAGCATGTGTTCTAGTGCTATGTCAGAGTTGACATAGCACTAGAACATATCTCCATACTTCCGCTTCTCAAAATTCACTGAATGAATTCAACAAACTCAAACCTGCACATGCGTTTAGAGGTGAAATGTCACTTCCACATTCCACCTGGTGCGATTCCGATGGTCATTTTGTTCACGCTGTACAAGGTAGGTTGCGCTGTAGGTGCGATATATATATAAAACTAGCTGAAATTTCCCCAGGTAAATTACATTGGCCGATCAGTGGCTAAATTGGTATCACGTCTGGGTCCTACCCAGGCATTGCATGTTCAATTTCTTGTCTGGTTAGGTCCTCCATCATGACACAAACAACATTTTCCACTTACTGCGGTGGCAGTAGGAGATTTTATTTAGTCAGGTTAGTAATAAGGGAATGTTTGTCTTTAGAAAAAAAAATTAAATGTTATCTTTTTATTTCCTTCATTGACAAGGCCTGTTTTTCGTGTAAATCACGAATAATGCTATAGTTAATGACTCCAGAAATTTATGGCTATTTGGTCTACTGAATACAAATTATTTTATGGTATAAAATAAAACATTTACCTTTGGAATAGTGCCTTATCATCATGAATAGATTGATAATATTTTGTTTTGCAATAACAGTTGTGCAATTGACTTCCAGTCATGTCAGATTTTTAAAAGGTAAAAAAAGCTATCTCATTATTTCAAAATTTCCTGCCACCTCATAAAGTACACTTGTCCTAACTCCTTTTTTGTATTACTACAAAAGGTTTTGTATTAATTTGGATAAATATTTTGTATTACTGCAAAGGGTTTTGTATTAAGATGTACAAATATTTTGTATTACTACAAAAGGTTTTGTATTAATATGTACAAATATTTTGTATGACTACAAAAGGTTTTGTATTAATGTGTGCAAATATTTTGTATTACTACAAATGTGTAGATCCACAAAAAATGCAAGGCTGATGTAAACGTAATGAATAAGATTAAGAAAGGGACGCTCAGATGGTTTTGGCATGTAGAGCGAATGAACGAGGAAAGGAGTATAAGGAGAATATATGACGCTAATGTGAATGATAGAAGAAGTCGGAGACGCCCGAGGAAGACATGGCAATTGAGATACAATCAGAAACTTGAGTCGGGCCATGTCAAGAGTCAGAATAATAGAAGAGCATGTATGAGACGATGCATGAATGTGAATGAGACTCTAGTTTTTTCTTCTATCCGGGTCTCCGAGAATTCAGGCCTAAAATTGCATCTCAAGAATTTCAGATAGAGATGGGATTGCCGCGATCGACTGAAAATTTTTGTATGAAAAGAAGTATCGGAAATCGCAGACAATTTTATTTACATATTATTACACGCATAAGTGACTTTAGTTTAACCGTCTATACCAGTGATACCCAAAGTGGTCCAGGTGGACCCCTAGGGGTCCACGGGTTACCCGACTGGGGTCCACGTAGGCGCAATAAAGAAATGGGGGTTCACAAGTTGTAAGTGGGGGTCCATGAACTGGTTTCGATTGAGAACCATCCCGTGCCCCATATCCATATCCATATCCCATCCCATCCCCCGTCTCATATCCCATTACGCCTCCTCCATAACAGAACGACTGGCATACAGCGCATGTTGTTGTACCGGTTATGCATGAGATCTTAAAACGCCCAGCTACGCAAGGGGGGGGGGGGGGGGCGTAATGGGATATGGGTGTAATTCAGTACAAAGCATTGCATTCATTGGTCGAGACATTGTTTTTTCGAGACACATTTTCATATCAGCGATCGATGAACTAGTGGATGCAATTTTTAGCCATAACTTTTTTTTAATTGTTTGTCCTAGTTTGTAGTTTTTCTAGATTTTAGAAATATATTGTAAGTTTTTATAGCGCCCTTGAGGTGATTTTTCACAAAAACGGCGCTATGTAAATCATCCAAATATTATTATTATTAATGCGTGTCGAGTTTTGGGAATATGGTAGAAATGTACCTGCAGGGGGTCCACCGTGACCAGTAAAATTTTGAAAGTGGTTTACGAAAGAAAAAAGGTTTGGGAACCTCTGGTCTATACGAAACTCCAAGCATTCGAGTAGTAAATCGTATCTCAAGTAGTTTCGTGTCTAGATTCTGTGGCATTTTTATAGATACAATTTATCTGCCGTCACCCCTCTAGATTTCCTATTCCTATTGCCCCTTAATTTTCTTTGAACTCTACTACCCCCCTGAAAGCCTGATGTACTATACTGTTATATTTGTATTACGGGAATAGTAGAGATGAAATGATGTGCGTTACATTTATTGTTATAAACGAGTATGGATGATCAATACATATTCGTTTCAGCTGAGAGTCAAGATATGAGAGAGTGTGTCTTCCTAAGACAATAGTTTTTATACCCTACAATCTACCTGTCTCTCACAGTACTCAACCCCTAAACAAATCCTTTGTGCAGGGTCGCTGGAGGTTCTAGAGTCGTTCAAGATAATTAAATGTAGCTTCCTCTTATTAAAAATATTTAAATCTCGAGGTATGCGATGATCGAGGTAAACAATCATTACAATTACCTTTCACTCATCTTGCACACACCCTCCAATATTTATGACATTATCAGAAGGTGCGCTCAAGATGGAACCCTCAAATGCTCACAGAAGACCACAAAAGCACTTCAGCAACGATGACAAGGTGAATTATGAGGTTCAACGCTTCCTCAATGTCATGGCGGCGAGCCAGTATGGCATGACATGGGCGTACAAAAATTGCCACAGCGCTTATGAAAATGTATAGACCGAAATGGTGATTATGTAGAAAAATAGATAAATGTCCAAGCTTTAAAAGATGTACATTTAAAAAAAAAATTATTGTGTTTTTGTGTTTCTAAAAAATAGGAGACCTTACTTTACCTTATTACCCTATTACCCTTTGTATTTATACGATCCAGACCTTTGCAAGGACCCCAACGCCGAATACGTGAGGAAGATGAACCTCTGCCCCCTGACCTGTGACAGGTCCAAGCCCTGCCCCAAGATCTACCATTGGATGTCTCTTCCTGGCTGCCAGTGTTTGCCGGGTTACGTCAAAAAAAACTCGTCCTGGAAAGCTAAATGTGTCAAGCCTGAACAATGCCGTGAGTTGAAAATTCAGTTCCAGAATAAAATAGAACAGAAAAGTAGAAAATAACATACTTGACTTAACCTTATTTAATCAAACCTAAACTAACCTGATCTATTGTAACCTATTATTGAATCTTGTTCTACTTTATCCCGTTACTGAAATTCTATTCTATTATCCAATAACTGAGAAGCATCATCAGAAATACTGGGACTCGCTTTGAATTAAAGTTAAGTGTGTCCAGGAGGGACAGTCGTATGAAGCCATCCCTCCCACTGCAGTGCAAGGCGACAGGTCGAGAGGGTCTGATTAAAAGGTCCCCACCCGCCACACAGTTGATGTGAGACGCATCCAAGACCGACAAGACCAGGACAAATATTACCTTTTGAAATTGGGAACCAAACATAGCGAACTACTTGGGGTGACTATAGCAGAAGTAATGCTCATCCAATGATTGGTTCCCGCCTCCAAAAATGAATAATTAATAAATTTGCAACAAATTATTGCAGCAATTCCATTTTGCCTTGGAGAGTATGAACAGTACAAGCGTTGCAAGAACCTGGACCCTAGATCATGCAGTAATGCTTCACTGCCAACTTCTCTCAACTATGACTTCGATATGGATGACACCAACTGTCCGCCTGAACAATCTGGATGCGAGTGCATGCCCAAATATGTGAGGGACGAAAACAATAGCTGTGTTAGCATCTACACATGTCGTGAGTATCCTTCTATTTAACCATAAAGTCTGTTTGTTCAGTTTTCAGAACAATTCATTTATAGGTCTCGTTGAAATCGTTGTATCTCCCTTACTATCGCAGTGAGAAATATGATGTAAACGGTGTTAGAAAGAAAAAACATCACGTTTTATATTCGAATACAAAAACTAACCACAAAATAAGAAAAATATTCACCTATGAAACCAAAGTATCGAATGAATTTGAAATAAATTTATGAAACTTTGGGAATTTTTTTATTAATTATTTTTACATGGAATCACACAAAAGTGAGGTGACAATAACGTTTATAATACTTTTGTCTAATAAAATATGTGTTTTTATTTTTTTTCATTCAGTAGTTTTAATCAGAAAAAACGTAAGGCGAGCCTTTTTTAAAACTTTTTATGTTCGCGAGCAAAATTTTAAAATTTCAAAATTACATATTTATTTCGATTTGTGAAATTTGAAAGCGTATTTTATCACCTTTCAAAAACAGCTTTTAGTTTTCGGACACATTCAGAAATATTGCATTTATTGTAAAGCGGAAATATTTTGACCCTCTGACATACCACGGTCGAAGCCTTGGGGGTTAAATATATGTACATGTTTTATATTCTACCTCATAAATGATTTAAAGCCAAAACAATGTAGGTATCTTCGCTTTTTGCATAATGAGTTGTTAATTAGAACTCTATAATCCATATTGTATGTGTAAAAAATCGGCAATAAATATGAGGGTGGGCTGAAAAGTAATGCACACATGCATGTACAGCGCAAAAAAAATGACCTTCAGAAGCACGCCAGGTGGAATATGGAAGTGACATTCCCCCTCCATACGCATGCGCAAGTTTGAGGATATTGAGTTCATCCAGTGTATTTTGAGAAGCAGTATGGAGGTGTGTTCGACATGCGATTTAAACTGCTTAAAAAGTGACTCCTACTGAGATTCATCATCGTTTAAAGGATGTTTATGGTGACATTGATAGGTGTACTGTAGATCGATAGGTAATAAAATTTCGTGATTGCGAGCCTGGAAAGGCCATAATTGTGGATGAAACACGCAGCAGACGTCCGATCACTGCCACAGACGATAAATATTGCAAACTCGTTGACGATTTGATTCAAAATGACCGGTTTGATTCAAAAGCGTATCACAAACCATATTGGAATATCCAAGGAACGTGTCGGCTTCATTATTGAACAATCGGGATACCGTAAAATCTGTGCACGATGGGTTTCAACATGGCATTGCTCGTCCACACACCTCGCAACTGCAAAGGCTCTGCGAAACTTGAAGTTTAAATCGATTTCACACCCTCCTTACTCCGCCGATCTTGCACTTAGCGATTTTTATTTTTCTTCCTCTACATAAGAGAGACTTCAAGGGTAATCATTACACCTCGGATGAAGAGGTGAAGGCAGCTATCAAGTCCTGAATTCGAGAAAAGTCGGAAGTATTTTTCAGTGACGGAATGAAAAAACTTGATTAATATTTCATATATTATCTTCTTAACATATAAAAAATATAATAATTATATTAAAAAAATATAATTTTTTCATATGAATCAATCACATATTTTCGTAGTTTAAGTTTATTTGTCCCGCAATGTTTGGGCATAGTATTGGAACATTGCTAGTCAAACCAAGTTATCCTACTATCAATAGAAGGGACTATCCCATCAAAACCGTGGTTTAAAAAATACCCCCATATTAAAATTTTGAAATGTGATGTAAAAAATATATAAAAAAATTGGTTAAATAGGTTGCATTAGGTTAGGTTATGGACTATTTTTAGATTTTTTTTTTCATAGCTTTTAATGACTTTTCAAAGAGGTATTGAGTTGAGTTGATTCTGAGTTGGCATGGAACCGTAAAAACATATGTGTGACAGAGAAAGGCATGGGCAGGGTGGCATGCCAATTTTCAGACCTTAAATTCGCCTTTTGCGACGATTTCTGTATCAACATCAGGTCGGTATTAAAGGGATTTGAACTTGAGGCCTCTGAATTCATAGTCTTCAACCTTCGACCATGATGGCCGTCATATTCAGCATATGAAGGACCAAATAGATATGAAGCCATGTGTTATTTTAGCTGCCCCGACTTGTCCACAAAACGAAGTATGGAACTGGTGTCCAGCCTATTGCTCCTTCGACCAGGACTGCGGCTCCTACCTGTACGGATACATCAGGGACTGCGCCGCCCCCCCACCCAATTATGAGCTCATGTGCCACAACCCGCGCTGCCAGTGTCTGCCAGGGTACGTCAGGTTAGAAAATGGGAGCTGTCAATTGCCCGAGTCCTGTAAGTTTTATTTTATTTAATTTTACGCCCAGCTGGACTTTTACATAGTTTATTAAAACAGAATATACCTCACTCAACCCTCACTGCCAGGGGAAACTCTTGCCATTTTATTTTATTAAAGTACACACCAGACAGTTAACCAAAGAAATAACAAAGTATGTAGCGGACATGTTATCGGGGAAATGGAAGAAGAGGAGTGTTTTGCTAAAACTTCCTCGTTTTCTATTTTCCCGTAGCTCTGAGGGCGCTCTCCCTCTTTGGTGCGCGTTTAGTGTATGATAGTGACAGCAACCGATGCCGTAACTATATACGCTAGACCTCAAAACCGTTCCCCTCGACTCACCGCGAGTAGGGACCGAACGGGTCAACGAAGAAAAAGAAGAAGAAGAAAAGAGCTTCTTCTTTTTCTTTACTTTACTTAATATAAAACTACCGATTTGTTTATGTAATGTAAAGTTCTTACATCTTTGTATATTTTCCGATAATTTATATATTAATACACAGTTTTTCGAAAAACTCACATGGGTCATACAGTCAAAAAACGACCTTGCCGCCCCTTAAGTTCGCCTACCCTAAGGATCGCTTTCGCTTGAAATGCGATTCAGTCCAGGGCCTCCCACGCCAAAATGACCTCTCCGCTCTTCGAGTTTGACCGACCGCAGAGACCACAATCGCTAGACAGGAAGCTAAAAAAAACTCACGAAACCGAAACGCGAAAAATTAACGGTAAAAACTGATGCAAAATCAGCGGCGATAACTGGAACCTCCGACTGAATCTCTCATCGACGAAGAAATCGGCCCGGTTATATTTCCCGCCGACAGGTTCGCATTTCGAAAAAGTCGGAGAAAAATTAAGCACTATTTTCATACAAAACGAATTTGCTAGAAATTTTTTCATAATATTTTAATGGCGATGCTGCTAAAAAATGACATTTTATAGGTACGACACGCGGTACGAGATATCGTCGAAAAAGCGCGTTCTGGTGGAGATGTTTTTCAATAAATAGGAGGAATAGAAATTAAGGAAGCTTTTAAAATCGACAAATATGTCGGTCACCATTCAAAATGTTACACAATAGCGCGCGGAAAAATGATATTTTCTGACGTTTCGCAAAACTCGCATTTTTCTCGAGGGTGCATAATTTGTCTGGCCAGTAGAACACCTAATTTTCTTACAAATAAATTCAGGTTGGGTAAATTTTCTCACACCTGGGCACACTGGATTCTGAAATTTTACAAATGGCGGATAGCCGAGCTCTCCGCCAACTAAACTTTTCAATCGGGCCAGGACAGCGTTGTTTGTATGGAAAACGTTAAAAACCACTCGATTTTCAGGCCGTGCTCGAGGTGGTGACTACATTATTTCGTTTCGGTCTTGCCAGCGATGAAAATATAATTGCAGACTATTGTACGTCTGCGAATGACGAACTAAGTAGGTACCCGATAGATGGGCTCCGATGCATTAGGATTCGTATTATTTATAAATATAAATACTTTGCGAACTCTTTTTCATTGAAATGATTATTTGATAAAAAATTCTGAATATACATTTTAATGGCGTGTTTTTTTTTACGTATGTGCAGGTGTACCAACTGAGAATCTGAGTAGGTAGGTACCTGCACATAACAACTCGGCATCATAATATGGGAAATATATATATATTTTTTTTGGAAATTTGTAATGAAATTATTTGAAGTTGAAAGGATAATTTCTTTTGTAATCATTTTTTGAGCTGTTATGCCGTATTGCGCTACCTTCGTCTTTAGCCTAGATATTTAAGGGATCTATTTTATTTAATATTAAAGTTACATAACGCTTTCTTTTGTATTTTGCTTCTTTACGATAATTATTTAACGTTAGAGGCGGGCATTGGCACTGCCGCCCCGGGAACCAGTCGTCGGATGAGCATTCTGAACATTTCTAATAAAATGAGTAAATTTAAATAAAGATGGTCCAATTTTTTTTTTGCGAAATGGTGTATGTACCTTTTGAACACTGTACGGGAACTAATCGTTCGTACATTTTACATTAAATTTCAATGTGAAAACCGCACAAGAGTCCCAATTACTGCCGTCCGGAGTCAGTGCGACTACGGCGTCCCCAGTTGGGTTTAGTTTTAGTTTCTGAAAAATTCTGAATAATACATTTTTATAGCGCCGTTTTTTGAAAAACTACAGTAAGCTGCACTCGAATTTTTTTTTGACAACGTCCTACTCGGATACTATTTATTCTGAACATTTCTAATAAAATGAGTAAATTTAAATAAAGATGGTCCAATTTTTTTTTGCCAAATGGTGTAGGTACCTTTTGAATACTGTACGGGTTCATACATTTTAAATAAAATTTCAATGTGAATACCGCACTAGAGTCAACTACTGCCGTCTGGAATCAGTGAGACTACGGCATCCCCAGTTGGGTTTAGTTTAAGTCTCTAAAATTTCTGAATAATACATTTTTATAGCGCCGTTTTTTGAAAAATTACTTTCAGTTATAAGTTCAAAAATTTCCGAGATCCGACAATTTTTTTTTCCAAAATTAAAAAATTTCCAGAATCAAATAATTTTTTTTTCCAAAATTAAAAAATTTTCAGAAACCAAAAATTTTTTTTTTCAAAATTAAAAAATTTCCAGAAACCGAAAATTTTTTTTTTCAAAATTCAAAAATTTCCGGAAACAAAAAATTTTTTTTTTTAAATTAAAAAATTTCCAGAATCCGAAAATTTTTTTTTCCAAATTTAAAAAATTTCCAGAAAACAAAAATTTTTTTTTTCAAAATTCAAAAATTCCCAGAAACCAAAAAAGTTTTTTTTTCAAAATTAAAAAATTTCCAAAACTCAAATTTTTTTTTTGAAAATTCAAAAATTTACAAAATCCAAAAATTTTTTTTTTGAAAATTCAAAAATTTCCAAAGTCTTAAAAATTTTTTTTCAAAATCCAAAATTTTTTTTTTTTAAATTACACCCTACAGTACCCGAGATGGATATCAAATTACGCGTCTCGACCTGCACAATCCGAAGGGCTGACTGAAAAAATTGAACGATAAAATCCGAGGACCCTTTTAGGCTCTATTGGTTTTTCTAATTTAAATTAAATGAAAAACTGAACGCCCTGAGTCGGGCGGCTGGATTGGTTCAGTACTGAATTGAGCGGTAAGCTCCTGGGACGTTTTAAAAGTGTCGGCGACCAAAGTGGCACAATGGTAGGAGTCTTTGCAACAGTAAATTATACGTTACGGGTAACAAATTACAAACATCGTTTTTTTCTTCACCTATTTTATTTAACACACACTCCTCGCTTCATCCGCGTTCACACGTCAAATCGCGTAGTGTTTAACCCCTTGGTTGCCTCTGCAACAGGCAAAGCTAGTAAAGATTAATATGTTGTTATTTGTATGGGCTGTCGGGGAGATCGAAGGCGAGTTTGGTTTTTGCTATGCCAAAGCTCGTTTCGGTTTCTCCGCACGCCACTGTGGGCAGGGCTTGACCTTGCCACAGGACCAAAGTGCCTGGCGGGGAGCGGGGGGCTCCCGCTCCCCTGTCCTTCCCCGCGTCCTACCTTCGGGCGGACCAATTAGAGCCCTCCTTCTGGGGGTTAGGTATTTTGGTCCTGTTTGATGCCTAGTGTAACTCGCACTGTTTAGTTGAAGTACGGGAGTTTGGCCTAATCAATTATGAAATAAATGATATGAATTGATAGGCCAGACTCCCCTTACCATTTTTATGTAGGTTAACCTAGAGTAAATTTAGTTTTAAGTTCAATAATTAAGATACCCCCCAATCATGTCGGTCCGGGGGGCCGATGCTCTTTTTTGTAACTGACCTAAAAAATCGAAACAAATTATAAGGAGAGAGGTCGGGAGGTTCAGACGGAAGCACAGAGAGAGGCGAATGATTGCTACTATGGTGACCTCAGCTATGATGACCACAGCAGAGGTCACGACCCGCTAAAGCTCAGACTGCTCAAAAAAGGAGACAGTTTGCCGTTTCCACCCCCGCCGGCGGCAAGGTGGGGGTGCGAGCTATATATACGGGGCTGCTACCCCTATATCGTCACTTCTCTCAACCGGTACCATCACAGCAATCTTCGCCTCTCTGCCTGACCCGACTTCTCTCCGGACTTTTTGGAAATATTGGACTTATTTCTTCCCCTCTGGACACCTCCACCCTCCGGGACCCAGCGGCTACCAGGACTACCCAGCGCCTATCTACAGTCTTTGTGGGAGTAACCAGGACGTACCCTACAAAGTATATGTATCAACAGTCCAATAACAGTGTACGAATAAATGTAAAAAAAACAATAATCGTCTTACTAATTAGGTTCTTATATAATTAAATACTCAGCCAAACTGAATACATAATTTTTTAATCAATGTTAACTTTTTTTAAAATAAATTTGCTCTGCCTACTATTTCAAACAATAGGTATGGCTACCTTGTCTAACAAACAATATTTTCTTGCGTAACACAAAAGTTTCACCTTGAAAATGTACAAAACCCATTTGCTATTCTTCGTGAGGTCCCAGTACAGTTGCAGCTCATGATTGTGAGGTCCCAGTACAGTTACAGCTCATGATTGTGAGGTCCCAGTACAGTTACAGCTCATGATTGTGAGGTCCCAGTACAGTTACAGCTCATGATTGTGAGGTCC
Organism: Glyphotaelius pellucidus; assembly: GCA_936435175.1. Taxonomy (NCBI): domain Eukaryota; kingdom Metazoa; phylum Arthropoda; class Insecta; order Trichoptera; family Limnephilidae; genus Glyphotaelius; species Glyphotaelius pellucidus. Next base: position 30,944,462 of record OW386548.1, on the reverse strand, counting down.
CAGTACAGTTACAGCTCATAATTGTGAGGTCCCAGTACAGTTACAGCTCATAATTGTGAGGTCCCAGTACAGTTACAGCTCATGATTGTGCTCAGTACAGTTATAGCTCATGATTGTACCCTCCTCAATTACACTATTATATTTTATGATTCCAAAGATTAAAGGGACTTCTCTAGAAGGTCCAAAACCCTCTTTCATCATATGCTTGATATATTTGTGCAGGTTGTTCAGTTGGGAATACTACCGTTGTGGATTGTCCAGCAGGCTGTGATAAAACTTGTTCTGGGGAGCCCGACTCCAACACTCAGATGTTTTGCAGACTCAGAAAATGTTTGTGTAAGCCCGGACATGTTAGAGACTCAACTGGAAATTGCATTCTACAAGAAGATTGCTGTAAGAATTGTCACTTATTTTTTAGTTTCTTTTAAATATAGTTTTAGAAATGTTTATTGTTGGTGTTTTATGCCTTAAACATTTGAAGTTTTTAAGCTCTTGAAAAAAATATACTTATCTTATTTTTGAAGAAAATATCTAGACGTTTCCCGTGCCGAAACGCTAATTATATGAAATTAGATAGAATTAAAAAATCGCAAAGTATGCTCCGAAAATCATTATAAATACGTTCATTTAACTTATTTTAGAAGTTGTGCGTATGAAAAAATTCACAGTGTTTCGTTAAATGATTATTATTTTAGATGTTCTCCCAGAGATTTTTGCCCTATTTTAACCCATTTGCCACAGAATTAATTAGCTAAAAAATTGGCCTTCACCACTGAATTAATCTTGTACACACTATAATTTTTCCGCTTTCACTAACTTGCCCGGTTTTTGGGGCGGCGGATTAGTAAAAGAGTACTATAAGTATAATGTGTTTTTGCAAAAATTGTATAATTAGAGAGAAACAAATAATAGTATAACATTATACCAGTTTAGACACGGGGGCTCCATCAAAGCTAGGTTAAGTTAGCCACTCAAACTGGGCCTACTATACAGGGCCCGCAGATACTTTAATAGTACACATCTGCTAACCCTGTACAAATCGCAAGTGCACCTCACGGTTGAATTTGGCAGCCACCTCTAGTCTGGAGCCCCAAAATACCTGAAAAATCCCTCGACTCTGTGCAGAAACGAGTGGTCGGTTTGATAGATTCTCCAATCTTCACAAATGGATTGCAATCTTTAGAGCACAGGCGTCGGGTGGGAATGCTGTCTTAAAGGAAGATGCTCCGAGGAACTAGCATCATTGGACCCTTCGGCATTGGTGCATACTCGGGAAACACGCCAAACGCGCATCCGACATGTGTACACGGTTTTTGTCACATGAGAATAGGGCGCTTCTTCGACTCGTTCTTGTGTTCAACAGCTCGGCTGTAGAATGATTTGCCGACCCTACAACATGGGTCTCTTCAAGACCAATGTTCATTCCTTCCTCTCCTTAAAAAGACCCTCCACACAGCATCTCGGATGACATAGGCCCAGAGGGAAATTTTTTTCCTCGGGCCTCCTGTTAAAAAAAGCCTTGTTAACTTCCAATATCAAACATCATTAAATTTTATTACAAATACCTACATGAAATTAAGGATGTTAACATTTTTGATGTATTTTTTCACACGCCATCCTACGGTGTCATAACACAGTTTCACAAAACTTTATTTTCTTTTACAGACGTTTCTTCAGGATCTTCCAATCCCCCTGGACCACTAGACCCATCTCACCTAGTTTCTCCTGCCATATCTTCAAATTTACCACCGGTTCCGTCTTCTCTTCCTTCTTCACAACCAGGTTTCAACTTATCTTCAACCCCATTTCCCACCTCACCGTCAAGCACGTGTTCAACCCCAAATAAAACCGCATTTGAATATTTAGCCACACGTTCAATTCCAAATCATGCAAACACACCCATTGGACCTCCTGACCCAAGCCAGTTTACAACTGCTACCACGTCTACTGTCTCTACTTCAAACCCAACTTCAAATCAGACTACAAACCCAACTTCAAACCCGCCTACCACCACATGTCCCCCAACTGAAAATTATGAATCAGATGAAGGTACGAAGTATATTTCTAAAAATAATAAACTTCAAATTTTGTAGATATGATTTTAGATTTTCACGGCCAAAAGTATTTTCGTTATTTATTTTCGGGGACTTGCGCTACCTCCTTCTTTAGCCAACGTTTCGGAGAGCGTTACAGTGTCCATCATCAGGGCAGATGTGTAATTGATAGTGGTGAAGTGTGTGCAATATGTAGAAGCGATACCGTGTTGCGCTTAACTCCTCTGTGAATAATGTTACAGAATAATTCAACATGGTTTTCTGCATGAACCATGAGTGCATGGGAACACTCTTGTGCAGTATTCACGTAAAAAAATAAGGAAAAATTAAGCAGAAACGAAGCGCTAATTCAATAATGTGTGCATATAAAGGTTGAAAAGGAATACAACAATATTGCTGACTTTATTAAAAAAAAAAAAAGATTTATTTTATAAGTGTGTATCTTTTTATAGGATTGGGGTGCCAGGGAGACCCCAATGCAGTGAGTAAGCCCTGCGGAGACCCGTGCCCCGTGTCCTGTGACAACTTCGAGAACCCCAAACCGGAGCCTTGTCCCCAAATATGCATCGTCAATGGGTGCTCTTGTAAGCCGGGCTTCGTGATAAACGAATATGGAAAATGCGTTTACCCCGAAGAGTGTTATTAGAAAACTGAGCCTACTTCATTTTGTCATACTTTTTCTAGTGATCTAATTCTTGTAAGTGTTAACAAATAAAAGATACAATCGAAAATAAATTTTATAAGCACACTATGCTTCCCATTTTTACATTAATTTCCATGTTTTAATTTCTATACGAGGCATGTTCAGAAAGTAAGTGTACTGGATTTTTATATTTTTTTGAAAAGGTGTATTTGGAAAAAAATACAGGGTTTTGTTGATACACTTTTTGACTATTTTTCCACTTCCCATCCCGTTCGATGCATGTGGTGAGCCATGGCACAAGCTTCTTTATGCTTTCCTCAAAGAATTCTCCCGCCAGCTCCTTCTCCCACTTTATCTGTTCATCAATTGAAAATTTAATTCGACCCATGTATGCCTTCAGGCAGGTGAAAACATGATAATCTGAAAAGCTATTCTCTATCTTTTGTGAGAACGAGATTGTTCTCCTGCAAGATGTCCTGTCAGATTTGTGTGATTTTCTACAGCTGTTAAATGAATAAATAATCTAAATGAAAATATGAAAGAGAACAAGACACAGAAAAATAGAAAAAGACAATGGTCGCAACTGGGACTCGAACCCAGACCTCTCATCTAACCGGGACGTGCGCGTTATCCAATTTCGCTATTGTCACCTTCTGTCAAACCGTCATATTTGTCAATCTCATATTTCAAATATTTAGAATCAACAATATTATCTTCAACTAGTTCTTTTCTTTAGAAGATAATATTGTTGATTCTAAATATTTGAAATATGAGATTGACAAATATGATGGTTTGACAGAAGGTGGCAATAGCGAAATTGGATAACGCCCACGTCCCGGTTAGACGAGAGGTCTGGGTTCGAGTCCCAGTTGTGACCATTGTCTTTTTCTATTTTTCTGTGTCTTGTTCTCTTTCATATTTTCATTTAGATTATAAGTGTTATCTTCTTCTTCAATGATATATTACGTTGATGGGAATAACCTTCTAAAAGTTATAAAAAGAGAGTTTTTCTTATAAAAAATTGAATAAATAATCATTTATACTTGCAGGAATTCGTGTTTAAAACGACCCAAACTGGAATACGTAACAGCTCACAGCTGAAATTTTGACATCGGTCAATAGAAAAAGCAACTAACAGCCATAGAAAATCACACAAATCTGACAGCACATCTCGCGGGAGAACGATCTCGTTCTCACAAAAGATAGAGAATAGCTCTTCTGAAGGTGTTAAGTCAAGGGAATATGGGGGGTGGTTCAAAACATCCCAACCAAATGAGTCCAAGAGCACCATGGTGGTTAGGGCTATGTGAGGACGGGTGTTGTCGTGCAACACTCGTCAGCAATCCTCTCCTTTTGTTTCGAACGTCCTTTTGAGTTTTTTTTTAGGGACTCACAATATAATTGCGCATTGATGGTCTCCCCATTAGGAAGAAAATTCACCAAAATAAATGCCTTTTGGGTCCTAAAATTTTTTTGCCCGAAATTGTGTTTTTTTTATTTTTTGGCTGATAGGAAATCGGTGTGATGCCACTGTGACGATTGTCTTTTTGTCTCAGGCGTGTAATGAGCAATCCCCATTTCATTTCCAGTCACAACAGAGCTTAGAAAATCCTGATCTTCCAATTCTAGTTAAAGCTGGTGTTATTCCTTCTGCGAGTAGGAAGCGGATCATAGCACGTCACTGGCACTTGGCGGGATTTCTCGTTGACATCTTTCGTGCAACCGGACACTACAATGTGAGTTTACATACTATTGTGTTTCTGCGATGCTCGATCTGGTCAGGAGATCTCCCTCTACCCTCAGTGTTGCCAACCCTCAAAAAACAAAACCACAGACCGCTATGTCCCCCGTGGTCACAGTTACTTTCTGAACATGCCAAATATCTTACAATTTATTGGATAACAACACTTCTGCCGTAGGTCATCCCAAATGGTTCAACACGTTTGGGGACTTAGCAATGGTGCCTGGGTTCATGGAATGAGCTTTGTCTAGGTCTTGACGGTGGACGTCTTTGCCCACTTTCTGCGTGGTAGGCTGGATCGGGAGGCTTATTGAGGGAGACCATTTGGCCTCTCCAACAGAACTTTCTCGGCCCATCGAAGGGGACATGGGAGGGAAGGGGAGGTGGGACGGGTCGAATGGGAAAAGACACGCAGGGAGAAACAATTTCTTTATTAGTGGCACTGCAACACATGCCGGGAACTCGCTAGTGTGAAAATAAGGGAATATATTTTCACATTACTTACCAACCAAACCATGCACTAAGAACTGAATATATTTAACCGGTCAGTGGCTGTATTGACATCGCATCTGGGTCCCACTCAGTGGCTTGTTCGATTCCTTGGCTGGCTAAGTCCTCCATCATGAAACAAGCAAAATATTCCGCTAACTATGGTGGTAGTAGATTTTCAAATATTTTAAGGTTATTCGATCCGAGAATGTTTGTCTTTCTTTAAAAAAAAAATTATATTCATTGAAATAAGAAAAATTCAGAACCTGTGGACGATCTGCCATGTGGCAGCTTTGCTTGACTACCTTTAATGTTATTGTTTAGTTATTGCGCTTTCGTGAACAATAACTAATAAAATAGTCATAAAATTAATAATTATTTATTTTTAAAGCTGATATAAACTATATCAAAGTACATAAGTTTCCCAATGTCACGGATAACTGTTTTCTTTAATTATTATTGTGTCATCTTCACGAATTAGGTAAGTGACAAATTAATTTTTTTGTATGTAAATTACTATAGTAACCATGGGCATAGGCACAGTGGGGCAAGGTACGGCATTTGCCCCACCTCGCTGGCCGATGCATGACCTCTGGGATTATACACCGAGTCGCGTTTTCAAATTTACAGCACTTCATAAGATGGTTTTTCCTGCTTCTTTTCATATTCTTTGTATTCGTATAGTCTAAACCAGTGATTCCCAAAGTGGTCCAGGTGGACCCCCAGGGGTCCACAGGAGACTTGATGGGGGTCCACATAGGCGTGATAAAAAAATGGGGGTCCACAAGTTGTAAGTGGGAGTCCACGAAAAAAAATCTGGTTTCGATAGTAAAGAACAAAAACGTTGGCTTGGCTTTACCTATCAATAAAGGCAGACAATACACTACTTAAAAAAAATTAAGGGAGCGAAAAAAATTCCAAATTTTTTGTTGTTTTTAGACAGGCTGTATTTTGGTGAAAAGACTTAGGTGAGACTTTAAAAAAAGCATTTTGAAGCTTTAAAATTCTTTAAAATAAAATTAAAAAGTTTTCAAATTTCTGGCTTAGATTTACTTTCAGATTTTAGGCCGGCATATGGATCATATACAGTGAAACCCTCTTAAGAAGTTTTCCAAGGGACTGGAAAAAACAAACTTCTTAAGCAGGAAAACTTTATATGTGGGAAAAATTGGGTGAATATTGAGCCGGGGGACCGAAAAAACCAAACTTCTTAAGCCACAAAATGTCTTTAGAGAGAACTTCTTAAGAGGGTTTCGCTGTAGCTTGTTTATTTAGCATTAATTTCTTTTTTAATTACTTTTTCTAAACTTTCCCCTAATTTTTTTGGGTAGTGTATTTTAAGAAGGTCAGCGAATGTTACTTGTAAAAACTTGCACATTTGATATTCAGCACAGGCTTGACTTTACCTGTCAATGTTGGCAGGTACTATCTGCCTACATCTGAATTGTCATATTGAGACCCATCCCGTGCCCATATCCCATCCCGCCCCCTGTTTCAAATCACATTACTACCCCCCCCCCCCTCCCCCCATTGTGACAGACCACAACTCCAGCGTTATATTCAATTTTCAGTACAAAGCGTGTTGTGTTTTGGGAATACGGTAGAAATGTTGCAGCAGGGGGTCCACCGAAACCAGTAAAATTTTGAAAGTGGTCCACGAGAAAAAAAAGTTTGGGAACCTCTGGTCTAAACCATTAATATTTTGTAGAAGCCTACTTTTTTCGGTACCAAAGGGTACCGAAAGATCTAGAAAGATAAAATCTAGAAAGCTAGATTTTTATTTTTGCCCCACCCTAAATTAAAACCTGGCGGTAACCCATGATAGTAACGCTGGCGGCTCATCTTGAGAGTGGAAGGAAGATTTTGAGCTTGCTATTGGGAAGGTTAAATAAATACTTAGCGGTACTGAGGTAAACTTATTGGCGGTAACTCATTTATTTATTTTTATTATCGCACAATTATTATCAAAATAATTGTATGTCAGAAAACTGGCGATTTGTGATAGAAAAATATTTTTTTTGTAAAAAAATAATCCAACAGAAAAGTGGTTTTTCGTTAAGTAGCATTTTCAATCTCTGGACCTACCCAGGGGTGGAAAATGCCATTTCCGCTCGCCCGACGGAGACGTGCTTTCGTTGGAACATTATATGTATATATATATAAACCTCAACAAGGAAGGTACATTATATATATAACCTCAACTTAAGGAAGGTACTGAAGGGAAGGAAGGTCACTGCGGCGAATAGTACGTGAGTAGCGAAAGAATCAAAAATCAACACGGGTCCAATGGGGCAAGGATGCCAATTAAGAGTTAATATTTAGTATAATATATATTTTTAATCAACTCTTTTAAAATAATTCACCGAAATTCTTTAATATATTTGCCAAGTTAGTCCACAACACACATTCCTGGCTAACTAATAAATAAATAAGCCGTCAAAAGGGCAAAATAAAGTAACGAAATCAACTGTAATAATTATTATTTTCGGACATTTCTATTCATGTTCGAATGTTGCACAATCTTGTTCGCACACCTCTCGAAATCTGGACCAGCCTAAAAATATACGGAGTGTTAAGGGACGTATTTGACTTACTTTAACCAGTGATTCCTGACACTATTTGGATTAAAAAAAAAATAGTTGAAATTTTGGTCTCCGGTGGCTTTTTTGATGTCTTTTTTTTTTTAATTTTTTCTTATAATAAAAAAAATAAATTCTTTCACATGTCATCACTGGTTATTGAGTCGAAACCCAACTCCTACCCCTGCCCCTAACTGTCCAATAACTACTGATTTTTTATGTTTTTAGTTGAAAAAAAAACATCAAAAGTGTCACCGGACAACAAAACTTTATTTACATTTTTTACTCCAAATAATATCAGGAATCACTGGTACACCAAGAATCACCAAGTACGCCCCTTAAAAATTGTCAATAAATCATCAAACATAAGTACTCATTTCGGTTGGCCGTGATGAAATGCACGAGTTGTTATTTTTTTCAAATATTATCATGTAATAATTCATTCCTATTGAATAGTAGCCACGATTTATGATTTCTGTTAACAAACAATCTATTATTGATCTTTTCATAGGCAAGCTGGTTAAACAAAAGTTACCAAAACAAACATAGCAGTTAGCAATAAAAATTTTGGCTGTATTCTTCTAGAAGTCTTCGTTCATACCAACAACAGATCCTAAGAGCATCCAAACCCTTCTCAAAATGCGTATTTTAATGATAGCATTGTTCTGCTGCGTATCTGCCACCCTTGCGGCTTACACAGGTATGTTATGTTTTGGTTTCATTAATATTACTGTTTTACTTTTCATTAATAATAATAAAATTAGTCCATTTCCATAGTTGTCATTGGATATATGGTGACATCTCCTGGTTTCACAACTTGGTTATCCGGGGTCCTGAGTCATCTTCGAACAACTTACCCTTAACCTTGTTTCATCACCTGTATATATTTCCACTTCTATCAGCTGCGAGGTGGCAGTGTCCTGTAAAAAGTCCTGCCAGCCCCCTCAGAGATGAGTATTCTCCACTCCTGACGTAGTTCTCCAGTTTTTTTGTTCTTGTTCCTCGCGGCTTAAGGCTGCGTTGTTTGACTTCCCACTATGTCCTTGAATTCACCAAGTGAATATTTACCAGGACTATTTGATTTGTATATAGGCATTCCCTCAACCCCAGTGGGGTGTGGCGGAGATCCCAATGCCGAATCCAAGCCCTGCGGAGACCCCTGCCCTATCACCTGCGAGAACAAAGATGCAGGGGGCCCTAGGATCTGTCCCAGGATCTGCATCCCCAATGGTTGTGGCTGCAAGACCGGATATGTGAAGGACGTTAAGGGAAAATGTATTCTGCCAGCTAAATGCCGTAAGTGACTAGAAATATTATTAGATTATTTGTGTTTCAGTTGTGATATCAAAAAAACAAGTTACGATTTTATCATTTGGACCTTAATTCTCTTCAAACACTTTTTATCATTTATCATTTGGACCTTAATTCTCTCTAAAACCAAACACAACAACTTGTCTTTATTACCTGGCTGAATTGTTGATTCTTCATCCTGTTTACATTTCCTACAGCTGTTGATAATAAAAATGGGCATTCCTAGAGAATGTCTAAATTATGATAATATACTTTGTTCATTAAATTTAATAAAATTATCTGATCGTAGAATCATTTCCGATTTAACCTGTTTGTATAAAATCGTAAATTCAATGTTTGATACCCCTGATTTATTGTATGTAATCTCTTTTCATACACCAGGCAGGTCAGTTACAAGACAGTACCTACCATATTATTGTGACAATTCTACTTCAACCTCCCAATATTACACTCCTATGCAACGGATTCAACAGCTAGGAAACAAATACTCCGATGTTGTTGATATATTTAGTTCATCAATTTTAATATTTAAGCATACCTTGTTAAAGTTTTTTTCATCAAGTATGGGAATATTTTGATAAAGCCATTTAAATTGTATTTTGTCGGCTGAAAGAAAAAAGCTGTTTTTGATTGTTTATATTTTATATATTTTGTACCTTACATTCTGTGTGGATCAAATTTAATAATGTTTTTACTCTATTTTTGTACAAGTGTCGTATACATTATTTTTGTACCTATAAGTGTCTTAAACGGTTGTTTTCTGCACTATTTACAAGTATAATTTCCTAAATATTGTTATGTATATGTAAAAGCCTAAATAGGCGTAAATAAATAAATAAATAATGTGCACTTCTAACAGCTGCATGTTTCTCCTGAGGTGGCAGTGTTCTGTTAAAAGTCCTACCAGCCGCCTTAGTGAGTATCCTCCTCCTGCAGTTCTCCAGATTTTTCGTTCTAATATTCGTTGCTTTCTAATTTTTTGTTCTTCACGGCCTAACCACTCAGGCCTCTGGTCTATTTTGTCGGAAGGTCAAAATATTTCGAGCTTGCAATAAAAGCCAAAAAAAGGAATATTTCAGAACGCATCCAAAAATTAAAAACTGTTTTTGAAAGATGATGAAATATTTTCTAATTTAAATAAGCATATAATTTTTTAATTGTAAAAATTTTTGATGCAAACATAAAAAGTTTTAGAAATGACTCACCTTACGTTTTTTCTAACTAAAATAACAGACATCGAAACAAAAAAAAACACTTATTTTATTAGCAAATATATTATCGTCAACTCATTTTTTTGTCGTTTCTTGTAAAAATAATGAATAAAAAATTCTGAAAGCTTAATTTTTTTTTCTTCAAATTGCGGCAGTAAACTTTGGATTCATAACGGTGTACGTTTTAATTATTTTGTGGTTAACTTTTAGATTTTAATATAGAGCGTGGTGTTTTCTCTATCTAACACCGTTTTGATTACATTTCTGACCATGATAGTAAGGGAGACACAACGATTTCTATGAAATCTATATTCCGAAAATCAAACAAATTAGCCTGACGGGTTAAGGCTACGGTGTTTGCCTCCCCATTATCCCATTCATGTGTCCACCAAGTGAATATTTACCAGGACTATTTGGTTTGTGTACAGCCGTTCTCTCAACCCCAGCCCCAGTGGGTTGCGGAGGAGACCCCAATGCAGAGTCAAAGCCCTGTGGAGACCCCTGCCCCACCACCTGCGAGAATAAAGACGCTGGGGGGCCTCAGGTGTGTGCTGCCATCTGCATCGTCGATGGATGTGGCTGTAAGGCCGGATTTGTGAAGGACATTAATGGAAAATGTATCCTTCCAGCTAACTGCCGTAAGTGACTACAAATATTCTTAGGTTATTTGTGTTTTGGTCCTAAAACATGTCAATTTACAGCTATTTCATCCTACTGCTTTGTCCTGCTCCAATCTTCTTTCTTTAAGTCAGTCCACCCCTTCTTCAATGCAATAATGTCTGGGTTTTGTCCTACGCACTGCGAGAAATTTCAGAGACACCCGGGTTCTCACAGTACTTTACAATGCTTTGGTTAGAAGTAGGCTTGAGAGTGGTTCGGTGGTTTGGAGCCCACACCAAGTGAAGTATTCCCTCATGTTGGAGAAGGTTCAGAAGAAATTTCTGAGATTTCTTTACCTGAGGGAGTACGGCTACTACCTGTGGCTCTACCCTACCGACTTTCTCTTGGGCATGCTCGGTATGAACCGTCTACGGGTCAGAAGAGATGTGCTCATTATAACACATTTCTTCAGACTGATTCGTGGACGAAAACTCAGAAAATTCGAAAACTCAGCTATCATGGAGAGCATTAGTTTCTTTGTTCCCGATGACAGCATAGACTGTTTTATCTCCCAGCTTGCAAAACTAACTTGCCAACGGTTATGCCAGTCCGGAGAGTAGTCTTGCTGTTAAATAGAATCACTTTGAATATCGATACATTTAACATCAATGAAGCACAATTTAGACAGCAAGTTGATTGTGCTTCATTGATCTTTAAATTGTTCATTGATGTTTAAATTGTATAATTTGTTTAAATTGTTTAAATTGCTTAAATATGCTTTAATCTTAATATTTTCTCTACTTTAAAAACGATTAGAAATTATAATTTTGTTATGTTTTTAAAGTGAATATATTGAATTGAGTAATTGTTCACGATCTTGGTTTTCTTGCCATTATTTGACATTCTCCATATTTTCAATTTGGGAGGCACGTATGGGTACTGCCGCCCTGGAAACCCTTTATTGGATAACCAACATCCCTGCCATATCACCCCAAGTGGTTCTCTGGCAGAATATTAAACATAAGTGCAGCCTGATATAAATTTGATTTGTATGTAGCCGCTCCCCCAACCCCAGTGGGGTGCGGCGGAGACCCCAATGCCGAGTCAAAGCCCTGCGGAGACCCCTGCCCCATCACATGCGAGAACAAGGACGCCGGGGGCCCCATGATCTGCCCCGCTATCTGCATCGTCGATGGATGTGGCTGCAAGACCGGATTTGTGAAGGATGTTAATGGAAAATGTATCCTGCCAGATAACTGCCGTAAGTGACTAGAAATATAAATAAATATGTCCTAAAAAACATGTCAGTTTACAGTTACTCCATTCTCTACATCCTACTCCTTCGTACTGCTCCAATATTCTTCCTTTAAGTCAGTCCACCCCTTCTTCAACCTATAATTGCCCATGACTCTTGCCATTATTATACATTATCTCCATTAGTAGGCGGGAATAGGTACCGCCGCCCCGGAAATCCTTTCTTGGATAACCAATACCCCTGCCATAGGTCACCCCAAGTGGTCTGCTAAGTTTGTTGACTAAGCAGGGGTATCCGGGTTCAAGGGGTGAGGTTTGTCTAGCTAAAGATCCTCCACAGCATCTCCAAAAATGATATAGGCCCCGTTCTCACTATCCCATCCTTGAATATTTACCAAGTGAATATTTACCAGGACTATTTGCTTTGTATACTCCGCCACCCCAACTCCAGTGGGGTGTGGCGGAGGCCCCAATGCCGAGTCAAAGCCCTGTGGAGACCCCTGCCCCATTACCTGCGAGAACAAAGATGCTGGGGGACCCAAGATCTGCCCCTACTACTACCTCCTCAATGGATGTGGCTGCAAAACCGGATTTGTGAAGGACATTAATGGAAAATGTATCCTGCCAGATAAATGCCGTACGTGATAAGAAATATTTTTAGGTTATTTGTGTTTTAGTCCTGATATAAAACAATATATCATTTTGCCTAGTCAGCCGGCGTTCCAAGCCAGAGTAGGATTTGGCTTCTCCCACAGATGTTCTACACCAGCCTCGGTCTCTAGTTATTCGTGTTCAGACCTTCCCATCCTACTCCAACCTTCTTCCTCTCAGTCAGTCCACCTCTTCTTCAATACAGTTGGTCATGATCTTTGTTTTCTTGCTGTCATTTGGCATTCTTTGTCCATTACAATCTTTGGGACCTACAAAATCTTGACAATCGGTGACATGAGATTTTATTCATATTTTCACCAATACTATTACATAAAATACTGCGTTATAAATTTGACTGCAAACAAAAAACAAAAAACTATATTTTCTTCACAACAAACAAGACCAATCAGATTCGAATACAAACTTTTGTTTCTTTCTCATTAAAAAAAGAGTTTTCTAATGGTTGTTGATCTGAACCTATTTTGCTTGTCCTTAGCCAAACCTACCTGTGCGAAAAACGAAGTGTACAGCTCCTGTAAGAATCCATGCCCAGAGACCTGTGAACGACTGGTTGCAGGAGGGCCTCAGATCATGTGCCTTCCACCTTACCCGTGTCCTGGAGGCTGCGACTGTGCAAGTGGATACGTCAGGAATAAGAACAACGTCTGCGTACTGCCATCACAGTGTCGTGAGTATTCACCCCATTGAATAGGTCAGAATAAGTCATTGAATCAGAATTTAAACTAAAATCAAAAATCAGGCATTTATATATTGTTACTAGTTGAAGTCCCCGGCGTTGCTCGGGCTTTACACTGAGTTTTTTTTAAATCAGGTGTCTGTCAAATTTTGGTCTTGGTGGTGGATGCATTTGCCCACCAGCTGCGTGGCAGGCTGGGTCGGGAGAAACTTGTTGAGGGAGACCTTTTGATCTTTCCAGCAGGGCTCTCCCTAACCTTACACCGCAGTGGGAGGGATAGATTAATACCTCCATCACTCCTGGAGACACTAACCCCCAGCTTCCTATCCATGCTCTATACCTTTTTCTTTCCCAGAACTTCCTCTCCTTCCTTTACTCAAGAGAGCCTCCACACAGCATCCCCAAAGATAAGGGGAATTATTTCCTCAGAGCCTCCTGTGGTGGAAAAAAAATGTTGTCAGTAATTTTCTTCTTATTTTGTGTGCAAAATATCCTTACATTAAATAGTTTTCCTCTTAATGTGCAAAATATTAACAATCTCGGAATACAACTGTAGATTTGAATAAAATTTCTTCTCTTCTCTTCTTTGTACAATAAATTTTAACTTTGGCTTGTTTAAACAAAAGTATTACATACCTACGATCAGGTGGCAGAGATGCATTATGATATTTTCAACCCCCGACGCAAGGAGCGTTATAAGTTTGACGTGTCTGTGTGTCTGTCTGTCTGTGGCATCGTAGCTCCTAAACGAATGGACCGATTGTGATGCAGTTTTTATTGTTTGAAAGCTGACATAATAGAGATGGTTCTTAGCTACGATTCATGAAAATATGTTCAGGCGTTTCAAGGTTATCAGCCTTTTTTGTGTCGGGGTTTTCTTAAAATTTTGTAAATTTTACTTATTAGCTATTTATATATTTATTAGGTAATATTTTTATGTGATCCTTAGATCTTAGATTATCTACTCACATTATATTAGATTTCGTAACACTTTTTTACGCTTTTAAGCTTGTCCCGATCCAAATGCCGAATTTGTGAACTGTCCAAACCCGTGCCCTCCCACCTGCGACAACCTGGCCACCTTCGGGAAGACTCCTTGCGCCAGAATGTGCCTCGCAACAGGGTGCACCTGCAAGAAGGGATTCGTCTTTGATACCAACGGCAAATGCATCAAGCCTAACAAGTGTCCTAAGATCTGTACGTATCAAAATTGAAAATAAGCATTTTTGTTTAAAATCTTAAGTGATACGCGTTGCTTAGTTTTAGACTGATTTGGTTATTTGGTACAAGTCTTTGTTTTAGATAAGTACTTAGTTAAGGTAATGATCGCTTGATAATTTTGGTGATTGATTTTGGTGTTTCACAGAAATTACAAAGTAACATTGACATCAAATGGCCAATGAGTACCATTTTGTTTTTTTTTTTACATTTCAAAAGTCCTCGATAAACGCCGATATTGGGTCCATTTCAGCTTTGGATCGTAGAACCTACCTAGGTTAAACCCAAGATTAAAAAATCTGTCACGCAGTGATCTCATTGGTTCTAAAAGCTAAATTTAAACCACATTAAAAAATTATTCTTTTGCTATTTTGACTGAGAAATTTGATAGGTACTTGAAAGTTTTTCTAATTTCAACTCCATGCATTTCTAATCCACGCTGACTGTAATGCTATTTATATCGAACAGGGAAAGGCTTTTTCAATTAGATTCAAAGAACATATTATACAATATAAAGAACATGGCCAATTTATATATATTATCGCTAAGCAATAAAAATGCCAAGACATATTAAATGTTCTAATTGTCTTTTTTTCTTTTCAGAGAAAAAATAGACAAGTAATCGTCGAAAATATGAAATGGAAATATCCAGAAGGTCTTTTTTTTTCATTTTATGTAATACTATTCTGAAGCAATAAAAGACAGACACCGTATAATTGTTTACTTATTTGTTAATAACATAATATGTTGATATTGAATGCCATATTTGTAATATTTTATTCTTTTTAAGTTACACATTAAATATTAGTACCTTCAGAAGTAAATTTTTTTCATATTATTAAAAATTGTAATTCCTCTAAATAAATATCCTCTCTTCCATCAAGCGTTATCTAAAATTACTTCCCCTCCATTCAACATCTCATCTCTTCTAAGTCTGAACTCGACTCTAATCTTCCATATAATTCTTAAATTTGCACATTTAAATAATATTAATATATAATTTCACCTTTCCTTCCTCTGTAATTTGAAATGATGGCCTAGAGCAGTGTTCCGCAAACTTTTTGTGGTCAAGGTACACCTACCAAAACAATTTTTTTTAGAGGTACACCAAAGAAAAAAACAATGTTTATTTAATATTTATTATTAAAATCAATATAATATGAAAACATTGAATTATTCTCATTAAAGATGAGAAATGTGAGCCTGCTTAACTGAGCACAGGCGATCAAAATTTGGAACAATCGTTGACAATGCTTCTCAACTCTTCGACGATCGTCCCCAGGGGTTCTCTTTTTTTATATCGTAGTGGGAGTTGAAAACCCCAATTCGCATAAATAGGCCGTGGCAAATGGTAAGATAATTGCAATACCACGCTTTGAAATCAGTGAATAGGTTTCTAAAAAATAAAATTCTAATAATTGTCAATTATTATAATAAAACCATTTATTCCTTGTAAAATAATATTTTTACATAATTATACAATAACCATTATGCAAATTAATAGGAAATATCTCCCCTTATGGCTCCAATAACTGCTTTTACTCGTTTTGGCATGGACCCTGCTAGTTTTTGACAATATTCAGAGATTCTCTCATCCCAAAATCAAACCTGAAAGAGCGTTTCTGCCATCTTTGTTCTTGTAGCGCAGTCTATTTTGCATACTCAAGCTTTGTTAATGGTCCATATATTCTCAATAGGGTTCATATCTGGTGTATTCCCGGGCCAATCTAAAACAGTTATCTCCTTATTCTAGAAATATTTCATAATTTCGCGAGATCTCCCGTCCGATTTGTGTGATTTTCTACAGCTGTTAATGATAATGAAAACAAAAAACTATATTTCTTCACAACAAACAAAATCAATCAGATTCGAAGACAAAATTTTGTTTCCTTCTCATTAAAAAAAAGTTTTCTAATGGTTGTTGATCTGTACCTATTTTGCTTGTCCTTAGCCAAACCTACCTGTGCGAAAAACGAAGTATACAGCTCTTGTAAGAATCCATGCCCAGAGACCTGTGAGCAACTGGTTGCAGGGGGGCCTCAGATCATGTGCATGCCACTTTACCCATGCCCTGGAGGCTGCGACTGTGCAAGTGGATTTGTCAGAAATAAGAACAACGTCTGCGTACTGCCATCACAGTGTCGTGAGTATTCACCTCATAGAATAGGTCATCAGAATTTAAACCAAAATCAAGAATCAGACAATTATATATTGTCACTAGTTGAAGTCCCAGGCGTTGTTCAGGCTTTACATAGAGTTTTTTTTTAAATCAGATGCCTGTCAAATTTTGGTCTTGGTGGTGGAAGCATCTGCCCACCAGCTGAGTGGCAGGCCGGATTGGGAGAGATTTATTGAGGAAGACCTTTTGACCTTTCCAGCAGGGCTCTCCCTCACCTTACACCACAGTGGGGGGGATGGATTCATATGTCCGTCACTCCTGGAGACACTGACCCCCAGCTTCCTACACATGCTCCATACCTTTTTTCTTCCCAGAACTTCCTCTCCTTCCTTTTCTCAAGAGGGCCTCCACACAGCAGCCCCAAAGAAGGTGGAATTATTTCCTCAGAGCCTCCTGTGGTGGAGCTGATGTAAAAAAAAAGATGTTGACAGTAATTTTCCTTTTATTTTGTGTGCAAAATATCCTTATATTAAATAGTTTTCCTCTTAATGTGCAAAATATCAACAATTTCAGAATACAACTGTAGATTTGTATAAAGTTCAGATCCACGCCTTCTATATAAATTCACAAATTTACATTCCACACCCTTCTTTGTATAATAAACTTTAACTTTGGCTTGTTTAAACAAAAGCTATTATATATTTATTAGGAATTTTTAGCTATCTAAATATTTATTAGGAAATATTTTTATGCGATCCTTATATCTTCGATCTTAGATTACCTACCTACATTATATTAGATTTCGTAACACTGTTTTCTGCTTTTCAGCTTGTCCCGATCCAAACGCTGAATTCGTGAACTGCCCAAACCCCTGCCCTCCCACCTGCGACAACCTGGCCACCTTCGGGAAGACTCCTTGCGCCAGAATGTGCCTCGCAACAGGGTGCACCTGCAAAAAGGGATTCGTCTTTGATACCAATGGCAAATGCATCAAGCCTAACAAGTGCCCTAAGATCTGTATGTATCCAAATAGGCAACTTGCATGACTTTTTTATTTTAAATTCCGGTTTAGGCAAATATTCTAAGACATTCCATGTACTTTTTTTTTAATTGTATTTTTGAAACCCTGGCGATTTCAATTCGAAAAATCGGACCATTTTTTATAAACCGGAAAGACGGGACATAATTTATAAAGTACCTGTAATGAAGTTCGCAGGCAAAAAGGCAAGTGAATTTTATGCTACTTCCACACCAAAGCCAACCTTCCAACTCCGAACTTTGAACTCCAAAATGGCGGACATCGAACAGCTGATTCGGCACTGTATCTTATCAAATGCCTACAATTGTGCAGACAATGCTTCAGTTTCCATAATATTGATTTCGATTCGTAAAGCTAAAAAAATTAAAATGAAAAAAAAAATTTATCTGCTACAATAATATTTTTTACCACTCTCTCGTAATAATATTGTGCAGACTGATGTGCCGGGCCAAATCCTCCAAAAGCTTGCGGTTGGAAGTTGGCCCCAGTGTGGCCGTACCATTATTAGTGTCAAATTCAAAAATTCGCCGGAAATCAAAGTGTTGCAATATATTAAAAAAATCAGCATGGAATTTTACAAAATTAATTTAATATTATCGGAGACGGAACATTTTCATGTAGAGACGTCATGAGCACAAAAAACGGATTTATTTAAATAAAAAAAAAAAAACTATTAATTTAAAAAAAAAATTTATAATGTTTACGTAATTTTAGTAGAAAAATCTATCCACATGATTTTTTCCAAGTCATTATGAAATCGATGCAAGTGGCCTGTTGAAAATAAGCATCTTTAATAAAATCTTAAGTGAATACGCCTTTCTTTGTTTTAGACTGATTTGGTTATTTGGTACAAGTCTTTGTTTTAGGTGTACTTAGTTAATTACCTCGATTGCCTTGATAATTTTGGTGATTGATTTTGGTGTTTCACGGAAATTACAATGTAACATTGTCATCAAATGGCCAATGAGCGCCTTTAAAATTACCGTGACGATTCACAGTTACGGTACCGTGACGGCATAAAAAGGGCAATAGACATACATTCCATATCACAATAATGCTGCAGCTCTTTTAAAAGATGAGACACACAATGAACGTTTCCTCCAAAAGAAAAAAGTCATCATTTTTTTGCATCTCTATCACACACGGCACCGGCAGCTGTGGTGATATTTTTGAAAGTATGGAATATAGTTACAAAAATAATATTTAATATAGTTACAAGAATAATAAGTGTGAATGAATTCCAAAAATTCAAAAACATCAAATATCAATGCGCTAATGGTTTTGCTTTTGTTCTTGAACATATAATGCTGCAGCTTTTTCTAACATACTAAATAACAACTTGCGAAAATGAGACAAACGGTGAACATATGTCTGCACCCCTCCAAAGGAAACAAACAATCATTATCATATCTCCCTCAAACATATAGATAAAATTAAATGCAATTCCCGTTAGCCATAATAAGAAATATCTGTTTCTTGATGCAGCTTTTTCTAATACTTTAAATAACAACAGTCGAAAATGAGACAAATGGTGAACGTATGTCTGCACCCCCCCAAAGAAAACATACAATCATTATTTTACATCTCCCTCAAACGGAAAAAGTTTAAAGAAAATTAAACGCAATTCCCGTCGCCGTGGCCTCGCTATAATATACCTTAGAAATATCTGTTTCTTCCAAAGGAAAAAAGTAGTACTTTGGAAGAAACAGATACATGTATTTTGTGTATCTCATCTTTTGTCTCCTCATTATTTTAATATGTAAGAAAGAGCTACAGTATTATAAAAATAAGAAACGTATGTTTATTGCTTGTTTTTGCCTTCACAGTACCATTACCGTGAATCGTCATGGTAATTATAAAAGCGTCTGATGAGTGCCTGCGTTTTTTGACATTTGAAAAGTCCTCGATTCCAGGTCCATTTCAGCTTTCTATCAAACATTGATCCTAGTACCTTCCTAAAGGTTAAGAAAACCTGTTATGCAGTCACCTCATTGGTTCTAAAAGCTATATTTAAACCACATTTTAAAAAAATCTCTTGCCATTTTGACTGAGAAATTCCAAACAAGAAAATTTTTCTAATTTTCACTCCACAAATTTCTAATCCACAATGATTGTAAAACTATTTATATCGGACAGGGAAGGGATTAATTAGATTCAAAGAACAAATACCTACAATATAAATAACATGGCCAATTTATATATTAGCGCTAAGCAATAAAAATGCTAAGAAATATTAAATGTTCTAATTCTCTTTATTTCTTTTCAGGCAAAAAATAGACAAGTAATCGTCAAAAATCTGAAGTGGAAATATCCAGAAGATCTTTTTTTATTTCATTTTATGTAATACTATTCTGAAGCAATAAAAGACAGACACCGTATAAATGCTTACTTATTGGTTAATAACGTAATATATTGATATTGAATGCCATATTTTTTGTAATATTTTATTATTTTAAAGTTGCACATTAATATTCGTACCTACAAAAGTCAATTTTTTTCAAATTATTAAAAATTGTAACAGGTGAGCTAATGAAACAGGATTCTTAAAAATCAGAAAACATTTTATTAATCATCTTTTAAAATTTATTGATGAAAATATAATCTATAAGAATGGAAATATTATGTAATAATAATTGTTCATTTTTTTAAAATAATGTCCGAAAGGTAAATATGCTTTAAAATTTTATTATTCGAAATAATCACATAATTTTTGAAATATAAAAATTTTGCGTGCAAACATAAAAAAGTTTAAAAAAAATAAAAACATCTACATATTTTAATACGCAAATGTATTTATATTTATATTATATATTTGTTATTTCGGCTACTGGCATTATACCTAGCTCTCAATTAAAAATTTAGGCTTATTAGATTTGTCAAAGAATCTTTATATAAAAATGCAAAAATCAGTCATATTAAATACATGTAGGATTACGAAAGATTTTTTAAATATTTATATTGAGGGATCGGTAGGATTTATCAGTTCAGTTAGGAGTTCTATCGAGCCGAACCCTCTGATATGAAAATATCTGGAGTCGGTGAAGTATTTTCCCATATGGTCTCTGGTAGGTTGACGTGTTGTTCTTGTATAGTTTTGTATTTAGTATACATACAATGCAATTACATCGCGTGAATTGACTAGATTAGCATTTGTGGAAAAGTGTGTGGAAGGATTAAGTTTTTCCTGTGAGGAAGATTTAACCCGGACATAAAATCTAGAGAATAAAAGTTTTCACCAACACCCTTTTGTCATTTCATGAAAAAATAATTCCTAAAAAATTCACAAAGTTTCATAATATTTTTTTCAAATTACGGCGGGAACCTTTGGATTCATATAGGTGTACATTTTAATTATTTTGTGGTTAATTTTTAGATTTCATTATAAAGCATAGTGTTTGCTCTTTCAATAATCATATTTCTAACTATTAAAGTAAGGGAGACATAACGATTTTTACAAGACTTATATGGTTTGTTCTGAAAACCGAACAAATAGCAAAATCATCCGCCGCCAAGACCTAGAGAAATCTCACTTCATAAATCCGGTAACCCACATAGTCACCAAACATAGCGAACCACTTATGGCCTATTGCACCTATTGCAGGGGTTTTGATTGCCCCATAAAGGGTTCCCGGGGCGGCGGTACACATCCTCGCTTCTCAATTCATAGATATTTTAATAACTGCAACATTTGTTACTGCAAACTGCTTTTGCTCCCAAATTACAAGGGTTGTCCAAGAATTAAAGACCGTTCCAATTTAAAAAGTCAGAAAATAATTTATATTTCCAAAAAAATCATGTCATTTTAGGTACACATCCCCACTATTTTTTGACGTAGTCCCCGTTACGATATACTATCACCTCTCCCTCCGCGTCCTAGTCGGTCTCCAAAGGTTTTCCGGCCAAATGTTGCTTCAGGTGAAGAAAAAGATGCAATTCATGTCATTGATTGTCTTTTTGATTCTGGGGTTAGATGTTGAACCCATGTTTCAACCCGAAAAAGCCTCGCCTTGGTTGGAAAAACGGTTTGAAGAGACTTGAGCCCCTTCCACACGATTTTGCTCTCATTTTGGGAACCCAACGAGCATGCATTACTAACGTCTGGGATCAAAACCGCGATCTTTGTTAAAATTGTAAGGATCCTTTTTTTAATAAAACTCTTTTGGTTAGAATTTTCACTTGTATTTTAAAATCACAGTAACATGTTTTAAATGTGTAAATAACGGTGATAATATTGACTACACCGGGCCAACATCTGGCAGTTGTTTTACTACTGAACTTGCGAAGGAAGAAAGGGCGGTGAACCATAAAATTCAGCCTTTTTATAAGAGTAAAAAAACACACACATTCACAAAAACAATAAACATAACCTTTAATATCTGACGTTTGTATGATGTGGTGGTCAAAACAGATTGCTACTTGATAAAACCGGCCAAGCCATTAGCCAAGGTTCGCACCATTTGTCTAGGTAGAAAAACCATAGGTGTTTGCTCCAGCAACCCATAGATGCCGGTAGTATGTCAATTTTTAACAATCTTACAAACTTCAAAAGGGCGGACTCCCTCTAAGGGGCCATCCATAAATTACGTCACACCTTAAGGAGGGGGGGGGGGGAGTAGAGAAGTGTGACATTGTGTGACAAGGGGTATGGGGGGGGTCGTCAGCTCTGTGACGTCACATGTAAAAATCTACTGTTTTGATTATTTTTAGATGTAAAATTGCAAAATATGTGATGTCACACAAGGAGGGAGGGGGTCTCACAAATGTGACGATGTGTGACAGGGACGAGGGGGGGGCTCAAAAATTCATGAAATTCGTGTGAGGTTATTTATGGATGGCCCCTAAGTCGAGCAAGCGAATAATTGAGCATACCTCGCAGACGGCGAGATTCGTCAGCAGAGCGTCTATCGCAAACGGACACAAAGATTGCACTGAAGCAGCTACTAAGCCAGATTACCGCTCGTTTTTAGGAAAGTCTGAGCTACACGATAGTGCCGCCATATTTTGAGAAATAATAATGTCCATGTTTTTATTTATTTTTTATATGAACACCCCACAAGAGTCCCAACTGCTCCATCTGGAGCTAACGAGACTAAGGCATCCTCAATTGGGCTATGTTGTGAGGCTGAAGGTAGTGGGGAGGAGAAGGAGATAGGGAAAAGGAAGGTGGAGAAGTACCTGGCTATTCAGATCTAGTCACCAAACACGGCTAAAGCTATTTCAAGCAATGTTTTAATTCTGAATGGTGGTCTTACACCAGTGCGATACTGAGTATCTTCCACTCTAGAACGTGCCGCAAATATACTGTATATGATGTAATTGTGAAATAACACAAATTAATCAAATAAAATTTATTTGCCTTGCCGGGATTCGATGCCGCGACCTTCGGATTGCGAGTCAAAAGCCTTACCGCTAGACCATGCCGCCGGCAGGAATGGTCTTTAATTCTTGGATAACCCATATGAATTTGCTTCTAAACAGTTGACAGCTTGCTGTGCTCGCTCCTAACTTCTGTTACTAACGGCCATTTCTATTTTTGGTCAGTATGCATAATAATAAAACATTGGAGATTTTTCTACCTTTATATAGATTACAGACATAAATTAATCATTACTAAAGCAATTGAACAAATTATCATGATTTATTTTTAGGGTATTATGCCTTTTACGCTACCTCCTTCTTGAACCGACGTTTCGGACAGCATCACAGTGTACATCGTGAGAGCAGATGCGACTTTTGGAGTGACACATCCGCCCCGGTGATTGACACTATAACGTTGTCATCATATCCGATGGGCCTTCATGGTCGAGGGGTAAGGCTTTTGACTTGCAATCCGAAGTTCGCGGGATCGAATCCCGGCGTGCCCAAATAAGTTTTATTTGATTAATTTTTGTTATTTCACAATTAATTCATTTAAAAATAATATATAGTATTTCATGTCCCATAGTGGAAAATGCTCTCAGTATCGCCCTGATGTAAGACCACCATTTAGAATTGAAACATTGCTTAAAATGGCTTTAGCCGTGTTTGGTGACCAGATCTGAATAGCCGGGTATTTCCTCACCTTCCTATTCCTCGTCTCCGTCCAATCCCCACTACCTTTAGCCTCATAACATATTCTAATTGGGGATGCCTTAGTCTCACTGGCTGGTATGGTGAGGTATTCACATAAAAATTATTTTTTTTTAATGTTTTCAATAACATTGTTTTATCTTGTACGCATTATACATTTTATAGATCGTAAAGATTCGCACAAGTATGTACATCACTGTCGTGTAGTTTTTATTAAGTAATTACATACAAAAATAATAATTACTCATCACGACTAGGGTCGTGCAAAATCTAAATCGTGTAAATTAAAGAATCTACTGAAAACAATTTATAGTCTTTTTTGTTATTGTTTTTGGGGTGTTATGCCGTGTTTCGCTACCTCCTTCTTTAGCCAACGTTTCACCAATATCATTTACTCATCTGCCCTGATGATGGACACTGTAACGCTGTCCGAAACGTTGGCTAAAGAAGGAGGTAGCGAAACACGGCATAACACCCCAAAAACAATAACAAAAATACTTTTTGGCCGTGAAAACCTAAAAAACATACCCAATTTATAGTCTGTTGACTGAAGAAAAATGAAGTTCGGTGACTCTTTTCCAAAGGAAAAATGCTCGGCGTTTTAGTTTAACCTCTGGTTTGCCGATTGCGCGCCCAGGACGCGCCATAAAAAAAAAATAATTTTGAGATGCGATTTTAAACCTTATGTATAAAGAAAATGTATGAAGGACAAGGTCAGAATCGCTTGGGGCATTCTTGTTCTTGACATAACAGATATAAGGAACACACCTAGCCTCTCAAATAATCATCTTTGCACATATCTATGACTTTCGAAATGACATTTCTGCCGCGATTTGAGCTGTCAAACTTTGAGCGTCGCATGTCATGAAAAGATCGATAAAACTATCAATTTGTCAAATAAACGCAAGTAATATTATTTGTAAGCATAGTTTATTGTTCAGGGAATGTGTTTCGGTAAATATTATATACGATAGCATAAAATAAATACGCAAAATATTACGTCAAAGTAAAAAAATCGCGAAATTTTCGAGTTTCTTCCCTGGCATTTAAGAGGTTAAAAGCATGCATGTAACGAGTAATTTCGTAAGAATATTGCGAACAGGGGTGGATGTATGCAAATAATTTTAAAAAATGTGTTATCCAAATTTACAACCCTGTGTCCAATTGACTGTGCTAAAACACAACAAACTTATTTTGAGGCACTTAATTCAAAATTAATAGAATAGTTAGTTTTAACCATGTTTATTGTTTAAAAAACCAACTTGGAGAGTGGAAAGGGGAAGGGGCATAATTTACAAAGCAACAAGTTTTATAATGGGTCATTTAAAAAATATTTTTTGATTATTTATAATACTTAACCTTCCCCAAGTATTATTGTTTTTTTTTAATGCTTTTGACAGAATATGTTTATAAATATAAATGACTATTTAATTGATTTTAGATATGAATAGCCTGGTACTTCCCCATCTTCCTCTTTCCCCTCCCTTCTGCTTCACAACATTAACATACTCCAATAAACTGGAGATGCCTTAGTCTCACTGACACCAGACGGTCAGGAGCACTTGGGTCTCTTGTGACAATGAGAAAGACATCTGATTTGGATGCATGTGTTGATTTGTACTTCCACCACTTTCCCTTTCAAATTGGTCCATTTCAACAGGTTATCAAAAATGTTAACATAAAATATTGGTTTAACAAAAAAAAAGATTTTAAAACGGTCTTTCATACATAATTTAACGACCAAGAGATCAAATTCAAATTAAAGTTTTTCAAAATCTGCAATTCAGTCCACGATTTTAGCTACACATCACAATAAAACAAAAAAAAGGAAATTCAGCACTGCTATCCTAAAACAATTTATGCTGCGTATAAACTGGTAGGTATGAGAAAGGAGCGAAGCAACCGCAAGTAGGGTTTCAATCTGTTTGCAGTTGCTTTGAATATGAGACGGGGTATCTTGATACCCCCCTCCGAAACGCACGGATTTTCAAAGCTTAGTATGGGGAAGGTTAAACGGTTAAAATCGTTCATGTTAACAGGGCTCCGAAATGTTAGATCTGGCCCTGACAACACGCTATTTAAAACAATAAAAATTATAGTTTCGCACGACAATCGGTTTAATTTCACATACCTAATTGTCATTATTCATTGCACTATTTAAAAAATACGTTTTGCCGAGCAGTGCGGCCACCCTTGTTTCAGGGGGAATACCTAGTCACTTTAGGAAGTTTTCTGAGTTAAGTACTTACCTGACAAATATATTGACTTATTATTGTAATGTATCCAATAACTCAGACGGCATCTAAAGGAGGGACTTTCAAAATGGAAAAAATCTTGCTAGTATTTTTAATTGTCAGCATAACAACGTGTCACGCTCAGACCGAACAAGGTACGTTAATGATTATGATTTAATAACAAACTAGTTAGGTAAGTGCCAAATAATTATTTCTATCTAATCTTTCTTAAGATTTTCTAATGAAATTTTACAGATTAACTAGCGAGCTCGTTTATAATGAGATTATTAGTGAAATAACGAAAAAAAAGCAATGATTTTTTATCTACGTGTATTTCCATAGAATCATTCACGGTTATATTTGGTGAGCAGCCGAACATATATAATTGATTGGTAGTCTCCAATTCTTTGTTCTGGTAAATGGTATTTGGTTTATCATTATATTAAATTATAGACTAATTTATGAGCCACATGATTGGCCCAGTATGTTTTATCCAGCATTCTTGAAACAAAAACTACCTATTTTATTTGGTGACCCCGCAGTTGATCCCCCGGAAGTTGAAATCCACTTCAAAAATACCTTTAATAATAAGTTGATATGGATATCAAAAGAATTTATTAACGGTGTCGATTTTTTTACTTATATTCCGTAAAAAAGTAGTAAAGTAGTTATTAATAAAATATTTTTCACATTTTATTTTATTTTACATGCATTGCAATGCCATTCAAAAAATAAATTGATTCTTCCTGCATGTCCTTTCCCGTTCGTCCTCGTTCCCTTCCACCTTCCCCGCCTTCCCCCTTCCTTGTCTCTTCCCCTCCATGAACCCCTTCCCCCTGCCTTTCCTCCCTGCCGCTAAAATATATGAAATACACGCATTTTCATTTATACAAATTTCATTACGCCAGAGTTTACCATTATATACTGCCTTTGTTACTCGCTGATAATGTAGCTTTCTATTGGTGAAAGAATTTTTAAAATAAAGTGGTTTAGGCGTGAAAGCGTAACAAACAAACACACTCACTCTCGCATTTATAATATTATATTTATAATTAAAAATATTATAGTAAGTATATAGATATGGATAAAGATACTATTTGTTTGTCTTTTGTTAATTTTAATTTTATCCTGACAAAGAAACCATTGGTTTCAAAACATTTTGTTAATTTTGATTAAATAAGTGGCTTGTGCAAAGTGATTTTTTCTTTTCATTGAAATGACGTCACTAAGTGAGTATACAAATATTGCAGTAAAGTTATTTATTGTTTGAAACATTTGCAGCATTAAAAATTATTACAATAATGAAATTGCATATATTTTAATTTTGGGTGTGCAGTGCATAGATATTAACACTCCAATTAAAAATGTTCACAGCATGGGTAAATCAAGGTTTAGTTGTTACTAGGTGGAGATGCTACTAGTGAAATAACAGAAATAATAATTAGCAAAAAAAAAATATAAAACATGGTACAGAGGAAGTATATAGTACAGAAAAAGAGAAGAAAGAAAAGAAATAAAAGTTATAAAGCAATCAAATAATTGCTAATTCATCATGCCTCATCCACATACTTCTGTTTACCATGGCTTCATGTTAATTTTTAGCTAAAAAAATTAGCTAATGTTTTTCAGAATAATCGATCCTATAAAGATGTCTGTATCATCACTTTCTATGGCAGGGTTTTATTGGATTAAATTACACGATTTTGCATCCAGAGGACACAATATTAAAAACACTGCACACTGTACGACAGTTGCTAAGTTTATCCTCATTTCGTATAAAAATAAAGTTATGTAAAATGATGTTACTTTTTATTAATTCATTCCATGATTTTACGCAGTCCCTACCACCGCCGTGTCAGTCTTTACCACTGCGGTGCCAGTCTATACCACTGCGGTGCCAGTTGCCACTACTACGGTGTCTGTGAGTTGTGATGGTGACCCAAATGCCGAGAGGAGAGATTGCGGAAATCCTTGTCCGAGAACCTGTGAAAACAAAGACGCAGGACCGATAGCGTGTCCCTTCATCTGCATTCCCAATGGCTGTGACTGCAAACCTGGATATGTGAAGGAAAGTATCAATGGATCGTGCATACTGTCAAAATCCTGTCGTGAGTATGAGGTGCTATAAAAAATTTGATTTAAGTCATTAAAACAGTTGGTAATATTTGCAATAGAAGAATACATTGCTCGCTTAAACCTACCGGAATCTGAATGTGCATGGCCCCAAAATTGTTGAGAACCCCTGATGTTCATTGTTGAACGAGCTATGTGAGGACGTATGTATATTTGCGGCACATTCCAGAGCGCTGAATATCATTCTGGTAAAAGACGGCCATTTGAAGAATTGAAACATTGCTTTAAATTGCATGATACGAAAGGCCAGTTACTTTCCCGCCTTCTTCTTCTCAATCTCCTTCCATCCCCATTAGCTTCAGCCTCACAACGTACGGGGATGCTTTGGTCTCAGGGGCTCCAAACGATTGGGAATAAACAGAAGCACGGGCCAAGCAGTCATGCACATTTGCTTCCTTCAAAGCTGCTGCCTTGTTACACATATGTAAAGGCGGAACTCCTGCGCCAGAATACACATGAATACTAGCTTGAACCACACTATAAACGTTCTTTGTTTTCCGTCTCCCGCGTTTTTGAAACATGGTTTGAAAGATTGGTGTGAACATGTGTGAAGTTCGCGCGGTCCGACAATTTTGCTAGTGGCATTTTTTTTTTTCACAAAAATCTTTTTTTTTTTTTTGATATTTTAATACTTAGATTTATAGATTACAAGAATTTTCAAATTTTTAAATATAGGTCTAAATGAATCCCGACGAGGTGCAGGAGTTCCCAGTAATAAAATAATTACAAAAATAAATAATTACAGCTCAGCACTATAAAATGCAAAACCACTGGATAAAATTTTTAAAAATGTTTATATTTTTTGCAGCCCCTGTCGACAGTTGTGGTGGTGATCCCAATGCTGAGAGGAAAGATTGTGGAAATCCTTGTCCCAGAACCTGTGAGAATAGATACGAAGAAACAATAGCCTGTCCCTTTACTTGTATTCAGAATGGTTGCGATTGTAAGCTTGGATACGTGAGGGAAAATATAAATGGATCGTGCATTCTCCCAGAAGTCTGTCGTGAGTGTAGCTAAAAATTGCAATTTTATCGTTAAAGATATTCTAAATAAATAAGTCGTATTATAACAATACATATTAATAAGTGATTTTTTTTACATAAAGAATGACACTTGAATAATGATTTTTTTTTTTTCGGTTCAGTAGAGGTTTTAATACATATGATTTATTTTTTTTTCATATTTAAATCGTATTTCCTAAAATACTTTTTCCATTCTCAAATACAGAACATGCAGTATTTGAGCGCATTAATGGCATTTTCCAACAACCTAATTAAAAATCAATTCGTTGTGAAAGAAAAGTAGTTATTAATAAAGTAAGTAGTTATTAATAAAGTAAGTCCTTTTTGGCCCAGAGCTCTCAACGCCATTATTACAAAATAAAGATAATAGAGGCATAATTTTAATCAATCTAAAGGAGCCTTGTATGCTTTCATACTACTTTCATACTACTCAGCTTTCATACCTATAAAAACTGAGATTCCATAAAATCCCCCTTATCTGATGTCCAAGGACACCCTTGGAGGGTGAAATTCAAAAACATTGGACAACATCGAATATAAATATAATTTTTTGCAGCTCCTGAGGATAATTGTGATGGTGACCCCAATGCTGTTAGGAGCGAATGTGGAAATCCTTGTCCCAGAACCTGTGCAAACAAAGACGCAGGACCAATACCGTGTCCTTTTATTTGTATTCACAATGGCTGCGACTGTAAGCTTGGATATGTGAAAGAAAACATTAGTGGATTGTGTATTCCATCAGAAACTTGCCGTGAGTATAAATAGCCGTAATAAATGAGTCTCGTGGCCCATGAGCCCAGAAAAAAGCGATTATCAAAATGTACTATAGACTATCGTTGAGGTTTGGTTGTACTGTTGTGTCCCCCAGTGAACAATCCAAATCAGATGATCGGGAGTTTCAATGATACCTCGGTTCTTCAGGTTACGAGTTGCGTTTTTTATCATCTTATTTACAATGAATATTTAACTGAAATTATTTTATGAAATTAAAGTAGCATAGGGAGTGTGGCGAACCCATCGCTCAGGGAAACACAAACCTGCAATAGCCATCCCAAGCCAAGGTGTGAGCTACCGTGCTCAGGCTGAATGTCCTGGGGAACAGTGTCAAGAACGGTGCCTCCGAGAAACAAGGTCGCATCTCGGAGTATTTAGACCTTACTCCAACATTCGGGGCTCTGCTGGAGTGGACCTTCTATTTCCCTGGTCACTCGTGGGACAAAAAAATTGGACCATTCGAAAACTAGGGGCCTTTTGGGAACCTAGGAGTGCTGAGGCCACCTCTGTGGACTTTCTTCCTGGGGCCCTTAGGAGAAACCAAGAGGAGAAGCCGTGGAGAGGAGAGCTGAGGCCACCTCCATGAACCCTTCCCTTGTGGGGCCTTCACGGAACCAAGGGGAAGTGAAGTGGAGAGATGATGTCCTCTTCCCATGTGGGGCCTTCAGGGAACCATGTAGGAGTGGAGAAATGAGGCCATCTCCGTGAACTCTTTCTTATGGGGCCTTTAGGGAACCAAGGAAGAGTGAAGAGGAGAGATAAGTCCTCTTCCCTCCTGGGGCCCTCGGGGAGCCAAGGTGGAGTGGGCTCTTCTCTTGTGGGGCCTTTAGGGAACCAAGGGGAGGTGAACTCTCCGTCGTGGAACTAAGGAGTGGAGAGGAGAGATGAAGCCCTCTTCCCTCGTGGGGCCTTCAGGGAACCGCGGAGGAGTGAAGAGGAGAAATGAGACCTGGGAAGACATATTGTCGAACCAGAAGATATAGCTTCATTTCCAATGACAATCCTGGTGAACTTTGTAAAAGGGACTGGATTACTGTCAAAGGAATGAGGTAAAATGAGAGATAGCACAATGGGCCTACGGCCTAAGTGCTCACGGGAACTTTATTTATGTAAACCGTCTCCGCTCTTGAAAAAAAAATAAAAAAATAACTGAAATTAATATTCGTTCTCAAGGATGCTCTGTCTAATTCTGCGGCAGGGGAACTTATCACTAAGGGTGCCCACCTGTCAATCGGATATCATTGGCTATCTTCGTAACCGTTCGGGTATTAGACCCAAACGGACAACAGTTGATTCTCTTATGTAGTACAACTTTACTGACCTCTGTTGAGACACATAAAAACTGCATATAACTACCTTCACCAATGACATTTGTTGAAAGACATTAAAACTACAAACATATTCATATACACCACAAGGTTTGATATAAAATCATTCATAATTGGCGCTTGTAGATGGTGACACCCGCACCCATGTGAAAATCCATTTATAGGAGCAAAATGAAGAATGCATCCATGGACAGATAATTCTTATGAAATACTATATACTTGTATATATATTACACCTACAATATGCTAAACAATTATGCGGGATGAATTACTACATATATGAAGGATTTTAATGTAAACTACATAGAGTTAAAAATATAGACTAAGTCATTTTGCTGTCTGATGATTAATTAAATTAATGATTTAAAAATTAAAAACAAAAAATATATTATTCCATCACACAATATCACTGGGTAGTTGGGTACAGCCTTGCGAGTCACTTAATAAGGACTCTCTCGCATTGGAGCAGCATCCTTTCAGTCAAGACAGAGTTTGTTTCACGTGATCCATCGTGGCGTGTAACAGTGTGATCAGTGGCGACGTGTGTTAGATTTTTACTGTTTGTTTTCTCCAGAAAAAATTTCACTTCAAATGTGTTCAGAAGTTGCTGTTTAAAATCCTTCGGATATGTGCTGCCGCCCCTGCGTACATATCATATTTAAACCAACCCTAGCGAGATCATACGTGACGTCATCATTCTAGTTTCGACGCGTAAGAAGGAAGAGAATGAACGTCGATGACGTCAGAACGAACTCTCGGTGGAACTAGTTTATACTTCCACACCATTACTATTCTAAGTAAAAACCCATTATGGCATTAATAAATAAATAAAAAATCTAGTTATAATAATTCAACCAGACAGACCAACATCATTAACAATTCAAACCGCGTCTAAGTGGCGTCAGTAATTCAGGTCAAAACTTTAAACACACTCACATTACAAGATTTACTCAACCATTTCAGTGGAAAATCTATTAAATAATATTTATTTTGTAGCCCCTCCCGAAAGTTGTGACGGTGACCCCAATGCCGAGAGGAGAGATTGTGGAAATCCTTGTCCCAGAACCTGTGAGAACAAAGATGCAGGACCAATAGCCTGTCCTTTCATCTGTATTCCCAATGGCTGCGACTGCAAACCTGGATATGTGAAGGAAAATACCAATGGAACCTGTATTCTTTCGGATGACTGTCGTGAGTTTAGAACTCTCTTTAAGTTCTCATCCTTGGTTAATGTATTTTGTCAGAAGATTGCCGTGAGTGAAGAATTCTCTTATGTTCTCATCTTAATGTATTCTGCGGGAAAACTGCTGTGATTGTACAATTCTATTATTATGTGTTCCCATCTTTGGTAAGTAGTCATATCTGTTTTTTTCGGAAGTGTTCGTATTGACCACTGACCTGGGTACGTGGTCTCCAAAATGACCACTCGTTAAAGACGTTAAGGGCTATGTTTTCAGGCTAAAAAATTGGAAATAGTTTTCTGGAATGCCTTGCCTAGCCAATGCCAGCACTGCCTCTAAAATATTATATATAGAGGCATTGCTGAAAACCAGCTGTGTTTCGGGTCCTGAATGTACAGTTGAACCAAATACGATGTGAAAATATTTAACAAATTAAATTTTTTTATTTTTTATTATTATTAAAATGTTTTCTTATTATTATTACCACTATTTGATCTCAGAAGTTTCCTTTATAATAATATTTTCCTGTGCGCTTTTTTACTATCGACATCTCGAAGATTCCCTGATTTGACATTCGTAACACCGTATTTTTCAACCGATTGGATTACGACCCTATGGAATAATAAGATTCCATCTGCCGCTGTAATGTCATGCGATAATGGGTAAGTTTGACGGCCGGCGTAGTCCAGCGGTAAGGCTCTTGACTAGCATTCCGAAGGTCGCGGGATCGAATCCGGGCATGGCAAATAAATTTTATTTGATTAATTTGTGTTATTTCACAATTTATTCATTTAAAATAACATATAGTATATTTTCGGCACGTTCCAGAGTGGAAGATACTCTCAGTATCGCCTTGGTGTAAGACCACCATTCAGAATTAAAACGTTGCTTGAAATGGCTTTAGCCATTGCTATGGGTGGGAACGTTGGGCACCAGTGCTATGGTTGGCGCCAGTGCTATGGGCAGGAATGGCCCATACAGGTAACATGGAAGATCAGGTAGTCTCGAGGTCAAACGGTAGCCGTTTGGCTCGGGTCTTTCCATAACTAGCTCAGTTGGTAGGGAATGGAACTCCGACCTCCAGGGTCATAGGTTGGCAGGCAGTCTCATGCCCGACCAGGGGAGACAAAGGGGCAGTCATACGTCATCCAATGAAAAGGGTGATTCTTTTATACAAAGTTTAACGTGGAAGGGGACATGTGTTTATAACTGTTTACAAGTAATTAGTAATACTAGCATCCTGACTTAGCATACTATTACTCTCTCTCTCTGACGAAAATCGGGTTTAAGGGGCAAGAAGTTACATTAGCACATTAGTGGGGAAATAGAACAGGGCGGCCTAGTAGCGGAGGTCCAAGGGCAGCTGACGACTGCCATCTTTTGCACGGGGTCTTCGGCCAACACACGAAATGCAAGACAGTTTAGGACTTCACTATAAACTAGTACTCCAGGGTAGTTAAAAAACAACCCCGGGCCTTGTACATGAGTCGGCAGACGCGACCAAAACGGGCGGGGAGCAGGCCTCGGGGTTTTAGCACACGCGTGACCGGTCTAAGGCGTGAGTGAACAGTTTCTGGTGGGTCAGGCGGGGGAAAAGTGTTGTACGCACTGGCGGGGCTGGCGCACGTATACGAGACAGGTGGCGAATCTCTTACCCGTTTTTAGGACCGTGTAATATGTGCAACATAACACCGTTTGGTGAACAGATCTGAATAGCCAGGTACTTCCCAGCTTCCTCTTCCCCATCTCTTTCCCCTCCCCACTACCTTCATAACATACCCAAATTGGGGATGCCGTAGTCTCACTGGCTCTAGACGGGATGGAAGTCCTGTGCGGTATTCATATTAAAAAAAAAAAGCTACTTTAGATTTCCTTATCGCTTGACGTTGCCGCAACAGTAAGCTACTTAGCACGACAATAATAACCTACTTTAGAGTTCATTATCGCTTGACATTACCGCAATAGATGGAAACTTGTTATTCCAAAGAGTCGATTAAGTCCTCTATTTTTGAACTGTACCTATAAGATTCTATAATGGTTTTCTGCACTAATATTTATAAATAATATACAACTAATAACGAATGGAGCAATCTTTTGTCTGTCTTAAAACTTTACTCATTATTTTTCAGCTGAATATGGTTGTAATGGTGACCTCAATGCTGTGAGGAAAGATTGCGCAACTCCTTGCCCTATAACCTGTGCAAATAAAGATGAAGAAGACCCAATCATATGTCCCCCCTACTGCATTGAGAATGGTTGCGAGTGCAAACCTGGATATGTGTTGGATCATATTGA
This sequence comes from Glyphotaelius pellucidus, assembly GCA_936435175.1. Taxonomy (NCBI): domain Eukaryota; kingdom Metazoa; phylum Arthropoda; class Insecta; order Trichoptera; family Limnephilidae; genus Glyphotaelius; species Glyphotaelius pellucidus. Next base: position 30,909,820 of record OW386548.1, on the reverse strand, counting down.
TGGAAAATGTATTCTGCCTAGAAAATGCCGTAAGTGCAATACAAGTTTTTATCCACTGGAGCGACCACGTGAAATAAATATGTTTGTCTCGATTGCTCGAGATTTCCAGAAGATCATTTTTTAAATTTTTCGCTAACATCAAAAAAATCATACCTTCGAATTTTAACATGGAGACATAAAAACTTATTATAGTGCTATACAGCCAATAAATTAAACTGTTTTTTAGCGATTATCTCATATTTGTAGGATTTATAAAAAAAATATTAAAAAATTGTAAAGTTTATAACCACTCAAATTCTGCATGTTTGTTACTATGAAACTCCATGAGAGGTACTTATTCGAGTTGAAATAGAATATTTTCGATTTCTGTATATTGTCTGTGGTAAACTTGATAATGAAAGGTGCATATCTATGGATAAGGGACTTAATTTTAACCGTAAACAGCTGATCAGAAATTCTGCGTGAAAAAAAATAAATGTTTTACAAATGGTAGGAAAATGTGGTCCAATTTTGGACCGCTATCAATCGCAGAAAAATAAAAGTGGTCCATTTTTAGACCATAATCGCTCCATTGGATAATAATTGATACAAATTATATTATATATAACAATTTTGAGTTTTGTGTTTCAGCCAAGCACCATTGCGGGCCTAACCAAGTGTACAGTGACTGCAAGAACCCGTGCCCCCAGACCTGTGACATGGTGGTCTCTCACGCCCCCCCGCTGATATGCCCAACCAACCATCCCTGCCCCGAGGGTTGCAATTGCGTGGCTGGGTATGTCAAGAATAAGTGTGGCGCCTGTGTGACCCCGGCAGAATGTCGTGAGTAGAGTAATTCTAGTGACCAGCTCAGACTAAGCCAAAGTCAAGTCAGCCTCTAGAAGCTGGGTGTACTGTACAGGGTCCGCAGATACTGCAGATAGTGCACAGCTGTGGGCCTTATACAAATCGAAATGCGTCCCACTGTTGAATTTGACAGCCCTTGACTCTGAGCAGAAATGGATAATCTGTTTGATGGCAATCTTTAGAGCACAGGCATCAAGTGGGAATGCTATCCTTGTTCTACCAGTATTTCAATGAAAAGAACCAGCGTTTCCTTCGGCACCGGTGCATGGTCGGGAAAGACGCCAAACGCGTGCCCAACATTTAAATAAATTTGACACATTTGTCTTATGATAATGGGTCGTTTCTACTACTCTTCAAGACCCATGTTCACTCCTCCATCTCCTCTTAACTCGTCTAATCACAGGAGACCCAAATTATCCCAAAACATCATACGCTGTTATAATAACAGGAGACCCAAATTGTCCCAGAGTGACCGTGCATTATTAAAAGTTAGGACTCCCCTTTCATACACAAATAAATGATTCTAATGGAAGAGTAGAAAAAAATCTAAAATGTAAAATTATAATTATGTATCCTGTAAAACACATTGTTAAAAAAAAATAATAATAATAGTAATCGGTCTCCTCTTTGTGCGGTGCTTCGTAGCCTCCCCACTCTTGTCTGCTTTAGTTTTCTAAAGGTTTCACTTCTACCGCATGTGAACTGCATATTGTATTTTTTATTCTATGATTATGTTTTCATTTTATTTTAGCTTGTCCCGATCCAAATGCCGAAGTAGTGGAATGCCCGGATCCCTGCCCTCGCACCTGTGATAACTTGACCACATACCGCAAAACTCCATGTCTAAAGTTGTGCTTTTTAATGGGATGTGCTTGTAAAAAGGGATTTGTCTACAACAAGCATCGTAAATGTATCAAACCTGAGAAATGTCGTAAGTACCAAGTTTATAATAAATACCTGTATTGATAAAACAATTATATATCTATTTATCGGCGACTTTATAAAGTCAATTGCAAGACTTTATATCCGGAGCAAACAATCTCTGTCTGAATGTTCGTTTCGATTAAATTTAGAGGTTTCAAAATATATATAATGAAAAATTTAAATGTAGTACTGTCCCACGTGAACGCTATACTCTCATAATATATTATTTGAGCTTTGCTTTTTATTTTTTTATTCTTCATTATAAGCACTAAACGTCAGCAGGTCAATTTCACATTATTAATTGTAACACTAAAGCAAACATATAACGAGAAACCACGATATAGAAAATAGATATAGAAGAATAATATTTCAAGTGATTAACAATTTACACAAAACCTTTACAAATTGTATATTTAATTATTTATTTTATCAGGTTCTCCATAAAACAGTTGTACACCAGAATATTATGGAGAAGATTACAAAATTTAAAGAAAAAAGTGTATGGGGGCAGTTTCACTATCTTGTGACATATGTCAGAAGATAGTTACTGAATTCTCTGTAGATTACATTGAATACAGATTCATTTAGCAGTTGAATTGCTCTGCTTAATGGCAAATTTTGATAGGAAGAAGTTCTCGCTTTTGGAGCATAAAAAAGTGCGTGGGATCTCCCACGAATGTACGCGTAGGTACATATAGGATAATTTCCTTCAACATGGGCGGATTCAGTACAATGCCGGAAATAAGCTTAAAAAAGTGCTTACCCAAAAATATCTAAACCTTCCGCATGAATCACTCTATCTATTGGTGAAAATCGCATGAAAATCCGTTCAGTAGTTTTGAGTTTATCGCGAACAGACAGACGCGGCGGAGAACTTCAATTTATAATATGCAGAGATAGTAAGAATAAAATCATAGAGAGCATACAGGAAAAAATTTCTAGGTATTTTATTAAATTTACGGAGAATTATTTTTTTTTTTTTCTAAAGCCTATTTCTAACTTAACATCGTTCGCCATGCTTTCCCAATGGGATAAACAAAACAAAACTATAAAAAATATATTGTCCCAAACACATACGCAGATAAAGATAATTACACATTGGGCCCATGTACGCAACGTGTGCAATACTGCGTTCCCAGATCAACGTGCACACTCGTCCTACGCACGCAATGAAAATTTTAATCGTAGTATCACGATATTCTATTGATTTTACGTTACAACACTCGTAACATCTTACAAAATCCACCAGCTGTTTATCTGCCATTTTAGCAATGAAACGAGCAAGAAATATTAGTAAACGCTCAAGTTTATTAGTTTACCTCGGAGAAGTCAAATTCTTTCAAATTTTTTTAACAATATTTTATCATTTCATTGAAATTCGTTCGCTTTAGGGTCGCCCCGCCCCTCAGCTTCCTGCGTGCGCTGCACACACTACACCTATGAGCATGATGGCCCTGGGTTCTTTTGTGAACAGTTTTCCTAATTACAATTTTTAATCTTTTTAGCGAAACCGTCCACGGACCCACACAAGAAGTTGAAAACTAAAAAACCTATTCAGATTCATATCCACAATTAACGCATTGTTTGATTCGCTAAGCTAATATCTACGTATATAAATTATATTCTGGTAATTTAATATAATTGGAAATAAAAAATATTTATTTTAAAATGTCAAATCAATTTTAAAAGTAACGCAATCCTATAAAAAAAACTTATAATCTTGATACATAGGCAAACATATTTGGAAATATAATTATATATGAATTTGATATTAAATACATACATTTGAAAATATGTACCGTTTTTTCTTTGTTTACTTCTAACTCCAAAGCGTCGCCTAATAGATTTGATATCTCCAAAGTGTCGGCTGACAGATTTGATAACCCCTGAATGTCGACTGACAGATTTTGGACTATACGCTGAAATATTTGATAACTCCAGGTCCAGAACTTAGTTCTAGTGTGTTGGCTGAACAATTTGATAACTTCAAACTGATGGCTGACAGATTTGATAACCTCCAGAGTGTCGAATGACAGATTTGATAATCCAGAGTATATTTTTATTTCTAGTTTGATCAAATTTCTGTCATTGACCAAATATAATATCGTAGATCAATCCATCTATCAATCAGTCAGTCAGCAAACCGGTTTTGTATGTACAATAATGTAAAATTAAAAAAAAATGGACTTAATAATTTAAACGAATGTATTTATTTTTTCCAAATAAAATAACAAAATGACAACCAAAAATCTACATAATATCTGTGAAAGAGATCAAATTAAATTTGTATTCAGAGATTGCTTCACTCAGTTATAAACCTGGCTTCACCCGTCATAGACTCGGTCTCCAAATTAAGAAGATAGTCAAAGGATGAGAATTCTCCAATGGAGTCTGAAGCTACATCGCTTCCTCGCACTAGGTCTGCCGAGGGTATGGCCATGATGGCTGCCTGGATTCCTGTCTGAATTTGTTCTGGAATGAAAGAATATAAAAATAGTAATTTAAAGTTTTGCTATATCCCAAAAGATGGCAATTGAGCACTTGCATACTGCTTACTGACAACGTTTGCAGGGACTCTGGAGGTCTTAATCGTTGAAAATAAATAAATGTAGCTTCATTTAACAAAAAAATTAGAATCTTGCGAGAGCCTTCAGGAGTAACCATCTGTTACTTATACCAGGGCGGGTGAGTGGTGGATAACCACCAAAGTTGAGCACGATATCAGAAGAATACCATCTATCGTTGTTCGTGTCTTAGGTACGAATGGTTACAATGACTGCCGAAGGCATGGACAAGTTGGGCGGGCACCTCCAGTCCGCCCGCGGAAGCAGCAGAACTACTTAGAGCCTAGTTTAGTAAGGATGTCTATCCAGTTTAATTTTCATTGTAAATATTTACAATAACTAAATCAGACGAACCTCAAACTTATTTGGAAGATACCCAACCCATCTTAAGTTGTATTAATGTTGGAAATAAAGAGACATAACAGTTGTCTTACAATATTATATTACGAAACTCAACAATTAGGTTATGATATTCCGCAATAATATTATAACGAAATGTTGTTTTTCTTTACATTAGCTCCACACAGGATTCCCTGAGGAAAACAATTTCCCTCGGGGCCTATGTCATCCTTGGGGATGCTGCTTGGGGGGTCTTTTTAGGGAAAAGAAGGAGAGGAAGTTCTGGGAAGGAAAAAGATATGAGGGGTGGGTAGTAATCTGGGGGTCAATGTATCCGGGAGTGATAGACATATGAATCCATACCTCCTGCAGTGCAAGGCGATGGGTCTGGCTGAGAGGTGTAGGTTAGATCTCCCTCAACTGTCTCTCCCAATCCGGACAAACACATTCGCCATCGAGACCGAGACAAATCTCACCCCATGAACCCGGGCACCCCGGCTTAGTCACCAAACGTAGCGAACCACTTGGGGTGATCTATGGCACCTATCGGCAATGAGTTCACAATATACCAACTTACCGACAGTTCCAGAAGCGTCAACGACAACCGCTGTGTCTCCACAATATTTCTTCAAATTATATTCCTGACGAAAGTATTCTTCAACCTTTAAATAATAATTATTACATTTCACACATTTTTCGAAACCTTCAAATTGAGAAAATAAAATCTATGATCTTTTCACATACATTTACATAATACCCAGTTTTCCCGCTCAGAATCACTGCAAAGCAGTGGACTTTGAAATTCTCCTTATGAGGGTAATAATACTGAGTTGATCAATCAAATGTTGGGTTTTTTCAAAGATATTTAAATATAAGAGTTATGCTATCGGCAGTTTTTACTAGGACTCTGTTTCCTGGTGTCCCCGAGATTGTTAACCAATAATAGTGCACACCTTAAAAAAATCAACTAAATTCCGTATTCAAACTAGGACCATTAGACCGTAGTCCGCCAACAGTCGCTCGGCCATCATAGCATATCTCTTGTATTTCAATATCTTTGGGTTTTTTCATCCTTGGGCTGTGGTTTATTCACATTTATAGTTAACTAAAACTTTGTAAAACCATCCTTTCATTTAAAATTAGGTATTATTTAGTTAGTAGATATAAAATACAATTGAAAATACATCTGCAAGATCACTTTGTGCATGCCCCTCTCAATGCAACCTAATCTAAAATATTAAACAAATGGATTTTGAGGTTAGATTTAAATTAGAGCGAATACCTCGTTGAGTTTGCACCTTGTCCCAACCTCAGAATACTGAAACAGTCCCTTCAGGTCATGTTCTATGATATTCTTCTTGCACTGTTGCTCCGACAATGTCAAAAAAACTACCCTACAAACAACAACAGAAACAACAAATCCGTTGAGCGCTTTCATTATTACGGTGATGATCCACGATTACAGTACTGTGACGGCATAAAAAAGGCAATAAACATACGTTCCTTATCACAATAATGCTGCAGCTCTTTCAAAAGATGAGATACACAACGTACATAGGTTTGTTACCTCCAAAGGAAAAAGTGATAATAAGGAACTCCGGTGAAAAATATTATGGCTTTAAAAAAATATCTTCATATAGACCAATATACGCTGATTCTGAATATATAAGTTTTATTGCATAATATTTAACGTAGAGTTTTTAAAAAATTATCAAAAAGTCCATTTTAAAACGTGTCATTAAAACACCCTGTCAAGTTGGTATTGCTGGATTTTGGCGGCGTGACGTCACCGCGCCGCGTCACCTGGGTCAAAGTTGTATAGAAATCAATAAATGTAAGGCGCAAGCCGTTCGACATTCCGTGTAATTGGTTTATAGAGATTTGGACATATAATAGTTTTTGTTTTTATTGAAACATTTAGGCCTAAATAATTCAGTATCAAAAATAAAGTATCTCTATTAGTTTATCTTTGTTATTTAAAATATTCAAAAACTCTAACTGTACAAAACACGATCATAATGCCCAGTAAAATGCTCCAATGCTGAAATTCAAAATGGCGGGCGACGATCAGCTGTTTCCAATTGCCTACTAAATTCATACTTCGGTTGGTCATGATGACGTCACACTAGATTCGGTGGTTTTCGGGGGATCTTGAAAAATTAAAACTTTGACATTTATTTTAACAATTAAAACTAACTATAAAAATAAAAATAAATATGCAGTTATTTAAGTTAGAAGGTCATTATTCATAAAAAAAAAATAAAAAAATTGGACTGGAGTTCTCTGTTTTCTTGCATCTCTCTAACCACTGCATTGTGACGTCTCCGTAGACCTCTATAATACTACTAGCCATGACGATAATTTTGAAAGTATGGAATATAGTTACAAGGATAATATTGAAGTGTGAGTGAATTCCTAAAATTAAAAAAAAACAGCAAATTTCAATGCGCTGATGGTTTTGCTTTTGTTCTTAAACATATAATGCTGCAGCTCTTTCTTACACCTTCGTCTGTACCCTCCAAAGGAAACATGCAATCATTATCATACATCTCCCACACACATACAAAGAAAATGAAATTTCATACTCGTCGCTGTAACTGAGCCGAAAAAAGTAGTACTATGGACGAAACACTGTATTTTGTGTGCTTCATCTTTTGTTTCACCATTATTTAACGTGTAAAAAAGAGCTGCAGCATTATAGCGATAAGGAACATACGTTTATTGCTTTTTTTTGCCATCACAGCACTGTAAACGTGGATCTTCACGGTAATAATTCACTCATTGAGAATCACATCAAAACCTCAAAAAAACTTAATAAAACTCATCTACTTCTTCAAAAAATTACAACATACATATCTGGTCAACTGAGGATATAAAGAGAGAATATTACCTCACATAATCATAAAACCAGAACAAAGCAAATAGACAAACTAAATTATACCTAGTGTAATACTATATTTGAACAAAGAAGCTCTGAATTTTTAGCACTAAAGTTTTAAAACAGACTCCCATTCAGCATCAAACAAATTAAAACAAACTACTACATAAAATATTCTAAATCTCTTTTACGTATACATTTCATAAATGTATATCTTCTTCAATGTCAAAATTACAATACAATAATTAAATTAAAAATTAATCTTTTTATCTTATTCAGCAAAGTGGGCCGCCAAAATTCATAATTGTGCCGTACGCGAAGAGCTAAATATGGTAACTAGCCTGTTTGGTGGTGTATCCATATGGTCCAGGACTTCAAACTCCATCAAATTCCTCGGGAAGTGAGTGAGGATCCAACCCTGTTCCAGACAATCCTAAAACAAACACAAATAACCTTTAACAAGAAAATACATTAACTCCTCAGGCTTCGGACATATTTTGTCAAAAGGTCAAAAAATTTCCGCTTTGCAATAAAAGCCAAATAAATGGAATATTTCTGGACGTATCCGAAAACTAAAAATTCTTTTTGAAAGGTGATGAATTACGCTGAAAAAATTATAATTTGAAATGCAAATATAATTTTTGAAAACAAACATAAAAAAAGTTTTAAAAATGGCTCAACATTCGTTTTTTCTAATTAAAATTACTGATAAAGAAAAAAAAACACATATTTTATTAGACAAATGTATTATAAACATTATCAACACTTAAATTTTTTGTTCCATGCGAAAATAATAAAAAAAATTCCAAAATTTCAAAGCTTTTTCCCAAATTGCGGTCCGTAACATTAATTTTATAAAGATTGTACATTTTATGTTTTGTGGTTAATTTTTAGATTTTAATATTTTCTCTTTCTAATACCGTTTAGATCATATTTCTCTAAGTCATTTAGAGTGATAAAAAATTGGTTAAATAGGTTTCGTTAGGTAAGAGTTATTGGCTAATTTCAAATTATTTTTTTCATAGCTTTTAATGACTTTTCAAGGAGGTGTTGAGTTGACTTTATTCTCAGTTGGCATGGAACCGTTCAAGGGATAAGGTTAGACTTGAGAACTAGCACAGTGGGCCTAAAGCCTGAGTGCCTTTGAGAGCTATGTGGACTGTGTCCTTATCAATGAACACCGTACCAACGGCACATAATATTTTGTTCAGATGTCGAGGGGAGGAGACATATCTTTCAAATCTAAAATATCATCAAAATCAGTAGTACAAATGCTCAACGTTTTGGCTCGATCAAACGTGTTGAAACTATGCTCGTCGTTGCATCCACATGCTCGACACAAGACGCCATAGATATGCCACCAAGACAGATTGTAAATTCAGGCAGGATGAAAATTTCTGTCAAACGACGAACAAGAATTACAGTCTTTGAATCTTTTTCGCATCGGGCCATTGGCTCGATATCGAACAAAAAGCATTGAGCGAGATAGTACACACGTTGAGACATGTTCCATTAGTGTAAAACCATCGAGCATGGTTAATTAGCTTTAGACTGAAAGAATTGGAGAGCGGAATAATATGGAAAGCGGAGAGGTACTTGTCCTTTTCTATAAAACCATCACAATTTAGATTTAGTGAGCGCATAAAGAATTACAGTTATTTATCTCAAAATTAATAAAATATTTAGTTTTAACCACTTTTATCATTAGAAAAACCATTATTTTGAGTTATTTATGATCAGTTATAGTCAGTTATAGATGTGGATGTGTTATTTGAGCACTATTATTACACCAAGAATGATCATTTAAAATATCTGAGACAAGATGATAAAATGTTCTGTTCGAAGGTGACATCACCCAAACTTGCGAACGCAGCCTGAAGGTTAAACAATAAAAGTGGTTATTAATTTTAAATTAAAATGGTGCCATAAAATAAGTTTGTTGTTTTTGAAAAAGTTATCTACTTATTAGCTTTAAGTTAAGAGGTAGACCTTTTGATACAGCCTCCGTTGCAGGATCTCCACAATGTCAGCATAGGTCGTCTTACAGGCCTGAATCTTCCTGCCAATGGCATCAGTCCGCAGGCTGGCTTGGCGGTAAAGGTATACGAAGTTCACTGCGGAAGTAAATTGACATAGTATTACTTTATAGCAATCAGCCTTCGCTACGTCACGCTGTGGATCGCACCCGAAATGTATCGATGTATCCAGAAGCGGCGCCTGTGTTAAAATATACGTAATCGAAGTTCCTAGAGCTCCCGTCAGCCGTCTGGCACAGACGGCAAGCAACTGAGCAGTAGGTACCAAGTCCATCGGAACAGAGCCGCGGACCTACCTACCTGACAAGTAATATCATCTGCCACCTCCGCGAAAGTACCTGCATTACTCGCGCACCTAGGAACACGGTGACGAGAACATTCGGGAGTCTTCCCGTTTGGCGTCGTGCCCCGATTTCACGGCGTTCCAGAACATTACTGGTTTCGTCGCCCATGCTATAAAAGCGGACGCAATCTCGAGCGAGTCAGTGTTCTTTCAACTCACCGAAGCAGTCGCCTCTACTATCCGCAATTAACCTTGACCCAGTGTTTACTACGCAGTACTATTTTTATCGTAAGACCGTAGCGCGGACCGTGTTTGTGTGTAAACAATAATTATAATTCGTAGGAACTCATTAAAGGTTTTTTTATCACGCAACCTTGTTGTTCTTTACTTAACAACCACCAGCCTACACCGAGTACCTACAACTTTATGCGATGGTAGTTTGCATACAGTCGCAAAATCTGAATGATGAAAGAGAGAACATGTTCCAGGGTTCAAGCTGCCGTAACAAAATGGGATCAAATAGGAAGCCCAACAAACGGTTCAAACTCCTGCCACTCTTCTCAGAAAAAATTGAATTGAGGTGGTTAGATCATGTATTGAATGCTAGAAGATTGAATTTCACAGAAAATGAAAAACAGAGTGCTATTCTAAAGGGAAGATGTCCAGTGGGTTGCCTCAGATGTTGGAGCTCCAGAAGCTGTGTGACGAGGGCCTGCGTCTGCTATGAACAGAGGGTGCTAAAGTAGCGGAGGACAGGGACACCTGGGGAGGCCTAGTCAACGCGATGAATCCCTAAGCCAAATAAGACAAGAGGAAGAAGATTATGTACGAATATGAGCAGTTTTCATCCATTAACCCCTAGTGTGCCAAAACATACACCATGGATTCGCTAGTACACATTATCTGGTAAGACGGTATAATTTACAAAAACCAAATTTTGCAAAAAAACAAGTTATTACGAAATCAGCGATTTGCATACTAGGGAGTACTAGGTAGGGAGGGAGAAGGCATTCCAAGTATTAAACAACTATAAGTAGCTTTTCAGTCTCGTAGCGCAACTGTTCAAAGAGTATTTCGGTTTACCGTGAACCAAATGGAACAGCTCTGCGACGGCCCTGGCCTGCATGTGCCTGCCGCAGCCACTGGGACCTAGCAATGCAACGCGGTACACGCAGGGCATACCCGAGGGACGTCGCTTCTTCACCGCCTCGCAGCACACTGACTCCAGGTCGCACAGCTTTGTCTCCTCCAAATTGATTTCCTGCAATGCAAACCATGAAATTGACATCTTCGATATATTCTCTGACGTCAGAAGACATAGATGCCCTAACACAAAATCTGGATATTGCTGAAGGCAAACCACGTAACAATCTTTGAGGTGCGAGTATTAAATAAACTATCATTCGTACATTGACCGCCGACGAAAGCACATTGAAAAAACCAGACCCTTGGAAGAAAAACAAAGTGCACTAAAGTAAGGTAATGGTTTGCAAAGCAATCCATTTATGCGCAAGGTCTGAATGTTTGTTTCTAATTGGACCGTCAGGCGTTAACAGTTCAGAAATATTTCACATGTTTGTTTACTTAAATTATAAAACAAAATGTCTAATTCGATTTTGCAAACAAGCAGGACTTTTTTACCTGATTTGGAACTCACAGGTGTGGTAATTAATTACGCAGCAAGCAATTCTCATGCCATCGTAAATAAGACTACTTATTCATAAGCAAATTTTATTTTTGAAGCCTAAAATCGCCATACAACAGTGCTAGTTGCCTGCAGAATGATGGATTCATTTATTGACAAATCACTGAAAGGGATATGCTCACACCACTTTCCCCGGTCCGCGCAACTTAGTTTTTCCCCCTTGCTCTTATGGGCAGCTCTTCTTATAGACTCTGAAGTTAAAAAAATAGACGTGCCCTAACTATTATTTTATTTTAATTATCTAACTCCAGTGTGACATGCATCGATATAATATGGAGTGATACTCGTGAGTCGCCAACTCTCAGAGCCCTAATGTGCGTGCACGCTCATATGCGTTAAACTAATAGAGTTGCCCTAAAGTATAATCTGCACTCCATTCCAAGAAGTAGGAGGCAAAGTATGTATCACATAGTTTGGGTTCCAGGCATCGTCTAGCTTTAAGTGTCGTCGGCCAGCTCGCACCCCATATTCTGCACGGTTCCATGCCAACTCGGAATGGAACCAACTCAGAACCATCTCAGATAAGTCATTTAGAGTGATAAAAAAATAATTTTAAATTAGCCGATAACCCTAACCTAACTTAACCTATTTAACCAATTTTTCATTTATATTTTTTTATCACTCTAAATGACTTATCTGAGACGGTTCTGAGTTGGTTTCATTCCTAGTAGGCCGGTCACCATTCTGCACAGTGTTCGTGAATGTCTTACCCATATTATCTTGATGTAATTACCTCTCCCTGAGTATGGCCTGCTAGGCTTCTTAGTGGCCCACCCTCGGAGCACCCTTGTTGCAAATGTATATCTTATGATAACTAGGTGTAATTCTCTCACCCGAGTGTGGCATGATAGATCCTGCCCAACTCGTGAGTGGCTAACTCTCGGAGTTCAACTAAATGCTAATGTCTTACAATAACTTGATTTAATTTTCTCACCCTGAGTGTGAGTGACTGGCTGATGAGTGGCCGACTCTTGTAGTCCTAATGTAAATGCAGGTCTTACAATAACTTGGTATAATTTTCTAACCCCAAGTGAGGTGTGATAGACCCTGCTCAGCTCATGAGTGGCTGGCTCTCGTATTCTATTGTAAATGCAGATCTTTAATAACTTAGTATAACTCTCACCCTGAGCCAGTGGCGTAGCATGCCTTGGAGGGGGCCTGTATCAAAATTAGTTGGGGGGCCCAAATGAAGCTTAAAGATTTCTCACAAAAGAAACAAAAGCCCGGAGGCCCCGTAACATTAATACGGCTGATACGGCGGTAGTACGCCCCTGCCCTGAGCGAGGCATGATAGAACCTGCTCAACTCATGGAGTGGCTAATTCTCATCCTGTATATACACGAATATCTTACAATAACTTGATGTAATTCTCTCACCCTGAGTGTGGCGCGATAGATTCTGCTCAGCTCCTGAGTGGCCGACCCTCTGAGCTGCGGCTGTACTGTCTTATCTGCAGCAGACACGATGTGAAGAGAGCAGGTTGGCAGGATGCCAGCCCTCTGGGCGCTGAAGGCTTCCTCAGAGGTGGCCGGGTAGTCTGTACGCATAAATAATACTGGAGTTACTTTAAGAAATTTATCTAATTGAGCATCATAATTAATACACTGGCTATGGTGCCAGTGAGGAGCAGAGTCTAGTCTAGTATTGTTGTTGAATAGAATCACTTTTGATATCGATTTAATGGAGTGAACATAAAAAAATCTAAGAACGTAAAATACTTTCGGCACATCATTACTGAAGACCTCTCGGATGTTGGTGATATTGAACGACAAAGGAGAAGTATCCGTATTTGTACTGTCTAATCTAATATGATTGCCCTAAGATTCTTCCAAAGCAGCAATAATGTGAAGAAAAAAACATTGTTCAATGCATTTTGTACTAACCTATTTACATTGTGCCACTACCTAATCAGATCATGGAATGACTCCGCCTAATGCCTGCAGAATTATATTTGGATACAGACAACATGGTGGTGAACGCAGCCTTCCAGCACCAAACGCCATTCCTGAGTGAGCACTGGGCCCGAGCTCACTCAAGACCACACCTTACATAGTTGAGTATTTAGCCCAGTCAATGAACGCATTGAACTGGAACATGCTAGAGGAAAGCTGAATTTTTGCAGGTGAATAGTACTTTTTATGTGGAGTATTTTCCAAAAAAGTCCCTACCCCTCCCCCGCTTGCTTCCTCCCCTGTCCCCTCTCAAACTTTGCAAATTTAGAGTTCTACGAAATCCATTATATCTCTTAAACTATTATATGCATCTGAAAAAAAATTTCTCCGTTAAACTTCTTAAAAAGCTGTCTAATAATAAGTTATATATTTGTTTTTGTTATCTATTACGGTTTGGCAAATAATAATGACATTGTCGCAAAAATAATTTTTTTTTTCGTAAAATTTTGATTTAAAGGTGAATATTTTTTTTATCTGGCCTGACACGCAAAAATATTTCATATAATTTATTTGCCAAATTTATTAAGCTTTAAAACGATGTATAATATTGCTTACCTTTATTCTTAATACTGGTCAAAATCCGATTCGATAGCGGGGCGGCACGGCGTGCTTGGCGGTCGGGCCCAGCCCGCTGTGCTTGCAGATGACCGATTTGAGCTTAGGTAGGTATTTATAGTTTTAAATTGAAAGTACTTTTTAATAGTACTACTTTTAGAGTACTTTTTAATTGATTCACGATATAAAAACGCTTTAACACTAAACTGTATAGTAATAGTAGTAATGGAGGCTTTCTTACCTTTCTTTAAAAAAATGTCTTCAAATAAAGGTGGATGCGAAGCTAGTTCAAACTCAAAGTAGGATTTGAGCTTTGCAGGACTGTCACATACGCATAATATTCTATTGAATATTTTAGGGTTGATTATAAATTCTTTGTTTCTAACTTTGTTAGATTTATTACTGGCTTGAGTATCAATCATATCCGATCTGTGTAGTTTTACTTCTGAAAAACTTTGCCTTGCCATTTTCTTCATAGCTTTGAACCCTACCTCATAAGCATCGTCATATGTTTTAGTTGAGTCTGATACTAATCTCGAAGAAATGCAAATTAATTCACCAGACTTTCGAGCAAAAGTATTGTGTGTCACCAATATGAATTTTGTTAAGTCTTGGTTATCCCGTAACTGACTCTCCCTAAGCTCAACATGCTGCTCACTTTTCTTGTAACTTAAACCCAAGAAACTATGAAAAGCTTCACTGATTGAAAGGAATAATGGAGCTCCTAATATCCATTTACTGAGAAATCCCACACCCTTGCGTAAGTGCTCCTACTGTTTTTAATGATTTCATCGATTTTATCAAGGATTGTTCATGTCAATGCACGTATCAGTCCAAACTCCTGAGCAAAACATATTGTTAAGTAAAAACATATTGTAAATTTTGCTGTCCGACTTGTCGCTTTGATTGTGTTTTAAGTGTCGGTGAAATGTTTAAGATTTATTGCAACTGTTTCGTCTTCACAAGCTAATTCATGTGACATCTTCTTGTTCACAATATTTCTTTTATTTCACGAGTAAAAAGTGTATCATGAGAGTCATTGCAAATTATTTTGACGATTGCAGCACCTGTAAGAACATAGGCTCTTACAGCTCTTGCATAAGCGTGTTCTTTTATCATGTGTATCACTGTGGGACCTCCGTACACAGTTTTCCATAAATCTTCGAACCCACTTTCTTCCGTGATCCAATACATCCCAAATATGATATTTACACATGAAACTTCCTAGTCGTACAATAATTTTTGAAATTTCAGATGATCCACCAGCCCCCGCTACCATTCAATAGGTTTGAGAAAAAGCGGTTGGTCGAAGTTACAATGTCACACAATCGTTCATAAACCCGTTCCAGCTAACTTTTGAATGCACAATGCTAATTTTATGTCACTTGACCACAAAAAAATTGGTTGGAGATACAAAAGATAATGAATCGGCATGCTCTTTTCTGAAAGATATACATTCACTGAGATGGTTACATCTTTCAAGCCGCTCTTTTTTCTCTTCGCGTAACAAGGTTGAAGGATATTTTCTTGATTAACGAAATTTCCATTTCATCACTGAAGACGAAGTACATCTAGACTTATAAAATTAGAGGCTGGATTGATGCACATTGCACTTTATTCTTCCCACGGCATGAAATGTGCTTAGGCCATCAAATGTTTTTATATTAACGTCGGCATTTTCGAACACAAATTGTGTGAATGTATCATCTTCGATTGTAGGAGGCCCAGCTCTTATTACAGATCTTTGGTATCTGTCACCTTCACGACACGACGAACAATGACGACAACACTTCTATTAAATTCTTAGATCCGTACATTCTCTGTAGAAAACACAAACTTGTCTGAATTGATGACAAAAAGAACTTGGCCTTGCAGATGCTATTATGGCGTGGTTAATTACTAAACGTCTTCTCGTAACATCAGGTCCATTATCATACAATCTCTTCTTGGTTACAGTTAACGTGAACAGATTCAGAGTTTCAGGAACTAAATCATCACCCCCACGACTGATTTCCGGAACATCAGGATAGCTTTCACAATCATGTGGCATTTTTTAAAATATCTTTTCTGATTATTTCTGCGGCAGCAAGTATACAATTCTTAAACATTCCAGATTTGCATTCTTTTCTTTGTTTCTGTACCAGTCGCCTAGTATCTTATAACTTGAATGAGACATGCACATGACAGTTTTTCTGCCAAAAATACACGTATACATAAAATCTTGAAAATAGTCAATTACTTGTTTTTTAGGAAATGTATATGAGTACGGAAGATCACTGCCATAAATGTCTTTTACTATTTTCCCTAATTTCTCTAATATAAACTGACATTCGTCAGTATTTTCTAAAAAACTACAGAGTTTAAGAAAATTTTTAACTGAATTATCATATTTAGGTGTTCCTATATACTGAGTTGGTTTACTTTTACAGAACTTCTTGTAGCAAATGCCATGATAGCGAGCTTCTGCTACGACCAAATGAAACACACCTAAAAGTTTAGATTTTATTTTTGCACCCCATTTGTCATCTATTATATTACAATGTTTCCCCTATTTCTGGTCTTAACACCAAATGTATTTGTTAACGATATTTATGAGATAGTTTAAGATCAAACGCTGTTTTTTATTATCACAAATAATACTCACAAATAGTTCTCCGTGAAATTAAATGTATTTTCTAAATGCCTTAGGAATGGCTGAGGTGTACCTACTGGTCAATAGGCTACAATTAACATTTGTGAAAGCTTTAATACTGCTAGGCTTATTATACATTTTTCTACAATCTACGTGCACAGTTGGTTACGCTACCTAAAGTGGTTATTTTAACATAATTATTATCTCTTTCAATACTAGCGTTAATTAGCATTTGTAACCCTTTCTTTACTTTAACAAAATTTCCTGGAAGGTATTTTTTACATAAAATACACAATAAG
Source organism: Glyphotaelius pellucidus (assembly GCA_936435175.1). NCBI lineage: Eukaryota > Metazoa > Arthropoda > Insecta > Trichoptera > Limnephilidae > Glyphotaelius > Glyphotaelius pellucidus. The sequence goes on along the minus strand of OW386548.1, from coordinate 30,892,807 downwards.
TTCTCTTCAGACATTTTCAGTGTTTTTTTTTATTTATTAATTGTTAATTAATTTTTTCTCAATATTTTAGCCTGATGAAGGAGGGAAAATGCACAAAAAACTTGATACACGGCTTGGCGCAACCACGTCAAAATATAACCACAAAACCGACACACACCTTAACCTTAAGACATATCTTTTTTTTAACATATGAGATCAAACTGACCATATTTATTTATTTTTTCGTTTGTTTCAACTTGATAAAACAGTCAGTAGCGACGCGACAAGAACTACATGTCGCTTGGCCTCGCCACTCCGTGTTACGGCCAGCCCGCGCACGCCGTTGCGTTTGTCCACTATTTTCGATAGAAATAAAAGATGTAAGTAAACATTGTTATGCATGGTTTTAAAGCTTATTAAATTTGACAACTTATTTGTTAAAAGTATTTTTTCATATTTTCTCAGACAAAAAAAATATTCAACTTCAAAAAATATTTTTGCAAAAAAAAATTTTTTTTTAACAACAATCTCATTATTATTGGCCAAACTAATGCCGATATTAAAAAAAGTTTTATTATAGAATTTTTAGGCAGTTTTATAAGAAATTCAACGACGAAATTTTTTTTCTGATAAATCTTTTAGTTTACGAGATATAATCGCTTTAGTAGAACCCCACATTTTAATGTTTGGGAGGGCACAGGGGAGGAAGCAAGCGGGGGAGGGGTAGGGACTTTTTTGGAAAATACTCCACATAAGATGTACTGTCTACCTGCAAAAATTCAGCTCTCCCCTAGCATGTTCCAGTTAGGGCCTGTTTTTTGTCTAGATTGACTGGGCTAATTGTTTATTTATATGTATATTTCTTTTACTTGTCTTTCTTAATATTTATTGGAGGTACATTTTGTTATACTATCAATATGTATAACTATATGGGATGTGTGGGATTACACTATCCTCCCCACATCCTGGAATAAAATTATTATTATCATTGAGGCATAAATGTAACTCAATGTCTGTTGTACGTCATAGGAATCAATATAAAGGCTCACCGTACATAATCCATCCCTTCCTATTATACGGGGACGCTTTCAAATACTCCTGCACCACACCAGCCAAAGCATCTGCTTGCAAAGGTAAAGCGTTACTCTTCACAATCTGCGCGGGAATAGAAAGGATTAATAATTTATTTATTAATGTTTGGGAAATCAACAGTTGAATTTTATGACCAGTCAGTGGCTGAGTTGGCATCGTTTCTCCATACAGTTTCAGAGTTCCTCGGCTGGCTGATTCCTCTCCAACATTTTTCCGCTAACTGTGGTGATAGGAAATTTTTAGATTATTGTCGGGTTATTCGCATCCCGGGACTGTACGTATTTCAAAACAAAATGTTTTTTAACAGTTTTATATAAGTTCATAGACTTGAATGACTTCAATATTTGATTTGTCCAGATTATCTTCAAAATTATAACTACCTTTCTTTATAACTTACTGAATGAGATTTACGATTGTTTAGAGTAGATTGATATGTTTGTGTATTAAGAATGACTGGCGAAGGACCTTGATTTGTGTCACTATCACTGCTTGAAATGATAAAAATACATGTGGCATAGAAAGGAAAGGACTCACCGAAAGGATGATAGAACTTGTAGGCTGGCTATGCCCTCGTCTGCTTTCTCTCCCATCCAACAGGCACAAACAGCAATAGGCGCGAGTTTCGTTTATTTGATAATACACGGCGGAGTTATTTTTAATAGCGGTTCACCGATAGCGGAGCACAATAGCTATATGTTGCGGCGGACGTTTATTACAGACTGAGTAAAAATTGACGGATAGGCAATAGGGATAGGTAGGAAAGGAATTTGCAACAATATTAATACCAATCCCAAGCAGTGACAGTATGTATGCGTGCTATGTAGGTATGTGTATGTGTAGGTACGTGTATGGGCGTAACCACTTACTTTAACCATTGATTCCTGACATTGGAGTAAAAAATATGAATGATATTTTGTGCATGAAATGCTATTGGTTTATCCTTGGTCCTAGTAAAATTGGGGGAGGGCACTTAACCACTGGAGCGATCGCGCGATAAAACATTTTTCCCTCCGATTGCTCGCTGTTTTTTTGTGACGATTTTGAAAATTTTCCGCCCACATTAAAAAAATCATACCTCCGAATTTTAATATGGAGACATAAAAACTGATTACAGTTCTACATAGCCAATGAATTTACCTATATTTTATTAATTTTCTTATATTTTTAGAATTGATAGATAAATAATTAAAAAATCTTTAACTTTATAAATGCGCAAAATTTGTGTTGTAGTGATTTGAAATCGCCGCCAGTGGCAGTTTTAAATATCTATTTTGAATATTTTCTACGTTTCTATGTTCTCTATGGCCTGTTCGATAACCACAGATGCAAAAATAAACTCAGAAAACGATTTTTTTACATGCTAATGTCTGATTAAAAGTTTACTTCGACAATTATTTTAGAATTTTAGTGCGTGACGATGTCAAAATTGAATTGACTAATTTATACTATTTAAAAAATTTAACACAAAAAACTGGCATTACATTAGGAAGATACATCAATTGCCTACAATTAACGATGAGAATAATTGGTGTGTTCGGTTTATTTGAATCATTTGATGAATTATACAGATTACCTTTTTCACAATATTAAAATCATGGTGCTTCTTTTTGAACGATTGTGATTTAGAACTAGAAATTTTTATCCTTGTTTTTATATTACGTGATAAAACAAGAAACAAGGTTTAAAATAAAACATATATCATAGATATACACATTGCCAATATTTCAGCGTGATAGTTTGAAAGTTGATGAAATCGTGTCGCCATTTGTCAATTTTCGACAAAAATGTCATTGGCAAGCGACATAATGGTCAATGCACACAGGGTCTCTCATGACCACGTAAAATGATGATGATGATAAAACCGTATATATCAAACCTTTTGTAGGAGTGTCTTTTGGCAAAATAAAACCATAATTATTATTTTATTTCTAAAAGCTGGATATCGAAAAAAATGGGGAGGAAAATAATTGATGTAACAAATTAATGATTTATTTATTTATTTAAGCCCTAATAGGCTTTTACAAATTAAATTAATATTAGAGTTGCATAGTTACATTGGAAAAACAGTATATTGATTGAAACATTGTTTACACCCTTCGTCATAATAAAAATGTATTCAATTTATATTGGTTTTTCTCATAATTAAAGTAAATCAATACATAATATCATTGTGCCTCGCTCTAGAGTGATACTCTCAGTATCGCCCTGGTGAGACCACCATTCAGAATTGAACATTGCTTGAAATGACTTAGTTATATTTAGTGACTAGATCTGAAAAAGCCTCTTTACAGAATAATTGACAAAATATAATTAACTAACTAACTAACCATCACGCCGTTTCCCCGCAGGGGTAGGCAGAGAGGACAGACCGCCAAACAACTCGATCTTGGCACACACTCCTTGCTTCGTTCACATTCATACATCGTCTCATACATGCTCTTCTATTATTCTGACTCTTGACATCGCCCGACTCAAGTATCTGATTCACTTGGTCGTGCCATGTCTTTCTTGGGCGTCCCCGACTTCGTCTACCATTCACATTTGCGTCATATATTCTCCTTATACTCCTTTCCTCATTCATTCGCTCTACATGCCCAAACCATCTGAGCGTCCCTTTCTTAATCTTACACATAACGCTTACATCAGCCTTGCATTCTTTGCGGATCTCCACATTTCTCACACGATCATACATGGTTTTACCACACATACGTCTCAGGGATCTCATTCCTACAGCATTCAGTCTACTTTCATCCTTTCTCTGCCAGTTCCATGCCTCACTGCCATACATCAGGGTAGGTACCAGCACTCCATTATGGACGGCTAGCTTCGCTTCTTTTGACAGATTTTTGTTGGCGCCTACGGCGTTCAGTCCTCCATTAATGGAGTTACCGGTATTTACCCGTCTTTCGATATCTCTATCAGTCTTTCCATCTCTCGTAAACATACTTCCCAAATATACAAACTCATCCACCTGCTCCAAGTATTCGTCATTCACAACTATGTGGCACATTGTTGTCGTACTCTCTCTTTCAAATACCATCACTTTAGACTTACTTACATTCATCATTAACTCATTCTTCATACATACTTCGTTCATCCTAGACACGAGCGACTGTAGATCTTCCATACTGTTAGAAATCAGCACCGCATCATCAGCATACAACAGGCAACATACTTCCAGATCACTCAATTTCGCAAAATATAATTAAGACATAAAAATAAAACAAGTTATTATTTAATGGGTACAATAAACAGGGAAAAATGAGAATACCTGTGCATTTTTTAACACGCACATTTCAATGATCAGAATTGAAATATACGTATTAAATGTCCACCGAACCTTATCAGATAGAAGCGAAAGTCGAACCTTTGAGGACAACTTAACATGAGGTGTGAGTATGCGGAAAGAAGGGTCTTGATGTTCAAACAAAGTTAATTAAATTTATTAATTAGAATTTCACAACTAAAAAACAAGAAAAGAAAAAAATTGAAATTAAAAAAAAACCCTCAGCAATTCAATACTGTAGTGTGATATGGCTTCATGCAATCATAGCATAAAGCCACATCACACTTTGTGAGGGTCCTTTTAAAAATGTTATTTAAATTGCACCACGCACATTTCACTTTTTTCCCACTACGGACCACGAAGTGGTTGCCTTTCAGGATAGGTCGCAGAGCCTTTCCTTCAGCTATTAGGCTAATGGTCCTTACAGTCGTATCAATTCGACTACGACAGAACAGCTGGAGGAGATCCTCCGCAACCTCACTCCTGAAGTTTCGGTGCAAAATGCGTTTATTTTCCTTGTGGAGCTTTGAGCTGTACATTATATACGCATTCTGCACCGAAACATTTAGTAGTCTCCTGAAAAGTTTCTTGTACCAGACCAGGTTTCGCTGTCGTTCAATGGGGAAGCCTGCCAAAAGCTGATCTTTTCGGTCAACTCCCCCCATTAATCTGTTATAGTCAAGTACACGCTCGGGTTTGTATTTAGTGGTACCAAATTTTTGAGCTGACCCGATTTCTGCCGAATGGTAGGTAGACAACATACTTACCACGTTTTTGTCCACCCAAACCAAAATATTGATGTCCCCGCAGTTCGAGTATCCCATCTCACCTTCCCTCAGTGGTTTTCGGACATTGGGCTTCAATGCAGAGGGCACAAATTCTCGGTTTAACCGCAATGTGCCCATGCAGTCCATCCCATTTCTTTTGAGGCATCGCGCTAATAATGGACTATTATAAAAATTGTCCATTATTAGCGTATACCCCTTGTTAAACAGAGGGCTGGCCAGGTCGTATACTATCTTTGCAGTGGCCCCAACTGGGCAGATATCGTGACCGCCCGAAAAGTTGGCCCTTGTCATGTCTTTCGTCATGTCTTCCGTCATGTCTTCTGTCATGTCTTCCGTTATGTCATTAGAAGAAAACGATTATAATCCATGGCTTGGCTGAAATAAGGCATGGCGGTGATTGTTTTTGAAAAGAAGTAGCCTTTTTCGACGGGAAGGGGACAAATACCTTGATGCATTAAAATTGCCAAGAATACGTAAACTTCGTGGGAGCCCATTTATTGGTACGCGCATGGCGCTGAAATTGTTTTTTGCAATGCATTGATCTGCATACCTGTTGGTCTCTCTCGCGATTAGTTCAACGAAATCTGCGTTGAAGATTTTTAAAAAGGCATCCACAGGTTTGCCCATTTCGTCGGTATTGAAGGTTGGTCTTGGCATCTGTGTACCTGTGAAAGTCTCCTTTATACCAGTAAAACGTGAGACCTCGCTGGACCAATCGAAAGAGTAACCATCAGGCGGCAGAATCGAACACATTGCCTCACGATCTAACTGGTCTTGTCTACTAAAGTCTATGGCCGTTAGTGGAAAAGGTGAAACGTTGTTAATATTATTATAAGGTATCGGTGGCATGCACAAGACATCCTCAACAGCCTCTTGGTGGTCGACGTCGCTTGCCTCGTCGTCCACGTCGCTCGTTCTGTCCATTTCTGAAACAACAGAAAACCAAAATTAATTTTAACGTGTCTGTATTACGATTACCTACTGCCTCTGGTAAAACGTTTCAAAATAATTAACTCTTGGTACGATCAAGTTAATCAAATACGAGGTTTGTTCAAAAAGTAACGGGAATTTTAAAATTTAAGATTGAAGATGACGAACGCCCCGGATGCCCCAGCGCATCAACAAACCGATGAAATCGTGGAAAAATAAAAGAAATGGTTATGAACGAAAAGAGTGTGTGTGCCAAGACCGAGTTGTCTGGCGGTTCGTCCTCTCTGAGAAATGGCGTGAAGGTAAGTTAGATAGTTTAATAACTCACGTTTCCCGGTACTGACTCTTCTTGATAGAGAGCTGCCTCGTCCACGTTGCTGGTTCTGCCCATGTCTGACTCTGAAATAATAGAAAACACAAATTTACAGTAGAATTCGGATATAATGACTTTGCATATAACTGCCTACCGTTTTAAGCGACGATAATGTAAACTCAAGTTAGGTTTCATAGCTTTTAGTAGGAAAACGTATACGTTTAGTATGACTCCGTTTTAAGCAACCCATTTTAATGACAATTCGTCAGGTTAGAATGACATGCAGTGTTTTGTTTACAAAACCCACGCACCAATACCTCACCGCCCCGCGCCTCGCTTGTGACTAGAAAGCTCGACACAGTGATTTCCGTGAAGTGAAAGTGTTTTTCAATTGAAGAAAAAAGTGCTGTATTACACCGTTTAGAAGACGGTGAATCCAATGAATAGTACCCTTTACACACAGAGTTCGGAGCGGGACGTGCCCCGCGCCACTTCAGGCCGCCATGCATAAAAGTCTCACAGTGAACTGCGCTGTAAACCGTTATCTTACTTTCCGTTATCTTTTCTGTGCGGCGGCCTGAAGTGGCGCGGGGCACGTCCCGCTCCGAACTCTGTGTGTAAAGGGTACTTAACTTATTTAGCGAAGGAGTTCGGCGTGTCTCATTCTACAATATCCACCTGATCTTACTATCGCACAAAAATTGGCTAAAAACAAGGTCAAATTTCAGACTTTCTACGTTAGCAACTACATATTTGCTTGCATAGAATGTAGGTACATTGTATCGTTTCAGATTACAGTACATAATGTATGTTTTTTACGTGGAAAGTTTAAGTTCTACGCTTATTCCCTGCCAATATACCAACAGTGAAACTGTGCTAGGTATATTAATATTCAACCATTGGAAGTTACGCCTATCTATCCGATATTGTAAAGTTATGGATTTCACTATGCTAGAAGAGCCCCTGGTATAACATTTCAAAAAATAAACTCACTGTTCCCAAACGCAGACAATTCTTGGTAGAAAGGCACGTCCACCCACAGCACGCTGTTGTAGCCGGCCTCCGGAGAGAAGAGTTCTCCACACTGGAGTTCCCCACCCCACGATGTCCCAGGTAACGGTTCCCGAGATGCTGCCTGGAAAGGTGCAGCAGGCGGAATCGGTGCATAGGGAGCCGTTGCTTGGGTCTGTACGGGAGTGGACAGCAACGGTGGTGAAACAGGTGGTGGTAATGTTGAAGGTGTCCCTTGTGAAAAGTGACAAGCTATTCTCTTCGGAGATGGATTTCTGAAAACATTTACATAAATTATATGAATCTTTCTCATTCACGCGTGAAACATAATATTGTATCATGCATCTAGATACGATAACTTACTTTTGTTTATTTTTTCTTGGAGGTGCGGTGGGGAGCAAAATGGAAGGAAGCAGGCAGAGACCTAACGGCTTTAAAGGCCTTGGCGCGATCCTCCCTCACCAGGGTCACTGTTAAAATAAATAAAAAATATATAATGAGTTCAATATCTCCACAGCCGTAGCAAAGTACTTTCATAAAAAAAACATTAAAAAATACTTACACTCCGGGCCGAGTTGCAACAGCAGCTCTGCGTTGACGCCCACGTCCACATAGTCCGGCACCAGAAATTACTGCTTCTGCAGCTGGTACCCCACCTCTACCTCTCATTTCATATTTCACTTCCACTCTACATATTTCAAATTGAAAACACTTCATGTACTTTAATTTTAAAACTTTTTTTAAATACTGCACATTAATATTATAAAATTTAAAAAAAAATTAATCCTGGATCGTGGAGTGCTCCTTTTCCCTGAACAATTGCTGTTTGTGCACACATTTGGTTAAAGTAAATAAATTAATTAAGTGTTTAACGAAATAACTGTTAAAATCATTGTGTGGCGGGAGCTTTAGACGAATTTACATCATAAAAAATGTCGAATTTTTGACATAGGACATTCATAATTGGATAGCTGATATCTGGATTAATAACGAACCAATTCAAATAAAACTTATATTTATCTCTTAGTTATGAATCACTCTGATTAAATAACTGCATTTCAAAAGCAAAAGTGCAGTAATTATGGATATTATTGTAAATCAAAAACTGATGGACGTTTTCAGTTGACGCTTGTTACTAAAAACTACCACAGAAACAATATATCATGAACAAACGAATTGAAAACACATTTTCAAAGATAGATAATTCATTCACAATTACACTGATATATATTTTTGCGTTAAAAACTCAAAAAATCAATTCCTAACGGCATTTTAAGTCGAGAGCAAAATACGTCAGAATGTTCAAAAGTTTTATGTTGATTTTTGACAGGACGCTCTTAAAAAGCCGCGAAAACTTGCTGTTATTACTTCAAAGACAACCATAAGGTAACCGATAAGGTCATAGACTAAAAGAATATTATATTAACTATTCGAGAAATCAAACGGCTGGCCATGGAAATGTTTTAAATAATTACAATAAATGTTTTACGAGTGATAGAAAAATCGGTCGAAAAATCGACCGACATCAATCAAGGGGTAGGTACAAACGGTCGATTTTTCGACCGAATTCGCTCCAGTGGTTAAAGAAAAAATTTTAAATCAATGATTTCCATGTTTTTATTTGTATTTTATATTCGCTAAATACTTGCAATGCATTTCCGGACTACCTCGGAAGCCAAAGCCAACAGAATGAAAAATTTTAATTTTAAAAATCTTTGAAAGCGACAGAAGATGTATTTGTCAGTGTAGCAGGGCAGGTCCGTGTAGCAGATTTTTTGCGACTTATAAGATCTGCAGTTGAATCATAGAAATTGTTATGCTTTTCCAACATTTAGGTCGATGTTATGGAGACTGTAGAGGGCCGTTAAGAATGGGTACAAACCTGCTTGTAAGGTTCCAAAATCTGCTCTCTTGTCAATAGAATCAAGTCCAAATCCCTGGCTATATTGTATGCCAGTCCGTGAACATCTAAAAATAGTGTTATTTTACTATCAGAAGAGTGATTCTCTATCTTTTGTGGGATCGTTTTTGAGATAACGGAAGTGATCTCCTGTCAGATTTGTGTGATTTTTACATATTTACTGTAACATATTTTAGTTTAGCTCGTATCTTAAAATACGTTGTGGGCAGATAGTTGAAAGCCTATTGTGGATGCCTAGCTCTTTCAGAATGATCACATTTTTGAGTCTGTGCTATCCGCTTTAGACAGCAATAGACATTGCTTTATATACAGTAATGCGTGCCTGGTCAGTCTCTCTTGATACCCAGAACTCCTCCAGCTCAAACGTTATTTGTATTAGCATCGTGAGTATAACTTCTTGTGAACTGAAGACTATTTTATAAATCTTACACTCTGGCTTCTAAATAACATTGGCGCAGCAGGATGATACAATGACAATGCTTCATTTGAATTTTGGAATACCCCAACCTAAGTAAGTAACTTTTACACCACTAAAAGAAAATTAGTGAATATGTAATCTTTAGCTTTGCTTAGGATGGGTTGTTTCAAAAAATTTTAATAATTCATCAAATTTTTTATGTTAATTTACACAACGTTCCTTCAAAAATTTGATGAATTTTTCAAATTTTTTAAGATAATTTTCACATTTTGTGAAAGCTCTATTCAAGTTCTGTGATTATTTCAGTTTCATGAAGCAACTGACCCATCAGCTGACAGAACTTAACCCATCCAACCCATCCTTACAACGACGTAAAATTTTTTAAATTATGCGCAATAAAATGGCAATAATGACTTTTAGCGTAAGTTGTAATTTTAATTCTTATGTGATAGCACAAGTGTCTCTACTTGCCCAGAGCTAGTGATACTATGGCATCCCCAAATTGTTGTGAAGTATCTAGCTGTCCAGATTTTTTTTTACAATAGCTCCTCACAGGAGGCCCTGAAGAAAATAATTTCCCTCGGGGCCTACGTCATCTTTGGGGATATTACGTGGAGACATGAGTGAACATGGGTCTTGAAAAACCCATGTTGAGGAGTTTTTTTAAGGAAAGGAAGGAGAGGAAGGTCTGGGAAGGAAAAAGGTATGAGGGGTAGGAATTTGGGAATGTGGTAGATATTATAGCAAACCAATTGGGGTGACCTATGAAAGAGGTGTTAGTTACACAATAAATGGCTCCCGGGGGCGGTACCCATACCCGCGTCCCAATTACAATTGACAATCGAGATACTCTTTAAAGTTTGCAGCTTAGCATGTGCTGCGTGCTTGGTAAATGTGAATCTAAAGCCGAATTTACATTATGCAAATAGTTGCATGCATGTTCAAAATAATTGCATGACACCAAAAAGTTGTTGTAAATTGCACAAATTTAGTGATATGCAACCTTCAGTATCACATCAACCATGGCACTATCGATATCGAAGTCTTTTCTGCAATGCACAATATTGTTGAACACAACTCTCGTGCACTTACAAGAAACACACTTCCGCTTAGCTGAAATAGTTTCGCGACGCTAGTTGCATCGCATTTATACATTTCGCAATTAGTTATATACCACTAGTGGGGTGTAATTTTCTGGCATACATGATAAAAATATATGTTTTTACCTGAAACTAGCAGTGAAACTATTGTCATAAAACAACTTTTGCGCAAATAGTTGCGTAATGTAAATTCGGCTTAATATACAATTTTTTGTACAATATCATAGTATCAAGTAGGAACTTACTTACCTATATTTGTTTTAGGCGATGCAATCAAAACCACTTTATGCAAGTCCCTCCCATTTTTTGACATTTTCATGAGAACGGATTTCAAAAACACAACATGATCTTCGGGTTTTGCAATAATCACCTCTGCAGCCAAACTCTAAAGAATACAAACAACTTTAGTATTTATCTTGGTTGAATTTGACGGACTCCTCACTGAGCCCATAGTATACTTACCCTGAACGAAAACTGAACCCATCAAACCTAAGATCTAAAGTACGCTATTATAAGTACAGTTTTCCATGATTTAATTTATATTTTATGTTCCCTAAATTCCTCAAAATGAGTGTCTTAAGAGAAATATGCAGGCCAAATAAATATACGTTAAATATGCATAATACGTAAAAAATATTTCAACATTTAATCTCTATATTCTATAGTTCGAAGTCAAGTCGAATATAATTCTTCTATCTGGTCCCCTCACTTTAAAATCCACTCTATTTTAGCATGAATTTCTAATAAGCTCGGTCTAATTTTAGAAACCATTAATGACAACTACTCGGATAGAAAATTTGTTTCCGACTTAATTTTATTTTAAAAATTGTTAATGGTATTGTAGATAGTCCCGATTTACTCAGCCTTTTCGTTTCCGTATACCAACAAGAACTGCTCAATCAAAAATTATTTTTATTTGCAACAAGAATATTAGTCATTTAAATATTCGCTTGTTCCTAGATTGTATGTAACACCCTCCACACAGCATCTTCAAAGATGACATAGGCCCTGTGGGAAATTATTTTCCTCAGGGCCTCCTGTGTGGAGTTAATGTAAAAAAAAAAAGTTGGCAATTTCTCAGAAATAGTAGATGTGTTCAACTGCACGGAATATAGTTACAAGAAGGTTATAATAACACACCTAACATTCATAAATAAATACTAATGTAGCACTTAGCTTATAATTATTTATACTTTCGCATTGGTTCATTTTATATTTTCTGTACCCAATTTTGCGTCTTGATTAATATTCCACTAATTTATTATGTATAAAGCCTGTACGGTCGTTTAATATAAATAAATTTTGTACCAATATTCTTAGTGGGCCAATATTTTATTTTCATTCTATTCAATCAAAACGATAGAAAATGCTTTAGTTTATTAAAACCTATTTTTTGGTATTCATAAAGTAAACCTATTCATTGTAAGGATTAACCGAAAACAGTGATTTCACATTAAGTTTCGCCTTAGCCAACTGAATTAACAATTTGTTAAATGAAAATCAGGCGAAAAATTTAGCAAACGGTACAAAGACTGTATTTGGTTGCTAAAATTCCGTACAATTTCTTGTCTCTGGTCCAAATAAGATTAAATTTCTGTACTCACCTGAAAAAGTTCGTAAATTCTATATTTTTCCATGTAAGGAATAAATTTTGGAGGAGGATAGATGTAGTTTAATTCTTCCATTGTTGAAGATCGCTGATTTTTATATTTTTCAAAACTGAATTAAATGAAGGTGACAGCTAGCAGGATTCTTTTTTTAAATAATATTAAATGATTCATTTTAAAAAATATTTTATGATTCTAAAGTACTTTCGTTGTTATTATTATTTTTTATTTATTAACGCCCTAGTTGGCTTTTTACATGAAAATTTTTCAATTGATTATAGTATTTAAGTACAACATGATAAATATAGTTGTAGTACTCGTAATAAAACAGCAATGTGTAGCAATCTATAATTAAAATTTAGTGCAAGTTAGCAAAATACTAATACGAGATTAAAATTGAAAAATAATAATATAAGACCGAAATAGTAAGACAATGGGATGACTTGAAACTAATTTCTACTAAGTAACAAACTCCTATTATCTAAGAAATGTACTGCCAACCAGAACTCAAGAAATTAAAAACTCTCCAAACCTCCTCTGTAGCAATTGTAAACTAAATCAGTTTGAGAGCTCTAAAATTTCAAAATTACTATTTATGAATATATATTCTAATTAATAATAATAAAATAATAATAAGCCTTTTTATTTTAAACTTTTTTTGGGTATGAAAATTGACACTTATTTTTTATAATATATCCCGAAGCTCAGTTTGCCTCTTGGCATAGGCTTCCTCTAACATTTTCCACTGGGACATGTCACTTGCTACTCTTCTCCCATGATGTCCAGCCGTGAGTTTTAGGTTGTCTTCCCATATTTGTTGACGTCCTCTACTTCTCTTGCCATCTCTGGGATACCAGTCAGTGACATTTTTGCACCTTTCCCTTGTGGATCGCGGATCATGTGACCTGTCCATCTCCACTTTTGTTGGTCTATTCAGGTAACTATATCGGCAACTTTAGTTTTCTCCCTTATTATGCTACATCTCACTCTGTCCTGTTTCCTTATCCCTGTCAAACTTCTCTCCATGGCTCTCTGGCAACGTTCCAACTTTTCTCTGTGGCGTTTGGTGAGTGCCCAAGTTTCACATCCATAGGTGATGACTGGAAGTATACACGTGTTGAAGACTTTCCTTTTTATTTGCATACTAAGCTTTTGGATTTCAAGACTTCTTTCAAAAACCAGTATTTCTTCCATCCATTTGCTATTCTTCGCTCGATTTCTTTAGTGGTTTGATCTTTGTGAGATATTATCTGCCCTAAATAGATGTAATCCGACACATATTCGAGTGGTTGGTTGTCAATTTTTATAGTTACTGGTTCAGAGTTTGTAAGTAATTTATATTCTTATTAGATACATTTTATTATTCATAGGCACATCTCAAATTTTCGAATTTGGTAAAAGTCAAAAGGAACTTTTTCCAAAAATGGCTGTTTCCTTGGATGAAGAATATTGGGTAATCCAGTATTTGATTTTAGAAAAAGTTGTGTTTGGTTAGACATTTATCTTTTTCATTACTATACATTTGAAGTTTGGAAACTTCATAATTTTTTAAATCAGAAAAAAAAAATTTTGAAAATATTCTGGGGGTGTCGAGAAATTTTTTTAATGAGTACTTTTTAATATTTTGTGATGTTTGGAAATTTTATAAGTTGGTAAAATTTTATTTTTCAGAAAAAACTTCTGGCAAAATCAGAAAATTTGTCAGAAAAAAGGTCAGGAAATTTTTTTAAGGACTTAGGACGGGTTGTTTCAAAAAATTTGATGGATTCATCAAATATTTGAAGTTAATTTTCACGTTCTGCGTAAGTTCTATTCAAGTTCTGTGATGATTTCAGTTTTGTGAATCAACTGATCTATAATGATGTAATAATAGAACTTGAATAGAACTTACGCAGAACGTGAAAATTAACTTCAAATATTTGATGAATTCATCAAATTTTTTGAAACAACCCGTCCTTATCTTTTTGATATTATGAGAAATTTGGAAATTTTCCATGTTCGGAAATTTTTATTTTTCTGAAAAAAATTCTTTCAGGAAAAGTGGAATTTTTTACTAGGAAAATTGGCAGGAAAATGTGTCGGGAAATTTTTATGAAAAACATTTATCCATTTTTTTGTTCCAATTTTGAAAAATTTCCTCCAGGAAAATTGGAAATTGGAAAAAAATTGATCGAGAATGGCTCGGGAAATTGTATAAATGTTTTTAAACTGAAAAATTCCAAGTTTTGTAAATTTTCTCTTTGTCATTTACTCACCTATTTGAATCTTACAGAGGGCACCACTTCCATTTACAACAATCGAAAGGTATGGTTCTTCAAATAATAATACTATCTACTTAATGAGTCGAATACGCCTCATTCATCATTCCATATGTCTGGCAATGCTGTAGGTAGCTTGAAAATAAGCTTATGGGTCAAAGTGGTAAATATCATTATTGAAAGTATGTAATTTGCAACTTTTATTATAAGTATTATTAGTGTATATTGTTGTTGGTTTATAAATTAGATAAGTAAATTCAGTTACCGATAGAAAATAATATACATATAAAGACTAGGTAATTTTTAAAAAAAGTAACTCTAATTTCTGAACATCATTTGATTTTGATGTAAAAATTATTCAGTTGATCATAATGCATTTTTAAGAGTATATTTTTTTCCTATCATCTTGTTTAAGCATTCCTTCCAGTTTTTCAGACTCGTGTACAGGGTGTTAAGGAATATACTTGACTTCCTTTAACCAGTATTTACTGACATTATTTTGAGCAAAAAATGTAAATGAAAATTTGTGTGCTGTGAATTTTTTTATGTTTTTTTTTTTTACAAATAATCAGAACAAAGGATCATATATCTAAATGTGCATCGTAGAAAAGAAAGAGAGAGAGAGAGACTAACACATATCTGTGATATGTTTACCTTTATAGATAAATAAACAATCTTTTGTGAACCCGAATTATTGCGATTACCTGTCATATAGCAATTTTTTATTATTGAGTTTGTATTTATTACACCTTACGAGTTTTCACTGATTGAACCACTTTTTTTTCTTAAATTACCACTCTAGTGCCATTCATTTAGCTATATTCTTGGAAAGGAAGTTATTAGTAATATAGTTATTTAGAATCGTAGTGAGGTTAGTAATTGTTTTGTATTTCTTGGGCATTAACTTTGTAACAATTTCTAGACATTTTGTTTTTTTGAAGAGTTTTATTAAATGTACATTTGTAACAGTAATTTAAGTAACAAATGTACATTTAATAAAACTCTTCAAAAAACAAAAAGGTTAGTAATTGAATTATTGTAAAACAAAAAAGTCATCGTTCAATTAAATTTTACCGGGAGTCATACAAATACGTCTCGTCAAAAAAAACTAGCTCAATTGTGCGGCTCTTTCATGAATGACTCAACGACATCGCTATCACAAACTGAGATTGCCAATTTTGGAAAGTGTGGAATAAGATTTAAAAATGGGTAGTAATTATATCCTCGCTACTTGTTCCACTTGCACTTCTGGTAGAACCGGCGCTGTAGAGAGGTCAACGTTAGAGGTTATTATTCCACCCTTCATAACATCCAAACACAAAACCTTTCCTTGCTACTCTTCTGCATGTCTTCCAAGGGCACTGTCCACAGAATTTCCCCTCAGTAAAGTTCCTCGACCCTGAAAACATACACTTACAAATAATATCCATAAAGTTATTTATGACGGGAACACTGCAAAGCTATCGAAAGACTGGCCTAAAAAGAATATTTCAAATCATATCTATTTATAACTCACAAGAGTCCCAACTGCTCCCTACTGTCCGGAGCCAGTGGAACAATTGCATCCCCAATTGGAGTATTTTCTGTAGCTGAAGTAAGTAGGGAAGGGAAAAGTCAGGGAAGAGAAAGATTTGAAACTCAAATAGGCTGTTCAAATGTGGTCACCAAACACGATACAAACTTTTCTATTCTGAATGGTGGTATTTCAGCAGGATGATTTTGATTTTGACAGAGAGATTCTATAAAATACTACATGTAGAACACATCTTGACCTTTGCCTTTGTAAAATGGCAATGGTTACTGTACGCCAGCTGACATTATTATGTTTTTTGCAAAATTATATTTTTTTGCAAAATTATGTTTTTTTGCAAAATTGTACCTGTCTTACAATGTTAACAAAATATTATTTTTATATGTCTATCCCAGGTAGTTTCCCCAGCATAGCTACTTATATTCAGAGTTAAAAAAAATCTCTATAATGTTGTAAAAAATATAAAAGAATGAAGAAAGACATCTGAAAATATTCTAGAGTTTTATTAAATTTTCCAAATAAGCATTCTTTACAATGGAAATTAGTCATATATTAGGATTTCCTGTTAATAAATACAGTCTATAACTTTAAAATCTGAATTGGTACTGGTTTATTTATGATTTTGACATTTGAGATGTAATTTTGGGACGCGCTCTTTCACAGATAAAATAAACGTAATATTTGCAAGTGACAAAATGCCAAACTAGGATTATTTTATTATTATTTTATTATTAGTATTATTTATTTGCCAAAGGAATAAAATGCTTGAGAGCGCTAGGAACATTAAGGTTCAAAATAACACGGAATCGAATCAAGTGCAGTGAGCTGGCCATTTTTTTAGAAGAGCATGATTATATTTGAATTTAACAAAATGAATCAAGGATAAATAATAATAAAGCTTTTACCTGTTGTTCCTGGCCATGGTAGGAAGGGCGGCGGGGGGCGGATCCGCCCTCTCCCGGTCCAGGGGCGGCGAAGGGGTTCTGAAACATATACAGCTGGATAATGATATGAGCTGCAAGCTGCAGGCGGCCAAAAGACGAACATAACACTAGCAGCGTAGATCCCTGCATTACCACATGCCTAAAAAACTCGCAGAGAATATACCAACACATAATCAAACAAAAGGTTTCGGTCTGGATCAAAACAAAAGATAGATTCACAATTTTTACACAAACTTATTACTCGTAATACTAAACCAAACATAACGCAAGATCATTTACAAGTACATCAAATTTAACTATCAATGGTTTCCAAAAACTGGTACACATAGTAGATACAAGCGGGGAAATTGAAGAATCTACATCACGATTTGTAATGTTGTTTAAGAGGTTCGTCGAGATTACAAGTTACTTTATTTACGTTATTATGTGGTTTATAATGAATATTTAATTGGATCAAACGTCCGTTCTAATGGATGCTCTGTGTAATTCTGAAGCAATAGAACTCAACACTAACTGAAGGTGGCCTGCAGTCGATCGTATATCGTTGGCTGTATTAGTATTTGTATCGTTCTGGTATTAGACATGAACGGCGACATTTGCCCTACTAAAATACTACTTAACTGACACTGTTGAGACACCTCAAAATTACACATAAATACATATACTAACGACATCTGTTGAATAACATTGAACACACATAATCCATAATACATAATCCTGTATACCACATATTTGGAGTCTATTTTTTGGTATTACTTTTTTGATTTGAGCTTTCGTTTTCGAGTAAATTGAATGCGAGTTCCTAGTTCGATACTCATAGCTACTGACTGAAGAGCATTTAAATGATGCCAATGTGTGGCGGTACATCCTCTCTATTTATTTATTTATTTGTAAGAAACAAACAGCTTATATACCGCTCTACCTACCGCTCATGGATAGTTAATCAGTTTGACAGAAAACAGTAATTTGGTTAATATTTCAAGAGTTGATAAACGATCGACAGTTGATGAAGCGAATGATATCGAAAGCAAAATATTTAATAGAAGATATTGGAAGAAAACATGGTCACCTTGAGGACAGGCACGTCGACTTGCAGCACCTCCTTGTCCACCATGGCGTGCGCACCCTCGTCCAGCGCGTCCACTGACAGCGACAGAGATAGAGATAGCGGCAGCGAGGCGGCAGAGGGTCGTGCGGTTAGCTGTCTGGCTAACTGCAGCGGGTCCACTTCTCCTAGACAGAGACCAACACACACATATACCAGGCTGAGTGTTCGTTGTATACAGACAGGACGGCGTCCAGACAGCGAGGCCGTCACCTGCCTGCCCATCTCTTCAGGAGGTGGTTCATTTATCAAGTGGTTGATCGATAAAACCCTATATCTATACGATTTTGACCAAATCCATCATCTATGATCATGATCAGTTATTAATATTTGCGAGAATGGTCTTGATAAATTTTAGTGCAGCCTCCATAGTATCAGATAAGTTTCAGTTAACTACCAATAGACACATACTTTTGAATTATGACATTCGTTATGCAAATAACAACATATTGAATTAATGAAGCTCTTAGAAATGGAAGAAGTTGTGTATGCAATCTTAAATAATGCATTTAAGATGCAATCAATTTATTCCGTTCACTCTTTGAGAAATGAAAATGGTTGAAATATGAATAAAGACTTCTGTACGAGACCTCTAGGCCTGCACAAAGACTGTAAATAGTAAGCGCCGGCACACAGTGACGCCCGACTATTGCGATGTCTTGAAAGATATGTTTTCTCGCCTTGACAGCTGTTGAAAGTTCTCAGGTTGTATCTCTCAGGTTGTATCTCTCAGGTTGTATCTCTCAGGTTGTATCTCTCAGGTTGTATCTCTCAGGTTGTATCTCTCAGGTTGTATCTCTCAGGTTGTATCTCTCAGGTTGTATCTCTCAGGTTGTATCTCTCAGGTTGTATCTCTCAGGTTGTATCTCTCAGGTTGTATCTCTCAGGTTGTATCTCTCAGGTTGTATCTCTCAGGTTGTATCTCTCAGGTTGTATCTCTCAGGTTGTATCTCTCAGGTTGTATCTCTCAGGTTGTATCTCTCAGGTTGTATCTCTCAGTTGGTATCTCTCAGTTGCATACAAGTTGTATCCCGGGCCTTCAGCCCGGAGCAAGATGGCCAGGGCTCGGGTATCAGCATCAGGTCAGGCTCGGTGCAAGGGGGCCCCGGGCCTTCAGCCCGGAGCAGGATGGCCAGGGCTCGGGTATCAGCATCAGATCAGGCTCGGTGCAAGGGGGCCCCGGGCCTTCAGCCCGGAGCAGGATGGCCAGGGCTCGGGTATCAGCGTCAGATTAGGCACGGTGCAAGGAGGCCCCGGGCCTTCAGCCCGGAGCAGGATGGCCAGGGCTCGGGTATCAGCATCAGGTCAGGCTCGGTGCAAGGGGGCCCCGGGCCTTCAGCCCGGAGCAGGATGGCCAGGGCTCGGGTATCAGCATCAGATCAGGCTCGGTGCAAGGGGGCCCCGGGCCTTCAGCCCGGAGCAGGATGGCCAGGGCTCGGGTATCAGCGTCAGATTAGGCACGGTGCAAGGAGGCCCCGGGCCTTCAGCCCGGAGCAGGATGGCCAGGGCTCGGGTATCAGCATCAGGTCAGGCTCGGTGCAAGGGGGCCCCGGGCCTTCAGCCCGGAGCAGGATGGCCAGGGCTCGGGTATCAGCATCAGATCAGGCTCGGTGCAAGGGGGCCCCGGGCCTTCAGCCCGGAGCAGGATGGCCAGGGCTCGGGTATCAGCGTCAGATTAGGCACGGTGCAAGGAGGCCCCGGGCCTTCAGCCCGGAGCAGGATGGCCAGGGCTCGGGTATCGGCATCAGATCAGGCTCGTTGCAAGGAGGCCCCGGGCCTTCAGCCCGGAGCAGGATGGCCAGGGCTCAGGTATCAGCGTCAGATCAGGCTCGGTGCAAGGAGGCCCCGGGCCTTCAGCAGGGAGCAGGATGGCCAGGCCTCGGGTATCAGCGTCAGATTAGGCACGGTGCAAGGAGGCCCCGGGCCTTCAGCCCGGAGCAGGATGGCCAGGGCTCGGGTATCGGCATCAGATCAGGCTCGTTGCAAGGAGGCCCCGGGCCTTCAGCCCGGAGCAGGATGGCCAGGGCTCAGGTATCAGCGTCAGATCAGGCTCGGTGCAAGGAGGCCCCGGGCCTTCAGCCCGGAGCAGGATGGCCAGGGCTCGGGTTTTGTAGGTGTTGTTCCATCGGGTGTTTGAAGTTTCGGTGCTCCGACTGGTGACGGCGAGACTGGCGTCTTGAATCGTCCAAGATTGTTCAGGTAAGCGATTTTGCAGAGATGTTTCTCCAACTTGCTGATATTAAAGACTGAATATCGTTGCCTTCTTCGCAATCTTTTTATAGTGGCAGCTTGTTTACACAAGCCATATTACACAAATCCATCCAAATTGTGAAATAATTGCAAATCCTTTGTGATTAATTTTGGTGTAATATCGGTGTGTGACTCATCTCCGGCGGTAATAATGGAATATTTTCTATTTCTGGTGCTATGAATCATCTCTCGCACTATTGAAATTGATTTTTGATGATGCAACTTTTCAATATTTTGCCGTTGATAATAATTTACGATATGCAGAGTAGTAATTCCATAACACGTTCGATACAACTTCATTAACTAATTAAGTCCCGTTTAGTCTCAAAAAGTAAATGAGGACTGTCAATGCATATTTAGGTTGGAATTTTAATTCAACATAGCAACGTTGCCAATTTATTAATATTTTTGTAATTGCTTGGCATTTGACGTTTCATAGAGTCAATTCATAGAAAATACCTTTAGTGTTGCTAGCATATATCGATTTATTATTTATTCCCGGTCAATAGCGGAACCGATATTAACATAGGGTACATTAAATTAAAAATATATTTAAAATATACAATCAACCGGCTTCTAAACACATAAAATACTAGATGGACGTTGAACTTTACAATATCAAATCGATGCCTATCGATTTGATATTGTAAAGTTATTGATTTTACAGTGCTACATCTCCTGGATAGGAACCGACACACATTCACCAAGCTGACAAGCCGACACACATTCACTATTTGCACATGCTGATGGCGTTCACAGACAGGCGAGGCTGTATTCCTACCAATGCCGATTGCCTTGGCAACCCTCTTGGCCTGCAGGAGTCTGGCTGCACACCGCCGGAAGCGCAGTGCGGCTGCCCTGCGCCTTGCCGCAGTGCGCAGAGTGTGACGAGCCAGCACACCCTCCCAGCGCCCGAGGCGAGCAGAGCGCGCGGCCAACACGGAGGGCCCACCCGAGCCGCGCACCTGCAGGGCAGCCAGCAATGCGCACCCCGTCTCCTGGAACAAACACGGATACAATTATTGGTCTCATTGCTTCACCCTTGCCTTTTTTTATATTAGGGACATTTTAGGATGAATTAAATAATTAATGAAAAAATGGAGGAATGAGGTAAGAAATGAATAAATGAATGGAGGAATGAATGATGGGATGAAAGAATAAAATAAAATAATTACAAAAATAAATAATTACAGCTCAGCACTATAAAATGCAAAACCACTGGATAAAATTTTTAAAAATGTTTATATTTTTTGCAGCCCCTGTCGACAGTTGTGGTGGTGATCCCAATGCTGAGAGGAAAGATTGTGGAAATCCTTGTCCCAGAACCTGTGAGAATAGATACGAAGAAACAATAGCCTGTCCCTTTACTTGTATTCAGAATGGTTGCGATTGTAAGCTTGGATACGTGAGGGAAAATATAAATGGATCGTGCATTCTCCCAGAAGTCTGTCGTGAGTGTAGCTAAAAATTGCAATTTTATCGTTAAAGATATTCTAAATAAATAAGTCGTATTATAACAATACATATTAATAAGTGATTTTTTTTACATAAAGAATGACACTTGAATAATGATTTTTTTTTCGGTTCAGTAGAGGTTTTAATACATATGATTTATTTTTTTTTCATATTTAAATCGTATTTCCTAAAATACTTTTTCCATTCTCAAATACAGAACATGCAGTATTTGAGCGCATTAATGGCATTTTCCAACAACCTAATTAAAAATCAATTCGTTGTGAAAGAAAAGTAGTTATTAATAAAGTAAGTAGTTATTAATAAAGTAAGTCCTTTTTGGCCCAGAGCTCTCAACGCCATTATTACAAAATAAAGATAATAGAGGCATAATTTTAATCAATCTAAAGGAGCCTTGTATGCTTTCATACTACTTTCATACTACTCAGCTTTCATACCTATAAAAACTGAGATTCCATAAAATCCCCCTTATCTGATGTCCAAGGACACCCTTGGAGGGTGAAATTCAAAAACATTGGACAACATCGAATATAAATATAATTTTTTGCAGCTCCTGAGGATAATTGTGATGGTGACCCCAATGCTGTTAGGAGCGAATGTGGAAATCCTTGTCCCAGAACCTGTGCAAACAAAGACGCAGGACCAATACCGTGTCCTTTTATTTGTATTCACAATGGCTGCGACTGTAAGCCTGGATATGTGAAAGAAAACATTAGTGGATTGTGTATTCCATCAGAAACTTGCCGTGAGTATAAATAGCCGTAATAAATGAGTCTCGTGGCCCATGAGCCCAGAAAAAAGCGATTATCAAAATGTACTATAGACTATCGTTGAGGTTTGGTTGTACTGTTGTGTCCCCCAGTGAACAATCCAAATCAGATGATCGGGAGTTTCAATGATACCTCGGTTCTTCAGGTTACGAGTTGCGTTTTTTATCATCTTATTTACAATGAATATTTAACTGAAATTATTTTATGAAATTAAAGTAGCATAGGGAGTGTGGCGAACCCATCGCTCAGGGAAACACAAACCTGCAATAGCCATCCCAAGCCAAGGTGTGAGCTACCGTGCTCAGGCTGAATGTCCTGGGGAACAGTGTCAAGAACGGTGCCTCCGAGAAACAAGGTCGCATCTCGGAGTATTTAGACCTTACTCCAACATTCGGGGCTCTGCTGGAGTGGACCTTCTATTTCCCTGGTCACTCGTGGGACAAAAAAATTGGACCATTCGAAAACTAGGGGCCTTTTGGGAACCTAGGAGTGCTGAGGCCACCTCTGTGGACTTTCTTCCTGGGGCCCTTAGGAGAAACCAAGAGGAGAAGCCGTGGAGAGGAGAGCTGAGGCCACCTCCATGAACCCTTCCCTTGTGGGGCCTTCACGGAACCAAGGGGAAGTGAAGTGGAGAGATGATGTCCTCTTCCCATGTGGGGCCTTCAGGGAACCATGTAGGAGTGGAGAAATGAGGCCATCTCCGTGAACTCTTTCTTATGGGGCCTTTAGGGAACCAAGGAAGAGTGAAGAGGAGAGATAAGTCCTCTTCCCTCCTGGGGCCCTCGGGGAGCCAAGGTGGAGTGGGCTCTTCTCTTGTGGGGCCTTTAGGGAACCAAGGGGAGGTGAACTCTCCGTCGTGGAACTAAGGAGTGGAGAGGAGAGATGAAGCCCTCTTCCCTCGTGGGGCCTTCAGGGAACCGCGGAGGAGTGAAGAGGAGAAATGAGACCTGGGAAGACATATTGTCGAACCAGAAGATATAGCTTCATTTCCAATGACAATCCTGGTGAACTTTGTAAAAGGGACTGGATTACTGTCAAAGGAATGAGGTAAAATGAGAGATAGCACAATGGGCCTACGGCCTAAGTGCTCACGGGAACTTTATTTATGTAAACCGTCTCCGCTCTTGAAAAAAAAATAAAAAAATAACTGAAATTAATATTCGTTCTCAAGGATGCTCTGTCTAATTCTGCGGCAGGGGAACTTATCACTAAGGGTGCCCACCTGTCAATCGGATATCATTGGCTATCTTCGTAACCGTTCGGGTATTAGACCCAAACGGACAACAGTTGATTCTCTTATGTAGTACAACTTTACTGACCTCTGTTGAGACACATAAAAACTGCATATAACTACCTTCACCAATGACATTTGTTGAAAGACATTAAAACTACAAACATATTCATATACACCACAAGGTTTGATATAAAATCATTCATAATTGGCGCTTGTAGATGGTGACACCCGCACCCATGTGAAAATCCATTTATAGGAGCAAAATGAAGAATGCATCCATGGACAGATAATTCTTATGAAATACTATATACTTGTATATATATTACACCTACAATATGCTAAACAATTATGCGGGATGAATTACTACATATATGAAGGATTTTAATGTAAACTACATAGAGTTAAAAATATAGACTAAGTCATTTTGCTGTCTGATGATTAATTAAATTAATGATTTAAAAATTAAAAACAAAAAATATATTATTCCATCACACAATATCACTGGGTAGTTGGGTACAGCCTTGCGAGTCACTTAATAAGGACTCTCTCGCATTGGAGCAGCATCCTTTCAGTCAAGACAGAGTTTGTTTCACGTGATCCATCGTGGCGTGTAACAGTGTGATCAGTGGCGACGTGTGTTAGATTTTTACTGTTTGTTTTCTCCAGAAAAAATTTCACTTCAAATGTGTTCAGAAGTTGCTGTTTAAAATCCTTCGGATATGTGCTGCCGCCCCTGCGTACATATCATATTTAAACCAACCCTAGCGAGATCATACGTGACGTCATCATTCTAGTTTCGACGCGTAAGAAGGAAGAGAATGAACGTCGATGACGTCAGAACGAACTCTCGGTGGAACTAGTTTATACTTCCACACCATTACTATTCTAAGTAAAAACCCATTATGGCATTAATAAATAAATAAAAAATCTAGTTATAATAATTCAACCAGACAGACCAACATCATTAACAATTCAAACCGCGTCTAAGTGGCGTCAGTAATTCAGGTCAAAACTTTAAACACACTCACATTACAAGATTTACTCAACCATTTCAGTGGAAAATCTATTAAATAATATTTATTTTGTAGCCCCTCCCGAAAGTTGTGACGGTGACCCCAATGCCGAGAGGAGAGATTGTGGAAATCCTTGTCCCAGAACCTGTGAGAACAAAGATGCAGGACCAATAGCCTGTCCTTTCATCTGTATTCCCAATGGCTGCGACTGCAAACCTGGATATGTGAAGGAAAATACCAATGGAACCTGTATTCTTTCGGATGACTGTCGTGAGTTTAGAACTCTCTTTAAGTTCTCATCCTTGGTTAATGTATTTTGTCAGAAGATTGCCGTGAGTGAAGAATTCTCTTATGTTCTCATCTTAATGTATTCTGCGGGAAAACTGCTGTGATTGTACAATTCTATTATTATGTGTTCCCATCTTTGGTAAGTAGTCATATCTGTTTTTTTCGGAAGTGTTCGTATTGACCACTGACCTGGGTACGTGGTCTGCAAAATGACCACTCGTTAAAGACGTTAAGGGCTATGTTTTCAGGCTAAAAAATTGGAAATAGTTTTCTGGAATGCCTTGCCTAGCCAATGCCAGCACTGCCTCTAAAATATTATATATAGAGGCATTGCTGAAAACCAGCTGTGTTTCGGGTCCTGAATGTACAGTTGAACCAAATACGATGTGAAAATATTTAACAAATTAAAATTTTTTTTTTTTATTATTATTAAAATGTTTTCTTATTATTATTACCACTATTTGATCTCAGAAGTTTCCTTTATAATAATATTTTCCTGTGCGCTTTTTTACTATCGACATCTCGAAGATTCCCTGATTTGACATTCGTAACACCGTATTTTTCAACCGATTGGATTACGACCCTATGGAATAATAAGATTCCATCTGCCGCTGTAATGTCATGCGATAATGGGTAAGTTTGACGGCCGGCGTAGTCCAGCGGTAAGGCTCTTGACTAGCATTCCGAAGGTCGCGGGATCGAATCCGGGCATGGCAAATAAATTTTATTTGATTAATTTGTGTTATTTCACAATTTATTCATTTAAAATAACATATAGTATATTTTCGGCACGTTCCAGAGTGGAAGATACTCTCAGTATCGCCTTGGTGTAAGACCACCATTCAGAATTAAAACGTTGCTTGAAATGGCTTTAGCCATTGCTATGGGTGGGAACGTTGGGCACCAGTGCTATGGTTGGCGCCAGTGCTATGGGCAGGAATGGCCCATACAGGTAACATGGAAGATCAGGTAGTCTCGAGGTCAAACGGTAGCCGTTTGGCTCGGGTCTTTCCATAACTAGCTCAGTTGGTAGGGAATGGAACTCCGACCTCCAGGGTCATAGGTTGGCAGGCAGTCTCATGCCCGACCAGGGGAGACAAAGGGGCAGTCATACGTCATCCAATGAAAAGGGTGATTCTTTTATACAAAGTTTAACGTGGAAGGGGACATGTGTTTATAACTGTTTACAAGTAATTAGTAATACTAGCATCCTGACTTAGCATACTATTACTCTCTCTCTCTGACGAAAATCGGGTTTAAGGGGCAAGAAGTTACATTAGCACATTAGTGGGGAAATAGAACAGGGCGGCCTAGTAGCGGAGGTCCAAGGGCAGCTGATGACTGCCATCTTTTGCACGGGGTCTTCGGCCAACACACGAAATGCAAGACAGTTTAGGACTTCACTATAAACTAGTACTCCAGGGTAGTTAAAAAACAACCCCGGGCCTTGTACATGAGTCGGCAGACGCGACCAAAACGGGCGGGGAGCAGGCCTCGGGGTTTTAGCACACGCGTGACCGGTCTAAGGCGTGAGTGAACAGTTTCTGGTGGGTCAGGCGGGGGAAAAGTGTTGTACGCACTGGCGGGGCTGGCGCACGTATACGAGACAGGTGGCGAATCTCTTACCCGTTTTTAGGACCGTGTAATATGTGCAACATAACACCGTTTGGTGAACAGATCTGAATAGCCAGGTACTTCCCAGCTTCCTCTTCCCCATCTCTTTCCCCTCCCCACTACCTTCATAACATACCCAAATTGGGGATGCCATAGTCTCACTGGCTCTAGACGGGATGGAAGTCCTGTGCGGTATTCATATTAAAAAAAAAAAGCTACTTTAGATTTCCTTATCGCTTGACGTTGCCGCAACAGTAAGCTACTTAGCACGACAATAATAACCTACTTTAGAGTTCATTATCGCTTGACATTACCGCAATAGATGGAAACTTGTTATTCCAAAGAGTCGATTAAGTCCTCTATTTTTGAACTGTACCTATAAGATTCTATAATGGTTTTCTGCACTAATATTTATAAATAATATACAACTAATAACGAATGGAGCAATCTTTTGTCTGTCTTAAAACTTTACTCATTATTTTTCAGCTGAATATGGTTGTAATGGTGACCTCAATGCTGTGAGGAAAGATTGCGCAACTCCTTGCCCTATAACCTGTGCAAATAAAGATGAAGAAGACCCAATCATATGTCCCCCCTACTGCATTGAGAATGGTTGCGAGTGCAAACCTGGATATGTGTTGGATCATATTGATGGAAAATGTATTCTGCCTAGAAAATGCCGTAAGTGCAATACAAGTTTTTATCCACTGGAGCGACCACGTGAAATAAATATGTTTGTCTCGATTGCTCGAGATTTCCAGAAGATCATTTTTTAAATTTTTCGCTAACATCAAAAAAATCATACCTTCGAATTTTAACATGGAGACATAAAAACTTATTATAGTGCTATACAGCCAATAAATTAAACTGTTTTTTAGCGATTATCTCATATTTGTAGGATTTATAAAAAAAATATTAAAAAATTGTAAAGTTTATAACCACTCAAATTCTGCATGTTTGTTACTATGAAACTCCATGAGAGGTACTTATTCGAGTTGAAATAGAATATTTTCGATTTCTGTATATTGTCTGTGGTAAACTTGATAATGAAAGGTGCATATCTATGGATAAGGGACTTAATTTTAACCGTAAACAGCTGATCAGAAATTCTGCGTGAAAAAAAATAAATGTTTTACAAATGGTAGGAAAATGTGGTCCAATTTTGGACCGCTATCAATCGCAGAAAAATAAAAGTGGTCCATTTTTAGACCATAATCGCTCCATTGGATAATAATTGATACAAATTATATTATATATAACAATTTTGAGTTTTGTGTTTCAGCCAAGCACCATTGCGGGCCTAACCAAGTGTACAGTGACTGCAAGAACCCGTGCCCCCAGACCTGTGACATGGTGGTCTCTCACGCCCCCCCGCTGATATGCCCAACCAACCATCCCTGCCCCGAGGGTTGCAATTGCGTGGCTGGGTATGTCAGGAATAAGTGTGGCGCCTGTGTGACCCCGGCAGAATGTCGTGAGTAGAGTAATTCTAGTGACCAGCTCAGACTAAGCCAAAGTCAAGTCAGCCTCTAGAAGCTGGGTGTACTGTACAGGGTCCGCAGATACTGCAGATAGTGCACAGCTGTGGGCCTTATACAAATCGAAATGCGTCCCACTGTTGAATTTGACAGCCCTTGACTCTGAGCAGAAATGGATAATCTGTTTGATGGATACCGTTATCTTAACAAACGGATGGCAATCTTTAGAGCACAGGCATCAAGTGGGAATGCTATCCTTGTTCTACCAGTATTTCAATGAAAAGAACTAGCGTTTCCTTAGGCACCGGTGCATGGTCGGGAAAGACGCCAAACGCGTGCCCAACATTTAAATAAATTTGACACATTTGTCTTATGATAATGGGTCGTTTCTACTACTCTTCAAGACCCATGTTCACTCCTCCATCTCCTCTTAACTCGTCTAATCACAGGAGACCCAAATTATCCCAAAACATCATACGCTGTTATAATAGCAGGAGACCCAAATTGTCCCAGAGTGACCGTGCATTATTAAAAGTTAGGACTCCCCTTTCATACACAAATAAATGATTCTAATGGAAGAGTAGAAAAAAATCTAAAATGTAAAATTATAATTATGTATCCTGTAAAACACATTGTTAAAAAAAAAAAATAATAATAGTAATCGGTCTCCTCTTTGTGCGGTGCTTCGTAGCCTCCCCACTCTTGTCTGCTTTAGTTTTCTAAAGGTTTCACTTCTACCGCATGTGAACTGCATATTGTATTTTTTATTCTATGATTATGTTTTCATTTTATTTTAGCTTGTCCCGATCCAAATGCCGAAGTAGTGGAATGCCCGGATCCCTGCCCTCGCACCTGTGATAACTTGACCACATACCGCAAAACTCCATGTCTAAAGTTGTGCTTTTTAATGGGATGTGCTTGTAAAAAGGGATTTGTCTACAACAAGCATCGTAAATGTATCAAACCTGAGAAATGTCGTAAGTACCAAGTTTATAATAAATACCTGTATTGATAAAACAATTATATATCTATTTATCGGCGACTTTATAAAGTCAATTGCAAGACTTTATATCCGGAGCAAACAATCTCTCTCTGAATGTTCGTTTCGATTAAATTTAGAGGTTTCAAAATATATATATAATGAAAAATTTAAATGTAGTACTGTCCCACGTGAACGCTATACTCTCATAATATATTATTTGAGCTTTGCTTTTTATTTTTTTATTCTTCATTATAAGCACTAAACGTCAGCAGGTCAATTTCACATTATTAATTGTAACACTAAAGCAAACATATAACGAGAAACCACAATATAGAAAATAGATATAGAAGAATAATATTTCAAGCGATTAACAATTTACACAAAACCTTTACAAATTGTATATTTAATTATTTATTTTATCAGGTTCTCCATAAAACAGTTGTACACCAGAATATTATGGAGAAGATTACAAAATTTAAAGAAAAAAGTGTATGGGGGCAGTTTCACTATCTTGTGACATATGTCAGAAGATAGTTACTGAATTCTCTGTAGATTACATTGAATACAGATTCATTTAGCAGTTGAATTGCTCTGCTTAATGGCAAATTTTGATAGGAAGAAGTTCTCGCTTTTGGAGCATAAAAAAGTGGATAGGATAATTTCCTTCAACATGGGCGGATTCAGTACAATGCCGGAAATAAGCTTAAAAAAGTGCTTACCCAAAAATATCTAAACCTTCCGCATGAATCACTCAATCTATTGGTGAAAATCGCATGAAAATCCGTTCAGTAGTTTTGAGTTTATCGCGAACAGACAGACGCGGCGGAGAACTTCAATTTATAATATGCAGAGATAGTAAGAATAAAATCATAGAGAGCAATACAGGAAAAAATTTCTAGGTATTTTATTAAATTTACGGAGAATTATTTTTTTTTTTTCTAAAGCCTATTTCTAACTTAACATCGTTCGCCATGCTTTCCTGTTACCAACCATTATTACTGTTACTATGATTACTCACCTTTTGGAGGTTAGGTGCATCAGGCCGGATTGAGACTCTATCTCAGCGCCGTGGGGAAAGGCGATTTTACCTTGATAGATGGGGGTGTATTTTAAATCAAACATCGGTTTCACTTTGGAAATTAAAATATGACGTGTATTGTACCGAAAGCAAATGATAACAAATAACAGAGTGACTCACCCCGAGGACCGAATGCAATCTAACCTAACTAACGTTCCCTGCACTTCCTAGTCGATCCGCAACTCATCACAACGGGATGGCTAGGATTAGCCTGATGACCAGCCTGATCGTCATCCTTCAGTCTCCTCCGCGGCAAGGCAGGACCTCCTTCATGTAATGTGGATTTCCGGAGACGATCTGATCGTCATCCGAATTAGGGCCAATTGGAATTCCCTTCCAGCGAGGGTACGGGGCGCGCCAGGGAGCACGAGGGGACTTCCGAGGTATTACGGCTCGCGTTGATCTTCTTATCACCCAGCGGAGCGCATGTCCGGGGTATTTCGTGCAATAACGGAATCGATCTTACAGTCGACATTCGGCAGGTGCCCGCAAACGTGATCGGTTCGATGCAATTAAATAACCGATCGCCATGATATCTTGCGATGAATCATCCGGATCCGCGGTTGAACTATATCGGCACATTAAACTTAGTTGCACAATGATTTCTCGATATTCGAGTAGGATGGAACTTTAGTAACACCGGCACCCGTTTGTTTTTTCAAAACATTACGTCCCTTTTATATTTTCACAATAAAATGCTAATTGACTGTCCCAGCTATGATGTTGCCCAATCATCATCGAAGCGAGAGTGAGTCTTCCTCCTTTTCTTTTTCCGGAACCGGAAAACTAACGCCCCCTGTCCTCGGTGTTGCCCGTCCCCTCGTTGAAAAAAACCATAGTCACCAATTAAACGGGTACTTAATAGTTCGTGCTGCTACGGATCAATGTTATAAAGCAGTGTTCATAAATGAAAAATTTAATGTTATAAAGTAGTGTTCATAAATGAAAAATTTAATGTTAGCAGTGTTCATATTTTAAAAATAAAAAAGATAATAATTTTAACACTGCTTCATAACAATACCCCCCGCGCCACACAAATGTTTGCCCTCAAACATGTATCTTCTAACTAATATATTCCTAAGCTATTCTGGTTATTCCTCAGGGTGTTCTAAAAAATAAATTATAAAATTTGCATAAATAAAATGTGAATCATCAAATGTGGTAGGCACACCATGTTATACATACGATTGATTATAGCAAAATCTAATAAAGAGAGAAAAAAAAATAGAAATAAAGAAGAATGAGTTCATTATGATTCCAATCGCACCCATGTTGTCTGGCAATATGGTGGGTTCACAATGCAGTCATTCAAATCAACACTTAAAATTAGAGAAACTTAATCTAAAGTACAAGGTGAACTAATGTTCCGTGAACGGGGTCTGCAAACACCCACAGCATTGAGAATACTGGGTGAAGAACAATTGACTTTATGTCTTGGACTGCCGTTAACGTTACATCTACAGCATAAACATAATTAATTATGTAAGTATAAACACTAATCAGTGGACAACACATCCTTAACTTAAAATAAACCTTTGTGTCCAGCACATTAATTATACACAACCATACGCATTAATGCATCATTGACCCATAATAGGGTTTTAGAAAGCCATTTAGGCAACACTTTAGGGAGGCAAGCCAACCCTCACTTTTCACTGAGTCTACTTCTCCATTGGAGATAAAAACACACTTCGAAGAAATTCTATCTACTCTACCTGACCTCGTTATTGGGTAAGTTTTTCGAAGAGAATTTATACAATAAGACAAAATAATCAACCTTGGAAAGCATTATTTCGTAATAGTAGAAAAAACTTTTAACCTTTACACGCACGCAGGTGTGTAAGGTGGCTTAATCTAGTGAAACTGTCAACAACCAATCTTATAGATGTGGTGCCATTAGTAATAGTATACATCCATTGTTGTAAATGGTGCAATCGGTAATAATATTTTTATGTTGATATTGTATAAGAAAATCATATTTGATTATCCTTAGATGTAAACAACCATCGCTTATGAATGGTGTCAAAAATTAACAACCATTGCCAATAAATGGTGGCAAATGTAAGTCAACAACCAATGCTAATGAATGGTGCCAAATGTAATGTGTACAAACCTCTGCTAGAGGATGCAATTGGTAAGGTAACATGTTTGTTAAAGACAAAATATTGAGGTTACCCATAATCCTATCAATATATAAAAGCAGATTGTTGTGCGCCGCTCAAGACGCTTATTCATAAATAACAAAATATTATCCCGAACAAGGGAAAAATGATAATGAGAAAGAGAGAGGAAAAAAAAAAATTTTAATAATAACTTGTATGGTAATAACCAATTTATAAAATTTTTGTATCAAAATGAATTGAGGCAATTAGTACGAGTAGTATCTTCACAGGCACTGTGTAAGATGTTTGAGTATACTTGTAACATAAAATTAACACTTAAGAATGAAAATTTGAAACTTGGAACATAAAGAAATGATGGGCTATCATTTCTGTATGTTCTGGTTATAGTTTCATCGGGCTTATAATATAACAAATATGAATAGGTCATAATAAAATATGCTTGGAATACAGGAGGATATATTTCTAATATCGTCATATATTCCAAGTTAACATAAACTTAAAAGTAAATAACACGAAAAGTACCATGTTTAAATTTTAACTATGCATATGTTTTCCATGTACAAGCATTTCACAGATTCAAATACAAGGGTGTATTCAGAATTAAAGTTTCAAATCAACTCGAGTGTTGTACTAGAGTCGAGAGGAAAGAAAAAAAATATATATATACATATATCTACCTATATGTATATCTATTATTAGAAAACGTTGAAATGTAAGTTATTTAAAATTCGGCTTACTGACAACAAAAGAAAACTGGCCACAACAATTCGGTTGATCAGGCCGGATTGAAGTGTCCGAGCATTTTACCATTGATAATAAATGTAGTCCTTGTAAGGATGGCCAGACCTCACAAGGCACTGATGATAATAGGACTATACGGGAATGTTGTCCAATTTAACGATGTCCTTTACGTGAAAGTCACCGGTTTCCTTACCATTTAAGTCGGCAAGTGTATATATTAAATCTGATTTTTTCTTTACTATTACATTTTTAACAAAACGTGGAGCTAACTTCTGTGCGAAGTAATTTAATGCATTAGATTGGACGAAGTTCCTACGCCACACTACGTCTCCAACCTGGTAAGTAACGTGTTTTCTACGTAGATTATAGTGATTAGCTCCCTTTTGGTAAGCCTTAAGAAGTGCGTTTGATACTTGTTCGTAAACCGTGGACAATTCTTTTAACTTATGTGCATAAACCTTTTGATGAGTGGAATCATGCGTATTGGACTCATTATCCGCTATCGGGTTACGATGCAAATCTCCATCCAATATTTGTTCTCTACCGTGCATTAGAAAATAAGGTGTGAAACCTGTAGCACAGTTAACAGTATTGTTCATGGCTGATTGCACTTGAGGAAGAAATTTTGACCAAGTTCGGTGATCAGATTCTACCAAAATGGATAGTGCCGTACCTAATGTTTGGTTGTATCTTTCTACAACATTATTTTGGGGAGTGTATAAAGAATTATAAAAGGGGGGAGATATGTTATAGTTTTTTAAAAGTTCTTTAAATTCTTTAGATATGAATTGTGGTCCGTTGTCACAGACAATGGTACGTGGTACGCCATGTATGAGAAAAATGTTTTCTTCTAAGTTTTTAATAATGCTTTTCGCGGTGCCTTTGCGCAGCGGGAACAACCAAGTAAACTTAGAGAATACATCGACACATGACAATATAACCGTGAAACCCGCATAACTTCTAGGCAGAGGACCTACTAAATCCAGAGATAGCATTTGCATCGGTCTCGTGACCTTTTTCGGGTTCACCGACATACCGTTGGGCGCGGCTGTACTAATTTTGTGTGCTTTACAAATAGAACATTGATTAATAAACTGTTTTACCTCTTTGTACATGTTTGGCCAGTAGTATCGGAGTTGTAACTTTTTGTACGTCTTAAAGACACCAGGGTGACAAGATCGAGTTGACTCATGTGACTCAGATACTATCTTTGTTCTATGTTCCTGAGGAATTACTTTTTTCCAAGCTGTGTCGTCTTGTAAAGCTAACTTAGTCTTAGTATGACGATACAATTCGTTATCTTTTATCTGGAAGTTTAGAAACCTCTGTGGGAATTCCTGACAACCCTTCCAAATATTTGAGTACCATTTATCATTAGTTGAATTCGAATCTATACTCGAAATTTTAGCAAGATCCATTCGCGAAAGGACATCTGGTACGATGTGTTGAGTACCCTTGCGGTGGATAACATCAAAAGAAAATTGTGAGAGTCGAGAGCTCCAACGCGCGAGACGACCACTAGGGTTAGACAATGACCCTAACCATTTTAAACTAGAGTGATCCGTGACAACTGTGAAATGCGCACCTTCTATGTACGGTCTAAAATGTGTAACGGAATCTAACACTGCTAAAAGTTCTCGTTCTGTAATACCGTAATTTCTTTCGTGTGTGTTCAAACATCGCGAATAATAAGCAATCGGATGCTCTGTACCCTCCAATATTTGAATTAAAACTCCGCCTATTCCAACCGAACTCGCGTCGCAGTGTATTGAAAATGGTTTAGTGAAGTCAGGACAGCTAAGGACCGGGGCTGTCGTAAGTGCTTGTTTTAGATCATTAAATGCATTTTCAGCTTCTTGTGTCCAAATGAATTTACTTACACCATTTTTTGAACCAGTAAGTTTTGATAGAGGTGCGGCTATGCTAGAAAACCCTTTTATAAAACGTCTAAAATAACCGCAAAGTCCAAGGAAAGCACGGATTCCTTTTGCGTTTTTGGGGACTGGAAATTCTTTTATACATTCTATTTTAACCGGATCAGTGCGAAGACCTTTGGAATCTACCATATACCCTAGGTATTTGAGCTCGGCTTTACAGAACTCAGATTTTTTTAAGTTAATGGTGAGACCTGCGTCTCGTAGCCGTTCGTAAACTTTTGTTAACAGTTTAAAGTGTGACTCTAAATCTTCTGACACTAAGATTAAATCATCTAAATAACAAAAGGCATTTTCATCGAATTCAGGCCCAAAAAGAGCGTCCGCCAGTCTTTGGAGCTCACTGGGTGCGTTTTTTAGCCCGAACGGCATCCGAGTGAATTCGAAGAGTCCTCGACCTGGGACAACAAATGCTGTTTTCTCACACGAGTCTTTATCCAAAGCAATCTGCCAAAAAGCTTTACTAAGGTCTATTGAAGAGACAAATCTGGCACCACGAAGTTTGTCAAGAATACGAGAAATGTATGGGAGCGGGTACGAATCCCGAGTAGTGACATTATTAATTTTCCTAGAATCAAGACAAAATCTACCAGTGCCATCCTTTTTTGTAACTATTAGGACTGGACTAGACCATGGAGAGCGTGAAGGACGAATGACTCCTAATTTGAGCATTTCGTCTACTTCCTTATCTAATTGCTTCTGTCTTGCCGGAGAAAGAGGGTAGTACCTCTGTTTAATCGGAGGCCCTGTAGTATGAATTTTATGTTTGACTAAATGAGTTAAACCTAACCCTTTTTTTTCATATGAAATGGATTCAAATTTTTTTATTATTTTTAATAGATTTCTATTTTCTGAGGGAGACAAGGATGAGGCCGGTCGAATTGCCCTTACCTCATTAATTTGTCCTGTCTTTTGTGGGTTGGGCGCCATTGAAAACAGTTCCGGTGCGATTTGGAACTGTCTCCAAAAGTTTACTCCCAAAATATAATTTGGGGATAACGAAGGAATGACGTAGAAAATAATGTTTTTTGTTATTAAATTATACGTCACCGGCAACGTCATTGTTCCTAACACTTTTTGTTTCGTACCGTCGGCTGTTGAAACATTAAAGTCAATTTTTATTAAATTAATACCCATCTTTAAAAAATATTTGTATGTGTCTCCTCCTATACACGAAAGTGAAGCTCCACTATCAAGTAGTGCTCTGCAATGTTTATCTTTAATACAAATATTGGCGTACGGGCGATTATCTCCTTCGATCTCAGAATCCCGTGGTAGTGGGCCCACTACGTCAGAATCCGAGACCGAAAGAAACTCTCTAACCAGTCGGAGCCAACTCTGCCACTCACGCTTCCCCTGCGCAAGAGAAGGTGCATGTCTAGAGCGGCTCCGTCCTAGTTTTCCGATTCCTTATGTGTATTATGTTTATTTATAGAATTTATTTTGGAGGCGGAACTGTCGGAAGCTTTCTTCCTACAGTCTGATTTTGTGTGACCTATTTTTTTGCAATAGCTGCAGACAATCTTTCTGTCCGAAGGGACCTTAGAAGGATGGCATATCTCCCTATTTTTATTATCAATAGAATTATAAGATGAATTTTTTTGAAAGTGTGTAGAAGAAGTATGATCGTTGTTCACATTAGAATTATGAACAAAACGACCCTGGCTATTAGAAGTGTAAACCGGTTTAGATTGAAAGTGTTTTGATTGATTATTAAAATTATTCGGAAGAGAGTGATTGCTGGCAAATCTATTATTGGAATATGTATGAGGTTGTTGATTATTATATTTAGTATTGTAATGTTTATTACCAGCATAAATTTTGCATGTATAAGAGGGGGAAGGTGAAGGTTGCTTTTCTATTTCAGGAATTGAGAATGATTCTAATTTATTTGTAGCATTTACTAGTTCCTCAAAATTGTTAAAGTCCCTAGACGCAAGCAAATTAACATACATGGGGAGCAAAGCTCGCATGCATAATTGGAGTAATTCAATATCTGGTAATTTAGAATCGAGCATGTTATTCTGAGCCTTCATTCTCAAGGTGAACTCAAAAGCAGTCATACCGGTAGGTTGCTTCATGTTAAATAACTCCTTTTTAAGTGATAATTGTTTATGTTCCCCTTCAAATTGTTTTATTAATAGTGTCTTTAGACTATCCCAAGTTAGTTCGGGGGTATAAATGGATCTAAACCATAATAAAGCCAAGCCTTCTAAAATATCCGGAAAACATTTTACTATATTCGAATGTAGAACGTTTCTTGTCCTGCATTTCTCGTCGATGTGTAGAATAAATTCTCGAACACAAGTTGACCCATTAAATTTGATATCCCAATTATTGATCGTGTTTGTTGGAGGATGTGATTCGTTATAAATAATTTTAGTATATTTAATGACTTTGGAACTTGAGTCACTGTCTTCGTCCGTGTTCGATGTTTCCTCATGTTGTTCCGTGATTTTCGTAACTTTTATGATTTTATTATGCCTTCTGGCTTGAGTACGCATTTCCTCTAAGGTGTTTGCCGGTATTAGATTTCTTGTAGTTAAATCCATAGATAAATCTTCTTTCGATTTGCCATTAATATTCTCGATAGGCCCTGACATCGTGAATTTTTATTCGTAGAACGGAAAAAGAGAGAAAAAGAAAAAAAAAAAATTTTAAATTTATAAATTTTTCACAACCCTGATCTTGTTTGAAAATTATTCTAGGTTTTTTTTTTTTTTTTAAATTATTAATTGTGGCAACCTTGTTTTTAAAATTATTATTTTTACGGGAAGAGAGAAGAAATTCGTGGCAACCCTGATATTTAAAATTATTTCAATAAATGTTTGTAAAGTAAAGCTGTTATAACTAATAAAAACAATTATTATAACATAATATTTCGGGGCAAATGAAATAAAATGCTAGAACGTTTTTCAATTAGCAAAGAATTTAACATGAAATTGAAAGGTAAACAATAGAAAACATAAACATTATTTTGACAGAACTGTCACGTTAAGAATGTAAACAACATTATTTATGAAATGTCTGATTGAAATTTGAAAATGTCAACAATGTATTATTTTGACAGGTAACAGCTGTTGCTTTGGTAATAGCTGATGTTATTTGGAAAGAAATCATTGATGTTTTGATTATAAACAATTACTCTCAATTATAAATCTCGGCAGTACGAATTGTTATTGCAACAAATGTCAGAAACATAAATATGTAAATCCTTTTCTAGAAGAATTATGTATGAGTGATCGCGGTAAATCAACATTGATTTCTTAATATAAGACTGTAAAAGTTGATAAACTTTGTACGGTGACATTTAGAAACAATAACAGTAATTATATTTCTTTGCAAAATACTTGCACATGGATAGCATTTTTAATATTGACGTTATGTTAAATTCCAAATACCAAGGTAAAATAAATCGAGCCCAAAACACGTTGAGTGCGCCATTGTTACCAACCATTATTACTGTTACTATGATTACTCACCTTTTGGAGGTTAGGTGCATCAGGCCGGATTGAGACTCTATCTCAGCGCCGTGGGGAAAGGCGATTTTACCTTGATAGATGGGGGTGTATTTTAAATCAAACATCGGTTTCACTTTGGAAATTAAAATATGACGTGTATTGTACCGAAAGCAAATGATAACAAATAACAGAGTGACTCACCCCGAGGACCGAATGCAATCTAACCTAACTAACGTTCCCTGCACTTCCTAGTCGATCCGCAACTCATCACAACGGGATGGCTAGGATTAGCCTGATGACCAGCCTGATCGTCATCCTTCAGTCTCCTCCGCGGCAAGGCAGGACCTCCTTCATGTAATGTGGATTTCCGGAGACGATCTGATCGTCATCCGAATTAGGGCCAATTGGAATTCCCTTCCAGCGAGGGTACGGGGCGCGCCAGGGAGCACGAGGGGACTTCCGAGGTATTACGGCTCGCGTTGATCTTCTTATCACCCAGCGGAGCGCATGTCCGGGGTATTTCGTGCAATAACGGAATCGATCTTACAGTCGACATTCGGCAGGTGCCCGCAAACGTGATCGGTTCGATGCAATTAAATAACCGATCGCCATGATATCTTGCGATGAATCATCCGGATCCGCGGTTGAACTATATCGGCACATTAAACTTAGTTGCACAATGATTTCTCGATATTCGAGTAGGATGGAACTTTAGTAACACCGGCACCCGTTTGTTTTTTCAAAACATTACGTCCCTTTTATATTTTCACAATAAAATGCTAATTGACTGTCCCAGCTATGATGTTGCCCAATCATCATCGAAGCGAGAGTGAGTCTTCCTCCTTTTCTTTTTCCGGAACCGGAAAACTAACGCCCCCTGTCCTCGGTGTTGCCCGTCCCCTCGTTGAAAAAAACCATAGTCACCAATTAAACGGGTACTTAATAGTTCGTGCTGCTACGGATCAATGTTATAAAGCAGTGTTCATAAATGAAAAATTTAATGTTATAAAGTAGTGTTCATAAATGAAAAATTTAATGTTAGCAGTGTTCATATTTTAAAAATAAAAAAGATAATAATTTTAACACTGCTTCATAACATTCCCAATGGGATAAACAAAACAAAACTATAAAAAATTTATTGTCCCAAACACATACGCAGATAAAGATAATTACACATTGGGCCCATGTACGCAACGTGTGCAATACTGCGTTCCCAGATCAACGTGCACACTCGTCCTACGCACGCAATGAAAATTTTAATCGTAGTATCACGATATTCTATTGATTTTACGTTACAACACTCGTAACATCTTACAAAATCCACCAGCTGTTTATCTGCCATTTTAGCAATGAAACGAGCAAGAAATATTAGTAAACGCTCAAGTTTATTAGTTTACCTCGGAGAAGTCAGATTCTTTAAAATTTTTTTAACAATATTTTATCATTTCATTGAAATTCGTTCGCTTTAGGGTCGCCCCGCCCCTCAGCTTCCTGCGTGCGCTGCACACACTACACCTATGAGCACGATGGCCCTGGGTTCTTTTGTGAACAGTTTTCCTAATTACAATTTTTAATCTTTTTAGCGAAACCGTCCACGGACCCACACAAGAAGTTGAAAACTAAAAAACCTATTCAGATTCATATCCACAATTAACGCATTGTTTGATTCGCTAAGCTAATATCTACGTATATAAATTATATTGTGGTAATTTAATATAATTGGAAATAAAAAATATTTATTTTAAAATGTCAAATCAATTTTAAAAGTAACGCAATCCTATAAAAAAAACTTATAATCTTGATACATAGGCAAACATATTTGGAAATATAATTATATATGAATTTGATATTAAATACATACATTTGAAAATATGTACCGTTTTTTCTTTGTTTACTTCTAACTCCAAAGCGTCGCCTAATAGATTTGATATCTCCAAAGTGTCGGCTGACAGATTTGATAACCCCTGAATGTCGACTGACAGATTTTGGACTATACGCTGAAATATTTGATAACTCCAGGTCCAGAACTTAGTTCTAGTGTGTTGGCTGAACAATTTGATAACTTCAAACTGATGGCTGACAGATTTGATAACCTCCAGAGTGTCGAATGACAGATTTGATAATCCAGAGTATATTTTTATTTCTAGTTTGATCAAATTTCTGTCATTGACCAAATATAATATCGTAGATCAATCCATCTATCAATCAGTCAGTCAGCAAACCGGTTTTGTATGTACAATAATGTAAAATTTAAAAAAAATGGACTTAATAATTTAAACGAATGTATTTATTTTTTCCAAATAAAATAACAAAATGACAACCAAAAATCAACATAATATCTGTGAAAGAGATCAAATTAAATTTGTATTCAGAGATTGCTTCACTCAGTTATAAACCTGGCTTCACCCGTCATAGACTCGGTCTCCAAATTAAGAAGATAGTCAAAGGATGAGAATTCTCCAATGGAGTCTGAAGCTACATCGCTTCCTCGCACTAGGTCTGCCGAGGGTATGGCCATGATGGCTGCCTGGATTCCTGTCTGAATTTGTTCTGGAATGAAAGAATATAAAAATAGTAATTTAAAGTTTTGCTATATCCCAAAAGATGGTAGTTGAGCACTTGCATACTGCTTACTGACAACGTATGCAGGGACTCTGGAGGTCTTAATCGTTGAAAATAAATAAATGTAGCTTCATTTAACAAAAAATTAGAATCTTGCGAGAGCCTTCAGGAGTAACCATCTGTTACTTATACCAGGGCGGGTGAGTGGTGGATAACCACCAAAGTTGAGCACGATATCAGAAGAATACCATCTATCGTTGTTCGTGTCTTAGGTACGAATGGTTACAATGACTGCCGAAGGCATGGACAAGTTGGGCGGGCACCTCCAGTCCGCCCGCGGAAGCAGCAGAACTACTTAGAGCCTAGTTTAGTAAGGATGTCTATCCAGTTTAATTTTCATTGTAAATATTTACAATAACTAAATCAGACGAACCTCAAACTTATTTGGAAGATACCCAACCCATCTTAAGTTGTATTAATGTTGGAAATAAAGAGACATAACAGTTGCCTTACAATATTATATTACGAAACTCAACAATTAGGTTATGATATTCCGCAATAATATTATAACGAAATGTTGTTTTTCTTTACATTAGCTCCACACAGGATTCCCTGAGGAAAACAATTTCCCTCGGGGCCTATGTCATCCTTGGGGATGCTGCTTGGGGGGTCTTTTTAGGGAAAAGAAGGAGAGGAAGTTCTGGGAAGGAAAAAGATATGAGGGGTGGGTAGTAATCTGGGGGTCAATGTATCCGGGAGTGATAGACATATGAATCCATACCTCCTGCAGTGCAAGGCGATGGGTCTGGCTGAGAGGTGTAGGTTAGATCTCCCTCAACTGTCTCTCCCAATCCGGACAAACACATTCGCCATCGAGACCAAGATAAATCTCACCCCATGAACCCGGGCACCCCGGCTTAGTCACCAAACGTAGCGAACCACTTGGGGTGATCTATGGCACCTATCGGCAATGAGTTCACAATATACCAACTTACCGACAGTTCCAGAAGCGTCAACGACAACCGCTGTGTCTCCACAATATTTCTTCAAATTATATTCCTGACGAAAGTATTCTTCAACCTTTAAATAATAATTATTACATTTCACACATTTTTCGAAACCTTCAAATTGAGAAAATAAAATCTATGATCTTTTCACATACATTTACATAATACCCAGTTTTCCCGCTCAGAATCACTGCAAAGCAGTGGACTTTGAAATTCTCCTTATGAGGGTAATAATACTGAGTTGATCAATCAAATGTTGGGTTTTTTCAAAGATATTTAAATATAAGAGTTATGCTATCGGCAGTTTTTACTAGGACTCTGTTTCCTGGTGTCCCCGAGATTGTTAACCAATAATAGTGCACACCTTAAAAAAATCAACTAAATTCCGTATTCAAACTAGGACCATTAGACCGTAGTCCGCCAACAGTCGCTCGGCCATCATAGCATATCTCTTGTATTTCAATATCTTTGGGTTTTTTCATCCTTGGGCTGTGGTTTATTCACATTTATAGTTAACTAAAACTTTGTAAAACCATCCTTTCATTTAAAATTAGGTATTATTTAGTTAGTAGATATAAAATACAATTGAAAATACATCTGCAAGATCACTTTGTGCATGCCCCTCTCAATGCAACCTAATCTAAAATATTAAACAAATGGATTTTGAGGTTAGATTTAAATTAGAGCGAATACCTCGTTGAGTTTGCACCTTGTCCCAACCTCAGAATACTGAAACAGTCCCTTCAGGTCATGTTCTATGATATTCTTCTTGCACTGTTGCTCCGACAATGTCAAAAAAACTACCCTGCAAACAACAACAGAAACAACAAATCCGTTGAGCGCTTTCATTATTACGGTGATGATCCACGATTACAGTACTGTGACGGCATAAAAAAGGCAATAAACATACGTTCCTTATCACAATAATGCTGCAGCTCTTTCAAAAGATGAGATACACAAC
Organism: Glyphotaelius pellucidus; assembly: GCA_936435175.1. Classification (NCBI taxonomy): domain Eukaryota; kingdom Metazoa; phylum Arthropoda; class Insecta; order Trichoptera; family Limnephilidae; genus Glyphotaelius; species Glyphotaelius pellucidus. Next base: position 30,849,555 of record OW386548.1, on the reverse strand, counting down.
GTACATAGGTTTGTTACCTCCAAAGGAAAAAGTGATAATAAGGAACTCCGGTGAAAAATATTATGGCTTTAAAAAAATATCTTCATATAGACCAATATACGCTGATTCTGAATATATAAGTTTTATTGCATAATATTTAACGTAGAGTTTTTAAAAAATTATCAAAAAGTCCATTTTAAAACGTGTCATTAAAACACCCTGTCAAGTTGGTATTGCTGGATTTTGGCGGCGTGACGTCACCGCGCCGCGTCACCTGGGTCAAAGTTGTATAGAAATCAATAAATGTAAGGCGCAAGCCGTTCGACATTCCGTGTAATTGGTTTATAGAGATTTGGACATATAATAGTTTTTGTTTTTATTGAAACATTTAGGCCTAAATAATTCAGTATCAAAAATAAAGTATCTCTATTAGTTTATCTTTGTTATTTAAAATATTCAAAAACTCTAACTGTACAAAACACGATCATAATGCCCAGTAAAATGCTCCAATGCTGAAATTCAAAATGGCGGGCGACGATCAGCTGTTTCCAATTGCCTACTAAATTCATACTTCGGTTGGTCATGATGACGTCACACTAGATTCGGTGGTTTTCGGGGGATCTTGAAAAATTAAAACTTTGACATTTATTTTAACAATTAAAACTAACTATAAAAATAAAAATAAATATGCAGTTATTTAAGTTAGAAGGTCATTATTCATAAAAAAAAAATAAAAAAATTGGACTGGAGTTCTCTGTTTTCTTGCATCTCTCTAACCACTGCATTGTGACGTCTCCGTAGACCTCTATAATACTACTAGCCATGACGATAATTTTGAAAGTATGGAATATAGTTACAAGGATAATATTGAAGTGTGAGTGAATTCCTAAAATTAAAAAAAAACAGCAAATTTCAATGCGCTGATGGTTTTGCTTTTGTTCTTAAACATATAATGCTGCAGCTCTTTCTTACACCTTCGTCTGTACCCTCCAAAGGAAACATGCAATCATTATCATACATCTCCCACACACATACAAAGAAAATGAAATTTCATACTCGTCGCTGTAACTGAGCCGAAAAAAGTAGTACTATGGACGAAACACTGTATTTTGTGTGCTTCATCTTTTGTTTCACCATTATTTAACGTGTAAAAAAGAGCTGCAGCATTATAGCGATAAGGAACATACGTTTATTGCTTTTTTTTGCCATCACAGCACTGTAAACGTGGATCTTCACGGTAATAATTCACTCATTGAGAATCACATCAAAACCTCAAAAAAACTTAATAAAACTCATCTACTTCTTCAAAAAATTACAACATATCTGGTCAACTGAGGATATAAAGAGAGAATATTACCTCACATAATCATAAAACCAGAACAAAGCAAATAGACAAACTAAATTATACCTAGTGTAATACTATATTTGAACAAAGAAGCTCTGAATTTTTAGCACTAAAGTTTTAAAACAGACTCCCACTCAGCATCAAACAAATTAAAACAAACTACTACATAAAATATTCTAAATCTCTTTTACGTATAAATTTCATAAATGTATATCTTCTTCAATGTCAAAATTACAATACAATAATTAAATTAAAAATTAATCTTTTTATCTTATTCAGCAAAGTGGGCCGCCAAAATTCATAATTGTGCCGTACGCGAAGAGCTAAATATGGTAACTTGCCTGTTTGGTGGTGTATCCATATGGTCCAGGACTTCAAACTCCATCAAATTCCTCGGGAAGTGAGTGAGGATCCAACCCTGTTCCAGACAATCCTAAAACAAACACAAATAACCTTTAACAAGAAAATACATTAACTCCTCAGGCTTCGGACATATTTTGTCAAAAGGTCAAAAAATTTCCACTTTGCAATAAAAGCCAAATAAATGGAATATTTCTGGACATATCCGAAAACTAAAAATTCTTTTTGAAAGGTGATGAATTACGCTGAAAAAATTATAATTTGAAATGCAAATATAATTTTTGAAACAAACATAAAAAAAGTTTTAAAAATGGCTCACCATTCGTTTTTTCTAATTAAAATTACTGATAAAGAAAAAAAAACACATATTTTATTAGACAAATGTATTATAAACATTATCAACACTTAAATTTTTTGTTCCATGCGAAAATAATAAAAAAAATTCCAAAATTTCAAAGCTTTTTCCCAAATTGCGGTCCGTAACATTAATTTTATAAAGATTGTACATTTTATGTTTTGTGGTTAATTTTTAGATTTTAATATTTTCTCTTTCTAATACCGTTTAGATCATATTTCTCTAAGTCATTTAGAGTGATAAAAAATTGGTTAAATAGGTTTCGTTAGGTAAGAGTTATTGGCTAATTTCAAATTATTTTTTTCATAGCTTTTAATGACTTTTCAAGGAGGTGTTGAGTTGACTTTATTCTCAGTTGGCATGGAACCGTTCAAGGGATAAGGTTAGACTTGAGAACTAGCACAGTGGGCCTAAAGCCTGAGTGCCTTTGAGAGCTATGTGGACTGTGTCCTTATCAATGAACACCGTACCAACGGCACATAATATTTTGTTCAGATGTCGAGGGGAGGAGACATATCTTTCAAATCTAAAATATCATCAAAATCAGTAGTACAAATGCTCAACGTTTTGGCTCGATCAAACGTGTTGGAACTATGCTCGTCGTTGCATCCACATGCTCGACACAAGACGCCATAGATATGCCACCAAGACAGATTGTAAATTCAGGCAGGATGAAAATTTCTGTCAAACGACGAACAAGAATTACAGTCTTTGAATCTTTTTCGCATCGGGCCATTGGCTCGATATCGAACAAAAAGCATTGAGCGAGATAGTACACACGTTGAGACATGTTCCATTAGTGTAAAACCATCGAGCATGGTTACTTAGCTTTAGACTGAAAGAATTGGAGAGCGGAATAATATGGAAAGCGGAGAGGTACTTGTCCTTTTCTATAAAACCATCACAATTTAGATTTAGTGAGCGCATAAAGAATTACAGTTATTTATCTCAAAATTAATAAAATATTTAGTTTTAACCACTTTTATCATTAGAAAAACCATTATTTTGAGTTATAGTCAGTTATAGATGTGGATGTGTTATCTGAGCATTATTATTACACCAAGAATGATCATTTAAAATATCTGAGACAAGATGATAAAATGTTCTGTTCGAAGGTGACATCACCCAAACTTGTGAACGCAGCCTGAAGGTTAAACAATAAAAATGGTTATTAATTTTAAATTAAAATGGTGCCATAAAATAAGTTTGTTGTTTTTGAAAAAGTTATCTACTTATTAGCTTTAAGTTAAGAGGTAGACCTTTTGATACAGCCTCCGTTGCAGGATCTCCACAATGTCAGCATAGGTCGTCTTACAGGCCTGAATCTTCCTGCCAATGGCATCAGTCCGCAGGCTGGCTTGGCGGTAAAGGTATACGAAGTTCACTGCGGAAGTAAATTGACATAGTATTACTTTATAGCAATCAGCCTTCGCTACGTCACGCTGTGGATCGCACCCGAAATGTATCGATGTATCCAGAAGCGGCGCCTGTGTTAAAATATACGCAATCGAAGTTCCTAGAGCTCCCGTCAGCCGTCTGGCACAGACGGCAAGCAACTGAGCAGTAGGTACCAAGTCCATCGGAACAGAGCCGCGGACCTACCTACCTGACAAGTAATATCATCTGCCACCTCCGCGAAAGTACCTGCATTACTCGCGCACCTAGGAACACGGTGACGAGAACATTCGGGAGTCTTCCCGTTTGGCGTCGTGCCCCGATTTCACGGCGTTCCAGAACATTACTGGTTTCGTCGCCCACGCTATAAAAGCGGACGCAATCTCGAGCGAGTCAGTGTTCTTTCAACTCACCGAAGCAGTCGCCTCTACTATCCGCAATTAACCTTGACCCAGTGTTTACTACGCAGTACTATTTTTATCGTAAGACCGTAGCGCGGACCGTGTTTGTGTGTAAACAATAATTATAATTCGTAGGAACTCATTAAAGGTTTTTTTATCACGCAACCTTGTTGTTCTTTACTTAACAACCACCAGCCTACACCGAGTACCTACAACTTTATGCGATGGTAGTTTGCATACAGTCGCAAAATCTGAATGATGAAAGAGAGAACATGTTCCAGGGTTCAAGCTGTCGTAACAAAATGGGATCAAATAGGAAGCCCAACAAACGGTTCGAACTCCTGCCACTCTTCTCAGAAAAAATTGAATTGAGGTGGTTAGATCATGTATTGAATGCTAGAAGATTGAATTTCACAGAAAATGAAAAACAGAGTGCTATTCTAAAGGGAAGATGTCCAGTGGGTTGCCTCAGATGTTGGAGCTCCAGAAGCTGTGTGACAAGGGCCTGCGTCTGCTATGAACAGAGGGTGCTAAAGTAGCGGAGGACAGGGACACCTGGGGAGGCCTAGTCAACGCGATGAATCCCTAAGCCAAATAAGACAAGAGGAAGAAGATTATGTACGAATATGAGCAGTTTTCATCCATTAACCCCTAGTGTGCCAAAACATACACCATGGATTCGCTAGTACACATTATCTGGTAAGACGGTATAATTTACAAAAACCAAATTTTGCAAAAAAACAAGTTATTACGAAATCAGCGATTTGCATACTAGGGAGTACTAGGTAGGGAGGGAGAAGGCATTCCAAGTATTAAACAACTATAAGTAGCTTTTCAGTCTCGTAGCGCAACTGTTCAAAGAGTATTTCGGTTTACCGTGAACCAAATGGAACAGCTCTGCGACGGCCCTGGCCTGCATGTGCCTGCCGCAGCCACTGGGACCTAGCAATGCAACGCGGTACACGCAGGGCATACCCGAGGGACGTCGCTTCTTCACCGCCTCGCAGCACACTGACTCCAGGTCGCACAGCTTTGTCTCCTCCAAATTGATTTCCTGCAATGCAAACCATGAAATTGACATCTTCGATATATTCTCTGACGTCAGAAGAGATAGATGCCCTAACACAAAATCTGGATATTGCTGAAGGCAAACCACGTAACAATCTTTGAGGTGCGAGTATTAAATAAACTATCATTCGTACATTGACCGCCGACGAAAGCACATCGAAAAAACCAGACCCTTGGAAGAAAAACAAAGTGCACTAAAGTAAGGTAATGGTTTGCAAAGCAATCCATTTATGCGCAAGGTCTGAATGTTTGTTTCTAATTGGACCGTCAGGCGTTAACAGTTCAGAAATATTTCACATGTTTGTTTACTTAAATTATAAAACAAAATGTCTAATTCGATTTTGCAAACAAGCAGGACTTTTTTACCTGATTTGGAACTCACAGGTGTGGTAATTAATTACGCAGCAAGCAATTCTCATGCCATCGTAAATAAGACTACTTATTCATAAGCAAATTTTATTTTTGAAGCCTAAAATCGCCATACAACAGTGCTAGTTGCCTGCAGAATGATGGATTCATTTATTGACAAATCACTGAAAGGGATATGCTCACACCACTTTCCCCGGTCCGCGCAACTTAGTTTTTCCCCCTTGCTCTTATGGGCAGCTCTTCTTATAGACTCTGAAGTTAAAAAAATAGACGTGCCCTAACTATTATTTTATTTTAATTATCTAACTCCAGTGTGACATGCATCGATATAATATGGAGTGATACTCGTGAGTCGCCAACTCTCAGAGCCCTAATGTGCGTGCACGCTCATATGCGTTAAACTAATAGAGTTGCCCTAAAGTATAATCTGCACTCCATTCCAAGAAGTAGGAGGCAAAGTATGTATCACATAGTTTGGGTTCCAGGCATCGTCTAGCTTTAAGTGTCGTCGGCCAGCTCGCACCCCATATTCTGCACGGTTCCATGCCAACTCGGAATGGAACCAACTCAGAACCATCTCAGATAAGTCATTTAGAGTGATAAAAAAATAATTTTAAATTAGCCGATAACCCTAACCTAACTTAACCTATTTAACCAATTTTTCATTTATATTTTTTTATCACTCTAAATGACTTATCTGAGACGGTTCTGAGTTGGTTTCATTCCTAGTAGGCCGGTCACCATTCTGCACAGTGTTCGTGAATGTCTTACCCATATTATCTTGATGTAATTACCTCTCCCTGAGTATGGCCTGCTAGGCTTCTTAGTGGCCCACCCTCGGAGCACCCTTGTTGCAAATGTATATCTTATGATAACTAGGTGTAATTCTCTCACCCGAGTGTGGCATGATAGATCCTGCCCAACTCGTGAGTGGCTAACTCTCGGAGTTCAACTAAATGCTAATGTCTTACAATAACTTGATTTAATTTTCTCACCCTGAGTGTGAGTGACTGGCTGATGAGTGGCCGACTCTTGTAGTCCTAATGTAAATGCAGGTCTTACAATAACTTGGTATAATTTTCTAACCCCAAGTGAGGTGTGATAGACCCTGCTCAGCTCATGAGTGGCTGGCTCTCGTATTCTATTGTAAATGCAGATCTTTAATAACTTAGTATAACTCTCACCCTGAGCCAGTGGCGTAGCATGCCTTGGAGGGGGCCTGTATCAAAATTAGTTGGGGGGCCCAAATGAAGCTTAAAGATTTCTCACAAAAGAAACAAAAGCCCGGAGGCCCCGTAACATTAATACGGCTGATACGGCGGTAGTACGCCCCTGCCCTGAGCGAGGCATGATAGAACCTGCTCAACTCATGGAGTGGCTAATTCTCATCCTGTATATACACGAATATCTTACAATAACTTGATGTAATTCTCTCACCCTGAGTGTGGCGCGATAGATTCTGCTCAGCTCCTGAGTGGCCGACCCTCTGAGCTGCGGCTGTACTGTCTTATCTGCAGCAGACACGATGTGAAGAGAGCAGGTTGGCAGGATGCCAGCCCTCTGGGCGCTGAAGGCTTCCTCAGAGGTGGCCGGGTAGTCTGTACGCATAAATAATACTGGAGTTACTTTAAGAAATTTATCTAATTGAGCATCATAATTAATACACTGGCTATGGTGCCAGTGAGGAGCAGAGTCTAGTCTAGTATTGTTGTTGAATAGAATCACTTTTGATATCGATTTAATGGAGTGAACATAAAAAAATCTAAGAACGTAAAATACTTTCGGCACATCATTACTGAAGACCTCTCGGATGTTGGTGATATTGAACGACAAAGGAGAAGTATCCGTATTTGTACTGTCTAATCTAATATGATTGCCCTAAGATTCTTCCAAAGCAGCAATAATGTGAAGAAAAAAACATTGTTCAATGCATTTTGTACTAACCTATTTACATTGTGCCACTACCTAATCAGATCATGGAATGACTCCGCCTAATGCCTGCAGAATTATATTTGGATACAGACAACATGGTGGTGAACGCAGCCTTCCAGCACCAAACGCCATTCCTGAGTGAGCACTGGGCCCGAGCTCACTCAAGACCACACCTTACATAGTTGAGTATTTAGCCCAGTCAATGAACGCATTGAACTGGAACATGCTAGAGGAAAGCTGAATTTTTGCAGGTGAATAGTACTTTTTATGTGGAGTATTTTCCAAAAAAGTCCCTACCCCTCTCCCGCTTGCTTCCTCCCCTGTCCCCTCCCAAACTTTACAATTTTAGAGTTCTACAAAATCCATTATATCTCTTAAACTATTATATGCATCTGAAAAAAAATTTCTCCGTTAAACTTCTTAAAAAGCTGTCTAATAATAAGTTATATATTTGTTTTTGTTATCTATTACGGTTTGGCAAATAATAATGACATTGTCGCAAAAATAATTTTTTTTTTCCGTAAAATTTTGATTTAAAGGTGAATATTTTTTTTATCTGGGGGGACACGCAAAAATATTTCATATAATTTATTTGCCAAATTTATTAAGCTTTAAAACGATGTATAATATTGCTTACCTTTATTCTTAATACTGGTCAAAATCCGATTCGATAGCGGGGCGGCACGGCGTGCTTGGCGGTCGGGCCCAGCCCGCTGTGCTTGCAGATGACCGATTTGAGCTTAGGTAGGTATTTATAGTTTTAAATTGAAAGTACTTTTTAATAGTACTACTTTTAGAGTACTTTTTAATTGATTCACGATATAAAAACGCTTTAACACTAAACTGTATAGTAATAGTAGTAATGGAGGCTTTCTTACCTTTCTTTAAAAAAATGTCTTCAAATAAAGGTGGATGCGAAGCTAGTTCAAACTCAAAGTAGGATTTGAGCTTTGCAGGACTGTCACATACGCATAATATTCTATTGAATATTTTAGGGTTGATTATAAATTCTTTGTTTCTAACTTTGTTAGATTTATTACTGGCTTGAGTATCAATCATATCCGATCTGTGTAGTTTTACTTCTGAAAAACTTTGCCTTGCCATTTTCTTCATAGCTTTGAACCCTACCTCATAAGCATCGTCATATGTTTTAGTTGAGTCTGATACTAATCTCGAAGAAATGCAAATTAATTCACCAGACTTTCGAGCAAAAGTATTGTGTGTCACCAATATGAATTTTGTTAAGTCTTGGTTATCCCGTAACTGACTCTCCCTAAGCTCAACATGCTGCTCACTTTTCTTGTAACTTAAACCCAAGAAACTATGAAAAGCTTCACTGATTGAAAGGAATAATGGAGCTCCTAATATCCATTTACTGAGAAATCCCACACCCTTGCGTAAGTGCTCCTACTGTTTTTAATGATTTCATCGATTTTATCAAGGATTGTTCATGTCAATGCACGTATCAGTCCAAACTCCTGAGCAAAACATATTGTTAAGTAAAAACATATTGTAAATTTTGCTGTCCGACTTGTCGCTTTGATTGTGTTTTAAGTGTCGGTGAAATGTTTAAGATTTATTGCAACTGTTTCGTCTTCACAAGCTAATTCATGTGACATCTTCTTGTTCACAATATTTCTTTTATTTCACGAGTAAAAAGTGTATCATGTGAGTCATTGCAAATTATTTTGACGATTGCAGCACCTGTAAGAACATAGGCTCTTACAGCTCTTGCATAAGCGTGTTCTTTTATCATGTGTATCACTGTGGGACCTCCGTACACAGTTTTCCATAAATCTTCGAGCCCACTTTCTTCCGTGATCCAATACATCCCAAATATGATATTTACACATGAAACTTCCTAGTCGTACAATAATTTTTGAAATTTCAGATGATCCACCAGCCCCCGCTACCATTCAATAGGTTTGAGAAAAAGCGGTTGGTCGAAGTTACAATGTCACACAATCGTTCATAAACCCGTTCCAGCTAACTTTTGAATGCACAATGCTAATTTTATGTCACTTGACCACAAAAAAATTGGTTGGAGATACAAAAGATAATGAATCGGCATGCTCTTTTCTGAAAGATATACATTCACTGAGATGGTTACATCTTTCAAGCCGCTCTTTTTTCTCTTCGCGTAACAAGGTTGAAGGATATTTTCTTGATTAACGAAATTTCCATTTCATCACTGAAGACGAAGTACATCTAGACTTATAAAATTAGAGGCTGGATTGATGCACATTGCACTTTATTCTTCCCACGGCATGAAATGTGCTTAGGCCATCAAATGTTTTTATATTAACGTCGGCATTTTCGAACACAAATTGTGTGAATGTATCATCTTCGATTGTAGGAGGCCCAGCTCTTATTACAGATCTTTGGTATCTGTCACCTTCACGACACGACGAACAATGACGACAACACTTCTATTAAATTCTTAGATCCGTACATTCTCTGTAGAAAACACAAACTTGTCTGAATTGATGACAAAAAGAACTTGGCCTTGCAGATGCTATTATGGCGTGGTTAATTACTAAACGTCTTCTCGTAACATCAGGTCCATTATCATACAATCTCTTCTTGGTTACAGTTAACGTGAACAGATTCAGAGTTTCAGGAACTAAATCATCACCCCCACGACTGATTTCCGGAACATCAGGATAGCTTTCACAATCATGTGGCATTTTTTAAAATATCTTTTCTGATTATTTCTGCGGCAGCAAGTATACAATTCTTAAACATTCCAGATTTGCATTCTTTTCTTTGTTTCTGTACCAGTCGCCTAGTATCTTATAACTTGAATGAGACATGCACATGACAGTTTTTCTGCCAAAAATACACGTATACATAAAATCTTGAAAATAGTCAATTACTTGTTTTTTAGGAAATGTATATGAGTACGGAAGATCACTGCCATAAATGTCTTTTACTATTTTCCCTAATTTCTCTAATATAAACTGACATTCGTCAGTATTTTCTAAAAAACTACAGAGTTTAAGAAAATTTTTAACTGAATTATCATATTTAGGTGTTCCTATATACTGAGTTGGTTTACTTTTACAGAACTTCTTGTAGCAAATGCCATGATAGCGAGCTTCTGCTACGACCAAATGAAACACACCTAAAAGTTTAGATTTTATTTTTGCACCCCATTTGTCATCTATTATATTACAATGTTTCCCCTATTTCTGGTCTTAACACCAAATGTATTTGTTAACGATATTTATGAGATAGTTTAAGATCAAACGCTGTTTTTTATTATCACAAATAATACTCACAAATAGTTCTCCGTGAAATTAAATGTATTTTCTAAATGCCTTAGGAATGGCTGAGGTGTACCTACTGGTCAATAGGCTACAATTAACATTTGTGAAAGCTTTAATACTGCTAGGCTTATTATACATTTTTCTACAATCTACGTGCACAGTTGGTTACGCTACCTAAAGTGGTTATTTTAACATAATTATTATCTCTTTCAATACTAGCGTTAATTAGCATTTGTAACCCTTTCTTTACTTTAACAAAATTTCCTGGAAGGTATTTTTTACATAAAATACACAATAAGTTCTCTTCAGACATTTTCAGTGTTTTTTTTTATTTATTAATTGTTAATTAATTTTTTCTCAATATTTTAGCCTGATGAAGGAGGGAAAATGCACAAAAAACTTGATACACGGCTTGGCGCAACCACGTCAAAATATAACCACAAAACCGACACACACCTTAACCTTAAGACATATCTTTTTTTTAACATATGAGATCAAACTGACCATATTTATTTATTTTTTCGTTTGTTTCAACTTGATAAAACAGTCAGTAGCGACGCGACAAGAACTACATGTCGCTTGGCCTCGCCACTCCGTGTTACGGCCAGCCCGCGCACGCCGTTGCGTTTGTCCACTATTTTCGATAGAAATAAAAGATGTAAGTAAACATTGTTATGCATGGTTTTAAAGCTTATTAAATTTGACAACTTATTTGTTAAAAGTATTTTTTCATATTTTCTCAGACAAAAAAAATATTCAACTTCAAAAAATATTTTTGCAAAAAAAAATTTTTTTTTAACAACAATCTCATTATTATTGGCCAAACTAATGCCGATATTAAAAAAAGTTTTATTATAGAATTTTTAGGCAGTTTTATAAGAAATTCAACGACGAAATTTTTTTTCTGATAAATCTTTTAGTTTACGAGATATAATCGCTTTAGTAGAACCCCACATTTTAATGTTTGGGAGGGCACAGGGGAGGAAGCAAGCGGGGGAGGGGTAGGGACTTTTTTGGAAAATACTCCACATAAGATGTACTGTCTACCTGCAAAAATTCAGCTCTCCCCTAGCATGTTCCAGTTAGGGCCTGTTTTTTGTCTAGATTGACTGGGCTAATTGTTTATTTATATGTATATTTCTTTTACTTGTCTTTCTTAATATTTATTGGAGGTACATTTTGTTATACTATCAATATGTATAACTATATGGGATGTGTGGGATTACACTATCCTCCCCACATCCTGGAATAAAATTATTATTATCATTGAGGCATAAATGTAACTCAATGTCTGTTGTACGTCATAGGAATCAATATAAAGGCTCACCGTACATAATCCATCCCTTCCTATTATACGGGGACGCTTTCAAATACTCCTGCACCACACCAGCCAAAGCATCTGCTTGCAAAGGTAAAGCGTTACTCTTCACAATCTGCGCGGGAATAGAAAGGATTAATAATTTATTTATTAATGTTTGGGAAATCAACAGTTGAATTTTATGACCAGTCAGTGGCTGAGTTGGCATCGTTTCTCCATACAGTTTCAGAGTTCCTCGGCTGGCTGATTCCTCTCCAACATTTTTCCGCTAACTGTGGTGATAGGAAATTTTTAGATTATTGTCGGGTTATTCGCATCCCGGGACTGTACGTATTTCAAAACAAAATGTTTTTTAACAGTTTTATATAAGTTCATAGACTTGAATGACTTCAATATTTGATTTGTCCAGATTATCTTCAAAATTATAACTACCTTTCTTTATAACTTACTGAATGAGATTTACGATTGTTTAGAGTAGATTGATATGTTTGTGTATTAAGAATGACTGGCGAAGGACCTTGATTTGTGTCACTATCACTGCTTGAAATGATAAAAATACATGTGGCATAGAAAGGAAAGGACTCACCGAAAGGATGATAGAACTTGTAGGCTGGCTATGCCCTCGTCTGCTTTCTCTCCCATCCAACAGGCACAAACAGCAATAGGCGCGAGTTTCGTTTATTTGATAATACACGGCGGAGTTATTTTTAATAGCGGTTCACCGATAGCGGAGCACAATAGCTATATGTTGCGGCGGACGTTTATTACAGACTGAGTAAAAATTGACGGATAGGCAATAGGGATAGGTAGGAAAGGAATTTGCAACAATATTAATACCAATCCCAAGCAGTGACAGTATGTATGCGTGCTATGTAGGTATGTGTATGTGTAGGTACGTGTATGGGCGTAACCACTTACTTTAACCATTGATTCCTGACATTGGAGTAAAAAATATGAATGATATTTTGTGCATGAAATGCTATTGGTTTATCCTTGGTCCTAGTAAAATTGGGGGAGGGCACTTAAAGAAAAAATTTTAAATCAATGATTTCCATGTTTTTATTTGTATTTTATATTCGCTAAATACTTGCAATGCATTTCCGGACTACCTCGGAAGCCAAAGCCAACAGAATGAAAAATTTTAATTTTAAAAATCTTTGAAAGCGACAGAAGATGTATTTGTCAGTGTAGCAGGGCAGGTCCGTGTAGCAGATTTTTTGCGACTTATAAGATCTGCAGTTGAATCATAGAAATTGTTATGCTTTTCCAACATTTAGGTCGATGTTATGGAGACTGTAGAGGGCCGTTAAGAATGGGTACAAACCTGCTTGTAAGGTTCCAAAATCTGCTCTCTTGTCAATAGAATCAAGTCCAAATCCCTGGCTATATTGTATGCCAGTCCGTGAACATCTAAAAATAGTGTTATTTTACTATCAGAAGAGTGATTCTCTATCTTTTGTGGGATCGTTTTTGAGATAACGGAAGTGATCTCCTGTCAGATTTGTGTGATTTTTACATATTTACTGTAACATATTTTAGTTTAGCTCGTATCTTAAAATACGTTGTGGGCAGATAGTTGAAAGCCTATTGTGGATGCCTAGCTCTTTCAGAATGATCACATTTTTGAGTCTGTGCTATCCGCTTTAGACAGCAATAGACATTGCTTTATATACAGTAATGCGTGCCTGGTCAGTCTCTCTTGATACCCAGAACTCCTCCAGCTCAAACGTTATTTGTATTAACATCGTGAGTATAACTTCTTGTGAACTGAAGACTATTTTATAAATCTTACACTCTGGCTTCTAAATAACATTGGCGCAGCAGGATGATACAATGACAATGCTTCATTTGAATTTTGGAATACCCCAACCTAAGTAAGTAACTTTTACACCACTAAAAGAAAATTAGTGAATATGTAATCTTTAGCTTTGCTTAGGATGGGTTGTTTCAAAAAATTTTAATAATTCATCAAATTTTTTATGTTAATTTACACGACGTTCCTTCAAAAATTTGATGAATTTTTCAAATTTTTTAAGATAATTTTCACATTTTGTGAAAGCTCTATTCAAGTTCTGTGATTATTTCAGTTTCATGAAGCAACTGACCCATCAGCTGACAGAACTTAACCCATCCAACCCATCCTTACAACGACTATTTGCGCAAAAGTTGTTTTATGACAATAGTTTCACTGCTAGTTTCAGGTAAAAACATATATTTTTATCATGTATGCCAGAAAATTACACCCCACTAGTGGTATATAACTAATTGCAAAATGTATAAATGCGATGCAACTAGCGTCGCGAAACTATTTCAGCTAAGCGGAAGTGTGTTTCTTGTAAGTGCACGAGAGTTGTGTTCAACAATATTGTGCATTGCAGAAAAGACTTCGATATCGATAGTGCCATGGTTGATGTGATACTGAAGGTTGCATATCACTAAATTTGTGCAATTTACAACAACTTTTTGGTGTCATGCAATTATTTTGAACATGCATGCAACTATTTGCATAATGTAAATTCGGCTTTAGATTCACATTTACCAAGCACGCAGCACATGCTAAGCTGCAAACTTTAAAGAGTATCTCGATTGTCAATTGTAATTGGGACGCGGGTATGGGTACCGCCCCCGGGAGCCATTTATTGTGTAACTAACACCTCTTTCATAGGTCACCCCAATTGGTTTGCTATAATATCTACCACATTCCCAAATTCCTACCCCTCATACCTTTTTCCTTCCCAGACCTTCCTCTCCTTCCTTTCCTTAAAAAAACTCCTCAACATGGGTTTTTCAAGACCCATGTTCACTCATGTCTCCACGTAATATCCCCAAAGATGACGTAGGCCCCGAGGGAAATTATTTTCTTCAGGGCCTCCTGTGAGGAGCTATTGTAAAAAAAAATCTGGACAGCTAGATACTTCACAACAATTTGGGGATGCCATAGTATCACTAGCTCTGGGCAAGTAGAGACACTTGTGCTATCACATAAGAATTAAAATTACAACTTACGCTAAAAGTCATTATGTAGCATAGGCTTTATTTAAAACCTATAAAGTGAGATAAACATTACCATTTTGCAGCCAAATCGACGTTTCTTACCAATATTCGTGTGTAATCCTCGGTTTAAATTTGCCGCCAATGTCACCTGGCAGTCCCAAAAACATCCGTCAGGCGGCGTTGCCAGCACGGCGTGGGGACGCCAACAATTATGCGTCATTAGCATTTATTTTTGCGAAGGTCAAACACGTTTTGTTTTGTTGTCAAACTAAAAAATACACTACAAATAGTATTTTGCGCAAAATTGTAATTTCGAAGACATTATAAACAGTTATACTGTTCGAAACCCGAAATTACATTCCAGTTTCGTGTGTTTTTTGTTCTTCTGTTTTCTGTTTCGTGATTTCGTGATGTCGAATTCGGAAAGTTCGGATTGCGGGGAAGCCGAGATTTCGAGGGCGGAGATAATGAATATTATCCATACGGACACGCGGGGCAAGCGTTCGAGGGTCTGCGGTGATGCCAAGAGGCAGAAAGTCTGTGAGCCCACAACCAGCGACCCGCGAATTGACGTGCTCACGAAGCAAATGTCGCAGATGCAGGAGATGCTGCGTCTGCTGTTGGAGAAACGGTCCGATGTCCCTATCCGTGAAGCCTCGGAAGACGATGACGAGGACAGCATCTCCCTGGACACCCCAGCATTGCTCAGGGAGGAATTGGCGAGGGAAACCGACAGAGATGAAGGGATGGGTCTCACCTGTCCTCTGCCGTCTCGTGCCTTGGATCTCGGGGAGTGGACGACAGAGCTGAAGCAGCCGAAGATACCGTCGGCCGACCCTGGGAGGGTGAAAAGAGTAGAGCTCCTTCAGCATCTGGGGACGGCTGATTGGAATAATGTCCGCTACCTCGAGATCCAGAAGTCATATGCCGCAACCCCTCTCTTCTCAATGTTGGCTTTAAACCCTGAGTTGAAGCGGGTAGCCCAGGAAGAATCGGCCACTACGTCAACGGACTCTTTCTGCGGATCCTTGACCAATGCGCTTTCGCTCCAGGCTGATCTCCTGAAAGCATCCCTTCAGGAGCTGGTCAACTGGAGTGCGGAACCGGGCACGAAGCTGAGCACTTCCACCCTGTATGAGAAAGTGCAGTCTCTCTTCGCTGCGGGTTCTGAGTCCCAGAAGGTGTCTAAAGACATCATGCAGATGGTCTGCGGAAAACGGGCAAGCCACATCGAGTACCGAAGAGAGGTGGTATTGCGGGGCATCAGCGACGGGTATGTTCGAGACGCCATGAGAAAGATCCCTCCCACGTCAGAATATCTCTTCGATCCGAACATCCTGTCGGCTCAGCTGGATAGGTTGGGAGGAGTGAAGAAGTGCCTCGCTCCTCAGCCGAGCACATCGCGACCTGCTCCACCCATTAAACCCATCGCAGCGCAGAGCTTGCAGCCCTTTCGTCCCAGAGTGCAGCAGGGGAGGACTGTCGCGAGAAGGGAGCAACCAGAGAGCCGAGGTCAGGAACCAACCCGTAGAACCACTAAAGCATACACTCGCCGAGACAGGTTTAGGCCCAAGGAAAGGGCGGGGAAGTCAGACCGTAAGAGGTTTTAAACAAGGCCCCTCTTTTCAGGGGGGTCAGTTGCGCTCATCCGCAGGTAAGTGGAGGAACCTTGGCGCCCCTACTACCATCCTTAAGATGTTAGAGGGCTACCGGATTCCATTTTCTTCAAAACCTCCACTGAATAATAATGTTGATTTATTTAACTCCCCGTTTGCCACTAAGACTTCTGTGGCAATGACGGAACAAATTGAAAAACTCAAGGCCCTTAAAGTTTTAGAGTCCGCACCTGCCACTCCCTCATTTATTTCTAGCATGTTTCTCGTCCCCAAATCAGATGGTTCAAAGAGGCCGGTCTTTAACTTAAAGTATTTGAACAACTTTCTGACTATTAGTAAATTTCGTCTGGTAAATGTTTATCGAGTTCCTACTTTTCTACAACCGAATGACTGGATGGTTAAAGTAGACCTAACGCATGCTTATTTCCATGTGCCTGTGAGTGAGCAGCATAGATGTTTCCTTAGACTTATCTATAGGAATGAACTCTTGCAGATGACATCCCTCCCCTTTGGCCTGGCCACCTCACCTAAGGCATTCGCAACCATCACTAACTGGGTAGCGCAGGAACTGCGGAAGAGAGGGATGAGAATTTTAGTATATTTGGATGATTTTTTATTAGTAAACCAATGCCTGCTTACTTTAAAACACCAGTCTAGCGAAATGGTGGAGTTTTTACAAGACTTGGGATGGCAGATACAATTCGATAAGTCAGTACTGAAACCATCACAACAAGTCCAATTTCTTGGTATCAACTGGAATACTGTAACTAATGAAAAGTCCCTCCCTCAGAACAAGGTTTTAGCCCTATCTTATCTGTTAAGGGGTTTGATTCAGACAGGAAGGTGGTCACTAAATAAGGGGCGCAGCCTCTTGGGTTCTTTGAACTTTGCTAGTTTTGCAGTTCCAAGAGGCAGACTCAACAGCCGGTATATACAGAAAGGGTGCTTAGGACTCAGACACCACCACCCTTGGAAGTCATCACCGATTCCTGCAGCTGCCGCTCGGGAATTAAGATGGTGGGTTCGATCGCTCACCCTGACGTCACCCATACATCTGCCGCTGTTTGAGCATTACCTGACAACCGATGCCTCGGATCAGGGTTGGGGTGCCCAGCTAGACGAGAGACTTCTCAGTGGTGTGTGGACTGAAGATCAGCTGAATCTTCACTCCAATCTGAAGGAGATGCTCGCCGTGTTGGCTGCCTTGTCTCCTCACGCGCTTGAGCTATCCGGCTCGGGTCTTCTGATCCAGTCGGATAACAAGTCTGTCGTATCTTACCTTCGCAAGGAGGGTGGTACTAGGTCAACTCAACTCCTGGCCTGTACTCGACAAGTGCTAGATGTTTTGGACGAACACTGTATCTCCATGACGGCACAATACTTACCAGGTCGTTTCAATGAAGTAGCGGACTGTCTATCTCGTCATCGTGCTGTACCCGAATGGCACTTGCTACCCTCTTTTACAGAGGTAGCATTCAGAAAATGGGGACGACCTGAGATAGACCTATTTGGCTCCAGGACAGCTCACGTGGTTCAGAGGTATGTTTCTCTTGATTTTCAGGACGACGAAGCAGACTACCACAACGCTTGGAGCAGGGACTGGGACTATCAGCTGGCTTGGATTTTCCCTCCCCCGTGTCTCTTGCCAAGGGTTCTTTGCCACCTCAACAGAGCAAGGGGATTATACCTGGTAGTGGCTCCTCGTTGGGAGAGGGCATTTTGGAGAGCGGATCTGAAATGTCGGGCCTTAGGTCCACCTCTCACGATTCACAATCTAGAAGAAGCACTTATAGACACCAGGACCAACAACCCTCCTCCTCAAGTAGAGTCCTTCATTCTGGAGATTTGGCTTTGTGGGGGTGGAATAAAAACTTAAGAAGATGGTCAACTCAGCAGAAGGAGCTTCTTAAATCCGGGTGGAGAAGTTCTACCCTTCGCACTTATGCTCCGGCATGGCGGAGGTGGCAACACTGGGCGTCAGAGAATCAGCTCAATGCTATTCGTCCCAAAGCTGAAGATCTAGCCAGGTTCCTAGCCGACCTTCACATTAAAGAGAAGCTATCGCTGAGTACCATTTTAGTTCACAAATCAGTGGTGTGTACCTTAGGCTCTCCGGAGGACAGCAGAAAGCTGAACTCCAACCCGATAGTGAAGAAAATACTAAAAGGAATATCTTTAGCTAGATTGAAGCCTTCTAAGCCCCCCATTTGGGACCCGAGGACCGTATCATCATGGCTGGAGAAGAATTTGCCTCAGCACGTAACTCTCTTTGAAGCATCAAGGAGAGCAGCCACAATCCTGCTGTTGGCATCAGGGCGCCGAGTCCACGATCTCACCTTGCTCCACTGCACAGCTGAAAGACTGTCAGTGGACAGTGAAGGCATCTCCATTTGGCCAGTGTTTGGGGCCAAGACGGATTCGGCAGACTGGCAGCAATCAGGGTGGAAGCTGGCTCGCTCTGAGACAAGGAACGTAGACCCCGTCTATTGGATTGAGAAGGTCATAGAACTGTCAAGGGAACGGAGAGCGCAAGCGATGTTACCTAACCTATTTATTACAACTTGTGGGACGGCGAAGGCGGCCTCCAGGGCAGTAATTGCAGGCTGGATTAGGACAGTTCTCAGAGATGCCGGCATAGAGGATCCACCTGGCAGCATCCGTTCAGCGGTGGCTTCCCTGAACTGGTTGCAAAAGTATAAACTAGATGATATACTGTCGCGTGGCAACTGGAGAACGCCCAATACCTTTGCCAAGTTCTATAGAAGGGAAGTTGCAGAATCAGCGGGCCGAACCAACAACGACCCATCTGTTGCTGATCTTTTTCAACCTCTGTAACTGGTTAGCTGATTTCTAGAAATCTTGCTCCTATTTCTAGCATACATAAATATTGTAATTGATTCACATTAGCATCATGTCACCAGGCGATAACAAACAATATCTCACTTTATAGGTTTTAAATAAAGCCTATGCTACATAATGAAAGAGTTTTACCTTACAATAAAACTCATATTATGTACTTAGCTTTATTTAAAACCTAGGCAAGGGCTGCCTGATGAGATCTAATGACGCATAATTGTTGGCGTCCCCACGCCGTGCTGGCAACGCCGCCTGACGGATGTTTTTGGGACTGCCAGGTGACATTGGCGGCAAATTTAAACCGAGGATTACACACGAATATTGGTAAGAAACGTCGATTTGGCTGCAAAATGGTAATGTTTATCTCACTTTATAGGTTTTAAATAAAGCTAAGTACATAATATGAGTTTTATTGTAAGGTAAAACTCTTTCATTATTGCCATTTTATTGCGCATAATTAAAAAAATTTTACGTCGTTGTAAGGATGGGTTGGATGGGTTAAGTTCTGTCAGCTGATGGGTCAGTTGCTTCATGAAACTGAAATAATCACAGAACTTGAATAGAGCTTTCACAAAATGTGAAAATTATCTTAAAAAATTTGAAAAATTCATCAAATTTTTGAAGGAACGTCGTGTAAATTAACATAAAAAATTTGATGAATTATTAAAATTTTTTGAAACAACCCATCCTAAGTAAAGCTAAAGATTACATATTCACTAATTTTCTTTTAGTGGTGTAAAAGTTACTTACTTAGGTTGGGGTATTCCAAAATTCAAATGAAGCATTGTCATTGTATCATCCTGCTGCGCCAATGTTATTTAGAAGCCAGAGTGTAAGATTTATAAAATAGTCTTCAGTTCACAAGAAGTTATACTCACGATGTTAATACAAATAACGTTTGAGCTGGAGGAGTTCTGGGTATCAAGAGAGACTGACCAGGCACGCATTACTGTATATAAAGCAATGTCTATTGCTGTCTAAAGCGGATAGCACAGACTCAAAAATGTGATCATTCTGAAAGAGCTAGGCATCCACAATAGGCTTTCAACTATCTGCCCACAACGTATTTTAAGATACGAGCTAAACTAAAATATGTTACAGTAAATATGTAAAAATCACACAAATCTGACAGGAGATCACTTCCGTTATCTCAAAAACGATCCCACAAAAGATAGAGAATCACTCTTCTGATAGTAAAATAACACTATTTTTAGATGTTCACGGACTGGCATACAATATAGCCAGGGATTTGGACTTGATTCTATTGACAAGAGAGCAGATTTTGGAACCTTACAAGCAGGTTTGTACCCATTCTTAACGGCCCTCTACAGTCTCCATAACATCGACCTAAATGTTGGAAAAGCATAACAATTTCTATGATTCAACTGCAGATCTTATAAGTCGCAAAAAATCTGCTACACGGACCTGCCCTGCTACACTGACAAATACATCTTCTGTCGCTTTCAAAGATTTTTAAAATTAAAATTTTTCATTCTGTTGGCTTTGGCTTCCGAGGTAGTCCGGAAATGCATTGCAAGTATTTAGCGAATATAAAATACAAATAAAAACATGGAAATCATTGATTTAAAATTTTTTCTTTAAGTGCCCTCCCCCAATTTTACTAGGACCAAGGATAAACCAATAGCATTTCATGCACAAAATATCATTCATATTTTTTACTCCAATGTCAGGAATCAATGGTTAAAGTAAGTGGTTACGCCCATACACGTACCTACACATACACATACCTACATAGCACGCATACATACTGTCACTGCTTGGGATTGGTATTAATATTGTTGCAAATTCCTTTCCTACCTATCCCTATTGCCTATCCGTCAATTTTTACTCAGTCTGTAATAAACGTCCGCCGCAACATATAGCTATTGTGCTCCGCTATCGGTGAACCGCTATTAAAAATAACTCCGCCGTGTATTATCAAATAAACGAAACTCGCGCCTATTGCTGTTTGTGCCTGTTGGATGGGAGAGAAAGCAGACGAGGGCATAGCCAGCCTACAAGTTCTATCATCCTTTCGGTGAGTCCTTTCCTTTCTATGCCACATGTATTTTTATCATTTCAAGCAGTGATAGTGACACAAATCAAGGTCCTTCGCCAGTCATTCTTAATACACAAACATATCAATCTACTCTAAACAATCGTAAATCTCATTCAGTAAGTTATAAAGAAAGGTAGTTATAATTTTGAAGATAATCTGGACAAATCAAATATTGAAGTCATTCAAGTCTATGAACTTATATAAAACTGTTAAAAAACATTTTGTTTTGAAATACGTACAGTCCCGGGATGCGAATAACCCGACAATAATCTAAAAATTTCCTATCACCACAGTTAGCGGAAAAATGTTGGAGAGGGATCAGCCAGCCGAGGAACTCTGAAACTGTATGGAGAAACGATGCCAACTCAGCCACTGACTGGTCATAAAATTCAACTGTTGATTTCCCAAACATTAATAAATAAATTATTAATCCTTTCTATTCCCGCGCAGATTGTGAAGAGTAACGCTTTACCTTTGCAAGCAGATGCTTTGGCTGGTGTGGTGCAGGAGTATTTGAAAGCGTCCCCGTATAATAGGAAGGGATGGATTATGTACGGTGAGCCTTTATATTGATTCCTATGACGTACAACAGACATTGAGTTACATTTATGCCTCAATGATAATAATAATTTTATTCCAGGATGTGGGGAGGATAGTGTAATCCCACACATCCCATATAGTTATACATATTGATAGTATAACAAAATGTACCTCCAATAAATATTAAGAAAGACAAGTAAAAGAAATATACATATAAATAAACAATTAGCCCAGTCAATCTAGACAAAAAACAGGCCCTAACTGGAACATGCTAGGGGAGAGCTGAATTTTTGCAGGTAGACAGTACATCTTATGTGGAGTATTTTCCAAAAAAGTCCCTACCCCTCCCCCGCTTGCTTCCTCCCCTGTGCCCTCCCAAACATTAAAATGTGGGGTTCTACTAAAGCGATTATATCTCGTAAACTAAAAGATTTATCAGAAAAAAAATTTCGTCGTTGAATTTCTTATAAAACTGCCTAAAAATTCTATAATAAAACTTTTTTTAATATCGGCATTAGTTTGGCCAATAATAATGAGATTGTTGCGTAATGTAAATTCGGCTTAATATACAATTTTTTGTACAATATCATAGTATCAAGTAGGAACTTACTTACCTATATTTGTTTTAGGCGATGCAATCAAAACCACTTTATGCAAGTCCCTCCCATTTTTTGACATTTTCATGAGAACGGATTTCAAAAACACAACATGATCTTCGGGTTTTGCAATAATCACCTCTGCAGCCAAACTCTAAAGAATACAAACAACTTTAGTATTTATCTTGGTTGAATTTGACGGACTCCTCACTGAGCCCATAGTATACTTACCCTGAACGAAAACTGAACCCATCAAACCTAAGATCTAAAGTACGCTATTATAAGTACAGTTTTCCATGATTTAATTTATATTTTATGTTCCCTAAATTCCTCAAAATGAGTGTCTTAAGAGAAATATGCAGGCCAAATAAATATACGTTAAATATACATAATACGTAAAAAATATTTCAACATTTAATCTCTATATTCTATAGTTCGAAGTCAAGTCGAATATAATTCTTCTATCTGGTCCCCTCACTTTAAAATCCACTCTATTTTAGCATGAATTTCTAATAAGCTCGGTCTAATTTTAGAAACCATTAATGACAACTACTCGGATAGAAAATTTGTTTCCGACTTAATTTTATTTTAAAAATTGTTAATGGTATTGTAGATAGTCCCGATTTACTCAGCCTTTTCGTTTCCGTATACCAACAAGAACTGCTCAATCAAAAATTATTTTTATTTGCAACAAGAATATTAGTCATTTAAATATTCGCTTGTTCCTAGATTGTATGTAACACCCTCCACACAGCATCTTCAAAGATGACATAGGCCCTGTGGGAAATTATTTTCCTCAGGGCCTCCTGTGTGGAGTTAATGTAAAAAAAAAAAGTTGGCAATTTCTCAGAAATAGTAGATGTGTTCAACTGCACGGAATATAGTTACAAGAAGGTTATAATAACACACCTAACATTCATAAATAAATACTAATGTAGCACTTAGCTTATAATTATTTATACTTTCGCATTGGTTCATTTTATATTTTCTGTACCCAATTTTGCGTCTTGATTAATATTCCACTAATTTATTATGTATAAAGCCTGTACGGTCGTTTAATATAAATAAATTTTGTACCAATATTCTTAGTGGGCCAATATTTTATTTTCATTCTATTCAATCAAAACGATAGAAAATGCTTTAGTTTATTAAAACCTATTTTTTGGTATTCATAAAGTAAACCTATTCATTGTAAGGATTAACCGAAAACAGTGATTTCACATTAAGTTTCGCCTTAGCCAACTGAATTAACAATTTGTTAAATGAAAATCAGGCGAAAAATTTAGCAAACGGTACAAAGACTGTATTTGGTTGCTAAAATTCCGTACAATTTCTTGTCTCTGGTCCAAATAAGATTAAATTTCTGTACTCACCTGAAAAAGTTCGTAAATTCTATATTTTTTCATGTAATGAATAAATTTTGGAGGAGGATAGATGGAGTTTAATTCTTCCATTGTTGAAGATCGCTGATTTTTATATTTTTCAAAACTGAATTAAATGAAGGTGACAGCTAGCAAGATTCTTTTTTTAAATAATATTAAATGATTCATTTTAAAAAATATTTTATGATTCTAAAGTACTTTCGTTGTTATTATTATTTTTTATTTATTAACGCCCTAGTTGGCTTTTTACATGAAAATTTTTCAATTGATTATAGTATTTAAGTACAACATGATAAATATAGTTGTAGTACTCGTAATAAAACAGCAATGTGTAGCAATTGTGTAGCAATCTATAATTAAAATTTAGTGCAAGTTAGCAAAATACTAATACGAGATTAAAATTGAAAAATAATAATATAAGACCGAAATAGTAAGACAATGGGATGACTTGAAACTAATTTCTACTAAGTAACAAACTCCTATTATCTAAGAAATGTACTGCCAACCAGAACTCAAGAAATTAAAAACTCTCCAAACCTCCTCTGTAGCAATTGTAAACTAAATCAGTTTGAGAGCTCTAAAATTTCAAAATTACTATTTATGAATATATATTCTAATTAATAATAATAAAATAATAATAAGCCTTTTTATTTTAAACTTTTTTTGGGTATGAAAATTGACACTTATTTTTTATAATATATCCCGAAGCTCAGTTTGCCTCTTGGCATAGGCTTCCTCTAACATTTTCCACTGGGACATGTCACTTGCTACTCTTCTCCCATGATGTCCAGCCGTGAGTTTTAGGTTGTCTTCCCATATTTGTTGACGTCCTCTACTTCTCTTGCCATCTCTGGGATACCAGTCAGTGACATTTTTGCACCTTTCCCTTGTGGATCGCGGATCATGTGACCTGTCCATCTCCACTTTTGTTGGTCTATTCAGGTAACTATATCGGCAACTTTAGTTTTCTCCCTTATTATGCTACATCTCACTCTGTCCTGTTTCCTTATCCCTGTCAAACTTCTCTCCATGGCTCTCTGGCAACGTTCCAACTTTTCTCTGTGGCGTTTGGTGAGTGCCCAAGTTTCACATCCATAGGTGATGACTGGAAGTATACACGTGTTGAAGACTTTCCTTTTTATTTGCATACTAAGCTTTTGGATTTCAAGACTTCTTTCAAAAACCAGTATTTCTTCCATCCATTTGCTATTCTTCGCTCGATTTCTTTAGTGGTTTGATCTTTGTGAGATATTATCTGCCCTAAATAGATGTAATCCGACACATATTCGAGTGGTTGGTTGTCAATTTTTATAGTTACTGGTTCAGAGTTTGTAAGTAATTTATATTCTTATTAGATACATTTTATTATTCATAGGCACATCTCAAATTTTCGAATTTGGTAAAAGTCAAAAGGAACTTTTTCCAAAAATGGCTGTTTCCTTGGATGAAGAATATTGGGTAATCCAGTATTTGATTTTAGAAAAAGTTGTGTTTGGTTAGACATTTATCTTTTTCATTACTATACATTTGAAGTTTGGAAACTTCATAATTTTTTAAATCAGAAAAAAAAAATTTTGAAAATATTCTGGGGGTGTCGAGAAATTTTTTTAATGAGTACTTTTTAATATTTTGTGATGTTTGGAAATTTTATAAGTTGGTAAAATTTTATTTTTCAGAAAAAACTTCTGGCAAAATCAGAAAATTTGTCAGAAAAAAGGTCAGGAAATTTTTTTAAGGACTTAGGACGGGTTGTTTCAAAAAATTTGATGGATTCATCAAATATTTGAAGTTAATTTTCACGTTCTGCGTAAGTTCTATTCAAGTTCTGTGATGATTTCAGTTTTGTGAATCAACTGATCTATAATGATGTAATAATAGAACTTGAATAGAACTTACGCAGAACGTGAAAATTAACTTCAAATATTTGATGAATTCATCAAATTTTTTGAAACAACCCGTCCTTATCTTTTTGATATTATGAGAAATTTGGAAATTTTCCATGTTCGGAAATTTTTATTTTTCTGAAAAAAATTCTTTCAGGAAAAGTGGAATTTTTTACTAGGAAAATTGGCAGGAAAATGTGTCGGGAAATTTTTATGAAAAACATTTATCCATTTTTTTGTTCCAATTTTGAAAAATTTCCTCCAGGAAAATTGGAAATTGGAAAAAAATTGATCGAGAATGGCTCGGGAAATTGTATAAATGTTTTTAAACTGAAAAATTCCAAGTTTTGTAAATTTTCTCTTTGTCATTTACTCACCTATTTGAATCTTACAGAGGGCACCACTTCCATTTACAACAATCGAAAGGTATGGTTCTTCAAATAATAATACTATCTACTTAATGAGTCGAATACGCCTCATTCATCATTCCATATGTCTGGCAATGCTGTAGGTAGCTTGAAAATAAGCTTATGGGTCAAAGTGGTAAATATCATTATTGAAAGTATGTAATTTGCAACTTTTATTATAAGTATTATTAGTGTATATTGTTGTTGGTTTATAAATTAGATAAGTAAATTCAGTTACCGATAGAAAATAATATACATATAAAGACTAGGTAATTTTTAAAAAAAGTAACTCTAATTTCTGAACATCATTTGATTTTGATGTAAAAATTATTCAGTTGATCATAATGCATTTTTAAGAGTATATTTTTTTCCTATCATCTTGTTTAAGCATTCCTTCCAGTTTTTCAGACTCGTGTACAGGGTGTTAAGGAATATACTTGACTTCCTTTAACCAGTATTTACTGACATTATTTTGAGCAAAAAATGTAAATGAAAATTTGTGTGCTGTGAATTTTTTTATGTTTTTTTTTTTTACAAATAATCAGAACAAAGGATCATATATCTAAATGTGCATCGTAGAAAAGAAAGAGAGAGAGAGAGACTAACACATATCTGTGATATGTTTACCTTTATAGATAAATAAACAATCTTTTGTGAACCCGAATTATTGCGATTACCTGTCATATAGCAATTTTTTATTATTGAGTTTGTATTTATTACACCTTACGAGTTTTCACTGATTGAACCACTTTTTTTTCTTAAATTACCACTCTAGTGCCATTCATTTAGCTATATTCTTGGAAAGGAAGTTATTAGTAATATAGTTATTTAGAATCGTAGTGAGGTTAGTAATTGTTTTGTATTTCTTGGGCATTAACTTTGTAACAATTTCTAGACATTTTGTTTTTTTGAAGAGTTTTATTAAATGTACATTTGTAACAGTAATTTAAGTAACAAATGTACATTTAATAAAACTCTTCAAAAAACAAAAAGGTTAGTAATTGAATTATTGTAAAACAAAAAAGTCATCGTTCAATTAAATTTTACCGGGAGTCATACAAATACGTCTCGTCAAAAAAAACTAGCTCAATTGTGCGGCTCTTTCATGAATGACTCAACGACATCGCTATCACAAACTGAGATTGCCAATTTTGGAAAGTGTGGAATAAGATTTAAAAATGGGTAGTAATTATATCCTCGCTACTTGTTCCACTTGCACTTCTGGTAGAACCGGCGCTGTAGAGAGGTCAACGTTAGAGGTTATTATTCCACCCTTCATAACATCCAAACACAAAACCTTTCCTTGCTACTCTTCTGCATGTCTTCCAAGGGCACTGTCCACAGAATTTCCCCTCAGTAAAGTTCCTCGACCCTGAAAACATACACTTACAAATAATATCCATAAAGTTATTTATGACGGGAACACTGCAAAGCTATCGAAAGACTGGCCTAAAAAGAATATTTCAAATCATATCTATTTATAACTCACAAGAGTCCCAACTGCTCCCTACTGTCCGGAGCCAGTGGAACAATTGCATCCCCAATTGGAGTATTTTCTGTAGCTGAAGTAAGTAGGGAAGGGAAAAGTCAGGGAAGAGAAAGATTTGAAACTCAAATAGGCTGTTCAAATGTGGTCACCAAACACGATACAAACTTTTCTATTCTGAATGGTGGTATTTCAGCAGGATGATTTTGATTTTGACAGAGAGATTCTATAAAATACTACATGTAGAACACATCTTGACCTTTGCCTTTGTAAAATGGCAATGGTTACTGTACGCCAGCTGACATTATTATGTTTTTTGCAAAATTATATTTTTTTGCAAAATTATGTTTTTTTGCAAAATTGTACCTGTCTTACAATGTTAACAAAATATTATTTTTATATGTCTATCCCAGGTAGTTTCCCCAGCATAGCTACTTATATTCAGAGTTAAAAAAAATCTCTATAATGTTGTAAAAAATATAAAAGAATGAAGAAAGACATCTGAAAATATTCTAGAGTTTTATTAAATTTTCCAAATAAGCATTCTTTACAATGGAAATTAGTCATATATTAGGATTTCCTGTTAATAAATACAGTCTATAACTTTAAAATCTGAATTGGTACTGGTTTATTTATGATTTTGACATTTGAGATGTAATTTTGGGACGCGCTCTTTCACAGATAAAATAAACGTAATATTTGCAAGTGACAAAATGCCAAACTAGGATTATTTTATTATTATTTTATTATTAGTATTATTTATTTGCCGAAGGAATAAAATGCTTGAGAGCGCTAGGAACATTAAGGTTCAAAATAACACGGAATCGAATCAAGTGCAGTGAGCTGGCCATTTTTTTAGAAGAGCATGATTATATTTGAATTTAACAAAATGAATCAAGGATAAATAATAATAAAGCTTTTACCTGTTGTTCCTGGCCATGGTAGGAAGGGCGGCGGGGGGCGGATCCGCCCTCTCCCGGTCCAGGGGCGGCGAAGGGGTTCTGAAACATATACAGCTGGATAATGATATGAGCTGCAAGCTGCAGGCGGCCAAAAGACGAACATAACACTAGCAGCGTAGATCCCTGCATTACCACATGCCTAAAAAACTCGCAGAGAATATACCAACACATAATCAAACAAAAGGTTTCGGTCTGGATCAAAACAAAAGATAGATTCACAATTTTTACACAAACTTATTACTCGTAATACTAAACCAAACATAACGCAAGATCATTTACAAGTACATCAAATTTAACTATCAATGGTTTCCTAAAACTGGTACACATAGTAAATACAAGCGGGGAAATTGAAGAATCTACATCACGATTTGTAATGTTGTTTAAGAGGTTCGTCGAGATTACAAGTTACTTTATTTACGTTATTATGTGGTTTATAATGAATATTTAATTGGATCAAACGTCCGTTCTAATGGATGCTCTGTGTAATTCTGAAGCAATAGAACTCAACACTAACTGAAGGTGGCCTGCAGTCGATCGTATATCGTTGGCTGTATTAGTATTTGTATCGTTCTGGTATTAGACATGAACGGCGACATTTGCCCTACTAAAATACTACTTAACTGACACTGTTGAGACACCTCAAAATTACACATAAATACATATACTAACGACATCTGTTGAATAACATTGAACACACATAATCCATAATACATAATCCTGTATACCACATATTTGGAGTCTATTTTTTGGTATTACTTTTTTGATTTGAGCTTTCGTTTTCGAGTAAATTGAATGCGAGTTCCTAGTTCGATACTCATAGCTACTGACTGAAGAGCATTTAAATGATGCCAATGTGTGGCGGTACATCCTCTCTATTTATTTATTTATTTGTAAGAAACAAACAGCTTATATACCGCTCTACCTACCGCTCATGGATAGTTAATCAGTTTGACAGAAAACAGTAATTTGGTTAATATTTCAAGAGTTGATAAACGATCGACAGTTGATGAAGCGAATGATATCGAAAGCAAAATATTTAATAGAAGATATTGGAAGAAAACATGGTCACCTTGAGGACAGGCACGTCGACTTGCAGCACCTCCTTGTCCACCATGGCGTGCGCACCCTCGTCCAGCGCGTCCACTGACAGCGACAGAGATAGAGATAGCGGCAGCGAGGCGGCAGAGGGTCGTGCGGTTAGCTGTCTGGCTAACTGCAGCGGGTCCACTTCTCCTAGACAGAGACCAACACACACATATACCAGGCTGAGTGTTCGTTGTATACAGACAGGACGGCGTCCAGACAGCGAGGCCGTCACCTGCCTGCCCATCTCTTCAGGAGGTGGTTCATTTATCAAGTGGTTGATCGATAAAACCCTATATCTATACGATTTTGACCAAATCCATCATCTATGATCATGATCAGTTATTAATATTTGCGAGAATGGTCTTGATAAATTTTAGTGCAGCCTCCATAGTATCAGATAAGTTTCAGTTAACTACCAATAGACACATACTTTTGAATTATGACATTCGTTATGCAAATAACAACATATTGAATTAATGAAGCTCTTAGAAATGGAAGAAGTTGTGTATGCAATCTTAAATAATGCATTTAAGATGCAATCAATTTATTCCGTTCACTCTTTAAGAAATGAAAATGGTTGAAATATGAATAAAGACTTCATTAACTAATTAAGTCCCGTTTAGTCTCAAAAAGTAAATGAGGACTGTCAATGCATATTTAGGTTGGAATTTTAATTCAACATAGCAACGTTGCCAATTTATTAATATTTTTGTAATTGCTTGGCATTTGACGTTTCATAGAGTCAATTCATAGAAAATACCTTTAGTGTTGCTAGCATATATCGATTTATTATTTATTCCCGGTCAATAGCGGAACCGATATTAACATAGGGTACATTAAATTAAAAAATATATTTAAAATATACAAGTCAACCGGCTTCTAAACACATAAAATACTAGATGGACGTTGAACTTTACAATATCAAATCGATGCCTATCGATTTGATATTGTAAAGTTATTGATTTTACAGTGCTACATCTCCTGGATAGGAACCGACACACATTCACCAAGCTGACAAGCCGACACACATTCACTATTTGCACATGCTGATGGCGTTCACAGACAGGCGAGGCTGTATTCCTACCAATGCCGATTGCCTTGGCAACCCTCTTGGCCTGCAGGAGTCTGGCTGCACCCCGCCGGAAGCGCAGTGCGGCTGCCCTGCGCCTTGCCGCAGTGCGCAGAGTGTGACGAGCCAGCACACCCTCCCAGCGCCCGAGGCGAGCAGAGCGCGCGGCCAACACGGAGGGCCCACCCGAGCCGCGCACCTGCAGGGCAGCCAGCAATGCGCACCCCGTCTCCTGGAACAAACACGGATACAATTATTGGTCTCATTGCTTCACCCTTGCCTTTTTTTATATTAGGGACATTTTAGGATGAATTAAATAATTAATGAAAAAATGGAGGAATGAGGTAAGAAATGAATAAATGAATGGAGGAATGAATGATGGGATGAAAGAATAAAGAATGTAGGAGTAAATGAATGACGAATGTAGGAATGAAGGAATGAATCAATAAGTGTTTGAAAGAATGAATGAATAAGTAAATATATAAGTTACCGGTCCCAGGTTGTTGACGCTGATGTCTAGCTCCCTGAGAGGTGAGCGGCCCGCCGCCAGTGCAGCCGCTAGCAGTCGCCCCGCCTCCACGCCACTTTCTCCTGCCGCGCCTACCCCGCATGCAGACACATTCAGCCTGAAACAATTACAGACTTCAATTGTCTAGTCTTACAGACTTCAATTGGAGTGTTTCACGAACTTCTAGTATCTATAACGTGGTCATCAAAATTGGCCAATTGGTGTCATTTATTTTATTGGACATTTGAAGGTTCTTGTTGAACCCCAATTCTAGCTTTCTATTAAATTGTGACAAGCATAACATTACAACAGTTGTGCTTTTCGGCTGATCAAAAGCTGAAACGGAGATAAAATCGGTGCTGATTGTCCACAGAAATTTAAAGAGTAACCCGTCTACCCTAACTTTTCCAAAACAGAGTTCAAATACTTTAATCCGCTACCAAGATGCTACGCAGCGTTACCTGTGCAAAGGGGTGCCCCTGTGAAGTGCGGCGGCTAGAACCGCTAGGCCCGCAGCCCGGAGCGATGTGTTGCAGCGCAAATCCAGTGCTAGCAGCCGGCACGATGGCTGCACTAGCGCATAGCTGATGGCTTCTGCTCCTTGAGCACCTGTACATAAGCAAATGATTAGTTCGGCAAATGCCAGTTTCAATAATTTCCAACAAAAAACAACAATCTCTTGCATGCACATCAATTAGCAGGGGCTACTGGGATCATCACAGTGTTACACATAAGTTGGCGAACAACTTGACAATACTTGAGGTATGATTGGTCGGTTGGTCAGTGGGTGTACCAATATTGTTGTTGACCAGAAGCAGCTCCCGCAGCGAGGGTCGCTGCAGTAGGAAGGCTGACAGATGCAGCGCGCCCTGGTCGGCCACGTGGCAGTGGCTCAACTCGAGCAGACGCACATGCTCGTGTTCCCACAACGCGTCTAGCACCACCTTTAACTTGGCGCAGTCAATGTCACTCCGAGTT
Organism: Glyphotaelius pellucidus; assembly: GCA_936435175.1. Lineage (NCBI taxonomy): Eukaryota > Metazoa > Arthropoda > Insecta > Trichoptera > Limnephilidae > Glyphotaelius > Glyphotaelius pellucidus. The sequence continues at coordinate 30,817,342 of OW386548.1, read as the reverse complement.
ATTCTGGAACATAATACATAACTATGTGAGACCTAACCTAATGGCCCGTACCCACGCTGGTTCATGCTCAGATGCTTTATGCTCATTCGAACATGTCTCTAAGTATGTACCGTCTCGCTCAATGCTTTTTTGTTAGATATTGAGCCAACAGCTCAATGCGAAAAAGATTCGAGGACCATAACTATTCCTGCTCAATATTCGACAGAAATTTACGATTTGACTGAATGGCTTGGTGGTATATCTATGGCGTCTTGCGTGTCGAGGTGCTCAAGCTTGTGGACGCAACAACGAGCATAGTTCCAAGTCAACACGTTCAATTGAACCAAACTGTCGAGCATGAATAAACGTGTGTACATACTTTAACATTGAATGAAGACTAACCTAATGTTGTAAGGACCAGCTTGGTCCTCCTTTGAGTTCTCACGCCAGGACTCTATTAAAAGAATGAATAAAACCACTATTTAAAGACTTTAAAAATCCTCAACTGTTCCTAGACAGCATAACACAAATGTATGGTACCAGGAACGTATCATAGATGTAATCTCTACTCGCCCAGACCTCTGTTTGTTATTAGTTGATGAGATACAACACAGATAGAGACAGAAAACAAATAGTAGTCAACAGGGAAAAACATTTACTATCACTCAGCATACATCACAAATAGGATGAATATTGTGTTAGATCCCTGTTGCGTATGTGTGATAAAACTATGTACTAACGTGTTACAAAGTGAGGAACGAATGTGAGGCTGATAAGCATCATTAAAAGTAGTAAGAAAGAGACGCCTGTAGAGTTTGGACAGGTTGAGCAGGTAAATAAAGGAAAGAGTGCCAGAAGAAAAAGAAATAGAAGAGATCAGGAAAGCCCAAAGAATTGCCTTGTACAAGCAATTGATTTGAGTACTTGAGTCGAGTCACAGGTGTACTCTGATCGAGTATATGAGACATTGCATGAATGTGAATGGAACGCCGAATGTATGCCAATTTGAGAGGCGGGAATGGGTACCGCCGCCCCGGGAACCTTTATTGGATAACCAACACCTCTGCCATAGGTCACCCCAAGTGGTTCGCTACGTTTGGTGATTTAGCAGGGGTGCCCTGGTTCATGGGGTGAGGTTTGTCTAGGTCTTGGAGGCGGATGACCAGGACACACTGAACCCCAGATTCCTACCCACCCCTCAAACCCTTTTCCTTCCCAGAACTCTCCTTCCCTTCCTCTCCTTAAAAAACCCTCCACACAGCATCCCCAAAGATGACATAGGCCCTGAGGGAAATTATTTTCCTCAGTGCCTCCTGTGTGGAGCTCATGTAAAAAAAAAAAAAAAGCCAAAACAGTGTTAAATGGCGGATAGTTAGTAAGATGGAGTTTGAAACCGCAGCACGGAGAGCAGCCGGCAGTGTCGCAGACCGGAGGCAAGTCTACGTGCGTTCAGCGGACTGAGACGGTGTAGGGAGCGACAGTAGGAGGGCGACACCAGCGCAAGGCTCAAGTGCAGCTCGCTCAGCTGAGGCAAGCCACTCAGTACGCTGCCCAGCGGGATCATTTCTGTGTTGAAAATTACAAAAATTATTAAACATACTAAGTTCGGTTGTCAATGGATGCGTGATTTGATACTAAGCCCTTATAGCAAAAAATAGCGTTTAGATCCAATAAAATTACGAGCCATAAATCCATCTTCGTTCACAAAAAATATCATTTTAAAATCTCAACGACAGATGGCAGTGTAAGGCCTATGGTGACAGCCGGTAGAGGGCTGTTTTTCTGTACAGCGGAAAAGTCAAAACAAGCCAGCGCTTATCATATTTGTGTACTCAATACTAAGTGATTAAGTTTTATTTCCATGTTGTGTTATATTTTAATATATTGTAACACATCTGGAATATTTATTTTTTTTATTTTATGGAATTTTTTTAATGAAACAAAAATATTGATAAACGAAAAATGGGATTAATTTTATTTTATTCTTTTAGGTTTATTAATTGTCCTCAAAATTTATGAATGAAAGAGTTTTATCTTACAATAAAACATATATTAAGTATTTAGCTTTATTTAAAACATATAAAATGAAATAAACATTACCATTTTGCAGCCAAATCGACGTTTCTTAGCAATATTCGTGTATAATTAATATAAGCCTAAATAGGCGTATATAAATAAATAAATAAATAACGCTCGACTGAATCCTTCACGCAATCAGTTCCAGTTTTGAAAAAAAATAAAAAAATAACATAATTCTTAGTTTGAATCTCCTGCCAATGTCACCTGGCAGATTTTATTTTTTTTTTTTTTTATAAAAGGCGGAGACGGTTTACAAGTATATGTTCCCGTGAGCACTTAGGCCATAGGCCCATTGTGCTATCTCCCATTTTACCTCAATCATTTAGTAACAACCCAGTCCCTTTAATAAAGTTCACCATGTAAGTCTTAATATAAGTCTTGATAATAACCGCCTTGAAAGGGCTGATGTTACAAAATATCTTGGCCTTTTCATTGATTCACAACTCACATGGAATCACCAATTTAAACATGTTCTATCCAAAATTACTCCTATAACTGGTGTTTTATATAGACTTCGCGGGTTACTTCCTCCCTCTCTATTAAAATCGATTTACCATGCTATGATTCACTCACATCTAATATATCTCGCCGGAATCTGGGGATTTGCTACAAAAAAAATGATTTCAGAAGTCCAAGTCGTCCAAAATAGAGCCCTGCGAAATATTTTCAGTCTACCTTGGGACACACATGTCAAAGACATCTACAGAAACACCCAAATACTTCCTTTTAATACCATTCCCACTTTTGAAATAACTAAAACTATATTACAAGTAATTCAACACTCGGCACATTCCAACACTACACTCTATTACAATTGCGACGTACACCAACACAACACAAGAAATCACAACAAACTTCATATACCAAAAAGCAAATCAACAAAATATGGACTAAGATCCCTAGAATACATAGCTCACACAAAATATAATCAACTACCCAACGAGATCAAACGTGCAAGTCAATGTAAAAAGACCCAAACTAACATGCTCAAACTTCATCTTATTAATGACTATCTGAAATAATAATGTTGTGTATGTCCCCATCATATGTCCATTTAATACATACAGCAAGTTTCATGTAATGCGTATCATTCCCGCAATGAGTTTATTAACTCCTGGGAGTACAATGCATAATAATAAAAAAAAAAAATAAAAAAAAAAAAAAAAAAAAAAAAAAAAAAAAATAAAAATTTTCACCAGGGTTGTCACCGGATATGTGGCTATGTCTTCTCGTTCTACTGTGTGTCTCCTCAGGTATCTTAGCCTAGTTCCCACCAGGGCAGGACATTGGCACCATAAGTGAATTGGAGTCTCTTCATCCTCTTCACATTTCCTGCATCTGTTGGTGTTTTCCACTCCCAATATCTGCATGTGTCTCCTGAGATGGCAGTGTCCTGTTAGTAGTCCTACCAGTTCCCTCAGCGAGTTTCTGTCCATATTGAGTAGTTTCCTGGTTCGTCTAGGGTCTGGTCCTTTTATGAGTACTTTAGATTGTCTCATTCCAGGTGCCCTCTCCCATTCTTTACAGTGCTGGGATTCGACCCACCTATCAATTTGTAGTTTTGTGTGGCAAGCTGCTACTCCTACAGCCGGCTCGGATCCCACAAGTGGTGCTTTCGCCCCTTTCCTTGCTAGTTCATCAGCCCACTCGTTGCCCTCAATACCTTTATGTCCTGGTACCCAGATCAGGGTTATTTTATTGATGGTAGCAAGTTCTGTAAGAATAGTCCTGCATTCCATCACCAGTCTAGAGTCGCATCGGTTACTTTCCAGTGCCATTAGGGCAGCCTGGCTATCAGAACATATGCTTATGTTCTTATTCCTGTATCCGATACGTATATTCTCCTGTGCGCAGGCCAAGATGCCTTCCATCTCAGCTTGAAACACAGTACAGTATGTTCCTAGAGGTATACTGAGTTCCCTCTTGGATCCCTGCAGACAGACCCCGGCCCCTGTTCCTTCCTCCATCTTGGACCCATCTGTGAACCAGATTAGTTCCTGTTTGGAGGTTGGACCTGGAACCGTGTCCCATTCCTCCCTTGTGGGGTAGATCACCCCGAACTGCTGTTTAAAGAAATAGTCGGCTTGTTTGCCGTCCTGCTTCATTCCAGCTGTCGGGCTAATTGCCCTCAGTCTTGTTCCGATCTCTGTATGACTGTTTTTGGGCAGCTCACCTCTCCATTGACCTTTACATTGTAACCTGTAGGCTGCCGCCATCGCTGCCCCCTCTATTTCTAGGTTTAGTGGGGGTAGGTTCAGCAGCACTCCCATGGCTAGTATCGGAGTGGTTCGCATAGCTCCCGTGATTCCTCTGCATGCGAGTCCCTGTATGTGGTTGAGTGTGACCATCACTGTTTTCAGTGTTGTTCTCCTCCACCAGACCAGGGCTGCATGCATGATCCTCGGTTTTACAACGGCTGTGTACAGCCATTGCATCATTTTAGGGTTGAGTCCCCACGTTCTGCCGCAGATCCGCCTGGTTGCCCACATTAGTGCGCATGCCTTTCTGCCCATAATTTCCACATGGTTTTTCCAGCTCAGTTTGGCATCTATGATGACTCCGAGGTACTTGACCGTGTCCAAGGGTTTTAACTCCTTTCCATAGAAGGTTGGATTGTTCCATCCCTCTGGTTTTCTTTTGCGTGTGAAGATTACTAGTTCTGTCTTGTCTGGATTGACCGACAGCCCTGTTTCTTCACACTATTCTTCCACTGTCGCCAGTGTTGATTGTAAGAGGCCTCTGGTTGTGTCTGCATCCCAACCCTTATTACGGTTGCAATGTCATCCGCATACCCTTGTGTATAGAGGCCCCTGTTATTGAGTTTCCGGATGAGGTTGTCCACCACTAGGCTCCACAGCAAGGGTGACAAGACCCCTCCCTGTGGACACCCTCGTGTCACCAGTACTCTGATGTTCACCTCACCCCTTGTCACCGTAAGTATCCGGCCCGAAAGCATGTTCTTCAGCCACCTTCTGGTGGTTTTGTCGAGTCCATGTCTTTCTGCCGCTTCATCGATGGATTTAATAGTGGTGCAATTGAATGCTCCCTCTATATCCAGGAAGAGTCCTACCGCCAGTTCCCCAGTCGCCTGCGCCTGCTCCAGTTTGTACACCAACCTGTGCAGTGCCGCATCAACCGACTTGCCTGGTTGGTACGCAAATTGTAGCTCATGGAGGGGTTTTTTCCTCAGTGCCCCGTCCTTTAAATGTCTATCCATTAGCCTCTCCATTGTCTTCAGAAGGAAGGAGGTGAGACTAATTGGACGGAATGAGCCTGGTTTGTCGTAGTCGGTTCTCCCAGGTTTAGGTATGAACACTACCCTCGTTTTCCTCCATGATATGGGAATGAATCCGAGGGCGCAGCACGCCCTCAGGATCTTGGTCACCGGAAGTAAGAATGTATCTAGGCCCTTCTGTAGAAGTGCCGGAAAGATTCCATCCTCTCCCGCGCTTTTAAAGGGGTCGAACCCTTCGATCGCCCATTTAACTCTGGAGGGAGTAACTATTTTAGCCGCAGTGTCCCAGTCCTTACCTTCCCGTGTAACTCGGGCTGGTGGTGGACCGGTGTCACCTGCTTCTAATTTTTTGTAACCCGGAAAGTGTTTCCCAAGCAGTTCCTCCAGCTCCTCCTCCCAGTTATTGGTGAAGCTTCCATCTGCTTTTCTGAATGGGCCTTTGGCTGCCTCTGGGTCTTTAGCAAGAATTTTCTGAATTCTTGCTGCCTGAGGGATGGTTTCCACCTCCCCACAGTACTTCTCCCAGGAGCTTGATTTGGCTTTCCGGATTGCTTCTTTGTACTCTTTCTGGTATTGCTTGTGAGCATCCCAGTTTCCAGATTTTTTGGCCCTGTTGAAGGCTTGCCTAACTAGTTTCCGTAGCTCCTGCAGTCTTCTGCACCACCACAGTGTTTTGTCCCTGGTACTTGTCTTCAGAGGGCAGCTATTTTCGTATGCCCTTATCATTGAGTCCGTCAGTATTTCTACTGCGTCCTCAATTTCTTCGGGGCAACCATATTTTGCTGGGAATCTTACCATTCCTTTGCTTAGCTCCTCTGTATACCGAGTCCAGTCAGTTGCTTTTGGGTTCCTATATGTGTCGGTCCCCGTTCTGCTTGTCCCTCCCTCTAGTTTGAATTCTATGTGTCGGTGATCCGACAGGGATGGTTCATCCGACACTCTGCATCCTGATACTCTCAAGGTTCCCAGGGTTAGGTCTATCACCTCCTGTCTGTTACTTATAACAAAGATGGGTTCCCTACCTTTATTGAGAATCTCAAGGTTCACTGTCATCAGGTATTCCAGGAGGGCCTGTCCTCGTTTGTTGATGTCCGTACTCCCCCACACAGTGTGGTGCGAGTAAGCATCCATACCGAGTATCAGTTCCCTATCCTTCTCCCTGCAGTCTTGGATGAGCCACGTTATTTCCCTTGAAGGTGGTGGTTCCGTAGAGTCGTAGGGCATGTATGCTGACGCCACCACTACTTCCCTGCTTCTTTGGTCCAGCGTGACCTGCAGTTTCACAGCTACCAGGTCCCTGCTGCAGTGTTTGGGGAGCAGTGTGCCAGCTATCCCTCTGATGAGGACGTAAGCCCTGGGTCTGTCCCCCGATTCATTGTAGTAGAGTAGACCTTGGTTAATGTTTAGTCCTCTGATCTTCTCCCTGTAAGTCCAGGGTTCTTGAATCAGCGCGACATCCACACTATCCCGGGTAACTCTCCTGTTGAGCACGGCAGCCGCTGCTGGGCTGCGGTGTAAGTTTATTTGGATGAAATGTAAGTTTTTAGCCATTTTTGGGGTCTAATCCTTACCCTTTACACCCTGTGTCCGCTCCTCGGTGTTGGGTCCGCGCACCGTGAAGGTGGCCTTATGCCGACGTGCGCCGTCATTCCCATTTCCCGCAGCACCTTCACACTGTCCTCATCCACGCTCATGATCAGGCGATATCTATCATTCTCCCTAATCGAGTCATGGACGATCCACTTTTTTGTGTGAAGCCGCGGGGTCTGGTTCTCCAGCAGTTGCAGCAGCCTCTCCGTGCTTACTGCACCGTTCTCAGGGATAACTGCCTTGACCTTCACGTACTTTGGCAGTTCATCTAACCTTGCCACCTCCAGGTCGCAGCCCTGCCATTTCCGTAAGGTCGGCACTATCTCCCTCAGCCATTCCTCTGACTCCTTGTTGGAGCAGGTCATTCTCAGAACGCCCTTCTGAATGAAGCACTCGTCGAATCCGGGTCTGAACTGTCCTTTTGGGATGCCCAGAATCAGATCGCCGGCACCCTCACTCACAAGGGCCTCCTGCTCCCTAGTAAACTCTTCCTCCCTGTTCCTATGGACAATAGCCACCCTGATTTTATTATCGGCGGCTTCCGCATAGGTGGCAGGGATGGGAGTTCCTCGGGGCTTTTTCCGGGCATTTTCCGGTGTTAGCCCAGAGGGTTTACGTTCGGGTGAGGACCTACCCCTTTTCCCGGCCTTTTGTTCCCTGGGCATTCCTGGTTGCTCCCGGTCTGTCCCTGGTTTTTGGGCCTCAACACGACTGTCCTTCGAGGTCCCTGGCTGTCCCCAGTTGACTTTAGAAGTCCCTGGTTGCTCCTGGTATCCTCTCTTCAGTTGCCAGCTGACTTCAGAGGTTCTCGGTTTTGCCTGAGTCTGGGAAGTTCCCGGTTTTGCCTGAGCCTGGTCGGAACCCCGCCTCTCCTTGTTAAATTTTTTTCCTCGCAGCCCCACTGCGTCTTTTCTTGATGCGGATTTTCCCTACGTCATCCGTAAGGGAATTCATCGCATCTTTCTCCGTGGTGGCTGCTGGACGGTCCCCCTTTACATCCCCCCCTCTCCTCCGGTTCCTCGAGGGTCCCGGTTGGAAGTGGGGTTTCTTAAAGGGGTTAGTTTGCAGGTCCCCCGAAGGTCCCTGCTTGTCCGCTTCTGAATCCCCTGGAGGATCCAGTCGCGTTAGGTTCTTTAGAGGTTCCTCTTTTCTTGGGTTCCCCAAGGGTCCCGCAAGGGAAGAGTCCACCTTGGTGTCCTCACCTCTCCTTTCCACTCCCTCTCGGTTCCTCGAAGGCCCCAAGAGGGAAGAGTCCACCGAGGTGGCCTCATCTCTCCCTTCCTCTCCCTTCAGGTTCCCCAAGGGCCCCTCATCGTTAGTGGTTGTTTGATTTGTAAAGTCCATAATTGATCCCACGAGTATCTAGGGAAATAAAAGGTCCACCCCAGCAGAGCCCCAAATGCTGGGGTAAGGTCTGAATACTCCGAGATTCGACCCTGTGTCTCGGAGGCACCGTTCGCGACACTGTTCCCCAGTGCCATTCAGCCCTAAGCACGGTAGCTAACACCTTAGCTTGGGATGGCTATTGCAGGTCGTGTTTCCACTCCCCGAGCGATGGGTTCGCCACACTCCCTACGCTAGGTCCCCTTACTGGAGGCGAGGGTTTTTCTGTAGGGGTTTTCCTTCCCTTAGCTGGGAGGTTCCGGTTTTATGGCGCCAGAGTTTCGCCATTCGCCCCCTCTCTGTCGGCTATGACTGGAGATCACATTGCCCAGGGGTCGCGGGGCCATGATGACCACTCGTGGACGCCAGAGAGTTGGACTTGTTGGTAGTGCCGCTGATGCGGCTGTGTCGTTTGTGGTATTTTCCTGAGGCACACACCATCCAGCGGGATGTGTCCCCCCACGACCTACCAACCCTTCGACCCCCGATTTTATTTCATTATTTTATTTTATTTTCTTTATTTTATTCTTTTTTTTATTAATTGTAATCAAAATTTATTAATAAATTGATTAGAATTCATAAAAGTTGTCTATTAATTGAAATTCATTACTGCACATTTAAAAAATTAATGAAGTTGAAGTTATTAGGAAAATAGACGCGTATTCGGTCACGGGAGCTCAATGTATCAAAGGTTAACCATTCAGCAATCGACCAATCGACTGCCTTGCTGAGAACACTTGGTACGCTTCAATTTGAACACATGAACACATCGTCTTATTGTTACCTCTGTATGTGTTTGGCGCATCTCTCTCCTGTGAGAATCCCCCCGCACGCAATCCCTTCACCTCCATCTTCTGCACCCTCTCCCCGCACACTGATACCAGCTCGGAGATCTACAAAAAGACTCAGAAGAGTTACCTTACCTTAAAATAAAAATATAGAAGAATATATGAAACGCTTAGTGTACTTGTTTATTGATCCAAATATTTTCCAATCGGGCCTATAATTTCACTGCAACAATCAATGTTGTCAAACAAACACCAATTCGTTTTTGAACTCCCTTATACCACGCATACACAGCATAGGTAACCAATATGCAGAAGTAGCAGATATTTTCAATAGCACCGAAAGAACTAACAAAAAATCAATTTACATATTTTTTTAAGCAGTTCAATTAGGCCATCCGCTCATGGAGAAACTGAAAAAAAACCAGTTGGAAACTCAATTGCTATCCACAGGAAAGGTTGTGAATTTCATTGGCGGTCAGCATAAAGGCAGCTTGTTAAAGACCAGATGTCAAGGGCGACGAGGTGACAGTGCTGGTCGCCATAGTCTTCGCGTTTCAGTTGCCATGTTGACAGTTTGGCTGATGACCTGTCAAGTTTTCGAGTAATTTGCGATATGTCAGATCAGAAAAATATCGATTTTGTTCAGGAGGTTGATAAATTGAGTTGTGCCGTGAATTGAATTGCTAACCAGTCTTCGGTTTCTCCATGAGCGAAGGCCTTTAGTACGCATTTTATTTCCAAAATTGTAAATTTGAGTTAATTTTAAATCGTAAATATGTTTACACTGTATAATTGTTTTGTAATCCATTCTCAAAAAAAGGTTTTTTTCTCTATTGAAAGGTACCTATTTGCATCATAAATCTTATATATAAAAATCAATATCTGTTTGTTTGTTCACATTTTATGCACTGCCATACCGCTCATCCAATCACAATGAAACTTTGATAATTTGTTGTGCACATGCTCGCGATGGTTTATATAAATAATGGTGAGCTCTGGCATCATGAAATTATTTTTTATATATTCATTCGATTACGGTAAAACTTTGGTGAGTTGTTGTGCACACACCCGCAAAGGTTTCTGTATACAGTGGTGAGCTCTTACATTATGAAATTTACATTAAAAAATTGCAATAGGTGGTACGCGAGCTGTTTGAAAACTGAATGTACCGGGACTGAATGCATGGAATGCGGGAGAGGGGAGGGGAACGCAGGGGGGTTTCGCAGGACGGGGAAGCGTGAGACGGGAGAGGGAAGGCCAGAAAGGTGGAGGGAACGCGTGAGGGGAAGGGGACATGGGAGGAGAAGGGGAGGCGAAAGGGGAAAGAGACGAATGGGAAAGGACACGCATGGAGAAACAATTTTTTTAATAAGTGGCATTGCATCGCATGCCGGGAATAAATAAATAATAAAAAAACAGTTTCACAATGTGAGACGAATGTAAGACAGACAGAGAGCACACTAAATGGAACATTTATTTCCATTTACATTTGTATGGAAGATAATTTTAGTTTTCTTCTTTATTCTACGTATACAACGAATTTCACCGTCATAGTAATTTATAATAGTCGTAGAAATGAGTTCCCATCCACGAGCTTTCCGTCTGGTTTGACTGACCTTTTCAGGATCATACTCGGCAGGCAACAGGTGTGTCAGATAGTCCTCCATGTGTCGCTCCAGGTAGCGCTGCAGGAATGGTCGGCCTTCTCCTAGCCAGCGAGACCTACTAAATAACTCTAAATTACAAACCACCCTTTCCTGAGTGGCAGATTATTTTTACCCAAGCGATTCTGAGAATATCCACTTATGGTAAAAAAAATGGACCACTTTTAATTTTCTGCAATTGATAGCGGTCAACAAAATTGGACCACATTTTCCTACCATTCGTAAAACATTTAATGTAATTATTTAAAACTTTCCATGGCTAGCCATTTATTTTAAAACGAAGCTATTGAAATGCACTATCTATTATGACTATAGATGTCGCAAATACGAACTTCGTAGACTATTTCTGAATGATGTTAAAAATAAATTTTTAAATATTTTTTTCGCGCAGAATTTCTGATCAGCTGTTTATGGTTAAAATTAAGTCCTTTTTCCGTAGATATGCACCTTTCATTAGCAAGTGTACCACAGATAACATACAGAAATCGAAAATATTCTATGTTAACTCGAATAAGGACCTCTCACGGAGTTTCAAAGTAACAAACACGCAGGATTCGCGAGGTTATAAACTTGACGATTTTTTTATATTTTTTTTATAAATCCTACAAATATGAGATAAACGGTAAAATATAAGTTAATTCATTGGCTTTATAGCACTATAAAAAAAAGCGAAAATTTAAAAAAATGATCTTCTGGAATCTCGAGCAATCGAGGCAAATTTACTAATTTCGCGTGGTCGCTCCGATGGATATCTGGCACACTAGAATGTGCCGCAAATTAATTCCATTTTCTTTTATGTTGATCATTTGTGAATAACTCAATGTTTCATATTCGTAGCCGAGGAACACAACAGTTGAGTCGCTCGGCTACGGTCAAATTATTTTTAAAAAGTCACAACAAATTACCTAGTACACAATTTGTGTCTTCATTGATAAAATGTAGTATTTTATTAATAAAGACAATATTACCATAGCCTTGCCGAGGCTCTGCTCTGTCCTGAGTCAATTCCCAGATGGTCTAGAATTCTGGGTCCTCGGTTCAATTCCTAGATGTGACTGAACCTTTTTCCGATTTTTCTGATTCAAATTTTTGTTTGAGAGTCGCTAATATTGCCTTCATTTATTAAATACAACGTTTTAGTTGGTTCCATGCTAACTCAGAATCAAGTCAACTCAATACCTCTTTAGCACCTCATTAAAAGCTATGAAAAAAAGATTTAAAAAAAAGCCCTTAACCCTAACCTAACGTAACCTATTTAACCCACTTTTTATATTTTTTATCGCCACTTTTAATAACTTTTCTGAACAGGTTCTGAGTTGATTTCATTCTGAATCAAAAATTTAAAATTTATTTACTTACATTACTCCTGGGGTCCTGGTTAAAATATTGTTACTAAATAATATGTTGGCCTAGTAAAATTTCGTAAAATATGTTGACTGGGAATGTTTAATTTTCATTACTAAATATGTTGACTGGGGCCTGATAACAATTAAGATACTAAATATTCTGTTGGCTGGGACTAGGCCTCTTAGCACAATCGATCGATAAGGATTGATGGGATAACTTTCGATAGCTTCTCCCTAGCACAATTTCGGATCTACAACAAATAAGTGTTCACAATGAGTAAGTGTTCTTAATATATTCGATGACAACTGGATGGTCTTAAACCATAGTGAACTAACTCACTTTTTGCAGTTTCTGAATTAGAGCTTTAAATTAGGGCTCCAAATTATAATCTAGCTCTCCCAGAGAGAACCAATCAGAGAAATACTGTCTTGACCAATCATAGATTGTTCATCTCTGAATGGTTCTTCTTTCTGGCAGAGCTAGATTATGATTTGAAGCCCTCAATTCAAGCTCTAACTCAAAAATTGCAAAGTGAGTTAGTTCACTATGGTTTAAGACGATAAAACTGTTGTTTGTACATTAGCGATTTGCAGTTTTCGAGTTGAACTATGAGAAGTTACTAAAAGTTATCCTACCGATCCGAAGGCTAGAAGGCCTGGTTAAAATTTTGTTACTAATATGTTGACTGAGACCTGGTTAAAATTTAGATACTAAATATGTTGATTGGGACCTGGTTAAAATTTTGTTACTAAATATGGTGACTGAGACCTTGTTATAGTTTGTTACTAAATACAGTGACTGAGACTTTGTTATAGTTTGTTACTAAATATGATGACTGAGACCTTGTTATAGTTTGTTACTAAATGTGGTGACCGAGACCTTGTTATAGTTTGTTACTAAATGTGGTGACCTGTAAGCCCTTTCCCAGAATGTGTCACAGTGCACATGTGCCACAAGCGCTGCCAGGCTCGGCTGACTCGGGTCCGAGCTTTGGCCCGGCTGAGCCAGGGTCTGGTGCGGGTGGGGGGAGGGGAGAGCGCGTAGCAGCTCCTGCATGTCTCGCTCCAGCGGCAATTCGCTGACAGGAGCATCTGAAAAGAAAAAAAAAATTGATACCGATAGAATGTTGATGAATAAGAGAAATGGCTATGTGGTCGTAATCCAACAAAACTTAATTTTGGATTTTGGGCCAAAATACCCAACTAAAATGAATAATTTATTTTAAAATAAAAATGTTTAGCAAATATCTAGTACAGATATGAGCTATTTTATTTATTTATGTTTTAAATTATAAAATATTGGTCATTAACAATTCGATTTTCATTTTTTTTTTTTTTTTACAGTTAATACCGCACAAGAGTCCCAACTGCTCCCGTCTGGAGCCAGTGAGACTATGGCATCCCCAGTCGGGGTATGTTGTGAGGCTGAAGGTAGTGGGGAGGGGAAGGAGATAGGGAAGAGAGGAAGGTTGGGAAGTACCTGGCTATTCAGATCTGGTCACTAAACACGGCTAAAGCCATTTCAAGCAACGTTTCAATTCTGAATGGTGGTCTTGCACCAGGGCGATACTGGTAGTATCTTCCACTCTGGAACGTGCCGCAAATATACTTTATATTATTTTAAATGAATAAATTGTGAAATAACACAAATTAATCAAATAAAATTTATTTGCGCACGCCGGGTTCGAACCCGCGACCTTCGGATTGTGAGTCGAGAGTCTTGCCTCGGGACCACGGAGGCCGTCATGATATTAGTAGCAACTTTGGCAATTTTAATGGTAATAATTTAAAAAAATAATTTTGCTCAACCCCTACTGTGATAATATAATAAATAATATGAAATCACAAAAATTAACACCGTGAAAAGAGCGCTTTTTGGGACGAAATTTTGATTTATGTACACCAAATTTGTAGAGAGATGTGTTCCAACATAAATCAGTCTTGTGTACTTTAAATTTTAACCCATCAAAATTATGTTTTTAATAGTTTTATTCAGTTCATCACATAAAACAAAATATAACTCACAAATAACTGCCAAAGTTATTTGTAAATTCATGAAAAATCAAATTCCTTTAATAATTATAATAAAATACAAATAATAAAAATACCTCACATATTTGCTACACCTACATTTGGTTTTTTTTTAATATTCATTTTGGTTGAATATGTTGGCCATCCAAAATTAAGTTTTGTACGAAAAATGTCGCACAGCCGTTCCTCTTAAGATTATTAGCATCAGTGGTAGACGGCATGTAATCTGAAGTACTTGAATCAGCCGTTGATGCTGGTGTAGCTCATGTCAGCAACTTTTCCTACGCAATGGTGAAAGTTTTTTTTTTTTCAAAAGTAATGGTAATAGTAATTAAATGTCTCAACGTTATATTGTGCCTTTATGCTCCTCCAGAAAGTCTGCATATAGGTTTCTAAGTGATGAACGGTTAACCCAATTAGTCACAAGAGACCAAATTTGTCCCACCTCACATTGGTTGTATCATGGTGAGAAATATTACCTAAACAGTGTCAGAAAGAGAAAACTCAACGCTTTATATTCAAATCTAGAATTTAACCCTAGAAAAATTTTAATTTGCAACTCTACGAAACCAAAGTTTCCGATAGGTAGCAATTTGAGAAAAATGAATAAAATTTTGAGAATTTTTATTACTGTTTTATGAAACATTGTTTTTTAAGAAATGACAGAAACTTGAAGTGATAATAATGTTTGCCTAATAAAAATATGTGTGTGTTTTAGATAGAAAAACGTAAGGTGAGCCATTTTTAAAACTTTTACATTAAAAATTTCAATATTTTTAAAAAAATATTCTAATAATGCCATTTGTAAGACTAGTGATGTCTCGGGAATCTGTTATAATCATGAGTACTTATAGTTTGATTTGAACAAAAAGCTATTTTAATAGCGATATAAATATAAATAAGCATTATCTCAAAACTGGAGTTAACCTCACTTTTCAACGATTTAGTTACGAAAATCGTCTCAAAATTGTTATTTCTGTTACAAGCTGTGAATCTAAAAAAATAGTAAAACTTATTTCTCATCTTATTTTGTTAAAAGTATGAGTAAATACATAAATACATTCACTGGAAAACAATATGAAATAGGTTGCGGTTACTGACAAACCAAATCTTCTCTTTTCCCAATTACTTTTGCATTTATATTTCTCAATTTTTTTAACCTCACACGCTAATTGGTTCACTTTTCGGAACAACTGATATATGTCTCATCGGTCTCATAGAAATCGTTGTGTCTCCTTTACTATCGTGGTTAGAAATATTGTCTAAACGGTGTTAGGAAGATAAAATACCACGCTTTAAATTCAAATATCAAAGTTAATCACAAAATGGTTGAAATGTACAGCTTTATGAAACCAAAATTTCCGATTGCAATTTGAAAAAAATTATGAAACCTTGGGAATTTTTTATTTATTATTTTTACATGAAACAACAAAAAAATGAGATGACAATAACATTTAGGTTTTTTTAAATAGGCAATTCAATCTAAAAAGGGTGCTTTGTGCCGATAAAGTTAAAAAAGATAGTTATAATTTTGAGGATAATCTATAAGGAAAAGGACAAATCAAATATTGAAGTCATTCAAGTTTATGAACTTATACGGAACTGATTATTTTGAAAAAACGCGAGAATTGTTGAGGAACAACAAATACGGAATACTGGGGGAGAATGGTGCTTGATTTTGATGAGCAAACAATCAAAAATATTCCATTTACTCATATTTGGATTTTATTACAAAACGGAAATATTTTGATTTTCCGACAAAATAGGCCTGAGGCCTGAGGGGTTAAGGCATCAAGCTCTTGAAACGCACGGCGCTGAAAAAGAAGAATATGGAGAGATATGTGATTACGAATGTTGGACAGAGCGCGCTAATATTTTAATTCGTAAAATAGCAGCGAAAATTGCGAAAAAGCTTAATAAAACATGACTCGTTTAAAATAGAGCAAAAATCTCGTGGAACTTATCTTAAGTATCATTTAAAGAAACATTGTGAATTTTTTCACAAATATAACTTATAAAATAAAAGAAATAGACTTGTTTAAAATAATTTTCGGAGCTGCGATTTTTTTCTATCGAGGGAATTTCATATAATTTGCGTTTGGGCGTGGAACGTATCTAGATATTATCTTAAAAAATAACATATATTTTTTTTAGAGCTTAAAAATTTCAAATGTTTAAGGGAGATATGTAAGAAATCGGTCGAAATACGAATAGTAGACCCTTTAACTCCTTGACACTCCAACCACCATATTCGTATTTTTTTTAAATGCCTACTATACAAAACAAAACAATATATTCTAATCGTTTCACACAGCTGTTACACAATGCAAATGATAGCCAAACACACCAGAGCCATTATTTGCTTCGAGTTTTAGATTACCTGCCATTACCATTCAGAATCCAAGTATCCAAGTATCGCTTTGGCTCACCTTCCCCTGAGGCTGCCTCATAGATTTATATAATAACTGGATGGATGACTCCCTTTGCCGTAGCGAATTTTGAGTGGTCCACCGGAAATCGACGTCCGCCATCTTTGAATCGAGCAAAAGAAGCGGCCAGCAGCCGTTCGTTTGAAGTTTGACTCTGTTCGGCGTTATATTAATATTAACAAAATGGTTTTTACGTACTCTTCATAGATTTGTACGAATCGGTACAGCAAATGAAGGAAGGATGTCTTTTCACTGGTGAATAAATAACTTCGTATAACAACATAAATAATATTAAACATTTCTTCTTTAGAAAAACCTAGAAAATACTCCGATCTAATTTGCATATTCAAAATTATCGACAGTATTACTGACCCACCTGCTTTGTTACAATTCGTTCCAGTTTAACATCCCTTCCCGTAGACTCCGAAATAATGATTTGCTGTTCCTCAATCAACATTCTACTAATTATGAATACCAACATTATCCTTTATCCAGAATGACGAGACTTGTCAACTCAAGTCAAAGCACTGAATTTTTGGTGTAAGCGCCTAAATGACTTACGACAGTCGATACGCAATGTGTAATTTTTAAAACCTTTTAAACCTTCATGCTGTGACTTGTATTTATCTTTTATATGTACCTACTTTTTGAATTGCATTTGTATTGTCATTGCTCTTCATTTATATGTGCTCTCCTTTCACGTCATCTCTGTTTCTTGTTTGTGTTATTATTATATTGAATGGACTATTTGTCCGTAAATAAATAACTTCATATAACACAACTAATGTTTTATGTACTTATTATTACAGATTTCCCAAATGAAGAGATGTGCAAGAAATGAGAAATCTGCGCTATTAAGATTGAAAACTTACGCAAGAATATTTTCACTGGAAAATGTAGATAACAATAAAGCAAACTTTAGGCAGAAATTCCAAACTAATATTATTTTATAATGTATAAAAAATTTGTCTGCACATAAGTCATATAAATGTTTTATACTTTTAAAAAAAATATTTCTGCCATTTATGACTGTTATTTTTTCTTGCTTGTCGGTACCTACATTTAGTGTTAGAATGTTAATGGCACATGATGTTCAAATAACAAAAGTTGTAATTTTGTAAGAATTAAAAATGATACACCTATTAAATCCTGTAGTTTTTATGTTTCTCAACATATTGTTACCTACCCTACCAAAGCCAGTGTTATTGATCTAAGACAATGTAAGATTATCACAATAAGACAATGTAAGATTATCACAAGTTATAAAACAATGTAAAACTGAAGAAGGAGGTAGCGAAAAGAAGGAGGCTAAAGAAGGAGGTAGCGAAACACGGCATAATACCCCAAAAATAAATAACAAAAATACTTTTGGCCGTGAAAACCTAAAAACATACCTAATGTAAAACTGCATGAAATGTGATGTCCTGAATGAAATTTCAGTATTGAAGTTAACTTCAAAATTAATCTTCCTTATATAAAGTTGTTCCAATGATCCTTTTTTAAAATATAATGTGATTTATTTACGCGAAATATACAAAGTCGCAAAATTTATTATGCAACACAGAAAGGAAAAATATTTAATAACATTTTTTAATAACAAAAAACTTGGGATTTGTGAGTTCCCCCTAAGAAGTTTCCTGAGTTCTCTTATATTTTGCCCTCTTTAAAGATGGCGGCCGTCAAAACCGGAAGACCGGCCAATTTACGCGAGTCATTCATCCAGTTATATATAATCTATGGGCTGCCTTTACACTCGTAAGTTTTTTTCCGTAAGTCGCTCGCGTAGACGGTTTATGGCCAATTAACAATTTAAACGACACCAAAAGTCACTTAACAAAATTTATGGCAAGTTACAGAAGTTGTTCTTTCGTGAGTTTTGTGACAGGTCTAATCACGTCCGCGCGAACTTTCAGCCTTCTCACAGCTTATCAAATCGGTTTGATAAGTTGAGAGACTTGCCGTAAGAAATGGTATCAAAGTGCCCAGTTGCGAGATGTCAAAAATTAAAAGACAGTAACGTTCCGGCGTGAGCCCCACGAGAACAACTGTTGTTACGGCAAGTGTGAACAACTTCAAACCTATGAGCGAGCGAGTACCGACATGATTTATGAAGTAAAAATTCTTTAGCACCGTTGCGATTTGAAACTCGACGAAACGAAAAGTGACACTTAAAAGAGACAAACACACACATCTATAGTATTTAGCCTGTGAGGGAGATAGTATAATCGGGCTCCTCTTTGTGCGGTGCTTCGTAGCCTATCGGTCTCCTCTTTGTGGGGTGCTTCATAGCCTCCTCACTCTTGTCTACTTTAGTTTTCTGAAGGTTTCACTTCAACGCGCCGCGCTGGCCATCCATTCGACAGAACAGTGGCGTATCCGTTTTTAATGTCGGACATGTGTGAATAACTCCGTATATCCTCTACAGACACTAGAGCATCCGATTTTTTAAACGGAAGTGGGAAAAGGCCCTTTTCGGAAAAGGAAAATTCATTGAATCAAAAGTAGACAATACTTACTGCTCCAGTTGGCAGCAATGACAGCGATGCACAAGTGTGATAAACGCGTAACGTGCTTGGCGTCCCATTGCAAATCATCGCATCGGAGGCGCAGGTCAGCCCCCACCACTTCGTGATCTTCATCCTCATGATATACAGAGAGGATATTGGCGTCAACGGTTGGGGGTAACTTCATAACGTACAGGGGGCTGAAGGTTTACTTAAGGCGGCGCTTCTCGGCTGAAAAAGAAGAATATGGAGAGATATGTAATTATGAATGTTGAACAGAGCGCGCTAATATGGTAAGTGATAAAATTGAAGCGAAAATTACGAAATAGCTTAATAAAACGTGACTCGTTTAAAATAGAACAAAAACACGTAGAACTTATCTTAAGTATCATATAAAGAAACACTGTGAATTTTTTCACAAATATAGCTTGTAAAATAATAGAAATAAACTTGTTTTAAATAATTTTCGGAGCATACTCTGCGATTTTTGTCTATCGGGGGAATTTCATATAATTTGCGTTTCGGCGTCGAATGTATCTAGATATTATCTTCAAAAATAACATATATTTTTTTAAGTGCTTAAAAACTTCAAATGTTTATGGGAGATATGTAAGAAATCGGCCGATATTCGGATAGCGGCGGCTTAAAAATACAAATTTTATGTATACGTTGTTAAGAGACGTACTTGACTTACTACATTTTTCATACCTGTAGGCCTATGGGCCCGTATATCAGTTGTCCCAAAGCTCGGCTTTGACGCAAAGTGAGGCTTAAGCCGGGCTTTGCACGTAATCCGTATATCAGTCGTAAACCTAGAGTTGGCCAATTTTAAACGTTTAGTCTATGATATTAATCGAGGATTTCTATGTCGAACCAATCTATTTTTGTTAATATCTATTGACTCTATGGTAAGCTTCAAACTTCAAACGTCAATGGCGTCAACGTCAAGTGTCATTGCTTTTTCCAAGACTTTTATTAATTTGTGGTAAGTTTTATACACAATGGTGTATTTAAAAGCTCTACTCATTGTTGTTCACTGTAGTTTTCATGTTTTTACTTCGATTAAGATTAATTATTAAAATTGACTAGTTGAATAACGAGTTTGAAATTATTTGTTTACCTTGCTTTACGTGAATAATTTCAGAAATCAAAAATACTAGAACACCGAACTTCGCGGAAGACAGGGGATTAAAATTACTGGTAGAGCTGGTCTCATCAAAGAGCTGGATAATAAAGCGGCCAATGCGGTCAATTGGAATTGAATGAGCTGACTTGCGAATTCAATTTCAATACAATTTCCGCAGATGCATTGGAAAAAAAGTGGGACAACATTAAAATGAACATGAGGCGAAAATTTGCCACAAATATAAAGTATCGTATCAGACAGGAGGGCCTGCTGTCGATGCAAGGTACACCCAGATCGATTTGAGTATAATGGGACTGTTGCCCACCCAGTCGACCGGAGTAGAATCAACAGTCCTCAAAGGTAACTATTATTAAGTATGCATATCAAGTAACCAAGGAATTTAATTTTAAATTTTTTAGAATTCACAACTCTGACAGCTGTCGAAGGGACATTTCATTGATTGTAAAGTTTAAATTTTGGCTATCCAAAACTCCCTTGAGCAGCCTCTCTGAAAAAAGCCCCTCAAATTCAATTGTAATATGAAATACTAACTTATTATGTTTGTCATATCAATTGACTAGGTATATGAGGATGAACGAAGAAAGGGTGCAAGGAAAATATATGGCATGAATGTGAATGGTAGAAGAAGCCGAGGTTGACATCAGGTTTGATCAAGTACTCTAATACTTAAGTTGGACCACGTCAATAGTCAGAATCACAGTACGGTATGATGTATGCACGTTTGACGATTCATTCTCTGATATGACAGTTAGTTAGTTACTTAACTGATTTGAACTCATAAACATTTATGTTTCCATTTCTGCTATTCACAGCATATTTCTGCATTCAAAACATCTCAAAAGATTTGTCTATTTTAAATCATTTGGTAACTAATATTACTATCTTTGTTTTAGCATTCTAAAATTGATCAGAATTGCAGCCAAATTACACTAAAACGATGAGAGCACTTATCAATCCAGCTCAAGCTACCGGGTTTTGTAATATACTGTTAATTTTTTTAATGTGAATATCGCACAAGAGTCCCAACCTCTCCCTGCTAACTGAAACCAGTGAGATGGCATCTTCTGTGGGGTATGTTGTGAGGGGTCAATGAGATAGATACGTGAAGGAGTTAGGGCAGAGGAAGGTACGGAAGTACCTGACTTATCAGAAATGATAACCAAAGAAAGCTAAAGCATTTGAAGCAGGTGCAGTTCTAGATTTTTCGTAGCTGGAGTGGTAAGATTGAAAAATACCAATTGATAATGTTGTTAATGTTGTTGTTAATTAACAAAAAAAATTTTTTTTTTTCAAAATTTTAATCTTTTATATGAAAAGCAGCCACAAAATATCATACAAAAAAATTGAAATAAAAAAAACATTTTCAACTAGGTACTGCTGTTATAAATATTTTTCAATCTTAGCACACTTGCTCACACACCACCTTGCCAGGACACACTGAACTCAAGATTCCTTCCCAGAACTCTCCTCCCCTTCCTTCCCTTAAAAAAAAAACCCTCCACACAGCATCCACACAGTATTAAGTAGGTACATTCCCGTTAACCTGCAATTAGCAGTTTGCCAACAGGATGTTAATTTTCAATTACAATTTAAACAGACTTACATAATACTTACTATAACTATACAGATTGTCACAATTGACAAGCATGACAATATAAACCAACTTTATTTAGTAACCATTAGATAAAGTTGACTACTTCTTTGTTGTCGGTGATAGCTTTCACCTGAAATATATCCAGATTTTGATCCATCATTATCTTAATATCTTCATTTCGGAGTAGTCTGTAAAGAATTCTTTTGTGTAATTTGTTTGTATTCCTTTGAATATTACACCGTAATAAAGACATTTAAAAAATAAACACCCTGTTATACTTCCTCAGACAATTTTTTATTTTGATACATTATTAATTTACATTTTACAGTATGATAGAATATTGAAGAGGCCTGGGATAAATTTACAACTATGTCAATGCAAAAGATAAATAATTACACTAATATAAAACATGTAACCCCTGCCAACTTGAAACAATATCGGTGAATCTGAGATCAGCATCATAAATAGCTTGCAGGTTGACAGAAAAGAAACCTTTTCGGTTCCGATAAATCTCGGGTTGCGTCCACCTAAAATAATGGTACACTAATGATTAGTCTGCGCATGCATGAGTTGAATAAGGTAAGCAAGCAAAGGGGCGACATTTTTATTTTTTATTTATTAACAATTTTTTTGGTACAATTGGTAAAATTTTGTAATGCAAACTTTTTATATAAACCGTTCTAAAAAAGTGGAGAAATAATACAAATAGATTAGCAGATTAACCAAAAAAATCCCACCTAGGCATTGCCAGTTCGTGGGTATACTTGAGTGTTTTTAAGACAGAAATTTACTAATAAACATACACTATCTTTGTAGAAGATTAAAAAAAAATTAAATTAAACACATAAAAAATAGATGTGTTTACTGAAATACATTCAAAAGACATGTTCATAAAGATAAATAAAAATTTGTTAAGTTACAGCAGGTCAGATGTTACAGCAAGTAAATGTTTGTGTCAATGGTATTTGTCCAAGACTTTAATACATTTTTATACTTGCTGTAGGTGGATATATTTTTACAATCAATTTCTGTAGCCTTATATAAAGCATTATATATTTTTGGTGTAATGTTTGTTGATATTGGGACAAGCAATTGGATAACTTACCGGAGGACTGCATGTGCCTGCAATCAAGAGTACCAGTCACTTGGGGAAGCGTGCTATTGCACGCCTTCTTGCTATTGCAACCTTCTTTGTTTTTTCTTCCAAACTTTCAGGATCATTTTTGAAAATAATGAAAGCAGTTCTGTCAATGTGCAATTGATTGTAAACTATCCGAATGTGCTTGCTTGCGGGGTTTTGTGAACTCTGATAAAGTCCTCCACAGCAATCAGCATGGAGCCAGATGCTAGGTATCTGATTGTTAAAAGTATCTGGCGTTTTGGAGTGAGTGCTTTATTCCTGAAATGAAAACACACTATTTAGATAGGTATTTGCGTTGTTAGCTACTTTTTTATACCTTTTAAAAAGCATTTTCACTTACCAGTTCATTTTAGATTTGATGTCATCCCTTATCAAATCTAGCAAGCAAATTACGACCCTTGTGGAGAGACGAAACCTGTTATGAAATTCAATTTAATCCACGCCAGGAAGTCGTCAGCCCTGCTTCCGTATATTCGCACTTTGCGTGGTCTGTTTAAATGTTCTACGAAATTATCGATATCTAAATCCTCAACGCTCGAAGAAAGCTCAAACTCCATGCTGTTGGTTATTTTATTCCTAAAATGTAATTTACGTACGTAGCAAATGCATATCGAAATCGAACCATTGTCAAATGTCAAATCTGACAGATGTGTTATTGTCAATAGCGCCACATCGCGTCCAGAAATGGAACTATTCTGCGGCTTAAGCGGCCGATTTGGTCGGTTTAAGTTGAGCGAGGAATGTGCTCCTTAGCAGAAACTGATATACGGGCCCTATGAAGAATTAATTTTTTCATGATTTTTTTTTTTAAATTTTTTTCTATTCTTGAACATACACTTTACAAATTATTACAAGGTTTACATTAAGAAAAAAATTAGTGTTGCAACAGAACTCTGCTTCCGCTTCTGCTTCTGCAGAAGTTCCGCAAGTTTTTTCACTTCCGTTTCCGTTTCTGGTTCGGCAAACTTCATAACAGATCTCTAAACGGAAGAAACCCGGTGGAAGACGATAAATACACTATCGCGACTTATTTGGATCAGCGATATAAATCGCATTTTTTTACCAGCATCATGACAGAGCAGGTTGAATCTAAATTACTTAATGCGACGATTAATACTATTACAATTAGAACCAGACAATCCAATTTCATCCAAGAAGATGACCGCGTACCTCCCCCAAAAGAAGCCGAAAACAATTTGCGACTGAAGATATCGAAGTGCAGTTTTCTACTTCAAAATCATCATCATCATTACAAATTTTGGAATCTATGATAAGTGTAAATGAAGACCAGGAGGAGAACTCTTCAACAACTGACGATAGTGACAGTTTATTTTTAGAGATACATTCACACCTTCGGGAGTAGAAGAAAGAGAAGAGACTACCTCTCCATGAGGATCACCTTATGTGGTGGAAAGTAAATGCGCACAAATACCCCCATCAGACTCAAAGGTGTAAAAGCAGCCAAATTACTTTTTATTAAATATAATTTACTTCTATTTAATTTCGAGTACTAAAAGTACAAAATACAAATTTAATTAAACAAATCTTAAAAAATAAAATTGCGCTCTTTCTTCGTAGTATTAACACTTCCGTTTCCGCTTCCGCTTCCGCTAAGATTTACTTTTGACATCTGTTTCCGTTTCTGCTTCCGTTAAGACACTTCCGTTGCATCACTAAAAAAAATGTTAATGATCCGTAACTGTATGTAAATAGGTTAGTCATAGGTAGTATTTTGTGAATTACTAGGCGAACCTGTGATGAGGTGTTCCCATGTTTAGAGGCAACTTTGGCAATTATTTGTGAGATAGGCCATCCGCTCATGGAGAAACCGAAAACTGGTTGGCAACTCAATTCACGACATGACTCAACTTTACATTTTCAGTCATTATGTCAGCTTGTTTAAATATTACAATATGAGATTTTACTCATATGGCTGGCTTTACATTCGTAAGTTTTTTCCCGTAATTCGCTCGTGTAAGCGAATTATGGCCAAATTACCAATGTAAACGACACCAAAAGTCTCTTAACGTAATTTAAAGCATGTTACAGAACTTTTTCTTCCGGAAGTTTTTTGACAGGTCTAATCGCGTCCGCGCGAAATTACAGCCTTCTCACAGCTTATAAAATCAGTTTGATAAGCTGAGGGACTTTTTGTAAGAAGTAGTACCAAAATGCGCCGTTGCAAAATGTCAAAAATCAAAAGACATTTGTTTTTATTGGATTATTTTCCTATAAAACTAGTATTTATTTCCGCTTTTTTTAGTTTTCTGAAAATGAGCATCCTTCTATTCAATTATCGGTCCAAACCTTTATAATCTCAATATTTCTGTTTTTAAAATTACGTATTTGAATACGAAGTCGGTTGCTGTCGGCAGCTGTCAGGTAGCTGTCATTCGAATAAAATGAAAGCAATCCATTAATTTTCGCCATTGACGGCAAAAAAGTGCGTGGAGAATTGTTTAATTAACGCCAAATTCTATTTCAACACTTTATTTGGTTCTTTTCGACTTTATTGACAAAATCGCGTAAATTTGACAGTAGCAGGTCGTTGTTGAAAGGAAGCCATCTTACCGCAAATAAATTTACAGATGTAAACGGTCGCTTGAGCAGTTACACAGGTCGAACTTCCGAAACACTTCCGTGATCATTAATTACCACAAGTCAGATGCATGTGTAAACGCTCCTGGGAGTGACCTGTCAAAATCTTACGTAATCCGTTATTTTTAATTACGAGTGTAAAGCTAGCCTAAAGTTAAAAATAAATATTAATAAATTATATTTTTGTTAATGACTTTTCAAAGGAGGTATTGAAGTTGCATGATTATGAGCAGTCTGGTCATCCCATAAATAAACCAGTCATGGTCATCCACTAAATAAGCATTTTTAAACAACTTTTCAGGTTAGTTTGGTACATTTTTTAACAATAGATATGAGTAGGGTTGCCATCTCTAAAATTTGGCAACCAGGACAAGACGCGTGAAAACCCCGGATTTTAGAGCCCAAAACCCGGACATGTCAACAGGATTTTTTAAACATAGTCAGTGTACCTAATAAAAAACAGTTGAAAATGTCACAAATCACCTTTTTATTTATTTTCAGACCTTAAAATTAAATTAAGTCATCTTTTATCATCATTTTAAATGTACCTAACAAAACAAAATCTTATTACAGTTTGTTACAAATTGATTTAATAATCAGTTTTAAATTTTTAAACCCGGACTACAAATGAAGCCCCGCCCGGACGCTCCCCGGACGCCCTCTAAACTAGGACAAATCCGAGGAAACCCGGACGGATGGCAACCCTAGATATGATGAGTCGAAGTTAACTTATTAAAAAAAAACTCATGAATCGGGCAAAAATGTCTTTTTTTCACAAGACATAGGCACTGTTAGTTTTATTTTCGACTGTGATCAATAACAGGATACCTAACACAATCGATCGATAAAGGATTTAACCGTCCAATGTCTAATGATTTTTTAATGTTTTTAGTTGAAAAGAAAAACGTCAAAAATTTCGTTCACTTTTTTTACTCCAAGTAATGTCAGGAATCACTGGTTAAAACAAAAATCAATAAAGTAGCACACAGCCGCATTAGATACCTATTTGCTTTATCTTTTGATTAAAAAAATTGGTTGTCTGTAAAGTCGGTTTACGGACGATAATTTTACGTGATAACGTCATAAGAAAACTTTTACATAGAATTTTACGGTCACAAGCTGAATGCTTAGGCCTATCGTGCATCTCTATCGCTTGTTCCGTGCTCTCGCCGAACGCTTAGGCCGATCGTGCCTCTCTATCGCTTGTTCCGCGCTCTCGCCGAACGCTTAGGCCGATCGTGCCTCTCTATCGCTTGTTCCGCGCTCTCGTTTGAACGCTCGGCTCAGGCGGAACGTGACAACGTGACAATTTTTCGTGAGTGCAGCCGGCGTTCATCGATTTGTAAGACGTTATCACGTCAATAAATTTTCAATTTAGATGGGAATTTCGGCCTTAAATCCAAAATTAAGTTTTGAATGAAAAGTGCCGTAAAGCCGTTTCTCTTAAATTAATTTTTTAAAAAATGTTTTTACTTTCGTCAAGTAGGTAATTGGTATTGTTTAGGTTTCCTTATAACTGCAAATATCCGACTCGTAGTCACTCGTAGCATTCCCGAGTACCTGTACTAACCTGTACTAAAGATTCTTGATGGATTGAAATGCCTTTGAACTGCTTCTACTTAGGTAATTACTTTGCTTCTAGTTAAAATTATTATAAGTCCTCGCATCTGCTTTAATAAAGATACCTATGTGGACACGTAAATGGTTGCGAAATCAAAACAAACGGGGTCGTCATGGAAAGACTTATGTTGGATCGATGAAATAATAGTACCCCCCACAGAAGAGTTTGGAGCGGGACGTGCTCCGCGCCACTTAAGGCCGCCGCGCAGAAAAGTAAAGACCGAAAGTAAGATAACGGCTTACAGCGCAGTTCAATGTGAGACTTTTCTGCGCGGCGGCCTGAAGTGGCGCGGGGCACGTCCCGCTCCGAACTCTACGTGTGGGGGAGACTAGACATGTAACTAACTAACATAACTTTGCTCGCACATTTATTTGGTCACATATTGTTGTATCTGCCAGATATTTGTTCAAAGATTGGATCACTCCTTTTTGCTCACAGTTTTCAAACAGACTTCAACTGGGCTTCGCGCAGTGTGGCAGGCACACAAACATTTTGACTTTGATCCCTTTGATGTGCGCTAAAAAACCGACACGGAACGGCAAAGCGCACTTAAGTGATCAAATACGTGACAATAGTGTCAAATGCCCGTGCCCCACATGTGAACACATTAGATCACATCTTTGAACACATGTCTGGCGCCGGCTTTTTAGATTAATATTCAATCAATGGTCAATGACATTTATAATAAGCGACTGGCAGATGATCTATGTTGAATACAATAGAATGTGATAAAAGAAAATATAACACTATTTTCGGTATGGATTCTAACTGTTAACGTCTATAATTAATTTGAAGTAAAACATTTCATAAATAAAAATTAATTAAATATGGCACAGGTGTCCGTGTGAGAAAAATTAATTCTTCAAATTTACCCTTGCTATCCTTATGGCTACGATGGGCCCTCTGAAATTCTTTCAGTCACTCCTCCTCTGCGTGTCCTTTCCCATGCATCCCCGTTCCCGCTCCCGTTCCCATCCCTTCCCATGTTCCCCTTTCATCTTCCCCGCCTTCTCTCCACCCCCGCGAAGGTTTTAATCATTACATCCAGTTCCCATGCATCCCAGTTCCCGCTCCCGTTCCCTTCCCTTCCCACGATCCCTTTCATCTTCCCCGCATTCTCTCCACCCCCGCAAAGGTTTTAATCATTACATCCCGTTCCCATCCCTTCCCGCGTTCCCCTTTCATCTTCCCCGCCTTCTCTCCACCCCCGCGAAGGTTTTAATCATTACATTCCGTTCCCATGCACCCCCGTTCCCGCTCTCGTTCCCGTCCCTTCCCGCGTTCCCCTTTCATCTTCCCCGCCTTCTCTCCACCCCCGCGAAGGTTTCTGGATTATTATAACCACATGACAACACACCTGAAAAGTTTTCAATCATTACAAAAACTCTTGCGAAACCATCAAAAACGACAATTTGAGAATGACATTTTGCAAAACAACGATGTTCAATCGAAATTCAATTTTCGAAACTCTTTAAATTAATGTATTTGAAGTACTCACCTCATACCTACTTGATCGAATCAAAAATTATAAATATTTTAAATAGGTACCTATCTTAGGTACCAAATTTGATTTTCGAATAAACTCTTTAATTAAATGAATTTTTACCAACAGTTTGTTATCGATGTATGTACGCATGATAGAATTGAATTTATTTTTTATTTATAAATCTAATAATATTCGAGAACGCATGAGGGGAATGGGACATGGGAGGAAAGGCAGAAGGGGAACGGGACGATGGGACAAGACACGCAGGGAGAAACAATTTCTTTATTGGTGGCAATGCAGCCCATGCCGGGAACTCGCTAGTTATTATATATTATTTTTTTTTACAGTAGCTCCACACAGGAATCCCTGAGGAAAATAATTTCCTCAGGGATTATCTTAGGGGATGCTGTGTAGAGGGTTTTTTAAGGAAATGAGGGAGAGGAAGTTCTAGGAAGGAAATAGGTATGAGGGATGGATAGGAATCTGGGGATTAGTGTGTCCAGGAGTGACGGACGTTCGAATCCATCCCTGCAACCGCGGTGTAAGGCGATGGGTCGAGAGATTCCGGCTCGAGAGGATAAAGGACCTCAGATATACATGGGCAAACCTAACCCCATAAACCCGGACACCCCTGCTAAGTCACTAAACGTAGCAAACCACTTGGGGTGACCTATGGCGGAGGTGTTGATTATCAATAAATGGTTTCCGGGGTGGCGGTACCCATACCTGCCACCTAAATTTTCTTATATATAAAAATCAATATTTGTTTGTTCGTACGTAATGCGCTGCCGTACCGTTCATCCGATTGCGGTGAAACTTGGGTGATTTGTTGTGCGCACGCCCGCACGTTAAAGGCTATATATTATGGTAAGCTCTGGCGTTATGAAATTTGTATACTTAATTGAAAATGAGTGTATTTAATATATTTTAGCGGCAGGGACGGAAGGCAGAAGGGGAAGGTTAATTAAGGAGGTGGGGTTAGCGGAAGGCATGACGAGGGAGGGGGAAGGCGTGTAAAGCAGAAGGGGACGCGGGGGGAAGGAGACGCGGGAGGGGAACGGGGAAAGGAAATGCAGGGATAAGCAATTTATTTCTTTGCATACCAACGCGTGCCGGGTACCAGCTAGTTATTAATAAAAATGTAATTTAACTATCGTTGGTTGTGATAACCTCTACAATGCAGTGGCTTCAGTCGAAGAACACCGACAAACTCGCGCGACCTAACTTCGACCTGACTTTTAAGAGGAATATAAACGCTAGAAATATTTCGATTCTCACGCCTACAAAATTTAAAATCGCGCGTCGTATTTAGTAAGCGAAAAAGTGGTTTTTACTTATTTTGTGCAAAATTTTATAAGAATGAAAAAAGTTAGAACATACAAAACCTCAAAAATAGTCTTAGCCATAAAGGGGTATTTTTAAAAAATTGTTTCTTATATTACTTCATAGTTAAGTCATGAAAAAACATTTTTTTTAGTGGTTTACACTTATATTTTTTTTATGTAAATAATAATTTTTTTGTAATTCCAATACATAAAAAAGCTAGTAAAAGCTTCAATTTATCTGTAGCATATTTTTGATGTTCATAATGTAAACCGATTCGTCGTAAAGATTAATCTAAATAGTATCTAAATAGAATTCACGCATAGCTTCATCTTGTCCTTGCGTGGCAAGATTGGCGGGGTTTGAGACCAATGGGAAGGAAACAAATGACTTTGTTTACACCGCTACTTGAATGAATCTGCTTACGAGTCCACCAGTCCACCAGTTTAAATTATAATAATTGTACTTCTTATAAGCTCAAGTAATATGAAGACGATTTTAAAATGTTTTATTGACGTTCGCCTGTTTACCGCCTTCGACAAAGGTTTGCCTTTACATAAATAACTGTGAATTTACCATTTTAACTTATTTAAAAATACACCTGACATACCTACCGTGAAAGAAAACCATTCTCGCGTACTAAACAAAATTTTGCGGATATTCCAGCACGACGTACCAATAGAGCTCGCGGGCAGCACCAAAAACCGCGGTTTGTTTCGATTAAACAGCACCCCGAAACACGTACACTTTGGAGCGCGCCGCATTAAGAAAGTAAAAGAGACTTTTCTGCGCGGCGGTCTGACGTGGCGCTCTCCGAAATGTACGTGTGGGGGGTGCTATTGTCTCGATTATCCCAATCCCCGTAAATAAATTATTCCCCCAAGAATATTACAAAGTTTATCTGTGGCTGAAAGTAACAACTGACGAACTGACATTACTTGGGTTGCCAAATCGCAGGGAATTCCCCAAATTGTTAGGAATTTCTGAGATTTTTTAAGAATTGGTATTTTGCGGGAAGAACCTTTGGTGGGAAAAATTCGGGGATTTTGGGCATTTCTTTATCCAACCATCATCATCATCTTCTCCCCCTTATCCTATTCGGGTCGGGGACCCACTGCATCGACAAGACGCCTCCACACAAGATGGCACAGTGAGGGCCTGGGCAAGTAAAAGAAATATGGTCTAAAGAAGACAAAAAACGCGCTAATCACGTACTAATAAAGCAAAGTAAACGTAAATATTGGTTAATTTTTGTTATCGTAGTATGGCATTGTAATTATTTTTATAACGTGTGTGATAATTTATATATTTCGGTGTTCGGGAAGTGGATGAAAATTGAACTAAAATAATCCATTACATTCAGAATGAAAATACAATTGGATGATATGATTTTTTAAATTATATACTTTTATCATTTTACATATATTTTGTTTTTTTTAATTTTCTTTATTCACTGAAATTGTTTGTTACATAATTTTTTTAATTTTAATTATATTTAAGCAATAGTTTTTTTGTTAATTGGTTTATTATTTTTTAACACTCAAGTACTATTTTTTTTTCTTCGAGTAACTCTTTTTTGTCTCGTTTAAATTACTTATCTTTTTCAGAATTTTTTTCTCCTAGCCATATCTGGCGTATTGTTCGTGTAATTAAATTATCTAATTTTTCTACTAACTGTACAATTTATCATGCCGTATTGAATTTTTTTTATACACAAGTCATTATTATTGCATCACGTGAACATTTATAATTGGGTTGTAACAATTTTATATCTTATATTATTTATGTAAAAATATGTTTTAATCTTGTTAATCTTCCAATTAAAAACAATATATGTATATATATAATAAATCGATAAAGAATGTTATTTTTCATAGAATTTTGTTTTATTTTGGAGGTAGAATTATAAAAGAACTTTTGAGGAAATTGCGGGGAATTTGTTATTTTGTTCTCCCCAATTTGGGGAATTTGAATATTTATTGCAGGTATTTTAGAACACAAACATTGGCAATCCTTCTGGCGGCACTGACGGCAACTGACGATTTGTTGTTTATTGGGATTGGATTATTTATATTTGAGTTTATTTTATGAACTGACGGCTCCCGCGATTTGACTGAATCTGTAATTTTATGTTTTGTCCTTCGCTTGTGTGCTTGTTATTATTCAACAGTGCCTATTGCTTTGCGTTGTGCATTCGTGACATTAGTTGAATAGCTGTCAACCATGAATCACCCGGCTGTATCGTTAATATCCATAGGCTTCGGAGTTGTGGGCATTTTGGCTGCTGCCATTATGGCCGTCATTCAGCATCGGAGGCAGGCCGTACCGAATGCACCGCACAATCCGCAGGCTCCACAGCCGCGACAACAAACACCACGTGCCGGGTAAGTTCATTATTTTTTTACTTTATGTCCGGGTTAAATCTTCCCCACTAAAACTAAAAAAATTAAACCCTTCCACACATTTTTCCACAAATGATCAATCTAGTCAATCCACACTATGCAATTGCACTATGTAAGTTAAGTACAATAAGTACAAATCAATACAAGAACAACATGTCAACCTACCAGAGACCGAATGGGAAAATAATTCACCGACTTCAGACATTTTCATATCAGAGGGTTCGGCTCGGTAGAACTCCTAACTGGACCGATAAATCCTACTGATCCCTCAATATAAATATTTAAAAAATCTTTCATAATCCTACGTGTATTTAAAATGACTGATTTTTGCATTTTTATGTATAGATTCTTTGACAAATCTAATAACCCTAAATATTGAATGAGAGAGCTAGGTATAATGCCAGTAGCCGAAATAACAAATGGTAATATTTTTATAGTCTGAGAATGCCAAATTCTTTTAATCTTTTTTCCTAAATCTGTATATTTTCTTATTTTTTCAGAAACAGATTTTTGAATATTAAAATAATAATATTTAAAATTAATATTCAAATTATTATTATTATTGGTCAAATTTTCGCAAAATCCGAGCCATTCGCCTTCAATGAAAAATCTCAAAAGGAGCGCATCTGTTGCCTCTACAAATGAGAAATTCGCTGTATCAATGACGTAAACATTCCGTTAACCCCACACTTTTATAAGGCACAGATTTTTGGAAATTTCAACTTAATTACTACAAGAAACTGTGGTAAACTTTCGATCGAACTGTAAAAATATTTGTAAAGCGTGTCCAGTTGGATGAAAAGTTTACCGAAACTGTTGGTTTGTAATTAAGTAAACACAATTGCATGGTACAGATGTATATTTTGTAGTGTTAACAATACTCCAGTTCAAGCATAAAAACAAAAGAATGCAGTACAAAAGCAACCGACATTACGGTGTTGCCAGCATCGGATCATCAATTATTCCAAACCCTCCCTAATTGATGATCCCCTGATTGCAAATGCATCTCATTAATTTCTCTCTATCCAAAGCTTTGTTGAGAGAGTCGGCTACCATATCAGTTGTAGGGATGTGTTTGAATTTAATCAATATAGACTGGATCTTCTCTTCTCGAAGAAAGTGATGTCGCACATTTATGTGTTTTGTGCTCTCTTGATAATACCCATTCATGGCTAGATTTGCCGCTCCCTGCATGTCCACGTGGATTTCTGTAGGAGTGTCATATCCTGGACTGTCGATTTCCTGAGCCAGACCTTAACCACAATGCCTCTTGTGTCGCAGCAGACTCGGACATGTACTCCAGTGACAGTCAGTGACTTTGTAGAGGGGATGCTCGATTATCAATAAGTATATAGGTATACCTACCTACTATAAAAAGTACAAATCTTTAGATAACAAAAAAAGTATAATTAGCTCCTTATATATATCCTTAGCGCTTCGAAACATCAATTATTACAGAATCAAAATTTCTTATTGTGTCGTTGAAAAATAAATCCTTAATGTGCCTGAGCTTTCATTTACCAATTTTATGCTTTTTTTTTTATAAAATCGTCAATAACACATCGAGAAATGTCTTCTCATGCCAGTAGTAGTATTTTCTCAAAAAAGATGATGAAATTATGAAT
The DNA here is from genome assembly GCA_936435175.1 of Glyphotaelius pellucidus. Taxonomy (NCBI): domain Eukaryota; kingdom Metazoa; phylum Arthropoda; class Insecta; order Trichoptera; family Limnephilidae; genus Glyphotaelius; species Glyphotaelius pellucidus. The sequence goes on along the minus strand of OW386548.1, from coordinate 30,783,377 downwards.
TAAATGAATAATAAAAGGATTAAATAATAATTAAATATCAAAGTTTCAATATTATTCAAACTAAACTGTCAAAAATGCACCAAGAAAGCACATCGTAAAATCAATTTAACCGATTCGTAATAACTAATAAGATAATCTGCTATTCTGAGCCTTATTCCTACATGCATTAAAGCCGTTTTTGTGTTCTGGATGCTCTCGTCAGAAACGTATCTTTCTTTCAAAGAACTACGTAGGCCAGAGTGAGTATAGCCAGAGAAATCCGAAGTCTTCCCGATGTTTTGGATGCTCAATACGATATCGAATCCAAACAGCGGGACCAGCCGACGCGTGCTGTTTTGTTGTGTGTGTTGAACGCAGCGAGCTGCAGCAAATATCTGTGGACGCTGTTGCTTGTGAGTGTATATGCGTTTTTCGTTTATTAGCATTGAGAATGTATATGTGTTTTGAGTCGCTTCATGCGTCGCTCTGTTTCTTTGGAAGTGTTCTCTTTTAGTAAATTTCAGTTTTGTTGTTTACGGCTAGAAAAAAAAATCCTTAGCTTTTTGGCTAGAAAACAAAGGGATGCAGCGCTTCCACCGCATGTATGGAGGGACCGCGCCTGACATACTCGGTTTCGATTGTTGCGACAACCACCACGACACAGTTGGTTATTTTTTGTCCCCCAAGAAACAACTCCTTTACCCTTTTACCATCTATCCAAACGTCATTAGTTGTTTCTTGAAGTAATAAAGTTGAAACGTAGTGTAATTTCAAAAATCTGCGCCTATTAAAATTGTGGCAGCTTGTGAAATATTTACGGACAATTCTTATTGACATTGACCGACATTGCAAAGCCATACCACCAAACCAAATCTGTCGATATTAAATATCAATGCATACCGCATATGGTGTGGATTGCGGATACCCATAAATAAACCACTCTGCTGATAACACTAATTGTTGATAACACTTATTGCTGCATATAAATACTCTCCCTCTTTCAACAGCAACAAGACTCCATTTGTTTCTTTCAATAACTATGTTACTATGGCAAAGATTTAAAAAAAAAATCCACTGTAGAGATAAGACAATAGAAGTTCTAAGTGGGTTTGGGCCTAAAGATAAATTTTATCTTACTTCGGGAGAAAATGATCAAATTTCTAAATTCTCAATCAATTTTTTTGGTTAAAGTACAGAAAATAGGGACAAGCTTAAAGGGGCAGTCTGGTCCAGCCGATCCAAAAAATTAACTTTTTTTGCTATCTAAAATTTTTTCTGTACAAGTGGAGAATACATTCCCAAAGTTATGGCATCAAATTTAACCTTGAAATATAGGTAGGAGTGGTGCACACCAAGCAGGTAGAACGGAAAATGGAGCAGCTCGATTAAAAGCGACAACTTAAGCGTTTTTCTCAAAACCACGTTTTTCAAGCTGGCTGGAATCGTAGCTCATTTTCTTCATTCAAAGTTTAAATTAATTTAATTTATGTGCAGATGAACCTCGAAAATTATTACTCGTATTATATGACAAAGTTATTGCAAAATTAAGGGCTATTTTTTCGTCAATTTTCATTTTACACCTGCCATTTTTTAATCAATTTTTTTTTTTGCAAACTGCGGTTCATGCGCATGGCTACCTTCATACTATAATGAAAAAAAATTTTAATTTCATGTTTCAGTTAATTGCCGAGGATTCCAGCCGATTTGGTCGGACCCTCCTCTTGCAGCCGCTTTATCTATGTATACATTGTATACGGATGTTCAAATTAAATTTTCAATAGTTTTTTTTTTCTTCAAGTGTACCTTTACATGCAACAAAAGTTTTGTGGATGAAAATAAATTTTATCTTTGAAAAAAAAGCTTGGCTGGACCAGGCTCCTCCCTTAATACGCACATTTTATTTTGAAAACACTTTGCATCAGTTAGATCAGCGTTTCCTAACCTTTTTCAGCCGCGGACACCTAGGAAATCAGTACAATTTTCAAGGACCCCTTAATAAAAAGCAGCAATAAATTTTGAGCCATTTATTTTAGTAGTTGCTACAAATACAAAAAAAAACTTTTTGCCCTTGAGGTGATTTTTCACAAAAACGGCGCTATATAAATCATCCAAATATTATTTTATTATTAAAAAAAAATCTTTTTTTAATAAAAAATATGTTCATAATTAACATATAACAACAACACCAACACTAACATTAATTAACGGTTAATTAATGTGAAGGTTGTTGTGGCTTTTTTGCAACTAAATTAGAGATATTTGGGTTGATGTTACTACTAAGTTGTAATCTCAAATCGAATTCCACTTGTAATCTGTTTCTGTATTTGTTTTTAGTACTTACAAGAGCAGGGAATGCCTTTTCACAGAGGTATGTGGTTGAGAAAAGCAGTAAATATTTCAGTGCTTCTTCTGATTTTTCCTTATAATCTTTCTTTACATTCACCCAAAAACTTGATAAAGAGGATTCTTTGAAATTACGTTTGGAAGCTGAATCACAAGATATTTCTATTAATTGGTTTTCCAACAACACCCGTGTAGAAAGGGTTTAATATCCAGTTTTTATTTTTGTCGGGTACTGGAAAATAATCTCGAAATGAAGACCTTAAAGCACGGAGATGTTTAATCATTGTGTCTTGTACTTGTGTTGGCAAAATTGCTTCAATTGTACGATTTGTCCACAGGTCAAACTTTTTTAGCATCAGGTATGTTTTTAGGTTTTCACGGCCAAAAAGTATTTTTGTTATTGTTTTTGGGGTGTTATGCCGTGTTTCGCTACCTCCTTCTTTAGCCAACGTTTCGGACAGCGTTACAGTGTCCATCATCAGGGCAGATGAGTAAATGATATTGGTGAGAGTGTTTACTTATGTGTGTCGAAGCGATACCGTGCTGCCAGCTCCATTTCGAATGACAAAAATCCAAGACCTACTGAGGTCGGCAGAGACTAAGTTTCCTCTGGAAACAGATGGAGTATATAAACTCAGCTGTTCCGGATGTGACAAGGTCTATGTAGGCCAGACAGAGCGAACAATCTCCAAAAGGATTTCGGAACACTTTCGTGCTTGTAAACTTGGCCACCCTGACAAATCGGCAATCGCCGAGCACTTAATCGAAACCGGCCATTACTTTGGATTTGTTCCTGAAGTCCTGAGAAGACCCAAAACTTACAGAGCACGCCTAATTACGGAGGCAATTGAAATCCATAAAAACCCCATCAATATTAACAGAGACGACGGAGCTAAGCTCAATAGTTCTTGGTATCCAGTAATTGACGGCTACACCAAAGTTAAACGCAAAAAACCATGCTGAATTTTTTCTAACACCAGCTCGTAGAGAAATGGAGCTGGCAGCACGGTATCGCTTCGACACACATAAGTAAACACTCTCACCAATATCTTACTCATCTGCCCTGATGATGGACACTGTAACGCTGTCCGAAACGTTGGCTAAAGAAGGAGGTAGCGAAACACGGCATAACACCCCAAAAACAATAACAAAAATATTTCTTAGCATCGTTTCAATTTTATCTTCAACTTGGAAGATTTTGTTATCTCTCCCTTGTAGACCCAAGTTCAGCTCGTTAAGGGCACTAAAGATATCAGCTAAATAAGTTGCCATTGTGAGCCATCCAAAGTTATTGAAGTGAGCAGCATGTTTATTGACACTGCCTGTAGAATTCTTCAAAAAGAACTCGTCGTTGTCGCACGCTCGCCGTGTAAGTAAGCGTAGTGATTACGAGAATTTTACTAAATGGTCCAGAGACAAGACTGCGGATCCCCATACATATATTCGCGGACCCCCAGGGGTCCGCGGACCACAGGTTAAGAAACACTGCATTAGATAATAATGAGAAGTAAATATTTTAGTTTCTGGAAATGGAAAATAAGAGAAGAAAAAAAAAACTAAACTTAAAACTTTCACATCAATGACCGCCAAGTGAACAATCGGCTTTAAATTAATCTGAAATACTTCCATACAGTATTATCTGACTTCTACAAAGTGTTTTTAAAATAAAAAAGTGTGTATTAAACATGTCTCCATTTTCTGTATATTTTCCACCTTTTCCCACTTTTTGGTAGGTACATAAGAATATTTTTTTTTTTTTATAAAAGGCGGAGACGGTTTACACGTAGTTCCCGTGAGCACTTAGGCCATAGGCCCATTGTGCTATCTCCCATTTTACCTCAATCCTTTAGTAACAACCCAGTCCCTTTAATAAAGTTCACCAGGGTTGTCACCGGATATGTGGCTATGTCTTCTGGTTCTACTATGTGTCTCCTCAGGTATCTTAGCCTAGTTCCCACCAGGGCAGGACATTGGCACCATAAGTGAATTGGAGTCTCTTCATCCTCTTCACATTTCCTGCATCTGTTGGTGTTTTCCAATCCCAATATCTGCATGTGTCTCCTGAGATGGCAGTGTCCTGTTAGTAGTCCTACCAGTTCCCTCAGCGAGTTTCTGTCCATATTGAGTAGTTTCCTGGTTCGTCTAGGGTCTGGTCCTTTTATGAGTACTTTAGATTGTCTCATTCCAGGTGCCCTCTCCCATTCTTTACAGTGCTGGGATTCGACCCACCTATCAATTTGTAGTTTTGTGTGGCAAGCTGCTACTCCTACAGCCGGCTCGGATCCCACAAGTGGTGCTTTCGCCCCTTTCCTTGCTAGTTCATCAGCCCACTCGTTGCCCTCAATACCTTTATGTCCTGGTACCCAGATCAGGGTTATTTTATTGATGGTAGCAAGTTCTGTAAGAATAGTCCTGCATTCCATCACCAGTCTAGAGTCGCATCGGTTACTTTCCAGTGCCATTAGGGCAGCCTGGCTATCAGAACATATGCTTATGTTCTTATTCCTGTATCCGATACGTATATTCTCCTGTGCGCAGGCCAAGATGCCTTCCATCTCAGCTTGAAACACAGTACAGTATGTTCCTAGAGGTATACTGAATTCCCTCTTGGATCCCTGCAGACAGACCCCGGCCCCTGTTCCTTCCTCCATCTTGGACCCATCTGTGAACCAGATTAGTTCCTGTTTGGAGGTTGGACCTGGAACCGTGTCCCATTCCTCCCTTGTGGGATAGATCACCCCGAACTGCTGTTTAAAGAAATAGTCGGTTTGTTTGCCGTCCTGCTTCATTCCAGCTGTCGGGCTAATTGCCCTCAGTCTTGTTCCGATCCCTGTATGACTGTTTTTGGGCAGCTCTACATAAGAATAAAAACCATATATTATATTTTCTGTTTATCATCCGTTTTAAAACACCCGCTTTTGCTTATTTATTTATTTATTATTTATTAACGGACTAACGTCCAATTTACAATAGAGTAAGACGAAATTTTGGAAATGTACATTACAAGAATAAAGGTATTTGAAAGCAATGACAAACAGATAAAACATAAGAAAATAGAAGTGTCAAGTCAAGTCAAGACTTTGCTAAAAATTGAGTAATATAAAATATCGTCAATTGTTTATTGAGCGACAAAAATCATTTAGACTTATGCCAAAGAAATCAAGGTCTTGACGTGAGTTGACCATTCTTATTGCCCTGAATGTCTAAAATCGACTATTTGTACATATTCATTTACCGTCAAACGTACACTAAACCATAAAAGGTAATTGGTAAAGGTAGTGTGTATGTATGTGTATGTTTATATATATACATATTTTTTTTTTATGTTCCTCTAATATATTTAAATACTTTTTTTTTCTCTTCTAAATAACCAATGTACAATAACTATTAAAATTTGAAAAAAAAAAAAAAATACATATAAAACTTTCTATTACAACACATACATACTTGTCATACATAAACATAAATAAACACGTAAACACCTCAGCACAGGTTCTCCTAGTGAGGTGTTCACGAAACATACAACAATACCTATCCACAGTTTCACCTTCACAAACCTACCTTACACCCAACATAATAAAATTACAAAATATATTATGTAAAAATGTTTTCAAAATTGATCTATAGGTAAATACTGTAATAGATATAAATAAATAAATAAATAAATTGTGTCGGGTAATAAAATAATCTACAATGAAGTAATTAAAATAACTAGTGGTCGCCCAATGGTCGAAATTCGACCATAATTGTAATGTTTTTTTTATGTTTGACATTCAGTAAGACCATAGACAAATAATATTAAAGACAAACAATATTAATCTATTCTCAATTTGACCATAGACTTTAACAATAAACAATAGAGTAAAGACGCGAGTGTGTGTGTCAAATACATGGTAGTGTGTGTAATGTTTTTGTTATTGATTTAATCTATTTTTATGCATAATTTTTAAAAAATATTAGCATTCTGCACTCCTCCTCTCTATAAACTATAAGTGTGCGAAATTTCATACTCCTCCGTCCGCGCAATTTTCGTAAAAAGGGGTACAAAGTTTTAGCTTCACGTATTAATATATTGATTAATTTTCAGGACCCAACGTCAGCGTCCCCCCATTAACAACAGTGATTGCAGTATTTGCCAGGAGAGTATAGGCCCCAACCAGGAGCAGAAGATGATACTCTGCGGCCATCGCTTCCACACCTTCTGCATCAGGGGTTGGCTGGAACACAGCCTCGTCTGCCCCAACTGCAGAGAGTTAGCCCAATGAACAACACCATCTTCCCTGTCCTCCTTGGTGTTGCCAATCCCTTCTACTTTTCAATCCTTTCCAAGACACTACAAAAGCTATTGGTTTTCGATGAATACGTTTATAACAACCAAACCAACTTTATCGCAGCACCCCAGGAAAAATAATTTCATGCCTCCATTTGAAATTTTATACCTTTAAATAAACTGCATTTATTTTTATTGCTTAGAAATAAAAAAACAAGCCATTATTATTACACTTAGCATTATAACAACACGTCCATTGATGCATCATAGTTTGAATGAATTTTATTTTTTCGGGAAAGAATAGAAGATAATTTAAATGGATGCCATTTGTCTTTGAAAAGACTAGAATGTAAATTGAATGCAAGGTTTGTAGAAAATGCGTTTAACAAGGTTAGCCCATCGGGGTTGAGCGGTGATTGGCAAAAATACTTGTGACGTAGTTTGAAGTCCATGTTCCACTGGGAGATTTGAATTGATTGCAATACAAGTGGCAATGTTTTACTTCAATGCTATGCCACGCGTTCGAAATTTCAAAAGCGGCCTGACGAGCTTTTTTTCGAAAAACGAGCTTACCTTGTTAAAAGCATTTTCTACGAACCTTGGATTGAATGGGCATCCTTCAAGGGCTTCGGACAAGTGGCAAAGTGACTTGACAGCAAGCAAGTAATTTTGTTGTCTATTATTGTCTATGCTCAAGCCGCTTGGGCAAACAAGAGGCATATAGTCAGTACTCCTAAATATAATACAATAAATATTGTACAATAAATGTTATATATTAATTTTACAATATAACATTAATTAATAGAGTAAAGAAAATGATTTATTCCCCACTTCTAAATATCTTCACACGACCTAAACAATATAACACATTTAAATAAGTCAATGGCAGTCACATCATTATTAAAAAATTAAGAAAACATTACCATTTGATGTGGGGAAGAAACATTACAAAGTCCCCTACAGAATAGAGAATCAATTGTTACAATTATTTTCCCAGCAATTCGGTTTAACTGGTATCGAATCATTTTAGGCTCCATGGAAATTGAAATTCGGCAGGGTAAATAGAATCATAGAAATAAGTTTGAAAATGGCCTTGAACGCGCCGAAACAGCTGTCATCATAATTTAAAAAAACTGAAATACTCGCAGAACATAATAATAATTAAACACAAAAACAATTAATGCCTAATTTATAATAATTTTATCTGATATAAATAATTCTTTTATATTACAATCTAATTAATCACAACTAATTGTAATATTTTTGTCTATTTTTTTAAATATATAAATTTGCATCAAGCCTGTGGCCAGCACGTATATTATTGCGCAATGCTTGTGATGAGCAAGCCAGCACTCTAAGTGGTCAAAATGCTTGGCCCAAGCAAAACACTACTTGCTTGGTTCAAGCCGCTTGATAGTGTCCGAAGCTCTTTACTCTAGAACAGTGGTTCTTAACCTTTTTGGAGGTACCGAACCCCTACCAGTTTCATATGCATTCACCGAACCCTTCTTAATTGGAAAGCGGGGCGTGTCATCAGTGGCGGCGGGTTACCACAAGGGGGGGGCGTAATAGGATAGAATGGGCTATTATCACGACTATTTACCACACCTGGGAGGGGGGGGGGGCGCAATGGGATAGTATGGGGCAGGATGGGATATGGGACAGTGACAAGTTTTCGGGCTGTGTCTTGTTCCGCCGAACCCCTCGGACTGACTCACCGAACCCCAGGGGTTCGATCGAACACAGGTTAAGAACCACTGCTCTAGAAAGAATAGAATATAATTTGAATGGTTGTTCTTTTCATTCCTTATTTTGACAGGAAAACAATTGGAAAATGTATAAAATTATTGTCCTTGCTATGCAATGCATTTGTGCTTTCTAAAAAGGGTTTGACGATCATCAGGGTTCAGGGTATTTGATGAAATATTTTATATTTGACCTATTCTAGTAATTCTTTTGTGCTTCAGGCACTATGACCTTTGGGTTTTATAAAAATATTGATAAAAGTAAACAATGTTAATAATATTTTATACTTGCTACAATAGTTTTTCTAAAATGTGATGTGTAATTAAATAATAATATCCAGTTGATAAAACTATGCCTGTATTTTGTACTTAGATGTAAGCTACAAATTTTTTTGTAAAATGTGATGAGTTATTAAATAATAACCAATTGATAAAACTGTGCCTATATTTTGTACTTAGATGTTAGCTACAAATTTTTTTGTAAAATACAAGTAACTAAATAATAACAAATTGATAAAACTGTGCCTGTATTTTGTACTTGCATGTAAATGTTTCCATTTAAGCCATAAAGTAGATTATTCATAATTTCCTAGGATAGTTTGAAAAATCCTTTAACATTGACCTCTAAATTTTTTCGCCTAATTTTCTTGAAGTTGGAGATCTTTTACAATTTAATGGCAATATTTGAAATACTTAGCAATATTTTCACTATTTGTCTCCTTTTGCATGCTTCCGGACGATTTTGCCTAGCGTGGGCAAAAAGTGCAAGCATTTCAGAAAAAACTATAATTTTTTAATAGCAATTTTTTTAGTAAATCTTTCTTTTTTGTATATTCTCAACGAAAGGATGAAATGGAAACTATTCTTAAACAAAAAGTAGTAAATCCATATTGAATCAAGCTTCACATTTCTATTCAAAGTTGTCCATAAAAGTACATAAAAATACCTATTTTGTAGAAACAGTTTCACCCGCCAAATCGCCTGCGCGCCATTAGACATTGTTAATTTTTTATTAAATATTCTTGTATGAAATGGTAAAAAGTGAGGTGACGAAATTGTTTACCATACATTTATACAATAGAATAAGTGTTTTTCTTTACATAATCTTTGATTTTAGTACCGTTTTCACATAAAAACATCACGTCAGTCATTTTAACAATTTTTTTATGTTTGCATTCTGAATTTTAATATTTACAAATGTTAATATTCCTCAATTACGTATAAAATAAATCATAGCTAATGAATTAAAGTTCTCATTACGCTTATTTCATAACCTTTCAAAAATAGTCTTTTTATTCGGCTACCTTCAGAAATTTTTCATTTATAGAGCTTAAATTGCGATGCGGAAATAACACAAAGTTTTTTAAATCTGACAGTTCGTTTAAGACAAAAAAAATTGCAAAATACCATTGGTTACATATTATTTTTACTAAAAATGTAGAAACTATTCTTAGTTGATAACAGAAAAACTTCTTTTTTTTCAAGGAATTACCCGCTTACTATGTAGAATTTTATTTTTAAAGAAATGAGACAATGCCAACCCAAAATCATTTGGTTTGATTTAAATGTTTTGAGCTTGATATCATATTACAGAATATAAATATTTTGAGCCGTCGTAAAATACATTACTTGAGGGGTATAAAAGCAAGACCATAACTATCCACCTATGCAAAATGTTCAGCATTTAAAAAAAATACAAGTGTGCAGTTCACATGCTGTAGAAGTGAAACCTTCAGAAAACTAAAGCAGACAAGAGTGGGGAGACTATGAAGCACCGCACAAAGAGGAGAATGATTAATCTACCTCATTCTCTCGCAGGCTAATTCCTACAAATGTACATGTTAATCTCTTTTTAGTGTCGCTTTCTCGTTTCATCGAGTTTCAAATCACAACGGTGCTAAAGAAGTTTTCATTTAAAAAAAAAACTATTTGCATATTTTCCTTAAACTTTTTGGGTGAATTTTTTTTTATTGCAAGCTTATGCATGTTTTTTTAGATCTGAATTTTCAAATCAATCTTTTTTAGATTTTTTCTGCTTTAAAAAATAAATTTATTTTGATAGCAACAGCTTGATAGCATTTTTGCACCTGAACATTTGTTAAGGTGGTTGTTTACACTTCTTGGTTCGATTCTATACTTACTCAATTCCATTAGCTTTGTGAACCTTATTATTTTGACATCAAAAACAGAATTCACTGTAAATATGGTTTTAAATATGGCTGATATTTCTCTGTGAGAGAGCCCTCGCTGGATAGAGTGCTCTGACAGAAAAAGGGTTAATTAAAAATTTCCTTGTATGTATAGTGTTATGAATTACAGTATGTATTATTCAATGTTTTGGTAAAAAATAATGGACTTGGACTAATATGAACAGGTTAAAAATTGTATAGAATCTTTATGTGCTCTTTTTCCAGAAATTCTAAATATTTAAATTTCAATTTTAGAGACAGTGATTTTAACACATTTTAAAGATAATTTTAGAGACAGTGATTTTTTACGAAATTATTGGACTTTTTGATTTGCCGAACACTGGTTACCATCAAAGCGCTGATTTTATTGCGCAGCGCCATGGCAGGCTTGTTGTCAGTCACGTGTTTCACTTTAGCAAGCTTCAACGACTTTTTAAACTACATATGTACCAATATTGTTTGTGTTTTTAATTCTAATTTGTTATAATTTTTTAGATTATATTTAATTTTTCACTTCTATGTAATACTAGCTGAAGTCCAAAGTCAAAAAGTATCAAAATTCCACTTTTTGGCACATAATTTTGTCACTTAAAAAATAGGAAAATTACTGTAATCTAATGAAAAACTCTGTAAAGTCTGATCAACTATTATTAAATAAAGAAAACTTTTTATAAATACATTTTAAACATGTTCATTTATCAATACTAGTGGTCGCCCAATGATCGAAATTCGACCATAATTGTAATGTTTTTTTTATGTTTGACATTCAGTAAGACCATAGACAAATAATATTAAAGACAAACAATATTAATCTATTCTCAATTTGACCATAGACTCAATAAACAATAGAGTAAAGACGCGAGTGTGTGTGTCAAATACATGGTAGTGTGTGTAACGTTTTTGTTATTGATTTAATCTATTTTTATGCATAATTTTAAAAAAATATTAGCGTTCTGCACTCCTCCTCTATATAAACTATAAGTGTGCGAAATTTCATACTCCTCCGTCCGCGCAATTTTCGTAAAAAGGGGTACAAAGTTTTGGCTTCACGTATTAATATATTGATGATGATATTACATGTTCATTTACCAATATATTACATTAAAAAAAAATGTATTTAAAAATTATTGTAAAAACCTTGTATGAATAATAAAAGAATACATTTTTAATATAATTTTGTTTTATATGTAATTCAATGTGAAGTTTGAAGAACTTGTTGGCACTAAAAGTTTATATGAGGGGTCTAGCACAACCTGCTTTAAAATTGTCAACTTTGACATGATACAAGTTTTTATTCATGACTAATGAGTAATTCTGTTTATTGAAGAGCTTTTGGAAACAATATTTTTTGGTTTTCATCTGGTGCCAGTTGCCTCAAACAACGGTAATACAGATTTCAGTGTTTGTCCCGCTCGATGCTTGCCAATCACATGGGTCGATAGGTGTTGAGTAGTGAGGTGGTTGTGTACGCCTATTAAAGTTATTGACAGTTCGGTAGTTTTGACACTAATTTTCGTAAATGTGACTGAGGGAACGGACTCCGGGTGCCGATGGAGACGGAGGGAGAGAGATGAATGAAAGACGGTTAGTCGTAGTAGTGATTCGAAGTCATTTATTGTGCTATGTAGCGATGGTCAAATGGTGTTGAGTAACAGTGTGCAGACAGGAGCGATATTGATGAGGCATGGTCATGATGAGTGATGGAGGTTGGTGAAGCAGTGGCGGGGCAGACCACGGGTCTGCAGGTCACCAGCATGAAGCTCGACACCGTGGTGGTGGAGAAGACCTGGTCGTCCAGGCCGTCGCTTGACGCAGTGAGTTGCCGAGATGAACGGCGGTGACTCGGTGGGTAGAGACATCTGCGGTAGACCTTATGAGGCGGAGTGAGCTCAGTGGCAGCGAAGCACGATGGGCTTCGGTAGCCACTGAGATGATGCTGCACCCTAGACAGAAGGAGCTGCGGGTCTTATTGTCGCGGGCTGTGGGTCTCTTGGGTCTCTCTTGAGCCGATGATGCGATGGATCATGTTGGCTGCGAGATAGGCCTCGAAGGTGTTTGATGCACCGGCACAAGTTCGAGCAGTGGATCCCCGAGGGCCGGCCGGGTGCCGGGATGCCGCACTGGAACGTTGTTATCACTTATGCACTGTATTGCGTTTGTCTGAGTGTCGTTACAAAGATGTGACTTCACTGGGCTCGCTCGAGATCACGCCCGTTTTATAGCGTGGCCGAAGAAATCAGTAACGTTCTAGAACGCCGTGAAATCCGGCCACGAAGGCAAGGGGAGAAAGCCATCGAATGTTCTTGTCTTATATAATCGTAGGCGCTTGTTGGATCGCAAACCTTCCAGTAAATGCCTCGCAGCTAGGCAATGTACTGTATACGCCGACAGTAGTGGGTAGGTAAGTAACGTCTGGTAATATTCCATGATAAACCAGTGGCGCCGTAATAATTGGAGCGATATGGCCGCTAATTTGCAGCCGTACATCAGTACCTAAACTTAAATATTATTGTTTCATGTAGGTTACATGCATAATAATACTATGAACCCTCCAACACAAATTGAAAGATGCGTTTATTGATGCAATACAAAAATGTTATTACACCTTACCTCTTTTGAGGTGGGACACCTCATCACCTAATTTCAACGTTTGAGTATCTCATACAAACTCATTCTTATATCGTGTCCTATCCAACACTACTTTCAACCCTCACCTCTCTTGAGGTAGGACACCTCATTTCAGAATTTGAGTACCTCATACAAACATATAGGTAATTATTTTAATGCTAATTATACTTATGTAATTTATCAAGACTTGCTTTGTGTAAAAGCCCTAAGGGCGTAAATAAATATCACGTAGGTTGGCTTATATTTATTTAAAATTAGATGCAAGTATGTACATATGTATTTTGAATACTGCACAAGAGAACCAACTGTCTGGGTCCAATGAGACTGGCATCCCCAATTGGAGTATGTTATGTGACTGAAGGGAAGGTTGGGAAGTACCTGGTTATTCAGATCTGGTCACCAAACATGACAATCCATTCCAAGCAATGTTTCGATTCTAAATGAAGGGTATGTCTCTACCATTCTGACGGAACGTACACAAATATGTTCAACATTTTTTTAATATTATTATTTTACTATGTGGGAAATAACACATTAAATAAAATTTATGTGTGCACCCCGGGGTTCGAATGTACGGCCTCTAAATTCGTAATCGAAGATCAAAATGCAACCACAGAGGTTGTCAAATAATAAACTAAATTAAATTTTACTTAAAACATAACCAGAAATAACATGAATGTGGTGAAATTTTCCAAATCATTACTTTTGTCCTGACCTCATAAACTCGAAAAACAAAAACATGGCGGCCAGATGTTGTGACCTAAAAATAATTCAATGCACGCTTTTAAAAATGACACGCTAATATCATAAAAATCAATGTGGAAGGCAGTGCAAATACTGCTTCCCCAGGAGACATTTAGTGGATCACCAAACACCTCTGCCATAGGTCACCCCAACTGGTTCGCTACATTAGCAGGCGTGCCCGGGTTTATGAGGAGAGGTTTGTCCGAATCTTGGCGGCAGATGTCTGCATCTCCCCACAATTGTGTGGCAGGCCGGATCCAGAGGGACCGGTTGAGGGAGGCCTTTTGACCTCTCCAGCTGGACTCTCATGACCCACCGCTGTTGGAGAGCTGGATTTATATGTCCGTCACTCCTGGACATACTGGCCTCCAGATTTCTACCCACCCCTCTTACCTTTTTCCTGCTTCCTCTAAACTTCCTCTCCTTCCTTTCCTTAAAAATACTCTCCACACAGAATACCCTAAATTAACACAGGAAAATAATTTCCCTCAGGGCCTCTTGTGTGAAGGTAATGTAAAAAAAAAAAAATGTCTAGCGAACAATTATTTATTTTGTTTCCAGTGACCGGCTTCACATGAAAATTGAAAATGGTATCATGTTTATGTTTGATTTGTTATAACTGACTTGTACTTGATTTTTTTTTATATCAAAAAAAAATGCTATTTATTTTTACGTTAACTCCACGCAGGAAGCTCTGAGGAAAATAATTTGCTATGTGAAGAGTCATTTTAAGGAATCGAAAGGTAGGAAGATCTGGGAAGGAAAAGGGTATCAGGGGTGGTTAGAACCACACCGTCTGAAGCAACCTGCAACAATCCAACCAATACACAACCTGTTGTAGTTATTCATACGTACACCACTAATGGAATTTAAGGAAAGGAATTTAAGGAAAGGAATTTAACACAAAGCGCACCTTCTTGTTATACCGCATTCGGCTCTTCTGCTGTTTCAGCGTGAATGGTTGCTCTTTGACTCGAGATCTGATCTGAATTTCTCATACAGTCAGAAATTCTGGCTTTTCAATCTTTACTGTGTACAAATGATGAACATTTATTAGTATAAATTCCATCTTGTGGGCAAATGTGGACATATGTACATATTTATTAGTATAAATTCTATCTTTCCTGTAGACAAAGTGATGAACATATTTATCTTTCCTGTGGACAAAGTGATGAACATATTTATTAGTATAAATTCCATCTTTCCTGTGGACAAAGTGATGAACATATTTATTAGTATAAATTCCATCTTTCCTGTGGACAAAGTGATGAACATATTTATTGGCATAAATTCCAGCTTTCCTGTGGACAAAGTGATGAACATATTTATTAGTATAAATTCCATCTTTTCTGTGGACAAAGTGATGAACATATTTATTGGTATAAATTCCAGCTTTCCTGTGGACAAAGTGATGAACATATTTATTAGTATAATTTCAATCTTTCATAGACAAAGTGATGAACATTTATTAGTATAAATTCTATCCTATCTTCAATCTTTCCTGTGGACAGAGAGATGAATATTTATTAGTATAAATACGATGATTAATTTTGAAGGTTTTATGTGTGTTACGTTTCCTCCCTTTTTAGCCAATGTTTCAGACAGCGTTATAGTTACGGAGCAGCGGCAGCGCTATTGAGAGAAATAATTCACAATGTTTACAATATCACTACCAACAAGCACTAAGACAATAATTGATGCTAGAAAAAAAATAATCAGGAAGATGTGGCTAAGCTGGTTTTTGGTATCCGGTACACCAAAACTAAACACAGAAAGCAACATTACGAGGATTAATTTCTCCAACCCGGTTTCCCTTCTTCATACATAAATACACACTCCACTGCAGTTCGCACATCTGCCCCGATGATGGACACTGTAACGCTGGCTAAAGGAGAAAGCACAATATGGCATGATACCCAAAAAATTTATCACTTTAATACTTTTGGCCGTGAAAATACCTCACCCTGTTCATAAACGACGTACATACACTTGAATCTTTTGAGCCATTTCAAAAAGCCTCTCAATTCCAAGTTTTCAGGAGTCATTTTAAACTTTATATTATAGAACTGCATATCTATAAAACTATTAGTTTCTTTGCACTAAAGTTGCACAAAACTGTTGTAATGCTATAATATTCGGCAACGGAGTAATATTTTAAGCGCTCTTGAGGTGATTTTTCACATGAACGGCGCTCTACAAATTACCCAATTATTATACACCCACATCAGAACTTCGAAAATGCTATTCATTCCCGCGGAAATGGAAAAAAGTTTTGCCAACAAAATAAAGATAGAGTAAAAAAAAAAAAGAAAAATCGGGGCTAATTGATACAAAAATCGGGATTAGTATATTTATACAAAAATCCTTTCTACGAGGCTACAAGTTTATTACGATGAAAACCCCAAGTTTTACCGTGTTTTGAAGGTTAAAACCACGATTTTCGTTCAGGAACTACATTCCTAATTTCAGGATTTTCGCACGCGACCCATGCTAAAAAAACGTATCCCACTCAAACTCATTTTGTTGACCGGTAAATAAATTTAGTTTTGTTCGAAATGGTTTTTGAAAAAAGAAAACCCAGAAGATAGAAATGAACCAAAAAACCACGAAAACATGGTAAAAACCAAGCACATGGCAATATTTATCGGCAGCTCGAAATTTTTTGTAAGAGTAAGAAAGAATAAGTTAAAAAAAGTATGATGGGGACTACGACAATTATTTTTAATTTTTATGTAGCTATTTAAGATTATATCGCCCTTATTTTAAAAAGCCGTGTGCTCTAAACTTAAGAAAAGTACTGTTAGAAAAATTAAGTACTCAGCCCGCTAAATGTCACCAGTAACCGAACCACTGACACATTTATGCACTGACAACACTGAATAAAAATGTCGCTCTGCGCGGTCGTCATCTCTGCCTTTTCCCGGCCAGGCGCGTCGCTTACTAATGTTCCGATATATGCACAAAGCAAAAAGATAACTTCACGGTTGTACGATTTTTTCGAAGCAACCTGAAAAAAAAACTGGCCCTTGTTTTGAGGCAAATGCTACCGGTATATGTGACTGTTTTTCGTCGTGTTATTCTGCGTTCTCAAGATTTGAATTCTTGACATAAACAATTGAAAATAGAATCTGGTTTGTGTATCAGATTTTAGAATGCAAATGAAATGTGAATCTACAAAAAGGGGTCGGAAGGCCTTATATAATATCTCGAATTAGTTCGAACGCAATTCTTTGACATGGATAGTGAAGATGATTCGGGAAGTGATGATTCTATTTCTTCATCAGATAGTTCTGGAGACTCTTCCTCGCAGGATGAAGAGAGATTGGAGCCGGCCCGAATCCTTGGAACCACATTTGAGCTGCCCCAGGATTTGTGTGAGAATCCTGACATCTTTAAGGAGTTCCTATCCCTGAAGGCTTGGGAATCTTTGAGTGACACTGATGTTCGTCACTTGAAAAAGTTCCTCCCAACATTTGCAGCGAATGATGAAGAGGAAAAGGAGAAAACCATTCAGAAATTGTTTGCTAGGGAGATATTTCAGTTCACATCTCCCCTAGTAGAGTTTCACAGAAAGCTCAGAGATGGAGCTTTCAGGCCTGATATTGCACGGATGCAAAGTGTGTTACAACAGGCCAAAAAGCAGCACACAAAACATCAAGTGAGATTTTGATTTAATTTTTTATAATTTAGGGTTTCCTATCAAGACGCAGACCAACAATGAGTAAATAATTAATTTAAACTTGCCTAAATATCGAAAGAAGAATGGTATTTGTAACTTGCGCCCCCAATAATAGCGTGACTGGATACCACAACCTGTTCTCTCAGCCACCTTAAAGTGAAAATAGGCAATATTATATTTTCCACAGTTTAGGGTAAAAAACTGTAGGAACATAAGTTTTGCGCTTGCGTATATTTAAAGACAACAACTTATTGTTGTCAAATTGCAGGGAACGAAACACACCAAGAAAAGTTGCTTGTAAACATTTTTGTTAGATTCGAACCTTTAGCTGCCTATTAGATCTCCAGTGTGCTAACTAATACTCTTCAGATGTCATTGATTATAAAACAATTTTTTTTAAAATTAATTTTAGTGTTCAAACTAGGTATTTGGTAATTTAATGCTTTTAGCGATTAAAAAATCAATCAAAGAGTCCCTCTTTTTCTTGTGCAGATGAATGCCAGAAGATGAATTTTTTGTTCTTTTCACCTAAAAAGTTTTTCAATTCATCGGCTCTATTTTGTCTTAGTTTTATTCATGTGTTAACTATTTTTTTAATGTCAAACTGACGGATTTCTTTTAGCACAAAAGTAGTGCTAGCAAGTAGTACTAGATTGCGCAAAAAAACATTCTTAGTTGCTCTTCTATTTTTATTTTCTTTCCGCTTCAACAAGTATAAAAATTATAAATATACATACATCGTATATTGTGAACACTATTGATAAATAATTTCTGACATAACTTCATTTGAATGCATGCTAAAGGTTTTTTTTATTATTTTACATTTACCATTAGAGCTCGTTCACGCACAGCTATAAAATATAAAAGATCATCGCACGCAAAACAATGCTCTCCGTACAATCCCTTCAGACTGTTCACACCTAAATGGTTTTAAGCGCAGATCAACCATAGACAATACACATCTTACGACGGAAGTGCTCCAGAGGAGATATGCTAAAAGACAAGCGCCCCCCTCTCTGACGAAAACAGGAGAGGGGGTCATAGTAATTACAGAGCTGCCTAGACTGGTAGATGACAGATGTCAAGTTGACAGATTTCAATACAAAAAATGTGCATTCCGTTGCCGCTCCCTAATTTATCTGAACCCCTCCTACCACAGAAGAAATATTTGATAGCGTCGTGTGAAAGTACAAAAGATAAGCGCTTGCGGTTCTACAGATATCTGTTCGCAGTTTTATAGCTGTATGGTGAACAAGCTTTTATTTATTTTGCAGTTTCAAGATTATAATATGATATGTAGTGTCCTTGTTCATTTGATAATAAAAACAAAAGAATCGGTCCATTTTTGGCTCGAAACAGGTAAAAAAAATGTTCTTTTATATCAGCGACTGTTTAATGGTCAGCACTCAAAAATATGCACTTTGAAAAACAGTGAATCTGTTTCAAAATTCCCGAGGGGTTAATAATATTTAGTGATGATTAACTTCCAGTGGCGCCAGGAGTGGTATCGAACTATGCAGGAAGTGCTGGTTTCTCGGGAGAGACTGCTGACGGTGGCCGGGGGCCTGCCCCCTGGAGTCTCCCCGCGCGTGGTGGCGCCCCCTCCGTCCATGCACGCCCCCGCAGCCCCCACGATACACGTCCGGACCAAGCGGAGGTATTTCCAGGAGCTGGCCAACATAAGGAGTGAGGTATGCGGGGAGGGAGGGGCGGTGTCGGAGGATGAGAACTTCCCTGAGGGGCCTCCGGCGCCCCCGCCCAAACATCACCGCAGAAACTTCAACCATCTTCAGGTAAAACTAAATCGTTTCCTTGACATAACCCGACACTATGGACCAGTGATATAAAGATGAAAAAAAATAATAATTGATCTAACCTTTTATTGTGTTCTGAACATGTTCAGTTACTAAATCCATGGTTCAGTTAACTCTAACGCTCGGTCCAAGAAGTCCAAATCCAGAAGTTTAAACCCCATTTTGATACTTCTGTCACAACTGTTGATGTTCAACTGGAAAATAGTTTCATAGACCTAGAAATACTTGGACAGAAATACTATGTAAACATCATTACACCAACCCCCTTTTTTAAATATCTGGACAGAAATGCTTTGTAAACTTCATGACATCAATCCCATTACTTAAATACCTGGACAGAAAAGTTGTGTAAACTTCATTACATCAACCTCCTTACTTGAATACCTGGGCACAAATGATTTGTAAACTTCATTACGCCAACCTCTTTACTTGTATACCTAGACAGAAATGTTGTGTAAATTACATTACTTAACCCACAAACTGCTGAATTAATTCTGCAGTATTATTGCGGCCGCTGTATTTTGCTGAACAAAAATGTGTTTTTACTTACTCGTTTTCAAGGAAACTCTTTAACGTCATTCAATATTTATTATATCTTCGATATTTACAAATACCTACATCATTCTTAATTAATAATTTCGTTTTTACACATACTTACAAAAACAAAATAACCAACAAAAATAAACAACAATACGTGCTATATCATTGAAAAAGAAGATAACAATAATAACCTAAACTAAAATATGAAAGAGAACAAGACACAGAAAAATAGAAAAAGACAAAGGTCACACCTGGGACTCGAACCCAGGCGTCTCGTCTAATCTCTCCTTACCTTCAAAAGTTATAAAAAGAGAGTTTTTCTTACAAAAAATTGAACAATACATGTGATCAGCAGCTTACAGAAATGTTGTGTAAACTTCATTACACCAACCCCTTATTTAAATATTTGGATAGAAATGCTGTGTAAACATTACACCGCCTGGTCAGAAATGCAGTGTAAACTTCATTACTTTGACACAATTGTATATGTTTTACCCGAGTTCACTTAGGAAGCTCATAAGTTTGACATTTTTTGAGGTATCCAAAATCTAATTTGACATTATTAACTCTTTAACCGCTTCTCTGCCATAAGCGCGTTTACGCGCTCTGTATAGCCGTGTTCGCAAGGCCGGCCATACAAAATCAGCGCGTAAACGCGCTGTTTTATAATGCATTTTTTCCCGCCAAAGTCAAATCTTTGGAGCAATCTAAAATATGGAACATACAGAGCCATCTATTGTTAGGGTGTTGAGATACTATGACACGACAGTTTACAGATATTATCGATTTCACAGTGATCTAAAAAAAGCTTCGTGTGACGTTCAATATGTGCCGCTAATGCAGGGTTGACACATACTCGAGTACATACACACAATCTGTGGAATATTTTCGGCGCGCTCCGCGTGACGTATTGCTGATTTACTTATTTCGCCGTTTGAATAAGCAAATTTTTGAATATTTCATTTCTGTGTGACACGATTGTTATTACTTTTGCAAATAAGTCATTGTTTTTAGTTTGTACTGTGTTCTCTGTGTTTTTATAAGATTTTGGAGTGTGTGGTTTATGAGATTTTTTATTCCTGTGGTAGAATTTCTGTATTCTTTCGACCCACAATGGAAGGTGGACAAAGTACGTCTGGTCATGACCAACTGGTCGAAGATTTGATGGATGAAACTGGCCGTACTGCTGAATCGGATGACAGTGATCTTGAATTCGATATTGATGATGAAGAACAAGATCTCCCTGACTTTTCTACTACTGACGAATCGATGCCTGTTTTCAAATGGGAAACTGATGATTTTGTTCCCAAAATAAACTTGTTCGATGGTTCTAGGTCAGGAGCTAATATTGAAAACGTTGGAAACAGGGAAGTTGATTTCTTCAAACTTTTTATGGGCAGTACTTTGATGACTTTTATTACAAATGAAACAAATAAGCAATACCAGTTTGTCAAAAATCAAAGCAATGAATTGAGTTGGAGACTAAAACAATGGAAGGATACAACAGAGGAAGAATTATACCTTTTCCTGGCTTTGTGTCTCTTGATGGCCTGCAATTCAAGGAATAAGATACAAGATCACTGGTCTACAGATATCCTACTACATTCACCTATATATTCAGATACAATGTCACAAAATAGGTTTCAAATGATTCTTCGTATGCTTCACTTTTGTGACAATACTCAACAAATAGGGGGGGATAAGATGTTCAAAATTAGATTCGTTGTTGACTATTTCAAAATCAAATTTGGAGAATACATGTATCCTTACATGAATATATGTATTGATGAAAGTTTGCTGCTGTTCAAAGGAAGACTGTCATTTCGTCAATACATTCCATCGAAAGCTAGCCGCTTTGGAATTAAATTTTTTGTGATTTGTGACTGTGCTACAGGATATGTTCAGAATTTTATTGTTTATACTGGACAAACGACAGAATATGTTACACATCCACATGTGGGCATTTCAGGAAGCTTAGTTATGACACTCATGGAGCCATATTTAGATCGGGGACATACATTGTTCATTGATAATTGGTATACTAGTCCACTGTTATTTCAAAAGCTCCATGACCGAAAAACAAATGCATGTGGTACTGTAAGAAGAAACCGAAAAGAGATGCCAAAACTAACCATCAAACTAAAGAAAGGGGAAATGAAAGCCTATCATACAGACACTATCTCTGCACAAATGTGGAAGGATAAAAGGGAGGTATTTATGCTAACAACTCTTCATCCAGCTCTTCTAACTGATACTGGAAAAGTTACTTACCGAAATGAACCAATTATAAAACCTGAATGTATTCAGGATTACAATAAAAACATGGGCGCAGTTGACCAATCCGATATGGTTTTGTCGAGTGTACACTCATCGCGGAAGACAATGAGGTGGTACAAAAAAATGTTCTTTCACCTAATGGACCTTTCACTACTGAATGCCCATATACTATACCGTCAAAAATCCGGAAAACGTATGCCCCTAGCACAGTTTCAGTTGGAGGTGATTCGCCAACTGATAAATGAACATAAACGTGATGTACCCCCAAAATGTTCATCGAGGAAAAGGCATATGGAATTGCCATCACGTCTCACAGAAAGGCATTTCATGGAAAAATTACCCCCAACTGGGAAAAAAGCTGTAGCAATGGCGAGATGTGTGGTGTGTTTATCAAAAAAACAAAGAAAAGAATCGAGGTATTGGTGCAAACAGTGCAAAGTGGCTCTCTGCATTGAACCGTGTTTTGAAAACTACCACACGGAAGAAGACTATTAATTTTATATAATATTCATTTTAAATTCTTTTCTTATAATAAATAATATTTTCGTGATTTCCATACATAAATTATTTATCCAAATATTAATTCCTGTAACATTATAATAATATGATAAGTTGTGACAACCCTGACATTCTGTAAAAAATTAATTTGAGTTTTTCTGAGTAAATGGCGGCACTAACAACACGCAGTGTACATATTTGGTAAGTCTTCATAAAATCCTTTGAATATGTTTGAAAAAAATGTAATTTTATTCATTTTTAAATTTGCGAAAAAAATCGTGGCCTGCCATGTACAGCCATACAAATACCTTCCGGCATACAAAGGGTTAAGTATAACACAGTTTCTTCAAAATAAAACAAATAATTATGAGATATAAATTTATTATACAATAAAAGTTATTCTAAACCTAATTTAGAATACCTTTCTGAGTAAAAAAATAAATTCTCGACTTTGGGTAATTTATATAAGGTCGGCGGATATTCCCGGGTGCACAGTACTAGTAGCAAAGATTGGACTAATTATATAAAGTGTGCATAACCTGTATCTCTTGCTTCTATTTGTATTATGCTTCTTTTGAGTATTTGAAATATGGTCAGCTAAGAGCTACAAGTGGTTTGTGCAACACTTACATCTTTCCTAGATACATCCAAATTAAGTATTTCTGCACTTTAATAATGGATTTTGACTTACTTTTAATTATACCGTAGTTAGTTAAAATGATAAAATAAACATGTCCCATGTCCCTTAGCTCCGCGATAGCGCAGGAACAAACTTGATTTATACAAATGTATCACGCACGTTTTGTGGGTTTCGGGTATAGTTATTTTTTTACCTGAACGTACGTGATACGGTTTGTTGCGTTCAGGCAATAATATTGCGGACGTATCACGTACGTTCGTATGTATAATAATAATACTTGGTTGATTTACATAATGCGTATTTGTGAAAAATCACTTCAACTGCGCTATGTTATTTTACGGTTCCGTAAAATATGTTTTGAATGTTTTTTCAGGATGCCGATACTAATGGAATAGTCTCAACACTGGGTCCCTCCAGCTCCCGAGTGGGGGGCCCCAATTTATCGGAGGAATGGAGGAGGCGTGTCTTGGCGTCTCACCGCAGAAGAAAACAGCAACAACCCGTAAGACCTCACATATTATTTGGATTTGTTGCCAGCCAACGAGTGAGCTGGTTTTTCGTAATAATGGTTACCAATACCATTTCTCTTTAAATTTTTAATAAACGGCACCCTTTAACCGGTTGAATGCCTTGGTTTTTACGGATGAAACTTGAAAATTTCGCGATGTTTTGACTTTTGACGTAAATTTTGTTGGTTAATTTTATGCTATGGTTTATAATATTTACCGAAATACGTTCCTTGAACAACAAACTACGCCTACAAACAACTTTACTTGCGTTTATTTGACAAATTGATAGGTTTATCGATCTTTTCATGACACGCGACGCTCAAAGTTTGACAGCTCGAATCGCGGGAGAAATGCCCATTTCCAAAGTCATAGAAATGTCCAAATTCGTAATAATTCTCTAATCGATTCTGACCTTGTTCTTCATACATTTTCTTTATACATAAGGTTTAAAATTGCATATCAAAAATTTTTTTTATTCTTTTATTTGGCTATAGGGCGCGCACCGGCGCGCAATCGGCACGCGACCTGTTAAACTTTTGATTCACTGACATATTTTCAAATAGATTTATTTCCTCTGACATGAATGATATTATTCACGCAAGTGAATACATTCCTTTGCGATCTGATGGAAAAAAGACTCTTAGAGTACGGACCCATCCCTAAATCTATATATATAAAAATCAAAATATGTTTGTTTCTGGGTTTGTATGGGAGATGCCTATGTGTTGCTAAACCATTCATCCGATTGCGATGAAACTTTGTGGATTTGATGTGCGCATGCCCGCAATGGTTTCTATATACAATAGTGAGTTCTGGCATCATGAAATTATGCGTTGCTAACCGATACATAATCGACAGCGGGGCACCTTTAGTGATGAGTTCACTGACTTACTCAGAGCATCCAATAGAACGGACTTTTGGTCCAGTTAAATATTCATTGTAAACCACATGTAAATAAAGTAACTTGTAATCTTGTCGAAGATTCCAATTCAGATTCGTTGGAGATTGTTGAACACGTGTCAAATAATCCCAGTCACTGGAATTGAAGAACATTACAATATGTGTTTTAGTGAAAATTCATGAATCCCATGTGTGATAGATAGATAGGGAATAGCCGTCGATAGATCACATATGCGACAGCCATGTAGATAAGGCTATTAGTTCTGGGGTTTCTATCGATATAGGGTAGTTAAAGTGAATGACTGATTGCCTCCTTGGAAGTTGCGGATCAAATCCCACCATGCGCAAATAAACTTTATTTGATTAATTTGTGTTATTTCACAATTAATTAATTAAAAATAATACATAGTATATTTGCGGCACGTTCCAGAGTGGAAGATGCTCAGTATCGCCCTGGTGTAAGACCACCATTCAGAATTGAAACATTGCTTGAAATGGCTTTTTTTTTTTTATATGAATACCACACAAGAGTCCCAACTGCTCCCGTCTGGAGCCAGTGGGACTATGGCATCCCCAATCGGGGTATGTTGTGAGGCTGAAGGTAGTGGGGAGGGGAAGGAGATGGGGAAGAGGAAGGTGGGGAAGTACCTGGCTATTCAGATCTGGTCACTAAACACGGCTAAAGCCATTTCAAGCGACGTTTCAATTCTGAATGGTAGTCTTACATCAGGGCGATACTAATAGTATCTTCCACTCTGGAACGTGCTGCAAATAAACTATATATTATTTTAAATGAATAAATTGTGAAATAACACAATAATTAATCAAATAAAATTTATTTGCCACGCCGGGATTCGATCCCGCGACCTTCGGAATGCTAGTCAAAAGCCTTACCGCTGGACTACGCCGGCCGTCTTTGATGACCAAATCTAAATAGCCAGGTACTTCCTCTTTCCCATCTCCTTCCCTTCCCCTCTACTAATTGTATGTAAACATTTGGGCATCACGCCTGTGTCTTATGTACATAAAAAAAAATTACATAAACAAATGTTTTTTTTGTTCAGGAATTGGCGGAATTCGTCACAACCGGCATCACTCTCGGTTCAATCAGAGCCCGCTGCGGCTCTTCCGCCTTGTCCAATCACACGGAACAGCAGCAACCCAACAGCGTGGGCCACGCCACCAACCACACCAACCACACGGTGGTGCGCGCCCCCCGTCGGCCCCCACGCAGAGCCCCACCCCCGCCCCGCCGCCCGCCCACGCCACCCTCTCCCCCCACCCCCGCCACTGATTCCAACTCGGACGTGGACATGCACCCGATGGGGCATCCGGAAGGGCATATCAAGCTGGAGGGGGCCTCCTCACCACAGGGCCCCACACCTGTGGCGGTGAGCCCCCTCACGGTGAAGGTGGAGAACCCACCTGTTCAAGATATCGGTGAGTCAGACTTGCATTTAATTCAAATATCATCATTGTTTTGGCAACCCAATTATATATTTTTTTATTTATGTACTTTCAGTTCAGACACCTAAAAAAAAAATCAATTAATTTATAATTCTTTTTAATTTATAACCATCACCTATAGTCTGTCAAATAAGAGTAGAAAACATAGGAGGGCGCCACTGTTGTTTAAATGGCAATATTAAAAATATAACACATGGTGGTAATGTAAAGCCGTGTAACCTACATTTTTTGTAAAAAATCAAAAACACATAAAAGTGGGAAAAATTTTTTTTTTTTGCTTTTTCGGTACCCACTGATCTCAAAATTAGAATTGCATATAATGAATGCAATATGCCTTTATGCCTTTATGAATTGCATATAATGAATGCAATATGCCTTTATACCTTTATTTATGCCTTTCCAATTTTGTGTTAATATAATGAATGAATAACGATAATGAAATGAATAATGATATTATAGTATTTAAAATAAAAAGCACAGTTAGAAATTGCCGGCATTTATTTAATACTAGCGTATCCAGCGTTGCCCTGGCTTTAGATCATGTCTCTAATTTTAGATCTGAATCCGATCATTTAGATCTAAATGTAGTGTAACCGAACTCACCATTACTGTTTCTTCGTTTCTAACTTCTGGTGAATTCAAATTTTTGTTACATAAAATATAAACAAATCACTTTGTCAAAAGACGTCAAAATTATAAAAGTTATATCATTAATTAATTTGTAAATAATTAACGACACATTAATTAATTAATTTATTATGCTTCTTCGATTTTATTTTATTCTTCCAAAAGGCAAAAAATGTTTTTTAAAATGTGGTTTACTGTGTTCAATACATTCAGTGTCTTTGCATTTTAACTCATCAAATGCCAGGGAGGAAGCCCATAAGTTTCGCAAAGTTTTGACTTTGACGTAATATTTTGTGGGTTTATTTTATGCTATCGTATATTATATTTACCGAAACACATTCCTTGAACAATAAACTATGCATAAAAACAACATTACTTGCGTTTATTTGACAAATTGATAGGTTTATTGATCTTTGCATGACCGACGAAGCTCACAGTTTGACAGCTCAAATCGCAGGAAAAATGAATTGTCGAAGTCATGGATAAATTTAATAAAAAAATTCCGAGGTGTGTTTAGGATATCTGTTACGTCAAGAACAAGAATGCCCAAAGCGATTCTGACCTTGTCCTTCATACATTTTCTTTATACATAAGGATTAAAATTGCATTTCTAAAAAAAATTTCGTTAATTTTGTTCCGACTGCACCGGCGCGCGATCGGCACAGATTGGTTAAAAGAATATTTGACAGATAAATTGTTGTTGCCAGTCTAAAAATTTTGTAGTTCCATTTATAATATTTTCTACTCTTATTTGACAGACTATACATTACATTTGGGTAGCCATCGCTCGAGTGCTTAAAAGTTTCAAAAAGATACTGAGTTCCATACAAATCCTTACCGAAAAAAAAGAACCACGCAAGTAGCCTGTTGTTGATAACTTATTTGCCTATTTGCTACGATTTCCGCCTTTTATAAATCAATTTTAGATTAAATAACCTTTGTGCCGTGTTTGTTTGACAGTGATCAAGGAAGAGGCGGGCATCGAGCTGGTTCAGGAGACCCACGCCTGCTTCTTCTCGGTGCTGCGCGACCTGGTGTGCGGCACCCCGCGCCACTGCCTGCCCCTTCCCGCCCTCACTGCGGGGTTACGTCACTGGCGACAGAATCCCATTGCACCGCTCAACCACTGGTACCCTGGTAATAAACAGCACTTGCATTTTTTTGTACAATATTGTTACTATGTATTTTTATTGAATCCGTCTTTGCTTGGGTTCCCTGAAGGCCCCACGAAGGAAGAGTCCTCTGAGGTGATCTCGGCTCTACTCTCTGCTCTCCCTTGGCTCCCCGAAGGCACTAAGAGGGTAGAGTTCACCGAGGTGGCCTTCTTAGAGGTTGTAAGGTTAGGTAAGCTAGGTTCCCCAAATGGCCCATTTTGGTCCCAAGAGTATCTAGAGAAATAGAAGATTCACCCCGGCAGAATCAGTGTGCCGTGGGGTAAGGTCTAAATACTCCGAGATGCGACCCTGTATCTTGGTGGCACCTTTAGTGACACTGTTCCCCGTTGTCATTCAAGTCTGAGCACGGCAGCTCACACCTTGACTTGGGATGATTATTGCTATTGATGGGTTCACCACACTCCCTACGGCAACTCTCGTGGGGATGCTTTGTTGAGGAACTTGGGTCTTGAAGAGACCAACATTACAGGTGGGAGGATACACAGACGTCATTAAATTATTCCACAGCCGAGTTGAACACAAGAACCAATCTTCGAATCGACCTTCACTCGCATGACAAATTTCAATTGTGTGCAAATGTTGGAACGCTTGTTATTTGACTGTTGGAATGGAACCCATTAACGCCAATATGCCAACAAAATCTAGAAATTTAATAAAATTAATTTTTTTCATTATCATTGCAACATTGACTTACACTGCAGAATTGTGCCGGGCACAGACTGCCATATTGTCTCCCGCGCCAACAAAATGCTTGGATTTGTTTTTCGTAATGCAAGATCATTTACTAATGGAATTGCAATATGGAGAACATATGAAGCACTTGTCCGCAGCATCTTGGAATATAGCTCCATTATTTGGGCCCCCTCTGAACAAAATCATATCCTAGAAGTAGAAAGAGTTCAAAAAAGATTTATTCATTACCTCTATATGAGAGAATATACATACTACCCATTCCTGTATCCATCGTTGTTCTTAACAGGAATGCTCGATCTTAATACATTAGAAGCCCGCCGAAAAATATTTTTGGGTAAGCACTTTTTTAAGCTAATCTCCGGCATTATACTGAATCCGCCCATATTGAAGGAGATTAATTTATATGTACTTAACGCATACACTCGTGGGAGATCCCACGCACTTTTTTATGCTCCGAAAGCGAGAACTTCTTCCTATCAAAATGTGCCATTAAACAGAGCAATTCAACTGCTAAATGAATCTGTATTGAGCATCGACATCAGAGAGTTCAGGAACTATCTTCTGACACAAGATAGTGAAACTGCCCCCATACACTTTTTTCTTTAAATTTTGTAATCTTCTCCATAATATTCTGGTGTATAACTGTAATAGAGAACCTGATAAAATAAATAAAGTCAAACATCAAGTTTATGAAATGTTTCAAAATATATAGAATTTGTAGTGAATGCGAAAGAAACTCATCTTGCACTACTGATTGAAATGTGAACATATTTGATTTCAGCTGTGGAGGATTGGGTGAAAGCGCTGCCGTCGGCTGTGGCCTTCCTGGCGGGGGAGAGTCCCTCCCTGCCGGAGGAATTTGTGCCCTACCTGCAGTACAAGGCGGGCGCGCAGGTGTATCAGTGGATCGGGGCGGGGCGCGACTCGGACGCGCATCTGGCGCAGCTGTGCGCGCAGTGGCTGGCGCACCGCCAAGCACCCCCCTGCGCACCAGCCCCCCCGCCCCTGCCTTCAACACATCAGGAACCGCCCTCCTCCCCTCCCAATGCCAGGTAATCTCCTTCCCACTCTGTCCACTGCATGCCCAGCCTCTGGAGTTGCTTGTTTTGACTGGACATCTTCCTTCCATATTTGCACTCGGTACAATGTATCCCAGCTGCCTCATTTGTATGAAGAGTTTGTTTGATGAGGGATTTGATATTACAGCGAAACCCTCTTAAGAAGTTTTCCAAGGGACCTGAAAAAACAAACTTCTTAAGCAGGAAAACCTTATATGTGGGAAAAATTGGGCCAATATTGAGCCGAGGGACCGAAAAAACCAAACTTCTTAAGCCACGAAATGTCTTAAGAGAGAACTTCTTAAGAGGGTTTCACTGTATAGGTTAAATAATGGGAATTTACATAGGTATCACAATCAGAGTTGAGTCCAATGCAACAATCGCAAAGGGCTCTTCTGGGAAATGTTTGGCATTCCTGTTTTATATTTATCCCACATGCTTACACATCACACTTACGTATAATGTCTCTCATGTTCTCTTCAGAGAAATTTGTAATTTAGAAGTACTGGGACCTATATTCTCCAGAACTAGAGGATGCTTATTGAAAGACTTAGGTTCTTATAATACAGTGACTGTTTGTTGACCTATCGTAATTTATTAATAATACATCCGAGGACAAATGTCCTTCCAGGCTTAAAGCTAGTTTTGATCTGCCAGAGCTCCTGAACTCTAATGACTCTGTATATTTGATATAATTAAAAATTATAAAAAATTCTAACAATTGTTTCAAGCGAGTAACTGAAAAAAAATGACATTTTGAATTTATTTTTGAAAAATGTAAACGTTGATAATTCGAATTTGGTATTTATTTACACATACATAAGCCTTTAATGTTATTAATTAACATAACTTTTATGGAAGTGTTATTAACTTTAGTGGATAAAAAATAATTTATCCGAAATAACTTATATTTTTATGTTAATAAAATTAAAATATCATCAGAGACATTATGAGAGCAAAACTGTCAAAAATAATAGAAATTATGTTCAATCATATTAATATAATGGTCAATTGATCATTCCAACGGAAATTCTGTTAAAAAATATTAAATTTTGCGAGTGTCACAAAATGAAGCTTTCCCGCAAAGCTAAAAAACAAGATGGCCACAGCGCCTGCGCAGATCTAGGGAAATCCAATGCAACCAACAAAATAATCAGATGTGCATGAAAAAAACATGGCGGATTCGCCCATGCGTAGATCTATCGAATGTTGCCAACATGACGACATTTTTTTATCAGTAATGTTCCAAAAAATAGAATGTTCAGTCTTTATTTATACAATGTGTAACAAAAACACCATTTAACCGGTTGAATGCCTCGGTACTTACGGATGAAACTCGAAAATTTCGCGATGTTTTGACTTTCGGCGTAAATTTTGTGGGTTAATTTTATGTTTTTATATATAATATTTACCGAAATACATTCCTTGAACAACAAACTACGCTTACAAACAACTTTACTTGCGTTTATTAGACAAATTGATAGGTTTATCGATCTTTTTATGACACGCGATGCTCAAAGTTTGACAGCTCGAATCACGGCAGAAATGCCCATTTCCAAAGTCATAAAACTGTCCAAAGACAATTATTTGAGTGGCTAGGTGTGTTCCTTATATCTGTTACGTCAAGAACAAGAATGCCCCAAGCGATTCTGACCTTGTTCTTCATACATTTTCCTTATACATAAGGTTTAAAATCGCATATCAAAAAGTTTTTTTTTAAATTTTTTATTCGGCTATAGGGCGCGCACCGGCGCGCCAACGGCACGCGACCTGTTAATGGTTGTGAAGTGCTTTTTTTATAAGTAAGGCTGTGTAAATGTGCAACTTATATCATCAGTAATAAAGTCACCAACCCACAGTTTTGAGTTGTCTAAATTTGGATGTTAGAGACATAATCTTATTTCAATGCTCTATGGGGGTAGAAATTTCCCTTACGTAAACTTTATAACCGTATTTTAACCCGTCTAATCACAGGAGACCCTAGTTGTCCCAAAACATCATATGCCGTTATAATAACAGGAGACCCAGATTGTCCCAGAACGACCGAGCGTCATTAAAAGTTAGATATCTCTCTTCCTGTCAAGCAAAAATTTGTGATTTCTTTTATATTTGAAAGCGAAAGAAATATTGCTTCTTATTGCCTTAGGAATAAACAAGCTATATTGATCAGATGTTTTATAAACCCGATCATAAGTGACGATTTTATTTTGCGCCAATGTGTGACGTAATAAACAATTAATTTAAAAATAAAATTGTATGAATGTGATAAAAAGTGAAGTGACAGTTTTATTACAAATTTTCTTAAAAAAAGGAATCTGTATTTAAAATTTTAATTTTCTTTTATTTTAAGTACTTGTTTGGGGAAACCCCAGGAACGTAATTTTTAAGCTAATTCACATTTTCAATATAAAAATTTTAATATTTTTAAACAAAAATCTTAATTTTTGATAAGCACATCGGAAAGATTATTTTATCTAAATTTTAGAACATTTTTTTTTTTCAAAAAGATTAAAAAATAACCAATAAAAATGAACATTTGAAATGCATGGGAAGAACCGAGAATTTTTGCGTGCAAACTTTGACAGGCAAAAGTTCATAGATATTATTTTCTCATTATTCGAAGGGTTAATGTTTATGCCAATTTGCAGCATCTCAAAATAAGTGTTGTGGTTTGGTGACTATAACTTGAATGGTGACTATATATCATCTCTTGCCGAGTTTAAATTCAATATCATTTTGTAACTCCTTTCATATTGAATATCTCATTTCGGCAGCTTGGAAATGCAGGCAATCATAAACGAATAATATATTTGATGTTCTCGTGTTCTCTTGATATAATTATGAATGTGAAAGGGTCCCTTTGTGATGTGTATTGATTGACTGGCTTTAAGATGGGCTCACAGGTGGCACGTATCTCCGGCCGAACTGGAGAGCTTCCGCATGCAGGAGCGAGCGAGGTTCCTGCGCCCCCATCGCGCCTTCACCTACCGCCTGGCAAGAGGGATCGCCGTTGTGGGTCCCCTCAAGGTAACTTACTCCTCTCCCTTTTTACTCT
The DNA here is from genome assembly GCA_936435175.1 of Glyphotaelius pellucidus. Classification (NCBI taxonomy): domain Eukaryota; kingdom Metazoa; phylum Arthropoda; class Insecta; order Trichoptera; family Limnephilidae; genus Glyphotaelius; species Glyphotaelius pellucidus. Next base: position 30,750,547 of record OW386548.1, on the reverse strand, counting down.
TGCATCTTATGATACTTTATTCTTTTTTTAAATTAACTTATATTATAAACTATTCCATCGAAAGGAAGGAGAGGAAGTTCTGGGATGGAAAAGGTATGAGGGGTGGGTAGGAATCTGGGGGTCAGTGTGTCCAGGAGAGACAGATGTATGAATTCATCCTTCCCTCTGCGGTGCAAGGCGATGTTCCGAGAGAGTCCTGCTGGAGAGGTCAAAATGTCTCTCTCAACCAGTCTCTTCCGATCCGGCCTGCCACTCAACAATTTCACCCCATGAACTGGAGCATCCCTGCTAAGTCACCAAGTAGTACCACTTGGGATGACCCATGGCAGAGCGGAGGTGTTGGTTTTCCAATAAATGGTCCCAGGGGCGGCGGTACCCATACCAATCTCCCAAATGGGAAGCAATTGGTATAGCCATTTCTAAGCTTCAGGGCCTTCCTGATTCATTCTACCTTCCGATAGCTGATAAAGCTATCGATATAAATCATGTTTTTACATGCAGTTACAAATGGGTCTGCCAGAGATTTTCTTCTACTCCTGTAATAAGTATCTTCAAATTAAATCTGATATCCATAGTTTTTTCTGACCACATTTGTTTTTATTTACTTTGATAGCCCACCCATCTGTCCATTACTTTTATAATAATTATTTAACCGGTCGTTTGCCGGCTGTGCGCCGGCGCACACGCCAGAATGTTCAAAAAATTTTAATTTTGGAATGCGATTTTAACCCTTATGTATAAAGAAAACGTATGAATAACAAGGTCAGAATCGCTTGGTGCATTCTTGTTCTTAAGGTATAAAATACCGTGAACACACCTAGGGAATCGGAATAATTTCTATGGAATAGTCTATGCCCTCCGACTGAGATTTTTCCCGGCATTTGAGCTGTCAAATTGGCTTGCGTCGTTCTCATGAAAAAGATCGTAAAACATATAAATTCATCAAATAAACGCAAGTAATGTTGTTTTTATGCATAGTTTATTGTTCAAGGAATGTGTTTCAGTAAATATAATACACGATAACACAAAATATTATGTTAAAATCAAAACATTGCGATTTTACATTGTTTCTTCCTTGGCACTTTACGAGTAAATGAGCAGGAAGTATTCTGCTAATGGGCTTATGTCTAATTTCACAATTAGTTTAACATTACTTGAGTTGAATTAAATTAAATTATTAATTATTCCTTTCTTCTCTCCAAATAAGAATCCAATAGGGATGTATGATTTTGATCCAATGAATTTGGGAGGCGGGTATGTGTACCGCCTATTTATCAGAAGTCCAACACCAAGTGGTTCACTTTTTGGTGACTTAGCATGGCGGTGAGGTTTTTCTGGGTCTTGGCAGCGGAAGTGTTTGCCCACCTTCTGCTTTGCGGACCAGATCGGGAAAGACTGTTTGAGGGAGAGCTGAACTCTTACTTTCGCTCATAACCTTGCACCTTAGTGGGAGGAATGGATTCATATGTCCGTCACTCCTCGACACACTGACCCCCAGATTCCTACCCATCCCTCATACCTTTTTCCTACCCAGAACTTCCTCTCCTTCCTTTCCCTAAAAAGACCCTCCACACAGAATCCTTAAAGATGACATAAGCCATGAAGTAAATTGTTTTTCCGAAGGCCTATGTGGAGCTAATGTAAAAAAAAAAAAAGAGCTTTAAATTGATTTGATGTCACACAATAACAGCAAAGTATATCACAATATAAATTTTGTCTTTGCAGGGAGTTTATGCAAGCGAGGAGAGCGATGGGAAGAGGGGTGCACGGGGCCACAGTCTGCTGGCGGCGGGGCGGCCACGCCACGTCACTCTGCTGGCGCTCGTCCGGGACGCCGTGGCGTGTCTGCCCAGTGGGGAGGGCACCCGCGCTCACATCACAGCATTGCTCAGGTAATTTATGTAATTTATTCGAGTGGTCTGCTCACGCGTCGGAAAACCTTCTGATTTATTTGTACATGCACCAGACGGAATAACTAAAAATATTGTGCATCCAAAAGCACATCACAAACAAACACTTTCTTTCTTTGAGTGGCTTTGCAATGCGTGCCGGGTAATGGCTAGTGGTTTATAATTAACAGGTCGCGTGCCGTTGGCGCGCCGGTGCGCGCCCTATAGCTGAATAAAAAATAAAAAATAAAACTTTTTGATATGCGATTTTAAACCTTTTGTATAAGGAAAATGTATGAAGAACAAGGTCAGAATCGCTTGGGGCATTCTTGTTCTTGACGTAACAGATATAAGGAACACACCTAGCCACTCAAATATATAAGTATTGGTATTTTCTTGTAAATATTATGATTTCAGGGGATATTTTAATTTTAATTTTAATTTATTGGCAGTATTCTATTCTAGAAAAAAAAAGAAAACAATTTTTTTTCTTCATATTTCCAAAGTTTAAATATTCAAAAATATCTCATTTAAAACTAACTATAAAAATAAAAATAAATATGCAGTTATTTAAGTTAGAAGGTCATTATTCATAAAAAAAATAAAAAAATTGGACTGGAATTCTCTATTGTAGAGCATCATTTTTGTGAAAAATCACCTCAAGGGAGCTTAAAAATTCCAAAAACTCAAAAAAAGTGGTAAAAAATGTCTATTTATTTCAGACAACCGCCATTGCGAAAAAAATAATTTTTACATTTCCGAGGTACGGGCCATAGCAGCATTTGTTTGGATTAAGATTTTTTTTTCTGATCACTAGGAGGGTTGCAATTGTGTCAACCAGAGCAAGCCATTTTTTTGAGACCTCCCACTTCAACGCCCTGTAACTTTTTGAATTTTGAATTTTTTCATTTGATTTTTTTTTTTAATGTTAAATAAATATTTGGTGAAGTAATGACTGGTAAAAATATTGTTTTTTTTTATTGCACCTGAAAAAACACCTACAATTCATGCTTCTAGACTAGAATACCCCCTTAAATGAGAGAAAATTAGAAACATGTTTTTATTAGACTCGAGATCTACTTCATTTGGAATTTTTGATTTAGTATGGTTTATGTGTTTTAGACGATCTCAGTACCTGGTTCCTGAAGCTGCCGAGCAGGCGCTGCAGGCGGCCGTCAGCGGAGCCCTGGACCGCATGCACTGTGCCCCCGACCCCTGCGTCAGGTACCTGCCCGCGCGCAAGCTGTGGCACTACCTGCACAGAGAAAGGTAACTGTCTGCCACTCAATCCACTCTTGAACTGGCAGTGGAGCAACTCACTTTTAAACTTTGTATGTTTTTGTGATTTAAATACAGGAGATGAATAAAACGAAACCTCGTACTCCTCCCTCAAAATAAATTGCTGAAGAATGACTGATTTGAGGTTTCAGTGAGAATAGAAGATAGAATGAACTGAGTTTACGGTATTTGTAGGTTTGTCATTTGATTCCATAGAAAACGAATTTGCATTTAAAGTGAATTGTCTATTGTCTGCTGCGTCTGCGCCTGCACTGAGTTAAAATTGATGAACATACATGTTTACAATTAATCACAGAAAAAAACATTTTGCTAAAACCACCACACATACACGTCGTACCTGTGAAAAATCACATGATATTGTGTTAGTAAATCCAGTTAGTTAGTAAATAATGCTTTCTTCAAAATGGAAAAGTGAAGACCCTTGAAAAATAACGAAATCTGACTTTTTCAAGATTTACCCTGTGAAATTTAAACAAAAGAAATACACATTTCACATATATAATTTTCTGTTAAAATATTACATTGAATTCTTGACCCGTTCAGTTCCAATTTTGAAAATGACAATTTAAATAATTTTCTGTTAAAATAATGTTTTATAGGCAGGTACTTTATCGCTTGTCTGAATTCTTGACCCAATTAGTTAGAAAATGACACTTAAATTCAAAACAAATCCGAGTTCATTCAACCATAGTTACAATCACTCACTACCCTTCCCGCCTTATGTGTGTTGACTGGCTTTCTGTTTATTGCCATTCCAGAACAGAAGAAGAATTTGAGCGTCTGCATGCCGAGATCCAGGGCCAGGCCAAAGGGGGCAAAGGGGGCGCGGCGGTGGCAGGGACGGGCGCGGCAACGGGGGCGCCAGGCGGGCCTAGCAAGAGGCCGTCCAGCGCCCGGCCGCGAGCTCGCTCCTCCAAAAAGGCGGGCAATGATACTGCCACCAACAGCACTCCAGGTTAGTCCTATGGCGTGGGCCGGTTGTATATGATGGGCAGAGATTTTCCAACTATGAAATAGCTTTTAGTTTTTCATACTTTATGAATTCGCAAGTGAAGCAAAATAATATTTCATGAAGTTATTGATTTTGTAGCTCAATGACATTAATTAATTTATTTGATTCTTTATTCATTCGTTAATTCATTTGTCAATTCATTTGATTCATTCATAAATTAATTCATTAATTCACTTTGCTCATTAACCCCTACAGCGCGGCTGGCTACATCAGAGGTGAACTGCAGTTTACAGTGTGTAGAGCTAGGTTTTAGAAGTTTTTAATGTATTTCATTACCGTCGATGAAAATTCCAACATAAAAAATGTTGCTATTGTAAAAGTTGTCTTTTATTCCAAATATAATTTTCAATATTAAATTTGGCTTTGAGATATTTACTCAAGCCGCACAATAGGGGTTAATCAATTCATTTGATTAATTTATCGATTCATTTGATTTATCTATCTAATAATTAAATAATTCATTCACTAATTAATTAATTTATTCGTTCATTCGGTCAATGTCATCCTTTTCATGTTCTGTTGTGTAAAGCGCCAGTCAGCAGACCATAATTTTAAATTCAATTTTTAATTTCAGTCAGCATTGACAATTTATATTGACCATCTCTACAGTGGAACCCTTTATCTGCAAATATCACAAAACGGGTTTAAAATATAGCTTATTCCGTTGACATTTGTTGAAAAACATGATGATTTATTAAACATGTCGAAATCTCACCTGATTTGGTCTGTAATGTATGGGCTACCAATAATATAACTGAGATGATAATTAAATTTCAGTGGTGATAGCGACGTCCTCCGTCAACAGCAGTATGGAGAGCGATGGGGATGGAGAAGACGCTAACGTGGATGTGGAGGGAACGGAACCCTCGGCGCCGGAGCTCTTCCGGCTGGAGCCCCCTTCCAAGCAGGAGGTTGCCACGGTCAGGCAGGAGGTCACCCTCACCAAGCCACAGCAGCAGATTCATCATGCTGACAAACTTCCCTCCAATCAAATCTGTAAATGCAATTAATTCAAAACAGTAATACTCTATACGGCACGTCAAAAATACAGCTCACGGGGCATCTAGATGCTGCCCATGAAAAAACTATCATTTAACCTCTAGAGTAGGCAAGCCAACCTCCAAAAAGTCCAAAAAGTTTTAGATTTTGGTATTCACACAAAAAAAAATCTTTGTTACATTTATATTTTGTGAAATTATTATTAACTTTCTTGTTATTAAACTTAAGACTCTCGATGGGGGTTTTGATTTATTGCTAGAAAAATGCCAGGAGCATGGCCGCATTAGGATTTTATTTTCACAGTCAATTCCAACCAGTATATTTGTTCCGCACATTTCTCGGAAGACCGAATGCAACCGACCTGATTTTAATAAGTGGAGGGCGAGTGCAAAGGACACACATAGGCACATTATGTTCGATTCCAGCAAAATTCGCTCTTTTTTAATGTATTTCAAAATAAAATACTGTATTTGAAAGCAGATGAAAGACTTTAAGATTTAAGTATTACAAATCCTCACCATGCAATTAAAAATATAAAAATTTTGTACTGAAACAGATAAAAATCGTTTACCAATGGTTTTTATCGTGCAAGCTAATAATTACCACTTTACACAAAACTAAAATAGATTTTATTAGACAAAGTTATAAAAGTTATTGTCACATTTTTTTTTCATTTTATATAAAAATATTTATTAAAAAATTTGCAAACCTTGACAAATAATTTTGAAATGCTAATTGTTGTTTAGTAGATTTATTTCAAACTTTTCGGGAGTGTATATTGTAAACTTTTAAATGCAAATACATAGAGCTTTGTTCTCTTTTTCTAACACTATTTAAATAGTAAATCTCACTGTAATACAAAATGAGATAGCGTGAATTTTATATACTCCATATCAGGCTGGGAGAAATACCTACCAAAAAGAATCTATGATAGATAGATAGATAGTTAATCCGAAAAGTTAAAGATAAAAGTCTTACACCCGTATTCAGAGTCGCTCCTTAACTTTTGTCTAAGTAAAGGCTCGACCTTACCTTAGTAAAGGAAGGAACCGTCCTTACCTTTAACGCCTCTATGCAGAGTCCACACTTTGAGCTTCCTTTCCTAAGGTAGAGACCTTTATGTCTACGCCGAAAAAAGTTGTGACGTCATCCGAAAATTGTCGATGTCCCGCTTCTATTGGAACAACATACCCCGTTTTGTGACAAGCTGTGTGTTTAAAATTCGAAATTCAAAAACTCAAAAGTTAAAAATAAAACCGGCCTGTCAAAAGTCTGTGTATTGGTTTATTTATGCTCCGTTGACATTTGTTTCGCATCGCATTTCGACAATAAATTCGAGATTGTGAATTGCTTAATGATAAACAATGTATATTAATTAGACTTATAAACAAATATCCCGCCATATTATTTATTAAAGCGTAATATGGAAATAAGAGAGGAATTACAAGATGCATCACTGTTATCTTTTCTAGCTGATATCGTTCTTTAAATTGGATGTCACCAAGCTTCGTAGAAAATGCATGTTAAAACATTTTCTACGAACCCTGGGCTCGAAAAATCGTGTGTTATGAGCGGCGAAATTCAAAAACTCATTAATCATTTCCACAATAATATCCATCTCCGTTGTTTTACGTCTTTAACAGCAATGATTGGGAACAAATCACCGACTTTGAAAAGCAAAGGTACCCTTCTGACCAACCTTGAGTTTTGACAGTTAAAAGTCAAGGTATGCAAGAATGCGCGTGCGCAGTGTCGTAGAGACCTTCGTAGAGCTGTCTCTGAATACAAATATTTTAGAAATCTTAAGGAAGGTAGCTTCCTTATAAAGTGACGTCACACCGACCTTAGTAGCGTCTCTGAATACAAAACTACGTTTTTTAAAGGAAAGGAAGACTCCTTGAACTAAAGTATCGACTCTGAATACGGGTGTTAGTATACAATAGTATTTCAATATCGCTCAAGATTTAAAACACAAAATCTTTTTTCAGTGCATCAACAAAATCAGCAGCAGAATCAGATGCAGCAGCATTTGCAGCACCAGTGGCATCAGTCGCTGGAGCCTGTGGGAGCCAAGCAGCCCACGGAGGTGGTTCCCAAGCGCGAGGAAGTCAGGCCCCCGGAGCCAGTCAAGCCAGTCAGCCAGCCTATGCAGCCACAGCTGGTGGTGTCCTCTGCTACTCCCACATCCATGCCTACATCCCTCTTACAAACTGATAACAAGGTACCTTACCAAATACCACTAATAATGAAGTATTTAATGTTAAAGATATTGCTGACAGACTTGACTCTATTTCCTTTTATTTTAGTACCATCTCTTTTCACAGTTTAAGATGATGCCTTGCGACATAATGCAAAATCATACAAAATCGTGTATTTTTGTTTTGAAAATTTAATCGCTTAAAAGTATTTTAGATGCTTCAATTAAATACTGCGTGTAGAACATATCTTTGCCCTTAAAAATATCGGTCATTTTTTTTATAAGTCTTTTAATAAGCCTAGAAAAAAATAAAGTATAAGTTCTATAAAAAAACACTTTCAAGTGCAAACTCTCCTACTTGTAAACCCCTCTTCGTATTTAATTTTATTGCATAATGTGGCAAATTTAGTTTCTTTTATGATAATTGCGAAAAAAGTCGATATTTATGCATGAACTTCACGAAATAAAATAAAATGTGCATTTTCGCGTTGTTATTTTTGACATCAATCAAGACCGCCGGCATTCGACGAAAATGTTATTTCAAAGTGAACCTTATGCCATGGACGTAAGGACCACACAATCGTCACCGCCTTTTTGTCGCATTCTCCACCCAACAGTTGTGGTGGACGGACGTCCTTGACGTCCGTGACTCTCTGTGCCGTAAAATGTTATTCGAGTTTACGTACTATCGATTTTAAAATTTCCTAGTTATTTACGTAGATGTTTGAATATACCGGTTAACCACTTTATAATTTACTTTATTTATATAATAAAACTCGTATTTGAAAAAAAAATATAATTCTGTTGCCAAATGTCGTTTGAAGTAGGCAATAACTTTGCCTATGATTTGACATTTACAATTTTAAATCTGGCGCGCTTTTGAGTATTAAACAGTGACAACAGTACCGCACAGTGAGCAAATTTCAATATATCGTTAACAATTTAATATTTATAAATTCGTTTCATTTTCCGTATAAAGCGACTTCCTTGAAGTACTCGATTCACATTTTGAAAAAGTTATATTATTTTTATTTAAAAAAACACGATTTTTTAAATTCCGCCGTAACATTAATGAACTTAATTATTTTTACGTTGTTAACACTGGCATAAATCTAACTATGCACATCAAATCTCCGTAGAAGAGAAACGTATTAGCTTTAATTAATTAACTTTTATTGCCAAGTTCTTACTTTTGGGGAATGATTAAATATATTTTTTTTGTTTATTAATACCTAAATTACAGTCCGAAGCTTTCCCTTTCAGTTGTTAACCGCCAAGCTGTTGGTGAATATTTTTGATGAAAATTGTTATTTCCAATATTTTTATTTTTAAATAAATGCAAATTGTCCAAAAGAATTTTAAACAATCTAATTTATTAGCAGTTCAAATATAATTGTAGGCCTCCTGGTCAAATGTATTTGACGGCCTCCGTGTTTGAGGGGAAAGTCGATCCGATGGTCGCGGGTTCAAATAATTAAATATAATTTATTATGGTATATTTGTGGCATGTTCCGGAATGGAAGATACTCTCAGTATCGCCCTGGTGTAAGACCAAAATTCGAAATTTAAACGTTGCTTAGTGACCAGATCTGAATAGTCAGGTACTTCCCCACCTTCCTCTTCCCCATCTCTTTCGCTTCCTCTCTACCTTCAGCCTCACAACATACCCCGATTGGGGATGCCATAGTCTCACTGACTCCAAATAGCAGTAGTTGAGATTCTTGTGTGGTATTCACATAAAAAAAAATAAAAAAGGCACTATAAAATAAGATAAATTTTCTTGATAGAAACAACGCCATAATTTTGTTAACTGTTAATTAAAGTTTAGTCGGTATTATATAAAACAGATTCCCAAGAATGAAGATTTTTTTTTATCCACTTAAAATTTGGAGTTCACCACTCTCAGTCAATTACTTAACTGTAAACTAAATGTTTGCATTAATGTACCCTCCTCCACACAGAGCAAATGATTCCTTCATATATTCCGTCATCTTCAAAATTCGCGTTAATACATCCCTTCTTACAGATCCTCTTTAAGCCGCCCCACAACGCTGCCCAACTGGTTGCTTGAAAATAAAAACTTTTCAATAGAATTCTAAAGAAATGTGAACTGCAAGAGTGTATAGAAGAGTTAAATAAATCGTATGATAAAATAACTGTAAATTGCATATTAATAACTACCTATAAAGTTATATTATAAAAAATAATTTAAAAATTCAAAATTATTAAACATTTTTTTTTAATAAACGATACAAATCTTAAGTACGTTCAAATGTTTTATAAACCTAGTCTATTCCGTGCGAAGGAGAGCGGTTCATCTTGGTTCATGAGTTTAAAAAACAGTCTTTACTGCCTCCTGTAAAATTTGATAACTGAAAGTTACTTGTTCTACAAATTAGGCCCATAATATGTTAATTTTACCATGTATTTTGATAATCATAAATAAGTATTTAATATAATTATTATGTTCATATTTTTCACAATTTTTACCACAGTGTATTTGAGGGCGGAACTCGGGATTTATGAGCCTGACGCCTCTCGTCTATTATTGGTTGTCAAGTTTTCTCAAGTATTTTATAATCCCTCGCAAAACAGACGATTTCGAATTTTTCAAGGACTATGGGATCACCTTAAAACAGTACAGTAGAACCCTGTTAGTCCAAAAACCACGGGACATCAAATAAATTTTTTTTTATTCTTTATATTTCGAATTACTTGGGAAGTCGTTAATTCAAAATTTTGAAGTATGGTGGATTTTGATTTAACCAATTCCCACGTAATTCGAAATTTTAACAATAAAAAAAAAGAAATTTGCCGAAAATCGAGAACCTCGGCCGCCCATAGGTAATTTGCGTAGGTTCATCAGAGTAAATTCGTAATAATGGGACTTACTCTCTTGTAAACCGAAATATCGGGGCCGATTTCCGTCGCAGGCGGGCCTTCGAATTCAAATATTTTATGTAAATTTGTAAAAAAAATACCACTTTAATATTTTCACGTAAATCACATTTTTGCACGTCGCTGATGGGGTACTTTAATATCACATAATTGATGTAAATTTGTCAACATTCTATTATTTATGCATAAATTGAAATTTTGCTGTCGATTATCATGACGGCCGAGCCTTTAAATTCAAATATTTGATGTGAATTCGTAAAAATATGATAAATTTCCATGTAAATCAAATTTTCTCGGCCGATTACGCTCAGGCTGGCCTTTCAAACTCGGATATTCATTAAAAAACTAAGACACAGTGTAAATCGATACAGATTTACAAAATAATTAGAATTAGGACAATGTATAACAGCGTAAATCGAAATTTTATGGCTTTTTACCATCACGGCTGTCAGATTAACGAAATTATGTGTGTGAATTATTTATTTCAAAAATCAAATTTTTCGAATTACACAAAATTTTAATTTATGAATGTCGAATAAAGAAAAAATTTTGTATAAAATTTGTTTTTATCAAAGATTTTGAATAAGGAACTCCAGTGAAAAATATTATGGCTTTTATAAAATGTGTTCATATAGACCAATAAACGCTGATTCTGAATATATAAGTTGTATTAAATAATATTTAACAGAGTTTTAAAAAAATATATTAAAAAGTCCATTTTAAAACAGTTCATTAAAACACCCTGTTGAGTTGGTATTATTGAATTTGTGAGGCGTGACATCACCGCGTCCATAAAACGCTCCAATGCTGAAATTCAAAATGGCCGGCGACGATCAGCTAATTCCAGTTGCCTACAAAATTCATACTTCGGTTGGTCATGATGACTGTAATGGAGTTATAATCAGTATGTAATTTATACGGCAGAGCAGAGACCACAGTTCAGGATTATGGGACTAGTTTTCTGTCATGTAGGTAGGTAATCAGTAAATAAAAGAAGATGAACTTTAGAAAACTATATTGTAGCCATCAAAACAAACAAACATAGGAGTGCAAATACATAAAAAAAATACACAAATATACCAATGTAAGGTTAGGAAAACAAAACATAAACATACCAGATGGACTCCTGGACACACTAAACTATCTACACAAAGCCGAATATTGTAGGAAAACACCGGATGACGACCGAAAACTTAGTTCGTATGGAGAAACGGTCCCGGGACGGGACTTCCGGCCTCATCAACCGGGAACGGCGTGGAATCCAGGGAGCCTAGGTCTTCCTTCTATTTGGGAAGAAGGCCGCTACACCTCCAAGGAACGTCTCCAGCCTCAGGCTGTCTCAACCATCTTCATCCGAAAAGCACGTGGCCCAACCAGTCTCCAAGACCCACGGATTTTGGAAGAACCTTCAGCAATCCGAGATTTCGCGACGCGGGGTCACAGAGGAATATCACTCTAGCCACAATGAGGACCAATCGCTTTACAATTTAATGTCCAAACAACATTTCCACAAAAATGGCCAGCTGCCAATACCGGAAAAAGTGGGATTCACAAATCATCCACTAAAAATAATAACGTACACGAACTACTCGTGTTACGAAAAAACACCCCGCGCCTTTTTAAGATAATGTAAACTTCGATTCACATGATTTAATGAAATTAAAACACCTCCATGGTGAGTGACTAATTCACAAACAGCTCGCCCAAAGCTGTTCGGGAGGAAGTGCCCATAAACAAAAAACGATTTGTCTGGCCCAAAAAATTGCCAGTCTCCAAAATAAAACACCATAGACAAAATATCCAAATAGGCAAGAACTGCACTAGTCACATAATATTTATGTGACATGACGTCACACTAGATTCGGTGGTTTTCGGGGGATCTTGAAAAATTAAAACTTTGACATTTATTTTAACTTTTAAAACTAACTAAAAAAATAAATATGCAGTTATTTAAGTTAGAAGGTCATTATTCATTTAAAAAAATAAAAAAATTGGACTGGAGTTCCTTATTAGCATTTTTTAGAATTAACGAGGTTCTACTGATCAAACAAAACAATTAATATGTCACAAAGTGTAAGGGAAGGCTTTTTAAGTTAAAAAATATATTTAATTAGTTTTTCTAAAATAAAAATTATATTTTTCAAAATACAAAAGTGTGTCGCGACAAGCTTTAGTCTTGAAGAATGCCAAAATCTTATAATAATAATGTTTGGTTCATCAATTTTCCAATTTTTATTGCCTGCATAGTAAATTGTGTATATATGTATAAATGATTTAATAAATGAGTGTGTATTTTGTGTTTTAGCAGCTAAATATGGCAGTTTCAAGTATATCCGGCACTTCCCTTCTACAACCACGATCATCAGTTATGACATCTTCCGTAAGTTATTCTTTTCATAATTTGTGGGACTAGTATGATAATGTGACACTAACATTCCTTATAATAGATTATATTCAATTTGAGAGGCGGAAATGGGTACCGCTGTCCAGGGAACCACTTATTGGATAACCAACACCTCTGCCATAGGTCATCCCAAGTGCTTTGTTTGGCTAGGTCTTGGCGGCGAATGTGTCTGCCCACCTTCTCCATAGCGGGCCGAATCGAGAGAGACTTGAGGGGGGCCTTTTCGACCTCTCCAGTCGGATTCTTGACCCATCCCCTTACACCGCAGTGGAAGAGATGGATTCATACGTCTGTCGCTCCTGGACACATTGACCCCCCCAGATTCCTACCCACCCCTCATAACTTTTTCCTTTCCAGAATGTTTTCTCCTTCCTTTCCTCAAATGACCCTCCACATAGCATCTCCAAAGATGACATTTGCTGTGAGGGGAATTATTTTTCTTTGGATATAGGCTCCGTCCGGAGCTAATGTAGAAAAAAATTTGGAATGTACAAATGGTTTTTCCACCACTTTAAATTTTGACAACATTAAAAATATTGCACTCATATAACATTACGCGATTACTTCAAATTGCAAGAAAGAAAAGAAAATCCGTTCTGGCGTCAATAATGCAATTAGTCATGCTAGATGAAATTTGACATCAAAAATCAATTTTCCAAATGAATTCATCTCCATTCTCCACCCCTGTTCCCTCGCTTCCCTGTCATCGATTGGCCTGAATATTTTTTAATATTTCGAGGATTTGATAACAAACAAGTTGGCCTCCCCTGGTCCATGAGACTGCTATTCATTTCTCAGTATTTATCACATGCATACAGGGGCGCACGCAAATACATTGACCTTAATCCATTTAATCACAGGAGACCATATTTGTCCCAGCTCTCATAGAAATCGGTTGCTTCAGTTAGCACTGGCAGACTAGTTGTGAAGAATAACATGTGATGTGCACAGGCAGTGTGAATATAAATATGGTGTGTAATGATTTCAGGGAATCCGTCAGGGTGCGGTGACCGGTCGCAGTGTGGTCAGGGTCCTCAACTCCTCGGCTTCTGGTAAGAGTCTCATCAGCCCGCAGGCCTTGAGGCCGTCCACTCCGCCCCCATCAGGTAAGCTTCCGACCTAGCGCTTTGTCTTTTTCATTTATATTCTTAAAATTTTCCAAATTCTTATTATAAAAATATTGCTTTCTTTTTGGTTCAGTTGTTGAAAAAGATAATTTATCTATGTACTTAATTAACGAAACTCGTTGATTTTTTTTTTACATTAGCTCCACGCAGGAGGCCCTCAAGAAAATATTTTCACTGAGGGCCTACGCCATCTTTGGGGTTGATGTGGAAGGTTTTTTTTAAGGAAAGAAAGGAGAGAAAGATTTGGAAAGGAAAAAGGTATGAGGAGTGGGTTGAAATCTGAGGTTCGGTATGTCCAGGTGTGACAGACTTATGAATCCATCCCTCCCACTGGGTGAGAGAGTCGAGAGAGTCCTGATGGAGAGGTAAAAAGGGTCTCCCTTCAAATCTGGTCCGCAACACTCTAGGAATCTGTGAGTCAGTGTGTCCAGGAGTGACAGAGGAATGAATCCATTTCTCCCACTGCAGTGCAAGGTGATGATGTTCCGAGGGAGCCCTCTCAGAGAGTTCTCCCTCAACCAGTCTCTCCCAATCCGGCCTGCTACGCAGTTGGTGGACAGACACATCCTTCGCCAAGACCTAGACAATCCTCACTGCATGAACCCGGGCTCCCCTGCTAATTTACGAAACATAGCGAACCGCTTGGGATGACGGCAGAGGTGTTAGTTATCCAATAAACGGTTCCCGGGGCAACGATACCAATACCCGCCCCCTAAATTGAGAATGCCTTATACGTAAATCCAAAAAAATCTAACAGCAGTTATTTCTGAAGTTTTTTTTTTATGACAAGGTGGGGATCTTCTTAATAGAGTTGTCCTGAACTTTATATAATTTGTTATCGAGCGTATTAAATAGATTGTAATATAGTTGAACTGTTCTTCCTTCAGGTCCTCGTCCCATGCAGACGCAAGCCAAGGTGGTGGTCCAGAGACCGCAATTGCAGACAACAGGTCAGTATTGTTATTTATGCCCAATATTTAATCATTTTCACTAAAGATCCAGTACATCATTCACACATTTTTGTATTTTTCTTGTTATCATTATTATTTTTTTGTTATAAATTTTCCTCACCTCTTTAGGTGCATTTGTTGTTTTTGCATAATTTCATGAGAAAAGTCAATAATATGATCCTTTGAAAAATAAAGTAACCCAATAAGTGCTTTTATTATTACTGTCATGATTCATGATTAAGGTAAAGCTGGCGGTGAACCTTTTAACTCGTTCCGTGCCGAGTACGCGCCAAATTAAACTCTAAAAAATTTTTTTTAAAATGCGATATTAAACCTTAATTATAAAGAAAACGTATGAGGGATAAGGTCAGAATCGCTTGGGGCATTCTTGTTCTTAAGGTACAGAATGCTTTGAACACATCTATGGAACCGGAATAATTTCTATGAATTCTTTATGGATCTCTGGCCGAGTTTTTTTCGGAGCATCTGAGCTGTCAGTTCGGTTGCATCATTCTCGTAAAACATATGAATTCGTCAAATAAACGCAAGTAATGTTGTTTTTAGGCATAATTTATAGTTCAAGGAATGTGTTTCGGTAAATATTGCATAAGATAGCATAAAATAAACCCACAAAATATTACGTCAAAGTCAAAAAATCGCGAAATTTACATGTTTCCTCCAGTGGCACGGGATGAGTTAAAGTCATACAGAACAACTACGGTGGTTCCTTGCAACGTTATTCCGGTAACGCACAACCCACGTCTTATTTCGTGCTCCCCATATTCCAGATCGATATAATGTTTACCAAAAGATATTAAAAAATATTGTTGATGATAATTTTTTTTTGTTTATGTAATATGATTTGTATTTATTTGATAATTATTATTTGCAGGTGTAATTTTTTTCTGTTATGTTCTGTTGGTTTAGTAGTGTCATTTGACTGTAATGGTATTGATGTGTAGGTGCCCTATCCCCAGCTCACCAGAGGATCCTGCTGGAGTCTCTGATGCAGCATCAGCGCACGCACGGCCAGCCCATGTCACACGATCAACTCCTGCACACCATACACTCCACGCAGGTATTCCTCTACACTTCTTGTACAAACAAACATCCTCCCTTTTCACTTTAATTTGAGACATCTCTTCCAAAGGTTTTCCAACCAAAATAATCTACGCACTAAACAAGCGGAGTTAGGGAACTGTCACAGAGTCTGTAGTCTTATTTATTTAAGGAACATAAACAGTCTTAGTAATATACATAAGAGGATGATTAAAAAACAGACCAATTATTAATGTTCACAGATAGATATTTAGAAACAAGACTAACTGAATGTAAACTAGAATATTTAAGAAAAATGAAAAAAAAAAACTGATTTAAGCAGCAATTTAAAAAAAATATAATAGTACAAATCTAAATGCAACAAATGATAAATCAATACACAACAATAAAGTGTGATTATAACTGAAATAGACTGCAAAATAGGTATTTGGTTTGGGAAGGGTAAGGGAAGGAGAGAGATAAAGGAAAGTTAAGGGAAAGTTGCCACGCATGTAATATAAAAATATTAGATACAATT
The DNA here is from genome assembly GCA_936435175.1 of Glyphotaelius pellucidus. Classification (NCBI taxonomy): domain Eukaryota; kingdom Metazoa; phylum Arthropoda; class Insecta; order Trichoptera; family Limnephilidae; genus Glyphotaelius; species Glyphotaelius pellucidus. Next base: position 30,734,196 of record OW386548.1, on the reverse strand, counting down.
AATTTAATCGTCATGAATATGTGTTATTCGCACCTAGAATGTTATACAATGAAGTTCTGTAGCGACAGTAACTAGCAGTAAATACAAATGTAAATGTGTGTCTATATTTGCAAATTTATTGTTACAGTAGTTAAATGTCCTTTGCATAAATTCATTTTGATTGGAAGCGGTGTTGCATCTATCAATATAGAAAAGGGTATTTTGTCTACTATATCAAATCGGCGCGTGGAAATTTATTTTGTTTAGCAACTCCGTCTTCATCATGAAATCTTTAATCATGTTTCAATGTGTTCTTCCAGAAATTATCTTCGTCCCCTCCTGTAACCCCCGGCTCTTCTCCCGTTCTGACCAAGTCGCAGACCACCAGCTCCAGCATGGGTCAAACCATACAACTAGCCGGTCAGACCGTGCAGCTGGCTTCTGGACAGACCGTCCAGTTAGCCGGTCAGACGGTGCAGCTGACGGGACAGACCGTCCAGCTGGGTGGGCAGACGGTCCAGCTGGCCGGACAGACGGTCCAGCTCGGAGGACAGACTGTTCAGCTCAGCAGCGGCCAGACAGTGCAACTGACGGGACAGACGGTCCAACTGGGCAGCGGGCAGACTGTCCAGCTGGGGGGACAGACAGTTCAATTGGGAAGTGGGCAGACAGTGCAGTTAGGAAGCGGGCAAACAGTGCAGTTAGGAGGGCAAACGGTGCAATTGGGAAGCGGGCAAACTGTCCAGTTGGGAGGACAAACGGTGCAATTGGGAAGTGGACAAACTGTTCAGTTGGGAAGTGGTCAGACGGTTCAGTTGGGAAGCGGGCAGACAGTTCAGTTGGGTAATGGACACACCGTTCAGATGGCATCGGGTCAGAGCGTTTCGAGGCCCTCGGGAGATGGGGCCTTGAGAACAACGACCCAAAGACAGACGACTCCACTTGTAGCCAAGATACTAACTAATGCGCAGGTATGTTTTTCACTCTCCATAGCTCCATTATACTTAACCACGAAACACTGTATTAATTTAATAAGTAAAAATACGATAATAGTAACCACACTAGTTGGATTATAATATGCACTTTCATATGGATATGGAATACGAACTTGGGGGCACACACACTTTTATTAAATATATACAAAATTTACAAATTGCTATAATAAAAAAAATGGTAGCACCTAATATTTATAAACAAAGAAGTAATCTAAAACTACTGTTTGGTTCTGAGGGCCTACTTCCAATAAAGGGTCTTCTTTGGTACATTGTTATAATGGATAATGAGGGAGAAAGCAAATATAAAAAGCAACCGGTGCATAATCACACCACTAGATTCACTGAAAATAAGGGCCTCATAACTCCAAGAATAACAAATAAGTATGGAAGCAGAACGCTTAAATACTTAATACCAGTGATTTTTAATAAATTTAATAAGTTTTTTAAACCTGTGAATAATGAGAGACCCTGCACCAATAACATTAAGCGTTGGATAATAAATGACGATTCAGTGTATCTTTGAACATCTCAACATACCTGCCTAAACAATTTGTTTCTAGGTAGGTACATTGAGATACATTCTTTATGTATTTATAATATTTTATTTACATGTGTTATTAATGTAAAAAATATGTATTTTATTTAATAGAACCTACAGACAAGCCATCGTGTGACAGCCTTGTGGGACTAAAACATGTATTAAATTTTTCTTGTATTAATAAATAAAAAAATAAAAAATATTTTTGCTGACCAGACTGTGACGATGGTGGCTGTTATACAGTGAAACCCTTTTAAGACGTTTTCCAAGGGACCGGAAAAACAAATTTCTTAAGCAGGAAAATCTTATATATTGGAAAAATTAGGCCAATTTAAACCAAACTTCCTAAGCCACGAAACTTCTTAAGAGGGAACTTCTTCAGAGTTTTTTACTGTATTCCCAATTTAATTATCGTATAATTAACTGTAAATTTAAGATATGTAGTTATACATAAATAATAAAATGTCATAACTTCATTAGCAAAAAAAAAAAATGTCTAACATTACAGTGAAACTCTCTTAAGAAGTTTTCCAAGGGACCGGGGAAAAAAAACTTCTTAAGTGGGAAAACTTCTTAAGTGGGATTCAATTTTAGCCATTTAATAACTCGAGTACGGGGCATACGTCAGTCCGGGGCATTCCTATGTCTACCTACTTTAAATTGTCATGAAAACAAGCTTATATGCTCCAAACGGTAAAAAAAAAAATTATAAATATATATATATATAGTTACACATCATAATAATTAGTACTATTTAGAAAAAGGTGGCAATGTGAAATAAATGAAAAATGGTAGAACATAGTTGATTATAAAAAGTTTATTTGCATACCTACATATAAATTATTATTTTTTTTTCCCTTACCGGCATAAGAGAAAGTAAACACAATTTTAAAACTGTTATACCCTACGTATTTCCGAGGATTACATCGCAATTGCAAGCAAATGTGTAAGAAAAGCCACTCGAATTCGGATAGTAAAAGTTGCAGCATTCCAAAAGGTTAATACTGTTGATCTTATTTTAAATTGGTGTAAAGGCAATGGATTATACTTGCTGGTGATTACTCGCGCTTAACTTGACAGTTGAAGACAGCGCCGTGGATATACGCTGTCTCTTTTTTACGCTTTGGTTTTCTATATGAACTGAGGGAGAAAGAAAGACTTGTTTTGGTTAATTTTCAACAGTTTGATAAAAGGACACCTGCACTACAATTTTGTTTGTAAACAAACTTCTATGATAGCGGGTTTTACTTTGCCTCAGAGCAAGCGTTCCGAGTGCTGCAACCCTGCCATGGCCCTGCGCAGAAAAATCTCACAAAGTCCTTCGCGGTAAACTGTTTATTATTTGGCGGACTTAACTTTTTTGCATGCTGGCTGCTTGCTCGAATGGCGTTCACGTGTCGGAAATCGGAGAGCCCATTGGGTATTAGTTAATTTATGGCCTATTGTTATGGTGTATTTTCGCCAGGCACAGTTGACTATCATATATTTTTAAAGATATTTTAATCCTTTCGTAAAAATTACTTAAGAAAATGATACGCGCAGCCCAATATTATGTACCTACCTACCTACCAGACGTCGAATATCTAAGATTTCGCGCGTAAATAAATGGCTTGAATCAGAAAGTTATATCGTACGAGCTGTTTGAAGCTTAATTAATTAATTAATTAAAATCTCTGCATAAATCAAATTTTCGCGGCCACGACCGTCGCGGCCATCCCGTTAAACTCATAAAAATGTGATATATTACCGCGTAAATCGAAATTTCGTTGCCGATTTCCGATGCAGCCGGCTCTTCAGATTTAGATACTCGAAGAAAATTCATAAAATTACTAATTATAATTCATAAATTTGAATACCCACTCGAAATAAATTCGTAAAAACACGATATATTTCGCGTAAATCGAAATTTTGCAGACGCAACCCGTCGCGGCCGGCCCTCTTAATTCAAAATACCTTTTCTATATAAATTCTTTAAAATATCGCATATTTTCCGCGTAAATAAAATTTTTGCTGCTTATTAGTGCCGCGGCCAGCTCTTCAAATTGGGATATTCGAAGTAAATTCGTAAAAATTACTTAAGAAAATGATACGCGCAGCCCAATATTATGTACCTACCTACCTACCAGACGTCGAATATCTAAGATTTCGCGCGTAAATAAATGGCTTGAATCAGAAAGTTATATCATACGAGCTGTTTGAAGCTTAATTAATTAATTAATTATAATCCATTAACGCATCCAAAGTCGGTAAAACTATCGAATTCAGCCTCGTGGTAAATACAAAACAACTACAAAAATCATGTGCGAAGTTTCGTTTCAATCTAATTTTTAAATTTATGCATATGTATTTCCTAACCTTCAAACTTAATTTACGACAAATGTCAGATGAAACATGATGCACGGCACATTTTGAAGTTTGATTAAAAAAAAACGTAATTATAATGCATCTTTTACCATCTCCCCCGGCATATTTCATCATGTTATGTAATAATAAAGCTAAATATATTTATTTGAAGGTGAAATATTCCGTATTAATCGTGATCCAATAGATTTAATCAAAAGTTTTTCGTGTTTTACAAATTCGATGGAATAAAAATTTTATACAATAATTTTAAGAAACATTTCTATGTTCAGTATCAAAAGGAAGATTATTGAAGGAGGCGGCAAATGTAGATCTAGCCCACGTTGTCATTAAGGCCGAAAAATACATGAAAGTTTATATTAAACTCAACCTTAAAGACGCTTGCATATTCGTTACATAATTCCGCATTGCATATTCGCTCCATATTTCGCATTGCTATTGTACCTAGTTAGGGGATTAGGGGTTACAGCTTACGGCCCGGCCCGGCGGGCGGCGGCCGACAAAGGGTGTCTGTTTATGGTCTCAGGTACTAGGATCGCGCGTAATCTGTGAAACCAATCTTTCAATTTATGACTTGGAAAAAGGTTAATTTTAGATATTTTGCGGCACAATATTTCGTTTGTTGATTTTACCGCCAGATTTCTAAAACCTCTTAAGCGGGAAGCAGTTTTAGCTCTAAAACTTCTTAAGTGGGAAAAAATCGTGTTTTTTGCAGTTTTTTGTATGGAATTTTCAAGGGACCGAAAATCAAAACTTCTTAAGCGTGAAAACTTCTTAAATGGGAACTTCTTAAGCGAGTTTTACTGTAATACTTCAATAATACAATTTAAAATTTGGACACCATCCTGTATTATTGTTAGTCTATTATTTTACTTAATGTACTGTTAGCAGTGATAAAACGCTTTGTAAATGTTTATAATGAAATATATTGTCTCCATGGTTCAAATGACAATAATAACATTCAATAAGCGAGGTTATGTTGCGCAGATGGAATTCCCAGCCAAGATGTCCAATGGGTTCAGTCAATCCCTTCTTTACCGACCGAAGCAACTGGAGTAGTTTCCCTGTTGACCACCAGAGGCGCGAACAGTATCTCTGGTGGCGGATGAGCGAACCAAACATGTGTGGCAGCAATATTTAAATCCGCTGCTAACAGCACACTTATTCAATGTACTATATTATTTCAAGTTTATGAAAAAATTAAGGAATTGTGATAATTTAATGTCTGTTTGTGATTCAGGTGCGCGGTGGCAATATAGTATCGGGCAGCAGGATGTCCACCCCGACAGGTGTCAGGGTGTCCAGCCTGAGCCTGGCGCAGCTGCAGGGCAAGCCCGTCCTGCTGCACACCTCTTCCCCCAGTCCCTCAACCCTCAACTCCAATATTATGCTGCAGGTCAGTCCATACCATTTTTAATTGTTTTTTCAATTTTTTGGTTTTGTTTGACATAATTTACGTGCTTTAGTAAAACTTCATGAATCATTTACGCATCATTTATTTATTTTTGTTTATATTGTGATATTACAGATAATATATTATATTGTAACACATTCACTTTCCAGAGAGTATAGGGTTTGTTTGTGAGGTTTACTTTATGAAAAAACCATTCATTGAAAGTGTGATGATATTTGAAATATGTTAGGGAGAAAAATCGAGGTTCGTCGAGATTACAAGTTCCTTTGTTATCGTAAGGTTTATGTTGGATAAATTGGGCCAGATGTCTGTCCTATTGAAAGCTCTAAGTTATTCTGAAACGAACCCGACTCCGGAGCCCAGCTTTCTATTGTGTATCATCAGCTATTTCCATAACCGTTTGTGCATTAGACACAAATGACGATAGTCGACACTCTTCTTAGGTACTACTTAACTGACATCCGTTGAAACGCCTAAAAACTACATATATAACTATCTATACTAATGAAATCTGTTGAAGGACGTTGAAACCATGTGTATGATCCTATATCACATAAAGAAATATGGTTTGGCCATGAGTTTGGATTCATTAATTTAAAGAACATAGATTCCTGGAACCCGATGGTAGTTTGACAATGTCGCATTTTAAATAAATATTTGTCTGTGTTCCGAAAGAATTTTTCAATATCATTTAGTTAGTTAGTTAAAATATATGTTTAATTGTGCAGGCAAGTGGGGGTGCTGTGTCCAACCAGGGGGGAGCGGGGAACAATACCGAAGCGGCAGGAAATCAGCGACAAACTCCCACCACCACCCAACACACTTTACTGCTCAGTAATATTGGTTAGTATCTTTAAAAGATGATTATCTTTTTAACTATTTACACACACCAAAAATAAACCCGTATTGAAAAGTGGTTTAAATCCCAGTACTGTAAATTATAGAAAACACTAGGAAAGAAAAAAGTTATGCCAATTTCACCAAAGAAATTCAGAATTTTTGTTTTCGTCTAAAAAAAATGAACACTACGAAGATTTCATGATCATCATGGCACTTAATACATCAGAACTAACTGATTACTGCATAAAACAATGATTTTTTTTTAACTTAACCAACTTCTCCAACATTTCGGACAGCATTGTTACAGCAGTTTTTGGGACAAGAGTTGAGGCGAACAGCACATATTTTTGATTGCGTATTTTGAGCATATATACCCATCCCGCAGCGGTATCTTTGCGAAGCGGCATCGAGAAACAACCCTTTACTTGATTTGAGATTTTTCACAGCCAAAAAAGTATTTTGGTGATTTATTTTTGGGATATTATACCGTGTTGCGCTACCTGCTTCTTAAGCCAGCGTTCCGGAAAGTGTTACGGTAGCCATCATCAGGGCAGATAATGGCTAGAAAGCAACACTGCTGTAACCGCCACTACCTATGAAAATGCTTTTTATACTCCATTTTGCAGAGTTTTTTTTTCTGCGTCGATCTATCTGGGTCCCGTGACTCTAAAACGATAAATAAGAACATTACGATGTTAGAAAAACTAACCGTTTTGTCAATAATACGTTTTTTAACTGATGTAGTCAAAATCAACAATTGAACAATTTGGTTTTTGGCTCTTACAGTAGTATTGCTTTCTTGCAACGATATCAGAAATGGCACAAATCACAATGCTACATACAACAATGATACAAGAAATGGCACAAATCACTTCTGCCCTGATGAGGGACACTGTGACGCTCTCCGAAATGTTGGCTAAAGAACGAGGAAAAGGGACATGGCTTAGTACCCCAAAAATAAATTATGGTAATACTTGTGGCTGTCAAAATCTCATATCAAGTATAGGGCTGTTCTCAGTGATGCCTTCGCAAGGAAATCGTTGTCGGATATGTATGTACATGTGCTCCAATATTTAGAATCATAAATGCGTCATTCTCCTTAACTCTAGCCTTTACTTTCCACTCTTCCTCTTTCTGGACAAAACAGAATGTTTTTTTTTTTTTTACATTAACTCCACACAGGAGGCCTTGAGGAAAATAATTCCCCTCAGGGCCTATGTCATCTGGGATGCTGTGTGGAGGGTCTTTTTGAGGAGAGGAAGGAATGAACATTGGTCTTGAGGAGACCCATGTTGTAGGAGGGAGGAAACACAGATGCCGGCAAATCGTTCCATAGCCGAGCTGTTGAACTCAAGAACGAGTCGAAAAAACGACCCGTTCTCATGTGACAAATGTCAACCGTGTACATATGTTGGGCGCGCGTTTGGCGTGTCTCCCGACTACGCACCGGTGCCGAAGGGATCAATGACGCTAGTTCCTCAGAGCATCTTCCATTGAAATACCGGTAGAACATGGATAGCATTCCCACCCGACGCCTGTGCTTTAAAGATTGCAACCCGTTCGTTAAGATGGGAGAATCTATCAAACGGACCGCCCGTTTCTGCACAGAGTCGAGGGTATTTTTCAAGTATTTTGGAGCTCCAGACCAGAGGTGGCTGCCAAATTCAACCGTGGGGCGCACTTGCGATTTGTACAGGGTAAGCAGTTGTGTACTATTAAAGTATCTGCGGGCCCTGTACAGTACGCCCAGTTTTTGAGAAGCTAACTTTACTCTGGCTTCGATGGAGCCCCCATACCTGAGCTGGTCACTTATAGTTACACCAAGCATATCAATGGAAGGTCTGTTCGGAAGATTGCTTCCGTTGAAGGAGACTAGATTTTCATTTCGATCCCTTTTAGACGTAATCAGACATGATTGGGTCTTTGAAACATTGAATTCGACGAGGTTATTCTTACCCCAAGAGAAAACACTCTCGAGGTAACCATCCATTCTTTGCTTCAAAGCCCTCCGAGCCGTTGGAGTTTGTGTGCCCTTTGGGGGCTTGTCAAACGAAAAGCTGTCATGGACTGTACCGTCATCCGCGTAACAATGAATTGGTGCACATGACAAAAGGTCGTTGATGTGCTACAAAAACAAAGTCGGGGACAGAACCGATCCCTGTGGGACGCCAGCATTTATTGGATGCGAGGAAGAGGTGAAACCATCAGCAACCGTCTGAATTGACCTCTCCCTCAAAAAGTCGGCAATCCACGTACACAGGGATACGGAAAGTCCGTAAGATGGCAGTTTGTTGACAAGTCCTCGATGCCAAACCCGGTCAAAGGCCTTGGAAATGTCCAGTGCGACCGTTTGGGTCTCACCGAAACGTTCCAGGCACCGCCCCCAAACATGCGTCACATATGCGAGAAGATCGCCGCACGAGCGGTTCCGCCGGAATCCGTATTGACGGTCGTTAATGATTTTGTTCTTCTCGAGATATGTGAGCAGTTTGTCGTTGATCACACGTTCCATCACCTTGGACAAAACTGAATGTAATAAAATAATAGATTAGGTTAGTTTCCCTAACCTCGAATCATCTTTCAATGGTGTTTTGTTTTGTCACGGAACCCCTCACAACATACAACCCCAATCGGTATCGATAACTAAACACAGGTAACAACTCCTCAACTGATTAGTTAACAACATTATGTATTTGTTTTAGTGTCGTCTGGTGGGCAGGTGGTCAGGGTGGCCAGTGGCGGTGGCCATCTATTGGGTCCTGCCTTGAGACTGCAAGCGGCATCTTCTTCCAATCCCGTTCAGGTCAGTCTCTCAATTTGATATGAACGTCGTCATTTATTTTAATAATGTTTTTAACGTTAACTCCACACAGGTAAGAAAATTAAATTGAAAGAAAATAATTTCCTTAAGGGTTTTTTTGAGCGGAGATAGGAATCGGGGGTCACTGTGCCCAGGATTGACGGAAGTATGAATCTGTTCTTCCTATTATGGTGAAAGTTCAGCTGGGGAGATCAAAAGGTTTCCCTCTACCAATTTGGCCCGCTACGCTAAGCGATGGGCAGGCGCATCGATCGCCAAGACCTGGAGAAACCTCACCTCTGATAAGTCACCAGAACCACTTGGGGTGTCCTACCTCAGAGGTGTTGGTTATCCAGTAAATATTCCTAGTATGTAAACCAGTCGCAGTGAGCGCTTGAACGGACATCATCGACGTTCGTCCTCTTCCTTATGCGATACTAGAACATGACATCATATACATCTCCAGCATGTCTCGCTGGGACTTTTATATGCCACTGTTGTGTATTTGATAAGCTTGGCGAGTCTGGCACCTAACCTGAGACTTGTCCTTGATCATGTCGCAAGATAATAATAAAGCAGTATTTTTATCTTTCACATCTGATATAGATATTATGTATAATAGAAATTTTTGAGGCTTGGTAATTCAACTTAATGTAACCTATTGTTGAATGTAATGTTTTTGGTTTTGACAGGGTCGTGCGGGTAACGCTGGCGTAATGTTGGGCGGCCAGGCGCTAAAGTTACAAGCTTCCCCAATCCGACTACACCAGGTTTGTGGATGATTATTCTTCTTTTTGAAAAATCACATTTATTTATTTTTAGGGGCTTTTAACATATGAATAGTAAAAATTTTACAGTTACTGTACCTGAATTGCCTCAGTAATAATATTTTGTATTTGTTTGGTGATAAATTGAAAGTGTCCACTGACTTCCAGTCCCGGAATTTCTGCACTGAAATAAATCCCGACTTCACTAGTATTATGTAGTGGAATCTGAAAGCTTATCAATGCAAGCAATTCTGGATTATCAACTACACCATTTAAAATTTTATATAGAAATACCAAGCCAGTGAAAACCCTTCTGTCTGGCAATTTAAGCATGTTCATGTCATTCAAGAGAATGTTGTAATTCTGTGTTGTACTATAATTTGTCATGAATGTTTTCGCTTATTGTATTATGACCATTTGGAATCTCTCTATACATATTTTAAACATCACTATTTTCCTAGTGAGATGCCAAATACACCCTCGTGTGCCGGTGGTAAAATAATGGTGTTTTGCGCACCCTGTGCTAACTGAGAGTCATTTCTTAATTACTCACTGTTGTTTTGCAAAATGATGTTTTTGTAAATTGTACTGTCTTACCAGATAATGTGTTAATGGTTGCGCAAATCAATTTACAATCTGTTTGCATGCGGGTTCGGTGCAATCTAAAACAACAATTTCACTGAAAAACTGCCCAAAGAAAGGAGGGATTAATGGAGCCAAGACTTACGAAGTCCACATTCGAATGGTCATTTGCCGCTGGTTCTTTATATAACAGTTCAATACATAGTTCGTTTCAGTCTTTGTAACAGTTCAATACACACTGGCGGTCAAATGCCGTTGGGTCAACTGCTGGCGAACAATCAAACAGGTCACAAATTGACCGGCAATTGCGCTTCGTAGCGATAGATTCACACGCAACGGCGTGACGGGTGGTTTCATAACAAAATACAAAACACAACTGCAGCCGCTGCGGGTAAAATAATAAGATCACAAATTGAACTTATTGCGTTATTACAAATCAAGTAAAATGCAGAAATTTTACAACCGAATGGGTTAGCGTGTGCGACAAGTGAAAAAAACAAAACACATGCGGCAATAGAATGAAGCTATTTTGTTTCGTCTTGGTGTGGGTTGGATGAAAGGTCGGTACTGGATGGTAGGAACTGGGTAAAGGAATAAGCAGTTTTCCAGTAACTAAATCATAAACAAAAAAGAACATTGATTGGCGCAAACAGTTTTATGTATTTATAAAAATCGGACATATATATTTATCTCTCCTATTTTATTTTAGGATAGCTATTTATATTCAGAAAAATGTTTTTTCTCTTTAACCCTTCGAATAATGAGAAAATAATATCTATGAACTTTTGCCTGTCAAGATTTGCGCGCAAAATTTCCGGTTCTTCCCGTGCATTTTAAATGTTCCTTTTTATTGGTTATTTTTTAATTTTTTTGCAAAAACGAAAATTGTTCTAAAATCTGGATAAAATAATCTTTCCGGTGTATTTATTAGAAATCAAAATTTTTGTTTTTAAATATTAAAATTTTGATATTGAAAATGTAAATTGGTTTAAAAATACGTTTCTGGGGATTCCTTAAAAAGTACGTAAAATAAAATAAACTGTAAATTTTAAATATAGATTCATTTTTTTAAGAAAATTTGCAATAAAACTGTCACCTCACTTTTTATGACATTCATATAATTTTATTTTAAAATTAAGTGTTTGCTACGTCACAAATTGGCACAACATAAAATTGTCACTTACGATCGGGTTTGTAAAATATCTAACCAACATAGCTCGTATATTCCTATAGCAATAAGAAGCATCATTTCTTTTGCTTTCTAACATAAAAGAAATTACAAATGTTTGAACAACAGGAAGAGAGATATCTAACTTTTAATAATGCACGGTCGCTCTGGGACAATCTGGGTCTCCTGTTATTATAACGGCATATGATGTTTTGGGACAACTTGGGTCTCCTGTGATTAGACGGGTTAATGTTATAAAGAAATATAATACAAGGAAGAAATACGAAAATATTCTTGAATTTTATTATATTTTCTTGCTAATTAAGCATTCTTCACAATAAAATTATGTCATTCAATGCTTTCCTTTAAATAATACAGTACTGTAACTTTTGAAAATGAAAAATCATGACATGAGAAGAAGGTTTTTTTCCATTATTTCAATGAAACATTATGAAAGGTGTTTGATAAAGCTATTTCTGTAAAGTTAAAGGTCTCATTAAATTAAATAATTCTTTGTTAAGTGAATAACTATTATTTTTTATACTTTATTTTTAATTTTAAAGTGGAGAGAACAAAAACTAAAATGGTCGTTTGGACAATTAAGAACTAAGGCGACGATATGCGATGCGCTTTTTCACAGATAAAAAAAATCAATATTTGCTGGTGGCGAAACGACAACCTAGAATAATATTAAATCTCATATTACTTCATTATTCTTCATAAAATAGTGCAAGAGAAATGTGACTTTTGCGTTGACAAGAATGATTTGTTCCAGGGCGCGGTGACTGGGAGTAACAGTCCGGCTACCGGCAGAGTGATTTTGGCCAGTGGGGCCAGACTACACGGTCTCAAGTTGCTTCCCGTCCATCAAACTCTCACCAGAGGTAAATTAATCCCAGTCTGAAGTCTGTCATTTCTGTGTAACAAACACTTTAAAAATAAAATTAGGCACTTACATGGATACTTTTATATTCTAAATTCATTATAAAGGTTATTAGGCTCCATGGGAGTAAGGTAAGATTCTCGGCTATGTTCACAGGTTCAATACCTGGCGTGGGTAGTTATTTCAGTATTAATAAAATAATATGAAATGTATTAATTTGCTACTCACTTCAAAGTTGTAAATATTCCCAGTACACCATTCAGATGGCTTTAGATGTTTTTAGTGACCAGGGGGAGATTCCGGTTCTACTCAAGCATAAGGAATTGTTCTTAACCTTGAAATTATTAACGACTTTTAGGTTAACTGTGATTCTAGCTCTCTCAAAGTTGTCAACCTTCACTCGGATGACAGCCAAAAAGTCGTTAATTTTAAGGTTAACGACAATTCCTTTTCTGAGGAATTGTCCTTAACCAAATCGCCCCTCAGATCTGATTAACAAGGTACAGGTAAATCATTTTAAAGAGGAACTTTGAATGTATGTATTTCTACATACCGAAAGTTTCAAAAAAGTTTTTCAGTGTTTTGGAACTCCTGCCCGCAGTTCCCTCTTACCCTGCAAATGCTCAAAGCATGGGTGCATAGCAACGATTATCAATCCTGTTTGTATTTAGATTCACTATTCAATTCGACAATGTTTTTTTAAAGTTTTTTATTTCATTCTTCAGCTTTCTGAAAAAAATAATTATTAAATAAAAAATTTTATCCATCAAGCACACCAATACACTAACAAGGGTCTCTTTGAAATGATTTACCTGCATAAACTACTAAACCTTCCTCTTCCTAACTCAACAATCAATTCGAGCCACATGCTGAATCGGTAGCTTCGCCTGCCTCGTGTATTACTATTGACGTATTGATGTTTGAATGAAGGAGGTGGAACAGTAGGTGGACGCCAGGTGTACGCCAGAATCGTGGGGCCCCCCGTGACAGCCCCCGGTGCCGGAGTCCCCTCACCGCGCCCTGCCCCGCCGCCCGGCGTTGCCCCCTTGCACCCTCCCACCACAAGGAACCACTAGCGCCTGCATCGCAGGGCCTGAGCCGCACCCCACAACTGTTAATTAACCAGCGCTGGACTTCAAGGACCGCCACTGCCAATGATCAAATAAAACCATTGAAGAAATCTCAGGTCTTTTCGTCTTTTATAAGGCACATCAAAGATTGTACTGATAGATCGGGCTTGGGTTAGCTAATTTGTAAATTTTCAAAAGTTTAAGATAGAATTCTGACCGCAGCGCCATTGTTGCAGCATTACTAAAGTGCTTGTCACTTCTGAGGGCCGCGACACTATTGCCGGCGAACTCCAGCTTGCCTTCCTCTTATAAATTTTAACTAGTAAACGTATATATTATTATCCAGCACCCCTGAGGTGTTTTTTCACAAAAACAGCGCTCTACAAAATACCTAATTATTATTATTATGAATATATCTCGTGCGAATGATTTGCAATTTCACTCCAAATTCTTTAAAAAAAACTATTATTTTGCACTTAAATTGAATTTATTTTTTGTTGTAATATCATGTAAGTAATTTTCCAAGGGACCGGAAAAACTTCTTAAGAGGGGACTTCAGCGATTTTCATCTACAAGTTATAAGAAACATTTTCCTTGGTAAACCCTTCATTTAAAAAAGTAATAATTATCCAAGTGAAACTTATAAATCAACCACTGCAGCGTGTACAAATGCAGATTATCGCTGTCGTTGTGCGTCAGTGATGTCACTCTATTGAGGCTGCGTCAGTATCGCTGTGCTTAAATATGCTCCCATCCTTTTGCATAATGCTACTGTTGTTCTGTCGCTGTGCTCGTGGCCCTTAGTGGCTTCAATTTTCTGGAAACCATGGTTATGATAGGCACCTTTTGTAAAAGGGTTTGGGATCCATAGTTATGATAGGAACCTTTTGTAAAGTGGTTTGGGATCCATATTTATAATAGGCACCTTTTGTAAAAGGGTTTGAGATCCATGGTTATGATAGACACCTTTTGTAAAAGGGTTTGGGATCCATGGTTATGATAGACACCTTCTCTAAAGGGGTTAGGGGTCCATGGTTATGTTAGCCAACTTTTGTAAAGGGGTTTGGTTATGATAGCCACCTTTTGGGATCGATGGTTATGATATTTAATGGCATATGGCTGTGGGTTTCTATCCATTTTTTCTAAGCTTTGAAACTTTTCTTAAATCAGCGTGCCGTGCCTACTGAACTTGGATCCACAGTGTATTCGTTAAGTTCATGGAAGATTGTGAGCGAAAGATCTAAGCTGTATGTGATATTCATAATTTTTTTAACAGAATGAACAAAGTGTTGCCCCAACAGGACCGGCATTGAAAAAGAAACAAGTAATTAGTCAGAGTGACCTGTTAGTCCAATAGAGTATGCTAAAATGTGTCGGTGGAATTGATTGGAACAAGCAGAAGCACGCTTAAATTTTAAAGTTGTATTTGCGGTAATTTGTAAGTGACGGCCGACATTATCCCGGTTAAATTTATGCTTTTCTTTCAGCTGCAAATTATAAGGCTAGAAATACACAAACATCACATGTACATATCGGGATTCAATAACTATTCTATTAATACATTCTTCCATGTTTCAATAAAATATCTTTCTACCAAAAGAATAAAAGAATTTTACCTACCCGTAAAATTCGGTCAACTCAGAATCATGCCAACACCTGCTTTGAAAAGTCATTAAAAGTGATGAAAAAAATATATAAAAGATTGGCTAAATACATTATATTAGGTTATGGGCTATTTTTCAATTTTTTTTTCCTAAATTTTAATGACTTCAAAGGGATGTTGAAATCGCTTGATTCTGAGTTGTCATGGAACCGTAAAATTCATGTTGTGTTTCCATATTGATGCCTGGAATCCACCATGAGAGAGCGAGAGAGGGAGAGATCTCTTTCGCCCTTTTTATTTGCGTTTCACACGTGCTTATATATTTCACACGTGTAAATGTATATTTGCCCTGTTTTTTCGACCTGCCACACTTTCTAAAAATAACTCATCACTATAAAAATGAAGAAAGAGATGAAAGGTTTTATATATGGTACTAGATTGTTGGAAAGTATATATAGATATCTCTCACTAATCCGCCATCCCAAAAACCGCAAGCACAAAACCACAGGTGTCAAAATAGTGAACGTAGCGGATTATAGTGCGTACGTACAAATGTGCTAAAAACTAAAATAGGTAAATGTCCTAATGTCAATATGGGACATTTTGAATCTATTCATGGTCAGATTGAAGTGTAAATGAAGAATTAGCGCCCTTGATGTGACAATCCCGCCTCGTGTCCCATTTTTTTGTCAAGATTTGAACAGAAACATTTATTCCTCTTCTGAAAATTGGATTTTTCAATGTTCATCCATTTGTAATTATAACATCAGCCAAGTGTTTGAAATATATTTTGTTTGTAACCAAATGAAAACGATTTTACCTTGTTTTGTTTATGTTTTTACGAAAGATCAATGAAAGGTTTTCGGAAAGTGTTATTTTCCTTTTTGCATATTATGTATTTAAGAAAAGCTTTAAAATTAAAATTAGCAGGTTCGCTGCCGCTAAATTTTGAGTTCGATCATGACCGGTGGCAACGAACCGGTGAAACTCTAACAGCCTTACTAATAAATGTGGTGAAAATTTCATACAATTGAAGAACAATCGTGCATGTGAAAGCCGTACTAATAGAAACTGATTTAAAAATAGTTCATGGATAGATAAGTACATTGTTCATCCAGCCAAAGAGGGTTATTTATCTGTTGTATAAATAGTTCATGGATAGATAAGTACATTGTTCATCCAGCCAAAGAGGGTTATTTATCTGTTGTATAAATAGTTCATGGATAGATAAGTACATTGTTCATCCAGCCAAAGAGGGTTATTTATCTGTTGTATAAATAGTTCATGGATAGATAAGTACATTGTTCATCCAGCCAAAGAGGGTTATTTATCTGTTGTATAAATAGTTCATGGATAGATAAGTACATTGTTCATCCAGCCAAAGAGGGTTATTTATCTGTTGTATAAATAGTTCATGGATAGATAAGTACATTGTTCATCCAGCCAAAGAGGGTTATTTATCTGTTGTATAAATAGTTCATGGATAGATAAGTACATTGTTCATCCAGCCAAAGAGGGTTATTTATCTGTTGTATAAATAGTTCATGGATAGATAAGTACATTGTTCATCCAGCCAAAGAGGGTTATTTATCTGTTGTATAAATAGTTCATGGATAGATAAGTACATTGTTCATCCAGCCAAAGAGGGTTTTGTATAAACTTTTGCAAATTTCCAAGGTATATATTTCTTCTTTTTGAACATGTCGTAAAAACAAATACCGTTTTAAAGAGATTAAATTACCTTTCAATTTTTTGCATTCGAAAAATACTGTAGTATTTTTAAATTAAAGTATTTTAATTTCAAGTATGAAAAAGGTTGTAAAAACCGAGAAAACTGTCACCTCACTTTTTATCTCGTTATACAATAAAATAATATTATGTAAAATAATTTCCAGAGAATAACAAAAAAAAAATACATTTTGGATTCAATGTTAGCGCAATGTAGACATTGATTTCTAGGATTTGACTTACACATGCATAAAACATTTACGTTATTAAAAAACATAACTTTCATAGAATTCTTATTAAATTCATGCGGCAAGAGTCAGTTAAAAATAATACATCCGAAATAACCTCACTTTTTTAAGACTTCACATGTCATTCTGCTGAGATACAACGTTGCCAGCTTTTTCGGAGCCCAGTTTAAGACATTTTTTTTATTAGTACCAAATCGAATCTGAACTTTTCCAGTTTTTATTCAATGTGTAAAACACCACTTAATGGTTGGGGAGGTGTTTGTTTTTTTTTTATTGGTAAGGCTGTAAGACTTGTACATATGTGTTATAATAATATACTTGACAAAATGTAAATACATAAATATATATAACAATACTTTTTCTTTTTATTATGTAACAACTATTTTGTAAATACAATATTTATAACGTTCTGTAATAATAAAATGTAAATGGGTTTTTAATTTTTTGGGGAATAGATCTGTTATGTGCAATCAAAAGAGGATGCCATCGCCATAGAATAAACAAGAACACGTCCAAAATTTCCAAAAAGAAACTGTGTTTCATTTTCACTATGAAATTCAAGTGGGATGGCGACTACAAAGTGAGGCAAGAGTAAGAGAGAGAGGGCGTACTAAATGGGCTAGAAACAAAAGGTATCAAGTCAGTGGTGACAATGGTTTCCATTCAAATCTACGTGGAAGTCATTTCTATTGCGTTTTATAGATTCAGTGGTCATCGCATACAAAATCTGAATTTCTATTCATATTAATCAAGATATAAAAAATGTGAAATTCAACCCGAGTTAAAAAAGAGCAGATTTTGCATGGGAATGATGCTTAGAGAAATTTATTTATTTTGTTAGCTATGTATTTTGATTTTTCAAAACTCAATCATTGATTTGTTATGTATTATAATTTTTAAAAGGTACCTATAATACAGTCATGTATATTTTCATCTCATTATCGAAAACATTTGAAGACTAGACTAGAAAAAGGAATTTTGTATGACAACTTACCCTAATAAATTATATTGTAAATAAATTAACATTATGCTTTATTCCTCTGAGATGCAGAGCTCCCGTGACCTAACATCTGTTTAGTGTAATCTTAGGGGATGCTGTATGGGGGGTCTTTTTAAGGAGAGAAAGATTTAGGAAGTAGGGTCAGTGTGTCCAGGAGTGACAGAAGAGATTAGCTCCACACGGGAGACCCTGACGAAAATAATTTCCCTCAGGGCCTATGTCATAGGTCACACCTCTGCCATAGGTCACCCCAAGTGGTTTGTCACGTTTGGTGATTTAGCAGGGGTGCCCGGGTTCATGGGGTGAGGTTTGTCTAGGTCCTGGAGGCAGATGACCAGGACACACTGAACCCCAGATTCCTACCCACCGTTAAACCCTTTTCCTTCCCAGAACTCTCCTCTCCTTCCTTTCCTTAAAAAAACCCTCCACACAGCATCCTCAAAGATGACATAGGCCCTGAGGGAAATTATTTTCTTCAGGGCCTCCTGTGTGGAGCTCATGTAAAAAAAAAATGTCATCTTGGGGGTGCTGTGTGGGAGGTCTTTTTAAGAAAAGAAAGGAGATAAAGTTCTAGGAAGAAAAATGGTATGAGGGGTGGATAGGAATCTAGGGGGTCCAGGAGTGACGGACATATAAATCCATCCCTCCGACTGCAGTGCATGGCGGTGGGTCGAAAGAGTCCGACCAGAGATCAAAAAGGCCTCCCTCAACCAGTCTCTCTCAATCCGACCCACCGTGCAATAGGTGGTCAGACGCATTAGGGACGTTCAAAATAGCCGAATTGTTATAGTCTCTTGGCAGTTTGAATAAGTGGGTGGCGATATATCCCTCTCTTCTGAGCTGCAGGGAGTGAAGACTTAGCAAACCCAGAAGAAAGTTCGTCAGGTAGAACCGGGGTAGGGAGGGCAGCTGCCACACCAAACTACATATTGAAAGGTGGGTACTAATAAGTGGACCAGACCCTAGACGAGCCAGGCAACTACTCAATATGAACAGAACCTCACTGAGGGAACTGGTAGGACTACTAAGAGGACATTGTCTTCTCAGGAGACATATGCAGCTCTTGGGAGTGGAAAACACAGGAAATGTGAAGATGATGAAGAGACTCCAATTCACCTATGGTGCCAATGTTCCTCCCTGATGGAATAAGGCTCAGCTATCTGGGAAGGCACAGGAGACACAGCCACATATCCAATGACAACCCTGGTGAATTTTGTTTGCTATTTTTTTTAATCACTTATAATAATGACTTTTCAAATGCCACTTTGTTGAGTTGTCATGGAATCAATGGGCCTCGCTTACGGGAGCTATTTGTAAACTGTCTCCGTTTTATAAATAAATAAAATGGGTGTACGTTTCAACCGGCTCCATGCCAACTGAGAATAAAGTCAACCCAAAACCTCTTTGAAAAGTCAAAAGCTATGAAAAAAATAATTTTAAAATATCCCATAACCCTAACCTAAAGTAACCTATTTAACGGTGACCGGACAACTCGGGATGAAACCAACTCAGAACCATCTCAGCTAAGTCATTTAGAGTGATAAAAAATAGGTTAGGGTTATCGGCTAATTTAAAATAATTTTTTTCAAAGCTTGACTTTTCAAGGAGGTGTTGAATTGACTTTATTCTTAGTTGGAATGGAACCCTATGTAACCAATTTTTAATAAAAAAATTTCATCACTTTTAACAAATTTTCTGAGTTGGTTTCATTCTGACTTGTCCGGTCATCGTTTCAACCAATAATCTTCCTTTTCCCATTAGATTAGGTTTCTCATCTTACCTAAAACCACACTTATTTGCTCCTCTGGGGATATTCTTTATTCAAAAATAAAATGGAACTTCAAAACAAATAAAAAATATTCACAACATCAAATCGAGAAACACATTTTATTATTTGAAAATACATAGGTATTATTACTGTACTTATAAATTCACACAATCACTTTAAAATCCAAATCTATGAAAAAAAAAGAGTTGAATGGGGGACAATCGCTTATGCCAAACCATAGATTTACAACAACTTTCCATAGACATTGAAAACTTAATACAGCTTGACACAGTTAATCTAGCAGTCAGTGTTTTCGATGGTGTTGATTTTGTGAATACAAGAATCTATGAATTTCAAAAATAGCTTCTGGTTTTTGTCACTCTTGGTCGCCTGCAGTTATTTGTGCCAAGCTGCGCACAGATCAATGATTTATTCATTCAAACATTTATTTCTTATTCTAGGTTAATTTGTAGTCTTTGATGATATCGTAAATCAAGTAATGCATTCATGAAAATTCATTACTAGGAATGCTAAATGAATACACACAGAATCATACACATTTCATAATATAATATGAAAAAATCGCTTGCAACATCTTTAGATTGTTTGGAAACAATTTTATCAAAAGAAATGTTAAATGACCACCCATTGAAAATTATTATTAGTATTATTAAAAGCAATAAAAAGTCATTTGCTAATGCTTTATAAAATTACTTATTGTTTTTTAAGCATGTTAATAACATCTAGCAAAGCTGAACGAAAGTTCCACCGGTTACGCTCCAAATATCTGAAAAAAAAAAAAAAAACAATATTAAAAAATCACCCCAATAGAAACATTTTTTAAAACAACACATTTTGTAAAAACTTTGAATTTTATTCTCAAAATACTAAATGTTCATAATGTTTTATTGAGAAAAGTCTATATCCTTTGTATAATATAAATATTGAGATATCAAGGAATATACTTCTTAGTAAAAATAAGATACTGTAAAAAAAACATTTGCATAAATGTTTTGATTTAGACACACAATATTAGGGAAAAATTACGCATTTTTAACGTATGATTTTTAGCAACTTACGATCTAGCGTCAGAATAGGGTAGTTGTGTCAGCATTATAAAAAGGTCTGTCATTCCATTCGTCACAGATCTTGGCAAAGTAGACGGATTCAAGTTCGTCAAACTTAATTTATCTTTCACAGCCTGGAACAAAAAATTATAAATAAATGTTCGTTTTTTTTCTTCCTTAATTTATTTTTGGGGTGTTATGCCGTGTTGCACTACCTCCTTCTTTGAGCCTCGATTACATTGAGCGAGTTCACAAGCTACTAGCCGGTAAGCTTAAAAGCGGGTGAATCGGCGAGTGAGATTGTCATGATGACACACAAAACTGT
This sequence comes from Glyphotaelius pellucidus, assembly GCA_936435175.1. NCBI lineage: Eukaryota > Metazoa > Arthropoda > Insecta > Trichoptera > Limnephilidae > Glyphotaelius > Glyphotaelius pellucidus. Next base: position 30,713,060 of record OW386548.1, on the reverse strand, counting down.
CTACTCGCTCAGTAGCAGCTAAAATAACGACTCTTGCGCGAACTAATTCTGTCGACATTTTGTCTGCTCGCAGCTAGCGCCGCACGCTAGCCAGTAGCGAGAATAACGACTCCCGCAAGAACTAGTTCTGACAGTTACGAAATAAGTCGTTCGAAAATAGTTATCATCTTGAGGCACACACTAGCGAGTAGCGGGCAAAGTTGACCACCTTTCAACTTTTTTCGTAGATTGTCCACAATCAGCTAGTTAGATACGTTGACACTGCGCGAGTTTACTAATAGATAGTGAATTTCCCAGATAGTAGCTTGTAAACTCGCTCAATGTCATTGAGGCTTTAGACAACTTTTCGGACAGTGTTCATCATCAGGGCAAATGGGTGATGAGTCACTCATCTGCCCTGATGATGGACACTGTAACGCTGTCCGAAACGTTGGCTAAAGAAGGAGGTAGCGCAACACGGCATAACACCCCAAAAATAAATAACAAAAATACTTTTGGCTGTGAAAATCTAAAATCATAAATGCTATTTTGTATTGAATTTGCAACACAAACAGATAAAAATATTAAAATGTACAAAGGCAATGTAAAGTAAATTGGGTGAAAGAAAAAAAGTTATTTTATTTAAATTGTAAACTTTTCCCTCATTTTCAAAAAGCACTGAAAGTAAAGCAGTAACAGCATGACCAACCGAAAAATATTAATTTGGTTACACTAGTGCTGTAGCATATGCGTCAAAAATTTCGTAAATATTTTATTGAAAAATATATTTTTTAATCAAAACTATTTACGTAAATAAATTACAATAATATAAATAAACGATAATAAACAAATAATATTAAAATAACTGTCTAGAGACGAAGGTGACCCATAATTCGAAGGTATTATTCGATAACTGTGGATGCTGCATTATATTTGTATGCCGGTACCTACGCGATATTTTGTATAATACGCACTTCATTTGAAGGCGATACCAACGTGAGAACATAAACAGTCGCTTGTGACGCGAGCATTATTCGGCGGGCAGCGGGTAGAATCACATTTTCGCCAACGGAATAACAAATAACCATGAAGAAAACACCGCGGACCAAATTCAGCGATCCGCTAATCGTGCCGCGAGTAAAAAACTATCTCTCAGAGAATGTGGACAAAACGTTTGTTGACGTCAGCCAAATGGCGCGATCGCTCAAAGAAAGATACCGGGAATATAACAACAGGAACGAGGGTGCCTTCTGTCAAATGGTCGAAGCCGCTTATAAGATTGTTCTCCACAGTTACGGTCTCGATGAAGGATCGTCTTCTGACGGGTCGGAAGAGGATTCAGATGACTTAGAATTGTTGGATGACAGCAATACACTCAATGATCAACTAATCGCAATGTACAAAATACAAGACAAGAAGGGTAATCAAAAAAAGGGTGGCGGGAACGACAAAAGTAACGAACTCATTGATATCAGCAGCGACGACGAATCGAACGGAGGAAAAGCGCCTAAACTCCCTAAATTAAACGACCAGATTACGATATCACCGCATGTGCCTGATTCTGTTCCACAAAAACCTAAGCTAATAATCCCTAGTGTCAGCATTAATGCCAACAATGACACCACCACCACCACCAGTTTAAGCAAGTACGAAATTACTTCCACACCTAATAATAATAACGATGTTAACAGAAAAAGGAAAACCAACCACGAACCGTCATCGAAGACTGCGGGGCCAAAGCGAAAATCTACCCCCCTTGAAACTAAAGGAGTAGAAGTAGAGGAGAATAAAGCAGAGCCTAACTTAAGTAAAGTGACATTTGAGGATATAGGAGGAATTGTGCCGATATTGGAGCAGGTATGTGATCTCATCATGCACATGCAGCATCCTGAGGTTTACAAGCAACTCGGAGTGAAGACTCCCCGGGGGGCTCTACTACACGGACCCCCAGGGACGGGCAAGACCCTCCTGGCCAACGCCATCGCTGGCAAACTAGCCCTGCCCCTCATTTCCCTGCCCGCTACTGAACTGGTTGGAGGAATGTCCGGAGAATCTGAAAAGCGGATAAGAGAGCTTTTCGAGAAGGCTACGGCCATGGCCCCCTGTGTTTTGTTCATCGATGAAATAGATTCAATTTGCGCAAACAGAATAAATGCTCAGAAAGACATGGAGAGAAGGATAGTGGCGCAGCTTTTATCCAGCCTCGATGGCCTGGGAGAAAAAGATGTATCGGTGTTAGTATTGGCCGCTACCAATAATCCTGATACGTTAGACCCTGCTCTGCGTCGTGCCGGGCGATTGGAACAAGAGATAGCTCTCGGAATACCCACTCTGAAAGCCAGGAGAGACATTCTGAGGATAATGTGTCGTGGCCTCAACATCGATCAGAACGTAGATCTCGATGTTATCGCAACCCTCACCCCCGGATTCGTAGGAGCTGACCTACAAGCTCTTATCAACAAATCCAGCACAGTGGCTATCAAAAGAGTATTCAACGCTATCAGGAATCAAGTGCCTACAGTTCCAGTACCCGTCGAGTCCAATAGTATAATATGTTTAAATGAATCTAGCGATCCGAATGTCCCCTCGATAATACCTGAAAGTGTAGGATCTGCAAATATAGAAGCTCAAATTGAAAAAGCCAATGAAAACACAGCCCAGAATGGGGATATTCATACTCCTAAACTGATAGATAACATCGAAGTCGCTGCTTCCGGAGATGTCAATATCGAATCTGAACAGAGAACTTCTGATATTGTATCGGAAGAAAATAAAAATGATCCAATAATACAAAATATTGAATCTAGTAATGTAAATGTTGAAAAGGTCGATAGCTCTCTGGAAGATCCTGTTTTAGTAATTAATGAAAATATCCTAAAAGTCTACGAAACGACATCATCAGAAGTAAAAGATTTACAGAAGTTCTTAGACGAAGTAGAGCCATTTACGGCCGAGCAGTTAGCAAAAATGAGTATCATGCAAGAAGACATTTTAATTGCGCTAAAATCAACTAGACCGTGTGCTATCAGGGAAGGATTTGCAACAGTTCCCGATACCACTTGGGACGACATCGGATCCTTGGGTGATGTGAGGAGAGAACTGCAGTTAGCAGTCCTGGCACCTGTCAAATATCCCGAGCAGTTGGAAGCTTTGGGATTATCAGTACCCAGCGGTGTTTTACTGTGCGGCCCGCCGGGGTGCGGTAAAACCCTTCTAGCCAAGGCTGTGGCCAATGAAGCTGGAATTAACTTCATATCCGTCAAGGGACCCGAGCTCTTGAACATGTATGTGGGTGAGAGTGAACGCGCCGTGAGGACCTGCTTCCAGAGAGCCAGGAATTCCGCTCCTTGCGTCATCTTCTTTGACGAATTTGATTCACTGTGTCCCCGCAGGACAAACGGAGACTCGGGCGGAGCCACCCGTGTTGTCAATCAACTACTAACAGAGATGGATGGCATCGAAGGCAGGGAAGGAGTGTTTGTGCTCGCCGCTACTAATCGGCCGGACATCATCGACCCGGCGGTTTTGCGACCCGGAAGATTAGACAGAGTACTCTTTGTGGGAATGCCCTTGCTTCAAGACCGAGTTGATATCCTCAAGGCCATAACCAAGAAGGGAACTAAACCGCAACTGAGCGCTGATGTGGAGGTGGAAGTGGTTGCCGCTGCCACGGAAGGGTACACCGGAGCAGACTTGGCCGGTCTCGTGAGGCTGGCGGCCACTCAGGCCCTCACAGACTTCATCACCGGGAACATTCCTCCGTCACCTCTGCTGGTGTCTGCGAGCCACTTCCAGAAAGCTTTGATAAAGATGAAGCCGTCTGTTTCCGCCAAAGAACAGCAGCATTACGACAAACTGCGTCTCAAATATTCTTCTTTGGGAGAAGAAAAACTCGATGTGGAAATGGACACGGAAGAATCAATGGACACCATATAGTGAAAAATACATAAAATTAGAGTGTAATATCAATTATTTTTAATGAAAATGTTTGTTTAGTTTTGTTGATTTACTCTAAAATTATTATTAAATCAAATTGTATTTGTGGAATAAATAGATTTTGCATGTCTGTAGTACTCGCAACAATTTTTATTCAATTTGGTTATTTTTCCGTCTTTTTTGATATTAGAAATAAGTTATTATGAATCTGAAAGCATTATTCATAATTATTTTAGTGTATTTTGTAGACCTTTTTACAATAAAAAAAAGTACAAAAAACAGTTCTTTGTTTTAATAAAATTGATGCATCTTACCACAGTTGAAACAAATGCGTTGGCAGCTCTCTCGCTCAGGTGAGAACTAATGTTCAGGCAGTCGTTGGCAATCTTGTAGCAATACTTGTCATTGACTTTCACTAGAATGAACGTCCTCATAAACTCAAAGATAGGCTCGTCTTGAGACAAAACAGAAGATGGCATCTTGAATACACCAGTTATGGTAACCACTGTGTAATTATACTAAAAAAAAAGAACATTAAAAATAAAAAAAATGCCTCTGTGAATCATACCATCTTTCTATTTTAAGTAGGAACCTGATACGTTACTTTGAAGTGAACTGTTGATTTACCCACTTTAAAATTGAATTAAAATAATATAATTTTCTGATTACAGCCAAGTATAGTAAACGCCAAACTTTAATAGCGACCTGACGTCGATACAGATATCGTCGCAATAGGTGAGTTTAAGGTCAGAAAAGGTTTGTCTCTTTCACTTACGGTCATTGTGAAGTCAGTAAAGTGACTCTACCTGTGCGAGAATGGATCGTATCAAGTTCAGATCGGCATTCAAGTTTGGCGCTTACTGTAACTATTTTATCGCTTGCCTGAATTATTCTCCACGTAATCGGTTCCAATTTTGAAAATTACGCTTATATAAGTAAAAGCAAATATGAGTTCATTGAATGTGAAAATTTCATGCAGGAATAACTAACACACATCATCGCAGATAACCAAAATTATGTAATATATTGGATGATTGTTTTTGGGTATAATTTTAACTGCTTAGTGGACAAAAAGTTCTGATATAAATTATTTATTTATCGACGTGTCTTAAGAAAGTTATTTTTCAAGGATACCAAAAATTGAAAGTTAGTTTTTCATAATTTTTGCTAAAAATTGACAATAATTTTTAAATATGCAGAATAAAATTTGCCTTGTTATAAGAATAGACATGTTTGCCCAGCAGCTAGCATTGTCAACAAAGTAATAAGAATCCATTTATTAATTTGTAACATACTAGATAAAGTCACATTTTTATTTTGCCGTAGAGATAGGCAAAATTAATGTATAAGGTCGACACTGCAATTGCAGGGCTTTGCCGTGCATGGGCATGATTCTTCAACACTGCAACTGCAGGGTTCCGTCCCCTAGGGGTTAAACAACTGAATCAGAAAATTCAAGTTCCTAATAATGTTTTTTTTCTCGAGCACCAAGCTCGTTCACACACACTGCACATTTTTTGTACTGAAATCTGTCAACTTGACATCTGTCATCCACCGGTCTAGGCAGCTCCATAATTACAATGACCCCCTCTCCTGTTTTAGTCGGAGAGGGGGAGACTTATCTTCTGGCATATCGCGTCTGGAGCGGTTCCGTCGGAAGATATGTATTGTCTATAATTATCTGCGCTTAAAAACGCTTAGGTGTGAACGGTCTGAAGGGATTGTATGGAGAGCGTTATTTATATTTTATAGCTGTGTGTGAACCAGCTCTTAATGTTTTCTCAACCAGCAGACCGATTCTATACCTTTTGTGGGATCGAGATCTCCTGTCGGGCGAGATCTCCTGTCACATTTGTGTGATTTTCTATGACTGTCAATTGCTTTTTCTATGGGTATCAGGCCAGCTTCGCAGATTTAAAAAAATACTGTTAAATATTCATATACATGAAAAATTAAGTGGATAAATAATCATCTATATTTACAGTATTTCGTGTTTTAAACTATTTAAAATCGGCGAAGCTGGCCTGATACCCATAGAAAAAGCAATTGACAGCCAAATAAAATCACACAAATCTGACAAGAGATCTCGTCCGACAGGAGATCTCGATCCCACAAAAGATATAGAATCGCTCTGCAGAATTTGAATCGGAAACATTCAGAGGTTTTATGAAAAGCAGATATCTGTTTAATAAAATAATTGTGACAATTATTATTTTTTTCTTACCGAATGAATGGATATGTCCACAGTAAAAGTCAAAGGATCATGTTCAGTCTTGGGCAAGAAGCCGAGACATCCAATGATAGCTCTGGGCCCGGCAAATACATTGCCCGCTGTGCCTTTGGACTTAATATGCAGGAGATTGCGAGACCTCTTGTGGAAGTTGGAAACTGAAACAAATATATCACAATTCCGTATATTATTATACACCATTTATTATGTAAAGAAGTGGGTTCTATCCAGGAAAACCTATTTTCACTTATATTACGCCTAATCTGAAAGTATGCTGATGATGCAGTGCTGATTTCTAACAGTATGGAAGATCTACAGTCTCTCGTGTCTAGGAATGTTATGAGAAGAATGAGTTAACGATGAATGAAAGTAAGTCTAAAATCATGGCTTTTGAAGATAGAGTACCAAAACAGTGTGCAATACAGTGGTTGTGAATGATGAATACTTGGAGCAGGTGGATGAGTTTGTGTATTTGGAAAGTTTGTTTACGAGAGACAGAAAGACTGATAGAGATATTGAAAGAAGGGTAAATGCAGGAAACTTCATTAATGGAGACTGAAAACAATTGGCGCAAACAAAAATTTGTCCAAAGAAGAGAAACTATGGCAGAGAGCCATGGATCTGGGAAAGGAAAGATGAAAGTAGACTGAGTGCTTGACTATTAAGCTAAATCATTGAACACTTTGTTTCAACTTAATTAGTGCAAGACAATTGTTTACAAAGGGGAGGAGGGGTCACAAATTAAATTATGTATTAGCTTCTTAGTTGGAGTTATTTAAATAATTTTTGCATATTTAGGTTGAAGTGGAATCCTTCGGCAAACATCACATCATACTAACTAACATGATTAAATATTGGTTTGAAACACAGGAAATATCATGTAAAAAACAGCATGAATTTTCTTTAACAATTTTAAAATTGACTACAGCAGGAAAACAGACGAGTGACATCTCAACAATGGTGAAAGCATTATCTCAGCTTATTACTGATCAACAGGGCAGGCAGCGGAAAAGTTAAAATTTATTCTTGTTGATTTTGCAAAGTAGACGCCCCCACTATGGGCGTCTGGCGTTCAAGTGTTAAAGCCATCTGCCCATTTTATGGGCACCTAGCACTCCAGTGGTCATAAGGTAATATATTGATGAAAATAATTATATCACAACAGACAATATCTGTCTTAAGGCGTTGTATCCTAGCTCGAAAAGAAGAAGATGGAGAGATATGTAATTATGAATGTGGAAGAGAGCGCGCTAATATTTCAAATGATAAAATTGAAGCGAAAATTGTGAAAATGTTTAATAAAACACGACTCGTTTAGAATAGAGCAAAAATCTCGTGTGGGTTGTCTAAAACAACGTTCAAAGAAACACTGTGAATTTTTTCATACATATAACTTGTTATAATAGAGACAGGTTTGAAAATAAAAATTTTCAGAGCATACTTTGCGATTTTTTTCTATCGAGGGAATTTCATATAATTTGCATTTCAGCGTGGGGATTGTAAAGATATTATCTTAAAAAATAACACACATTTTTAGAGCTTAAAAACTTCAAATGTTCAAGGGAGATATGCAAGAAATCGGTAGAAGTTCGGATAATGCTCGTTGCCCGAAACTTATTAAAATGGTCTGTAAACCAAACCAATATTCCCTTTGTACGGGACGGGCGCTGTAACCGCCGGCCGCACAGACGATGTAGTGGGGAATTGGACCGGCTGGCCGCTTCGACGCCTAGGGAGGGAGAAAGTAGGGTAGAATGTGGGGAGTGGGAAAAACAGGGAATAATGTGGGATAAGTAGGGTTGTAGGCAAGGGTAGGAAGGGAGGTAGAGGAGAGCGTTTGCGAGGTACCTGCGCCTTGAGAAAGGCGTTCGAGAATTGTAATACGTGCCTTCAGGGCAAGGAGAGGAAGGGAGGTAGAGGGGAAACCTGCGCCTTGAGAAAGGCGATCGAGCAATTGTGATTTGTTTCTTCAGGGTGAACGGTGTCGGCCAGTGGAAAGAAAAAGTCCAAGTTGCAGTTCGATCGGAGAGGCAGGGCAGGCGATATGATGTTGTGAAGGCGGATGCTGGCACTCTGCCGGTCCAGAGCATTTAGGGCTCTATTTAAAGGGAGAAACTTGGCCTAGACTAGCCTTTTGTCTCCCCGTAATTCCAAGAACTGAGAGTCCTGAAATTCGGACCGGCAGGGTTTAGGAACGCTGCGGCGTATTACACCGAGCGTGTCGCCACACAACATCATCTTCGCCTGACACTCGCCGTCCTCCGTTATTTTATTTAAAATAATTATGAGTTTGCATAATTTTGGTACATATTGAAAAAGCTTTGCATAAAATTCGAATTTGCGCAAAGATAAGGCGCCCGTACGGATGGACTACTTTGCACAAATTCAAACTTTATGCAAAGGGAAAAAAGGTGTGTAGGTATGTACACATTCGAGGTGGGAGAGAGGGGGGGGGGGGTCAAGCTTAGTTTTTTGTCCCGTAGGAACTGCTTGACCCGTAATTTGATTTATTAAAAGAAATATAAAATTGTTTTAAAATTAAAATTATTTCTAAACGCACGTCCGATACATTCTCCCTTCGGTGCAGTCACGGCTGCGCCTAGCTGTCAGGACGTGCAGTTTGTAGAATGGTCGCCCGAGGGCGTCGGAGGTGCCGGGCTTTACGTAGCGCTGCGTCTGCACTCCATCCCTGCATCGCTAGAAGCCGCTGGGCGCGTTCCTATGGCCGGAGAGGGAAGCTCCATCCCTGCGTCGGTTGATGGGGTAGCGGCGCGTTCCGTTCTCCGCGGGTATGGCCGGAAAGGGAAGCTCCATCCCTGCATCGATAGATGGCGCTGTATGCTTTCCATGGTACGCGGGGTTTGCCGGCACCGGGGACGTGCCGAACGCAGGTAGCTCGGTAGGAGGGGGCTGCCTTGAAACTCCGAGCGCCGCGTTCAGTTGTGGGAACTGCCGCTCGGAGGTTGCGGGGGGTGAGGTTGCGGGGCGTTTCACAAAGCAGCGGTTGACGTCATCTCGGTTGGGGTAGTATGTAGCCCAAATGGCGGCGATCTCGGGGCCGGGCACTGTCGAGCCGACCGTTGGTGGCGGTGCGGGGGGTGAGGTACCGCTCACTACTGGCCGGCGGGGTTTAGGTACTGCCGTGCCGTGTTCTTCGGGGTTGCGGCCGGCGTTCATCGTTACCGTAAGCTCTCCATTGTGTGAGAGAGGGCCTACTGGTACGGAAAGCTGTTCGTCTGCAGCGGTGGGGGAAGGGCCGCGCTGTGCCAAGCAGCGACCGACGTCCTTCCGTCCGGGCCCTTGCGCCGCCGAACGGGCGGGGAAGGTGCCAGCGACTGCGTGGGGTGCGAGGGGTAAGAGGCCCCGCACCACCGTTCGGCGGGCGAAGTCATTTCGGTCCGGCACGCGGGCAACGCTCCCTCCGTCATTTTGGCCGGGCTTGAGAGCAGCGCTTTCACCGTCATTTCGGCCGGGCGTTCTGGGGCCAGGCGATGTGGTGTCGCGTTTTTCGAAACGGGCGTCAGGTGACACTGCAGGTTGTGCCGCAGGGTAGGCGCCAGGGAGCGCTTCATGTAAGTCGTCAGGCGGCACCGTAGGTTGGGCCGCATGGTAGGCGCTAGGCGGCAATGCAGGTTGTGCCGCAGGGTAGACGCCAGGGAGCACCTCAGGGTAAGCGCCAGGCGGCGTAGCAGGTTGCGCCGCAGGGTAGACGCCAGGCTGGTGCGCAGAGTGGACGTCAGAGTGCGCGCCAGTGAGCATCTTAGGATCGGCGCCAGGCGGCAACACAGGTTGTGCCGCAGGGTAGGCGCTAGGCGGCAACGCAGGTTGTGCCGCAGGGTAGACGCCAGAGAGCACCTCAGTGTAGACGCTAGGCGGCAACGCAGGTTGTGCCGCAGGGTAGACGTCAGGTTGGTGCGCAGAGTGGACGCCAGGGAGCGCGCCAGGGGCATCAGGGAGCGCGCCAAGATGCGCGCCAGGAGGGGCACCAGGGAGCGCCTCAGGGTAGGTGCCAGGATGCGCACTAGGGGCACCAGGGAGCGTGCTAGGATGCTCGCCAGGAGGAGCATCAGAGAGCGCCTCAGGGTAGGTGCCAGGATGCGCACTAGGGGCACCAGGGAGCGTGCTAGGATGCTCGCCAGGAGGAGCATCAGAGAGCGCCTCAGGGTCGGCGTCTGGGGGTGTGCCAGCGTAGGTACCAGGGGGCACGCCAGGGCAGGTGCCAGTGGACGCGCCAGGATGCGCGCCAGGACAGGCACCAGGAGGCGCGCCAGGACAGGCACCAGGGGGCGCACCAGGACAGGCACCAGGGGGCGCGCCAGGACAGGCACCAGTGGGCGCGCCAGGGTAGGTACCAGGGGGCACGCCAGGACAGGAGCCAGTGGGCGCGCCAGAATGCACGCCAGGACAGGCACCAGGGGGAGTACCAGGACAGGCACCAGGGGGCGCGCCAGGACAGGCACCAGTGGGCGCGCCAGGATGCGCGCCAGGGTAGGTACCAGGGGGCACGCCAGGACAGGCACCAGGGGGCACGCCAGGACAGGAGCCAGTGGGCGCGCCAGGATGCACGCCAGGACAAGCACCAGGGGGCGCACCAGGGGGCGCACCAGGACAGGCACCTGGGGGCGCGCCAGGAGCCAGTGGGCGCGCCAGGATGCACGCCAGGGTAGGCACCAGGGGGCGCGCCAGGGTAGGTACCAATGGGCACGCCAGGGCAGGTGCCAGTGGGCGCGCCAGGATGCGCGCCAGGGTAGGCACCTGGTAGGTACTGCGTCGCGGTGGGGAGGGATGCGAGCAGCCAAGCGAGCTGTTTGCTCAATGCCCGATTCTCCCTCCGAAGTTGCCTGACGACGTCAGGATGTGGGCCGGCAGGGTGTGGGCCGACAGGGTGAGACGGCATCTCAGGACGTCGTAGAAGGCGTGAAGGCGTGAAGACGTTCATCCGGCTCGAAGGACCATGTACGGGACGGGCGCTGTAACCGCCGGCCGCACAGACGATGTAGTGGGGAATTGGACCGGCTGGCCGCTTCGACGCCTAGGGAGGGAGAAAGTAGGGTAGAATGTGGGGAGTGGGAAAAACAGGGAATAATGTGGGATAAGTAGGGTTGTAGGCAAGGGTAGGAAGGGAGGTAGAGGAGAGCGTTTGCGAGGTACCTGCGCCTTGAGAAAGGCGTTCGAGAATTGTAATACGTGCCTTCAGGGCAAGGAGAGGAAGGGAGGTAGAGGGGAAACCTGCGCCTTGAGAAAGGCGATCGAGCAATTGTGATTTGTTTCTTCAGGGTGAACGGTGTCGGCCAGTGGAAAGAAAAAGTCCAAGTTGCAGTTCGATCGGAGAGGCAGGGCAGGCGATATGATGTTGTGAAGGCGGATGCTGGCACTCTGCCGGTCCAGAGCATTTAGAGCTCTATTTAAAGGGAGAAACTTGGCCTAGACTAGCCTTTTGTCTCCCCGTAATTCCAAGAACTGAGAGTCCTGAAATTCGGACCGGCAGGGTTTAGGAACGCTGCGGCGTATTACACCGAGCGTGTCGCCACACAACATCATCTTCGCCTGACACTCGCCGTCCTCCGTTATTTTATTTAAAATAATTATGAGTTTGCATAATTTTGGTACATATTGAAAAAGCTTTGCATAAAATTCGAATTTGCGCAAAGATAAGGCGCCCGTACGGATGGACTACTTTGCACAAATTCAAACTTTATGCAAAGGGAAAAAAGGTGTGTAGGTATGTACACATTCGAGGTGGGAGAGAGGGGGGGGGGGGGGTCAAGCTTAGTTTTTTGTCCCGTAGGAACTGCTTGACCCGTAATTTGATTTATTAAAAGAAATATAAAATTGTTTTAAAATTAAAATTATTTCTAAACGCACGTCCGATACACCCTTGTCTACAATTTTTTAGTTATTATACAAAATAATAGGTGTATTTACCGCTCATTGTTTGGCAGGCGATGTTGAACAGTGCTTTGGGAGTGTACATCTCTATCAAAAGATCGCGTTCATCCGAGTCAAACAGCGTGAAATAAATCTGCATGAATTTATTTACCAAAGACACGGAACTCTGATCAATGGCAAAGTTGCGTTGGCTGAGAGGAAAACCATCTTCCTTAAGTACTTTTCCATCCTATGAACAAATGTACAAATATATTTTAAATCACAGGAGACCAAATTTCTCCGGGTCACATAGGTGACATATAACTCGCTGTACTATCATACTATCCCTTACTATCATAAGTGAGAAACATGTTCTAAACAATATTACAAAAGCAAAACACCACGCTTTATATTCAAATATAAAAAATAACCAACAAAAAATCAAAATGTACATCTTTATGAGACCAAAGTTTTGAATCGCAATTTGAAAAAAAAATTTTAAACTTTGGGAATATTTTATTAATTATTTTCACGTAGAACGACAAAAAAGTAAGGTGACAAAAACGTTTATAATACATTTGTCTAGTAAAATATGTACAGTTTGTCAAATAAGAGAAGAAAACATATGAGGGCGCCACTATTGTTCAAATGGAAATACTAAAAATATAATCATGGTGGTAATCTAAAGCTGTGTAACCTCATTGATGTATTATTTTTAGATGAGACATGAAGCGAAAAAATGGGTTCAACGTTTTTACCTCCAATATACTTCCAACGCTTCCAACGCTCTAACGAATCTGGTATACGCACACCGCTTATCGCTTTCGAATAGCTGAACATGTTTTGATGAGATGTTAGTAGGCAATAGCGCCTCTAATTAGTATAACTCTAAGTATAACTCTATGTGTAACCTACATTTTTATTAAAAATTAACACATTGTATTCGGGAGCTTCGAACAATAGACTATAGCCTTTAGCGGGTGTTTTTCGCGATTAGCGCAAAAATATATTGATTTCTTAAAATTGACACAATTTCTAAACCAAATAATATTTTCGATCGAAATTTTCAAAAAAATCATATATGACATTTGATATTCAAAAATAAATTATAATTGCTTTGATTACACATTCGGTTGTCACTTTTCCTTACAAAACTTTGGCAACATGATATAACTGTACATAATAAAACAAAATACAAAAAAATACGAAAGACATTTTTGTAGGGATAACGTCCTATACAATGCTAAACAAAACAGTGCGAGCGGTATGAAAAATAGTCCAATACGTGAAATGGCTCAAACTAAACTGGAGATTGAGATCGCATAAAAACTAGATTTCTGACGACGCTTTTACAAGCGGCACACTAGCCAATCCGGACAAGGCATCTCAAATAACATCGACAGACTGTGGCCTAGCACCCAGGTAGCAAATTACCCTTCAAGGCATTTTATTTCACGCTGATAACAAACCCGTATAATGCCGTTTCCCGCCAAAAACCGACAGTCGACAAAAACGGCATTTGCCGTGTCCCGCAGTTGACCGACAGTCCGCGAAAAACGGCAAATGGCGTGTCCCGATGACAATGTGTTAAAAAGGCATATAAGTGAAAAAAATATTTTTTCATTGCAATATAGATATCCACTGATCTCAAAATTAGAATTGCATATAGATTTATATTATTATTATGCCTTTGCAATTTTGTTTTAACATAATGAAGAATTACGATATTGTAATATAATATAAAGCAAACTTTAAAAATTGCTCACATTTATTTAATATTAGCAGTATTTTAATAGTATCTAGCGTTGCCGGGCTTTAGATCATGTCTCTAATTTCAAATCTGAATATATTTAACTCATTCAGATCTAAAAGTAATGTTACTAAACTCACCAATAATGATTCCTCCTTTCTACCTACTGTTAAATTCAAATTTAAGTTAAATTAAATGACAGCCAATCACTTTGTAAAACACAATTTAATCAAATTTATGTCATTAAGTAGGTACCTTAACAACAGTGCTTCTTCGATTTAATTTTTTTTTTAAGAACAAAAAAAATGTTTTTTTAAATGTGTATACAGTGTTCCATATTTTCAGTGTCATTGCACTTTAAAAGAATATTTGACAGGTAAAGTGGTGTATTTTGTAGTTACACTTTTTATATTGTCTACTCTTATTTGACAGACAATATTTGTTTTTATTTTTTTTTCTTTATCAGTAATTTTGGTTAGAAAAATCATAAGGTGAGCCATTTTTTTTTTAACTTTGTTATTTTTGCACGCAAAACATTTATATTTCAAAAATTATATGTTTATTTCTAAATGTAAAATTTGAAAGCGTATATAATAACATAACAGTTTTTAGTTTTCGGAGATGTTCAGAAATATTCCATTTATTTGCATTTTACGTAAAGCAGAAATATTTTGACCATCTGAAAAACAAGCCAAATTTCTGAAAAGAGCCATTAACCAGCGGCCGAGAATTAAAATTTTCTCGAATGATGATCTTGCAATTGTACCCTTGCAACTGTACAGGGCGGTTCCGATAAGAAAGGTTAATTATTCTCCATACCAGCATTGTAACATAATAACTCAATATCAATTTTATTTCATTCCACATTTGCTTTGATAAATACCCACATTCAAAAATGCTCAAACTCGTGATGATAAAACTATTAAAATTATGTGCTTTTTGTAATTATTTTTTGATCATAAGTATTTATAATTTTTCAATAATGTCTCAGCAAAATAAGAATGTAATTTTTTTTAAATATATTAGTTTGTAAGACCATAAATAAATAGACAAACTGAAGTATTTTCATCACAAAACGAGGGCTTGGATCTTTTTTTTATGATTTTATTTGAACTAAAATTAAAATTCTGAAAATTAGGTTTCCCAAATAATTTATTGATTTATTTTACTGCATGATTGATTATTTTGAAATGTATGTTGTATAATACAAAATTTTGTTTGAAAATTTAACAAATCTGCCAACGACCTACGGTAAAACCTTATTGTACTAAAAATAAAGATATTTTATCAAGATTTAAAAAATAGCTTTACTATATAAAAGAAGTCTTTCAAAATCAACTTATAATTTTTTGTGGAAAAGAGCCAACACGGCTAAAATTTGATTTAAAAATGACATATTTCCAGTTTTGTCTGGTTATTATGTAGGGCGGAAATGATTATGCGGCAGACAGATGGTGGAAGACCACCATTCAGAATTGAAATGGTTTGGTGATCAGATCTGAAGAGCCAGAAACTTCCCAATCTTCCTCTTTCATTAGTGAGGAGAGGAAGAAGATTGCTCCTTCTGCCTAAAATACACCGATTGGGGTGCTAAAGTCTCACTGTTGGGAGCATTGAAGGTTCTTGTGCAGTATTTACAAAAAAACAATTTTAGAAAATCCTTAATAAAGATGCTCACCACAATTGTAACTGAAGGAAAAATTATCTTGACGCGTTCCACGTAGCCTTGCACCTGGACAAACGTGCAACACAGGTCGTTGCCATCGAGCCACACATCAGTTACTTTGTGCATATGGCCCTGCAGTTCCCTCAGTATTGCAAAGCTGACAATCAAGTTATTGGATAAATCCAAACTGGTAAGATTAGGGAATGAGTTTGGTAAGTCAAGCGCAGTAATGGTCCTGAAAACAACACAAGGTTATGTTAAGGGTAAACATAAAATTATTCATAAACTGCTCATTTCTAGATTAATTTAATTATTTTAGTAAAATTTAATTATTTTATTTTACACTTTTTGCAAGTCATGTTTTCAAATATTAAGATAAATTAATTGTACCACTCGTAAGTTATGTCAAACGAATTTCATGATTTTTTAACCCCCTCCCGTCCCTGTCACACATGCTCCCATTTGTAAGACCCCCTCCCCCCCAGTGTGACGTCACATATTTTGCAATTTTACATCTAAAAATAATCAAGTAATCAATCAATAATATTTTTAAGTTTTGCATTTTAATAATTTAGATTTTTACATGTGACGTCACAGAGCTGATGACCCCCCTAACCCCTTATCACACAATGTCACACTTCTCCACTCCCCCCCCCCCTTTTTAAGTTGTGACGTAATTTATAGATGGCCCCCAATAAATAGAAAGGTATATATTTTTTTTATATTAGCTCCACATAGTAGGCCTTGAAGAAAATAATTACCCTCAGGGCCTATGTCTTTTTAAGGAGGGAAGGAGAAGAAGTTCTGGGAAGGAAAAAGGTATGAGGAGTGGGTAGAAATCTGGGGTTCAGTGTCTCAAGGTCATCCATTGCCAAAACCTAGACAAACCTCACCCCAAGAACCCAGACACCCCTGCTAAGTCACCAAACATAGCGAACTACTTGGGGTGACCTATGGTGGAGGTGTTGGTTATCCAATAAATGGTTCCCATTCTCGCCCCCCCGAATGAATATGAATAAATTGTTTTGTCCATAAACAAACTCAATTCTTTCAAGAAAGGCATACAATACAATATTGTATCCAATACATGGTTGGACATTTAAAAAAACTCATAGAGCTTACTTGAGAGAGTTCTCAGACAGAACCAGTTTATGAATATAGGGTCCCAACAGCAAGGCTTTGATAAGGAGTTTCAAAATTTTTTGGTTCCCAGCGTACCACAACGGAAAATAGATAGTGTCCAATAAATCTGAAAATATAAAGAATTAAAAGATAATTTTATTAGGTTCCACATCAACTCAGAATCAAGTCAACTCAACACCTCTTTGAAGAGTCATTAAAAACTATGAAAAAAAATAATTGAAAAATAGCCCTTAACCTAACCTAGCGTAACCTATTTAACCACTTTTTGTTTTGTTTTCATCACTTTTAATGACTTTTCAAAGGAGGTGTTGTGAGTTGATTTCATGCTTAGTTGTCCGGTCACATTTATTAATACCGTCAGTGATTCCTTAATAAATATTTTCATAAAATTGGTGTAATGGCATTATTACTCAAATCAGACGCCTGCCGACTCAATCAGGAGCCTGCAGACGACGAAATGACGACGAGCCATACTATTTACGCTATCCCTCCCTCAACCTATCAAACCTAGTCACCACACGGCCCTCTGCATTATAGAGAAGGGTCTCAATTTCTATTAATGGACATCAGAATAATGAAGTTTAATGGTTATATAACAATACTTACCAAGACTGTCCTTAAAATTTGTCAAATTTAGCTCGTTACTGCCCAAATTAAACCTCAGTTTGACAACATCGTGAATCAGCTTAAATGGATTAATTTTTTGATGTGGGGGATCATTATGCACAACTTTGAGACGAAAAGGAATATTTGTGTCGTTTTGACAAAAGAATTGGAATCCCATAAGAGATATCTTCTTGATCGCTCTCTCACATTTTGTAACATAGAACTTTTTGAGAACCGTTCCATTCTGTAAAGGAAAGCAAAATCAAGATAAATTTAACAAATAAGAGAAACGTCTCAATCTAAACAAGTATGGCCGCCTTAAAGGCTAGATATTTATCCATTGCTTTTGACTGTTAAACAAATTAATTATTGTACGTGTTGTTAGCTTGTTATAATCAGTACTAAATATGATTAATGTATCACCTCTCGCAGAACGGGAACGAATTCAAATGGGGATATGCTTTGAAGAATTCCATCAAAAATTTCAAATTTACCATGCTTTCCGGGATCATCCACCTAGAATTAAAGAAAATGATAATTTAAAAAAACGAATTAATTTGTTTCAAACTGAAATATTATTTATCGCTAATCAAGTTTCAAAAGAACCCTTCCATCATCAAGACAGAAGTTAAACTGACAGCAAATACAAAAAAGGTATAAGTATTTACAGTTGCTTAGTAAGTGTTTAGTGGAATATAAGTCAATTATAATAACTCTAGTTGTTATTTTTAGCTTGTATTGTGTTAAAATGTCTTCCTCAACACAGGTGAACTCCTAGCACGGAGGATAATGTACATTTTTTCTTATACTCCATTCCTGTACAGATTCAATTGAAACAGTCAGGAAGGAGCCAAGAAGCCAAGGTGCTGATAATAACCTAACACCTAACCAGAGATGTGCTTTATTTCAAATAAATCCATTTCAAATGGAAATTCAAAATGCAAAATGGGTACTTTCCATTTTGCATTTTAAATGGTTTTTTTTGTCACCTATTTCCATTTTCATATTAAATGCTTTTCTCAATGCATTTTCCATTTTAAAAGCATTTTTGCAACATTCTTCATATTATACACCACCAGGCGAACCAGACGCGATGTCAACTCAGCCAAGGACCGGTCAATTCATTTGTGTCACAGTTCTTCTCTTTAGCAATTAATTCTTCTTTCGTATGGTGAGGGGTCAGAGGGGGGCAACTATATCTGCGAGCCAGTCTAGGGCTTCAGACGTCGCCCTGTGGACCTCATCAATCACGCCAGGGAATTAATGGAGCAGGCATTCATTGACCGCATGTTCGGCTTTCACTGCATTCGCACATTGTCGACTCTTTAAGACCCCATCTAAGCAACTTGAGGCTCTCATGTCTCTCAGTGGGGTCTTTTATTAGATGAGTATTTATCACGTTAACCGATTGTCACTCAAATTTCCACCTATTTTCTGGGGTGAGAGGTAATTGGAGTAGCCTCTCTCCTTCCTTCCAGAAAGGTTTTCGGGACTTCAAGCGGCATGCCAGGTGAGAGACGACATCATCGTGCAAAGGTATTTGTATCGCTTTTTTTGCAACGCCTTCTTGTATTTCCACAGTATTTCAATCTCCCGCCTAATATTTGGCAAAATTATGATGGCAAGTACGGGGAGCCAAGGGAGAGAAGTAGATTTTAAAGTTACTGATGTTCGCATGGTGTGGGCGCTTCTAGCCCATACTGGTGCACTGGAGTAGCCTCTCTCCTTCCTTCCAGAAAGGTTTTCGGGACGTCAAACGGCAAGCGGGTGAGAGAAGACATCATTGTGCAAAGGTTTTGCGCTTTTTTTGCAGCGACTTCTTGTATTCCCATAGTGTTGCAATCTCCCGCCTAATATTTAGTGTGTTGGCGTTGCATCCCCAACTAGCTTATTGATTGAGTTTAGCCTTGTCCTGGTTTCTCATCAAACTGAGTTTGGCATTTGCTTGTGAATTGCTAACACGGAAAGCTATAGCAACTGTTTTCGGCCCATTTGGCTTTAGTCGGCAATTGCCAATCTTCCGTAGCCATTAATCACACTATGTGTATTCAATTGACCTTAACATTATCGGAAGAGCCCTACAGGCTGTAAGAGAGGTGTTTGACCCTTTGGAGACTGCGGCAAGAGAGGTGGGTTTGCAAGTCAATGAGAATAAAACTAAAATCGTGATGCAAACCCAAACCCCACACTGCAGAATAAGAATGTGTTCACACTCAGCTATAAAAGATGTAGCTTGGCCTATTTCAGCATTTCACTCGCCATATATCCCCATTGGGAATGTATGGCAAGCGATATGCTGAAATAGCCAAGCTACGTCTTTTATAGCTGTGTATGAACACGCTCTAAAAGATAAAGTGAAGTTTAAAGACAACTATAACTTCGAAATGGTCGAAGAGTTAACCTACCTGGGCTCCACCATAATGCAGGACAACGAAGACCCAGTAGAAGTAAGAAAGCGCATCACAGCCGCTAACAACACATACTTCGCATTGCTGCCAGTGCTCAAATCCCGAAACGTCCATAGGAAAACCAAAATAACCCAATATAAAACAATTATTAGAACGGTCTTGGCCTATGGATGTGAGGCGGAAACACTGACAGCAAAGTCTGCGGAACAGCTAGACACCTTTGAAAGAAAGGTACTTCGAAGAATCCTAGGAGCGGTGCGAGAAGGAGAGGCATGGAGAATCCGCCATAATAATGAACTCTATGACATCTACCAAGCTCCCAGACTCTCTACCCGTTTAAGGCTCCAAAGACTAAGATGGGCCGGACATGTGCACCGAATGCCAAGTACCGAATACCGAAGTACGAGTACCGAAGAAGGTTCTAACAGGACACCCGGGAGGTAAAGGAAAGGCGGGCAGACCTAGGCTGAGATGGGAGGATGATGTCAAGAAGAATGCAAGGGGACTACTCCATGTTGCAGATTGAAAGACGACGGCCGAGGACAGAGGGCGGTAGAGGCTTATCCTGAAGGAGGCCAAGGCTCGAAATGGGCTGTAGCGCCATTGAAGAAGAAGAAGATGTGTATTCAATCATAAACAAAGACAAAATGAGGACATCAACCAAATTTCGGGATGTGCCTTTAAACCGGGACAATCCAATTGAAATGGGATATACGGTAAGTCTATCTAAAGGGAACTACTGAAGGTTTAGATGCGTTGTTCTGATTTAGGGCACGCCTTTTCAGGTTTATTGAATAGTTCAAAGAATAGCTTACTGTTATGGAGTACCACTTCGACGAGTCCACAAAATCAAGTTCTTCAATGGGGTTTTGGGCATCGTATTCATTCTGCCATTCTTTGCTTTTGGCTTTGAATGGAAGCTCATTCATTTCATACTCATCGTCACTGTCAATAATTACATAATCGACTTTGTCTTCCATCCCATTTCCCGAAACGGACTGCATTTTAGAAGTTTATGATATCTGCAATAAGATCATAGTAAAATCAATATTGTGGTAAATCGTATAACCAATCATTATTGTGGTAAATATATTATCATTGTAATATCAAAAGTTATATATAAAAATGATGTTTGAACTGGTTAGAACACTAAAATTAACGGAATAAAGAATTTAAAGATAATATTGGAAACACTTCGAATTGATGTTTTATAAATAAGTAGAAAGTCTCGCTTATTCATTATAAGTAAATTGGTATAAAATCAAAGTCCTGGGAAGGTAATTGAATCAATAAAACACTTAATAATAAATTGTTATAAATTTGTATTAACCTCAATAACACAACAATGTTTTGATTTCAGTGACACTTGACAGTTCTTTTTCAGTTCTGTATTCTGTTTTCTATAGAGATTAGAGGTGGTCGATAGTCCTGTCCCGGTTATCCGGTGACTTTATCACTGTGATAAAGTCACCGGGACGCGAGTCAAACGCGGGGGGGGGGGGGGGGGGCGTTCAAACTTCAACTATTAAATTTAAATTAAGGAGGGAACAATTAAAAGACCTACTGATTTATTTTTACTTTTTTCTAATAATACAAAAAAGGCATTTACTTTATTCTATTAATACAAAAAAGGCTGGTATTAACTATTGTTAATATAGTGTTATGGGGTATTTCACCATCATCCTCAAAGATTATTCGTACGGTAACGTACATTTTTGATTAATCGTACAGGATTTATTTATTTAAAAAGTCAAAGTTTACTATTCAGCACTTGAACCTATAAATAATAGCTACATATTGGATGTTAGCCGAGTTTTTTTACCAGTTGCAAGTATTTATTTGTTTATTTATTAATATTCGTTATGTGTATGAATAAGCTATGGGGAGGATGGTGAAATACCCCTTAGTCTTATTACTAGGTACTTAATTAATTGGGGCCTTAAAGTTAGTATGTCTGTTGCTTAATCCTATGTAAAAGTCCTTAATTGTATAGAGTCTGATCACTTCGATAGGTTAATTTCATTGACCTAGTATACCCTAGACAAGCCGTCTCATAGTAAAAATCTGAAAAAACATAACCCCAAGTATCAGTAATTTCGCAATACAACTCTCCTTCGAATTCCGCCGTCTTGCATGCGAATTCTCGGCAATATAAAACTGAGCACCGACTTAATCCCATGGTGTAATTTTCGAACTAATACATGGATAGGTGATCACGTGTTGCATGCGTGGACATTTAGACAAGCTGTGTTGTATGAAAATGGTTTTCAAAGTGGGGATCGCGAGACATTCATAAATTTAATTAAACAAAAATATTTTTTTACTTTATTATGACAAGCGATTCAATTTCGGAGGCGAGTATGGGTACCGCCGCCTCGGGAACCATTTATTGGATAACCAACGCCTCTGCCATAGGTCACTCCAAGTGGTTCGCTACGTTTGGTGACTAGGCAGGGGTGCCCGGGTTCATGGATTGAGGTTTGTCCAGGTCTTGGCGGCGGATGCGTCTGCAAATTTTTAAATTTTATTTTTCTGTTGAACGTATGGCTCGTTGTCAACCACCAAGCAGCAATTTCGTCGGAGTGTCCTGTCGAAAGCGGTGTACACTGCAAACCATACTTTAGATTCGTGTACAAAAACTTGTACACAGTCCCGTATATGTATATATTGATCATGAGTTTTAAAATAAAAAAAATCCATTCATCGTTTGCTTGAAAATAATGACGAAAAATTCACCCTTTTACCGCCCACGCACCGTGGGCTGCCCAGGTTGGTTGCCTATCATTAACACAGTGATGAGCAACCAGCAGCCCGCAAGCCCATTTACTGCTTTCCGGACTTTTGACTACAAAAAATATCAAAAAAATTGCACTAAAAAATATTCAAAGGCTTCTGTTCTGTTTTGCAAAATGTCTTAGCCGAAAACTATAATCTTTCTTAAAAGTTTTGAATCGGCTGCTCAAACATTAAGTTTTTTTTGTATATAGGTAATAATTACAAAATGACAGAAATTTGTAGTTAATTAAAGCCCGTTAGTAAGCGCTCAAAAAGAAGTGGAAGGTGAGACATGTAAATACCAATGTTAGAGGGAGCGCGAAAACGATAATATTTAAGCGAAAATTGTGAAAATGTTTAATTAAACATGACTCGTTTAAACTATTTTAAAATAGAACCAAAATCCCGCGGGAAATGTCATATCTTTAAAGATAAAATGAATTATGATTTTTTTCATATATATAACTTGTAATGTAACAAAAATAAAGAGCTTATAATAATTTTCGAAATATACGATTATATGATTTTCTTCTATCGGAAGAATTTCATTAAATTACCATTTCGGCGTGGCAAATGTATAGATATTATCGTCAAAAATAACATATATTTTTTAGAAACTTAAAGTGTTCTAGAGAAATATGTTGTAAAACGGTAGAAATTCGGAATGCTATGGCTTAAGATAGGTTAACTTTCGACCTTAATTGAAAAATAGTGCAGCGGTTTTTTGTTAAGATCTGCGTTTAATGTATTTTAAAGGTTTCCGTTTTATACAACCGGGTCGCGTTTTTAAAAAGTTTGAAAACCACTGCCATATTGTGCCGCCAGCCCTTCGTCTGTGTTAGTATCGGTGTGTGGTGACGTCACAAGCATTTGGGTGATTAAGTGACGTCAGAAACTTTGCTTGCCAAAAAAATAATACGTCAATATTATTACATTTATTAAAACGCTGCCTTAAAGCTATCTGTAAGGAATACTTTTTTTTGTGTATTCAGATAGCTGGCTACATTATCAAATATAAATTCCGCGGACTGTACCTTGTACAATATTCGTAAGTAGGATATTTTTGTGTTTGAAAAAATTAACTCCGTCAGGACGGCTGGGACAGCAATTAGTTTCAGTGTGGACCGATAAAAGGTAAAACACAAAGCACTATGCGATCTAAATAGTACGAAACAATGCTCGCACTTTTTCATAAATGGGCCTTGAGCCAATTTTATTTGGTTTCTGGCGTCATTTTTAAATTCACAGGGCACGTCTAGATATACTTGGTCGAAGGTTAATTAAGTAAAATGTACAGTCACTTCCCTGGTTTGATGATGATGGATTCCCGCGTACGCACTAATCGTCTTGGTTGATACACTGGCACTTTAAACATTATATTTTTGAAGTGAATACTTCTATAGCTCGGCTGTGATTTGGATTTCGGGTGAAACGGAAATGAAAATTAGTGCACCTGCAATGCACCAACTGCGCTCAAAATGATGTCACTTCTAAAGGCTCCTATTGGTTGGGGTATAAAACGGAAATTACGCGAGGTCTGCGCTCATTGTTCGGTTTAATTATGACCTCACTTTACAAGTATTGGTTGAGATTGTTTAGATAAACTTTTTCAAAAGCGGAAAACTTATTTTGTGGCACCATTTTAATTCAAAATTAGTAAAAGTAAGACCGGTGGTTTCAAATTGTGATGCTCCTAGCAATAAAATATCATCAATAATTAATAGAATTATTATAGATTCACACATTTTTCATCCTAAATATACAATTAAAAAACCATTTGATTTGATTGAATACTTAAAACTTTAGGAAATCCGTGACAAAGCATTATTAGTATCATTTGATATTGTTAATTTATTTTATATTAGCTCCACACAAGAGGCCATAAGGAAAATAGTTAACCTCAGCCATGTTAGGGGATTCTGTGTGGAGGGTCTTTTTAAGGAAGAGAAGGATAGGAAGTTCTGGAAAGAAAAAAGGTATTAGGGGTGGGTAGGAATCTGGGAGTCAGTGTATCCAGGAGTCCCGGATATATGAATCCATCCCTCCAACAACTGTGCAAAGCGATGGGTCTAGAAAGTCCGGCTCGAAAGGTCAAAAGGCCTCCCTCAACCAGTTTCTCTCCGCCACGCAGCAGGTGGGCAGGCACATCCACCGTCAAGACCTGGACAAACTTCACCCCACGAGCTCACTCACCCCTGCTAAGACACCAAACGTAGCGAAACACTTAGGGTTACCTATGGCAGAGGTGTTAGTTATCCAATAAATGGGTCCCGGTGCGGCGGTACCCATACCCGCCTGCCAAATTTAAATGTCACACGTCTTCCTCGGGCGTCCCCGACTGCTCCTATTATTCACATTGGCGTCACATATTCTCCTTACACATATTCTCCTTACACTCATTCGCTTACGCCTCAGGGATCTCAATTCTACAGCATTCAGTCTACTTTCCTTCCTCTTGCTTCCTCTGCCAGTTCCATCTCCCGTAAACATACTTCCCAAATACACAAACACATCCACCTGCTCCAAGTATTCATCATTCACAATTATGTTGCACATACTCTATCTTTCAAACACCATGATTTTAGACTTACTTATATTCATAATTAACAACTCATTCTTCTTACATACTTCGTTCATCCTTGTTGGAAATCAGCACCGCATCATCGGCATACAATAGGCAACATACTTTCAGATTACCCAATTCCTCGCCCTATCCCATCTCTTTCAATTCTTGCATATAATCCTCCACATTATATATAATAATTCTACCCACTCTTGTTAATTTAGTTTTCTGAAGTTTCACTTCTACCGCGTGTGAATTGCACACACTGATTTTTTTTACACTTTAGTTAGTGCAGAAATTGCAACACTTGCACGGGTCGAGTTACCCAATTCAGACGTTTCAATTTTAGTTGATCAACTCCCTGTTGAATGAAACTTGAAAACTTTTTGACAAGCAGTGTGGACGGCCTTACAACAAAGTTGTTCAGGTTTTTAGTTGGGTAACTAAAGGTGAAAACCCCCATACGTTCAAGTCTGAGTCATCAATCGAGTTTCATACCGATTTCATACATGTGAAAACATGTTTCAACTCGCTTCCGCAAACTAGAAGCTAGACATACCTAATATCATGGCATCTTTTTCAATAATAAAAAATCTGAAATGTTGAGATGAAAATAATGATGTTTAGATTTATCGATCTTTACCAAAGCCATCCTTGTCTTTAGGATTAAAAGCAAGATGTGTATAAAAATAAAAATGCCGGTGAAAACTTATTAATTTTTTTTTTCGAAATGGGTATTGCGGAATTGTCTCCAGTAGATATAAAAAAAATCAGAGTGTGCAATTCACAAGCGGTAGAAGCGAAACCTTCAGAAAACTAAAGTAGGCAAGAGTGGGGAGACTACATTTTATATAAGCACTTTTTGAAGTGAAAACTTCTTTAGCGGCGTTGAGAGTGATTCGGATTCGAATGAAACGGAAACCACGTGACGAAATTTTTTATATTATTGGTCGTCGGTTCTTAATCCGCTAAATTCGCAACCAAGCTCGGCCCCCCCCGTAGCGCAATGGCCAAGATGCCGGACAAATCCAAGAACTCCTACGAAAAAAATCCTACGAAATCCAGAAAATATTAACTTCTTTTTTTTTATTAAAATTAAATTTGATATTTTTTTTTATTATCAAGTTCTGTAATTATTTTAGTATGTATTTTTAGTATGTAGGTATTTAGTATTTATTTTATTTTTTATAAAAAATATCCAATCTTAAAACCACTCCAAAAGGATTAGGCAAATAAAACGAAAAAGCGACATCTAGCGACTCCGGAGAACAAAACACAAATATATTAATATTACGATGACCAAATCCTATAACAAAAGGTGCACTGGAATTCGAAGACAAAAATATGGAAAAAAATCATCCTTAACTTACTAACTATCACATCGTTTACCGCAGGGGTAGGCAGAAAGGACGGACCGCCAATCAACAAAACTCGGTCTCGGCACACACTCCTTGCCTCGATCAATTTTATACATCGTCTCACGCACGTTCTTCTATTATTCTGACTCTTGACGTGGCCCGAATGAATCCGATTCGTCAAAATAGTCGTGCCATTTTATAATTTTTTTTTACATTAGCTCCACACAGGAGGCCCGAGAAAAAATAATTTCCCTCAGGGCCTATGTCATTTTAGGGGATGCTGTGTAGAGGGTATTTTTAAAAGATATTAGGGGTGGGTAGGAATCTGGAGGTCAGTGTGTCCAGGAGTGACGGACGTACGAATTCATCCCTCCAACAGCGGTGCAAAGCGATGAGCCCGGCTGGAAAGGTCAAAAGGCCTCCCTCAATTGGTCTCTCTCTAAAACGCAGCAGCAGAGCAGACGCTAACCTAACGCCATGAACCCGGGCATCCCTGCTGTCACCAAACGTAGCAAATCACTTAGGATGACCTATGGCAGTGGTTATATCTCCACGTTTCTCACACGATCGTACATGGCTTTATCACACAAACGCCTCAGGGATCTCATTTCTAAAAGATTCATTCTACTTTCATTCATCCTCTGCCAGTTCCATGCTTCGCTGCAATTCATCATCGTAGGTACCAGCACTCCATTATGGACGGCTAGCTTCGTTTCTTTGGACAGTTTTTTGTTGCCGCCAATGGCGTTCAGTCCTTCTTTTATGGAATTACCTGCATTTACACATCTTTCAATATCTCTATCAGCCTTCCCATCTCTCGTAAACATACTTCCCAAATACACAAACTCATCCAACTGCTCCAAGTATTCATAATATAAATTGTTTTTGGACTCTCTCTTTCAAACACCACGACTTTAGACTTATGTACATTCAGCATTAACTTATTCTTCATACATATTATATCTAGATACAAGAGACTGTAGATCTTCCATACTGTTGGAAATCAGCACCACATCATCAGCGTACAACAGGTTATCTCTTTCGATTCTTGCATACAATCTTTCACAGTGATAAAGAAAGTGCTTCCTAGTCTCCTCGTTCTTGCCTTTTTTAGGTTTCTGAAGGTTTCACTTCTAACGCGTGTGAATTGCACACTCTGATTTTTTTCTAGGCTTATTAAAAGACTAATAAAAAAATCACTGATATTTTTAAGGGCCAAGATATGTTCTACAAGCAGTATTTAATTGGAGCATCTATAATAACTTCAAAGCGATTAAATTTTCAAAAAAAAAACATGATTTTGCAATATTTCGCATGGCTTCATCTTAAAATGAAGCCATACGTGAAATCCTATTTAGATACTATTTAGATTCATCTTTACGACGAATCGGTTTACAGTGTGAACATAAAAAATATGCCACGGATAAATTGAAGCTTTTACTAGCTTTTCTATGTATTGGAATTACAATAAAATTATTATTTAGATAACAAAAAAAAAAGGTTTTTTCATGACTTAACAATTAAGTAATATAAGAAACAATTTTTTTTTATATACCCCTTTATGGTTGAGACTATTTTTGAGGTTTTGTATGTTCTAACTTTTTTTCATTCTTATAAAATTATTTTTTCATTCTTATAAAAAACCACTTTTTCGCTTGCTTGCCTCGTGCAAATACGTCGCGCGATTTTAAATTTTGTAGTCATGAGAATCGAAATATTTCTAGCGTTTATATTCCTCTTAAAAAGGAGAATATTCGTGAACGGTACTGTGATTAGCATATATTTATGTTGTGAGCTCTACACTGGTAGGTTCTCAGCCCCCTACTTAATGATCGGCTGCTGCTCCAGATAATTCAAATATTGGAATATTTACAGGTTCTTTGGTTTTTTATTAGAAAATGTTTTTCTTTACTAGCTTGTGGTTTGGTGAAAAAATGTCAGATCACAGTTCTTACGTTATAATAAAAAAATAGTAACGATTATAAAGACTGTAGAATAAATAGTTTATTTTTTATTATATTTTAACAAACTTCCATAATGTATATATGTATATATATATATACATATAGAATTTGTTGATCTGAACATATTTTTTACCGGAGTTTCATATGAAATAAATAATATTAAAAAAACCTTGCGCGCCGTGACTAATGAAATCTTTTTTTAGTCATTATGGGCCCGTATATCAGTTGTCCCAAAGCTCGGCTTTGACGCAAAGTGAGGCTTAAGCCGGGCTTTGCACGTAATCCGTATATCAGTCGTAAACCAAGAGTTGGCCAATTTTAAACGTTTAGTCTATGATATTAAACGAGGATTTCTATGTCGAACCAATCTATTTTTGTTAATATCTATTGACTCTATGGTAAGCTTCAAACTTCAAACGTCAATGGCGTCAACGTCAAGTGTCAATGCTTTTTCCAAGGCTTTTATTAATTTGTGGTAAGTTTTATGCACAATTGTGTATTTAAAAGCTCTATTCATTGTTGTTCACTATAGTTTTCATGTTTTTACTTCGATTTAGATTAATTATTAAAATTGACTAGTTGAATAACGAGTTTGAAATTATTTGTTTACCTTACTTTACGTGAATAATTTCAGAAATCAAAAATACTAGAACACCGAACTTCGCGGAAGACAGGGGATAAAATTGCTGGTTGAGCTGGTCTCATCAAAGAGCTGGATAATAAAGCGGCCAATGCGGTCAATTGGAATTGAATGAACTGACTTGAGAATTCAATTTCAATACAATTTCGGCAGATGCATTGGAAAAAAAGTGGGACAATATTAAAATGAACATGAGGCGAAAATTTGCCACAAATATAAAGTATCGTATCAGACAGGAGGGCCTGCTGTCGATGCAAGGTACACCCAGATCGATGGGAGTATAATGGGACTGTTGCCCACCCAGTCGACCGGAGTAGAATCAACAGTCCTCAAAGGTAACTATTATTAAGTATGCATATCAAGTAACCAAGGAATTTAATTTTAAATTTTTTAGAATTCACAACTCTGACAGCTGTCGAAGGGACATTTCATTGATTGTAAAGTTTAGATTTTGGCTATCCAAAACTCCCTTGAGCAGCCTCTCTGAAAAAAGCCCCTCAAATTCAATTGTAATATGAAATACTAACTTATTATGTTTGTCATATCAATTGACTAGGTACATGAGGATGAACGAAGAAAGGGTGCAAGGAAAATATATGGCATGAATGTGAATGGTAGAAGAAGCCGAGGTTGACATCAGGCTTGATCAAGTACTCTAATATTTCACGTATTGACCACGTCAATAGTCAGAATCACAGTACGGTATGATGTATGCACGTTTGACGATTCATTCTCTGATGTGACAGTTAGTTAGTTACTTACTTAACTGATTTGAACTCATAAACATTTATGTTTCCATTTCTGCTATTCACGGCATATTTCTGCATTCAAAACATCTCAAAAGATTTGTCTATTTTAAATCATTTGGTAACTAATATTACTATCTTTGTTTTAGCATTCTAAAATTGATCAGAATTGCAGCCAAATTACACTAAAACGATGAGAGCACTTATCAATCCAGCACAAGCTACCGGGGTTTGTAATATACTGTTAATTTTTTTAATGTGAATATCGCACAAGAGTCCCTACCTCTCCCTGCTAACTGAAACCAGTGAGATGGCATCTTCTGTGGGGTATGTTGTGAGGGGTAAATGAGATAGATACGTGAAGGAGTTAGGGTAGAGGAAAGTACGGAAGTACCTGACTTATCAGAAATGATAACCAAAGAAAGCTAAAGCATTTGAAGCAGGGGCAGTTCTAGATTTTTCGTAGTTGGAGTGGTAAGATTGAAAAATACCAATTGATAATTTTGTAACAAATTTTTTTTTTTTTTTTCAAAATTTTAATCTTTTATATGAAAAGCAGCCACAAAATATCATACAAAAAAATTGAAATAAAAAAAACATTTTCAACTAGGTACTACTGTTATAAATATTTTTCAATCTTAGCACACTTGCTCACACACCACCTTGCCAGGACACACTGAATCCAAGATTCCTTCCCAGAACTCTCCTCCCCTTCCTTTCCTAAAAAAAACCCCTCCACACAGCATCCCCAAAGATGACATAGGCCCTAAGGGAAATTATTTTCCTCAGGGCCTCCTGTGTGGAGCCCTTGTAAAAAAAAAAAAACTTGCTCACTGAAAGGTCACAGACTGCCACTGATTTCAAATAGCATTTGGATTCTGAGTGGATGTATCACCAAGGTGATAGGTTTTTTTAATTTAGAAATTTTTTTATAATTGTGTTTAATTTTATTATTTTTCAATAATACATTTTTAGTACTCATAAAACAAAATAACCTGCGTTATTTATAATATAATACAGAAAGGGTAGCATGGGTGTGTAGAGCGAACTAACGAAGAAAGGATTGTTAGGAGAACATACGTTGCAAATGTAAATGTTAGAAGAAGTCGGCAAGACATGGCGAGTCAGACCATAAGAATCAGAATAATTTATTTATTTTTATTTAAGTACATAAAACAGGCATGTTGCCCAGAAATTTACATACATGGATGATTTAAATACAGTATAATATAAGAGTATGTATGAATAAGGATGAAGCAAGGAATTTATGCTAATCCTGAGTTGTGCACGTTTGGCGATTCTTTCTCTCGTATGACAGTTAGTTAGTTACTTACTTAACTTAAAATTGATTTGAACTCATAAAAAATTCTGTTTCCATTTCTGGTGTTCATGGCATGTTAAAGATTTGTCTATTTTACATCATTTTGGTAAGTAATATTACTATTTTTGTTTTAGCATTCTAAAATTGATCAGAATTGCAGCCAAATTACACCAAAACGATGAGAGCACTCTCAAACCAACACGAGCTACCTGGGTTTGTATTATATCTTAGCACACTTGCTCACACAACACCTTGCCAGTACAGATTCCTACCCACTCCTTAAACCCATTTCCTTCCCAGAACTCTCCTCCCCTTCCTTTCCTTAAAAAAAACCCTCCACACAGCATCCGCAAAGATGACATAGGCCCTGAGGGAAATTATTTTCCTCAGGGCCTCCTGTGTGGAGCCCATGTAAAAAAAAAAACTTGCTCACTGAAAGGTCACAGACTGCCACTGATTTCAAATAGCATTTGGATTCTGAGTGGATGTATCACCAAGGTGATAGGTTTTTTAATTTAGAAAAGTTTTTATAATTGTGTTGTTTAATTTTATTATTTTTCAATAATGCATTTTTAGTACTCATATAACAAAATAACCTGCGTTATTTATAATATAATACAGAAAGGGTCGCATGGGTGTGTAGAGCGAATTAACGAAGAAAGGAGTGTTAGGAAAATATCTGTTGCAAATATGAATGGTAGAAGAAGTCGGCAAGACCAATGGCGAGTCGGACCATGTCAAGAATCAGAATAATTTATTTATTTTTATTTAAGTACATAAAACAGGCATGTTGCCCAGAAATTTATATACATGGATGAGTTAAATACAGTATAATATAAGAGTATGTATGAATATGGATGAAGCAAGGAATTTATGTTAAGCCTGAGTTGTGTGACGGTCTGTCCTCTCTGCCCGCTGAAATTTCGGTTAGTTAATTCCTACATCACTTTTCAAATTGATCAGTTGACATCAAAGAAGATTCTTAGGTTCTTAACACAAAATGGCAGGATGAAATGTTTATTTTGCAAACATATATGTAATAATATAATTTTTTTTAACAATTATGTTGCGAAATACATGAGTTAAAGCAACTGTTGGTATTTTTATGTACAACTTTTTATAATA
Organism: Glyphotaelius pellucidus; assembly: GCA_936435175.1. Taxonomy (NCBI): domain Eukaryota; kingdom Metazoa; phylum Arthropoda; class Insecta; order Trichoptera; family Limnephilidae; genus Glyphotaelius; species Glyphotaelius pellucidus. The sequence goes on along the minus strand of OW386548.1, from coordinate 30,680,982 downwards.
TTATATTCTTCTGTTCCAGCGAAAAGAAAATCTACCACCGCAACCACCAGTGGAGATCTTTGGCAGAATTTAAAATAAAAAATTCAACTTCAAATCTCCAAAATCTCCTCAAGGTGGAGGGCTTCAAGGCTAAACGCCAGGAAGACGAGAAAGAACATCTGCATTGCAGGGCCGAAAACCTCAAAACCAAATGCAGGAAGAACACGAGGAGCACCTCCTCAGGATGGAACTGCTGATGAAGAGAAAAAACTTAAGAACTAATACTACTTCCATATGAAGTAATATTTGTACTTTAGTACACAAAAATAACAACATTTATAATTCAAATTAAAATACTTACCTTTTTTATTGTTTTTCAAGGTACATTCCCGTTAAACTGCAATTAGTAGTTTGACAACAGGATGTTAATTTTCAATTACAATTTAAACAGACATACGTAATACTTACTATAACTATACAGATTGTCACAATTAGCAAGCATGACAATATAAACCAACTTTATTTGGTAACCATTAGATAAAGTTGACTATTTCTTTGTTGTCGGTGATAGCTTTCACCTGAAATATATCCAGATTTTGATCCATCATTATCTTAATGTCTTCAATTCGGAGTAGTCTGTAAAGAATTCTTTTGTGTAATTTGTTTGTATTCCTTTGAATATTACACCTTAATAAAGACATTTAAAAAATAAACACCCTGTTATACTTCCTCAGACAATTTTTTATTTTGATAAATTATTAATTTACATTTTACAGTATGATAGAATATTGAAGAGGCCTGGGATAAATTTACAACTATGTTAATGCAAAAGATAAATAATTACACTAATATAAAACATGTAACCCCTGCCAACTTGAAACAATATCGGTGAATCTGAGATCAGCATCACAAATAGCTTGCAGGTTGACAGAAAAGAAACCTTTTCGGTTCCGATAAATCTCGGGTTGCGTCCACCTAAAATAATGGTACACTAATGATTAGTCTGCGCATTCATGAGTTGAATAAGGTAAGCAAGCAAAGGGGCGACATTTTTTATTTATTAACAAATTTTTTGGTACAATTGGTAAAATTTTGTAATACAAAATTTTTATATAAACAGTTTTAAAAAGGTGGAGAAATAATACAAATAGATTAGCAGATTAACCAAAAAAATCCCACATAGGCATTGCCAGTTCGTGGGTATACTTGAGTGTTTTTAAGACAGAAATTTACTAATAAACATACACTATCTTTGTAGAAGATTAAAAAAAAAAAAATTAAATACATAAAAAATAGATGTGTTTACTGAAATACATATTCAAAAGACATGTTCATAAAGATAAATAAAAATTTGTTAAGTTACAGCAGGTCAGATGTTACAGCAAGTAAATGTTTGTGTCAATGGTATTTGTCCAAGACTTTAATACATTTTTATACTTGCTGTAGGTGGATATATTTTTACAATCAATTTCTGTAGCCTTATAGAAAGCATTATATATTTTTGGTGTAATGTTTGTTGATATTGGGACAAGCAATTGGATAACTTACCGGAGGACTGCATGTGCCTGCAATCAAGAGTACCAGTCACTTGGGGAAGCGTGCTATTGCACACCTTCTTGCTTTTGCAACCTTCTTTGTTTTTCTTCCAAACTTTCAGGATCATTTTTGAAAATAATGAAAGCAGTTCTGTCAATGTGCAATTGATTGTAAAACTATCCAAATGTGCTTGCTTGCGGTGTTTTGTGAACTCTGATAAAAGTCCTCCACAGCTATCAGCATGGAGCCAGATGCTATGTATCTGATTGTTAAAAGTATCTGGCGTTTTGGAGTGAGTGCTTTATTCCTGAAATGAAAACACACTATTTAGATATGTATTTGCGTTGTTAGCTACTTTTTTTATACCTTTTAAAAAGCATTTTCACTTACCGGTTCATTTTAGATTTGATGTCATCCCTTATCAAATCTAGCAAGCAATTTACGACCCCTTTGGAGAGACGAGACCTGTTATGAAATTCAATTTAATCCACGCCAGGAAGTCGTCAGCCCTGCTTCTATATATTCGCACTTTGCGTGGTCTGTTAAATGTTCTACGAAATTATCGATATCTAAATCCTCAACGCTCGAAGAAAGCTCAAACTCCATGCTTTTCCTAAAATGTAATTTACGTACGTAGCAAATGCATATCGAAATCGAACCATTGTCAAATGTCAAATCTGACAGATGTGTTATTGCCAATAGCGCCACACCGCGTCCAGAAATGGAACTATTCTGCGGCTTAAGCGGCCGATTTGGTCGGTTTAAGTTGAGCGAGGAATGTGCTCCTTAGCAGAAACTGATATACGGGCCCTATCTGTTATGGTCGTTGACACCATGGCAACATTGTTTCCCTTCCAGAACCATCAAGAAGAATTTTTCCCCTGTCATGTATCATGTATCTATGCCTGTCATACTGACTTTTGTTTTGATTACGTGTTTTGTTGCGTCGGTTGTGAAATAAAAGTATATATAATTATTGACAACATCCAAGCGGCTATCAATTCGTCAAGATTGTTTGGTGGGAGCGCACGGAGTTCACTTGTGTTGGAAATCATTGCTTATCAAATTGTTTTGATTGTATTTCAGTGTTTTGCGTGCTAATTTCTCTGTCAAAAGGCGTGAACAAGTAAGTTTATTATGATTTTATTACACGGTAAATGTTATTATTTATTATATAGATAGCATCTATCTTTTTATCCGTTTTTCTTTTCATGTTTTTCAACGTATTACGCAGTTAGTTAAAATTTAGCAAACCTGTTTTGAGGCCTTTTAAAAACATAGGTTTTTACATAGAGATCAAAGAGGTTTTGCAAAATTATTTCACATTTCGGCACACGCCATTTTGATGAGTTGAATGCGTATTGAAGTAAGTTTAACGTTTTTCTTGATAATTTGCCGGTTTTGACTTTTATTGGATTCCCTGAAAATATTTGATTTAAAATACATATACATGTTTTGGGTGTCTGTAGTTACTGGTAAGGTTAGTATTTTTATAAACAGCAATGCTTTAAAATAGTCTTTGATTGAATTAAAATGGAAATATTGCAACTTTTATGATCTCCCCCTACGAAAATAGTTGTTTCTTAAAGAAATTAAATTGAAACGGATTGTAATTTCCATGATAAGTGCTGCTTCTTGAGCCAATTAAATATTTTTATTTTTTTAGTGTTTTTAAATACATTTGCAATCTTTCATTTTGTTTGCTTGTTTAGCGTTTTTCATTATTTGCTTATTTTCCTTGTTAATAAAATACAAAGGATATTATAAGCTAAGCTTTGAAATTAATTTTTATGTTGTGAAATTATGGTGCAATACCTGCTTGTTATTTCACAACAGCCGTTAAACGTTTTAGGAAGTGACTAATAATTGATGTTATTTTTACGCTTCGTTCGGGAGTTCATAAAACCTAAACACATCACGATTTCGCAACATTATGTAAACACAACAAATGTTTTCATTACTGGTATTTTGTATAGAATACTTGTTTTGATTTCTCGTGTTATTATGGTAAGAGAAAGGAGTTGCATCGCTCTAGGTTTCAGTAGTATCTGCTTCCTTCTTCCAACAAAGTGTTTAGGTACTTATAATATTGCTTTCTTGACCTTTCCGTTTTCAATGGTGCCGCATTATTGTCTAGTCATTGTATTTTATCCTATGTTTCTTGTTGTATACAAATCTAGTAAAAAAAAAAACATAGGCCTTTCTAACGTATTTATGCCCATTGGGTATTGAAAATTGGCCTAAAAAATGTATTTTTTTTAAACTTATGTTTGTAAATATAGCTTGTGTTAGTTGTCATATTTTTTTAATCACTGTTTTCTTGAACCTTCATTTTTGCATAGACAAATTGATGCAAATATTAGCTTTATTTCATAAGCTGCCTAATCTAGTCGCTCTATGAATTTATTTATGTATTGCATACATTTAAAAAAAGAGTTAGTTCGTAACTGTGTATTTTTTTCCAGAATCTTCTAGAGATGACTTCTCAAAATGGTGTAGCGTTCAAGGTGTTTGTCTCGACGGGTGGAGACAAGGCTGAGGTCCGGCGATTTGCCATCGACCGAGAGGTAGTGACCAATTTCGAGTACCTGAAGGCGAAGCTGCATAGCGTCTTCCCTTCCATCAAGGATAAGACTTACACAATATCGTGGAAAGGTAAGCCAAATTTTCATTCAATTTTAAAATCCCTTAATTTATCTGGTGTAAGCTGTTTCAAAATGCAGAGCTGGCCACTTTTTAGCCATTTCTCCTGAGTTAAAACAGCAATAACAACACGTCCATTTATCTCCATTACAAATAAAATCCCTTGATATAATTTGTGTAACTGTTTCATGATTCAAAACTGGCGTGTTACCGAATAAAGGCATTTAAAATGTTGAGTTTTAAACTGTAAAAATTGTTAATCATGGAGGGCAATAAAAATGTTGTTTTGAAACGGCCGGAAAACTAGTATTTTATTTGAATTTTCGCCAGTCATTCGACCTTGGTCATTGTATTTTTGCATTTATTTGCACTTATAATCAATTCTTATGTGCTTTGCATGAACAATTGATATTTATTTCGTTGAAGTCACTTCCCTTATAAATAATTTGTGATTTTTATAAATCAGGTCAACGAAAATGAAATAATTATTAACGAAAAAATCATTTTTTGTGATACACATAAAATACGCTAACCTTCACATGTCTGTCATAATTATAATAGTATAATGTGAAGTTTTTCCTGCCCAACTTAAACTGTTATGTATTTGGATTCTTGCTTTATGTTGATTTTATATTCCCATAATATATTTCACTGTCTAATTCAACGGTCAAGCACACAATACTTTTTTTTCGAAATGTTATTTTGTCTTATAAAGGAAAGGAAATTGTTGCAAGTTAAAATCAGTTACATAGGCCTAGAATTTCCAGGCAGAAAAAGCTAGGTATGTACTTGCTTGAAAATTAGTAGAATTTTATTTAAACTATTATTTATTAAATTTTTCATCAATAATGTTGGGATAATCTTAAAATCCTGCTTATAAATTATCAATTTGCTTACGAAATGTCATGTCATAAATATTGTCTTCTCCGTGACTTGCTGAAAAGTGTTTTTTCATTGTTTGCATTGGAAAGAGACAAATTATTGATGTGTGTTAGTCGGATGTGATACTGAATAGTCTATGCGTATTGTATTATTGTTGAATCTAAATAGACCTTGGCAGTAACAATTGAATTATGCCTACTGTTCTATGTTTTTGAAATCTGCAAATGAAAATTAATACTATTTTCATTGGTTTTTCTTTTGTAGTGTGCTTTTATGAGTCAACATTTTTAACAAACAATTTGACCCCTGATATCAACGAATGGGCATCGCCTGATGTACCAATACACAAATTATAAATTTTTATTTTTATCTTGCTCACATTCTTATAATCCGATTTTTATATAAATTATAAAAGCATACTGCTAATGGCTTCGTTGTGAGCTTACCCTCTTTCTTGTAAATGACACATAACAGAATGGTAGGTTACAATAGAGTATTCAGCACCATTGCCCTGCTCTTCCTCCTACCCCCACATCTGATAGTGTAGCAACATTGAAGTAACACTTGCCAAGTGATCATATTGCAACGTTTGCGGAAGTTAAAATTATTATCTTTCTCTCGCTGTTAGGCGTTGTTTGAATCTGATAATTTATAGATGTGTCTAATGTTTTTTTTTAGATGAGGATGGAGACGATATCATCATATCGAGCGATGAGGAACTCATCTTGGGTCTCTCCAGCATCACGGGAGACGTGAAGAAGCTGTACGTGACGAGGAAAGACGTCAGCGGCGGCCCATCTGTGACCTTCTCCAACGAGGCGGACATGGAGATTCCCATGTTCACCCCGCCCATGTGTTCTGCCCCTCCAGCGTTCCCGGGTTGCACCACCGCCCCGGGATGCTCTGCCGCCCCGGGATTCTCTGCCGGTCCGGGATTCTCTTCAAGCTGCACTTTTGGTCCGGCCCCGGGATGTGCTCCAACTTTTACTGCCCCTGCTACAGGTACACGAAGTTAGTTTCTATTTATAGAACTTTCTCTTTTTAATATTTACTAGTAAATTAAATTAGGTTTTTCACGAAGTTTGACAATCATAAAAATGAACCTTTGCAAATTATCGAAAATGTTTTCTTTCGACGTGCTAAGTTCATTATTTCAATCAACATTTAGATTATGAATGGTGGTCTTTCAATAGGGCGATACTTAAGAGTACTAAGTATCACCTATACTACCTAGAATGTGCTGCATATATACTATATGTAATGATTTTTAAATCATTTTTAGGCAATTCGTTCAACACCAAAGATTTATTACGCTTTTTAATATTCTATACTGTAGGCACACAAATGTGGCAATTTTTGAATGTGTGGCATATCAAAGATGAAAAATCTATTTTGCAAAGCATCCAAAAGTTTAACTGCCTCCCTCGTGGTGAATGTTTTATTAAACGCTCTTGAAATCCAGATTTTATTAAAATGGAACAGAAGTTATTAGTAGACGATTTCGTTCAGTTGTGTTATTATTTTTTAAACACCTGTGTTCACTACTGTAATAACGAATTCAAAACAAACATTCTACTGTTTACAGAGTGAATAGTGTGTAATGATTTTGTTATCAACACTGGCGAAGGGGATTTTTTTCATTTCATGAATCATCGGCTTACTATTGTTAGACCTTATCAGAAGTGTTATTGATCGTATCGTGTGACTTATTTACTTATCTGCAACTTCGAGCCGCAAGATTTTTGTGTTTTGAATTTCCATTGTATTCATGCATGATGCATAAATTACGTTTAAGATGAATATATGTTTGAGCTGTTTTTATTTAAAATAAACATTAACATTTCTAAATAATAAAATTTTAATATCAAACACACAAAAACTTTTATCGAAACATTTTGACTAGAAACGTCCATAATTTTGAAAGAATCAATTGAGGGTTAAAGGGGGGCTTATGCCGAAAGTGTGAATAGCTCCATATAAACCAATGAGCAAGCAAGTTCCGGCACAACTTTTTAACGGAAGTATTGCGCTGGCCATCCACTCGACGAAACGTGCCGGATCTGTGGACATGTGTGAACAATAAGGTGGGTCATTTAACAAAAAATGTCATTTTTAAATTCTAAGAGCGATAAAAGCGTGCCAAATGGGTTCAAAACGACGAGTTTAAAATTTTTCAATTTTCTGATACGATCTTCTTCCTCCGGATTCACTTCAAAGTTCTGAAAATTTTAATATTTTTTTGAAATTTTTTTTTTTTTTGCCAAACCATATTTTTTGTAATCTTCCATAGCAAATGTAGTAAATTTTGACGAAGTTATTTACAAAAGTCCCAAAATTGAGTATCACTAAATAATGCCAAAATTCGAGAGTAAGAAGGATTTTGCTGGTATTTGAATACACTGCCTTGAGATAATTTGAATTATATTCAAATATATTTTTTAATAAACGAATTAAAATATTCCCTCTATTTCGTGTTTTATTAAAAATAATTCATTTTTAATGGTTTATCTAACATTTTTTTAAGATTTAACAAGGGTGGGTTTTTCTCTATTACGTGAAATTTTAAAGTCAATCCGGAGGAAAAAGATGATATCCAAATTTAAAAAAAAAATTACATGATTTTATATCCCCATTTAACACCCTTTTATCACTATTAGACAAATTAAAACAAGAAAAAATTTTTCTCCGTACAGTCGTGACCCACCCTAGTGAACAACTTCATCTATCCTCTACAGTCACTAGAGCATCCGATTTTTAAACAGAACCGCATCCGTTTTTTTAAACAGATAGTGAACGTGCCAACTTATAAATTTTCCATTGTCAGAAGATTATAATGTATATGTGCATAATTGCAATACCAACACGACAAGCTGCACATAATTTTCATAATTGGACTTTAAAACCTTGTACAAAATAAAATTATATGTTTATAATCTTAAATGCTGACCTTTTTCCTTGTTAGTTTACACTGTTATTGTTGTTATTTAAAAAAAAAAATTATGCCGTGTACAAAATAAATTGTTGTTTTATCTCTAGACTGTTTAAAAAAGTACAACCTAACAATAAAACGCCAACAGCACAACTTTTTATTGCTTGCCATTTGTTTTGTTATTATCACAAGTTGAATATAGTGCCTTATTTAGTTTTGTTTATTCCAGAGCGCGTGTTTGATGCTAAGCGCGAGCACCCCGGAGTGGTGTGCGACGTGTGCGATGGCCCTGTGGCGGGCTACCGCTACAAGTGTGTGAGCTGCGATGACTTTGACCTCTGCATGGCCTGCGAGGGGAAGAACGCTCACTCGGAGCATTTCATGATTCGCATCCCCGTGCCTGTGGGACCACTGGTAAGAATTGGATTTAATTTATTTGATATCGTATCATCATCCTACAGTGATAGATTCTAAGGAAATTTTATTTATTCATTTTGTTATGCCCATTCAGATTTTTATGCAATGGTTAAATTTATTAAATTTCATGTAAGTGTTTAAATTAAATGATACACTATCGAGTTTAGACTGTTAAAAAATTTGTAGCTTTGGAAAAAATTATTTGGAGGTGTTATTTCAAGTGATTACATAAAGTCAATAGAAGTATTTTTTTTATAACTGTTGGACTTCAAGCTTCACAGCATGTAATTTATTTTTTTGTTATTGTTTGGTTGTTTTTCAATTTAAATATTGTTGACTTATTCTGTGTTATTCTTTCAGGGAGGAAAGTTCACCAAGGTGGTCGGACACCAGATCTTCAAGTCTCTGAGGAAGTCCAGGGCTTTCGAGCCTGAGAATGCGGCCGGTGAATGCCCATTTTCTTCCAAGCGTCATCGTCGAGACAGGTAAAGATTCTATCATTAAATATTTCAATAATTATTTTTGAGTTATGCAATATGTAAACAAACACACTTTCCAAGACTTATTTTTGAAAAGATAGTTTTGTATGTCACTATAAAACTAACATTTTAAAGTGACCTAACTTGAAATAAGTCATGTGTTCAATTAAAATTTTGTTCTTTTCAGGGCTGAACCAGAGTGTGCCCAGGAAGCCACTCCGGAGGGGGGCAGGCATGGAAGGCACGGCAGGCACGGAAGACACGGAAGGCCGCACCACATGGGTGGCCACCCTGGCAGGCATGAGGGAGGTGTGCACGAGCCTCGACTCAGCTGCGGACCCCGCGACGCCGGCTGGTTTAAAACCTTCTCCACTTACCTTGATGAGTTTGTCAACCTGGCCGGAGACATGTATCCTGATGCCCAGGCTAGAGCTTCCGCCGCCGCAGCTGCCAGCGCCAGGGCAGAAGCCTCTGCGCCAGGTCAAGCTCCAGCTGAAGGAGCTAACACAACAACCGGTAATAATCCTCCTACCGATGCAAATAATCTGCACATTCAATACTTGAAGAATATTGGCAGGACTGTCGCTCAGATCCTGGACCCACTCGGCATTGATGTTGATATTGAAGTGAGGCCAAAAACCGCTGATGAAAGTGCTAATAAAGAGACCCAGGCCAATGCTACACCCGCTACTGCGGGAGCTTCCGCAAGTAACGTCAATGTCCCACAAAATGGGCCTAGCGCCCCGCCGGCCAAACAGACCCTTCAGAATGAAACCCCCATTTTTGACGTCGATGACAGTTCTTCTTCATCAGATGATTCCGTCGCTAGTTTGTCAGAGAACCAAGGAAGGTCCGAGGGATGGACCCTTCTTAATACCGACGAGCCTATGAAAGGTTAGTTAACTTGATCTACAAAATATAAGTCAATGTTGGTGTTTGAATGCTTAATTCCGCACACGAGGGGCAGTGGATTCTGAAGAAGAAATCACCTTAGTTCAAGTTTCAAAATTATTCTGCTTGTCTTGTTTTAGCCAAAGCCTTTAGCCAAAAGTAGACCTTTTTTCCATGACAACCATCTTGCGTAACTGTTGTGATTTGTATTGTAGCTTTGGCTTCATAATTGCATGCATTTCATCCTCTTATGTGTAATGCCATAGCGCAGATCATTTATATATTTTTTTTATGGGCGAGTCACATTTGTAACATCCATCGAACATGAAATTTGCAGTTAACCTAGCCTGGTAATACAAAATCTCTAATACATATCTAAATATTTCAAGAATGATTCTCTTTTTTCTTCCAAGTTTCCCATTTCTTGTTGTATGTAACAGTGCCTAAATTGGTATTTTAGTTTTTATGTCCATTCTCACTTTTAATTGCCTTTCAGATGCCACCCAAAGCGGCCATGCCAACTTCCGCAACATTGGCTTTGATTTGGACAAGATGACCCGCGAGTTCAACAAGCAGTTGGAGTTCCAGGCTCACGAGGCTGCGGCCTCAGGGTCAGGGTATGCTCCGCAAGCGCCCCACACCGGCATCTACCCCCTCATCCCGCAGGTGGTCCCCGTCGCTAGGGAGACAGTGACTGCTCCGGCCCCGGCTCCACCCATGGAGGTGGTGGAGGCACCCTCTCAGCCCACCCCTCCTGTTGTTGAGACACCCGTTGTGACCTTCCGCCCATCTTGTAAGTACATACTATGAATATTATTAGTTAATTATAATTGCTTTTGAATACATCAGTCGTTATTTACGTAGTGGAATTACAATAAATTACTTTTAATCCAATTAAGTATTGTTAATGTGCCTGTTCAGTAAACCTCTGAAGGTTTAGAGTTCATTTCGCTGTTGTAAGTTATTTTTTTTTTGTGCACATTTTTATTTGTCCAATTAATTTTCATTTTAATACAATGCGTCAATTATTTTAAAAGGCTTGAAATAATGCCACAGTTAAGTTAGCCTCTCGAAAACGGGGCGTACTGTACAGGACCCGCAGATACTTTAATAGTACACAACTGCTAACCCTGTACAAATCACAAGTGCGCCCCACGCATTTGGCAGCCACCTCTGGTCTGGAGCCCCAAAATACCTGAAAAAACCCTTGACCCTATGCATAAATGGGCGATCTGTTTGATAGATTCTCCTAATTTAATGGATTGCAATCTTTAGAGCACAGGCGTCTGGTGGGAATGCTATCCTTGTTCTACCGGTATTTCAATGGAAGATGCTCTGAGAAACTAACATTATTGATCCTTCGGCACCGGTGCTAGTCGGGAAACCGTCATGGTTGATATTATTGCGCATGAGAACGGGTCGCTTCTTCGACTCGTTCTTGTGTTCAACAGCTCGACTGTGGAACGATTTGCCAGCTCCTCCTTTCTACAACATGGGTCTCTTCAAGACCAATGTTCTCAGATGGCATAGGCCCTGAGGGAAATTATTTTCCTCAAACACAGCAAACTTATTTTATGGCACCATTTTAATTCAAAATTAATAATAAACTTAGTTTTTAACGCTTTTAAAGCTGGTTCACATTGAGCTATAAATCTGCGAGCAGATATCTGTTGATTCGCGAGCGCTTATCTTTTGTCCTTTCACACGAGGCTATCAAATATTTCTTCCTGTGGTAGGAGAGGGGGTCAGTCGAATTAGGGAGCGGCAACGGAACGCATATTTTTTGTACTGAAAAATCTGTCAACTTGACATCTGTCATCATCCACGGGTCTAGGCAGCTCCGTAATTACAATGACCCCCTCTCCTGTTTTAATCGGAGAAGGGGAGAGTTATCTTCTGCGATATCGCGTCTGGAGCGGTTATGTCTGAGATGTGTATTGTCTATGATTGATCTGCGCTTAAAAATGCTTAGGTGTGAACGGTCTGAAGGGATTGTATGGAGAGCGTTATTTGGCGTGCTATGATCTTTTATGTTTGATAGCGTAATGTGAACCAGCTTTTATTGTTTACAAAACCGACATGAAGTGAGCTTAGCTCACGAAACATGTTGGTTTTGTAAACAATAAAAGTGGTAAAAACTAAGTTATTATTATTAATTTTGAGATTATTTTTCTCAGGGCCACCTCCTGTGTGTAATGTAAAAAAAATAAAATTGGCCCATGTTCTAATGTAAATTTTTTTTTATTACAGCTCCCCGCATTGGCGAGGCCTACAACCGCATGATCTCCATGGGCTTCAAGGATGATAACGGCCGACTTGCTCGTCTCTTGGAGGCCAAGAATGGCAACATCAGCGCCGTTCTTGATGTTCTCTCCCAAAACATCCCTTAAATTACTCTAAAAAACCATTTTTAAATATTCAACTATTTTACCCACTACACTATTCTAGTAGTCGTCGTATACTTTGAGTAAAGTGATTATATAATTAAAATTTCAAAAATTTTAAGTTAGTTTATTATTTACCATACTATATAACTATATTTTTTATGGCAGATAAAATTTTTGAGTAATGTGATAAATACATTATAATTTTTATTAAAAAAAAAAAATATTGATTTTGGTTTTTGAATTCACAACAGGTCAAACCGGCCCTTTTGTCATCGGTCTAGCTGTTCATAGTATGTTGTTCTGATACTTTTCAGTTGTAAATGTAAATGTGTCTATGCCGACTTTTTTATCGGATCCAATAATGTGAACGGTGCTATTATTTAAATACTAATGCCAATATAGAATCTGCTTGTTTTTGTCGAAGCATTTAGATTTGATTTTTAGCACGTTTGACTCTTCTTGTTTTTACTGTGATGTAAAAAATGTAATGTCACTTTCCTAGTATTTTAGATGGTGATATTTTTATTTTTATTGTATTAGATATATTGGGATCTTGCGTATAATATTATATTACGGGATTTAAACTAGTGTGTAGTTGAAATTATATCAAAACAAATAAATGTTATAATCCATATACAAACAATGTTTTATTTGATTGTTTATCTCATCCATACTATATACTATAATATTATAAATGCGAAACTGCTCGAGTTTGTTTATGACCTTTTCACGCATAACACAATATAAAGACTTTTATAATTCTTTCACCAATATAAAGCTAAATTATATGCGCAGACTACAGGTTGTGTATGATGGTAAGCTCTGGCATTATGAAATTATAAATATTAATATATTATATATGTTATACGTTTTCTGTCGCTAACAAAAGCGTGTTTTTGCTAACGTCAGAAAAAAATCTTTTCCATGGAAACAATGTTGATATATTTTTGGGCTCTATGCTGGTAGGTACTCAGTCAACTGGTCAGCTACTACTGCAGAAAATTCAAATATTAGAATTCTTTTTTTTTTTGGACAAGCTTGGATTAAATATCAGATTCGAGTTCCTATATTAAAAATATAATTCGTAACGATTATAAAGACTGAATAATAAAGAGTGTAATTTTGTATTATATTAACAAACTTCCGAATATTTAATTAAAAATAAACATCCGAAATGTTTGTAAGCGCATAAATTCCGAACGAATGAACAAAATTGGATAATTCTTTTTTCTTTGTGAAATTTAGATGGCAGGCTAGATGTTTGAAAACTGAATGTAAGGGAATGAATGTATGGAATGTGGGAGGGGATGGGGGTAGGGTGGGGGGGAGATAATTGATAAGTGCAAGCTCTACAGTAATTTCCCGTAATACCATGCGAGCGAAGCCGCGGGGAAAAGCTAGTATTATATAAAGGTGTTTTTAAGCCGATGGAACGTGAGAATGTGCCTCGACTAACTCAAAAAATTGTGATATCAGTACTTGGCTGAATGTGCTGGGTCAGCATTGGCGTCAACGTGCGAATGCTGTTGGTGCCGAGGTACTTTGAATGTGTGCATGAAAAACTGACAATAATCGGATAGCTGGCCAACGTGTTGCAATGGCCAACATTCTTTTATTTTTAGCTACAGACAAGAGATGAGGAGACTTGAGGAAAATAATTCCCCCCAGGGCCTGTGTTATCTTAGAGGATGCTGTGTGGATGGTATTTTAATAGGAAGGAAGGAGTTGAAATTCTGAGAAGGAAAAGATTTGAGAGGTGGGTAAGGAATCTGGGGTTGGGTGTGTCCAGGAGTGACAGGCTTAAAAAGCCATTCCTCCAACCGCGGTGCAAGGCAATGGGTCGAGAGAGTCCGACTGGCGAGGTTAAAAGGCCTGTCACAACCAGTCTCTCTTGTTCTGGCCCATCACGCAATAGTAGGCAGAACCAACCGCCGCTGAGTACTAGATTACCTCACTAAGTCATCAAACATGGTGTACCGCTTGGGGTTCGCCATGTTTGGTGACTTGGACACAGACCCGTTTCTCAAAATCAATATATCGCCATCTTTTATTAAACAAGATTGCCGACCGCTGCTATAGACTAAACCACTAAACGAATGCACAATGTATTGTAAAGGGTGACCGGCCAACTCGGAATGAAACCAACTCAGAACCATCTCAGAACCATCATTTGGAGTGATAAAAAAATATGTATAAAAAATTGGCTAAATAGGTTATGTTAGGTTAGGGTTATCGGCTTATTTAAAATTATTTTTTTCATAGATTTTAACGACTTTTAAAGGAGGTGTTGAGTTGACATTATTCCCAGTTGGCATGGAACCATTGTAGATAGAAATAAGTGTGTGAGAGTTATGGTTGAGTTTTTAACAAGTCGAATGGTTGTGATAAAACAAGAATAGAAGTTGCGCAAATCAATAACCGTCTTTCAAAGTAAATTATGATGATTTTGTACTGTGATTTGCCATTCTGATCCAAGGTTCGTAAAAAATGTGTTTCAATACTGTTCACAAATGTCAAAAAGAGAGATAGCTTGGTTTGATTTGTTTGATAGATGCCTGACCCCTTCAGAAGTTCTACGTCATTCTACGTAAACTAAAAATCATGACCCTTTCAGAAGTTCTACGTAAACTAAAAATCACAACCTTTATTATGTTGTCCCTTTTCCTCCTAATCCAAGAGTCGCTATCACCTCTCCCTCTAATGTTGGTGCAGTGGTTTAATTATAGTACAAAATTCTACCGACAATCTGCGTTTTTAATACAAAGATGGCCAATTGAGGGGGAGGGGTTTAAGAGACGTGCCTGAAAGGCTATTCCCTAAAATTTGTGATAAGAGATCGTTCTCCCGCGAGAAGTGTTGTCAGATTTGTGTGATTTTCTACGGCTATCACAAATTTTAGGGAATAGCCTTTCAGGTTACGAATAATCTAACAATATTTGACAAACTTTGTGTAAGCGGAATATTTTACTTGTGCAATGATGGAGAAATTTAACTAGCAGAGGAATCGAATCCATTTGTATCGAATCTTGTCCACTCGGCTACTAACCAGTCTTTCTCGCGGGAGAACGATCTCTTATCACAAATTTTAGGGAATAGCCTTTCTGATTCACTTTAACCAATTCTTCTTTCGTATGGTGGGGGGGTCAGAGGGGGACATCTAAGTCTGCGAGCCAGTCTAGGGCCTCAGGCGTTGCCCTGTGGACCTCATCAATCCCGCCGGGGAATGAATGGAGCAGGCATTCGTTGACCACATGTTCAGTGGTCTGCACCTCACCGCATACACACATCTCCGACTCCTTAAGGCCCCCTTTAGACACCATATGGGCACAACGGCTGTGGGAGCACCTTATCCTATTGATGGCGGACCAGAGTTTGCGAGGCAATGAGAACCCAGGCTGTCTCTCAGTGGGGTCTTGTACGAGATGGGCATTTTTCACCTTGGCCGATTGCCACTCAACCAACCATCACTTTAACCAATGATTATTTGATTATTGAGATTATTTAGAGTAAAAAAAATAATTAAATAGATGACATTTTGTCCTCCAGAATTTTTTTTTTCATCTAAAACCATAAAAAAAATCAGTAGATGTTGGGTGGTTAGGGTCTTGGTGGGGTTTTGGCGGTTACTCGGCTGAGTGACGGTAACTCATATGTGAAAGAATTTTTCCCTCTTTTGAATAAAATGCATCGGAGATCGAACATTTTTAACACCAAATAAAGACAGGAATCACAGGTTGAATTAAGTATAATCTACGCATTCACAGACGGAGACAATTTAACTATTTTTAGGTTAAAACACTTTTTGAAAGTTATGCTTTAAAATATTAGGGCGAATTAATTGTTTGAATCAGAGACGTAGCTAGGTAAACAAGGGCCCCGGTGCAAATAAAAAACTGGGGCCCCAACTAAACGGTCTAGGTTTTATCAAGTGAAAATAAAAAAAATATATATATACATACTTTAAAGATACAAAGCTACTAATTTATCATCGGCTCTTTATCGTCCACTGAATGGCATAGCAAATAATTACGAGAGCTGTTTTTTTTTCAATTTAGGCTCCCCCCCCCTTGGTGAGACTAAGTGAGATTTGGTGGGACCCCCCCCCCCTCCCCCTCACGTGAGATTTACACTACAGTCGTTAAATGACTACATTTATTTTCATAAATAATTAAAATGATACAACTTTCATATATGCTATATCACTATTCACTACAATATTCAAATTTTCACACAAGAATGTCTTGTGTGATTTTGTCTAAGAAATATAAAATATTTCTTAGACAAAATCAAAAAGATAAAAATTGAAAAATCCATTTAAAAGTTAGGTGAAAACCGATCAACCATAAATAAAAATCCATAGATAAAGTGCTTAGATAAATACCGATCTACCTTATCAAGCATACCACCCACGTGGGTGGTTTGGTATATTTATGCCAATTTATGCCATCCACGCTCGTGACGGTTCCACCAACGTAACATGGATTCCAACTTTGAAAATGAGCATATTCTATCGAATTCTGAACTCGTACAAGAGAATCTGCGAGCACGCTCTCGAACAGGAACAGAAAGCTAGAGTAATGGATAGATCTACGCTTAGCAGAGAACCTACTCTCTCCTGGCTCACACATAAGATCAGAATCTCCATTCAGTGGCATTCATGGGAGATCCAACCCCAAGAGGGGTTAATGGAGACCTCAACTTCAAAATCGGTCAATTACAACTTGAGATTTCGTGACACATCTTCCGAAAAAAGTAGTTTTGAGAAAAATGCGGTTAAAGTTTTGCTCTATTTAGATTCGTTTTCGTTAGTTAAATTTCGTATAAACCGGTCAAACTAAATTGGCTATAACTTTTAAAATAATTCGAATTGTGAAAAATCCTTTTAAGAAGATATTCTTGAATATCTAAACTATCGAAATATGAAGAATTTTTTTTCTAGACTAGAATACCCCCTTAAGATGGGCATCGATATATGTTATATTCATAGGTATTTTATGTTTTCTCTCCATTCAATTGCTTTACAAAGGCAATTTTCAATGTTTTCAGAGGAGAGGGTCTTGCCCCCAGGGTGCTCCATCGTCCTTCATACTTAGGAAACAAAAATAATGATGAAACAAATTAAGTAAAAATAAATTAAATTTTTTATTAGACCTTACCCTCTTTTATAATAACTTTTGATGGTTATTCACGTGAGTGTAATGTATCGTTGATGAAGATGATAATACTAACAAAAAATGTAAACAAAGTATGAAAACACAGAAAAATAAAAAGCTAAAGGTCGAAACTGGGACTCTAACCCAGGATACATCGACTTATCCGGACGAACGCCCTAACTTATTCGACCACTTGTCATTAATTTATCATCCGAATTTATTTATATGGGACACCTACTGATTTTTCTAAAAGTTAAATTCGGATATGTTTATCCGAGACACTATTTAGGTTACAAAGCAGTTCTTTAAACATTTGTTTCCTTTTAAAAAAAGGTAGCTGCTAAAAAATACGGGAAAAAATTAGTCGGAGATAATATTGTTAATTCTGAAAATTGAAATATGAGGTCTATAATTGAAAAAATTAGAGATCTCAGTGGCAGAACTGGTTAAGGCATTCCTGCAGTTGAGAGATGAGAGATCCTGCAGTTTCGACCGTTAGCTTTTTTTTAAGTGAAACTTCTTTAGCATCGTTATAATTTGAAACTCGATGAAACGGAAATGACACCAAAAAGAGATAAACACATACATCTATAGGATTTAGAGTGCGAGGGAAAGAGAAAGAATTAAACCTTACCTACGAACAGTACCTACCTACGAAGCGTCGTGCTGGCCGCATTGGCCGCTTTGATTATTAGTTCACATTTCCAGGCTCCTATCGGTTGAGTTGGGTGGGTGAAGTTTAACTTCCATCGCGTGTGAACTGCACTCGATTTTTTGTTTTTGTTTTTCTGTGTCTTGTTCTTTTAAATATTTAATTTAGATTTAATTTATTTATTAACTCCCTTTTTGTGGGCTTTTACACATGAATAATAAGAATACAGTATTTATTGTACATAATGGAATTGCCCCAGTAACGGTATTTTATATTTGTTTAAAGATAAATTGAAGATGTCCACTGACTTGGTATAATTATTTTCCTCCATTAGTATTCTAGGCAAAGAGGAATACATATGGTAGTTAGTCCCAGAATTTCTGAACTGAAATAAGTCCTGACTTATTACTTTGTGGTATCCGGAAGCTTATCAGTTCAAGCAATACCGGACTATCAACTAAATCATTTAGAATTTTATATAAAAATACCAAGTCAGTGAAATTTCTCCTGTCTGACAATTTGAGCATATTAATATCATTTAATAGAGTGTTATAGTTTAACATAATTGCTGGAATAACCATTTTAAAATTTAGAAAACGTAAGAATTTGTTTTGTATTCTTTCAACAGCTTGTACATGAGTATTATAATGTGGATTCCAGACGGGAGAATTGTACTCCAACTGACTTCTAACATAAGCAAAATATAAGAGTTTAATACACTTTATATTGTTAAAATTTCTAGTTAGCCTAGTTATAAATTCCAACATTTTTAAGCTCTTATTACAGATTTCTGTTATGTGGTTAACAAATGAAAGATTTGATTGAAAAGTGATGCCTTGGTCTTTAATTTGTATTAATGCCTCAAGCGCATTGTGATCAATGCTGTAATTAAAGATCACTGGATTTTTTATTTGAGAAAATCTAACTATTTGACATTTGGAGATATTAAAGTGATATTTGTTAGTATTATCTTCGTCTCAAATGATTCCCTAAATTCCATTGTCCTTATCCAATCCGACTGCATAACCTAAAGGTCGTCGGCGCAATGATTGGGTTAAATGGGGTTAATGTAATGTCTTCTGCGCACGGAGGTGGACGGTACCTAGATTACATTAAACGATGGAATTATTTGGTACCTATTCTGAAAGAGAGATCTCTTAATTTACGACGTCTATAATTTCAAGCAACGATAGACGACCGTGTCAATGATTTCAACGATTCAAAAATAACCAGTGGGACAGTGGGAGAATTGCCCAATTTAACTTTTGAAGTGAAACTTATCAGCATCAACCATTATCTAATCCTGTATTTATTAGTAGTTATTTTTTTTTATTAATATTGGTTTCATTTACATTTTCATAATATAACATAATATAGCTTACATATTTTATACATTCTCCTAAGAAAGCAGATGCTTGTGTTTAGGAGAGGACAACTTGTTAATAACTTAAGAATTATTTAAAAAAAAAATCCTTATCACAAACTAAAGAGTTTAACTTGTGAAGAGATTTAGACTTAACATATTTTAAAAGTTCATAGGAGTAATTTATCAAGAAATGTATATAGGATGTACACAAAATATTAGGAATAACAAACAGTCAAAAATATATCTAGGAGAAAATTAAAATATGGTGGTAATACCAAAATAAGATTTAATTTTTTTTTTTTAATTTGTTGTAATTTTTTTTGTAGTATACGTAGTCCAAAAAATACACGCGAAAAAAAGTAAAATAAACAATTGTAGGACAAAAATAATTAACAAACATGAACTGAGATTATTTCACTCGCGATATCACCCGATCGAACTGGAACCTTTATGAATAAGACACGCTGTAAGATTTCTAACATTATTCTTTTACAACCATCATATAAACTTGTTAACAATATTATCTATACTAATCTTATAAATGCGAAAGTGCGTGTGTTTATTTGTTACGCTTTCACGCATAAACCACAAAACCGATTTTTAAAATTCTGGCATTATGAAATTATAAATATTAATATGTTTTTATAAAATTATAAATATTTATATGTTTTCTGTCCTTATCAAAAGCGAGTTATTGCTAACGTCAGAAAAAAGCAAAACAAATCGTTACCGTGGAAACGAAGTTGATATATATTTGCGGGGAATTTATTTCAGGCGTCGCGTCGTAGTTGATATCTATCTGTAAAAATGAATCGCCGAAATGTATGTACGCGCTTAGCTTCCAAACGACTGCACCAAATTGGATAATTATTTTTTTTGTGTTTGTTATTTTGTATAAAACTACTGGTGAGCTCTGACATTATGAAATTTGCAAAAGGTGGCAAGCGAGCTGTTAGAAAACTGAATGTATGATATTCGGGAGGGGGAGGGGAACTCGGGTAGGGGATTCGTGGGAGGGAGGGGGGAGGGGAAGCAGGGAGGGGGGAGGGGAACCTGGGAGGGGGAGGGGAAATCGGGAGGGGGGTTCGCGGGACGGGGGAAGGGGGGGAGGGGGGGAGGGGGGGAGGGGGGGAGTGGAGTGGGTAGAGGGAAGGTGGAGGAGGTGGAGCGGGAACGCGAGAGGGAAGGGGACGCGGGAGAGGAATGGGAGGCGGAAGGGGACCGGGACGAATGGGAAAGGACACGCAGAGAGAAAAATACTAGCTAGTAATAAATAAACCCTACAATTATCTACTTCTGATACTCTGCGTTCGCCTCATTCTCTCGAAGTTTAGTTTTCTGAAGGTTTCACTTCTACCACGTGTGAACTGCACACACGTTTTTCTTTTTGTATTGCGACGATTAGAGTTCAAGTTCAGTTTAAGTTGAAGAAAACGTTTAAAAATTTGAACACGTATTTCACAAATAAAAATTTAAATACGATTTCACAAATAAAAATTTGAACACGTATTTTACAAATAAAAAACTGAGCACGTATTTTACAAATAAAAATTTGAACACGTATTTCACAAATAAAAATTTGAATACATATTATTTTAACTTTTAACAGTATTTTAAGAATTTTTATTTGTAAAAATAATAATTTTGAAAGCTGCTATAGCTGATCTCCAGAAGCTCCTCTCAAAAAAGGTATCTTGCGGTGACCATCTGTGACCATCTCTGGACTGAATCATTTAAAATTAAAAAACCAAATGGATTTCGTTACAATAATAAATTTTCCTCTAATTAATCGAAGGACAGAGCAAAAATATTTTTTTTGACAAAATGGCGGCTTCTCAAAAAAAAATCGACTTTTTATCAAAATTTTGGCCTTATTTTGTTTATAAAAAAATATGTATGTATCGGCGAGAGCAGGCCTTCAATCAATGAGTGGAAAATATACTTAAAAAGTTTTTTATAAAAATTGAGACTGATCGGTTCAGCCGTTTCCGCGTAATCTTGGTCACCAACTTTAAAAACACAGTTTTGAGAAAAACGCGTTTAAAGTTTGCCTCCTGCTTTCGAATGCGCTGACACGTCTTTACAAATATGCGTGTAACTTCGAAAACAATCGCCGGATCGACTTGAATTTTTTTTTGTATTTAAGTATATGTACATTACAAAAATGAAATAATAAAAAAATCAATTTCTTGAAAATTCTGAATGTATATAACCCCTTAAACAGAATGAAAATATGTAATAAAAGTTGGCTGTTAGCAGTAGAATCGAACAAAATTTTCAACATAAAGTATTTCAATTAACAGATATGTGCATGTATTATCAGCATCAACCATTGTCTAATCCTATATTTATTAGTAGTATACATAGTACAATGAATAAATGTTAAGAAAAGTGAAATGAACAATTGTAGGACAAAAATATTTAATAACCATGATTTGAGATTATTTCACTCGCGATATCAAGCACCCGATCGAACTGGAACATTTATGAATAAGACACGCTGTGAGCTTTCTAACAATTTTCTTTTACAACCATCATATAAATTCGCCGTCCTTCTTCCGCTAGTGTCAATAAGTAGGCGAAAATAAGACAAAGGTGTAGTGTATACAGTGAAGTGTATACCAACGCAAAAATACATTGAATCCAAGCTTTTTTTTTTTTTTTTTTTTTTTTTTTTTTTTTTTTTTTTTATTAACAATTTTTTTGGTACAGTTGGTAAAATTTTGTTATACAAACTTTTTATATAAACAGTTTTAAAAAAGTAGAGAATAACATAAATACATTAGATTAACCAAAAAAATCCCACATAGGCATCGCCAGTTCGTGGGTATACTTGAGTGATTTTAAGACAGATATAAAACATACAATATATTGTAGAAAAAAATTAAATTAAATACATAAAGAATAGATTTAGTGTTTACTGAAATACATTCAAAAGACATGTTTATAAAGAATAATAAAAATTTGGTTAAGTTACAGCATAGGTCAGATGTTACAGCAAGTAAATGTTTGTGTCGACGGTATTTATCCAAGACTTTAATACATTTTTATACTTGCTGTAGGTGGATATATTTTTACAATCAATTTCTGTAGCCTTATAGAAAGCATTATATATTTTTGGTGTAATAAAATATGCATGTCTTTGCGCAAGCCTAGTGTTACACAGTGGAACTTCAAATACATTATTTAACCTATTACTAAAACGCTTTTCATTTTTTGTAAAAATAACATTTCGTGTAAATATATATTTTAAACATTGTTTACAGTAAATTTTTCTTATATCTAACAATTCAGCCTCATGGAACAATTGCACGGAGGGGTAGTTTATATCTTTATGCAACATTATTTTTAGTATTAATTTTTGAGTTATTTCTAGTGGCTTAATGTGTGTATTATACACACCCCCCCATCCAATTATTCCATAAGATGCTGATGATTGCACCAATGCATGATACACCAATTTTATTCTTCTAATGTCAACTATGTATTTTAAACGTTTAAAAATATAAGTTAAATACCTAAGTTTATTAACAAGCTTTTGAATGTGATCTGTCCATTTGAGTTGGCTGTCTATTATAATTCCTAAGTATTTAACTGTATTTCCCGTATTCATTTCTGTACAGCTAGAGCATAATATAGGATTGCAAGTATTTTTGTGAAACCTTATATTTAAGTGAGTTAAGGGTGCCATCTTTTTGGTATTATAAAATGGAATATAGAGAGTTTTTTCACAGTTCAGAGTTAGGAGGTTTTGATTGAGCCATTCTTTGACAATGGATGTGCACTTATTTGCATTTTCAGAGACATCATCCCAGGATTTACCATGAACTGTGATTGCAGTATCGTCCGCGTACGAGAATAGTTTTCCCGGAATGCTAATATTACATAGATCATTAATATAGATTAGGAACAATAACGGTCCGATAACTGTTCCTTGTGGAACCCCATGTCTCACTGATGCTGGTTGACTAATATTTACACCAATTTTGGTGGATTGTTTGCGATCAAGTAAATAATTTGTTAAGAGTGACAAACAATCATTTTTAATTCCAATGTTATTAAGTTTTCTAATCAGTTTATTATGATTAACGGTATCGAAAGCCTTTTTTAAATCTAAAAAGATTGTTATACTTCTCATATTTGAGTCAAGATTGGTGTATATATTTTTTGTCAGATTAAATAAAGCATCATCTGTACTAAGACCTGATCTAAAACCATATTGGTTTGGGGACAAAAGTGCATTAGCTTCTAAAAACTCTAATACTTGTGACTTTATAATTTTTTCTAATATCTTTGCAAGTTGCGATATCAAAGAAATCGGTCTGTAATTGTCAAGTTTCGAGAAGGATCCAGATTTATGTATCGGTACAATAGTTGAGAGTTTAAATGCGTTTGGGAAAATGTTTTTTGAAGGTTTCACTTCTACCGCGTGTGAACTGCACTCGATTTTATTTATTTATTGCAGTCAACTCTCGCTGCTTTGCCTATAAATTGCCTAAAGTTTTCAGAAAGGGCTTCTTTGTAAGAAATTATATTTTTATTATTTTAAAATAATAAAAAATTTAAAAACGGGGGGGGGGGGATGTGTTTTGTATTTAAGTGCCATTTTCAAAATAGAATTGATTGTGTCAAGAATTCGGACAAGAGTTAGAGTACCTACCCATAACATTATATTTTAAAGGAAAATAATTTTATCATTGCAGAAGAAGATAACAATAATAATCTAAACGTAAACATGAAAGAGAACAAGACACAGAAAAAAAGAAAAAGATAATATTCCCCTTTGCCCAGAATACTAATGAAGGGAAATAATTATATCAAGTGAGTGGACATCTTCAATTTATCTTAAAACAAATATTGTTACAGAGGCAGTTCAATTATGTAGAAATAATACGGTATATTTCTTACTATTCATATGTAAAAGGGTGTTAATAAATAAATAAATAATGGTCACAACTGAAATTCGAGCCCAAAATCTCTTGTCTAACCGGGACGTGCGCGTTTAGTAATTCCGCCATTGCCACTTTCTGGCAAACCGTCATATTGGTCAATATCATATTTCAAATTTTAGAATTAACAATATTATCTACAACAATTTTTTTGTTTGTTAGAAGGTGGCAATGCAGGAATTGATAAACGCGCATGTCCCGGTTAGACGAGAGGTTCTGGGTTCTCGAGTCCCAGTTGCGACCATTATCTTTTTCTATTTTTCTGTGTCTTGTTCGCTTTCATATTTTCGTTTAGATTATTATTATTATTATTTTCTTCTTCAATGATATTTTACATTGACGGGAATAACCCCCAAAAGTTATAAAAAGAGAGTTTTTCTTATAAAAAATTGAAAATAATTTTGATTGGAACTGGTCTTCAAAATTGGATGGGTCAAGTATTTCGTCGGACTATCCCGTGATTTTTTCCTGTGTCTGTGTTAGTATTTTTACATTTTCGAGGAATGTAATTTACAAGTGTGGTATTTTTTCCCACAGAACACTGATGCCGATGCGATGTGGACGGTGACTGGACAACTCGGAATGAAACCAACCCAGAACCGTCTCAGATAAGTCATTTAGAGTGATAAAAAAAATATACCTATTTAAGAAATTGGTTAAATAGGTTACGTTAGGTTATTATAATTGGTTAAATAGGTTAGGGTTATCGGCTAATTTAAAATATTTTTTTTCATAGCTTTTAATGAATTTTCAAGGAGGTGTTGATTTGACTTTATTCTCAGTTGGCATGGAACCGATGTGGACGTATTTCGTGATCCAAAAGTATGGCAAATCGGGTCTTAAATTTAAAATACGGTACTGTGTTTCTACATCAACCTTCATTATGAAATTCAAATGGATGGCGATGTACGATAGATGTATGATGTCCAAGAGAGACAAAATAGAGCACTTGCTAAATTGACTAAAATAAATTTTCCATTCAAATCTACAAGCTTCTAGTATCTGCCTATACAAGATTTTTTTTTTCGTAATTTCAAGTCATCTTTAGTTCCTCCTACGTAGGGTTACCATTTAGAAAATTGAAAAGTCCTGACAAAAAGCCTGACAGTCCAAAAAAAGTCCGGAAATTTTGATCACATAATGCAAATATCAGGTGCGCAGTGCGTACTTCATAACGGTATGGACGTGGTAGCGAACGGTCGCTCGGGTCGCGAAGGGCGGTTAATTCAATACAACCTTAAAACTATGAGCTGCGAATAATTCTATAAGAAAACTTTGAATTTTTTTATTTTTTTTATTGAATATAATGGTACAGAGGTTACATGTTTTCATAAATTATATAAAGTTTTTCTTTTAAAAATTACATTAATTAATAAGTATTACACCTTTTTTTAGAGCAGAGCTCGAGTAAAAAAGGCGGAGAAAACGAATGTAAAGCACAATTTAACAAAGAAAAAAATTTGTAATTTTTTTTATGTGTAAAACAAAAGATAGGTATTTAACAGTGAAATAAGAAAAAAAAGTCATATCTGTAAGTATACACATACACACACGTAGATATACGCATATACCTACATATATACACAAACAAAATGATTATCGCCATGTGTACATACATAAAAAATATATGCATATGTGTACACATACATATATAAAAATATACATATATGAATATAACAGAAATGAAGTTGAGGAGGTAACAAAAAAGAAAGGAGAAAAATAAAGAAAGAAAAAGGATATCCGTTACTACAATTGTGTTGAGAAGTATAGTATTTTAAGATGTAGTCATAATAATGTGTTTTTATTGATTTTTTAAATTTTTTATAATAAGTTTCCTGGTAATTGGTTAAACCATTTCACTCGGAATGAACGGGAGCTGCTCCGTCAGGTATCTGGCACTGAAAAATATTAAAATTTATATATTTGTCGAAAACAAGTGTTAAGTTTTGAAGAAGATATTTTATGTTTGAACTTAAACTTTTGATTGTTTGCAACTGCAATCAAAATTTATTGTTTGATCTCCATGAGTTGATTGTTAAAGAAGATTTACTTATATTTTGTTTTTAGATGAGTGGGAAATTAATAAAGATTAAAGACTTATTTGATATTACTTATGTAAGTTTTATTACTCATATTCCATCTAAACAAAAAAATCCGGACAAATTAAAGGGCCGGACAAAGTCCGGACAAAAGGATAGAAGTCCGGACATGTCCTGACCAATCCGGACGGATGGTAACCCTACTCCTACGTTCGCTTACAAATAAAACATATACTACAAAACATATAAACAAATAAATCATAACTTGAGTTTAACCATCTTGGCCTACACTAGAAACCTATGCACATACGAGGATTTTTTAGAAATAACCCCTTTGATTAACATTTATTACTTTAAAATACAAGTTTTGCATTCGGGACGATGGAAAATACTACATTTAATATTTTAATTACGTAAAATTAAAATTTGCTTTCGTCGTATGGGATGACAGCTGACAGCCATTTACAATAATTAATTTCCGTATAATCAATTAAGAGTAGAAAATATTAAAAAATAACAACACAATTTGTAGGCTGGCAACACCAATTTAACTGTCAAATATTCTTTTAAAGCGCAATGACACTGATTATGCGGAACACTGTAAATCACACTTTAAAAAACATTTTTTTGTTCATAAAGAAAAAAAAAATTAAATCGAAGAAGCATCGTTGTTAAGGTACCTACTTAATGACATAAATTTGGTTAAATAGTGTTTTACAAAGTGATTTGCTTTAATTTAATTTAATATAAATTTGAATTTAACAGTAAGTAGAAAAGAAGAATCACTGATGGTGAGTTTAGTTACACTACTTTAGATCTGAATGAGTTAAATGCATTCAGATCTTAAATTAGAGACATGATCTAAAGCCCGAGCAACTCTAGATACTTAAGCTACTATTAAATAAATGTGAGCAATTTCCAAACTGTGCTTTGTATTTTATTACAATATCGTTATTCTTCATTATGTTAACACAAAATTGCAAAGGTACAATGTACCTATATTCGAGATCAGTGGGTATCTATATTTCAATGAAAAAATAATTTTTTATCTTTTATGCCATTTTATTTTTTTACAAAAATGTAGATTACACAACTTTACATTTCCACCATGAGATATATTTTTAGTATTGCAATTTGAACAACAGTGGCGCCCTCCTATGTTTTCTACTCTTATTTGACAAACTGTATTTTATGACATTTTGTATCGAAATTCAGTGTTTTCTATTGCCCCGAATACAAATATTTGTCTTTTGTAGTAATAACCAGCTGACTCGGCCACGCGTTGCTGTGGCTAACGAAACAAAACGCCATTTCTTAATTTGCATGCAAATCAAATCCACACCGCCGGCTTGCCAGCCCGCTCACAGACATTCTTATATATTTCAACCAGTTTACACAAAACCTTGATAAATTATATACCTAAACCTTCCTCATAAATCATTCTATCTATTGTTGAAAACCGCATGAAAATCCGTGCAGTAATTTTTGAGTTTATCGCGAAGAGACAGACAGAAGCGCCGGAGGACTTTAATTTATAATATGTAGAGACTCGCTGACTCGGCCACGCGTTGCTGTGGCCAACGAAACAAAACGCCATCTGTTAATTTGCATGCAAATCAAATCCACATCGGCCGCTTGCCAGCCCGCTCACAAACATTCTTATATATTTCAACTAATTTACACAAAATTTTGACAAATTATATACTTAAACCTTCCTCATAAATTACTCTTTCTATTGGTGAAAACCGCATGAAAATCCGTTTAGTAGTTTTTGAGTTTATCGCGAACAGACAGACAGACAGACAGACCCGCCGGAGGACTTAAATTTATAATAAGTAGAGGTAGAGATGTACAAAAGGAGAATCAAAAGATTTTTTCCAAAATTATTATTATTAAGCGTGTCCAGTCTACCGAAAACATACAAAATTTATTTATTTATCAATACTTACAAAATAAGTTTAAACAATAACATAATAAAACAGTGTTTCAGATTAAAAATAAAACATATTAACATTTACGAGAGTGTAAACTATAAACACTGTGTGTAAGGGGGAAATGAAATTATAACTAAGAATACGTATTAAAAATAAAATAATTAGTTATACATAAATATAAAGTGTAGTGAAAGAGAAAAAAACGAATATTTATTATATAAGTTAGAAATTATAAAACTAATATACTAAATCAGACAAGACCAACCTGGCCAGGGCCAATTAAAGATTTTTTGCAACCCAAATTGAAGTTTTCAGCTTTCTATGATTTGGATTTTGGTATTCATACAAAAAGAGAAAAACATCGTTCTCGTGAATTTATCACATTTATATTAAACTAGCTTTTCCCCGCGGCTTCGCTCGCATGGTATTACGGGAAATTACTATAGCGCTTGCACTTATCAATTATCCCCACTCCCCCCCACCCCCACCCCCTTCCGAATTCCATACATTCATTCCCTTACATTCAATTTTCAAACATCTCGCCTGCCACCTAAATTTCATATGCTATAGCCCAAAGAAAAAAAGAATTATCCAATTTTGTTCATTCGTTCGGAATTTATGCGCTTACAAACATTTCGGATGTTTATTTTTATTTAAATATTTGGAAGTTTGTAAATATAATAAAAAAATACACTTTTTATTATTCAGTCTTTATAATCGTTACGAATTATATTTTTAATGTCACTGTTTTAACTCTCATCTGACATTTATTCCAAAACATAAGCTTGTCCAAAAAAACAAAACATATTCTGATATTTGAATTTTCTGGAGCAGTAGCCGACCAGTAGGTAGGGGGCTGCACAAATATATCAACATCGTTTCCATGGAAGCAATTTTTTTTCTGACGTCAGCAAAAAAACAAAGCAAAAAAGTCGCTTTTGTTAGTGACAGAAAACGTACAACAAATATGATTTATTAATATTTATAATTTCATAACGCCAGAGCTTACCATCGTATACAGCCTATAGTCTTCGCATATAATTAAGCTTTCTATTAGTGAAAGAATTTTTTAAGTCTTTTAATTGGTTAATGCGTGAGAGCATAGCAAACAAACTCGAGCAGTTTCGCATTTATAATATTAGTATAGATATAGAATTTGTGAAATTAGAACTTTCTTGTTATTAGACCTACGACTCTCGATGGGGATTTTGATTTATTGTTTGAAAAGTGCCAGGCGCATGGCTGAATTTTATTTTCGCGATCAATTCCGACCAGTATATTTTTCTGCATGTTTCTCGGAAGATCTCATGCAACTGACCTGAATTCAATAAGTGGAGGGCGAGTGCAAAGGACACATATAAGCGCATGTATGGCCAGTTTACGCCTTATAGTATTGAAGGTCGCGATTTCACAATGAAAGCATATTTGGATACCGAATTACCGGTAAAAATTAATGGAAATATTCGCTTATTACCCATATTTATGGACGGATCTTACCCCCCCCCCCGAGTGGCTCACCTAAGTTCAGTAAATTTTAAAAATAAACGAAACAATATAACTTTGTTAGAACCACTTATATATTTTATTTACGCCGACCGGTTTCGGAACGACCGTTCTTTCCTCAGGGCAAACATATAACTTGACAATTACAAAACAGTGGGTGGGTACAATATATTATTACTAATTGTTGTGGTAGGGACGGGGGCGTGGCTAGGGATTAATGAAGAGTGGGTAGGGGAAAAGGAACGGTCATTGAATGGGAACATATCCAAGATCGGGCTATAAGATCAGGCTCAGTAATTTTTTTTGTCCTACCGAACAATTTGGGTTGGACTCCCTTGCACTAAGTAATAGTATAAGAAAACTAATGTCGTATAAAGTGATGCCAATAATAAGCTACACTATTAAATACATTTTAACATCAAATCTCCAAGGTTTCATCGCAATCGGATGAATGGTTTAGCAACGCATAACATCTCATATAGGTACATAGACAGAAGCAAACATATTTCGATTTTTCAATAAATAGATTTTCAACTTTAATAAATTTTTATTGTACGTTGTATAGTAGACCATCCATTTAGAGTAAAATATTTCGTATTTATGTTAACATTTGGGAAGATAGGTGTACAATTTTTAAAGATTATTTGAAGAGTGATTAAATAATATAATATGTTTTTTTGTTATGATTTTTGGGGTGTTATGCCGTGTTTTGCTACCTCCTTCTTTAGCCAACGTTTCGGACAGCGTTACAGTGTCCATCATCAGGGCAGATGAGTAAAAAAGTAAATTGTAAATTGGAAAATTGTAAAAATAAGTAAATTGGTGAGAGTGTTTACTTATGTGTGTCGAAGCGATACCGTGCTGCCAGCTCCATTTCTCTACGAGCCGGTGTTAGAAAAAATTCAGCATGGTTTTTTGCGTTTAGCTTTGGTGTAGCCGTCAATTACTGGATACCAAGAGCTATTGAGCTTAGCTCCGTCGTCTCTGTTAATATTGATGGGGTTTTTATGGATTTCAATTGCCTCCGTAATTAGGCGTGCTCTGTAAGTTTTGGGTCTTTCCAGGACTTCAGAAACAAATCCGAAGTAATGGCCGGTTTCGATTAAGTGCTCGGATCGCCGGCAATCGTGCCGATTTGTCAGGGTGGCCAAGTTTACAGGCACGAAAGTGTTCCGAAATCCTTTTGGAGATCGTCCGCTCTGTCTGGCCTACATAGACCTTGTCACATCCGGAACAGCTGAGTTTATATACTCCATCTGTTTCCAGAGGAAACTTAGTCTTTGCCGACCTCAGTAGGTCTTGGATTTTTGTTGTGGTTCCGAAGACCGTCTTGATGTTCTCTTTTCTCAACAGCCTAGCAATTCTGTCTGTTACATTATGGACGTAAGGCAAGAAAGCGCAGCCTTTTGTCTCTTGTTCAACCCTGTCTTCGTTTCGTGCTGATTTGGCTCTTATGATTTGACTTGTCTGCCTTGCTGGGTAGCCGTTACGCTCCAGTGCATCGGTGAGTTTGGTCGGTTCTAATCCGAGTTTTGGCTCCTCACATATTCTGGTCGCTCGGGTTACCAAAGTATGGATGAGTCCTCTCTTCTGAGCGGGGTGATGATGCGAATCAGCGTGAATCACGCTGATTCGCTTCATCACCCCGCTCAGAAGAGAGGACTCATCCATACTATGACTTTTCAAACGAATGTTGACATGCCACTTTGTTGCGTTGTCGCGGAACCGAAAAATCATTAAAAAATAGTCCACATGTCGCCATGGCTTTTCTCTCTTAAATGATTAGCAAAGCCGTTCTTCACCTCCCCCAAAATCACCCCTTCCACTTTCTGTACTTGAGTACATTTTTAAGTTAGTTTTAAGTTTGCTAGTGAATGTCGCGGTTGTGTCGAAACCGGTAGCAGAAAAATTAAAATTCGAGTAACAAATGTACGTGGAAAGTAAAACTCTTCAAAACAAAATGTTAAGCATGAACATTATTATATTCGAACAAAACAAATACAAGAAAAAGGCAGGAAAATAAAGGACAAGAAATATGCATCAAGAACTCCTTTTCAGAGTCCGATTCGAGCCGCGGTCAACAGTGGTTGTGTGTACCTTACCTATTGCTTAGTGCCGTTCGCCCGTTCCCGTGCCTCATACAGATAAGAGATTATTGTTACATTTTATTTAATTCTGTTTATCGTATACTTATTTGTTTGCATTCCTACTTACGGTTAATCCGTTTTTGTTTGTACAGTCAATGAAATAGACTGCGTATTATTTTTTCAGTTTAATTTTTAAAAGTTAAGTTTTTTTTTTATATAATGGAGGAAGACGAAGATAGACCTCCCGACCCAGGATCGATATTAGATTTTTCTGATTCGGAATCTAACACTAGCCAGGCTTCTATTACGCTTCCATCTCGTAAACGACGACCATCGCATAGCCTTTACATCCCATCGAAAGTTAAATCTATACCGCCGATTCAACAAACCTCGACCTCTAACGACCTTAACCCCAATAGTAACACCCAGACAAGTACTTTAGCTAGCGATAATACAAAAAGTAATGACTTACTTTATCCTGCTTCCGCTTCCGGTCCTTTTATCGTAATTGTTCAGAGAACTGATCAAGGAAAACTTATTCATCCTTTAGATTTTGGAAAATTCTTATTTGACTCAAAAAATAATAACCTTGGTATTGTTAATGGTTCAATTAAACCGGAAGGGCGATATAAATTATCTATCGAGTTTAATACTGCCGCTTCCGCAAATGGATTTGTAAAAAAAATTGACTCGCTCTCAAAACATAAATATAAATCGTTCATCCCGTCATTTAACCTTACGAGAATGGGTCTTGTTCGAGGAATTCCCACGGATATCCCAGAGGCTGAAATTGTTGATGCTTTGAATAATTCCCAAGGAACCCCGAAAGTAATAAAAGCACGTCGATTGAACTACAAGGATTCTACTGATGGAAACAAGATCTGGAAACCTTCCCAATCTGTTGTTGTTACATTTGAGGGACAATCCCTTCCGTCTCGTGTGTTTATTTATTATACCTCGCTTCCCGTCGAAGTTTATAAATTTCCAATTGTTCAATGCTTCAATTGCTGCCGGTTTGGACATACAAAATCCGTATGCCGCTCCCCTCCACGTTGTTACTTTTGCGGAGAAGGTCACCCATTTGATCAATGTCCAAAATCTTCCAATAATCCCATTTGCATTAACTGTTCGGGTGCACATACCGCGGTCAGTCTAGCCTGTCCGGAATTGACAAGACAGAGGAACATAAAACATAAAATGGCTACCGACAACATTTCGTACTTCCAGGCCTCAAAGTTATTCTCTCCTGCGAAAAAATCTTTCGCAGAGATGACATCGTCCTCAGCTCCTTTCCAATCAACCACCTTTTTAAATTCAACGTCATCTTCTCACAGAGAAACCATTCTCAAGCCAGTCAAACCCAACCCAAAATATACTCCTTACCTTGATAAAAAACAATTGAATAATATTTTGACCAGCCCGAATGGGAATGCCAAATCTCGGACCCCCAATGGGTGTGCCATTAATAGTAATACATCCCCTCCTGCTCTCCCCGAAATATTGAATAATAATTCTTTTATACAAACTTTAATTACCCTTTTAATTTCTATCCTTACAAACAACAATACTGTACCGTCCAACGCTGCCGATTACATTAAATCTTTATTATCTTGCCTCCCCAATGACTTCGAAACTGAACAAAATTCTTCAGTGGAACAGTAGAAGCCTCTTCGCTAACAAATCTGACCTAATTCAATTACTCGACGAACACGACGTTTCAGTGGCCGCCATTTCTGAAACGTGGTTAAAACCCTCCTTTCACTTAAGAATTCCGGGTTATTATTGTCTCAGACACGACAGACCGGATGGTAAAGGCGGCACGGCTCTGATAATCCACAATTCTATCCCGTTTAAACAAATTAATATACATACTCCCTCCGACGATATCCAGATAATAGCAGCTGTCTTATCTGATATCACAATATTATCAATATATATTCCTCCCTCTACTACTTTTATTGAAAATGAATGGGCACCAATCTTAACCCAGATTTGTTCCCCTTTTATGATCCTTGGAGATTTTAATGCACATTCCCCTTCTTGGGGTAGCAAAATAACAAATCGTTCTGGCCGCAATCTTTTAGATTTTATTGATACCCATAACCTATGTTTTTTAAATGACGGATCTCCAACCAGATTCACCCCCCCTCATCAACGGAAAAGTGCTGTTGATTTATCTCTTTGTTCATATTCGTTAGCATCTAAATGCTCTTGGGACATCCTAAACGATCCCCTCTCTAGTGATCATTTTCCAATTATAATCCGATTCCAACATCAATCTAACACTTATCCTCCACCAGTTAAAAATAATCTCAAATTTAGAATAAATGATGCGAATTGGAGCACTTTCTCTTCTGAACTAGATAACCTTATTAATTTAAAAAAAAAATCGTCCCCGGGAGACATCAGATTGCAATGTGAGACGTTTCCCTCTATGGTTATAAATGCAGCAGAAAAATCCATCCCGAAACGCAATGCGAACATTAAAATAAAACACTCTAATCCGTGGTGGGACGAGGAATGCACTCGCTCCGTCAACTCTCGTAAAAAAGCAATTTCCTCTTTTCGTAAGTGTATGACACTAGAAAATTTTTTATCAGTTAAAAAAGCCCAGGCAGAAACCAAACGAATTTTGAAAAATAAAAAACGCGCTGGATGGCGGAAGTTCTGTGAGAACCTGTCTCCGGAAACTCCCCAATCTTCAGTTTGGTCTAGCTTAAAAAAATTCGGATCATCGTATTCTCCGCCGAGTACCAAGCACATATCAGAAGAAATTCTTATAGGATTTGCGGATAAAATAGCCCCCCCCATCAGTGGCCGGATGTGAAGAAATGCCTTCTATTAAGCCATATCCATCTCACTCTAACTGGCTAGATGCTCCTTTCTCCATTGATGAGATGAAACTAGTAATAAGAACCCTTTCTGACTCTGCTCCGGGTCCCGATGGAATACTTAATAGTTTCATTAAATCATTTTCTGATATGGCGGTTGAATATTTCTTATCTCTTATTAATAATATGTTTGAAACAGGACTAATTCCGGATGATTGGAAAACTCAAAAAATCATTCCCATTTTAAAACCTGGAAAAAATCCATCTGAAATTTCGTCTTATCGGCCTATTGCTCTTTCATCATGTTTGATGAAAGTAGCGGAGCGTTTGATGAAGAACAGATTAGAGTGGTTTGTTGAAAGTCAAGATATTATCTCACCAAATCAGTATGGTTTTCGGAAAAAGAAATCTACAATGGATAATTTAAGTTTGTTCACAACTGATATCCGAGTTTCCCAATCCCTAAATTCTTATACATTGGCCACATTCCTTGACCTTTCATCAGCTTACGATGATGTTTTACTGAATGTTTTGAAAGAAAAGCTAATTAAAAAACAAATCCCCCCGAAATTAGTCCAATTTATTATTAATTTGCTCTCAGATAGGTCTATTATTATTGAGTCTTCCTCTAAATGCTTAAGGCGCAAACTATGGAGAGGTTTGCCCCAGGGTTCTGTTATTAGTCCTCTGTTGTTTAATATTTATATAAGCGACCTAGACTCAGTAATTCCCTTTTCTATCAAGCGTCTTTACTTTGCGGATGATATCCTTATATATTTGTTACATAAAAATATTATTCTTGCAGCTCAGGAAATGAATTTGGCTTTACAATATATTAAAAGCTGGTTGTCAATAAATGGGATGAATCTGGCGGCATCTAAAACAAGGGTCGTGGCTTTCACGCGCAAAAGAAAAATTCCCCAATTCTCAATTTCTTTTGATAATGTGCCTCTACAAACCGCTACTCAAATCAAATTCCTTGGTCTTCTTTTGAACCATAAACTTTCCTGGCTTCCACACATTCAGATAATTTCTACAAAGTGTGAAAAGGGACTTAATATGATGCGAGCAGTTTCCAGAGTATGGTGGGGATCTCACCCCACCACTCTTAAATTAATGTATAATTCCCTAGTTCGGAGCCACTTGGATTATGGCTCATTCCTTTTTGACCCACTCCCTAAATATCTAGATAAGAAAATGGAAAGAATTCAATCAAAAGCCCTCAGAATGATTATTGGAGCTATGAAGTCTTCTCCAATTAATGCTCTTCAGGTGGAATGTGTGGAGCCTCCATTATATTTCAGAAGGCAATTCCTTGCCAATAAATATATTTTCAAGGCTTTATCGTTATCACATCATCCTATTAAACAAAGTCTTAATAGGTTAAGTGTTAATTTGAATTCTAACAAAAGATTGAGAGAAAAACAATGTTTTCCTCTCTTAATTAAAAGTTTTCATCTCTATAATTCTCTATCATCTTCCCTCCAATATCTTCAAGAAGTTCCCAATCTTCCTATATACAATATTCCATTTAAGGCAATCACTTTTATGCCGAACACAATAACATCAGTCTTTCGGAAGAATATTTTATCTTCCCCAAATAAATTTCAAAATGTGGATGATTGTTTTAAAAGCATAGTGGCTTCGAAATTCCCTGGATTTTCCATCCTTTTCACGGATGGTTCCAAATTTGAAAATAAAAGATGTGGAGCATCTATATATAGTCCAGAATTCAACATCAATCTCACTTATAAATTACCGAAAGAAGCTTCCATATTTACAGCCGAATGCTTTGCAATTGAACAAGCGCTAAATCAAATCCAGGTTCTCAACATTCATCGAGCCTTATTATGTACTGATTCGCTAAGTGCTCTAACTAAAATTAGGTCAAATATTTTACGTTATTCGGAAGACAATATTATATGTAAAATAAAAAATCTTCTCAATTCTCTTAGTGAATCTGGGTTTGAGACGATATTGGCCTGGGTCCCTGCCCATTTGGGTATCGAGGGTAATGAGATGGCCGATTTTCTCGCCAAATCTGGTTCAGATTCCGGAACTATCCCACTAAATTTTAGAATTCCTATATCCGATGTCTTTCCGATTCTTAAATCTAATATGACTCGTGCCTGGGAAGAAAATTGGGCAGTCTCCAAAATAAGAACTGGATCTTTCTATGCGGGAATTCAAAACCATATCCCTGCTAAGCCATGGTTTCACGGCAAAAAACTTTCAAAACGATTCATTTCATGTATCTCGAGAATGAGAATTGGCCACTGTTCAATTGCATCTCACTTGTCTAGAATTAGAGTTTTAGATGATCCGTTCTGCCAGTGCGGTGTGGAAGAGGAAACCCTCGACCACGTTTTCTTTAACTGTAAAAACCATTCATCTTTCAAGAACATATACCGCCGGCTTATTAAAATCACACACCAGTCCCCCCTTAACATTTCATACCTTTTATCTCTTAACAATTCTCGTGTTCATACAGCTTTATGTAAGTTTATTAACCTGAATGAATTCAATATTTAATTTGTTTTAGTGATCTAAATGAGTCCAATATTTAATTTGTTTTATTATTTTCCCATTAGATTAACCGAAATTTCTTATCCATTTTAAATATTACCGGCACAAAGCACTCTCTCCAGGGTGAATTGCCTAAAACAAAAAAAAAAAAAAAACTCCTTTTCATTAATTTAACTTACAGATCGCCGAGTGAGATATCACGTTGATAAAATTGCAATCAAGAGGCAAGTTCCCCAAATAACGCTAAACATCACTTTGTAATGTAATAGTACAAGCAAAACTACAAACAATTTATTTAAAAATATGGGGGTAGTTAGAGAAATGTCTAATGTTACATGTGAAAGAAGTTTTTTAATCGAAAACTTTTTAATTCTATATGATATACATACTGCAAATTTACGTAAAACGTTCGAAAATGCCTTTGCTGAAAACAAGCGCCTATTACAGACATTTTTTTTTTAAATCTTCCGATCAGATCCTTGTAAATTAATAAATAATACTTAAACATATCTAGATTTTTATTATAATTCGCCCAAACATTACGAATTTTTTTATTTTTTTCCAGCATACAAAATCGCATGAGAAAAATATTACCTCGCGAGACGCGGTATTATTTCACGATAGCCTTCAGTTTTGAGATGGCTTTGGGAGACATACATCCATTTCGTTTCGATTGTATTCGCAGCCACAAAAATATCATACCGATGTATTTTCTAGTAAAGTGTTTGGGGAGACAGGTGTTATACAATAGATCAGCCAATGGAAATTAAATAATAATTATTAGATAATAAATAAATTGTGATCTTTCTTACTGTCTCCAATTTTAAAACTTTATTGACATTGTGCGTAGGCCATACAAGTGAGACCGAACCACCCATTGGCGAAAAAACTAATAATGTCAAAATACATTATTTCGATGGGCACAATAATTTTATAGTTTTTAATCAATTCTTATCACAGTCGGTACAAGGGTGTTTGGAGGTGGGTAGAAATTGAATGCATAATTTTGACATCCATCTTAAATTTCTCGCGTTATCTACAAATTTGGTTCGAAATAGGAATTAAGAAGTTTGGAGGTGCACTGTACTTGAATCTAATGTTCAAATCCTTAATTTCAATATCCATCTCGGATTTCTTGAATTCTCTACTGATTTTGTTCAAAATCATTATTAGGGAGTTTGGAGGTGCACTGAACTCGAATCTAATGTCAAATGTATAAATTCGGCATCCATCTTGAATTTCTTAAGTTCTCCGCTGATTTGTTTAAAAATCGGGATTGAGAAGTTCGGAGACTGGAATCTAATATCAAAGTTCAAAATTTAGGCATCCATCTTGAGTTTCTCAATTTCTCTACCAATTTGGTTCAAAACCGGAATTATGAAGTTCTAAAAGCTATGGAAGGGAGGAAAAAATTATGAGAAGCGCTTTGAATGTAGTCATTAGGGGTAATGT
This sequence comes from Glyphotaelius pellucidus, assembly GCA_936435175.1. Taxonomy (NCBI): domain Eukaryota; kingdom Metazoa; phylum Arthropoda; class Insecta; order Trichoptera; family Limnephilidae; genus Glyphotaelius; species Glyphotaelius pellucidus. Next base: position 30,642,347 of record OW386548.1, on the reverse strand, counting down.
TTAGTATGGCAGAGAATGGACGGTTAAGATTGTCATACCAGGCTTTTGATTAATGACATTTTTTGTAAATTTGTAGATATTCTGAAAATTATGTACCTGAATAATTTCTATAAATGCATTGAAACCGAAACATCTAAAACAAAAATTAAATAGTTTTGGCATTTTAAATTTTCTTTTTGTGGATGTTTAGTATTATCAACAGACTGGAGTAAGGATGATGTTCTTACAAAATGACAGTCTTATGAATAATTACTCTGTTTTGTTCGCATAATACCTGTTATTTAACGGATAATATTGTGAAATCATTATAACAATGGTAGGTAGGTATTTATTTTTATCTCGCATATTATGTTTTCATTTTTTACCTGCAACTTGCGTATCGTACGAATAACAGAGTGTTTTACACAAAACACAAAACAAAATTAATAGCCTTCTAAACCACCAATAAAGTCATAGCACCTTTCGTGCTAATTATTATGCTGAGTACGTATTCAAAAAATTGTATATTTAGATATCATTTACTTTATTTTATATCAATTTGTATCAACTTATTTTTTTTAAAACAGTTTTTTTTCTTTATGTGCTTTATTGCACTTTTCTAAGCTTCAGCTAATATCGTGAAATATTTTCCTACATGATTACGAAAAAATCATCTAAATGAACTTTCAAAAACAAAGCAGCCTTTTGTCATTTCTATCGCACATATTTAAAAATATTTGTCATAACTTTATCTGCAGATCTCCCTTTATTCACACTCATTGTTTTATGTTAATATTATAAAATCATCAAATCAGAACCAGAAAGTGTTAAAATACCATTAGATTCTATGACAGATTGAGTAAAAACTGAGACCTCAATAAAAGATCTATCTGTGTGTGTGTATACATTTCATTGCTAATATGATTTTTAACCTGTCAAGCTGTGTCCATTATTCAGCAAAAAAAATTTAAATACAAAGCAAGTGTATTGTTATAATTATTGTATTTTTATTTTATCATAACCGTGTCTAACGCACCCGCGTCTACTCCAAACAGACGGTGAAATACGCAGGTGTTTGATTTCGTTCACAAGTAGTTAAAATACGTAACTTCAGTGCACCCGACGTTTTGCACTGGAGCCTTAATTGTGAATGACAGGCGGCTTAATATATTCTAATATAACGCGGGTCAGTTTCGCGGGATCTCTCACCCGAGACCATCCACCAGTGCATTTAATGGTCAACATCGTCATCGATAATAATCTCTACCACAGGTGCCGATACACGGGACTCCGAATCAATCGGCTGCCGTTTAATGTTTTCAAATTCCCTTTTAAAACAAGCAGCGTAAATCATCAGCAGAATTCGTCATTACCGGTAATTTATTTACTCGATAGCTTAGCGTTTGAAGCAAACGTAAAACGAACAAAGCCCGGTTCGCTTTCCGCTCTCGAAATTCAAAATTCAAATGTGAGAAGAGTGTGTAATAAATTACTGTATGCAGCGGTAGGTCGAGAATCCTTGCGGCATGTTTAAAATAATCTAAACGGATGGTGGACAATCACTTGCTCCCGATTAATGATGAATTTTCTCGTAAAGATATTCACCACGGCAATATGTTCCGTTTTATTTTGCGCGAGTGCTCAGAAAATAGTGTTCAGTAAAAAGAGTGCTCCGAGCGAAGCGCTCTTGGACGCGGAAGATGCACCGAACCCCGAGGAAGGTATTTGCCAGTCTATCGAGGTGAGCATTCTTGCGGAATTGGAGAACATCAGAAACTGTACGATCATCGTCGGACATCTGCAGATTGCGGCTATAGAAAATGCTCAGGAGAATTCCTACGATAACTATACATTTCCCAAGCTACGGGAGGTGACTCACTACATGCTGATGTACCGGGTTCAAGGATTGCTGTCGCTGGGTCAGCTGTTCCCAAACCTGACCCTGATAAGGGGAAGGGAATTGTTCATCAACTATGCCCTCGTCGTTTTCGAACTGCAACAATTACTGGAGGTAAGATTGTTATACTTTACTTTCGTTTAAGATATCCTAGCTGGGCTACCCGGCTTCGCTCAGGACAACATTCGAGAGTGTTCCACGTTGAACGTTCCACATTGATGTTCCCGTTACCCTATACCCGAACATTCCACAATTTTCCAGAATGTTCCGGGATGTTCTGGATTGTTGGAATGTTCTCAAATATTCTGGCTGGGGTGCTTTGCTCAGGGAGTTGATGTGATATTGAACTGACGTTCGAACCCACGACGGATCTTGCTTTGTATACCCCTATCAATGGGTAGCGCTAACCATACAAAAAATGCTTCAAATATTCCTGACCAATGTCTCAGAATATTCCACAATATTCGGGAGTATTCTGGAATAGTCCACAATGATCAGGGTTGTTCGGAATATTCCCGAACGTTCCAGCTTAATCCAGAACATTCCACAGCATTCCAGGATGTTCTGGAGTGTTGTGAAATGCTCAAGAATACTCTTGAATGTTCTGGACTATTCTGGCGAAATTTCCAGGCCTTATATCTTCAAAAACACACCCTTCAGGTAAAAATGGGAATCGTCTTCATGGATGGGGGATAGAGGGCTGCCACACAATATAACTCCCATGATCGTACCGGGACTCGTCTCTAAGTTTTAGCGGTACGCCATTGTACACTTAAAAAAATATATATACATTGAAGATTAACATTATCGAACCTTCTAGAACTTTCCAGAACCTTTTAGACTCAACGGCACGCTCCGCCACTCATTTATAAAAACTTCTAGAAGTTTCTCCTTCTCTAACTTTCTAGGGCATTAGCGAACACATTTTTTTTTTTTTAAATAACTAAAAAAAAAAAAAAATTAAAAAAAAATTAAAAATCATTGTTTTTTTTTCCATATTTTTATTTTATTTTTATAATAGCTGAAAAAAAACCTTTTTCACTTATTCTACCAATGTATTACTAACTTTTTATACTAACTTTATATTTTATATGTTTTTTAAGTCTATTTTATACTTTGGGTACTTGGAAATATAGTATTTTGTTTTAATATTACCCACACTCAGGCAGTGCCTTAGTGGGTTTTCATCTCTTGTTCATACTATTTGTTATTATATATTATGTTATTATATGTGCTATTATACATTATATGTACAAAGAAATGAGAATAAATAAAGTTAAAAAAAAAAAAATAAAAAAAAATAGAACGTATCTATAAGCTACAGCTTTTGTACATACTTGTATTTTTGTGCAATAAATGTTTTTTTTTTTTTTGTCCTTTCCAGAACCTTTACTCACCAACACACTCCGCCACTCATTTATGAAAGCTTCTAGAACTTTCACTTTCGATAAATTTCTAGAACATGAGCAAACCATCTAAAACATTCTACTCTCACCGACATACTCCGCCACTCCTTCTAGAACTTTTTAGAAGCTTTTATAAATGATTGGCGGATTTCATGTGAAATATTCCTAAAACCTCCGGAATTTCGAAGAATGAAGCCAAGCATTTTCATTCCTTTATTAATAATTGTGTTTACATGGGATAAAAAGTTTAATTTAGAGTCGAAAGTTTTGCCCAGGTCATTAATTTCTTCGACCGAGGTAAGGGTAAGGTTGTTAAGTATATACGGATGAATAATTTTAATGTTATTACTAGTCAAGTGCTTGCACACCAATCACCGCTTTACGAAGAATACTCCATAAACAATAGTCATACTTATTACACGAAGAATACTCCATAAGTCTAAACTTGCACAGTTTACGCCCGCGCTGTACCGGAGGGTTCCCTGCAGAGCATCGGACATCCCCTATTTGATAATTGGTTGACTTATTCTGTAAAATCTTATTGAATAAGTATTAATCATATTCAATAAGATGTTAAAAGTTTGATGCAGAGAGAGTCCGGCTGGAAAGTTAAAGTGTCTCTATCAACCAGTCTCTCCTGATCCGGCTTGCCACGTAGTAAATGGGCAAATGCGTTTGCCGCCAAGACCTAGACAAACTTCAGCCCATGAACCCGGGCATCAATGCTAAGTCACAAACATAGCGAACCATTGGGGTAACCTACGGCAGGGGTGTCGGCTATCCAGTAAATGATTACCGGAGCGGCGGTACCTATACCCGCCTCCCAAATTAATGAATGTGAATAATGTAATGTGATTGTCCATCCTCGCTGCCTAGTCAACTCCAACTACCTGCCAACTCAGCTCCAAAATGAGGCTGTCAGCTCCCAAAAAAATGGTTTAGCGTCATAGTTCGTTTTTCAAAAATCCCGAATTAAAATGGAAAGAGTTATTTCTTTAGGAAACCGGCTATTTTCGGATTGAAGACTTTTTTTTACAGGTTTTTACTTCAGAATTTCTCTAGCGATCACACCCCCCTCCCCCCACCTCTTTAAAACGAAAATAATTTCTCTAGCTGCCACCCCCCCCAGAATCATGGAAGTTTGAAGGAACAGGTTCATTTGGTCTCAATTTTTTCTAGCCGAAAGGTTGGTGAATTTAACAATTTGTGAGATGGGTATGAATTTGTTGGATAACCAACACTTCTGCCACAAGTCACCCCGAGTGGTTCGCTACGTTTGGTGACTTAGTAGGGGTGCCCGGATTCACGAGGTGAAGTTGACCGGATCTTGGTGGCAGATGCGTCTGCCCACCAATGTGGCAGGCCAGATCGGGAGAGACTGGTTGAGGAAGACTTTTTGATCTCTCCAACGGGACTCTCTCGGAATGCAGTAGGAAAGACTCATATTATATTCGTCACTTCTGGACACACTGACCCCCAGATTACTATCCACCCCTCGTAGCTTTTAATTCCCAGTACTTTCTCTGTTACCTTTTCTAAACAGACCCTTCACACAACATACCCAAAGATGACATAGGCCCTGATTAGAATTATTTTCCTCAGGGCCTCCTGTGTGGAGCAAATGTAAAAAAAACACGTGTGCAGTTCACACACTGTAGAAGCAAAACTTAACCAAAACAATTTCAAGGGTTGAAAAGTGAGATAATAATCAAAGCAGCCAATGAGCGCAGACCTAGGACCTAGCGTCATTCTTATATTTCAACCAATGTCTTTAAAAGTGACATCATAATCAAATCGGCCAATGAGCGCGGAGTGATTCTTTGCAGGTACTAATGCGTAATTTCCGTTTCATCCAAATTCCGAATCACTAACGCAGCTAAAGAAGTTTCACTTCAAAAAAATATTTTTGGTTACAACTTAGGCTGAACAAGATTTTAGCTCTTTTTTAGCTCCTTTCGGGTGATTTCTGGTTTTATTTTAAAAAATCGATTTGACAACACCGTGCTTTGTCCTGTGGCGAAACGTGATGATTGTTTATGTATAAAGATAATAGATGTCGCAACCAGATTTAACCACAATAGTGTTGTTAGGGTCAACTTTGATTGCGTGATCCATAATAAATAGCTAGTTAGCTCTAGGTACGAGTACCTACTTATGTTAGAAGAGTTCTAAAATGCATATTACGAGTAGGTATATTAATAGAGCTGCAGGTGTGCATGGGTGTTATTTAATCGAATATGAATTGATTCAATAACATCGGTGAATGTGACCTGCGATTGATTAATAAACCAATAATGCATCTATTATTGACTTTCGACCTTTTGGACAATCTTTAATATATTATTATTCATCAACCCACGTGTCATTTGTCTACGATGTTTGGACAAATGACACGTGCAAATCGCAACAACAGATTTTCAAACATCGTTTGTCAGGTGTCATGTGACAATTCCATGATGTTTGGAAATCTGTTGTTGCAATTTATACGCGCTGTTTACTTGGTGTTAGATTCTCCCAGAACCGTCCTCGTGGAGATGCCATAGACAATTTATAAGGCTTTAGCCATGTTTGGTGATCAGATATAATTAGCCAGGTACTTCTCAACCTTCCTCCTTCGCAACTCTTTTCCTTTTCCACTTCCTTCAGCCTCTCAATATACTTCAGTCGGGGTCGCAACAGTCAATTCCATTTCAGGGTCTGTGTCATCTTTGGGAATGCTGTGTGGAGGGTATTTTTTAGGAAAGGAAGTTCTAAGAAAAAACGCGGCTTACCGAGCCTACAACACATCTCGAACGTCCGAAAACAGAATAGTTTATAACAAAATGTCAAAGGAAAGCAAGAGAATCATAAATAGGTCGAAATTTGAGCACGACCTGCAGATCAGCAGAAAGCTGGCTGCATGCCCGCATGGCAGCAGAGCGTTCTGGTCCCTTGCGGGCTCAATATGTCGCAATTTCTGCAAACCCAGCCTGCCACCTCTTACCAGAACTGACGGCTCTCTAGCTAATACCGCCGCCGAAAAGGCTAACTTATTAGGCAAAATGTTCACGGAAAACTCGACCCTCGATGATCAAGGTGCTATCCCGCCGTCGGTTCTTCACTGCGGTTTTCATATGAAAAAGCATCGGGATGTACTCCAAGTCTTACGAGGGCTCGATGTTAATAAAGCTAGTGGGCCTGACGGAATACCTGCCCTGGTACTGCAGAGGTGAGTTTATTTCTTAGCTTTTCTCCTGGCTGTGATCAAGTAATTTACTCTTTTAAGGCTGTACTTATGTGCATGGTATGGGGTGGGAAAATTCCTCCCCTTACGTCACAGAAGCCTTCATGAAATTTTCTCCTAACCCCTTCGATAATTATAGGGTACCACTTTAAACGGTTCCATGCCAACTGAGAATAAAGTGAACTCAACAACTCCTTGAAAAGTCATTAAAAGCTATGAAAATAATAATTTTAAATTAGCCGATAACCCTAACCTAACTTAACCTATTTAACCAATTTTTTATCACTCTAAATGACTTATCTGAGATGGTTCTGAGTTGGTTTCATCCCGAGTTGACCCTTTGAACACCCCAGTACTTTACATCCGTGTAGATATATGTATTTGATTTTTATATACATCATTTATGACATCGAACGTAAAATTTTCAAGTAATTATTTTGTAAATAGACCTCACCATACGTTGTGATTATTTTTTTTTCATGGTATAGAAATCTAATTACTTTATTGTTTATGGTCATCTTGGCTCTAATGAAGCGTTGAGTTGAGAAGGTGAATTGACTGTTTAATTGCAAATCTAACATATTTTAATTTTCCCTTTTCAAAATTTGATGTCATCTTTGAGTATGCTGTGTGGAGGGTTTTTTTTAGGAAGAGGAGGAGGGGAGAGTTCTGGGAAGAAAAAGGGCTTAAGGGGTGGGTAGGAATCTGGGGTTCAGTGTGTCCTGGTCATCCGCCTCTAAGACCCAGACATACCTCGCCCCATGAACCCGGGCACCCCTGCTAAATCACCAAACGTAGCAAACCACTTAGGGTGACCTATGGCAGAGGTGTTAGTTATCCAATAAAGGTTTCCGGGGCAGCGGTACCCATTCCCGCCTCCCAAATTGGGAGGCGGGAATTATATCTAAATTACATGTATATACAATTATATCTACATATAATTGTGTATACATGAAATATCTACGTATAATATATATAGTATGTATTTTTATTGTATATTTAGTATGTACTTTATTTTTGTAAATAAATATCCAATCTTCAAACCACTCCAAAATGAACATGTATTTTTTGTATGTTTTTAAGTATGTACTTTTAGTATTTATTTTAAGTATGTAGGTATTTAGTATGTATTTAATTTTTTATAAATAAATATCAATTCTTCAAACCACTCCAAAATGACTAGGCAAAGAAAACAAAAAGCGACATTTAGCGACTAGGAGAACAAAACACAAATACTACAATATTACGATGACCAAATCCTAAGGCAAAAGGTGCACTGGAATTCGACGACAAAAATATGGAAAAAATCATCCATCACCTACTAACTATCACATCGTTTACCGCAGGGGTAGGCAGAAAGGACGGACCACCAAACAACAATACTCAGTCTCGGCACACACTCCTTGCCTCGTTCACATTCATACATCGTCTCACACATGTTCTTCTATTATTATGACTCTTGACGTGGCCCGAATCAATCCGATTCGTCAATAGTTGTGGCATTTTATAATTTATTTTTTTTTACATTAGGGGCCATCCATAAATTACGTCACACGAATTTCATGATTTTTTGACCCCCCCCCTTGTCACATTTGTGAGACCCTCTCCCCGCTAGAATTTCATAATTTTTTGACCCTCCCATATCCCTTGTCACATTTCTCTACTCCCCCCCCCTTAAGGTGTGACGTAATTTATGGATGGCCCCTTAGCTCCACATTTTTTTAATTACATTAGCTCCACTTAGGAGGCCTGAGAAAAAATAATTTCCCTCAGGGCCTATATCATCTTAGGGGATGCTGTGTAGAGGGTATTTTTAAAGGGTAGGAATCTGGGGGTCAGTGTGTCCAGGAGTGACGGACGTACGAATTCACTCCTCCGCGAATTCCACTGGAAAGGTCAAAAGGCCTCCCTCAATCGGTCTCTCTCTAAAACGCAGCAGCAGAGCAGACGCTTCCGCCGCCAAAACTTGGACAAACCTAACGCCATCAACCCGGGCATCCCTGCTAAGTCACCAAACGTAGCAAATCACTTGGGATTACCTATGGCAGAGGTGTTGGTTATATCTACGTTTCTCACACGATCGTACAAGGCTTTACCATACATTCACCTCAGGGATCTCATTTCTAAAGTATTCAGTCTACTTTCATTCATCCTCTGCCAGTTCCATGCTTCACTGCGATTCATCATCGTAGGTACCAGCACTCCATTATGGACGGCTAGCTTCGTTTCTTTGGACAGTTTGTTGTTGCCGCCAATGGCGTTCAGTCCTCCTTTTATGGAATTACTTTCATTTACACATCTTTCAATATCTCTATCAGCCTTCCCATCTCTCGTAAACATACTTCCCAAATACACAAACTCATCCAACTGCTCCAAGTATTCATAATTTAAATTGTTTTTGTACTCTCTCTTTCAAGCACCACGACTTTAGACTTAACATTAACTTAATTCATCATTAACTCATTCTTCACACATATTTCTTTCATCCTAGATACGAGAGACTATAGAGCTTCCATACTATTGGAAATAAGCACCACATCATCAGCGTACAACAGGTTATCTCTTTCAATTCTTGCATTTCACCTTGATAAAGAAAGTGCTTCCTAGTCTCTTCACTCTTGTATTTTTTAGTTTTCTGAAGGTTTCACTTCTAACGCGTGTAAATTGCACACTCTGATTTTTTTATTGAATTTTACACGCACTGATATCAAATAGAACTCTTTTGAATTAAGTCAAACACTTTTGAATTCACTCGGATTTGAAATTCCTGGATGAACTGAATTTAGAAATAAAAATAGCTTTGTTACCTTTTCTAAGTCCTGAAATAGCACTTTTAAAAAATAAGCTAACGTGGTCACTTCTTACGACGAACGAAGGTACGAGACTACTTTGCCTCTGTCGGATTGACAGATGAAAATGCGCTCCGTCCAACCTTGTATATGTACCTCAGCTCCAAAAGGGCTTTATCGTATTTTTATTGATCTGAGATAATAACAACTTGTAATTCTTTGAAACCCTTATATTAGAGATTATCGGGGACATAAAGATGAAGCTTATACACCATCGGCGGTGAAAACGATCAGGTTTGGAAAGTGAATAAGAATTGTTCAAATACTATCGTACTAGGATTAAACTAAATATTTCGACAACCCACAAAAACTACATTTTAAAGGTTGAAAATAATGTGAAGCACGATCCGAAGTCGTTTGGAAATATGTTTCTAATAAGAGACACGACAGAGGCCTCTCAAGTCAACCTTTCAGTAATAAGGCTGCTTTACTTTAGCTTAGTGCGTAGCATTCTCGAGAGTGGATCTCAGATATGGGGACCTGAGGATCGTCTATGTACTAATGGTTGAGAAAATACAAAAGAAATTTTTACGATACCTCTATATGAGAGAGTTCGGTTTTTACCCATGGCTGTTTCCAACAGCATTTATCTCAGGAATGCTGGGTATCTGCAGCCTTAGTTCCAGAAGAGATGTCGTATTACTGCTGATGGATTATAAGCTTCTAAATGGTTTTATATCAGTACCAGATATTCTGGCTGAAATAGGATTCTATGTCCCGGATAATTTCACGCGAGGTCGCCAACACAGGCTTTTGATTCTTCCCAGGTGCAGAACTAACTTACCAATGGTGATGCCCCTGGGAAGACTCACTAGATTAATTAACTGCCTTGCAGGAAATGTGGATACTTTCCACATTTCCTGTAATGATTTTAAGCGTGAAATAGCTCTTATTAAATAAATGTTTTAACTGTAAACGTAATGATTATGTATTTTTTATAACCGATTTTGCAATGGATTGGTGTTATGCTGTTTTTGCAATTAAATAAATAAAGAAAAATATTATTTTTGCTTATTCCGACATACGTCTCTGTATTACCTTCTCGACCACATCCTACTTTCTCGTCTCGTTTCATTCCTACTAATAGGCCCGAACTAGTAAATATCTATTAGATTGCCTATAAAATTTCTTTGTCCTCGCTCTCAAAATTATAGCTTATAAAACACAGTTTTTGCGCTCTGTTTTTTTTCAACCTGGAATGAGTCCGTGACTTATCGAGTCTAAGTCTTAAATTAACGTAGACGTTTGCAAAATGTAGATATCTTTCTCTCATAAGTATTTCCGTCTGAAGCATCTTCGTTTTTCCTTGACTATGTAGCCATTATATTTAAATTTTTTTAACGTTTATTTGGTCATCCTTCATTTTCACTTAAATTTTCCCAATTTTGTCTGTTTTTCGAAATCTTACGCATCTGTATTTCCGTCTGTCCTCTCTCAGGATATAACTTAACGCTACGGTTAGGAGTGTCTGATTATAAATTCAAATCACTGAGAGTGCATCGCCTCAAACAAATGCATATTTATTTCTTTCCAGCTCGGTCTCAGATCCCTTACCATGATAATGCGCGGCTTGGTGCGCCTGGAGAAGAACCCCAAGCTGTGCTACACTACGACTATCAACTGGGAGAAGATCACTGGCCGCAGTACAGGCCACTTCATCAAAGACAATGGGCCCAGCATCTGTCCGAACTCCGAGACCTGTAGGGGCTGTGACGATAACCTTTGCTGGAGTTCCAAGTAAGAAATCCATTAGAATCAAACTGGTGTTTTCAATTACTTCATTCAGCCGCGGCATTCCGAATTTCTACCATTTTATAACATGTTTCTCGTGAACACTTTAAGTTTTTTAATTTTCTTAAAAAAATATATGTTAATTTTGAAGATAACACCTATACATTTGCCAGGCCAAAACAATAATTATATGAAATTCAGAAACAATTCGACAGAAAAAATTGCAAAGTATGGCCCGAAAATTTATAAACACGTTTTTTTCTGTTATTTTACAAGTTATATGGATGAAAAAATTCAGTGTTTTTTTAAATGTCATTTAGGACACTTGCCATGAGATTTTTGCTCTTTTTAAACGAATCGTGTTTTATTAAACATTTTCACAATTTTCGCTTAAATATTATCGTTTGTAATATAAACGCGCTCACTCTAACATTCGTATTTACACATCTTTTGCTTCCCTTCTTCTTTTGCTATCGGGCCTTCAGGATCTTGTTTACGCATTGGTGTAAAAATTAATGATTATTATTCAAGGCTTTACCTTTTCAATGTTTGACTTTTGGAAACAAATTCAAATTCATTTTTTTTTAAATTTTCATGTACCAATAAAATATCCACTACAAAGGGTGTGTATAGCTTACATTTACTGTTTACAGATTTGCACAAATATCACGGACTGTGAAATCTGTGCAAATCACGTACAATGTGTGCGATAGCTGTATTTAAAACAACGCGATAAGCTGTATTTAAAATAAAGCAATAAGCTATATTTAAAATAACGCGATAAGCTGTATTTAAAATAACGCGATAACCATTTACTTAAAATAACGCGATAAGCTGTATTTAAAATAACGCGATAAGCTGTATTTAAAACAACGCGGTAAGCTGTATTTAAAATGACGCGATAAGCTGTATTCAAAATAACGCGATAAGCTGTATTTAAATTTTAAATTTGAAAATAAGCTCTTTTTAATCAGAAACTTAAAATAAACGTAAAATCAGAAGTTAGGACTTGAAAGAGGCGAGTACTCGTATGATGAAATTGAACAAACTTTAAACATTTCTTCTTTAGAAAAACGTAGAAAGGACACTGATCTAATTTGCATATTCAAAATTATCAACAGTATCACTGACACACCTACTTTGTTACAACTCATCCAGTTTAACATCCCTTACCGTAGACTCCGAAATAATGAATTGCTGTTCATTAATCAACAATAATTATAAATAAAAAATATGGATATCATTCTCCTTTATCCAGAATGTCGAGCCTTGGTACGTTACTGTTCATTGCTTTGACTTGTAACGCAAGTCAAAGCAATGAATTTTTTGGTGTTAGCCTAAATGACTTTCGGCAGTCGATACGCAATGGGTAATTTTCAAAGTATTTTAAATCCATCTTCAAGCTTTGACTTGTAGTTGTCTTCTATATGTTATTTAATATTATAAAAGAAGAACACATTAAAAAATAAAATTTATTTGCGCACGCTGAGATTTGATCCCGCGACCTTGGGAATGCAAGTCAAGAGCCTTACCCCTCGACCGCGGAGACCAAGGATTCATCAAAAAATGTTACAAAAGATGTTAAATTGTTTTCTGATTTTTTTGAAGTGAAACTTCTTAGGCGGCATTAGAGAGTAATTTGAAATTCGCGTGAAACGGAAGTGCGGTTTAAATTAATAAAATAACTTATATACATTTCCTACTCGGTTCAAATAATATATAATACAGTAAATCGTTGCTCTCGCGCGACCCTTCCGTAGTCCAGCGGTGCAAAGCGCCTCACGAATCCAGTGGTTAGACTATTCAGGCAACGTGGGTTCGAAACTCGTAACATCGAAAAAAAAAATTTTTCTTTGCAAAATCAATATCCAATCTTCAAACCACAACAAACGTAACGCGATAGATAACGACATCTAGCGAATCCGAAGCAGAAACCATAAATATTAATATAATGACAAAATGCATAGAAAAAGATGCACTGGAATTCGACGATAAAAATAAGCAAAAAACCATCCTTCACTTACTAACTAGCTAACTAAACATCACGCCTTTTTCCGCAGGGGTAGGCAGAGAGGACGGATCGCCAAACAACTCGGTTTCGGCACACACACTTCGCCTCATTTTTGAAGTGAATACTTCTTTAGCAGGGCCGTGATTTGGATTTCGGATGAAACGGAAATAAGAATTAGTGCACCTGCGACGCACCAACTGCGCTCGGCAGCTTTGAAAATGATGTCACTTCTAAAGGCCCCTATTGGTTGGGATATAAAACGGAAATTACGCGGGCCTGCGCTCATTGGTCGCTTTAATTATGACCTCACTCTACAAGTTTTGATTGAGATTGTTTTGTGTTACCTTATTTTGTGGCATCATTTTAATTCAAAATTAGTAAAAATAAGACCGGTGGTTTCAAATTGTTGTTTCATTGCTAGTAATAAAATTTCATCAATAATTAATAGAATTATTATAGATTCACATATTTTTCATCCTTAATACACAAATAAAAAATCATTTGATTTAATTGAACACTTAAAACTTTTGGAAATCCCTGACAAAGTATATTGTTAATTTATTTTATATTAGCTCCACACAGGAGGCCATTAGGAAAATAGTTTCCCTCGGGGCCAATGCCATGTTAGGGGATTCTGTGTTGAGGGTCTTTTTAAGGAAGAGAAGGATAGGAAGTTCTGGGAAGAAAAAAGATATTAGGGGTGGGTAGGAATCTGGAGTCGGTGTATCCAGGAGTCCCATCCCTCCAACAACTGTGCAAAGCGATGGCTTGAGAGAGCCGGCTGGAAAGGTCAAAGGCCTCCTTCAACCAGTTTCTCTCCGCCACGCAGCAGGTAGGCAGGCACATCCGCCGCCAAGGCCTAGAAATACTTCACCCCATGTGCTCGCTCACCTTTGCTAAGACACCAAACGTAGCGAACCACTTAGGGTTACCTATGGCAGAGGTGTTAGTTATCCAATAAATGGTTCCCGGAGCGGCGGTACCCATACCCGCCTCCCAAATTTAAATGTCACACGGTCGTCCCCGACTGCTCCTACTATTCACATTAACGTCACATATTCTCCTTACACATATTCTCAATACACTCATTCGCTTAGGCCTCAGGGATCTCAATTCTACAGCATTCGGTCTACTTTCCTTCCTCTTGCTTCCTTTGCCAGTTCCATGCCTCACTGTTATACATCAGGCTAGGTACCAGCACTAAATTATGGACGGCTAGCTTCGCTTTTTTGGACAGTTTTTTGTTGGCGCCAATTCTATCTATTCTCCGTTCTATCCTCCTTTAGTGGAGTTACCTACATTTGCCCTTTTTTCAATATCTCTAACAGCCTTCACATCTCCCGTAAGCATACTTCCCAAATAAAGAAACTCATCCACCTGATCCAAGTATTCATCATTCACAACTATGTTGCACATACTCTATCTTTGAAACACCACGATTTTAGACTTGCTTACATTCATCATTAACTCATTCTTCGTACATACTTCGTTCATTCTTGTTGGAAATCAGCACCGCATCATGGGCATACAATAGGCAACATTCTTTTAGATTATTCAATTCCTCGCCCCATCCCATATCTTTCAATTCTTGCATATAATCCTCCACATTATATATAATAATTCTACCCACTCTTATCTACTTTAGTTTTCTGAAGTTTCACTTCTACCGCGTGTGAATTGCACACAATGATTTTTTTTTTGAAATCGTCACATTTTTTCATTGGCTCACCTGTTATTGATGTACCAATTGCAGACATTGTCAGAAAACACCTTCTCCGCACTGCCACCCCGAGTGTCTGGGCGGCTGCAACAGTCTGTCGAACCGGTGCTATCGCTGTCAACACCTAATCGATGGAAATCATTGCGCCACCAATTGCTCCGAAGGAAAGTGAGTATATTCAGGTTAAAAAAAAACAAAACATTACTATTAGCTTAATCAATGCGCACTCACAACGTTATACTACTAGGGTCAGTCAAAAAGTAATGCCTTCTATTTTTTTCTCCTTTAATTGTCAATAAATAAAAAATGCAATGACATGGGTTGAAAATCACACTATTGACGATTAATTTGTTACTTTCCAAAATAATATTCGAAAATTTGTACTTCAGTGTTATCTTTTCATAATAGATACCTAGCTTTTTAACGTGTTCTGTTTACTCCAATATCTCTAAATAAAAAACGATTTTTTATTTTGTTTCCAGGATTGAATATCCGGAAGCCAACCAATGCATTACCGAAGAGCTGTGCAGCAAAATGTACAATGGCAGAGGCTGGACGTGGGAAGGAAAATGCATAGAACATTGTCCCAAGGGTCACAAGGAGGAGGTCGTACAGAGCAACAGAACATGCGTCCTCTGCGATTATTGTCCAGTGGTATGAATAGTAATACAATGTATTGAATAAAAATAGTAATACAATATATTGAATACCATCATATCTATGCAAACAATCTCACATATTTAAAAAAACAAATTATCAAACTTCTACCATGACACTTCGTGGAGAACAGTTATGTAGCTGCTTTATTGTCGTACCCTTTCTTTCTTTCTTTTTTATCTTTCTCTGGAGATTATGTATTATATTGACACTACTATGTTTTATATTTCATTTTGATTATCATTATTTCTGTTATCACTGCAAGCATTTCTGTCTAGTAAAACTTAACATTGATTACTCATGCTGTGAATATTTCTAATTGGAGTGTTTATCTATGTATATCCCAACGACAATTTTATTATTGTAATAATTGTTAACACTCTGTAAATGTTTCAAACAATAAATAAAACAATAATACATCGGTGTCATCGGTGGCTTTGGCAAAAAACCTAACCTAACCTAACCTAACCTCTACGCATCTCACCTTACCTATTATTTTATGTCTTGCGCGAACCCGTGATAAATCACGCGATATATATGTGTTTTTGTAAGGTTTGTGAAGCTGAAAGTGTTTACAAAAAAAGATATTTGCCTCCAAATAGAAAAATTACCACACGCAATTTCCCTTATAAAATAATTAAGTTAATATTAATGACTTATTTTGTCGCTTGTCTGAATTGTTCTCTCAATTAATTCCATTTTTTTAAAATAAAAGCATATCCAAGTTCTAGAGATCATTGAACTGATGTTACGCAGAGACACCGAAATTGTTTTTTTTAAATATTTTTTTTTTGTTTTAACCTACTAACAGAGTCAACAGAGTAGAAATCTCGGTAGCATCCTAACCGGGATGGGTATAAATGATAGACCGCCATAGAAATATGCCTTTGCACAATTTATTGCTTCATTCACATTCATGCATCGTCCCTTACATACTATTTTGCTGTTTAAACTCTTGAGGCGACGTAAGTGTGTGATTTTCTAGTATTTAAATTCAGTCGGATTTATTATTATAGTCGTCACTCCTGGCGCTCCGCGCATCCGTTTCACATGTCTAGTCCACTAAGCGTCCCTTTCTTAATCTTCATTCATGCGGCCATAAAAATAGTTCGTTGGAAGAAGGAAACAAATATACCAAAAATAAACCAATATATTCCTTTTTTTGTTATTTATTTTTGGGGTGTTATGCCGTGTTTCGCTACCTCCTTCTTTAGCCAACGTTTCGGACAGCGTTACAGTGTCCGAAACGTTGGCTAAAGAAGGAGGTAGCGAAACACGGCATAACACCCCAAAAATAAATAACAAAAATACTTTTGGCCGTGAAAACCTAAAAACATACCCAATATATTTCTGACGAATTCAAAGATTTTTACGATATTATTCTGACCTGGCCAACTACAAGATCCGAATGTGAAGAAACAGATGATTAATAATAGTGTCCTTTCGTTTTTTCTAATTAATAGATAGTTTTATTCATTATTTTGTCTATTATTTCTAATTATTTTGTATGTAGTATATGATAAATTGGAAGAAGGGAATAAATCCAACACATTTACTTATACATATATAAATAATAATTATACATTTCAGCCAGGTATCAAATGAGCCTGTAAGTTGAAAGTTAAAAGTTATGAAGTTTTTTTAAATTATCTCCATTCTCATTTTTTGGACTTATTTCCTTCTTCCAATTGCTGGTTCAAATAATCTTAATCAAAAATACCTTTAATAATAAGTTGGTATGGATATCAAACGAAAAAATCTAGTCTCCTTCAACGGAAGCAATCTTCCGAACAGATCTTCCATTGATATGCTTGGTGTAACTATAAGTGACCAGCTCAGGTATGGGGGCTCCATCGAAGCCAGAGTAAAGTTAGCTTCTCAAAAACTGGGCGTACTGTACAGGGCCCGCAGATACTTTAATAGTACACAACTGCTTACCCTGTACAAATCGCAAGTGCGCCCCACGGTTGAATTTGGCAGCCACCTCTGGTCTGGAGCTCCAAAATACTTGAAAAATACCCTCGACTCTGTGCAGAAACGGGCGGTCCGTTTGGTAGATTCTCCCATCTTAACAAACGGGTTGCAATCTTTAGAGCACAGGCGTCGGGTGGGAATGCTATCCATGTTCTACCGGTATTTCAATGGAAGATGCTCTGAGGAACTAGCGTCATTGATCCCTTCGGCACCGGTGCATAGTCGGGAGACACGCCAAACGCGCGCCCAACATATGTACACGGTTGACATATGTCACATGAGAACGCGTCGTTTTTTCGACTCGTTCTTGAGTTCAACAGCTCGGCTATGGAACGATTTGCCGGCATCTGTGTTTCCTCCCTCCTACAACATGGGTCTCTTCAAGACCAATGTTCATTCCTTCCTCTCCTCAAAAAGACCCTCCACACAGCATCCCAGATGGCATAGGCCCTGAGGGGAATTATTTTCCTCAAGGCCTCCTGTGTGGAGTTAATGTAAAAAAAAAAAAAACGAATTTATGATAATTTACTCTTGAGTACACTGAGTATGTAGAAAAAATGTATGCCAACTAGAGTATAACTCGACGTTACGGTCTCCCTATTACAATATTCATTCTGACAACATTGAAAAGATTCAACATAAGTTCCGAAGATTTATAAACTATAAAATGCATATTCCGGTACAAAACATTGATTATAATTTTACCTACTGGATAATATGTCCTTATTAAAACTTCCAGAAATAAGAATAAACACAGATTTAATATTACACAAAATACTGCATTACAAAATTGACTGTCCTGAAATACTTTAATTAATAAACATCCATATTCCGAAAAGATCTGGCCGACATTTATTACCATTTTACTTTAACAACACCAGGATACCCTCCCTCCCCTTCCAACTCTTTACTTTTCCATTGACACCATTGAGTTTATTTATAATTAGTTTTTAAACCCTGAAGACAAGAGTATCGCTCTCGAAAAATTTCGGTTTTATAGACATTAAAAGTGGTTAAAACAAATAAATTTTTTTGTGTTCAAAAATTTTTTTATTTTAAAATAGGTACCAAATCTTTATATTTTGAATAAACAAATCTTTTGGTATGTTTTTAGGTTTTCACGGCCAAAAAGTATTTTTGTTATTGTTTTTGGGGTGTTATGCCGTGTTTCGCTACCTCCTTCTTTAGCCAACGTTTCGGACAGCGTTACAGTGTCCATCATCAGGGCAGATGAGCCTCATCTGCCCTGATGATGGACACTGTAACGCTGTCCGAAACGTTGGCTAAAGAAGGAGGTAGCGAAACACGGCATAACACCCCAAAAACAATAACAAAAAAAAAAAAAAACAAATCTTTTAATTTTGAAAAATTAAATTTATTTTAAATAGGTAACAAATTTGATTGATTGTTCTTCTCAATATACAAAAAGGAATTTTCGTAACAAAAAAGTAAAAAAAAAATCTCCAAAGGGAGCACACGAGCTCTTTGAAAATCTGAATGTACCAGGACTGAATATATTGAACCCGGGAGAGGGGAGGGGATCGCGGGAGGGGGTTTGCGGGAGAGAGGAGAGGGAAGGCAGGGAAGGTGGTAGGGGAACGCTTGAGGGGAAGGGGACATGGGAAAGGAAGGGGAACGGGATGAATGGGAAAAGACACGCAGGGAGAAACAATTTCTTTATTAGTGGCATTGCAACGCATGCCGGGAGCTCGCAAGAATTGTATATTAGTATGCCGGGGGGCAACTGTCGTTGGATCAACTATCATGGAACCATATGAAGAAATGTTTTATTTGGGAGGCGGGATTGGGTACCGCCGCCACGGGAACCTTTATTGGATAACCTACACCTCTGCCATAGTTCACCCCAAGTGGTTCGCTACGTTTAGTGATTTAGCAAGGGTGACCGGGTTCATGGGGTAAGGTTTGTCTAGGTCTTGGTCGCAAATGAGCATGACACACTGAACCCCAAATTCCTACCCACTCCTTAAACCCTTTTCCTTCCAAGAATTCTCCTCTCCTCCTTTTCCTTAAAAAAAATCCTCCACACAGCATCCCAAAGAAGACAAAGGCACTGAGGGTATTTTTTTTTCTCAGGGCCTCCTGTGTGGAGCTCATGTAAAAAAAATGTGTGAAAAAACAAGAGGCAATAAAGTTTGGGTCAAATTGGAACAAGAGATTCCAGAATTTTTGTAAAGTTCTTGGGAACTATACAAAAATCTCGGAATCTTGTCCATCAATGTTTTAAATGTAGGCGACACACTCGCACATGAAATTGAGAGTAGGTAAAGTTTGGAAAGGAATTAAAAATGACGGTGACCCGAAACCAACTCAGAACCTCCTTTAAATAGGTATGACTGAACAACCTTAAAACATTACTAAAGTTAAAATTTACCGAATGGTATCCCTGAAAGTAGCTCTCCAGTTCAGTTCATGAAATTGCAAATTCATTCCGGTTCCCGCTTCCGCTCAGTTCGGCTGTTTTACATTACCTACCCCTCTAGTTGTTACGATTTTAATTTTTATCAAGTTAATTATAAAATATAACGTTACTTGTAAATATATTTGACCCGCACAATTAAGAGTTCTTATTGGCAAATATTCCCTACACACGCATCTCAGTTTACAGTGCTCGGAAAGGCTGCAAATCCAAATCAGGATAAAAATATATAATTCACCACCTTTCCAAAAAGTGGTTGAAACATTATTAAAAGTGATGACAAATATGGTTAGGTTAGGTTAGGCTATTTAAAAAAAAAATTCAAGTTTTTAATGACTTTTCGAAGAACTGTTAAGTTGACTTGATTCTGAATTGGCGTGGAACCAAGTACAGTGATAATGTCGACATCTCTCGATTGCGTAGTATTTATTTATTGATTATTTGAATGTTTAACAGTAGCACGGTTTAGATAAACAAATAATAAACTGTTTCGACAAAAGAATTTTTACCAATATCGATTTGTGTATCAAGCATTGGTCACACCGCAAAAGAGTATATTTATTTATTCATAAAATTAACGCCATTTGGCTTTTAAATAATAACATAGATAAGGTATAGCAACAACATGGAAAAAGCTCAAGAGAGCTTGTATATTTAAATATTACAATATTGTAACAATGAAAAAATATATTTAAATATGATATTGTTGACGCAACTATGTATACCTATCTATATACCTTGTTCCATTTCTCTACCCATCCTTTTGTACCACAATTACCTGTCCATACTGACAATATTACCTACCGTACAACAATAAAATCAATTGTTAATGGAGTCTGTTATGTGCGGTGCAATGGTTCAGAATAACCTCTCTGTACATTCAAAATCCACTGTTGAAGAAGTCTAAGTGTGTTATGTGCTTGCAATGATCACTAGATCTCTTAGCGCATTCAACATCAATTGTTAGTGAGTCTGTTAAAAGAAACTGTGCAACGAACATCATTATTCTCTCAGTTTTATATAACATCGACCAGTTTTATGGAAGCTTGTGCAGTGAGTGACTTAGTGCTCCCTCAGACCCATAATATTGAGCTGAACATCAATCATAAGGGGTAAGTCAGTTTCCTTCCCCATTCATCTGTTTACCATTCCCCATAGTTGTGTCAAAGTATTCACAAGCATAACATTATTTTTAATATATTGATACAGTCCACTACACGTGTCGCATTTGCGATACCAGATATTTTTGCAAATAACTTAACTTAGGAGGTACGTTGAAAATGTTTAATGGTAGGTAAATAATAAATAAAATATATTGCAAGCTACGAAACAAACCTCATTTCCAATGAAACAATATAATTAAGAAAATCTGTGAACAAAATAATAAGAACAGCCACTATTGTAAGATAGTAACAATATTTGAAAGTTGGTAACAATAATAAAAAGAAAAAAAGTTTTAATTTTTTTTGAAAAGTTGTGATGGTTTATAAAATTACTATAAATCATACAATTAATTAATAAGATGCATTCATACGATACGATACGTAGAGATATGTTATAAGTATATTAAGTAAATATATTTCACAAATTTACTAAAGAACTTCCTTAGTGAGTACTTGAATTATGGATAAATGATTTCATTATTTCGTGTTTAAATTTTATCAGCGACACATTCCATTCGTCTATGTGCGAATACATTCCATACGTCTGTTGCCTAAATTTTGAATTCTATGGGAGTGGTATATTGAAATTGGCCATGGTCGCAGTATTGTCACAATAAAACGGTAGTACTGACCTTGTGTTTCTGGCTGGCACATTAAAATTTATGAGCACCAATAATTCAGGGCTGTTAATTTATTAAATACAAGATTTTAAATAAAAATACTAGATCGAAAGCAGTTCTTCTGTCACTCAAATTTAATAGATCAGATAATTGCAATAGATAAGTGTAGTTTAATTGTTCTTTCGGTGTTTTTAGTTTAACATTTACAAAGCTTAGGAATTTTTTTGTACTCTTTCTATTGTTAGAGAATGCACGTTGTAGTGAGGAGACCATACAGTTGAGTTATATTCAACCTGACTCCTCACTAGTGATGTGTACAGAAGTTTTAATGTTGGTAAAATCTTTAGCCACTCTTAGTACAAAACCTAACATTTTTAAATCCTTCTTTGAGATATTTTCAATGTGTGGCATGAAGCTAAGCTTAGTATCGAAAGTAACACCCAAGTCATTCATTTCAGCAACAGATTCGAGAAAGATGTTATTGATTGTATAATTAAAATACATTGGATTTCTTGTTTTAAAAAATCTCATCGATTTGCATTTATTGACATTAAGGTACAGTTTGTCAACGCTACACCACTCAATTAATTTTGACAAGTTTGCTGAGAGAATATAACAGTCTTCCAGGCTTTGAATTGTTTTAAAAGTTTTAAATCATCTGCGAATATTAGTACGTCAATGTATTTAAAAATATTATCAATATCATTCACAAAAAAGATAAATAATACAGGTCTGAGGTGGGAACCTTGCGGTACACCACTGGATGCAAAAAAATCATATGATGATTCCCCATTTAGTTTAACACTAAATTTTCTGTTTGAAAAATAGCTTATAAACCGAAGCAACTCATTTCCACGAACTCCAGCTTTAAGCAGTTTTTCTACAAGAATAGCGTGACAAACCTTATCAAACGCTTTGCTGAAGTCAGTGTGAATTGAGTCAACTTGAAGCTTCTTTGCCATTGCATTGGAAATGAAATTTTGATATAGAATGTGGTTAGTTAGTATTGATTTGCCGGTTATAAAACCATGATGTTCAGGACTTATAATATCTTTAAATAAGTTAGTTATTTTTATCAAGAATCAGCTTTTCAAAGGATTTTGGAATAGTTGATAGTATGCCTGTCGGTCTGTAATTAGTTACTTCAATTTATCTCCTTTTTTGAAGATAGTTGTTATATAACTATGTTTCCATAGATCAGGAAATAAACCTTTTTCAAAGAATGTCTAAAGAGTGTGTACATGGGATAGCAAGAATGGCGACACACTGCTGTAAGAGTAATGGTGGAATGTTGTCAGTGCCGGCATTTTTATTGGGATCTAGAAATTTGATATAATATGACATACTTATAAATTTTTCAGAAAACCATTTAATTGGTTAGCTTTTAGTGTTATTAATATAAGACTTGTTTATTTATTAATATGCATACAAGGACTTGCACACCTGTGTTTAGAACCAAATTTTTTAAGCATGAAAATAATTGTATCCGTGTAATGAAATAATAACAATAAAAGTAACAGCCAACATATATGTAGGTATATAAATATTTTTTTACATTGGCTCCACAAAGGTCCTAAGGAAAACAATTTCTCTCGATGCTTGTGTCTTTGGGGATGCTGTATGGAATGTCCTTTTAGAGAAAGGAAGGAGATGAAGTTCTGGGAAGGAAACAGGTATACGGAGGGGATAGGAATCTGGGGGTCAGGAGTGACGGACATATGAATCCATCCCTCCCGGTCGAGAGAGCCCGGCTGGAGAGGTCAAAAGGTCTTCCTCAACCTGTAGCTCCCGGTCCAGCCGCCACGATGTAGGTGGGCAAACGCATCCGCCGCCAAGACCTAGACAAACCTCACCCCGTGAACCCTTGTCACCGTGAACCCTTGTCACCTCACCCCGTGAACCCGGTCACCCTTGTTAAGTCACTAAACGTAAACGCGAACCCATGGCAGGGGTGTTGGTTACCCAATAAATGGTTCCCGGGCGCCTCGCAAATTGTAAAACTTATATTTATGAAAGTGCTAGCTGAACCGGCCACGCGTTGCGAAACACAACGCCATCTACTGGATGGTTATCAAACCTTTTAACTCACATCACCATCTGTTAATTTGCATACAAATCACAACGCCATCTACTGGATGATTATCCAACCTTTTAACTCACACCACCATCTGTCAATTTGCATACAAATCAAATCCTCACCGCCCGCTTGCCAGCCCGCTCGTCCATCATATATAGACATTCTCCTTTAATTATATATTTCAAATAATTTACACCAAACCTTCCTCATGAATCACTCTGTAACCGACGGGTTCACACTCTCGAATTCTTTTTCATAAAAGTCAATCGCTGGCCGTATCCTCTGCATTTTCGAGACCATTCTAGGAAATTTCATCCGAAATTTCTGGCCTCGAAATGCTCAAGTACCGTGCCACCGGCGATTTACTTCCTTGGAAAAATATTTTATGTTTGTTTTATTTAATTCTAATCAACATGTAATGTTCTCTTTTAACAATGTACATCTTCCCGGTGCGACAAATAAACGCTACCTTTATCAGGTCGCCACCGGGGAAATAATAATTTAATTATTTTATGTGAAATTTATGTTTCCTATTTTTTCACCTTTGGCAATTTTAAAAGCCTGCGAGCCTTGTAGGATAATAAAACAAAGAGGTTTCATTCCAAGGTCCTGCGAGGTATCCAGAAAATATGAACCTTCGTCTCTACCTTATGAATTGTCCAATTTAGGCAAATGTTTCACATTTTCATAGAAAAACAATTTTTCAAAAATTAACATTTTACTCATTTCCAAAATCCAGAAACCCCGTAAGGCCGGCAAATAAACAGATTTTATTGAACCGTCTTACGAGGAACCTGTTAAAAATAACAGTTTGTCGCCAATGAGTCACTAAACTTACCAAAAGGCAAAATAACAAAAATATTTCGCACCAAAACCGAAATGTATCATAAAAACACGATAAATTGTTCAAAATATAAATCTAGTTGTAGCCTTAGGCTATAATTATCTATTACCACAGAATACCATACATTTGTATGTACATACCGTCCTGTATAATTAATTTAAAAAAACAATTTTAATCAACCACTCCCAAGGGTGGCAATGCCAAAATAAAGGCGTAAGTTTTACCGCTCTAGTAAGGCGTACATTTTACCGCTCTATTTAAACCATGTATTTTTGAGACTAAAAACCCCACCAATTTTCTGTAAGCCTCTCGTGTACGCCGTCGGGTTTGACGTTTACTATAAATAATATGCAAACATCAAATAAATCAATTTAACTTTACACAGCAAAACTTGTTTCATTACTTGCTACTTTACCTTGGAAGTTTTCTTCAACCTGCTGCCTCTCGCCGAAGTTCTGCCTGGACGAGTACCTGGTGCCCACCTCCTCAGTCGGCCCCAACTCTGGTTACCGCCAAGGGACCAGGCTCAGGCAGAAACTAAACGCATCCAGTGCCACCATCCATTGGATATTGGGAGGCCAGCTTTAATTTCCTAACTATCATCATCATCATCGGCGGGCAAGAAGGGAAGGCGTGCACGAGACACCGGTATCTTTTTTATAGTCTTGTAAAGACGACACGTTTGTTACACTATCTATTGATGAAAACCGCATGAAAATGCGTTCAGTATTTTTGAGTTAATCGCAAAAAGACAGGCAGACGCGGCGGAGGACTTTAATTAATAATATGTAGAGATAATTATAAAAATTAATTTCAGGTATGTCTCGGCGCAGAAATAACTACCGTGGCTGAAGCCCAGAGGTTCCGAGGATGTAATATTGTGGATGGCCCTCTCCACATCAGATTCTCCGAAGAACACGCCGACGACGCCATGAAGGATATGGAAGAAAACCTCGGAGACATAAGGGAAATACACGGATACCTAAAAATATTTAGGTCCAATAAGATAACATCTTTGAGCTTTTTCAAAAACTTAACAGTTATCCATGGAAGTGTGTTGGAGAACTCTCAATACTCGTTGTTAGTATATGAGATGAATAACTTGCAGACTTTGTTCAATACACCAAACAAAGAAAAGTTAACGCTAATGAAGGGTAAAATCTTTTTCCATTACAATGCAAAATTATGCTTAACAAATATATACGAGTTGAAGACAATTCTCAAAGTTAGCATAACTTCATTTGATGTTTCTACGGAATCTAATGGATTTCGGGCAACATGTCACAGCGTCGTTTTAGAGACAGAGAGCCAAGTTATCGGCAAATCTAATGTTTTAATTACGTGGGATCGCTTTACCCCAAATACAACAAGTCAAAATATCATAGGATATCAATTGTTTTATCTGGAAGAACTGGGAGACGCAGTACCAACGGACTATGGAAGAGATTCATGTTTTGAGCATGAGTGGAAATCAGTATTTATCCCGGAAACAAGCAAACCCGATCCCAAAAGACTCGTATATAATCTAACTCACCTCGCTCCATCTACCAGATACGCTTTCTACGTAGAAACGGCAAATAAGGAAGAAGAAAGCGGAGAGATCGAAGTTGCTTCCAAAAATGGACAGAGTAAAATCAAATACTTTAAAACTGAAATGGACACCCCTTCTCAGCCAGTAGACGTTTCAACCGTTAGTACATCTAACGACACCGTGACAATATACTGGTCCCTGGACCCAAAATATAAAGGGACGATTACACGATATGTTATTGAACATTCCATACAATATGACGAAGTAACGCTCTTAGATATGAGAAATTATTGTTACCATCCACTCGAGTTTACACCCACTGTAGTAAGAAATAGGACTAAAGAAATGGAAGACGCTCGACCACCATCAAAGGACGGTAAGAATAATTGCCGTTGCACCGAGATGAGCTCAGATGCTGATTTCTGGGAAAACTACATATTGACCCAGACTGATCCATATGCTTATGGAATACACCAGCTGACGGGTCAGACTTTGCTCTGCCAAAACCAAATAGATTTCAATAAGACCATTGACTTTCTTAATGCCATAAAATGCAAAAACGTCGAGTACAATCTGAATAGCGCCGACGCCAATGAGACTGATAGCCACCAACGTAAGTCGCGACATGCTACGGATTTTATAAACCCCAAAGAGTTTGGGGAAGAACCGGTCCCTAGGCCCACAGTGCAGAATGTGACGATGAATAATCAATTCCATGTCTTCTCCACAGAGTTCCCGGTAGGTTCCGACAGTAACGTCTCTGTGCACAATTACACCCTGTACGGCCTAAAGCACTACTCTAAATATATCATCTTTATGGCAGCCTGCAAGGGTAAACGAGCTGTGGATTGTGGACCAATATCCATGGTGGTGCAGAGAACGGCAGCGATAACCAAAGCCGATGATATAAAGAATCTAAACATCGATACAGTGAACAATACGTCGGTGGACGTACTGTGGGATGAGCCGAAGGAACCGAACGGAGCTATTGTTTCATACACAGTAGAGTACAAGAGGAATGAGGTGGCGAATTTCAAGCCGGTGCTGGAGTGTGTGACGAGATTACAGCACGCTTCCAACAAACACAGATTCTCCTTGCATCGTCTGCACCCAGGTCGCTACAGCATCCGCGTGAGAGCGACTTCACTAGCCGGGGATGGCAACTACACTGACTACCAACACTTCTCTCTCCCGGTCAAAAGACGGGGCTTCAATTACTCTTTGTTCCTCGGCCTCGGTACAGCTTGCCTAGTAAGCTTAGCTGCGACGTGGTATTATTACCAAAAGAAGAACCCGAACTGCAGTTTGGACGAGCGCCCTCTGGTCTTCAATGAATTCGGAGCAAGATACACAGTAAGAGACCAAGAAACAGGACGTGAAGGAGTTGAACTGATAGAGTTTTAATGATATCTATTGATGTTTTAGTGGATTTTAATGACTTAGACTAAAAATATTTGCTTAAATTCCGTTGATATGCTTACCTGCCTTACAGTATAGTTTTTTTTATCTGCCCTTCTATTCTCGTGGAAATTCAATTAAAATCCATACCATATAAATCTTCTATGGCGATCTTTATTTTTGTTAGTAAAGATAAGTAAACGACCAACACTTTTCTAAAAATTTATTAATTGATATCGGCATCTAAAGTTAAGATGAAGTTATACGTGAAATCCTATTTAGATACTATTTAGATTCATCTTTATGACGAATCGGTTTACATTATGAACATCAAAAAATATGCTACGGATAAATTGAAGCATTTACTAGCTTTTCAATGTATTGGAATTACAATAAATTTATTAATTACGTGACAAAAATGGCGTAAACCACTAAAAACATAATTTTTCATGACTTAAGTATGAAGAAACCATTTTAAAAAAATACTCCTTCATGGCTAAGACTATTTTTGAGGCTTTGTATGTTCTAACTTTTTTCATTCTTATAAAATTATGCACAAAATAAATAAAAAAACACTTTTTTGCTTACTTGCATCGTGCAAAATAGACGCTCAATTTTAAATTTTGAAGGCATGAGAATCGAAATATTTCTAGCGTTTGTATTCCTCTTAACTAAAGTCGAACTTTAATAATATAATATAATAATAAAAATGTGAAATGTGGAAATTATCACTGAACTGAATTCAACTATGGATTTTTTTCAAATTTAAAAACAAATAAAATATATGGAATTTAAGTACCCACTAAAAATACAAATATTATCACTACATTAAAAAATAATTGACCATCCCTTAATAGAATATAAGAACTCTTAGAAGTTAATACAAAATGAAAAAAATTTCGTAGCGTGTGCGAAAAGCAAAATACTTAAATCTAATTGCAAAATACAAACTACAAAGGAACAAATATGAAAGTCATTTTATAATAAAACATTACAATTATTATTATTCAGTTTCCATTAAAAAAAGTAATCGACAGCATTGTTAATTAAAATACTGCCAGAGAAATTATTAATACTTGAAAAATTGAGAGGAATTGAGATGTGAAATTACAGAGAAGTTATTTGTAGGTTTGAGACTACTAAATGTGAGATATAAGCATGCAGCACAGGGGTCTAAGATTGCTCACCACTGGCCTTGAGCGAATAAAATTTGACGGTTTTCGTTTTCCAATCATTGCTGGTATGACTGGCTACGAGCGCTATTTTTAATTGGATTTTAGCTTCTACTTTGGGCAGTAGCCACTTTTTATATTTTGAAAGGTGATTTTTGCGTTTCAACTTGATAGAATTTTGCTCCAGATTTTTTAATGATGTTAGTTTTGAAGGTAGTTTTTCAATGTTTAATTTTTATGTAGATATTTTCTTTCTTTTAAAATTTTTATTTTATTGGTAAACAGTGCGCGAGTGAACCACACCCACTTAGGCCGCGGCAGACCACTTTTCTACCGATTTATTACATATGTACCTTAAACACTTCAAGTTTTAAATCTCTTAAAAAAATAAATATTATTTTTTAAGATAGTATCTAGACATTCCCCGCGCTGAAACGCAAATTTTATGAAATTCCCTCGATAGAAAAAAATCGCAAAGTATGCTCCGAAAATTATTATAAACACGTTTTTTTCAGTTATTTTAAAAGTTATATGCACGAAAAAATTCACAATGTTTCTTTAAATGCTGTTTTAGACAACCCTTGTAAGATTTTTGCTCTATTTTAAACGAATCGTGTTTTATTAAACATTTTCACAATTTTTGCTTCAATTTTATCGTTTTATATTAGCGCGCTCTCTCCAACATTCGTAGTTACATATATCTCCATCATCTTCTTTTTGAGCGGGTATACGGCGCCCTTATGCTCTTTTGAATGAAAGTAGCAATAACTTCTGAACTAGATATTGAAGAAAAAAAAACAAAACATTGTCAAATATGTTTTACCACTGTCAGTTTTAATTTAGGTGTGAAAGGGATACACGAGATAACGTAGAATCTGTAGATCTTACATGCAGTTATAGTTATAGTAACGTTACAGAAATAATCATCGCATCATTAACATACCATAATGTAAAAAGATGGAAAAACTAAGTGCCATAATGATTAGGTTTTAATTTTTTTTCCTTTTTTTTTATTTGTAATGGAGTTTCACTGCACAACCGCTATTTGAAGAAAACTGCTACTGCTGTTAGAAATAAACACCGCAAAATCAGCACACAAATAGATCAGAATTTAATAGCCGTGTTTTCAGGATTCTTCATCAGGCATCATCAGACATCAGACATCTTCATCAGACATCAGCCCTTAGTGGGATCACTGTCTGAAAGCCAGAAGTATGAAATCGAGCATTCCTGGGAAATTCCCCCATCAGCCTCCGAGTCCTCTCACGCTGATCTCCGCAAACGCTCCAACGATAAGCCTAAGGACTTGAGTCACACAAATCCACCATTTGAGCACGGCGTGCAAATGGACAACTACTGAAAAGCGTTTCTCCTTAAATTTCAAGTGGTGACAGAATTCAGCAAATTAACTTACTGTGTTACTTTTAAACGACTTTCTGAAGTGAAAACTTCTCTAGCACCTTTGCGGTTTGAAACTCGATGAAACTAAAAAGCGACACTAAAAAGAGAAAAACACATACATCTATAGGATTTAGCCTGCTAGATAATGAGATAGACTAATCGGTCTCCTCTTTGTTTGTGCGGTGTTTCGTAGCCTCCCCACTCTTGCCTACTTTAGTTTTCTGAAGGTTTCACTTCTACCGCTTGTGAACTGCACACAATTCCTATTTTTTACTTACAACTAGCTAAAGTTCCCGGCGCTGCCCGGGCTTTACGCAGAATTTTTCGAAATCTCATTTCGATAAATTTTCATCAACCTGGGAGTAAAAGTATACGTTATGTTTTTTTTTGTGAATAAGGATTATTTATAGTTCCTTGGTTCGGATTTAAGTGATAACTTAAAATTAATGATATACTCGTAACTGTCTTAATCTTAAATTTATTTTATTTGTAAAATATTAAGTATGTCATGAACAGAACAAAGAACATTTTTTATTAAAATGAATGATCTTTTTATTTACCTTAAGTTAATTTTATTTGTATAATATTAAATCATGAACAAAACTACGGACATTTGTTAATTAAAATGAATTATTTTACTTTCTTTATCTTAAGTTCATTTTATTTGTAAAACATTACATCATGAACAGAACTAAGGAATTTGTTTATTAAAATTAATGATTTTACATAATTTAATAAATAAATAACTTTAGTTTATTTTATTTTGTAAAAAAATATATCATGAAAAGAACGATGGATTTTTGCTTATTTATAAGACTGATCTTACTTTGTTTATCTTAAGTTTATATTATTTGTAAAACATTACATCATGAACAGAATTGAGGACATTGTTTATTTAAGTAAATGATTTTACTTTCTTTATTTTATGTTTATTTTATTTGTAAAACATTAAATCATAAACTTAGAACTGAGGACGTTTGTTTATTAAAATGAATGATCTTACTTTCTTTATCTTAAGTTCATTTTATTTGTAAAACATTACATCGCGAACAGAATTGAGGACATTTGTTTATTAAAATTAATAATTTTACTTTCTTTATCGTAAGTTCATTTAATTTGTAAAACATTACCTCGTGAACAGAATTGAGGAAATTTGTTTATTAAAATTAATGATTTTACTTTCTTTATCTTAAGTCCATTTCATTTGGAAAACATTACATCGTGAACAGAATTGAGGACATTTTTTTTATTAAAATTAATGTTGGTACTTTTTTATCTTGAGTTCATTTTATTTGTAAAACGTTGCGTCATGAACAGAACTAAGGATATTCGTTTATAAAAATAAATGATTGTACATTCTTTATCTTAAATTTATTTTATTTGTAATACATTACGTCATAAGCAGAACCAAGGACATTTGTTTATTCAAATGAATGATCTTGCTTTCTTTATCTTAAGTTTATTTTATTTGTAAAACATTACATCATGACAGAACTACGGACATTCGTTTATTAAAATAAATGATTTTTCTTTCTTTATCTTAAGTTTATTTTATTTGTAAAACATTGCGTCATAAGCAGAACTCAGGATATTTGTTTATTAAAATGAAAGATTTTACTTTCTTTATCTTAAGTTTATTTTATTTGTAAAACATTACATCATGAACAGAATTAAGGATATTTAATTTTATAAAGAATGCACCTATGTTTAAATTACTAAAAGTTTTTCAAAAGATTTAATATCTTAGGATGATATTGTTTTTTTACATAACTGTGAAAAGTGGTCTGAAAATAATTGGCATTTAAATTAAATATATAAGGAGCGGTCAATTTGTATCATAAAAAAAATTTATTTGATTATAAATTAGGGTTTATGTATTTTTCAACAGTTAACTGGATTAAGTTCTCCAATTTTGTTTGTTTTAAAAGAAAAATAAACGAATTAACTCAACTAGACTACTAAACTACTTACAAGCTTAAATTTATTTCAGTTTATTTGATTTCAACAATTGTTTAATTTTGCCCTAAGGTTTTTATTATTTATTTTTGGGGTGTTATGCCGTGTTGCGCTACCTCCTTCTTTAAACAACGTTTCGGACAGCGGACAGTTTGCAGTTTCCAACATCAGGGCAGATGAGCAATTGATATTGGCGAAAGTATGTGCTAATGTATGTAGAAAAATCTACATCTAGAAATCTACATCTAGAAATCTACATTTAGAAATCTACATCTAGGTTTCTCTACATACATAAGCACACACTTTCTCCAAAATCAATTGCTCATCTGCCCTGATGATGGACATTGTAACGCTGTCCAAAACGTTGACTAAAGAAAGAGGTAGCGCAACACGGCATAACACCCCAAAAATAAATAATAAAAACCTTAGGGCAAAATTAAACAATTGTTGAAATCAAATAAACTGAAATAAATTTTAGCTTGTAAGTAGTTTAGTAGTCTAGTTGAGTTAATTCATTTATTTTTCTTTTACAACAAACAAAAATGGAGAGCTTAATCCAGTTAACTGTTGAAAAATACATAAACCCTAATTTATAATCAAATAATTTTTTTTATGATACAAATTGACCGCTCCTTATTTATTTAATTTAAATGCCAATTATTTTCAGACCACTTTTCACAGTTATGTAAAAAAACAATATCATCCTAAGATATTAAATCTTTTGAAAAACTTTTAGTAATTTAAACATAGGTGCATTCTTTATAAAATTAAATATCCTTAATTCTGTTCATGATGTAATGTTTTACAAATAAAATAAACTTAACATAAAGAAAGTAAAATCTTTCATTTTAATAAACAAATATCCTGAGTTCTGCTTATGACGCAATGTTTTACAAATAAAATAAACTTAAGATAAAGAAAGAAAAATCATTTATTTTAATAAACGAATGTCCTTAGTTCTGTCATGATGTAATGTTTTACAAATAAAATAAACTTAAGATAAAGAAAGCAAGATCATTCATTTGAATAAACAAATGTCCTTAGTTCTGCTTATGACGTAATGTATTACAAATAAAATAAATTTAAGATAAAGAATGTACAATCATTTATTTTTATAAACGAATATCCTTAGTTCTGTTCATGATGCAACGTTTTACAAATAAAATGAACTCAAGATAAAAAAGTACAAACACTAATTTTAATAAAAAAAATGTCCTCAATTCTGTTCACGATGTAATGTTTTCCAAATAAAATGGACTTAAGATAAAGAAAGTAAAATCATTAATTTTAATAAACAAATTTCCTCAATTCTGTTCACGAGGTAATGTTTTACAAATTAAATGAATTTACGATAAAGAAAGTAAAATTATTAATTTTAATAAACAAATGTCCTCAATTCTGTTCGCGATGTAATGTTTTACAAATAAAATGAACTTAAGATAAAGAAAGTAAGATCATTCATTTTAATAAACAAACGTCCTCAGTTCTAAGTTTATGATTTAATGTTTTACAAATAAAATAAACATAAAATAAAGAAAGTAAAATCGTTTACTTAAATAAACAAATGTCCTCAATTCTGTTCATGATGTAATGTTTTACAAATAAAATAAACTTAAGATAAACAAAGTAAGATCAGTCTTATAAATAAGCAAAAATCCATCGTTCTTTTCATGATATAATTTTTTACAAAATAAAATAAACTAAAGTTATTTATTTATTAAATTATGTAAAATCATTAATTTTAATAAACAAATTCCTTAGTTCTGTTCATGATGTAATGTTTTACAAATAAAATGAACTTAAGATAAAGAAAGTAAAATAATTCATTTTAATTAACAAATGTCCGTAGTTTTGTTCATGATTTAATGTTATACAAATAAAAAAACTTAAGATAAAGAAAGAAAGATTTAACAAACAAATGTTCTTAGTTCTGTTCATGACGTAGGTACTTAATGTTTTACAAATAAAATAAATTTAAGATAAAGACAGTTAGATCATTCATTTTAAGTTATCACTTAAATCCGAACCAAGGAACTATAAATAATCCTTATTCACAAAAAAAAACATAACGTATACTTTTACTCCGAGGTTGATGAAAATTTACACACTTGACCTTCGAAATGAGATCTCGAAAAATTCTGCGTAAAACCAGCGGCGCCGGGAACTTCAGCTAGTTGTAAGTAAAAAATATGAATTGTGTGCAGTTCACACGCGGTAGAAGTGAAACCTTCAGAAAACTAAAGTAGGCAAGAGTGGGGAGGCTACGAAACACCGCACAAACAAAGAGGAGACCGATTAGTCTGTCTCATTATCTCGAAGGCTAAATCCTATAGATGTATGTGTTTTTCTCTTTTTAGTTTCATCGAGTTTCAAATCACAACAGTGCTAAAGAAGTTTTCACTTAAAAAAGTCGTTTAAAAGTAACACAGTTAGCTACTTTGCTGAATTCTGTCACCACTTGACATTTAAGGAGAATGCTTTTCAGTAGTTGTCCATTTGTATGGTGGATTTGTGTGACTCAAGCCCTTAGGCTTATCGTTGGAGCGTTTGCGGTGATCAGCGTGGGAGGACTCGGAGGCTGAGGGTGGAATTTCCCAGGAATGCTCGTCATCATACTTCTGGCTTTCCGACAGTGATCCCACTAAGGGCGTCCTGATGAACAAACACGACTATTAAATTCTTATCTCTTGGTGTGCTGATTTTGCGGTGTCTATTTCTAACAGCAGTAGCAGTTTTCTTCAAATAGCGGTTGGGCAGTGAAACCCCATTACAAATAAAAGAAAAAAAAAATTAAAACACCAAATCACTAAAAACTTGATCATCACGGCACTTAGTTTTTCCATCTTTTTACATTATGTTATGTTGATGATGCGATGTTTATTTCTGTAATGTTACTATAACTGCATGTAAGATCTACACATCTACAGATTCTACGTTATCTCGTGTATAACCCTTTCAGACCTAAATTAAAACTGGCAGTGCTAAAACATATTTGATACTTGATAACTATTGGTAGAATTATTTGAGCAATGTTTTTTTTTTCTTCAATACGTAGTTCAGAAGTTATTGCTACTTTCATTCGAAAGAACATTAGGGCGCCGTAAAAAAAGAAGAAGATGAAGATATGTGGAACTACGAATGTTGGAAAGAGCGCGCTAATATTTAAAACGATAAAATTGAAGCGAAAATTGTAAAAATGTTTAATAAAACACGACTCGTTTAAAACAGAGCAAAAATCTCACAGGGGTTGTCCACAACAACATTTAAAGAAACACTGTGAATTTTTTCGTGCACATAACATTTAAAATTACTGAAACAAACGTGTTTGTAATA
Organism: Glyphotaelius pellucidus; assembly: GCA_936435175.1. Classification (NCBI taxonomy): domain Eukaryota; kingdom Metazoa; phylum Arthropoda; class Insecta; order Trichoptera; family Limnephilidae; genus Glyphotaelius; species Glyphotaelius pellucidus. The sequence continues at coordinate 30,606,968 of OW386548.1, read as the reverse complement.
ATTTTCGGAAAATACTTTGCGATTTTTTTCTATCGAGGGAATTTCATATGATTTGCGTTTCCGCGCGGGGAATGTCAAGAAATTATCTTTTTTTTTATTTTATTTTTTTATTTTTTGTTAAAATTACAGAGAACATTTTGTACAATAAAATAGAATAGACCCACAAAGCTGTCATATGGCAGCTTGTCTGCAGGTTCTAACAATTTAAACATTCTTAATATAATATCTAAGAAAATATTTGTAAATACATTTATAGTTTTAAGGAAACATTAGAATTGATCACATAGTAGTATTAGATAATTTAACTTACAACTATAAATATATAAGATATTTCAATATACCTATCTAATAAAAGATATGTAGGCAGCTATATTAAGATATTCAAAGATACATGGAGTTTTCGTTCATTAACCATAGTTTTATCATTTTAGGACTTAGTCTCTCATTTTTTTCAAATTTTATGTTTTTATTGATTTTATTGAAAATCACTGGTATTAGATATTCAAGAGTACGGCTTCCATATTTATTTAATATTCGAGGAGTTTTTAGGCCCTTTCCTTCTCTAAATCTTGTGGTATGTTTGTGTACAAGTAGGTGTTTGTAAGGGCTTTCCCCCAAATTATCCATAATAGTAGTGAACCAGTGGAGACCTTTTATTGTAAGTAGGCTCTCTGAGCCATACAGTAAACAAAAAATTAACATTTATTTTTTTAAGATATTTAAAATATAAATGTTACATTTAAACAAATAAATTTTGCGAGGTGGGGGGACATTTCACGTCTTAGTATGGGATATTTGAGGTGCCTATTAAATGAGGTACTCAACACTAAACGACATGCAGTGGAAGCCGCTTGCAGTGTGACGAGAAGAAATATTTATACAGAGATTTAATTCTTCAATTATAGCAAAAGCACCACTATTTTTTATCTGTAGGTTCATATTTTTCTACACTTATTTATCTATTCTTATATGTTTTAATTTTTAGTAAACTTCATGATGAAGAAACCAACAGTTTCAAAATATTTTGATAATTTTCATTAAGTAGTGGTGTAACAAAGTTTTTTATATTATTTAATAAATTCAACAAGCATTCAACGGTCTTTCAATACAAAATAAATAAGAAAATTGATTAAATAACAAAAAACATTAATGAAATTTTATAACATAAAATAATAAAACATTTACCCGTAACACACAAAACAATCATAAAACACACATCATTCACAAATAATTAATTAACTATTCCATTCACATTCACTAATATATTCCGATTTTAATGTAATTTTTTTTCATTACCAACTTTATATATTTTATCAAAATGTTTTATGCGCTTCATCTTATTAAAATTTTTGTATTGTAAAACGGGGGCTTCAATACACAGGGGGCACGGGTATGCCACCCAGTGAGACCAACATTACTCAATCTTATATATAAAAATCAATATTTGTTTGTTTGTTCGTATTTTATGCGCTGCCATACCGTTCATCCGATTGCGATGAAACTTTTGTGATTGGTTGTGCGCACGCTCGCGAAGGTTATAGGCTACATATAATGGTAAGCTCTGGTTTTATGAAATTTCTATAAATGAAAATATGTGTATTTCATATATTTTTGAGGCAGGGAGGAAAGGCAGGAGGGGGAGGAGAACGGGGAGGTGAGGTTCGCGGGAGGGGAAGGAGACTCGGAGGGAGGGAGGGAGAAACAATTTATTTCTTTGAATGGGATTGCAACGCATGCCGGGTACCAGCTAGTCTTATATATAAAAATCAATTTTTGTTTGTTTGTTTGTTCGTATGTTATGCGCTGCCATACCCATACCGTTCATCCGATTGCGATGAAACTTTGATGATTTGTTGTACGTACCCCCGCGAATGTTATAGACTATACATAATGGTAGCTCTGGCGTTATGAAATTTGTATCAATGAAAATGAGTGTATTTTATATATTTTAGCGGCAGGGAGGAAAGGCATGAGGGGAAGGGTAATGAAGGGGTTAGCGAGAGGGATAACGAGGGAGGGGAAGGCGTGGAAGGTGGAAGGGGAACGCGTGGGGAAAGGGACGCGGGAGGGGAACGGGGATGCATGGGAAAGGAAATGCAGGGAGAAACAATTTATGTCTGTGCATTGCAACGCATGCAGGGTATCAGCTAGTTATACTATAAAATGTAAAGTAATGTAAAAAAAAAAAAATTATTAATAATAACAGCACAAAATTTCACATCGGAGAAGAAGAATTTTTTTTAAATCCAAATAATGTCAGGAATCACTGGGAAGTCAATCAAATACGTCTTTTAAGGGAAAGGGGTGTGCGATCCATTTCGGCCAGTTTCATACAAATCTTAATTTTTTATCACCCTGTATGGAATCTCAAAAATTGCACAAAAAGGGAGCGACAGACCTTTGACTTCAGAGGTACCTTCAGGTTATTTCTGGACCTAATTTTCAATTAAAATGTCAGTGCTCCTGTGACGATAGCCACGACCAGAGTGACTCCCAGACCCAGCAGTTGGTAGACTCCTTGGTATCCACTGGTCCTGTCCGTCGCCGCGGTACCGTTCCCAGAGGCGGCGATTACAGACTGAAACAATAACAATATAATAAGAAACAATAACAATATTGAAACGTTTTTTGTACGGTTTTGAGTGTGTCGAAGGACCATGAATGATGCGTGTTTTATGGGATTGCGAATATCAAAGGACCTTGAATGTTGTGAAATGTGTGTGATAATATGCACATAAAGGAACGGGGAAAAAAGGACTTACTGCGCTTCTATCCTCGCTGGGTTTATTGTGCACTTATATAACTATATTAGTCGCGGTATGCGTGATTCGGTTTGCGATATGCGGTAAGCGGTGTACTAATGTTTTTTTTTTTTTTTACATTAACTCCACACAGGAGGCCCTGAGGAAAAAATAATTTCCATCAGGGCCTATGTCATCTTTGAGGATGCTGTGTGGAGGGTGTTTTTGAGGAGAGGAAGGAGTGAACATGGGTCTTGAAGAGACCCATATTGTAGGAGGGAGGAAACACAGAGGCCGGCAAATCGTTCCACAGCCGAGCTGTTGAACTCAAGAACGAGTCATAGAAACGACCCGTTCTCAGGTGACTAATGTCAACCGTGTACAAATGTTAATCGCGCGTTTGGCGTGTTTCCCGACTATGCACCGGTGCCGAGGGGATCAATGACGCTAGTTCCTCGGAGCATCTTCCATTGTAATACCGGTAGAACAAGGACAGCATTCCCACCTGGCGCCTGTGCTCTAAAGATTGCAATCCGTTAGTTAAATTAGGAGAATCTATCAAACGGACCGCCCGTTTCTGCACAGAGTCAAGGGTTTTTTTCAGGTATTTTGGGGCTCCAGACCAGAGGTGGCTGCCAAATTCAACCGTGGGGCGCACTTGCGATTTGTACAGGGCTAGCAGTTGTGTACTATTAAAGTATCTGCGTGCCCTGTACAGTATGCCCAGTTTCTGAGAGGCTAACTTAACTCTGGCCTCGATGGAGCCCCCGTACCTGAGCTGGTCACTTAGAGTTACACCAAGCATATCAATGGAAGGCCTGTTCGGGAGAATGCTTCCGTTGAAGGAGACTAGATTATCATTTCGATCCCTTTTAGACGTGATCAGACATGATTGGGTCTTTGAAACATTAAATTCGACGAGGTTATTCTTACCCCAAGAGGAAACACTCTCGAGGTAACCGTCCATTCTTTGTTTCAAAGCCCTCCGAGCCATTGGGGTTTGTGAGCCCTTTGGAGGTTTGTCAAACAAAAAGCTATCATGGACAGTACTGTCATCCGCGTAGCAATGAATCGGTGCACACGTCAAGAGGTCATTGATGTGCAACAAAAACAAAGTCGGAGACAGAACCGATCCCTGTGGGACGCCAGCATTTATCGAATGCGAGGAAGAGGTGAAACCATCAGCAACCGCCTGAATCGACCTCTCCCTCAAAAAGTCGGCAATCCACATACACAAGGATGCGGGAAGTCCGTAAGAAGGCAGTTTGTTGACAAGCCCTCGGTGCCAAACCCGGTCAAAGGCCTTGGAAATATCCAGTGAAACCGTTTGGGTTTCACCAAAACGTTCCAGGCACCGCCCCCAAACATGTGTCACATACGCGAGAAGATCACCGCACGAGCGGTTCCGCCGGAATCCGTGTTGACGGTCGTTAATAATTTTGTTCTTCTCGAGGTATGTGAGCAGTTTGTCGTTGATCACACGTTCCATCACTTTTGACAGAACAGATGTGATCGCTATGGGGCGGTAGTTGGCCGAGTTGGAGCGGTCACCCTTCTTTGGAATAGGGTGAATGATCGCTTTTTTCCAACCGGAGGGCACAGTCCCAAACTTCAGGGACATTTTGAAAAGCTTCGTCAAAATTGGAGCTATTTCTGCAGCGCACCTCTGCAATACCAGGGCAGGTATTCCGTCAGGCCCACTAGCTTTATTAACATCGAGCCCTCGTAAGACTTGGAGTACATCCCGATGCCGGATCCTCAGCTTTTTCATATGAAAACCGCAGTGAGGAACCGACGGCGGGATAGCACCTTGATCATCGAGGGTCGAGTTTTCCGCGAACATTTTGCCTAATAAGTTAGCCTTTTCGGCGGCGGTATTAGCTAGAGAGCCGTCAGTTTTGGTAAGAGGTGGCAGACTGGATTTGCAGAAATTGCGACCTATTGAGCCCGCAAGCGACCAGAACGCTCTGCTGCCATGCGGGCATGCAGCCAGCTTTCTGCTGATCTGCAGGTCGTGCTCAAATTTCGACCTATTTATGATTCTCTTGCTTTCCTTTGACATTTTGTTATAAAGTATTCTGTTTTCGGACGTTCGAGATGTGTTGTAGGCTCGATAAGCCGCGTTTTTTCGTCGCACTGCTTCAGAGCATTGTCGACTGAACCACGGCTTTGAGCCCACACCAGTTTCTTTAACAGTGGATTGGATGAAGCCATCCATCGCGGACGCGATGACTTCACCAATTTCCTGGGCACATCTTGAGGGATCCGAAGTCCGAAAACAGACAGTTGACCACGGAAAAGCATTAAAATGTGCCCGCAAACCGAACCAATCTGCAGACCTGTAGTGCCACACTTTTCTTTTCAGCCTCTCGTTTGGCGGTCTGAAGGTTACGGGGATTGACGACGTCACCAGGCAGTGGTCCGACGATCCTAAAGGCGCTGTGACGTCAATCTTGTAACCGTGTGGCACAGTGGTTAGAAACAGGTCTAACAGATTAGAGCGGCGAGACTGGACATCAGGAACCCGTGTAGGCTCCTGAACCATTTGCTCCAGTCCGTGGCAAAGGGCAAAGGATTCCGCTTGTCGTCCAGCTGAGTCTGTTGACCCTGAGAACTTCAACCAAGGTTCGTTATGAACATTGAAGTCCCCCAGGACCACAAACTCTGCCGTAGGGAAGCGGGGCAAGAGGTGCGGCGGGGTCGATTTATGACTGATGTGGGTAATATAAAATGGCAGGTATATAGGGATGGGTAGGAAGGAACATGTGACAATACTAACCACAAGCACAGGCTCTATGGTGTATGTAGATGTATGTAGGTAAGTGTAGCTGTGTATTGTGTAAATGCCCCCCGCCTGGAAGGGGATGAAAGAATCTACTTCCACAAACCATAAGAGTGTAGTAAGCATCACTTTATGTATAAAAATTAAACATTGACAAAACTTAAAGCTGAAAAAGGGCCATAGAGGCAATCCTAACCAGGATTAAATATAACTGTTCTTCCTAAACTATCATCGAAAAAAATATCCTCATGAAAATTGAAAGTTTAAGGAATACGGTATACGGTATGCGGTATGCAGTACGCGGTGTGCGGTATGAGGAAGCGGAATGAGGTATGTGGTATGCGGTACGCGGAATGCGGTGTGCGATATGCGGTATGCGGTATGGGGTATGAGGTATGCGGTATGCGGTATGCGGTATGAGGTATTCAATATGCGGTATGCAATATGCGGTATGCAATATGCGGTATGCAATATGCGGTATGGGGTATGCGGTATGCGGCATGAGGTATGCGATATGCGGAATGCGGTATGTGGTATGCGGATAAATCTGCCTTTATTGGGAATTGAGGTTTGGGGTTTATCTTGAATGACGTATTGCACCGATGCACGCGCTTCCTAACCAGATTACGCAAGGAAAGAATCCAGAACCTTTGCCTTAGCAAAGACATGAGTAGTGAGACATGGTTGGCAATGAAGGTCTGCCATTTAGCGGGCGGTGAATTTATCTATGCTAGCGCAACCGTGCTGTCGCAAAAGGCTGAAGTTGTATGAAGTATCGAATTTGATGCGTAGGTGTTACTGACCGTACGCATTAATCGCGCAAGTACCAGTGCTCCACATAATTATATACGCGCAAGTGAAATCGTCTGCGCAGGAGCGACCTTAGATTTGGCACATAATAAGCTAATTATGGTTTTGTTAGTATTTAGACAGAAAACATGCAAGTATAAAACGCCTCCAAATGCGCGATCACTTTGGTATTCGACACCTAAAAAGCGAGGAACTTTAATGGATTGCAATAATTGCAATTCCTTTTCAAACTAGCGCCAAAGCGTGACAACGGTGTCAGGATAAGTATCGTCCCAATCCAGGTTGTACTCCCATAGAGATTTAATTATAAGCTTAGCTAATAAAACAACCGGTGCGACGAAACCCATCAAATCCCAAAGACGAGCAATCGTCGATAGGATGTTTTCGTTTTCGATGCAAGTTCTTTCGTTAGAGTTTACAAAAAATATAATTCTTAATTCAGCGGTTGATATCCTTCTCAGTTTTAAGAATAGAGCCTGGGCCTTACTAGATACGCTTTTAACATAAAATTAGGTTTTTTTAAAAAAAAATACATTAATTAATAAGTATTACACCTTTTTTTAGAGCAGAGCTCGAGTAAAAAAGGCGTAAAAAACGAATGTAAAGCACAATTTAACAAAGAAAAAAATAGTATTTTTTTTTTATGTGTAAAACAAAAGATAGGTATTTAACAGTGAAATAAGAAAAAAAGGTCATACATGTAAGTATACACATACACACACGTAGATATACACACATATCTACATATATGTATATACACATATACAAAATGTTATCGCCATGTGTACATACATAAAAACATATGCAAATGTGTTCACATATATATGAAAAATATACATATATGAATATAACAGAAATGAAGTTGAGGAGGTAACAAAAAAGAAAGGAGAAAAATAAAGAAAGAAAAAGGATATCCGTTACTACAATTGTGTTGAGAAGTAAAGTATTATAAGATGTAGTCATAATGTGTTTTTATTGATTTTTTTAATTTTTTTATAATTAGTTTCAAATCTTACATGGGTCAAGAAAGAGGACGATCTGTCTAATGTAACGCCTAGATAGGTGGTACTCTCAACGAAACGAACTGTGGTATCTCCCATTTTTATGAAAGGATTTCTACCTCTACTGTGGGAGCCTTTTATAAGGAGACCCATGGTCTTGTGGGGAGCAAAAGTCAGTGTTTTCCTTTCCCCAGTTAAGAATCATATTCAAACCTTCTTCAGCTTTATTTTCAACTTCTTTTGGTACTGTCCCCAGAGACCAAATACAATTTATCACCTGCGTAGTCAATCGCAATAGTGCCTTCAGGTAAGGGTATCCTGGAGGAGTCATTAAATAAAATATTCCAGAAGTCCGGTCCAAGGACCGAACTCTAGGGACAAACCATATCCACATCTATTTCAATAATACAATCCCCAAAAGAAATAAAAATTTCTGTTATTAAAATAATCACAAGAAATTGTTAAAAGTTTTCTTGGACAATTGCGATTTTTTATTTTTGTTAGAATCATCATCCACGACGCATGATCGAAGGCACCAGTTATATCTAAGAAGATACCGATTACGCACCTCTTTGTGCAAACCTTCATCCAGTCAAGTGCAGTCTTAATGGCGTGCTCCGTGGACGAAATACCAGGGACGAATCCATACCGATGTTCATACGCTGGTGTTAGTGTTGCTCGGAGACGATTTTGAATAAGTTTTTCCAAAATTGTTCCTAAAACTGGAAGAAGGATTATCGGACGATAAGCTTTAACATCTGTTCTTTCTTTATTGCTCCCTTTGGATATGATTCTAAGCACGCCTTTCTTCCATGCAGAAGGAAACACTCCCCTTCTCATACACGTTTCCATGACCTGAAAGAGTTCCTTTTTGGCATGGACCCATACATACCTCGCAATTATACTATTCAGTTTGTCATGCCCTGCTGCCTTTCTTGGACCCGCACCCTTAATTATAACTTCGATTTCTGCTCTAGTGACTAGAAATTCTTTCCTCCTGGGAAAGGATCGGAGTGATTGATTTATAATCTGTTAGTAGTGGTCGCTTTTCCAAATGACTAAAGGAATTAACTTTCCCAGAAGTGTATTGAGAGTAGTCGCCACGTCAAAACTCTCAGCGTTCCCGTTATCATTGTCAATAACACTAGATAAAAACCGATCAGGTATAAAAATCCCATGGGTTAGAGTTACAAACTTCTTTAACCCAATTATGCCAAGCCGATTTGAAGGCTCTACGAGAGCTACTGAGTTGTTTCCTCAGGGTGGATGTCTCCTCCTCCGTACATCCAACCCGTCTAGAGATACCTAAAGCTCTGTAAGCTCTCTTAAAGGCACCCTTGAGCAAAGTCAGCTCATACGACCATCATGGAGACCTTATAATCGTCTTTGGGTTTGTTCTTCCCAGAGCCGGCCGATTCGGCAGCTGATACTATGGCCGCGTTGAAAATTTTTCCAAAATTGTCCGGATCTCTTGCTGCTACCTCATGAAAACCCCTTAAAGTATCACGTAGAACATCCCCAAAGTTATCCCAATTTGCCCGAGTGGTTTTGAAGTTCCAGGAGGATCTCGAAGCTTCGGTCTTCTTGACATCCACTGTGTAGGTTATTAATCTGTGATCAGAATTAATAGCAGATTCGTGGACTTTCCATTTAGAAATCATGGCCGCAATCGATCCAGAGCAAAGAGTTAAATCAATATTGCTCCATCTTGTATGTTACTGAAAGTAAAATACTACCAGATTCATTAATTAAAGAAAGACCTTGCGCCGTAATAAGGTCCTTGACGGCGTCTGAGCGTTCCACCCGTGTTCCAAAATTGTCAAACCACATTGGTGAGCGAGCATTAAAGACTCCTCCAATAACTATGTTACGTTTTAAAAGCGCGTTTAGCGCGCGCGTCAGGCTCAAGATATGAGGTCCTATTGGTTTACTATGTTTGAAATAGACTGAAATTAAAATAATTTCAGTATATCCAAAATTAAGGGATACACAAGTTTGGTATTCGTTTGACAGTCCCACCAGAAGGACGGGACTGTTTAACGAAATATTAACCAGGACTCCCGCCCCCGGTGCTGGGCCAATTTCGAGTACTGCACCCAGGTATTGAACAGGCGAGTTACCTGACCAGGTGTATTGCTCCTGAATGAGTAAGATGTCCATTTTTTTGTGAGTCATAATCTTCAGTGGCCACTCGAGACCTCTGAAGATTTATCTGATCAAGGGAAAGAATGTTATTAGAAGCCATAGTCTATTAATCTAACTTGGGCTTCAATTGCAGCAATTTGTGTTGGGCATAGTCGATCCGCGGTAATATGCGTGGCAAGTTTTTTTAAATCTAGTACAAGTTGCACAGATAGCAGCTTGCGCTTTCCTGAGGCAATTCTCCACATCGTGACCAGTAACTGCACAGTGGCGACAAGTGGAATGCTCCTGCGTGTATGCTTTACTAATATGCCCATACTGTTGGCACTTGAAACAACGGGTAGCGCCAACGTAGTCCTGAGCACGGCAGGCATTCCACCCAAGGAAACACAAACCACTGTCAATAAGAACCTTCTTTGCCTCGAGATGGCAAGAGCGACCGTGAGCGGACTACTACCTGATGGGTATAGTTTGAATCCGGAAAGAATTCGTTCATTTAGTTTGATTGTGTGCAGTAGTATTAGTTTTTTGATGGTGTGCAGTAGTATTGGTTAACAATGTAGTTTGAATTTGGAAATAATTCGTTCATTTAGTTGATTTTTTGAAGGTTTGCAGTAGTATTGGGTAACAATACTGGCGACGCCAGGAAACACAGTCCCACTCAGTAAAAACTGCGGATAGCACATCCAGTGGCGTAGCTGGCATGGGTAGTGGGTGTTACCCCCTCCCACTTCGCGCATTCCGGTGCTGTGTAATCAATACACAGGTCAAAATAAGCGATTTTATATCGGAAATATATGAATATTCATAGCCAACCGCTTTTGTTTATCATAATTTATGTTAAAAGTGATAATAATTATAATTTTATTTCTGAAAACATGAAAAAAAAAACCATCGGCCGTTTCTCAAAAAACGGGCGAGGAAGCCATCTCAAACGATTGCCCGTGAACGACTGCGGCGCTGGACGGCAGTGTATTTTGTTACTTTATTCGAATCCGCAAGGAAATCCATCATACTGTAAATTCCGTTAAACACAACATTTTCCCGTTTCGAATCACTCCAATCCGCTAGATATGACGGGAAATCAGTCAAGTTGGCAACACTGATGGACGGTTATTCAATACACGCATACAGCTAGCATGTTTATGAGGCTAGTCAGGGTTGCCAACGCTTATGTTCTAAAATACCAGCAATAAATGTTCAAATTCCCCAAATTGGGGAGAGCAAAATATCGAATTCCCCGCAAATTCCCCACAAGTTTCTTCATAATTCTGCCTCCAGAATAAAACAAAATTCAATTGAAAATACATTTTTTATTTATTAAAATTGATTAAAACGTATCAGTACATACGTATTTTAAGATTAAAAAAATATGTTACAACCCAATAACCAATATTGACGCAAAAATAGTAACACAAAACAAAAATCATTACGGTGTGCCCAAAAATTGTATAATATACATACGGTGCGCCAGGTATAGCTAGGAGAAAAAAATTAACAAAAAAAGACACGTAATATAAAGACAAAACAGAGTTAGTTGAATAAAAGAAGATTAAATAGTATTGTAGTGTTTCCATATAAGTTTCATATAAGTTTAACTCATTTTAAAAAATTATTTTGTCAATTGATATTGAGATCAATAATTTTAAACATTGAAGTTCAGATAATTAGTAAGCAATTTACTTCATTATAAGACTTCATTAACAATATATATATATATATATATATATAAAGGATTATAAAGTCCTGAATTGTTTTTTAGGCGAAACAGTAACATTTAGCATTGTCGTCTACATTCAGACGAGGGAGAAATCCAGAATAGTGGGATCCTTCTATCCATAAATAAACCAATCCCCTTCCATCGTAGAAATTCTATGACTAGCAAATTCATGTGTCTTCGAGTTAGGATCCTGAACTTCAGTATTCCCCCGATTTTAGTTACAATGCTGCCATAAAATAAACTACGAAATCTTCCACCGAATATACATATTTTTCAAAAAGGTTGGATAGTCAAAAAATGCCCAGAATCCTCGCATTTTCCCCGCAAAACGGTGCTCCCCGCAAAATACCCAATTCTTGAAAAATCTTAAAAATTCCCCGCAATTCGGGGAATTACCCACAAATCGGCAACCCTGAGGCTAGTATGGTCTTTGCCAGGGGTTTCAAACCTTTCATTATTTTTTTTTAAACAAAATAAACAAATGGTGTGTTATAAGAAAAATTATATTGAGAAACAAAATTTCACATGTTTTATATTAAAATATAACAAACAAATTAAATACTACAAATTAAATATTACAAATTAAATATAACAAAGTACAAAACCAAACAGCAGAAATAAACCGAATATATTGTAAATCTAAATTGTGTCGCAATTGCAGCAGGAAATATATTTTTTTCTTTTCTGTAGCTTGTGCGTACAGAGTTTTGACAAATATGAAAAACTATAGTGCTTCTTTTTTATGCGTAGTATGGGCAAAATCTGCAAGTTTTCGACGGTGCTCGGGACAGTGGTACGTTTCTTGAATCACCCAGTGGATTATTTGAAATATCAAGCGTATCAGCAGTTGCGGGTGGTGTTTGTTGATAATAGGACAAAACTGTATCGAAAGCATCTTGTTGTTTGTGAAATTTGACGGTACTATTTTTTATTTTTAAAATATTGGGCTTAGCCAACTCTAAGCCTAGCTCTTATATATTTTCTTTTACTTCTGTTATTTTTTTTCCACTCCGGATACTTTCGAAAATCTTCGAATTCCTCAATATTTCGAAATCCTCAAAATTTATTATTATTTGTTCTTTTTCTCTAATCAGTTATTTATGCACACACAACGAAATACAAAAAAAAAAAACATTCAGATGATTGATTATTTTTTGTCAGTTATCGATCGATTCTGCTTTATTTGTATTCGGGTTTTGCGGTAGTGAGTTATCGTTTATTACAAAAAAATAAAATAAATAACTTTTTTTTTTTTAAAAATATGTTTATTCAGTTTTAATTTTACAATATTTTATTTTACAAATCTTACGAAACTGATCAATCAGTTTGATTGTAAGAAATCTCTCATTTTTTTCTAATTATTTAATACAGTATACTTTTCAGTTTTACATAGTATATACTAAATATAATACTTAATATTAAAATACTAACTATTCAATTCACTTACCTTGTTTTTTTGAAAGATGTCTTTAAACACTTTTAAAAACACTAAGGATGGGTTGTTTCAAAAAATTTGACGAATTCGTCAAATATTTGACGTTAATTTTCACGTTCTGTGTAAGTTCTATTCAAGGTCTGTGATGATTTCAGTTTTATGAAGCAGCTGGCCTATGATGATAAAGTAACAGAACTCGAATAGAACTTACACAGAACGTGAAAATTAACTTCAAATATTTGATGAACTCATCAAATATTTGATGAACTCATCAAATTTTTTGAAACAACCCGTCCTAACAGAATAACAAAATTTTAAACAACCAATAGGTAATAATTTCCTTCACGAATTCACATCAATCATATTGTACGAAATAAATTAGAATAAAACAGTTGACAAGCGAGGAATATTTCAGGGGAATCTCCAATTAAGCAATAGTTAGATCTAGGAACGAAAAAAAACAACAGAATTTTTGCTGAATCCCCGACCGACAGAGCCATAGTGCTATTAAAATATAAATAACAGACCGTGTTCACGTGTAAAATATTTTTCTGACAATATTCTACCTTCATAATTTTTTTTCACGGTGGGGCGTCACCCCCCATCGCTACGCCACTGAGCACATCTCTTATATTTCAATATCTTTGAGTCACCCCAAGTGGTTCGCTAAGTTTGGCGACTTACCTCACCAACTGCGGGGCGGGCCGGATTCAGAAAGATTAGTAGAGTGAGACCTTTTGACCTCTCAAGATGGACTCTGTTAGAACATCGCCTAGCACCGCAGTGGGAGGGATAGATTAATACGCCCCTCATTCTGGACACACTGAATCCCAGATTGCTACCCACCCCTCATACCCTTTTCCATCCCAGTACTTCCTCTCTTCCCTTTCCTTTCCCTATTTCGTTCACTAATTATTTATCTTCGATAATAAGGTATCCACATCGAAGCCGCTTGTCCCGAAACCGATTTCAAATTTTCGTTCCATGACAACTCAACAAATTAGTATTTCAACAACCCTTTGAAAAATCAGTAACCAGACAACTCAGAATCGTGAAATTCCAACACCTCCTTTGAAAAAAATTGGTTAAGTAGGCTATTTTACAATTTTTTTTTTCATAAATTTAACGACTTTTCAAAGGAATGTTGTCATGCCACTTTGTTGAGTTGTCGTGGAACCGAAAAATCATAAAAAAATAGCCCGTATGTCACCCTCTATTAAGGGTCCACTATTCGAATTTCGACCGATTTCTTACATATCTCCCTTAAACATTTGAAGTTTTTAAGCTCTTAAAAAAATATATGTTATTTTTGAAGATAATATCTAGATACGTTCCACGCCGAAACGCAAATTATATGAAATTTCCTCGATAGAAAAAATCGTAAAGTATGCTCCGAAAATTATTTAAAACAAGTCTATTTCTTTTATTTTACAAGTTATATATGTGAAAAAATTCACAATGTTTCTTTAAATGATACTTAAGATACGTTCCATGAGATTTTTGCTCTATTTTAAACGAGTCATGTTTTATTAAGTTTTTTCGCAATTTTCGCTGCTATTTTACGACTTAAAATATTAGCGCGCTCTGTCCCACATTCGTAATTACATATCTCTCCATCTTCTTTTTTTTCATCGCCGTGCGTTTCAAGAGTGCCGCCTTAAGGCCACGCTTCCCCTCGCAAAAAGAAGATGGAGAGATATGTAATTACGAATGTTGGACAGAGCGCGCTAATATTTTCAATGATAAAATTGAAGCGAAAATTATGAAAATGCTTAATAAAAACTGACTCGTTTAAAATAGAGCAAAAATCTCGTGGAACGTATCTTAAGTATCATTTAAAAAAACATTGTGAATTTTTTCACAAATATAACTTGTAAAATAATAGAAATAAACTTGTTTTAAATAATTTTCGGAGCATACTTTGCGATTTTTTCATATAATTTCATATAATTTGCGTTTTGGGTGGAACTTATCTAGATATTATCTTCAAAAATAACATATATTTTTTTAAGAGCTTAAAAACTTCAAATGTTTAAGGGAGATATGTAAGAAATCGGTCAAAATTCGGATAGCGGCGGCTTAAATGATTAGCAAAGCTATTCTTCACGTCCCCCAAAATCACCCCTCCCACTTTCTGTTCTTGTGTTAATTTTTATGTTAGTTTTAAGTTTACTAGTGAATGACACGGTTGTTTCGAAACCGGTAGCAGAAAAATTAAAATTTAAGTAACAAATGTAAGTGGAAAGTAAAAACTCTCCAAAACAAAATGTTAAGCATGAAAATTATTATATTCGAACAAAACAAATACAAGAAAAAGTCAGGAAAATAAAGGACAAGAAATATCCATCAAGAATTCCTTTTCATTAATTTAACTTACAGATCGCCGAGTGAGATATCACGTTGATAAAATTGCAATTAATTGTGAATGACAGGCGGCTTAATATATTCTTTATCAGGCAAACGCGGGTCAGTCTTCGCGGGATCTCTCACCCGAGACCATCCACCAGTGCATTTAATGGTCAACATCGTCATCGATAATAATCTCTACCACAGGTGCCGATACACGAGACTCCGAATCAATCGGCCGCCGTTTAATGTTTTCAAATTCACTTTTAAAACAAGCAGCGTAAATCACCAACAGAATTCGTCATGACCGGTAATTTATTCACTCGATAGCCTAGCGCTTGTAGTAAATGTAAAAAGAACGAAGCCCGGTTCGCTTTCCGCTCTCGAAATTCAAAATTCAAATGTGAGAAGAGTGTGTAATAAATTGCTGCATGCAGCGGTAGGTCGGGAATCCTTGCGGCATGTTTAAAATAATCTAAACGGATGGTGGACAATCATTTGCTCCCGATTAATGATGAATTTTCTCGCAAAGATATTCATCACGGCAATATGTTCCGTTTTATTTTGCGTGGGTGCTCAGAAAATAGTGCAAAGTGAAAAGAGTGCTCGGAGCGAAGCGCTCTTGGACGCGGAAGGTGCACCGAACCCCGAGGAAGGTATTTGCCAGTCTATCGACGTGAGGAATAATCCTGCGGAATTGGAGTACATCAGGAACTGTACGATCATCGTCGGACATCTGCAGATTGCGCTTATAGAAAATGCTCAAGAGAGTTCCTACGATAATTACACATTTCCCAAGCTGCGGGAGGTGACTCACTACATGCTGATGTACCGGGTTGAAGGATTGCTGTCGCTGGGTCAGCTGTTCCCAAACCTGACCCTGATAAGGGGAAGGGAATTGTTCAACAACTATGCCCTCGTCGTTTACGAACTGCCACAATTACTGGAGGTAAGATTTTTATACTTTACTTTCGTTTAAGATATATTAACTGTACTTAATGGATATCCGATTCCTTAAATTTGGTTGGTACTCACCTACTCGTGTTTTAGCAGATAGGTACCTAACACAATCCAGCATATTATTTCTAAAATTCGTGGTAATTAATCTTCCTCAGTTTATTTTAGTTACAAAACAGTCAAATGTTTTTTTTTCTTCAATTTTCTGCTTATTTAATTTTAAAAGTAATTCGAGCTGTTTTTGAAAAATTGGAATATAATTGTTGGAATTTTTTTTAATACCTACCTACCTATAATCCTAGGAAAATGTGACGGCTCACTGACAAGATGCAGAAAACTTTAATATTTTAAAACGAAATTTAACATAACTCAGGAAATCACATCAAAAGATACTTATTTAATATTTTCGGCAATCGGCATTATTTGTTGCAAAACTTGAACGAATCTTTAAGGCTTAGTTTTTTATGGCGTTGTGAAGCACTCTTGCGTTTATATATTGAAAAAATGGCTCTATGGATATCAAACAAATAGTTTAAATGAAGGCATTGAATGAAAAAAAATTGTTCATACGACTTTGCATATCGTGTAGGTAAGGCAATAAATCCCGTAAGTTCAATACACAAACTTATTTCCTACTTATTGCTATAATGTGATTTCAAATAAGATAGTAGTAACGAATTCAAATTCAAGGCAAGGCGCGAAAAGTTTTTATAATGGAAATCGCAAATTAATAAAACCATCTCTAAATTGCGATAACATTTAACTCATGGTGTTCATATAAAGCGGTGTAACCTACGTTTTTATAAAAAATAAAAACTGATTTTTTTTTTTAAAATTGCAATATAGATACTCGCTGATCTCAAAATTAGAATTGCATATAGGTATATTATTATTACTAGTGGTCGCCCAATGGTCGAAATTCGAACATAATTAATTTATTGTGTGTTGTTTTTTTAATTGATTTAATGTATTTTTTATGCATAATTTAAAAAAAAAATTAGCATTCTGCACTCCTCTATATAAACTATAAGTGTGCGAAATTTCAGGGGGGGGGGGGGGGGGGGGGGGGCATTTATCTGAGCTACTTAGTACTTAATTATTATTTATTTATTTTTGCGAAATCGACAGTTTAAATTTTTTCAGTTTGTACATGTGTGATATAACCAAAATAAAACCACTTATGGATTTCCTTCTGTTCTATGACTTTACCTCTGATTAAACTGCATAATAAAGAATTTAAAAAAAAATTAATGAAGAAAAACCAAAAATTATATTAAACGAAAACCGAAAAAATATACATAAAACATAAAAATATTGGTATATCATTGGTAACTATCAGAAGTAAGGTTATAATGTCAATACTACCGCAGACCCATGAAAATGTAACTATATTTTTTATTCTTCACAATGTTTTGTGAAGAATAATGCAAAAAAAAAATGCCACGGCCGACAATTGAACCCCGATCAATTGCCTGGAAGGCAATTATGCTGATCATTACACCACAAACCATGGTAGGAATGGCAGCGTCAATTCATTAGGAAGGTATATTACTGAAAGTATAAGAAATACTTGATTTTTAATTTTAGATTGTTACGTACATTATACCTGTAACTATTTGATGACTAGCTAGTCCCTGGCATGCGTTCCAATGCCATTCAAAGAAATAAATTGATTCTCCATGCATGTCCTTTCCCGTGCGTCCCCGTTCCCTTCCATCTTCCGCGCTTTCCCCCTCCCTCTTCTCTTCCCTCTCCGCGAACCCCACCTCCCCCATTCCCCTTCCCCAGGCCTTTCCTTCCTGCCGCTAAAATATATGAAATACACACATTTTCATTTACATAAATTTTATAACGTCAGAGCTTACCATTATATGTAGTCTATAGTTTTGATGTACGAGCTATATTATTGTAAAGTTTCATTAAAATTCATTCATTAGTTTTTGCGTGAAAGAGTAACAAACACACATACAAACTTTCGCGTTTATAATATTAGTAAGATTTCTGTGCTGTTTTTATTATTAGACAAATGAAATAATAGGTACCTAGTTGCAACAATAACAATGGAGAAAAACCATTTGTCACAAATATTTTTAAATTTTTTTTTTAATAAAGTGACCCAATAATTGATCACCCGGCCGGCCCCCCAAAATTACAATTATTATAACATTATATATTTTGTTTGCAATTTCAAAGCTAAAATGGATTTCAAAAATATCTTTTATAATAATTTGGCATGAATTTTTGGATTTGAATTTTTTGTACTTATACCCTGGTATACGTATACAATATAATATAGACAAATAGAATTAAAACATTTTTTATTTTATTTTTATTTATTTATATATATATATATACATATATATATTATCTTACAAAATGATGCTTTGTCTGTCCAACTGGGAAGGTTTCCCGTTTCAAGGCAGCCAAATTGCACAATTAGTTCATAATATTCTAAATAAAGAAATGGTTTCTTTATGTCCTTGAAAGCATCGCAAGGATATGATTCTTACTAGGTCATTTTGGAGAACATTAATGTTTGCATTTGGACAGAGGAATGGTTTCTTTCAAGAGATCGCAGGATGAGATGCTTTCAAGGTCATTTTGGAGAACATTATAATTGCATAATTAAAATTATAGCATGCACTATAATTTTTTAAATATTAACTAAGTACTAGAAATTACACATTTATAAACCAAAATATCTGACAATGACATATGAATTTCCAATGTATTCATGACTATTTAATTGATATACAGAATAAACCATTTTAAGTAGACTTGTCTTACAGTCAAATTTGAATAGGCAACATTGAGAACTCAGATTTTGAAAGGGCTAGTAATTTTTTACAAGAATAAAAAAAAAACAGAGCAAAAGATTCGTAAATTTAAATGTAAATATTAACAAAAGGGAAAACCAGTTATTAGGAACATAAGAAATAAATTTTAAAATTAAACAAAACATGTTTTTACTTTTGTTATTCGGCGGTTCATCCTCTCTGCACGCCCCTTCTATTTTCCCTAAATCGACTGTGAATTGCATATATGTATGCTAGAGGAAAACTGTTGGGGGATCATCTGTCAATTCACATTAACTTCCCATACATTAATTAATTACTCTTCTATTGTACATTAATTACTCTTCTATTGTATCGATCTAAGGATGAATTGTCTCACAGAATTTGAACAATTCATCAATTGTCAAAGTTAATTTTCAAGTTCGGTGAAAGTTCTATTAAAGATCTGACATTTATAAAGAACTGTAAAACAATCAGCCCATGATGAAATAATAACAGTACTTGAATAAATCTTTCACATAACTTGAATTTAAACTTTGAAATTTGTTGAATTTACTGTTCAAATTCTCTGAGACAACCATTGACATAAATACACAGCCCGTCCTTAATTTGATTCACGTAAACATTCCACGTCTTCATCAGACCTTCCCGACGTATAAATACTTTCATTAGGGCAATTGTCAATTTTGAAACAGTTTCACTATAGTTGTTATCCTTACGTATCTACCGAAAGTTTGGTTAATGTCAGGTTAGGTTAAGTAAGTAAGGTAAGGTTAGGTTACGTAACGTTAAGTTAACCTTTCAAACGCCAATGGCGTGCAGGCACGCGGCACGCCAACGCTACTACTTGTGTGCAGATGTCTTTGTTAATTAAATCCATTAAATACGTCTGATGGGACGTAATAGTAAGAAAATGAACGATTCGAACCTTTCTTCATTATTTAATGAAAACAAAAAACTTTGTAAACACCACTATATTCATATTATCAACATGTTTCGAAAACTATGCTATCTTCGTCAGGATATTATGATTAATATTTTATAAACTTTCTTCATTAATTTAATATCAAGCACATAGATGCCACACCTAGCACAATACTTAAAAATATGAAAATCGCCCGAAAGTGGTGGCCCACCGCCAATATTCATAGAAATTTTCCTGGCGTTCAACAATTTAAGTTAGTTGATAAACGGAAACTCACTCCAGTAAGAGCATAGAAATATCACATCTAGTAAACCATAGATAAATAAAAAATGTTTTTATAGTTTATTTTAAAAAAAAATCTTTATTGAATTCAATAGTACAAATAACACAAAAATATTAAATAAAGTTTTTATTATTATTTTTATATATGACAACTAGCTGACCCGCCCAAGCGTTGCTGACGTGAAATCGAAACACAACGCCATCTACTGAATGGTTACCCAGCCTAGATAACCAAATGTTGTGCCGATAAATTGACTCACACCGCCATCTGTTAGAAACTTATGGAACTTACAAATAATTACAAAGCATTGTTCTATAACAAACATTTAATGAACATTTTATTCGCAATAATAAATATTGAGGTCAATAATCGAGATAAAAACTATCCTATCTTTTAAGTTGGACCAAATTAAATACAGTGTAATTTCATCAAAATCGGTTAAGTAGTTTCGGAGTTTATCTCAAACAAACATAGTGGAGCGAGATTTTTATATATAAAGATAATCGAATAACCCCCTTTTTTAGAGCAACGCTATTGTTAAAATGACGGAGAAACGCAGGTAAATGGCATTTTTATTTATTTATTGACGCCCTGTTGGGCTTTTACATATAACATAAAAATTTCTTTTAAAACAGTAGTATAACATAAATAAAGGAGATTACAATATATATAAATAAAGCACAAACTGAATATAATAAATAAGCAAAAAACAAAAAAAAAATCGAAATAAAATATAATGATTTCTCATTCGTTATTTACATCTAATCATAAATAGGTCGAAATTTGAGCACGACCTGCAGATCAGTAGAAAGCTGGCTGCATGCACGCATGGCAGCAGAGCGTTCTGGTCGCTTGCGGGCTCAATAGGTCGCAATTTCTGCAAATCCAGTCTGCCACCTCTTACCAAAACTGACGGCTCTCTAGCTAATACCGCCGCCGAAAAGGCTAACTTATTAGGCAAAATGTTCGCGGAAAACTCGACCCTCGATGATCAAGGTGCTATCCCGCCGTCGGTTCCTCACTGCGGTTTTCATATGAAAAAGCTGAGGATCCGGCATCGGGATGTACTCCAAGTCTTACGAGGGCTCGATGTTAATAAAGCTAGTGGGCCTGACGGAATACCTGCCCTGGTATTGCAGAGGTGCGCTGCAGAAATAGCTCCAATTTTGACGAAGCTTTTCAAAATGTCCCTGAAGTTTGGGACTGTGCCCTCCGGTTGGAAAAAAGCGATCATTCACCCTATTCCAAAGAAGGGTGACCGCTCCAACCCGGCCAACTACCGCCCCATAGCGATCACATCTGTTCTTCAAAAGTGATGGAACGTGTGATCAACGACAAACTGCTCACCTACCTCGAGAAGAACAAAATTATTAACGACCGTCAATACGGATTCCGGCGGAACCGCTCGTGCGGTGATCTTCTCGCGTATGTGACGCATGTTTGGGGGCGGTGCCTGGAACGTTTTGGTGAAACCCAAACGGTTTCAATGGATATTTCCAAGGCCTTTGACCGGGTTTGGCACCGAGGGCTTGTCAACAAACTGCCTTCTTACGGACTTCCCGCATCCTTGTGTATGTGGATTGCCGACTTTTTGAGGGAGAGGTCGATTCAGGCGGTTGCTGATGGTTTCACCTCTTCCTCGCATTCGATAAATGCTGGCGTCCCACAGGGATCGGTTCTGTCTCCGACTTTGTTTTTGTTGCACATCAATGACCTCTTGACTTGTGCACCGATTCATTGCTACGCGGATGACAGTACTGTCCATGATAGCTTTTTGTTTGACAAACCTCCAAAGGGCTCACAAACCCCAATGGCTCGGAGGGCTTTGAAACAAAGAATGGACGGTTACCTCGAGAGTGTTTCCTCTTGGGGTAAGAATAACCTCGTCGAATTTAATGTTTCAAAGACCCAATCATGTCTGATCACGTCTAAAAGGGATCGAAATGATAATCTAGTCTCCTTCAACGGAAGCATTCTCCCGAACAGGCCTTTCATTGATATGCTTGGTGTAACTCTAAGTGACCAGCTCAGGTACGGGGTCTCCATCGAGGCCAGAGTTAAGTTAGCCTCTCAGAAACTGGGCATACTGTACAGGGCACGCAGATACTTTAATAGTACACAACTGCTAGCCCTGTACAAATCGCAAGTGCGCCCCACGGTTGAATTTGGCAGCCACCTCTGGTCTGGAGCCCCAAAATACCTGAAAAAAACCCTTGACTCTGTGCAGAAACGGGCGGTCCGTTTGATAGATTCTCCTAACCTAACAAACGGATTGCAATCTTTAGAGCACAGGCGCCAGGTGGGAATGCTGTCCTTGTTCTACCGGTATTACAATGGAAGATGCTCCGAGGAACTAGCGTCATTGATCCCCTCGGCACCGGTGCATAGTCGGGAAACACGCCAAACGCGCGCTCAACATTTGTACACGGTTGACATTAGTCACATGAGAACGGGTCGTTTCTACGACTCGTTCTTGAGTTCAACAGCTCGGCTGTGGAACGATTTGCCGGCCTCTGTGTTTCCTCCTTCCTACAATATGGGTCTCTTCAAAACCCATGTTCACTCCTTCCTCTCCTCAAAAACACCCTCCACACAGCATCCTCAAAGATGACATAGGCCCTGAGGGAAATTATTTTTTCCTCAGGGCCTCCTGTGTGGAGTTAATGTAAAAAAAAAATAAAAAAATCTAAAAAGCGATGGACTAATTTGGCTTTAAATGTGTCGATGTTTAAATTAAATATGTTAGCGACATCACTTAGTTCATTGCCCAACCTATGTATTCTTTCTAATATAGAATTTACAGCAAAATTATTGTTGTTAAATAAAATGTTGCGCCTAGTGTATTTGGGAGGTATGTGTAAGGATAACAAATTTATGGCGTCAGGGCAGTCCAACCTTGAATGAACAATTTTATATAGTAAAAGGAGATCGAACATTATTCGCCTCTCAGATAGTTTCGATAAGTTAAGTTTACTGCGTAAACTGACATAATTGATTTCTATACTAGGAATACCAATTTTGAAATTGAAAAAGCGTATAAATTTATTTTGAATTTTTTCAATTTGTAAACTATGAGAGTGTTTTTTATTTATTTATTTATTTTTTATTTTATTTAAAAAAAAATTTATTTATTTATTTTATAAATCAACAATCCAGTCCCGCTAAGCCAATTGCAATTGGCTTGACAGCAGGTGCTTATAATTACTTACAAATATATTTAAAGTTATAATTTACATCTTTTATCTACAGTTTAAACATTTTTTCATAAATTTTATCAAGTATCAAGTATCAAAATAAATATGCTTTTTCCAATAACCAATTTTTCACCATATATTTAACCTTATTCATAGAATTATGTTGCTTTATATTGTCAGGTAATAAATTAAAATTATATAATAATAATTATTAATAAATTAAAGTTGAAATGTGGACACCAAATGCTTGAATTGTATTCAACCTGACTTCTAACCAAAGACGTGCATAGTAATTTTATGGTATGTTTTTAGGTTTTCACGGCCAAAAAGTATTTTTGTTATGATTTTTGGCGTGTTATGCCGTGTTTCGCTACCTCCTTCTTTAGCCAACGTTTCGGACATCGTTACAGTGTCCATCATCAGCTCATCCGTCCATCATCAGCTCATCTGCCCTGATGATGGACACTGTAACGCTGTCCGAAACGTTGGCTAAAGAAAGAGGTAGCAAAACACGGCATAACACCCCAAAAATCATAAAAAAAAGATATTTTATTGTTTTTATGTTATTAAAGTCTTTAGCGATCTGAGAATAAATCCAAGCATTTGTAAACCCTTGCTAGTAATGCTAATAATGTGATTCAAGAAGCGTAATTTGGAGTCAAAGATAACACCAATATCGTTGAATTCAGACTCTTTTTAGAGTGGCATTGTTAATTGAGTAGTCGAATAATAAAGGGGTTTTAGATCTACGGAAACTGATCGTTTGGCATTTGTTGATATTAAGATATAATTTGTTTTTTAACTAAAAGTTTTCATAAAGGATAAGAGAACAAAAAAATATACATAACAAATAGTTGATATGAAAAAAGGGCAGAAAAAAGAAGAAGAGAACAAAGAAAGAGGAAGACAGAAAGGATAACAAACATTATTGTTGAGAAATATTATTTATTTTACGTTCACTTTTATTTGCACTTCGCCAGGTTTTTAATTAATTTACACCATCGGCAAGTCATTGGGCCAAGGTTTGCTGCTTTCCGGAAACCGCACGCATTTTTCTAACAATTTATGCGAATACCATTCCGACAACCAATATGACATCACCAATAAATACGAGCAGTGCCGTAACCATAAAGTTTCCCACCAACTTATCGAATGTTATTGACACAGCGCCGGTGTCTTGATGAAGGTAAGATGGTAGGTACATATTTGGGGACTAAAATATTAAAAATAATTACGTCGTCTAAGGGCTAGTTGTTTCACAGAAATTCAAATGTAACATTGTCATCAAATGGCCATTCAGCGCCCCAAATCGTATTCATTCCCAAAGTTATAGCATCAAATTTGACCCTAAAATTTAGTTAGTTACAACAAAAACATTAAACGTAAAACTATGTTTTTCAAGTTGGCTGGAATCGTAGCTCAAAGAATTTTCTTGGTATTCAATTCATTCAAAGTTTAAATTAAATAAAATAAAATTTATATTATTAAATTATTATTAGAGGACAAAGTTATTGCTAAATTAATCCGCCGCTACCCGAATTTCTACCAATTTCTTACATATCTCCCTTAAAAATTTAAAGTTTTTAATCTCTTAAAAAAATATATGTTATTTTTTAAAATAACACCTAGACGCGCTCCACGCCGAAATGCAAATTAAATTAAATTCCCTCGATAGAAAAATATCACAAAGTATGCTCCAAAAATTATTAAAAACACGTCTGTTTCTATTATTTTACAAAATATAGTTGTGAAAAAATGCACATTGCTTCTTTAAATGATACTTAAGACGGGGTTTTTGAATTTATTTAAATGATACTTAAGACGCCCTCCACGAGATTTTTGCGCTATTTTAAACGAATCATGCTTTATTAAACATTTTCACAATTTTCGCTTCAATTTTATCATTTAAAATATTAGCGCGCTCTGTCCAACATTCGTAATTACATATCTCTCCATCTTCCTTTTTTTTAGCGGGGAAGCGGCGCCTTAAGGCCGGTGACTTTTCATTTTATGTTCACCATTTTTGTAATCAACTTTTTTTGCAAACTGTGGTTCACGCGTTTTCTGCTTCCGTACTATAACATAATTTTTTAAAATTTAATTTTTCTTGTGATTTCCAAGGACTCCAAGGTTCGGAGAAATAAAAATATATCAACATCGTTTCCACGGCAACGATTTGTTTTCTGACGTCAGCAATAACTCGCTTTTGTTAGCGACAGAAAATGTAAAATAAATATAATACATTAATATTTATAATTTCATAACGCCAGAGCTTACCATTGTATACAACTTATATTCCTCGCACGTAATGTGTTTTCTATTGATGAAAGAATTTTTAAAATCGGTTTATTGGCTTATGCGTGAAAGCGTAACAAACAAACACACGCAGTTTCGCATTTATATTATTTCGCATTATATAGTATAGATTTCATCTAATTTTTATAATAAATGCATAAAATAACTTTTTTAAATGTCTTTCATTAAAATCTTTAATGGCCTTTATTTTACAATTTAAAGCAAAAATAAATAAAGTAGCTCATATCACTGCTAGATATTTGATATGTCTATTGATTACAAAAATAATTTTTCAGTTTGGTTGGGTATTTTGATCTTAAAATTAAGATTTGTATGAATCGGACTACACAAACGTTCACTACCTTATATCCGAGGATCCTATAATGGTGGCATTACCCTACCTTTTCCGCCTCACGATAAACTCTAATATTGGTGTGTCACTGTCCCGCTATCTCCGGGAAAACTAAATATCATATAAAGTAGGTACATATTACGTGCAATATATTTGGACTGTCGTCTGCAGTGTTCGCATGCAGTCTCTGTTATTCAATCTGCATCGTTTACAATCATTATTTTATCTACTCTTTTCAAGTGACATTATTGTTTATCTAAATACGAGTAGTGTCAATTACGATTTCATTTATCGAGTACATATTGATATTACTGTCTGTGAAAAGTGCAAAATCTCTAGGGATTGATAGCAAGCCGTTTTTATTTAATGACTATCGAGTACCCGGCATGTGCTGCAATACATTCAAAGAAAGATGTGTTTTAATTCTCTTTATTAATCAGTAGATTTTCCGATGCGTGAGCAGGCCCAATACAGCTGTTCGCGTGAGAAGCATGATTTTTCCAAATTTTCCCTATCTCCTTTGCAATCCGTCCCACTGCCCCTCCCTCGTACTCCACCCCTCCGTTATCCCCCTTCTGCGTGTCCTTTCCCATGCGTTCCCGATCCCGCCCCCGTTACTCTGCCGAGTCCCCTCCCACCTTACCCCTTCCTGCAACCCTCCCCCTCCTTCATTCCTCCCCTCTTTCCTGCCGCTAAACTATTTTAAATGCACATTTTTTTCAAATATTTCGCGCGCCACCGGGGGGATCTGATAGGGAACGCGAAGAAGAAGAAGATTGAGTAGTTCTTGTTGGTAAACGGGAGGTAATTAAGCTTAATCAATCATGGCTGTCTAAAATACCATTAACAATTTAAAAAAAAAGTTAAGTGGGAAATAAGTCTTCTATCTGAGAGTGAATATATTAATATTTATAATTTCATAACGCCAGAGCTAACCATTATATACAGTTTATAGCCCTCGCACATAATGTAGCTTTCTATTGGTGAAAGAATTTTTAAAATCCCTTTATTTGTTAATGCGTGAAAGCGTAACAAACAAATTCGAGCAGGTAAGTTTTTAGATTTTCACGGCCAAAAGTATTTTCGTTATTTGTTTTTGGGGTGTTATGCCGTGTTGCGCTACCTCCCCATTTAGCCAACGTTTCGACAGCGTTACAGTGTCCATCATCAGGGCAGATGAAATATAATCGGATATTTTGTCGGAGGATATTTTGTCGGAGGATATTTTGTCGGAAGATATTTTGTCGTAGGATATTTTGTCGGAGGATATTCTGTCGGATGATATTTTGTCGGATGATATTTTGTGGGAGGATATTTTGTCGGAGGATATTTTGTCGGATGATAATTTGTCGGATGATAATTTGTCGAAGGATATTTTGTCGGAGGATATTTTGTCGGATGATAATTTGTCGGATGATATTTTGTCGGATGATATTCTGTCGGATGATATTTTATCGGAGGATATTTTGTCGAAGGATATTTTGTCGGAGGATATTTTGTCGGATGATAATTTGTCGGATGATAATTTGTCGAGGGATATTTTGTCGGAGAATATTTTGTCGGAAGATATTTTGTCGTAGGATATTTGGTCGGAGGATATTCTGTCGGATGATATTTTGTCGGATGATATTTTGTCGGAGGATATTTTGTCGGAGGATATTTTGTCGGAGGATATTTTGTCAGAGGATATTTTGTCGGAGGATATTTTGTCGGAAGATATTTTGTCGTAGGATATTTTGTCGGAGGATATTCTGTCGGATGATATTTTGTCGGATGATATTTTTTCGGAGTATATTTTGTCGGAGGATATTTTGTCGGAGGATATTTTGTCGGAGGATATTTTTTAGGAGGATATTTTGTCGGAGGATATTTTGTCGGAGGATATTTTGTCGGAGGATGTATGTCGGAGGATATTTTGTCGAAGGATATTTTGTCGGAGGATATTTTGTCGGAGGATATTTTGTCGGAGGATATTTTGTCGGAGGATATTTTGTCGAATGATATTTTGTCGGAGGATATTTTGTCGGAGGATATTTTGTCGAATGATATTTTGTCGGAGGATATTTTGTCGGAGGATATTTTGTCGGAGGATATTTTGTGGGAGGATGTATGTCGGGGATATTTTGTCGCTGGATGGTAAGCCGCGGAACCGATTGAAATATCGATTGCAGATGTAAGGATCGTTATTTGTGTTTTGAAAGTAAAGAGAAAATTCGGTTTTTAGGTTGTCAGGGAGAAGTATGAAGATTTTAGGAATTAAGTATATGAATTGTCTTTTTGCCGTCTCACCGGATTAAGTTTAGATACATTGTAGTGTCGGATGGTTATATTTCTGGGGGTCAAGCACAGAGAAATCGATAACTTTACAATACCGGATCATAAGACAAATTGTATTACAATTCATTTGAACCGACTTCTGACATTATTCGACTTATCGACAATTATCTGGTCTGGTAGATAGGTACTTGATTTTCTTGATCGGTACCTTCTAAACTTTTCTGATCTTCACATTTGTAAAACGTTCACACACATGCCTCCGTTAAATTCATTCCAGATGGTAGGTACCAAGTTGCATTAGAAAAACGGTCAAGGTTCACTTGTAAAATAAACCACACACCAAGTTGTCTGTCGAGTTCCGATATACCCTGTATACATAGCTGTCCGGGTAACCTCTACTGTCCGAACACATTATACCCAACGACTAATTATGTAACAAGTAGACAAGTGCTCCGCAACATTTTTTCACCCACAGCACACAAAAGTTCTCGAAACATCAGGAATATTTCTCGAAAAACGATCCTCCCAGTAAGACAGGCGCTGAAAAACCCATTTTAATTTTTTTGTTTCATTTAATAACTTTAAATATGCGTTGTAATTCTACATAAAGTTTCTCCCTGCGTGTCCTTTCCCGTGCATCCCTGTTCCCACCCCCATTCCCCTCCCCTCCTGGATGCCCCTCCCGGATTACCCTCCCGGTTTACCCTCCCCCTCTCTCCTTCCCTCCCTGTCGCAAAAATATATGAAATACACTCATCAAACAACTCGCGCGCCACCAATTGCAATTTTTTTATTCAAATTTCATAACGGCAGAGCTCACCACAACGTATAGAAACCATAGCAGGCATGCGCACAACAACTAACCAAAGTTCCATCGCAATCGGAGAATGGTTTAGGGATCGCATCAGTGACAAGCAAAGAAACATTCTATTTTGTACATTAAGATAATAAAAAAATCTTATTCACTGCTTATAAAACCATTCCCATATTCTGCGTGCTACAATGTTCACCAAAATAGCTCTTTTAAACGGTCTTTCAAATTCACTAAACTAAGATAATCCATTATCGTGTTCTGACTGCAAGAACTCGGAAAAAAGGTTTCGGACCACTGAAATAGATGATTATTCGATTCGAACCAAAGTACTCGAGTATAAGATATTTTTCAAAGATTTTAATTTCATTCATTTTGTAATTCATTAAAATTGATAATGCATTATAAAAAGGCTAATTAAATAAAACATATATTATTCCAAATGAATTTGAAAAAAAAACATTTTGGAAAGGACAACTTTTTAAGCAGAAACCATATTAAAATTAATTGTTTTTTAAATATTAAATTTATTTTCGTTCACGAAACTTTTGTTAAATATAAATGTACTAGCTTTTACCCGCGGCTTCGCTCGCATGGTGTTATGGGATAGAGCTTGCACTTATCAATTTATAAAAAACCCTCCGAACTGAATCCTTAAAGACGGCATAGTCCCTGAGAGATTTTTTCCCCAAAGCCTCCCGTGTGGAACTAAAGTAAAAAAAATTGTTTACTTAATGAAATAATAAAAATTATTAGCACTTAAATTTTGTTTGAAGTATTTCCGTATTCTAAAGTAAAAAAACTATTCTGTAGGCC
Source organism: Glyphotaelius pellucidus (assembly GCA_936435175.1). Classification (NCBI taxonomy): domain Eukaryota; kingdom Metazoa; phylum Arthropoda; class Insecta; order Trichoptera; family Limnephilidae; genus Glyphotaelius; species Glyphotaelius pellucidus. The sequence goes on along the minus strand of OW386548.1, from coordinate 30,577,286 downwards.
CTGAAGATTATCGAACAAGTCAAAAATTTTGCGCGCACAAACCCCTGGGTGTCAATTTAATTTCGAATCATCGAGGGAAAATGCATTTCGGCTTGATGACATCGCAATTAATTACAGTTAACGAGACACAGTTAAATCTGTTCTTTATCGGCTAACAACGAATATGCCATTGCGAACTCTCACCTACGGACATAGAATGTATTGCAATGGTCAATTCCAACATGTCCGCTTGATCTTAGCCGGTAGACAACCGGCTAGTGTTTACTTTGATTTGTAATATTTCGAGAAATTATGTCTAATGAAGGAACTTAAATTATAGGAACTGTCATGATCTATAATTTATTCACTCGATAACCTATTATACGTTAAACAAGCGCAAAACGAACGAAGCCCGGTTTGTATTTCGCTATTAGAAATGTTAATTGCTACGTGCAGTGAAAGCTGAAATGTTTATAATTGGCATTTTTTGTTAATTAATTTTTTAATATAAACTTTTAAAATTTTAATAATTTTTTTTTTCACCTGTTAACGTCTTATAAATCGATGAACGTCGGCCGCATTCATGAAAATGCGTGACTCATTGTCACGCTGTCACGCTGTCACGCTGTCACGTTGTCACGATGTCACGTTCCGCCTGAGCCGGGCGTACAAGCGAGGGCGCGGAACAAGCGTTCGGCCTAAGCGTTCAGCGAGAGCGCGGAACAAGCTATAGAGAGGCATGATCGGCCTAAGCGTTCGGCTTAAGCGTTCGGCTCGTGACGTTGTCACGTAAAATTATCGTTCGTCAACCGAATTTACAGACAACCAATTTTTTTTAAGACAAAGCGACTGGTATTGATCGGTCAGTGGCTGAGTGGGCATCGAGATCGGGTCCCACCCGGGCGGCGTATTTCCAAACCCTATACCGGTTCAGTCACGGTAGCGACAATTTACATTTTCAATATCAAAATTTAAATATTCATAAATAAAATGATCAATTTCTAATATCAACACTGAAAAGATTATTGCATCTAGATTATTGAACAATTTTTATTTTTGCAAAGTGATAAAAAATAACCAATATAGAGGTGTAATTACAATATATTGAAATAATATCAAAATTTAAATATTTAGATATAAAATTATTAATATCTAATATACCCATTGGAAAAATTATTTTATCTAGATTTTAGAACAATTTTTGTTTTTGCATAAATAATAACCAATATAGTTGTATTTAAAATGTCATTACTGCGACTGAACAGGTAAAGGTTTTGGAAATACGCACCGGGGCGTCGCGTGTTCGATTCCTCGGCTAGCTAAGTCCTCCATCACGACACAAGCAACATTTTCCGCTTAGTGTGGTGGTAATAGAAGATTTTCAAACATTGTTGGGTTATTCATAACCCGTCTTTCTATAAAAAAAAAATAATAAATAAATAAAACAATTCGAGATTTTTCGCCCTAACCTACCTACCCTGTAGCAATTTTTAGCTAAATCGGTTTGAGTGCTCTAAAAGTTCAAGATTACCGTTTATAAATGATATATATATAAAAAGTAACCGATTCAAAAATAGCATTTGAAAAATAATGTTAGGCGCTCCAGTGGCAGAAAGGTAATTTTCGATATTGTTATTTGACTTCTGGAAACTTTCATATTTTTTGGGAAATTTTGATCCTGGAAAATTTTTCTTAAAAAATTTCTTCTGGTAAAATCGGAAAATTTGTCGAAAAATCTTTAAAAGTAATTTATCTTTTTGATATCATGCGAAGTTTGGATTTTATTCGTTTTTCTGAAAAATATTCTTCTAAAAACTTTTCAACATTTATCTTTCGGATTTTGTTAATGGAAGTTTGGAAACTTTTTATGTTGGGAAATATCTGATCCTGGAAAATTTTATTTTGCCGAAAAAATTCTTCTGGTAAAATCTGAATATTGGCCGTAATATTTTTTTAAAGATATTTATCTTTTTGATTTTATGTAAAATTTGGAAATTTTCCATGTTGGAAAATGTTGGAACACTTTCAGTTGACGAAAGGGTTGATTCATAGACGTATACAGTTTTCTGTGTTTTAGCATGTCTGTTCAGATACAGTCAATATTTTTAGTGAATAGTTTTCTGTGCCTGAACGTTCTTGTTCAGATACGGTCAATATTTTTAGTGAATAGTTTTCTGTGCCTGAACATTCTTGTTCAGATACGGTCAATATTTTTAGTGAATAGTTTTCTGTGCCTAAACATTCTTGTTCAGATACGGTCAATATTTTTAGTGAATAGTTTTCTGTGCCTGAACGTTCTTGTTTAGATACGGTCAATATTTTTAGTGAATAGTTTTTTGTGCCTGAACGTTCTTGTTCAGATACGGTCAATATTTTTCTTTGTGTGATAAGTGATAACGTTTGGTTAGATACAGATCATATGACACTTTTTTTTGTCTGAACACACTTTTTGGAAAGTTGGATAGACTAAGGAATAATCCATAAAGAGCTATTTATCCTAGTTCTGTTCTACATACTATAGGTAATTATTATACTTTTTTTATTTTTTTATTTTTTTATTTTATTTTATTTTATTTTTTTTTTTTAACATAGTTCCTAGCTAGGCAGATTGCCTGTTCTAAGGTTGTTCTGTTCTTATTCCTGTTCTTATTACGTCATTAGGTATTCATTGGTGCCTCTTCTGCTGACTAATCACTTCTAAATACCCAACGTCGCATATTATGTCATCAAAGCAGCACGATTTTTTCCTTGTGACGTACTTTGATTTTTATTTAAAAAACGGGTAGTTAATCAGAGATTCAAATGTAACATTAATCATCAAATGACCATTCAGCGCCATTTTTTTAACAGTTGTTAAATAACAGCCCGTTAAATGCCGATTCGAACGGGTTGTTTCAAAAAATTTGATGGATTCATCAAATATTTGAAGTTGATTTTCACGTTCTGTGTAAGTTCTATTCAAGTTCTGTTATTACATCGTTATAGGACAGTTGCTTCACAAAACTGAAATAATCATCAAATATTTGAAGTTGATTTTCACGTTCTGTGTAAGTTCTATTCAAGTTCTGTGATTATTTCAGTTTTGTGAAGCAACTGTCCTATAACGATGTAATAACAGAACTTGAATAGAACTTACACAGAACATGAAAATCAACTTCAAATATTTGATGAATCCATCAAATTTTTTGAAACAACCCGTCCTAAGTGCGTGTCAGCTTTTGAAAAAATTGTGATCAGCAGACGTGGACAAGTATCAAGTTGTTAAGAGGAACGTATGCGCGGCCCATTTCGGCCAGTTTCATACAAAAATTAAATTTGGATTTAACATCAAAATATGCAACCAAACTGAAAAATTATTTTTGTCATCAAAATTTATATAAATATGTAGTACGATGTGAGCTACTTTATTTATTTTTGCTTTAAATTATAAGATATGAGCCATTAAATATTTTAATTTAAAATTAAATGATTTTAGAGGCAATTTGGGCAATTGTTTGTGAGTAAATGAAAAACAATAAAAAATAATTTTACTTTATTTATTATAAAAATATGATGAAATATAAAAGAAAAATTAAGAAAAAAATGTATTTTTATGGGTGTAAATTTAAAATACAAATTACCTACTTACTGCAGAACAAAATTTTGTCATTTATGTATTAAAATTACTACCCAACAAATTAATTTTTAACAATGTTTTATTTTCTATTTCATTTTTCATTGTATTTTTTTAAATAAATATAGTAAAATTATTTTTCAATGCCTCTCATTTACTCACAAATAATTGTTAAAATTGCCTCTAAAATCATGAAACACCAACATTTTTAATGGCCTATATCTTATAATTTAAAGCAAAAATAAATAAAGTAGCTCACATTCGTACTAGATATTTGATATAACTTTTGAGTACAAAAATAAATTTTCTGTTTGGCTGGGTATTTTGATCTTAAATCCAAATTTAAGATTTGTGTGAAACGGGCCGAAAAGGGCCGCGCAAACGTTCCACTTAACAGAGGCCTTTCAAATTAAAAAAAAATAGCAAAATGGCCTTCAATGACCATTTGATGACAATGTTACACGTGAAATTCGGTATCTAAATGTCAGAACGAAAAGAGCAAAACTGAAAACAATACATTTCATTCCACGAAGTTTAGGTACATATTCAGCAAAAAACATTTCATTAGAATCTTGTTGGTACAGCGCATGATTTCTGAGAAAAATAATTTTTATGAACATCATACGATAAACCAAGAACTACCAATACATTTTAATGAAGAAGCCTCACCTTCGGTCGTAAATTATTGCTGAGAAACAGTTATTTTAAGTGACACCACAATGTTACCTAACGGATAAAACCAACATGTTTGATGAGTTTTCTTACAATATTTATGAAGTTAGACTTAATTTATCGCGACATTCCGCTGTTAAAAAAAAACAACTTAATAGTAATACACAATATGAGTAGAAATTAGTAGAGTAACGGTAAAATCTTGGGCCCCTGGGAGAGTTAGTTAAGGTTATACATAAATTTGATGTAGAGGTTAAGTGCAGAATTGAGGCAGCGAGAACTGCATTCAGTAAAATGAAATCCCTCTTCTGCAATGACAACCTCAATGCGAGCGTTTGAAAACTGAATGTACCGGGAAAGAATGTATGAAGTGCGGGAGGGGGACTCGGGTAGGGGGTTCGCGGGAGGGGGAGGAGGGAAACCCGGAAGGGGGAGGGAAATCTGGGAGGGGGAACCTGGGAGGGGGGAGGGGAGCTTGGGAGGGGGGTTCGCGGGACGGGGAAAGGGGTAGTGGAGTGGGGGGGAGGGAAGGTGGAAGAGGCGGAACGCGAGAGGAGAAGAGGACGCGGGAGAGGAAGGGGAGGCGGAAGGGGAACGGGACGAATGGGAATGAACACGCAGGAGAAAACAATTTATTTATTAAATGGCATGGCAACGCATGCCGGGTACCAGCTAGTAATTAATAATTTAATATAAAAATGTAAAAAAAATCAAATATATGGTTATTAAATAATAAAAAAATAAAAATTTAAAAAAAAAACACTCTTTGCAAGTTATACATAATAATGAATTATTTATTTGCGCCCGTAGGTACATATTAATAAAAGTCAGAATGTGTAATTCATACGCAGTAGAAGTGAAACCTTCAGAAAACTAAAGTAGACAAATGTGGGGACTAAGAAGCACCGAACAAGGAGGATACCGATTATACTATCTCATTCTCTCGCGGGATAAATCCTATAAATGTGTATGTGTTTGTCTCTTTTTAGTGGCGATATTTTTCGTTTCATCGAGTTGCAAATCACAACGGTGCTAAAAAATTTTCACTTCAAAATACAGTATTGAAATGAATTACTAAATATAAACAGGTGTTTGTATAATTTAAGTCGGAAACAGATCAACAAATCTAAAAACAAACTGCCTAGATCTGCTTTGACTAGTTTCATTTATTTGTATTAATATTGCCAATCTGCTATTTATCCACCTTGCATGGTGGAGTATTTTGTTTTTGTGATGTTATGTCCATTTAGATATTTTTTACGTTAAAAAGTTCATAAACATGTAAAAGCCCAAAAATTAAAGCCCAATTAAAAAAACATATCCTAGAATTAATTTATTGGTTAAACGAAAAAAAAACTACTTATTCATATTTATATACCGTACGTAAAGATGCCAACAAACAATTTATCTTAATATTTCAAAGCATAACCAAGCAAAGAGTATTTTTTCCTGTAATAATTAAATTGGTGCCATATATATATGAGCAGTTTGTGAATAATTTTCAATTTACCCTTAAACCAAACAAACTTGTGGTTTTCCAATTTTTTTGATAGTGCCCCCAAAATAAAAACATAACTTAAATGGAGAAACGATCTTATATTATTAAATCAATGTAGCTCAAGACGGCGTATTTGTGTGACATTTATTTATTTCCATACGCACGGCACAACATGTGCTATTAAAATAATTAAATTAACATGAATAGTACAACAATATTAATAATGCAATAGTATAAGTGTAATGTAAAAAGAATAGGTCAAAAGTATAAAGTCAAATATAAAGTAAAATGGTAAGAAATAAATTAGTTGAAGGTGAAATGTATGAACTATAAAATATCCCTAAAAGGTATAAAAGTACAAAATGGATTGAATATAAAAAAAAATGATATTCAAAAAATAAAAATATTCATGTCATCAGCAAATAATAATATGTTAACATAAGAGAAAAAAGAATTTGACATCATTTATAAATAGTATGAATAACATTGGACCAAGGTGCGAACCCTGAGGCACGCCGCTTGTAGATTCAAATTCGTAAGACAAGTGTTCTTTAATACAGGCAGTTAGTACATGTTTTGATAAATAATTGTTAATCCAACATAATAATTTACCACTTATTCCCAGTTTTGACAATTTATAAAAAGAATTTTATGACAGACCTCGCTTTGCTAAAATCGGTATAAATCAAGCCAACTTGTTCTCAAGGGCACCTAAGATAAAGTTTTTATAGTAAGTGTAAGGTTAGTTAAGGTAGACCGGTCAGAGACAAAAACCACGTTGAAATGGTGGACATATTTTAATGTTATAATGTAAAATTTTTGACAGATTTTAATGTTCTTTCATATTCTTGCAAACTTGGGATGCAAAAAGTTCTATAACCTTATTTATATCGAAAAAAATATCCAATTGTGAGTTCTGTTGTCATGGAGTTCTAGTATTTCTAGTCGACTCCACTTTTTTGCTTGGATCACATTTCCTATCACCAACTTTCCGAAACCATTCAACATTAAGAAGTGAGGTAAGATTCCATTTTAAAACGAAAATTGAAAGTGTAGTTTGCTTCGTTGTTTCCAATTGTTTAATAACAAAAAGAGTATTGAATCTCTGACGAACCGGGTAGTACCTACAATCTACTACTTTAGGAAGTATGCGGGGCCCCTATTTTTCACGAAAACGGCGCTTTAGAAATTATCAAATTATTGTTATAAAACACACTATAAATTTCACAAGATAAACATTACCTGCTATACGATAAAAAACTCAAACACACAAAATTAGGAAGAAATATACATTATGTAACATTTATGAACGCGATCAATTTAATTTAAAAAAAACACGGAATAAAAGAATTAAACTGGGGTCTTGAACTCTGACAGCGATAACTGGGGGTGTCAGAGGTTAATTAATAAGCAAAGGTGAAAGTGAGATAAAATAAGTGTGGGCGTATTTTAAGAACATAAAGTCACTTTGTGTGTTCTTCTAAAAGTTGCGTCCCCTTTCAAATTTTCAATTCCGGACCAATTGATAACCAATTGATTTTCAGCGGTCCAGCTCTGAGAAATCGATAACTTTACAATATCGGATCGGCAGGCGTAACGACCGACGATTTTATATCGATGTCCCGAGCACGGTTTTGCTGTTGACAGCCGAACCGATACTGACAAGAAAAAATAAGAAATCGTTATGTGCTGCCAACATTGGAGATGTTTTCTATGAATTGACATTCCAAAACGTAAAAAACAATTACGTAAAAAATATTAATAAATTGGCAAAGTTGAATTGAAATACTTACTTAAATATGCATTGGCAGTCTGCAATTACTTTTTGATTGTAAACGGGAGTTTATTAGAATTTTGGAATGGTAGAAGAAGTCGGTGATGCCCGAAGAAAACATGGCACGATCAAGTGAAAACACTACTTTTGTATGGTAAAATTATCTGATGAAAACATACATCTGCATGTGAAAGGTAGAAGAAATCGAGGTCTCCGAGAAAGACACGCCACGATCATGTGAAATAAATAGAAAAAAAAAACTTTATTTATTAGGTATCCCTGCCCTAAGTCACCTCAAGTGGTTCGCTAAGTTTGGTGCCTTAACAGGAGTGCCCGGGTTCATGACTTGGTAATGACTATATAAAATTCTACATAATTTAGTTGATAGTCCGGTATTGCTTGAATTGATAAGCTTCCGTATTCCACAACGTAATACAAGAAGTCAGGACTAACTACCATATGTATTCCTCTTTACCCAGAATACTAATTAATGGAAGGAAACAATTACAGCAAGTCCGTGGACATCTTCAGTTTATCTTTAAACAAATATAAAATATTGTTACTGAAGCAGTTCAGTTATGTACAATAAATATTGTATTTATTACCATTAATATGTAAAAGCCCTGAAAAAGGGCGTTGATCAATAAGTAAATAAATAAATGGGGTGAGGTTTGTCCGATTCTTGAGAGGGAGACATTTCGACCTCTCCAGCAATACTGTCTCGGAACATCGCCTTGCACCGCAGTGGGATGAATAGATTCATACGTCTATAACTCCTGAACACATTGACCCCCAGATTCCTACCCACCCATCATATATTTTTCCTTCCTAGATCTTCCTTTCCTTAAAAAAATAAGAGTGCAGTTCACACACGGTAGAAGCAAAACTTTACCAAAACAATCTCAAGCCTTGAAAAGTGGGGTCATTATCAAAACAGTCAATGAGCGCAGACCTAGGACCTAGCGTCATTTCCGTTTTATATCTCAACCAATAGGAGCCTTTAAAAGTGACATCATAATCAAATCGGCCAATGTGATGTGATGCTTCGCAGTGTGATGCTTCGCAGGTGCTAATGGGTAATTTCAGTTTCATCCAAATTCCGAATCACTAACGCCGCCAAAGAAGTTTCACTTCAAAAAATTCCTCCACACAGCATTCCTAAAGATTACATAGACCCTGAGGGATTTTTGCCTCAGAGCCTCGTGCGGGGCTAATGTAAAATAAACACAGTTTATTGAAATTATTTAAAACCAGCTCTTCCCCGCGGCTTCGCTCGCGTTCCACCTAAATTTCAGAATGCTAGAGCTCAAAGAAAAAAAGAATTATCCAATTTGGTGCAGTCGTTCGGAATTTATGCGCTTAAAAGCGTTTCGGAGATTTGTTTTTATTTAAATATGTGGAAGTTTGTAAATATAATAAAAAATAACACTATTTATTATACAGTATTTATAATCGTTACGAATTATATTTTTAATGTAGGAACTCTCATCTGACATTTATTCCAAAACATAAGCTTGTCAAAAAAAACAAAACATACTCTGATATTTGAATTTTATGGAGCAGCAGCCGACCAGTAAGTATCTACCAGCATAGAGCCCACAAATATATCAATATCGTTTCCATGGCAACAATTTGTTTTCTGACGTTAGAAATAACTCGCTTTTGTTAGTGACAGAAAACGTATAACAAATATAATATATTAATATTTATAATTTCATAACGCCAGAGCTAACCATATACAGTCTTTAGTCCTCGCGTATAATTAAGCTTTCTATTGGGGAAAGAATTTTTAAAATCGATTTATTGTTTTATGCCAGAAAGCGTAGCAAACAAACTCGAGCAGTTTCGCATTTATAATATTAGTATGGATTTTACTCCAAATCATTCATAGACCGAGCAACGCCGGTTACGTCAATTAAAATTCATTATTACGTGATAACTACTTTCCTCGTTGATAATAATTAATAATAACATAGATTTACAGATCATCACAGAAATAATCACAGAAATTTGCAATCAGTCCCTCCATAATCTCACAACCGTGAGATATCGCATTAACTATTGCAACACAATCTTTGCGGATAGTGTTATCGGCTTTGTGCACATTAAATGCATTTACATGCATTCGCGTGTTGGCATACCTTTTGTTAAGTGCAGCTAATACTCGTACGTATTTATTATGAAAATACGGCAAATATTAGTGAAAAAGACGGACTTTGTTTTTATGCTATTTCAATATTTACAATGCCTCGATGTTTTATTGGTGGTATTAGAAAAGTTTCTAACAAGTTAAGCATACCTACCTATGTGTATGTGTGTGTGTCCGTCCATACATACTATGATTGCTACGCTTTCCATTCTTTTCTAGGTTTAAAATAAGTACAATAATTATTATTACGTATTTATTCCGAATTAAAAAGCCTTGAATTTATTTTTTTTATAGCCGTAAACCGCACTAGATACTGCAACAACGTCACTGCCACCGTCACTGTCCCAACCTCAGATACTAACACTAACACGACCCACGGAGCAGGTCAAAATACATATGTAATGTGTATACATTCTCAATGCTCGCGCGTCGCGTAAACTCACCAACACCAGCAAAACAGTGGATGCTCCGTTCATTCCGCGTCCACGAAGCAGAAACTAGTGTGATATTTTTGATATCCGCGCATGCGCTTTTAGTCAAGCCTGCGATGGTTGGAGTAAGGCCGAATACGGATTCCATAGGAGCATCCAACGCACAAAAAACTACTTTAATGCTTACAGGCATAGTGCGTAGAATAGCTTATAGAGATTTGTTTGCCTGACCATCTTTCGACAGTCTTATTCTTTCGTATAGTGGGGGGTCAGAGAGGGGCATCTAGGTCTGCGAGCCAATCTAGGGCCTCAGGCGTTGCCTGTGGACCTCATAAATAACCTCATAAATCCCGCCGGGGGATGAATGGAGCGGGCATTCGTTGACCACATGTTCGGTGGTCTGCACCTCACCGCATTCACACATCTCTGACTCTTTAAAGCCCCATCTATACATCATATGGGCACAATTGCTATGGGAGCACCTTATCCTATTGATTGCGGACCAGAGTTTGCGAGGCAATGAAAACCCAGGCTGTCTCTCAGTGGGGTCTTGTACGAGATGGGCATTTTTCACCTTGGCCGATTGCCACTCAAGCTTCCAACTATCTTCTGGAGTGAGAGGTGATTGGAGTAGTCTTTCTCCTTCTGTCCAGAAGGGTTTTCGGGACTTCAAGCGGCATGCCGGGTGAGAGACTACATCATCGTGCAAAGGTATTGCGCTTTTTTGCAGCGCCTCCTTGTACTCCCTTAGTGTTGCAATCTCTTGCCTGATATTTGGCAGGTTATATTTGCAAGTACGGGGAGCCAAGGGAGAGGAGTAGATTTTAACGTTCCGCTGATGGTTCTCATTATGGCATTAAGCTGAACGTCGACCATGGGCGGTTCTAGTCCATACTGGTGCCGTTCTGAGCGTGTTGGCGTCGCATTCCCAGCTAGTTCCAGCCAGCTTACTAAGTTTAGTCTTGTCCTGGTTTTTTTGCTCCCTGTTTCCATGTGTTGCCGGTAGTTCAGGCTCCTGTCCAAAGTTACTCCAAGATAGCGGGGATGGGGGTCATGGTAAATATTTTTTCCATCAAACTGAATACAGAGTTTTGAGTTTGCCTGTGAGTTACTGAGATGGAAAGCTTTCACGACTGTTTTCGACCCATTTGGCTTTAGTCGCCAATTGAGGAAATATTCTTCCATAGTATTTTAAATTATAATATAAAAAACAATATTTATGTATTATAATATTATTAATAATTAAACAGCTCACAATAACAATATAACATATAACAACATAATATATCATGGGATGGAATGGATTGCAGGAAACAAGTTAAAGATAGGGCTTTAGGGTGTATTTTTTTGATTGGATAAATTAATTTGGCTATTAAGTAGGAATTCTGACTTATTTATATTTAAAGATTACCTAATTTCTAAAGCTTCTAAATTATCTAATTTATCTATATTATTTTAGTCAAATTATAAGGCTAAGAACTGTGGTCTCTCCACGAGGACGATTTTGAGAGTATCACAATATATGAAGTGGAAGAGCCATATCTGTGAATTGGTTAAGCGTATCAGAAAGTGTATATATATATTCATAAGATTAAGAAATATTTAAAAACCCAACAGTAATTAATTCAACATGGAATTATTGGATGGGGGGGTTCATACAACAATATTCTTACCCCGATCAAAGTGATCCAGAAGCTAATCATTAAAGTAATCCTAAAGAAACCCTCCACATATCCAACAGAAACGCTTTTCGCAGATTTCACGGTGCCTCGAGTAGAGAATATCTTCAAGAAAAATGCAATTATCCAAATTTACAAAGATAATATCGTCAAAAAATTTTAAACCTACCAATCAAAAAGATATCAAGACAACATCTAAATACCAAAATTTAATACCAAACTAATGCAAAACAATTACATCTATTTAGGAATAAAGTATTTCAACAATCTTCCGATTGAAATAAAAAAATCAAAGACATCAATGAACTGAAACTCAAACTGAAGCAACAATCAGGAATAATCAATATATTAATACGTGAAGCCAAAACTTTGTACCCCTTTTTACGAAAATTGCGCGGACAGAGGAGTATGAAATTTCGCACACTTATAGTTTATATAGAGGAGGAGTGCAGAATGCTAATATTTTTTTTAAATTATGCATAAAAATACATTAAATCCATTAAAAAAACATTACACACACTACCATGTATTTTACACACACACACGCATCTTTACTCTATTGCTTATTGTTAAAGTCTATGGTCAATTTGTCTATGGTCTTACTGAATGTCAAATGTCAAACATAACCATAAAAAATACCGCTCAATACGCACTCAATATAATATTAAATCAAATTATGAATAAAAAATACATAAAAAAATTACAATTACGGTCGAATTTCGACCATTGGGCGAACATTAGTCAGTTATTAATACGTGAAGAAAAAACTTTGTACCCTTTTTAACAAAAATTGCGCAGACGGAGGAGTATGAAATTTCGCACACTTATAGTTTATATAGAGAAGGAGTGCAGAATGCTATTTTTTTATAATTAAGCATAAAAAATACATTAAATTAATAAAAAAAACATTACACATTAAATTAATTATGGTCGAATTTCGACCATTGGGCGACCACTTGTTAATTAAATAATTACCCGTTTTTCTCTTTCTTTCTATTTATTATCAATCTATGTTATTTTCTATTTAATTTAGATTTTTCGAATTTCTCTAAAGTGCACAATATTTTAGTATGTAACCATATCCCATTGTATGTACATCTTCACATATAGATGATCCAGAAGTTTCAATTGTTCCCATTATATACTTACCTATTGCATAATGTTATTCTATTTCTGTCATAATTAATGTAACTCGCTCATCAAGCTCAAGAACTAGCTTTTTCTTTGGTGAGATTGCAATTTTAAAGAATTTCTGAACCAATATGTAATTTATATTAACACCACTGTAAATTTATATATCTATATTAAAAATAAAAAAAATCTACCACCAGGTAACCAGCATGTACAAAATGCCACAACAGATTTCCAAACATCATGGAATTGTCACATGACACCTGAAAAATGATGTTTGGAAATCTGTTGCTGCGATTTGTACGTGTAATCTGTCCAAACATCGTAGACAAATGACACGTGTGTTGATGAATAATAATATATTAAAGATTGTCCAAAAGGTCAAAAGTCAATCATAGTATGCATCATTGGTTTATTAATCAATCACAGGTCACATTCACCGATGTTATTGAATCAATTCATGTTCGATTAAATGGCACCCAAGCACACCTGCAACTCTATTAATATACCTACTCGTAATATGCATTCTAGAACTCTTCTTATATACTTAGGTACCTAAGTATTCGTACCTACAGCTAACTAGCTAATTATTATGGATCACGCAATCAAAGTTGACCCAAACAATACTATTGTGGTTAAATCTGGTTGCGACATATATTATATCTTTATACATAAACAATTATCACACTTCGCCACAGGACAAAGCACAGTGTTGACAAATCGATTTTTTAAATAAAACCAGAAATCACCCGAAAAGGAGTTAAAATAGATTATCGAAGAAAGCAAATACTTTGTGGCTTGACATTTTACAGAATGAAACAAGTTCTTTGTTTAAAACCACTTTATTTAAATTTATATTCGTCGACCGGTTTCGTTCGAACTCGACCTTCTTCAGGACAATAAACATATAAACTAAATTAAAGTACAGAGTTAAGATAATGAGGTAAACACAAAAGAAAAAGAGAGCATATAAGAGAGAGAGAGAGAGAGAGAGAGAGCATCAGATAATGGTTGGGGGCGGGGTAGGAGGAGGGGTCAAGGGAGGGTGGGGGTTAGAGAGGGAGAAAGGGAATAACTTTAAAATGGGACTGTTGGTTAATTCTAATTGTTTGTTTAAAATTTGGCAATTATTTTTCTTTAAGAAATCTTTAAGAAATATTAAAATCAAAGTTGTGACCGACATTTTTTACGTTAGCTCCACACAGAAGGCCCTAAGGAAAATAATTCTAATCATTGACTGTGTCTTCTTTAGGGATGCTGTGTGAAGGTTCTTTTTAGGAAAGAAAGGAGAGTACTGGGAAGGAAAAGGGTATGAGGGGTAGGTAAGAATCTGGGGGTCAGTGTGCCCAGAAGCGACGAATATATGAATCTATCCTACTACGGTGCGATGTGCGATAGGCAATGTTCCGAGAGAACTGTCCTGTTGGAGAGGTCAAATAGTTTTCCTCAAACAGTCTCTCCCGATCTGGCCTGTCATCAGTTAGTATGTAGACGCATCTGCCGTCAAGATCCGGACAAACTTCACCCCGTGAACTCGGCTACCCTACTAAGTCACCAAACGTAGCGAACCACTTGGGGTGACCTATTGCAGGGATGTTTGTTCTCGGACGGTGGATACGTGCCTCCCAAATAGAATTTGTATTCTAGTTGAGGCAGCTACGCCAAATACCCACCTTCCAAATTGTAAAATTTACCAACCTTGGAGGTGGGGGGGTGGGAGTTCATGGGGTGACTATTACTCCCAGATTTCTACCCACTCTCCATACCTTTTTCCTCCCAGATTCCTACCCACCCCCCATACCGTTTTTCCTTCCCAGAACTTCCTTTTCTTAAAAAGACCCTCCCCACAGCATCCTCAAAGATGACACAGGCCCCGAGAGAAATCGTTTTTTTTTTTTACAGTGAATACCGCACAAGAGTCCCAACTGCTCCCGTCTGGAGCCAGTGAAACTATGGCATCCCCAATTGGGGTATGTTGTGAGGCTGAAGGTAATGGGGAGGGGAAGGAGATGGGGAAGGGGAAGGTGGAGAAGTTTGGTGAGCAAGATATCCAAAGTATCTAAAGATTCGTTGAAGGCAGAGAGTTGAAAGCTCATTGTGAATGCCTAACTCTTCCAGAATGGACTCTTTTGTGCGCCTGGCTGTCCATGGAATCCTGAGCATTTTTCTCCAGCACCTCAATTCTATAAATAGTACTAAGTGCAGCTATAATTGTTATAGATTACTAATAATTATTAGTACATTAAGTTGTTACAGCATACATGATTATATCAACCTTACGTAATGGCGTAATGCCTGAGGGCCCATACAATAAAACGCAAATATCGATCGAAAAGTATTGATAGGCTGGCGTCTGCGTAGTTGAATTTCAGAACCCGGGTTCGAGTGCATGTCTGACGCCACGCCATACGTGCCACGCCACAAATAACATCTGCGTACGCGGAATTTCAAACAAAACCACCGATGTAATTCGGTTACGAATTCAAGAATTCGTCACAAGGTGTCGCCACTTCCGTAAGTAGGTCGGATGGGGACGTGTCCCTCCTAGGTATAACTGCTACGAATTTGTGAATATGTGAATGAATGTATTTCTCCGAATATGGAAAGATTGACGGTAATAGACAGTTGTATCAAGCGGATATATATTATATATGACGGCATTGCCTGTCTCGGTTACTTTGCCTGGTGACTAGCTACACTGGATGACAGTGGATCCGAGAAACGGGCTATTTTTGGAACCAGTTCCTGTTTGGATTTATAAAATGGTCACCAATATTAACTGGCTGAAGGCGAACCAAAACCTAACAGCAAAAACCTGCGGAGCGGGTTTTTAACTGATAGTCATTATCGATAATACTGTGTCACAGAAACATAATATTTTCTCCTGCGGCTCTTATTCTATCCCTAGCTTTTGAAGGCGGATTATTTTTGTAGTTTATTCTTAGGCATTCGAGATTCAACTATTTCGAAACCCAATTGATATAATAATTATTGGTTTATTTTATAAGAGCATTATTTTCTATGGAAGATGGACGGAATACAAACAACGTGGCGTCTTGCCTTTGATTTAAATTATTTAATATTTCTACATCTCTTGATGAAATCACGTTGGAAAATAAAAGAATTTACTTAGTTGACCTAGAAAATTTAGCAGAAAAGCTGTGCTTCCTTTTAGATTTTCTGCCATATAGATACGATTTGTTTAGAGGAGAAAATATTTATTTTAACCGAAAGTATGAAACCAGCAATAAAGCTGTTCTGGCTACTGTCTTATATATAAGGTTTGTTAGAGGGGGAATTATTTACTGTAACCGAAATTACGAACGATTGCAAATAATTTTGTATTAACTACCTACCTAATGAATCAATATTTTTTGCTGATATTAATCCCCTTTGTACATCATCAACTGAAATACAAAAAATCTAACAATAGATTCAGTTTCCGAACGTATTATTGTTATCAAACTGACAATGTGCAATGAGCTCGATAAAAAGGTGAAATAAAAAGGACTATCAATAAAAATTAATCTCGTCATAAAACCGATAAGTAATATAAAAAAGGCCCTGGGGGAAATAATTTCCCTGAGGATCTCCTGTATGGAGTCAATAAGCAATAAATAATAAACAGTAACAAAAAGAGCAAATGACCTTAAAACGCCTGAACAGATTTTCTTGAATTGTAGCTAAGAACCATCTCGATCACGTCAGCTTTAAAAAAAAAACGCATCATAAATGGTCCATTCGTTTAGGAGCTACGATGCCACAGACATGCTATATTAAGTAGATAATATTAAGGAAATAATAAAAAAAACAATAAGCAGATAAAAAAAGTATACAGTAATAAGAAATCTTAATACATATATTTCTTCTGTCCGTGTATGTCACTGAACTCCTCCTAAACGGCTGGACCGATTTTGATGAAATTTTTTGTGTGGGTTCAAGGGGATTCGAGAATGGTTTAGATTTTTTTTATTTCTAAGGAGTTGTTGATTTTGGAATGTTTTACATTGGATCCGGCAGACTGCGCTGCCATCGCAGTATCGAATATTCAAAATTATTCTATTTTAATTTTAGTTTGTCCCGACAGTTGTGTACAGGACAACGTCTGTCGGGTCCACTATAAATAAATAAAATAAATTGTGGAACATTCCAGAATCTCGAATGTTGTCCTGAGCGACGCCGGGTAACCCAGCTAGAAATAATATAAATAAGTACACACATTGTAAGTAAATATGGATTGCATCGATTATAGGGCTACCACGCTGTTTTATGACATAAGCGACAACATGGGTAATCCGAAACCATCACTCTCAGTTATTATATAAATTTTGACCATTTTCTTGAATAAATTTAATGTATCTATAGGTTTTATATTTTCACTGAGCATATTATAAAGTAACGGAGCTTTATACGAAAAATTTCTTTTTCCAAAAGATGTTCTGGTAAATACCGGCTGAAACATCAAAGAAGAACCCATCCTAGTGTTGCGTACTTGTTGAGATCTTTTTGCAGTAATAATGTTGTTAAAAAAATTACATAGAGCCTGCATTATGCACAACTGCCTTACTATCACTATTTGGCTTTCGCTATATAATAACCGTGATGAATACATAAAACTTTTCTTAAACATTGTTTTAAGAATTAATTTTTGTGCAAGATTTAAAGGCTCTAGAGTAGTCTTACGACAAGAGCACCAACAAATAACATTATGTGAAAGTATTGATTGAACAAGAGCATAATATATTTCTTAGAGTCTTGAAGGTGTAGGCAAGCTTTCTTATTTTGTTTTTTTAATATAGTATTATGATTCTTACATTTAAAATTTTTATCAATAATTAAACCAAGATATTTGACATTATCTACTCTTTCCAAAGATTGACAATCACACACCTGCACGCAACAATGTATTTTTAAAGAATGGTCCAAAGATGGTTTGGACCATTCTTTAAAAATACATTTACCTACAGATTTATAGAAGAAATGCTTAAAGTAATATATTTAGTTTTGTTCATATTTAAGGTTAACAGGTTTTGATCAAGCCATTTTTGACTGCCCTTAATCCTGCCTCGCACTTAGCATAAGTTTCATCCCAAACACCAAAACAGTGTCATCTGCAAATACAATTGAAGAACCCGAAAACGGAAGTTTACACAGGTCATTAATATATAACAAAAATACAATTGGACCCAGAACACTACCCTGAGGAATACCACATTCGATTGATTTATTTAAACTAATGTGATAATTAATCATTACTCTATGTGTTCTATTTTAAAGATAAGTTCTGAACCAATGTAAAGCTTTATTAACAATACCCATTGAACTGAGTTTTTTTTAAAGTAAACAGTGAGATACGGCATCAAATATCTTAGACAAGTCTAAAAAGACAGACATTGCTTTATTGCCAGTATCAAGAGCTTCAATCTATTTATATATATAAAACATTATCTTAAGCTAAAGGACTGCCTTATTACAAATTCAAATCATTGAGAGAGTGCATCGCCTCAAACTAATTCGTATTTTTTTCTTTACAGCTCGGTCTCAGATCCCTTACCATGATAATGCGCGGCACGGTGCGCCTGGAGAAGAACCCCAAGCTGTGCTACACTACCACTATCAACTGGGAGAAGATCACTGGCCGCAGTATGGGCCACTTCATCAAGGAAAATGGGCCCAGCATCTGTCCGAACTCCGAGACCTGTAGGGGCTGTGACGATAACCTCTGCTGGAGTTCCAAGTAAGAAATCCACTAGAATCAAACTGGTGTTTTCAATTACTTCATTCAGCCGCGGCATTCCGAATTTCTACCATTTTATAACATGTTTCTCGTGAACACTTTAAGTTTTTAATTTTCTTAAAAAAATATATGTTAATTTTGAAGATAACACCTATACATTTGCTAGGCCAAAACAATAATTTTCGCTTAAATATTATCGTTTGTAATATAAACGCGCTCCCTCTAACATTCGTATTTTCACGTCTTCCCTTCTTCTTTTTGAGCGCTTGCTACCGGGCTTTCAGGTTCTTGCTTACGCAGTGGTGTGAAAATTGATGATTATTATTCAACGCTTCACCTTTTCAACGATTGACTTTTGGAAGCAAACTCAAATTCAATTTAAAAAAAAAAAAATGGTTGTCTGTAAAGTCGGTTTACGGACGATAATTTTACGTGATAACGTCACGAGCCGAACGCTTAAGCCGAACGCTTAGGCCGATCGTGCCTCTCTATCGCTTATTCCGCGCTCTCGCCGAACGCTTAGGCCGAACGCTTGTTCCGCGCCCTCGCTTGCACACCCGGCTCAGGCGGAATGTGACAACGTGACAATGAGTCATGCTTTTTCGTGAATGCGGCCGGCGTTCATCGATTTATAAGACGTTATCACGTCAAAAATATTGGTTGTCTGCAAAGTCGGTTAACGGACGATAATTTTACGTGATAACGTCATATAATAGCGATGAAGTGGAAGAGAGATAGATGCGTCACAAGCCGAACGTTTAGTCCGAACACTTGTTCCGCGCCCTCGCTTGTACGCTCGGCTCAGGCGGAACGTGACAACTTTACAATGAGTCATGCTTTTTCGTGGGTGCGGCCGGCGTTCATCGATTTATAAGACGTTATCACGTCAAAAATATTGGTTGTCTGCAAAGTCGGTTAACGGACGATAATTTTACGTGATAACGTCATATAATAACGATGAAGTGGAAGAGAGATAGATGCGTCACAAGCCGAACGTTTAGTCCGAACACTTGTTCCGCGCCCTCGCTTGTACGCTCGGCTCAGGCGGAACGTGACAACTTTACAATGAGTCATGCTTTTTCGTGGGTGCGGCCGGCGTTCATCGATTTATAAGACGTTATCACGTCAAAAATATTGGTTGTCTGCAAAGTCGGTTAACGGACGATAATTTTACGTGATAACGTCATATAATAACGATGAAGTGGAAGAGAGATAGATGCGTCACAAGCCGAACGTTTAGTCCGAACACTTGTTCCGCGCCCTCGCTTGTACGCTCGGCTCAGGCGGAACGTGACAACTTTACAATGAGTCATGCTTTTTCGTGGGTGCGGCCGGCGTTCATCGATTTATAAGACGTTATCAAGTCAAAAATTTATGTACCAATAAAATATATAATACAAAGGGTGTGTATAGCTTATATTTATTGTTTACAGATTAGCACAGATATCACGGACTGTTATATCTGTGCAAATCACGAACAATGCGTGCGATAAGCTGTATTTAAAATAACGCGATAAGCCGTATTTAAAATAATCAGATAAGCTGTATTTAAAATAACGCAATAAGCTGTATTTAAAATAACGCGATTAGCTGTAAGTATTTAAAATAACGCGATAAGCTGTATTTAAAACAATGCGATAACCTGTATTTAAATTTAAAATTTGAAAATAAGCTCTATTTAATCAGAAACGTAAATAACGAAATACATACAAACGTATTGCGTTATTTTACATTTACATTTACATTTTTCAAAATTATAATTTCATATGCATCTAAGTATGTTTCCCGGAACCAAATTCTTGAAATCTTAATTTATTTTGGATCTCTCTCAGCAAAACCAATTCTAAAAAGCCACCACCCAAACAAGATATCGAAGATATCAGAACATTAAAGCTGGTTTACATTACGCTATAAATCTGCGAGCAGATATCTGTTGATTCGCGAGCGCTTATTTTTTGTCCTTTCACACGAGGCTATCAAATATTTCTTCCTGTGGTAGGAGAGGGGGTCAGTCGAATTAGGGAGCGGCAACGGAACGCATATTTTTTGTACTAAAATCTGTCAACTTGACATCTGTCATCCACGGGTCTAGGCAGCTCCGTAATTACAATGACCCCCTCTCCTGTTTTAGTCGGAGAAGGGGAGAGTTATCTTTTGGGATATCGCTTCTGGAGCGGTTACGTCTGAGATGTGTATTGTCTATGATTGATCTGCGCTTAAAAACGCTTAGGTGTGAACGGTCTGAAGGGATTGTATGGAGAGCGTTATTTGGCGTGCTGTGATCTTTTATATTTGATAGCGTAATGTGAACCAGCTTTTATGAGCACATTTTAAATTAGAGGTGTCTTTCAACGTTGCGTGGTAGAAACGATTAGTCTTGTGCCGTATATTAATTATTTATTCTCTATTGTGTTATTTGTTAATATTTAATAAGTTAATAATTATATTCGTGTTTCCACGGTAATTGTGTTAGTACCTGCTCGTAGTCTGTTTTGTCTATGTAGATTATGTTTATTTGTTAATTGTATAATAAGTTATCTAATAATTGCATAATAGCATTTATCTCTATGTTCTTAGCATCTTATAAACCTAAACCCCTTGTAAATGTTATGCAGCCATAAAATAAAGAACAAGTAGATTTTAATGGAAACCAATGTCGCCACTGACTTAGTACCTTTTGGTTCTACCCCACTTAACAAGCGCTCTGTCTCTCTTACCCTTGCCTAAAATTGTATTTTGCCATCCCATTTGACCGAAATGAATATTAATTTCATAATAATAATAGTTTATTCCAGAATGTATGCTGGGGAAGTGCAATGCAATACATACCATATTTTGAAATACAGTGCCGCTTTTATTTGAAATTTAAGCCAAGAAAAGTCTAACTTTTGGATCACAAAACACGCCCACATAGAATTTCTTGTATTTTTATTAATTTTTTGTACAGGGCGCGAAAGGTTGTAGTAGTGAAAAACTTGACTTATTACCAAGTTTCGGAAAAACCGACCTTATACCGGGATTATATTTATAAAAAGTTATCACATTTTAAGTCGTGCCATATTCATTTTTAGTAAATATTTCGATTGTCCTAGAAATACTATACTCTGACAATCCCAATGCCTAACCTAACTCTCGGTGAGACTCCCCCAAGAAGCCTGAGTTGCTGTTGTTCTAGTAGTTGTCAAAGGATGTCTTTCCCAGTAATATAACATTATTCATACAAGTATACCTATAATAATTAAACATATATTTATATTTAACCTCTCCGTTACTAAGTTAAAAAAATTTCCTTCCAATTACAAGATAACATGTAATTACTGAGGGTATTTATGAGTTATAAACTATTATTAATGATATTTCATGCACCGATGCGATGCACGTAAGATTTTTCTTGATATATTTTTAAAATTAATCTCATATGTAAATAATGTCCATAAAATACTAATTTTATCATTTAAGTACTTTTTTAATTTAAAAAAATTGTTATTCATGTTTCTGAATATCCTTTCTTAGTTTCTTTTATGTTATTTTCGTAAACGCAAGCACGAGCTTACATTAAGGCGCCGCATCCTCGCCCGAAAAGAAGAAGATGGAGAGATATGTAATTACGAATGTTGGAGAGAGAGAGCGCGCCAGTATTTAAAACGATGAAATTAAAGCAAAAATTGTGAAAATGTTTAATAAAACACCACTTGCTTAGAATTTGACGGCCTCCATGGTCCCGAGGTAAGACTCTCGACTCACAATCCGAAGGTCGCGGGTTCGAACCCGGCGTGCGCTAATAAATTTTATTTGATTAATTTGTGTTATTTCACAATTTATTCATTCAAAATAATATACATATAGTATATTTGCGGCACGTTCTAGAGTGGAAAATACTATCAGTATCGCCCTGGTGTAAGACCACCATTCAGAATTGAAACGTTGCTTGAAATGGCTTTAGCCGTGTTTAGTGACTAGATCTGAATAGCCAGGTACTTCCCCACCTTCCTCTTCCCTATCTCCTTCCCCTCCCCACTACCTTCATTCTCACAACATACCCCGATTGGGGATGCCATAGTCTCACTGGCTCCAGACGGAAGCAGTTGGGACTCTTGTGCGGTATTAACTGTAAAAAAAGAGCATAAATCATGTGGGGGTTGCCTAAAACAGCATAAAAAAAGCATTGTGAATTTTTTCATACATATAACTTGTTAAATAATAGAGACAGGTGTGAAAATAAAAAATTTCGGAGCAAACTTTGCGATTTTCTTTCTATCGAGGGAATTTCATATAATATGCGTTTTGGCGTGGGGAATGTATGGATATTATCTTCAAAAATAACATATATTTTTTTAAGAGCTTAAAAACTTCAAATGTTCAAGGGAGATATGCAAGAAATCGGTAGAAATTCGGGTAGCGGCGGCTTAAGAAATTATTGCACAAAAATGCAAATATGTTTTTCATCTAAAATTATGTAACAAAAAATACAAATCTAATTTAAAAAAAATGAAAGCTAGCTTTACCGTAAAACTTGAGTTATACATTTCCCCGCAGTATAGTTATATATTTCAATTTTTTTTCATAAATTACATGTTTGAGTAAATTTAAACATCGTGAAAAATTAAAAAAAATACCTATTAAATATTGTCTGGTCAGTGGTTGAGTGGGCATCGCGTTTGGGTTCCACCCGGGCGTCCTGTGTTCGATTCCTCGGCTGGCTAAGTCCTCCATCACAACACAAGCAACATTTTTGGCTTTCTGTGGTGGTAGTAGGAGATTTTCAAACATTGTTGGGTTATTCGTAACCCGGGAATGTTTGTCTTTCGTTTTAAAAAATTAAAAAAAAAAAAAATTTGATTCCTTTGAATCTGTAGAATTTCTCTAACATTTCCATGAATCTGTAGAATTTCTCTTACATTTCCATAAATATATCGAATTTCTCTCA
The DNA here is from genome assembly GCA_936435175.1 of Glyphotaelius pellucidus. Lineage (NCBI taxonomy): Eukaryota > Metazoa > Arthropoda > Insecta > Trichoptera > Limnephilidae > Glyphotaelius > Glyphotaelius pellucidus. The sequence continues at coordinate 30,553,696 of OW386548.1, read as the reverse complement.
CATTTCAATGAATCTGTAGAATTTCTCTTACATTCCATGAATCTGTAGAATTTCTCTTATATTTCAATGAATCTATAGAATTTCTTTTGCATTTCTATGAATCTGTAGAATTCCTCTTACATTTCCAAGAATCTATAGAGTTTATCTTACTTTACTATGAATCTGTAGAATTTCTCTTACATTTCTAAGAATCTGTAAAATTTCTTTTACTTTTCTTTGAATCTGTAGAATTTCTCTTACATTTCCGTAAATCTATATAATTGCTCTTACATTTCCATGAACCTGTAGAATTCCTCTTACACTAGCAATCCGACAGTCACGCGTTAAAATGTGAAAATAATTAATATTTAATTAATTTCGGTTATTTAACAAATAATTAATTAAAACTGATAGTAGTAGAATTTCTCTTACATATCTATGAATCTGTAGAAATACTCTAATATTTTTATGAATCGGTTGAATTTCTCTTACATTTCCATGAATCTGTAGAATATCTCTTACATTTCTACGACTCTGTAGAATTTCTCTTACATTTCTATGAATCTGTGGGATTCCTACTACATTTCCTTTTTTTCCGAATCTTTTTGGTGTTTGTGTGCAAAAATTGAGGTAATGAATTAGTTTGTAAGAATATGTACTTTTAGGAAGAGTTTAAATTATTATTTATCGTATTGCTTAACCTAACGAAGATTTTAGTTTAAATAAATAGTAACTCTACCAAAAGGATTCTTTCAGAAAAATCCATAAATAATAATTATTATTCCCAATCGATTTAATCCATCGTACAAATAATTCTCTTTACCACCATCAGGCACAGTGGTTATAAAGTGTCACTTTCAGGCACTGTCAAAAGGATTATCAATTGATTATCAGTTGATCTGTGGAATTTTGATACCAATAACCTCAGTTCCATTACTTAACTATCACCATCTACTATCTATTGTAAAGTAACATATGCAGGCACAATCAAAAGGACTACAATCATTCCGGTTGATCTTTATGTTAATAATCTGCCCTCCTTCAATTTCTGACATTTATCACCATCAGGAACGGATTTTTATTTTTTTATTATTTTTTCTTAAGTCATATACAGTATTTTTCTTAAGTCATATACAGTCTCATATACAGTCCATTATGGTACAAGGGATAAGGTATATTAAATTAAATTATTACAAAGTTATGGTACCTATTACGTTAGTTCATTAAGGCGACGCTTCCGGGCTCAAAAAGAAGAAGATGGAGAGATATGTAATTACGAATGTTGGACAGAGCGCGCTAATATTTTCAATGAAAAAATTGAAGCGAAGATTGTGAAAATGCTTAATAAAACATGACTCGTTTAAAATAGAGTAAAAATCTCGTGGGGGGGTTGTCTAAAACAACGTTCAATGAAACGATTTTTTCAAACATAAAACTTGTTAAATAATAGAGACAGGCTTGAAAATAAAAATTTTCGGAGCATACTTTGCGATTTTTTTCTATCGAGGGAATTTCATATAATTTGCGTTTCGGCGTGGGGGTTGTATAGATATTATCTTAAAAAATAACATATATTTTAATTTTTTTTTTTTTGCGCACGCCGGGATTTGATCCCGGAATGCGAGTCAAGAGCCTTACCCTTCGACCACGGGGACCAAGGATTCATCAACAAGTGTTACAAAAGATGATTGAATGTTTTCTGTTTTTTTTTTTAAATCGTCACTTCATTGGCTCACCTGTTATTCATGTTCATGATGTACCAATTGCAGACATTGTCAGAAGACACCTTCTCCGCACTGCCACCCCGAGTGTCTGGGCGGCTGCAACAGTCTGTCGGACCGGTGCTATCGCTGCCAACACCTCATCGATGGAAATCATTGCGTCACCAAGTGTTCCGAAGGAAAGTGAGTATATTCAGGTTAAAAATAACATAACATTACTGATAGCTTATCAATGCGCACTCATAACGTTATACTACTTACTACTATACAAAATCCTTATTTCAAAGTTTCCCCTTTTTCAAAATGAGGATTAAAGAACATATGAAATCTTTAAACAATAACAGTTTTTCAGAGTTCACCAATCATTTGTTGGAGACTAGTCACATTTTTGATTTCAATAGTGGAATTGAATTGCTACATTCTAATTTTAATGGCATCCAGTTGGATACATTCGAAATATTAGAGATAGTCCGGTCAATATAAACATTTCAAATAGCACAAATTCTGACAGAGCTGAAATTTAGTAGAGACCTTTAGTACACAATTACAAATAAAATACCAAATATCCCCATCGATCACATACCTGCTAAAAAAGTTATTCAAGGTCAAAGGTCAAAATTTTCGGTTTTCTGAATTTTTCTCGTAAACGGTAAGTTATATAAAAAAATAGTTCGGCAAAATTTGTAGATCATACAATTATCTACTAATATTGAAATATACTTTTTTTACTAAGAATCACTATTTCTGAGATATAGCGATTTTAAAGGTTGAAGGAGTTACATTCTATATAATACACACATATTTCCTCACCACCTGTGAGGTAGTGTACTTGGCGCATTTTTTAACGAAGTAATGTTTTAGATGTTCCATCATCTTCAATATCATTGTACGAAATAGTATTATTTATAATATTTTCTACAGTAATGTGAAGATTTGCATCCATGTAGACATCAATAACAATAATATTAATGTTCCCTATTGCCCCCCTTCCCTCTACCCATTCTTACCTTTCCATTGACTATGTCTATTATTTATAATTATGTTGTCTATGTACATGACCATTGTTTTATCTATTATTTATAATCAGTTAGTTAACTCTGAAGTGAGCTTGGTAAAAACTAAGTTTATTATTAATTTTGAATAATGGTGCCACAAAATAAGTTTGCTGTGTTTGAAGAAATAATAATTTTATTGTAAAACCAATACATAGAAAACCTAGTAAAAGCTTTAATTTATCCGTAGCATATTTTTTGATGTTCATAATGTAAACTGATTCGTCGTAAAGATTAATCTAAATATGATTTCACGTTTAGCTTCATCTTAAGCGATTGGTGAATATAGGCGGAGTCATAATAAACGGATTCTATTGTATGTACTTTTGATTTCTAAAATAATTAGAAGAAAAAAAAATGTAAATCACGCCTATCGTTGAATCGACTAACCAACCTATCGTGAATTTATCTATACCTATGTAATTTTAACAATAACCTAACATTTTTTCAATGTGAATGCTGAACAAGTTCCCAACAGCTAGGAGCCAGTGGAACCATAGCATACTCATACAAATTGGGGTATTTCGTAAGGCTGAGTTAGTGGGGAGGGAACCAAGACGCGGAAGAGGAGAGTTGCTACGATCATCGAATTAGAAATTTCGAAAAGTTTTTGCAATTATTCGAAAATTTGTACTTCAGTGTGTTATCTTTTCATAAAATATATCTAGTTTTTTAATGTGTTCTGTTTATTCTAATACCTATAAATAAAATTTATTATTTATTTTGTTTCCAGGATTGAATATCCGGAAGCCAACCAATGCATTACCGAAGAGCTGTGCAGCAAAATGTACAAAGGCAGAGGCTGGACGTGGGGAGGAAAATGCATAGAACATTGTCCTAAGGGTCACAAGGAAGAGGTCGTACAGGGCAACAGAACATGCGTCCTCTGCGATTACTGTCCAGTGGTAAGAATAGTAATACAATATGTTCAAAACCATATACATATCTATACAAACAATCTCACATTTTCAAAAAACCAAATAATCAAACTCCTACCATGACACTTCGTGGAGAACAGTTATATAGCTGCGTCATTGTCGTGCCCATTCTTTCTTTTTTCTCTTTCTCTGCAGGTTATGTATTATATTGGCACTACTATGTTTTATATTTCATTTTGATTATTATTATTTCTGTTATCACTACAAGCATTTCCGTCTAGTAACAACTAAACATTGATTACTCATGCTGTGAACATTTCTAATTGGAGAACATCTATGTACATCCCAACGACAATTTTATTATTGTAATAATTGTTAACACTCTGTAAATGTTTCAAACAATAAATAAATACAGAGTCATCGGTGACTTTGGCAAAACGGAAATTGAAGAAAAGTACACAATAAATGGTTCCCGGGGCGCCTCCCAAATTGAAAACTTATTTTTATGAAAGTACTAGCTTACCCGGCCACGCGTTGCTGTGGCTAACGAAACACAACGCAATCTACTGGATGGTTATCCAACCTTTTAACCTACACCGTCATCCGTTAATTTGCATACAAATCAAATTCACACCGCCCGCTTGCCAGCCCGCTCGTCCACAATAAACAGACATTCTCCTTTAATTATACATTTCAACCAATTTACACAAAGACTTGACAAATTATATACCTAAACCATCTTGATGAATCACTCCATCTATTGGTGAAAACTGCATGAAAATATTCGTTAAGTAGTTTTGAGTTAATCGCGAACAGACAGACAGACAGACGCGGCGGAGGACTTTAATTAAAAAAAATGTAGTAATTATTAATATTAATTTTAGGTATGTCTCGGCGCTGAAATAACTACCATGGCTGATGTCCAGAAGTTCAGAGGATGTAATATTGTGGATGGCGCTCTCCACATCAGATTCTCCGGAATTCACACTGACGACGCCATGAAGGAAATGGAAGAAAATCTCGGAGACATAAGGGAAATACACGGATACCTAAAAATATTTAGAACCACAACGATCACATCTTTGAGCTTTTTCAAAAACTTAACAGTTATCCATGGAAGAGTGTTGGAGAACTCTCAATACTCGTTGTTAGTATACGAGATGAATAACTTACAGACTTTGTTCAATACGCCAAACAAAGATAAGTTAAGGCTCATGAAGGGTAAAATCTTTTTCCATTACAATGCAAAATTATGCTTAACAGAGATATACGAGTTGAAGACAATTCTCAAAGTTAACATAACTTCATTTGATGTTTCTACGGAATCTAATGGATTTGGGGCAACATGTCACAGCGTTGTTTTAGAGACAGAGAGCAAAGTTATCGACAAATCTAATGTTTCAATTACGTGGGATCGCTTTACCCCAAATACAACAAGTCAAAATATCATAGGATATCAATTATTCTATTTGGAAGAACCGGGAGACGCAGTAGCAACGGACTATGGAAGAGATTCATGTTTCGAACATGAGTGGAAATCAGTATTAATCCCGGAAACAAGCAAATCCGATCCCAAAAGACTCGTATATAATCTAACTCACCTCGCTCCGTCTACCAGATACGCTTTCTACGTAGAAACGGCAAATAGCGAAGAAGAAAGCGGAGAGATCGAAGTTGCTTCCAAAAATGGACAGAGTAAAATCAAATACTTTAAAACTGAAATGGACACCCCTTCCCAGCCAGTAGACGTTTCAACCGTTAGTACATCTAACGACACCGTGACAATATACTGGTCCCTGGACCCAAAATATAAAGGGACGGTTACACGATATGCTATTGAACATTCAATACAATATGACGAAGTGACGCTCTTAGATATGAGAAATTATTGTTACCATCCACTCGAGTTTACCCCCACTGTAGTCAGAAATAGGACCAAAGAAATGGAAGACGCTCGACCACCATCAAAGGACGGTAGGAATAATTGCCGTTGCACCGAGATGAGCTCAGATGCTGATTTCTGGGAAAATTACATATTGACCCGGACTGATCCATATGCTTATGAAATACACCAGATGACGGGTCAGACCTTGCTCTGCAAAAACCAAACAGATCCCAATAAGATCATTGACATTCTCAATGCCTTGAAATGCCAAAACTTTGATTACAATCTGAATAGCGCCGACGCCAATGAGACTGATGGCCACCAACGCAAGACGCGACATGCTACGGATTTTATAGACCCCAAAGAGTTTGGGGAAGAACCGATCCCAAGGCCCGCAGTGCAGAATGTGACGATGAATAATCAATTCCATGTCTTCTCCACAGAGTTCCCGGTAGATTCCGACAGTAACGTATCTTTGCACAATTACACCCTGTACGGCCTCAAGCACTACTCCAAATATGTCATCTTTATGGCAGCCTGCAAGGGTAAACGAGCTGTGGATTGTGGACCAATATCCATGGTGGTGCAGAGAACGGCAGCGATAACCAAAGCCGATGATATAAAGAATCTAAACATCGATATAGTGAACAATACGTCGGTGGACGTACTGTGGGATGAGCCGAAGGAACCGAACGGAGCTATCGTTTCATACACAGTAGAGTACAAGAGAAATGAGGTGGCGAATTTCAAGCCGGTGCTGGAGTGTGTGACGAGATTACAGCACGCTTCCAACAAACACAGATTCTCCTTGCATCGTCTGCACCCAGGTCGCTACAGCATCCGTGTGAGAGCGACTTCACTAGCCGGGGATGGCAACTACACTGACTACCAACACTTCTCTCTCCCGGTTAAAAGACGGGGCTTCAATTACTCTTTGTTCCTCGGCCTCGGTACAGCTTGCCTAGTAAGCTTAGCTGCGACGTGGTATTATTACCAAAAGAAGAACCCGAACTGCAGTTTGGACGAGCGCCCTCTGGTCTTCAATGAATTCGGAGCAAGATACACAGTAAGAGACCAAGAAACAGGACGTGAAGGAGTTGAATTGATAGAGTTTTAATGCTTTCTATTGATGTTTTAGTGTATTTTAATGACTTAGACTAAAAATATTTGCTTAAATTCCGTTGATATGCTTACCTGCCTTACAGCATAGTTTTTTTTACCTGCCCTTCTATTCTCGTGGAAATTCAATTAAAATCCATACCTTATAAATCTTTTATGGCAATCTTTATTTTTGTTAGTAAAGATAAGTAAACGACCAACATTTTTCTAAAAATTTATTAATTGATATCGGCATCTAAAGTTAATTAAAGCCGAACTTTACATATTATTATATCTCACATTTCGAAACCTTAATCTTCCAAATAACTTCTCTGTAATTTCACCTCTCAATTCCTTTCAATTTTTCAAGTATTTTTAGTCAATAATTTCTCTGGCAGTATTTTAATTAACAATACTGTCGATTACTTTTTTTAATGGAGACTGAATAATAATAATTGTAATGTTTTAGTTTAAAATGACTTTCATATTTGTTCCTTTGTATTTTGTTTTTGCAATTTTAGAATTAAGTATTTTGCTCGCTGCACACGCTATGAATTTTTTTCCATTTTGTATTAACTTTTAAGGTTTCTTATTTTCTATTAAGGGGTGGTCAATTATTTTTTAATATAGTGATAATATTTGTATTTTTAGTGGGTACTTAAATTCAACCGATTTTATTTGTTTTTAAATTTGAAAAAATCCATAGTTGTATTTACTTATAGTTTTTTTTATTTCACTTTTTATATGCAATAAGTTAGTTCATAAAATCATTAAAAAAATAATCTTAGTGCCAAACTAAACAATTGTTTAAATCAAATACACTGAAATAAATTTTAGCTTGTAAGTAGTTTAGTAGTTTAGTTAAGTTAATTCGTTTAGTTTTCTTTTAAAACAAACAATAATGGAGAGCTTAATCCAAGTGAACTGTTGAAAACTACAGTAATCCTAGTTTGTAATCAATTTTTTTATGAATAAAATTGACCGCTCCTTATATTTTTAATTTTAATGCCAATTATTTTCAGACCATGTTTTACAGTTATGTAAAAAAACAATATCATCCTAAGATATTACAACAATATATCTGTTGAAAAACTATTAGTAATCTATACATAGGTGCATTTTTTTAGTAAACAAATATCCTTAATTCTGTTCATGATGCAATGTTTGACAAATAAACTAAACTTAAGATAAAAAAAGTAAAATCATTAATTTTACTTAAAAAATTTCCTCAATTTTGTTCATGATGTAAAATAAAATAAAAAAAAAAAAAAAAAAAATTATAAATAAATAAAATAATAATATTATTTATAAAATGAACATAAACTTTTACAAATAAAATAAACTTAAGATCAACAAAGCAAGATCATTCATTTTAATATACAAACATCATTAGTTCTGTTCATTACATAATGTTTTACAAATAAAATAAACTTAAGATAAAGTAAAATCATTCACTTTAATAAACAAATGCCCTTAGTTTTGATCATGATGTAAGGTTTTACAAATAAAATGAACTTAAGATAAATAAAGTAAAATCATTAATTTTAATAAACAAATGTCCTCAATTCTGTTCACAATGTAATGTTTTACAAATAAAATAAACTTAAGATAAAGAAAGTAAGATCATTCATTTTAATATACAAACATCCTTAGTTCTGTTCATGACATAATGTTTTACAAAAAAAATAAACTTAAGATAAAGTAAAATCATTCGCTTTAATAAACAAATGCCCTTAGTTTTGTTCATGATGAAATGTTTTACAAATAAAATAAACTTAAGATAAAGAAAGTAAAATCATTAATTTTAATAAACAAATGCCCTTAGTTTTGTTCATAATGTAATGTTTTACAAATTAAATGAACTTAAGATAAATAAAGTAAAATTATTAATTTTAATAAACAAATGTCCTCAATTCTGTTCACAGTGTAATGTTTTATAAATAAAATAAACTTAAGATAAAGAAAGTAAGATCATTCATTTTAATATACAAACATCCTTAGTTCTGTTCATGACATACTGTTTTACAAATAAAATAAACTTAAGATAAAGTAAAATCATTCACTTTAATAAACAAATGCCCTTAGTTTTGTTCATGATGAAATGTTTTACATATTAAATAAACTTAAGATAAAGAAAGTAAAATCATTCATTTTAATAAACAAATGCCCTTAGTTTTGTTCATAATGTAATGTTTTACAAATAAAATGAACTTTAATGTTTTACAAATAAAATAAACTTAAGAAAGATAAAGAAAGAAAAATCATTCATTTTAATAAACAAATGTTCTTATTTCTATTCATGATGTAATGTTTTACACCTTAGTTCTGATTATGACGTAATGTTTTACAAATAAAATAAACTTTAGATAAAGAAAGTAAGATCATTCATTTTGATAAACAAATGTTCCAAGTTCTGTTCATGATGTACCTAATGTTTTACAAATAAAATAAACTTGAGATAAAGTCAGTAAGAACATTCATTTTAAGTTACCACTTAAATCCGAACCTTGGAACTATAAATAATCCTTAATAAAAAAAAACATAACATATAGTTTGACTCAATTTTTCTTCACTTCTCAAATCACAACAGTGCTAAAGAAGTTTTCACTTCAGAAAGTCGTTTCAAAGTAACACAGTTAGCTGATTTGCTGAATTCTGTCACCGCTTGAAATTTAAGGAGAAATGAGTTTCAGTAGTTGTCCATTTGTATGTCGTGCTCAAATGATGGATTTGTGTGACTCAGGTCTTTAGGCGTGTCGTTGGAGAATTTGCGGGGATCAGCGTGGGAGGACTCGGAGACTGAGGAGGGAATTTCCCAGGAATGCTCGTCATCATACTTCTGGCTTTCCGACAGTGATCCCACTAAGGGCGTCCTGATGAAGAATCCTGAAAAACAAACACAACTATTAAATACTGATCTTTTTGTGTGGCGATTTTGCAGTGTCCATTTCTAACAGCAATAGCAGTTTTCTTCAAATAGCGGTTGTGCAGTGAAACCCCATTACAAATAAAAGAAAAAAGGGAAAAAAAACATTGCAACACTAAAACGTAATCATCATGGCTCTTAGTTTTTCCATCTTTTTACATTATCCATTGAAGCGCTTTTTGCCACAATATGGCACTATTTAAAATACCTCGGATTGCTTTGGTGCCAATTTTGGCAAATTTTCCCTTGCAAGTAATTAAGTAGAAGTTATCGATTTTATAAATTTTTTTTATAAATCCTACGAATGTCGACAAAAGATTTGCCAATTTTGACAAATTTTCCCTTATTTGTAAGTAATTAAGTAGAAGTTTACGATTTTATAATATTTTTTTTATAAATCATTGTATTCATTGCCTATATAGAACTATTTTCAGTTTGTATGTCTCCATATTAAAATTCGGAGGCATGATTTTTTTTTTAATTTGGGTGGAAATATTCAAAATGATCACCAAAATATGTCGAGCAATCTGAGAAAAAAGTTTTAATTTGCGCTCCAGTGGTTATGTTATGCTGATGAGGCGGTGTTTATTTCTAACTGTAAGATCTACACATCTACAGATTCCACGGTATCTTGTGTATAACCCTTTTAGACCTAAATTAAAACTGGCAGTGGTGAAACATATTTGATACTTGATGAAATTGATATTCGAATGAAAGCTGTTGCTAATTTCATTCGAAAAAACATTAGGGCGCCGTATACCCGCTCAAAAAGAAGAAGATTAAGAGATATGTAATACGAATGTTGGAGAGAGTGCGCTAATATTTAAAACGATAAAATTAAAACGAAAACTGTGAAAACGTGTAATAAAACACGACTCGTTTAAAATAGAGCAAAAATCTCATGAGGGTTGTCTAAAACAGTATTTAAAGAAACACTCAGAATTTTTTCGTGCATATTTGTATTTCGTGCATATTTCGTGCATAAATTGTAAAATAAGTGAAACAAACGTGTTTATAATAATTTTCGGAGCATACTTTGCGATTTTTTCTATCGAGGGAATTTCACATAATTTGCGTTTCAGCGCAGGGAATGTCTAAATATTATCTTCAAGAATAACATATATTTTTTTAAGAGCTTCAAAACTTATATGGGGTTATATACAGTTAGGATGCTAAAAAAAGGGATTTTTCAAAGATCTAGACACACTGAACCCCAGATTCCTACCCACCCCTTAGACCCTTTTCCTTCCCAGAACTCTCCTCCCCTTCCTCTCCTCAAAAACACCCTCCACACAGCATCTTCAAAGATGACATGGGCCCTGAGGGAAATTATTTTCCTCAGGGCCTCCTGTGTGAAGCTCATGTAATAAAAGGGTATTTTGGTCACTAATTCAAATTAAAATTTTGTACGAAAAAGATCGTGCAGCCGTTCTTTTTAATATTTCTGAAAACATCCGAAAACTAAAAACTGATTTTGAACTGTGATGAAATGCGCATATTTTATTATGCAAATGGAATTGAAATAAACTTTAACGTAAAACTTACTTTTTTTCGTTTCATGTAAAAATAATATTAATTTTAATTTTTTTGAAAATTTATAATTTTTTTTTCAAATTGTGGTCGGAAACTTTGGTTTCATAAAGATGTAGATTTTAATAGTTTTTAAATAAACTTTAAGTTTAATCTAAAAAAACACAACCACAAAGCGTGGTATATTTCCTTTCTAACACCGTTTAGACCATATTTCTAACCATCATTGTAAGGGAGACACTACGATTTTTGCGAGACCTATATGAGTTGTTCCGAAAAGTGAACAAATTAGGCTGACGAGTTAATGTGTTCAGGAAGATTTATTAATTAATGTAAGTCATGATTTTTTAGAGAGAGAGCGAGTACCAAAATACTGTGAATGAATCTGTGAACGATGCATGCTTGTAGTAAGTGGATGAGTTTATGAATTTCGATAGTACCTTCGTTTACGACATCGCAAAGGCTGGGGCCTGTTGAAGGGTTCTAAGGTGAGAAACCTACTCTTTAATAGAGAATTCCAGTCCAATTTTTTTTATTTTTTTTTATGAATGTAATATGACCTTCTAACTTAAATAACTGCATATTTATTTTTATTTTTATAGTTAGTTTTAATAGTTAAAATAAATGTCAAAGTTTTAATTTTTCAAGATCCCCTGAAAACCACCGAATCTAGTGTGACGTCATCATGACTAACCGAAGTATGAATCTTATAGGGAACTGGAATCAGCTGTTTGACTCCCGCCATTTTGAATTTCAGCATTGGAGCGTTTTCATAGACATTACTGGGCAGTACGATCGTTTTTTGTACAGTTAAAGTTTTTGAATATTTAAAAATATATAGATAAACTAATAGAGATACTTTATTTTTGATACTGAATTATTTAGGCCTAAATAATGTTTCAATAAAAACAAAAACTATTATATGTCCAATTCTCTATAAACCAATAAACGGAATGCCGAACGGCTTGCGTCTTACATTTCTATTGATTTCTTTACAACTTTGACCCAGGTGACGCGGCGCGGTGACGTCACGCCGCCAAAATCCAGCAATAGGGTGTTTCAATGACACGTTTTAAAATGGACTTTTTTTTTTTTTAAAACTCGTTACACTACGTTAAATATTATGTAATAAAACTTATATATTCAGAATCAGCGTATATTGGTCTATATGAACATATTTTTTTAAAGCCATAATATTTTTCACAGGAGTTCCTTATTCTAGTTAATGTAAAAAGGTGGTATAATACGTGAGGGCATAATAATAAAGATAACTAAATTTAGGCCAGTGATTAGAAGGTGCTTGGTGGTTATCTGTAATTATTAAATTATAATTGCACTTTCTTTTGGATTTTGCTGTACTGAGATGAGAATTCTATAGATTGTCAAAAACTATTTTAAAGGATTATCGAAGAAGCACACAATTGCGGCTGACATTACACAAATGAAAAAGTTGTTTTCTTTCAAAAGTTTTAAACAACCTAATTTGATTTATTCACTTCGACAGGTTTTGGTTGATCTCAACCTTCATCAGGACAATATATATACGAATATAAACTAAACTGAGTTTAGTTTGACGGTACACAATTCTAATAATTTTTGTTTGCTCAAAACTCACATTTTAATCATTTCCGGCGAATTCGTAACTATTTTTACCCCAACTGATACCTAGGAATGTAAGTTCTTTATATTTAAAATTAATAAAAGCATTACCTTACCATTAATAAATATATTTTACGCATAACTATTTTAAAACTTTATAACCAGTTTTTCAACTATAAAGTTAGCGGTAAGCACCAGACTTTATTTTTCTAGACGATGCAATCACTCGCTGGATGACCTCAAATAGATTGAAATTAAATCCTGCAAAGACTGAGTTTCTCTGGACCGCCACAAGCAGACGTCAGCGTAACATTGATAATTCCCCAATAACTATTTCAGGAAGTGATATCACTCCAAAGGCATGCATAAAACTACTGGGTGTCAATCTGGACGCTGATTTTTCCCTTAAAACTCAAGTGAACAGAACCGTAAGTACGGGGTTCTTTCAATTAAGGCAAATTAAAGCAGTACGGAGAAACTTGACAACAGAAGCGACTAAATTATTTGTCAATTCGTACGTTGTTTCACGTCTGGATTATTGCAACGGAATATATGCTAGTCTCCCAAAATATCATATTAACAAATTACAATCCGTGTTCAACGCTGCGGCAAGACTTATCACCGGCGTATCTAAATACTCCCATATTTCTGAGCATCTCAAAAACCTTCACTGGCTCAAGTGTCCCGAAAGAATCCAGTTCAAGCTCTGCTGGATGATATTTAAGTCCCTTAACGGAATGGCTCCGGCTTACTTATCGGAAATGTGTATTCCAGAAAATTCCAATCCTCGACAATTAACCCTCAGGTCAGCAGCAACATCAGCTATCGGAAGGTTGAAGGAACCAAAACGCACACCAGATACTAAATTCGGTGAGCGTGCTTTCGGAGTGTCAGGACCTAAAGCCTGGAATGGACTGCCGCACGAGTTAAGAATGATCACAGATTTAGCGGAATTTAGAGCTAAACTCAAAACTCATCTTTTCAGACAGTCGTATCCATAAGTTAAAAAATCTTTCACCTTCGCCTTCACGGCCCACGACGTTGTAAATAACTAATTGTGTAAAATATAACCAAATTCTTATTTTAATCTTTTGTAAAGGTAATTTTATGAAAATTTCCAGTCCCAGAGAGCTCTAAATTCACTAGTCTTTCAAAATAAATACTAATTCAATTTTGGCATTAATCTTCTTATAAATGTAAAAGCAACAGCGATGGGGGTAGCAAAGGTAAATTCATGCAATGTCCAGTGTTTTCAATATTATGTCCTCCACGTGCAAAGTCGTATCATCCCCAAGCATAAACTTTCTAAAAAAGTGTGTTTATCGGAAGTGACCTGCCAGGTAAGTATGGCTCTGTATCTTTTTGTAAATAATAAAATTAGATAGATTCTAAGAATATAAAAAAAAAAAATATATAAATAAAAAAAAAACTGTAAAGCGCCCTTGAGGTGATTTTTCACAAAAACGGCGCTCTACAAATTGTCCAATTATTATTGATGATTTAATAAATTCGGGAGGTATTCATTTAGAAACATCTTAAATATTTGTAGCACGTTCTTCAGAATTAATTAAAATGAACGCGGCGGAAAGGTCGAATCTCCAGGCCCGCTAGGGCGAATTCGAGAGTACGTTCGTCTGATACGCCATGCCGCCGGCGTTTATTTGTTTACACGCTTTCTCCACTTACGTCGTTAAGATTTCCACATTATTCGTCTTTTTCTTCTTTTCTATGATAGGGCAAATTCGACAGTAGGTCCATCCAATACACGGGTTACAAGTCGCAATTTGTATACTCGGCTTCTTTACTTACGTCGTTAAGATTCTGAATATATTTTAGGCTATATTGTCGTCTAACTTTATTAATTATATGTTTATTATCCCGAAGAATGTTGAGATCAACCGAAACCGGTCGACGTTTATAAATCAAAAAATAAAGTGGTTTTAAATAAAAAACTTTTTCATTTCTACTTAAAATGAGTTTTACACTACCTCAAAAAGTAGGTACTATTTTGGGTGTTGTGACGATAACTAAAGTTTGTTTGAATTTTAAACACAAGTAAAAAGCGAAAATTAGAATTTCTAACAACAAAAACGAAACAAAAAAATATTTTAAAATTATTTCGTAGATAGAAAATAATTTTGAACACAGCGTGACGTCTATGCCATAAATGCATTTAGGAAATGTTCTATTTGGTACAAACTGATGGTGATAGTTCCTTGTTACAGAAGATAGAAGAAACACAGGATCACTCTCCTGAGGAACGCGCCAGAAAGGGTCGTCTTCAAAGAAATGTTCATCCGAATCCAGAAAGCCTGCGTACGGCCATCTCAAGACCTTGCCTAGTATTGGGTTATTATTACACTAAAGGCCTATTCAGATATAAGATAATATATATCTTTTTTTTTATTTATTTATTTTATTTATTTCTATATATTATAGTATTTACCTATAGATCAATTTCGAAAACATTTTTACATAATATATTTTGTAATTTTATTATGTTGGGTGTAAGGTAGGTTTGTGAATGTGAAACTGTGGATAGATATTGTTGTATGTTTCGTGATCACCTCACTAGGAGAACCTGTGCTGAGGTGTTTACGTGTTTATTTATGTTTATGTATGACAAGTATTTATGTGTTGTAATAGAAAGTTTTATATGTATTTTTTTTTTCAAATTTTAATAGTTATTGTACATTGGTTATTTAGAAGAGAAAAAAAGTATTTAAATATATTAGAGGAATATAAAAAAAAAATATATATATATATATATATATAAACATACACATACATACACATCCATATAAATACATGTACCTGCACACATGCATATAAATATATATATACATACATATAAATATATATATTCATACATCTATACGTATATTATTCGCTGCCGCTGCACAGTTAGTAATTTTGAGTATCTAGCGTAACTTTATTATTTTAGTATGTTTTTGGGACAATAAAAAATTATCATTATATGAAAAAATTGTTAAAAAAAGTATATTGCGCGATTCAAACTGGTACTGTCGCTTTTAATGCTTATAGCAATCTATATACATAAAAGTATATTGCGCGATCCAAACTGGTACAGTCGCTTTTAATGCTTATAGCAATCTATATACATAAAAATTTAGGTTCCGTATGTTTGCGTTCGCAAACTTGGACAGTAATAGATAGGTTGACTCAAAATTTTTAAAGAATATGTATTGCATTTTAGCAGAAGAGTGTTTCATATAATGGGTAAGCTCTGGCATTATGAAATTTGTATATATCGATCTGTATATCAAAAATCGCCTTGGTGCTGAAAAAATTTGAAATTGTTAAAGTAAACCCTGAATACATCACAAAACTAAAGTTAACTAGACACATTAATATCCATTAAACACAGAAAACGAAAAATTTTGCCGGATACATTTTTAAAAGTCTCGATGAATTCTAAACTAAGGGAAAAAATACGTTTTGAAAAAACATTACTTCAATATTTTTTATCACACTAAAACGCAATTAAATAGTTATGATAATCACCTGATTTCCTAGATTCCATCATAAAGATTCAGAAAACACACAGCAGTTATACTTGAATTATCACGATTACGTGCACACGTTGACCAACAGACATAAAATTACTCGTTCGCGTTTCGAGGAAGTGAGTATTTTCGAAGGTGCCATACGTCGCAAGCAGCTAAAATGTTTGTTTTTTTTTATTCTAAAAAGATTAGACATTTAGGTACCCAATTAAAATAAAATGAAATCCAGAAAGAAACCTTGGGTTTTATAATAAAGTTACGCTAGATACCTCAAATTATTAACTGTGCGCTGTGGGTAGCGAAAACCGCGGTAAAATATGCGCTATTAATTACTAATCAAACCCAGACGGATTTCGCTTCTGCCTATGGGTAGTAGCGAAACGTCGTTGATGTTCGCTTGTCTAGTCAGTCACTTTCGTGCCGTCCGTGAAAAAATACATACACAGTAATCGTTACGTTACCTGAAGTATCTAATTAATGAAATTGATAGCGATAACGTCTGTTTTGCAACAGAAGAGAAAAGATACCGCCTATACAGGCGGCATGATGGAATTGGCGGATTTCTAGTTTCGTGCTAGCCGCGAAAGGTCGTACGGAATCCTGCTTGATGTTTTCCGCTACCCGCAGCGGCAGCGAATATTTTAACAAGTGAGCCAGCATCCATTGATTAGTTTTCAATATCCTCTCACCGGAACAATCAAAAGTGTGTAACTTGTAACTTATAACCGACTATTAACTTGAAAGTACAGAAATTACCTACACCAGTCACAGAGAGAGGTCGTAAGTCACTCATCGTTCTAGTATATTCTATCTTTTCAGTTTTCATACATGACGTGTGAGAAGGAAGAGGACTCTATTCATTCTGATATTTATTGCCAAAAACGTGTATAATTTTATTGTTGCTGTGGTCCACCTCCTTGCCGTGCGCAAATAAATATTATTTGATTAATTTGTGTTATTTCACAATTTTATTCTTGTTAAAATAATATGGCACATTTTCGACACTTTCCAGAGTGGAAGATACTCGTACTCTCAGCAACGCCCTGGTGTAAGACCACTATTCAGAATTGAAACGTTTCTTGAAATGAATTCTTGAATGGCCAGGTCTGAATAGCCAAGTACTTCCCCAGCTTCCTCTTCTTTATCTCCTCCGAAACAAAACACCGGAGACAATTTTTTTAATCCAAATAATATCAGAAATCACTGGAAAGTCTAACAACTACGTCCCTTAAGGGAAAGGGACATACTTGACTGACAAAATGACTTGACTGAAATGCGACCCGTTTCGGCCAGTTTTATACAAATCTTATTTTTTTATCACTCACAAATTCAAAAACGGAACATAAAGGAGTCAACCGACCTTTGACTTCTCAAGTACCTTCCGGTTATTTCTCGACCTATTTCTCTATTAAAATGTTTACCTGTCAGTGCTCCTGTGACGATAGCCACGACCAGAGTGACTCCCAGACCCAGCAGTTGGTAGGCTCCTTGGTATCCACTGGTCCTGCCGGTCATCGCTGTACCATTCCCAGAGGCGGCGACTACAGACTGAAACAATAACAATATAATATGAAATGATAACAATATATTAAGAAACAATAGCAATTTAATAAGAATCAATTTATTAAAAACCCTTCCATTAGAGAGATATTTTTAATTTTAAACCTCTCCGTACTCAAGATGGCAATTGACGTTACTCAGTTTCTTTCAACATTAACTTCCTTTTGCAACATTCACAATATCAATTTGGCGATTCCTAAAAAAATCAACCCTCAAAAACGAAGTTTAAAAAAATCATAATAGAACTATTTTTACAAACCTACATGTTTGGTAAGCAATGCTTACTTCATTAGGTTTTACCATCGACCAAGTATATGATCGAAGGGTTTTATTTTTAATTTACGTTAAGTTTTAAGTAACTTTGAAATGAAATAAGCTTTGCTTACGAAACATGTTGGTTTGTTAAGCACTAAAAGTTAGAACTAAGTATTCTATTTATTTTGAATGGAAATCTTTTTCACTACGTACTAACTAAACTATTAAACTAACTAATTAAAACCAGCCTCTGAAAAACCGTCTTTGGGGCAGAACCACAATGTTTTTGTTTGCCATAGCCAATTAAAAAAAGTTTGGCCCAGAAGCAATGTTTTTGTTTTAAGGGATGTTTTGAAAATAATTGTCGCAGAATACCCACTCGAACGATCGCATCAATAATAACAAAAAAACGCGTCGAGAGATCGAGATTCTTGAGCGTTCTATTTGAAAATTTGGCGTATTATGGCAACAAACGCTCAAAACTTTTTGCAAAAGTGCCATAGTATGGCAAAAATCGCTCGAGTGGAGACACGAGATAATACAATATTGATTCATTGTGTGGCGTAAGGTGTACCTAATCAGTTTGCTGAAACCATCTCAACCCAGGCCAGGAAACAGAATCAAGTTGTCCTCTTATTTTAGTAATTCCGTATAGGAAGAAGTCAAGTCAGGCCAAGATACTTGATTAAGTATCTTGTCCTGGGTTGAGGCGTTTTGGACTGGACCGTGTACGTATAATGTCCATTTCAAAACCATCGATTTTGAAAACGAGAAAGTAATGATCAAAATTAAATGAAAAAAAGAGAGCTTAATTACGTCAAAATTTATTTTCATAGCCGGGAAGATGGTGTAGAGCGAGTCCTTGTAGGTGTTCTCGTTGGCGAGTAGGGCGAGGACCGCCGCAATGAGACCCGACAGCACGCCGGGCATCCCGTGCAGGTTGTGCACGCCGCACGTGTCGTGCAAGCGGAGGGCCGATGTCAGACGAGGCTGAAATTAGAACAAAACAATAAGTAAAAAAAAGCAGAGTATGTAATTCACACACGGTAGAAGTGAAATTAGAAAGTCGCTAGATGTCGCTTTCTTTTCTTTTGCTTGTTTTTTTAAGAGGTTTGATGATTGATTATTTATTAATTTCACAAAATAATATATATTTTTTGGATTTCGTAGAATTCGAACCCTCTGTCTCTCTGGTCACTGAGACTTTTCAGGCACCTTGCCCACTACGCTATGGAAGGCACGTGCCGAGGTGCGAAATTACCGCATTATATTAGAAACGAGTATCGTGTAGAACTGAGTTGTGACGCATTTCCGTTTCACCCCAATTTCAAGTCTTTAACGGCACTTAAGAAGTTTCACTTCAATAAATTCAGTAAATAAATTCAGAATTTTAATCTGATATTATTATTCGGCATGACAACTGTTTCGCCTTCTAAAGGCATTGTCAATCTATGGTTAGGCCACTTATAGGAGATGTTTTTGTATCATTTCAAAATAGTATCTTACAATAAAAAAATTTATTTCGATCATTTTTTTAGCAGTACCCTTTTTGATTTCCGCCTGAGTACGTCTCCCAAAAAAACAATTACTTCAACTTACTGTGAGGTACCTATAACCCAGCACCGACAGCGTTCCTGCTGCCATCCCCACCAGCAAGGCCCCGAAGGGATGCAGCATCAGGTTGGCGACCGCCCCCACGGCCACCCCGCCGGCCAGCGTGGAGTTCTGCACGTGCACCATGTCGAACTTGCGCTCGTGGCTGACGAGCGAGGAGATGACGAAAGCGGTGACGGTGGAGGCGGCCAGGGAGAGGTAAGTGTTGATGACGGCGCGGTACTGCTCTTCTCCGCCCACGAGGCCACCGTTGAACGATGGCCAGAATACCCACAGGAAGAGGGTACCTGAATATTACATAATTAATCTTTATATAGCACCATTTTTTTTTTTACAATAACTTCACACAGGAGGCCATGAGGAAAAAAATCCCTAAGGTATTGTTGATGACCCTATACAACTTACCAATGTTACATGTAAAAGTATAAAGGCGCAGAGCTGAGCAAAATACATGCTTTGCCGTAATTAAAATACAAATTACAAAATACGTTTTCGCATGTATTTAAAATATGAAATACAAAATACTTTTAAGTCGTGTTTTTGAAATACAAAATACAGTATTTTAACCATTTTTTTTAATTTCAAATACAAAATACAAATTATCTAATACATTTGGTTTTGGTAGAACCTTTGGTTGCATTAAATTGTCGTAAGAGCCCTTACCTAAAGCCTCGATTACGTTGAGCGAGTTTACAAGCTACAAGCCGGCGTATTCACTATCTGCTAGTGAACTCGCTCAGTGTAATCATGTTACTGGCTAACTAGCAGCTTTTATACTGAAGTAGTTTACTAGCAGAGAGTGAATACGCCGGCTAGTAGCTTGTAAACTCGCTTAATGTAATCGAGGCTTAAGGGTGCGTTTTCATAGAAGCAAAGTAGAGTGAAACAGAGACGTGCAAAAATTGACCAATTATATTGCTCAGAAGACACATCTCCTCCCCGCTCCACTTGTAAAGTTTTGTGGTTTTGACGGAATTTGATCATTCATTTTCCATTAACTCACGTCTTCATGAATAAATACCGTGAAACGATGAAAACGACAATTGACAAGATACTTGCTTTGACGTACAGTGTTGCCAACTCTAAATATTAATATACATAGTTCTGGATTCTAACGTTTTTAGTCTATGTATTATCCACGCCAGTTCATTTACATTACCGTTATTAAGATCGCTAAAAGTATTTGAAAATGTATTTTGAAGCCATAAGTATTTGAAATACAAATTACAAAATACCTCAGCATCAGGTAATTGAAATACCAATTACAAAATACGTTTTTAGGAAGTAATTGAAATATAAATACAAAATACGAATTTGTATTTCAAATACGTATTTCATTTACAAATTATTCAAATACTACCCAGCCCTGTCAAGGCGTAAGTAAATAAATAAATACATAAATAAATAAATAAACAAATAAATAAAGGTTATCTGGGTAGATTAGACATCCCACCGGAACTCGTACCACAGTCGAATTACCTAATAATATTTGCAGAGTAATTTCATTTCTCGTTTCTCTCTTTATGCAGTGACATAAAAATTGGCAAAAATAGTAACTGTTTTAGAAAGAATTATTAATATTACCGATCATCGCAAATATGTCCGAGGTATAGCTTGATCCTTCGAGTTCATTCGTAGAGCTTTCCGTAGCCTTCGGTCTGAGCATAAAGCTGACTGCGAGGCCAAAGTAGGCTCCGAAGGTGTGCACCACGATAGAACCTCCAACGTCTGTTATCTGAAATAAAAATAAAGTTTTGAATAATGAGTATATTGTGATTAGATTAGTAGGTAGATTTTTTTAAAATGAAATTCACGGCCCTCAGGAAAATAATTTCCCTCAGGGCCTGTGTCATCTTTGGGGATGCTGTGTAGAGGGTTTTTTTAAGGAAAGGAAAGAGAGGAGAGTTCTGGAAAGGAAAAGGGTTTAAGGGATGGGTAGAAATCTGGGGTTTGTATGTCCTGGTCATCCACCTCTAAGACCTAGACAATTCTCACCCCATGATCCCGGGCACTTCTGCTAAATCACCAAACATAGCGAACCACTTGGGGTGACATATGACAGAGGTGTTGGTTATCCAATAAAGGTTCCCGGGGCGGCGGTACCCATTCCCGCCTCTCAAATTGGTTAATCGAAGCTAAGCATGTTCTATTACATCAATTGGGAACCACCTTTGGGCTGGAGCCCCAAATTACTTGATTCTGTGCAAAGGAGGGCTGTCCATCAGATTGACAATCCATTGTTAATATACTGATTGCCTTCTCTAATTCATAGACGCAACGTGGGCACGCTGGGTGTTTTAAGGTAATCTACTAGTCCTTGTAAAATTCGACATCGAAATCCAAGCCTCTTTTTGGGAAGGATTTAAAAATACTTGAGAAGACGTTTTTGGAAAGGGCGGAGAAGGTATTTGAGAGTTGTTTTTCACAGTTTAACTCCTTTCTTATTCATTTTTATAAACCAAGCGACGCAGAATCAAGGGACGTCCATTTGCACCCGCAGGCGGGGCATAACTGATACAAAATGCACATAATCTTTATGCAGACGGCATTAGGTTTAATTCTCAAATCCGAATTCGTTGAACTCCTATCATTTCGATTCATGCCGAAAGAAGCAGTGCGAAATTGCATTGTTTTGTTTTATTTTGTGAATTTCAAGAACAAATATGAAAACGTTTTCCGATTCTTTTCTAAAGAACTTAAATTGCCACATTATATAATGAAACTTTTTCCGAAAATGGTTTCATTAGTAGGAGATTTTAGCACCTGAAAGTATTTTTAATAGGCCTGATACTTTATTTTTTACAAAACGACTTTTTAAAAAAAATACTCGAATTATTTCCAAAGTCAAGCTGCGTTCTAGAAGCAGTATTTAATTGAAGCATCTATAATATTTCGAAGCGTTCAAATTTAAAACTAAAAATACATGATTTTGTATGTTTGTGCATTATTTCGCATGGCTTCATCTGTAAGAGCCGACCCGGCCGAGAAATTAAATTTCGTCGAACGATGATCTTGCGATCGTACCCTTTCACCGGTACAGGGCGGTTCCGATGAGAAATATTAATTTTACTTCATACCAGCATTTTAACATAAAAACTAAAAATAGATTTTATTTCATTCCAAATTTGCTTTGATAAATACCCACATTCAAAAATGCTGAAACTCGTGATGATAAAACAATTAAAATAATGTAATTTGTGTAATTATTTTTTGATCGTAAGTATTTATAATTTTTCAATAATGTCTAAGCAAAATAAGAATGTTTTTTTTATTATATATTAATTTGTAAGACCGTAAACAAATAGACAAACTGAAGTATTTTCATCATGAAACAAGGGCGCGAATCTTTTTTTATGATTTTATTTTAACTAAAATTAAAATTCTGAAAAGTAGCTTTCCCAAATAATTAATTGATTTATTTTACTGCTTGATTACATGATTTGAAATGTATGTTGTATAATACAAAATTTTGTTTGAAAATTTAACAAATCTGCCAACGACCTACGGTAGAGCCTTATTGTACTAAAAATATTTACATTTTCTCAAAATTAAAAAAAATAGCTTTACTAGATAAAAGAACAGTCTTTCGAAATCAATTTATAATTTTTTGTGGAAAAGAGTCAATAGTCTAAAATTTGATTTAAATATGATATTTCCAGTTTTGTCTGGTTATTCCCTCTTAAGGTTAAACGCAACGTACGTTATAATCTACGCATTCACAGATGGCGCCAATAAAATTATTTTAGGTTTTAAACACTTTTGCAAGTTATGCTTTAAAATATTAAGAATAATTAATTGTTCGCGCCCGTACATACGTAATATGAATATGAATAAATAGTTTTGTCCATAAAAAAACTCAAATCTTTCAAGAGAGGCTGACAAATACAATATTGCATCGGTGATTCAATCCAATTGCATCGGTGATTCAATCCAATATTGTATTTGTCAGCCTCTCTTGAAAGATTTGAGTTTCTTTATGGACAAAACTATTTATTCATATTCATATTGCGTATGTACGGGCGCGAACAATTAATTATTCTTAATATTTTAAAGCATAACTTGCAAAAGTGTTTAAAACCTAAAATAATTTTATTGGCGCCATCTGTGAATGCGTAGATTATAACGTACGTTGCGTTTAACCTTAATGGAGCCTGCTCAAAGGAGCTAGCAGCATTGATCCTCGTGCACCCGTGCACGTGCCCAAACCTCCACGTGGCGGTGTAGGTACACTGTATGAACAAGGGTGCTCTTAGGCAATAGGTTTGATGAAGCTTATACGAGATTCTAAAATACCCTACCAAATTAAACAAAACAAATAACAAATTTAAAACTAAATTCAAAACATTGCCGAGAGAAATGAGTAATAGTGATAATCAACGTACAAACTTTATGAAGACAATAAAAATACACCTGAATAATGAATACAATAACGTAAAAACAAAACTAGTAAAAGTCGCACAGTAAAAGCTGTAACATTTATCTTATGAAGCCGCCGCTGCCCGAATTTCTACCGATTTCTTACTCCCTTAAACATTTGGAGTTTTTAAGCTCCTTAAAAAAATATGTTATTTTTGAAGATAATATCTAGACGTGTTCCACGCCGAAACGCAAATTATATGAAATTCCCTCTTCAGAAAAAAATTGCAAAGCATGCTCCGAAAATTGTTATAAACACGTTCATTTCACTTATTTTAGAGGTTATATGTATGAAAAAATTCAGTGTTTCTTTAAAAGCTATTTTAGATGTTCCCCTTGGGATTTTTGCTCTACTTTAACCGAGTCGTGTTTTATTAAACATTTTCACAATAAATTTTTGCTTCAATTTTATCGTTTTAAATATTAGCGCGGTCTCTCCAACATTCGTAATTACATATCTCTCCATCTTCTTATTTTTGAGCGGGGATACGGTGCTTTAATATGTTTTGTACAATATATAACTTTCTTCAGTCATAATCATGTAAAGCATAACTTAAATAGAAACTAATAAAAATTAAACTTTGCCACAAAGATCACCAGCTTGCCCAGGTACTGAGCCATTTTATGTACAAGTAGACGCATCTGAAAATTAAACTTCTCCATCTCAAACAATCAAAATGAACATAACAAAAATCACGGTACCTCGAAAACATCAACCAACAAGTACTCGTTGGCGGCGAAGATGATAATCTCGATTATTCCCATGAAGATGAGCTGCAGGAAGGTGGTTTGGCCCAACACCGCTCCCATGGAGATCAGGACACTGGCGGCTGCTACGTCGGCACCTACAACAAGAACATGAGGTGTGAGATATGTTTACTTATTACATATAATTACTTATAATTTTGTCTTGTTTATAAATGATAATACAAAAATATTTCATGATCTTACTTTTTGGTGACGACCTTAAAATTTTTGAATTATTAAAAATATTTACCATTTTAACGTTCTCAAGATAATATCAACAAATTTTGTAAGTTTGGTGCAATGCAAATAGACTTAACTTAAAGCACGTTCACTGCTAACTAAAATTCGTGTACATAATTTGCCTGTTTTAATGTGAGTTTCAGGCTGATTTCAGGTATAAAAATAAGGGTGTTTCTGAAAGGTCGAGCGAACTAAAGGAGTGTGTACACGAGCACAAATTTCGAATGTACTACATTATCTACTGTTTTTTTTTTTTCAGAAATAAAACAAGAAATAAGAATGTGTAATGTTTTATTTGTTAACCCATACGGTTTATTTATTATCAATGAAAAATAAAAATATTTTTAGAAGTAGTAAAAATATTATTCATTTCCCATTCCTCTCGTGATATATGCGGAAAAATGATTCCAAACACAATCCTGGTACGTTGGGACATTGAAGACAATAAAATATGGAGTCTTTCCTTTGCTTGTTTTCACTCCAGCAATACTTGCACCTTCTTCTTTATGCTTTGCCGTGATCATCTTTCGGGAAAAAACTTGGGAGGTGTGCGATGTTTCGTTGCCTTGGTACTAATGGGGAAGGAGGACCCACAATTTTTTCAATAATTTGAAACCTTAAGCTGTATTTTGACATTTTTCTATCGCTATTCATATTAAACAAGGAATACGCATTCAATAGCATTGTCTGAAACATATAGATGCCTAATTTTTTATACCACCGCAAAGTTTTTCTTCTAATTGGATAGTATGCCAACATCTGGTCTTGAAAATCAATACCGCTCATAAAATTGTTATATTTTATGACCAATTATGGCTTTATAACGACGTTTCCATGACGGTTTGTTGTCTTTGAAAGCTTTCCAAGTCAATTTCGAAAGATATGGCCAATACTCTCAGTGATCCTTCCTCTTTGTCATACAAATACCCTTATTAGTATACTGCCTCACCATTTTTTTTATGACTTAATCTGAATTGAATTTTATATTGCTTTTCAAAGTGCCCGTGACGTGAGTTTTTTTGGCTGAGTAAGTTTTCTACCAGAGGGACACTATTATAATAATTGTCCATATACAACGAGTGACCAACTCCGGTGCTCCCTTCCATCAGCTTATGTACTACCTTACTGTTGTGCATAAACTCCTGGTCGGCAGAACCACATATACAAGTATTTTTATTGTCAAACCATGAGATTTTTCCAACACGTACAACTTGATGCCATACTTAGGCTTTTCCCCTTTTATATACTGCCGAATAATAAGCATCTCTCGCCACAGTACCAAAGACTCGTCAATTGATAGGTGTTTTTGGGGTGCATAAATAATATCCAACCGATCATTGAAAAAAACTATTAGTGAATTGATTTTACCTATATAACTGACACCAGCTTCGTTGTCATTGAAATGTAAAGCCCTTAGAATCAATACGAACTTATCTCGGGACATTACTGGAGAATGTTGAGAGGTTAAACAGGTGATATTTCTTCTAGTAATCAGTTATGCTGTTCAACCGAATAGTTCCAATGTGCAGTAAACGCCTCAGTCATACTTTGAAGGTTTCTGTTGTGAGGTCCTTCAGCGGGTGATTCTGCCCTTTCCTAATACTGAATTAGCCAAAATTTCTAATACATATGTATTGCTCTGTCTGACAATAAGGTTATAGAAGTTATCATTAGCTAGTACGTTGAAGTAATCAATAGGTTCACTCCCTGGCATATCAACTTTCATACCTGGTCTTCCAGTAAAAGGGATCTCCTACTATGTTAGACTAACGTCTTGAAGTTAAAGGTAGACTGGGCGGTGGTTGTTATTCAAACACTTATTGTCTTTGCTGTCACTGTCACTATTCGTTTCTAAAAAAATAAGTTCTTCAAAATACAGACTTTAACTTGTCGAAGAAATATAGCAGATTCGGTAATGTTATTTAAAATTACACAAAGCTTAATCGATAGTCCTGATCTGCTTCAACGCCTATCATTCCATGTCCCAAACCGGAACAGTAGACAGTCGCTTACTTTTAATCTCCCTCTTTGCAAGACCAATTCCAAACAGAATTCATTTATCTACAGATCCACTCATTTATTTAACTTAAATTATAACCACATTGACATTTTTAACTCGACGTTACGTGACGTAAAACGAAAAATCGCTAAGCAACATGACCCAAACTAGGAAGTTCAATTCTACCCCTCCCCCTCTCTATTCCCATCCTTAGCCTCTTAATCCTCATCCTTTATTTCTCCTCGCCCCCCTTCACATATTGTAACAAAAAAAAAAAAACTTATTCAGAAAATACCTTATAATGTCACACATCATTTACTAACATAAGTGGAAGTTTATAATTGGCATAATGAACTATTTTCTTATTGTATTATTTTTTGTAATTAATGATTTGCTGTTAACTTCCCTAAATAAATAAAATAAAAATAAAAAAATAAAAAAAAAAAATAAAAAATAAAACCACTGTATATTTGGTATTCACTTCCTGTACCGTACTCCCTTTTACAAGATTCCACGCCAGATTACAAGACCGGCATGGAATGCCGATCTGGTATCGAACAGAGTAAATTTTGAATGCTTCAAAAAGTTTGTAAAGTCGTGGGTGGAGAGATGGCCTGTGCTTAGAGTTGCTGATTTAGATTAAAATCATCTTTGTTTCAGGTGCCAAACGTATTGCTCTTGTCTATCTATGGTTACTCCTTTATCTCAACTTTATTATTGCCTATGCCCGATTGCTTTATTTTTCTATTATACTCTTGTTTTTACTTTTCTTGTTTGGTGGCATGACCACACTGTATTTATTATTCTGTTTTTATATTTTATCTTTTACTTATAATGAATGTTATACCTACATTATTTTATTTTTTTGCGCTCTACTAATGCGTAATTTTTTTTTCTCCTATTTCTTTATTATGTTGCGTCAATTTGTTGCTGATCACAACTTATTTTCTGCCTTTTTATCTGTCTCATTTGGTTTAATTATGTTACTAACACACTGACTTGTGATTAGGTTGCTGTACTGAACTCCATCGTATTGTATTGTCCAATTCCCCGCCATGGGGGTGGATAGACCCGGTCCCTGCATCCAGTCAGGTGGCAGAATTCCAGTAGGGCCGTCCCACTAACGCCCGTGCCTCCCCCGGCGTCATGAGCGAGCCTGAGGAATGTTTGCGCGAGTCCGGTTCCTTTCCGTCCTGCCTCCGGTGATCCGAGGCTCACTTCATTCCCCAGGGTCTTTGGGAGTATCTCCCCTCTTTTCCACAAACACTTCTTCAGGGGTATTCTTGGGAAACCGGCTAAGGGACGCGGGTGTTTGGGCACGTTGCGGCCAGGCCACTTGCCCGCTCATTCTCGCCGGGACTGCCCCGCGATAGTGGGACAAACTGCCCCCGATATCTTTCTTTTTATATATTTTCTTTGGTTTTAATCTCACTTACACATGTAAATATTTTGTTTTTATTTCACTGTAACTAGATACTGAACTTACAGGCGAACACATCTATGATGTGTCTTTATCTTGTTAATTACTGCAAATGTAAGTATGCATACATTTTTCTTCTTACTAACAATCATGCATGCAGTGACATTGGAGGGTCTAGATTTGTTTAAAAATAAATGTAGCTTCCTTTTTACAAAAAAATTAGAGTCCTGACGTGTGCGGCTAAGGAGGTTAAACAATCAGTTTCCTCACACAGCCGTTGGGAAAGTGGTGGGGTCCCCTCCAATGTACCGTACTCCCTATCACTTTCATTACTACCGCTCAACACAATTTTCACTCTGGGTTGCTTTGAAAATGACGGTTTATCCATTTTAGCCAAGAAATTGTAGGAGTTAAAAATATAAATAACAATATATGTACAAAGTTTCTATAAAACTCAAAATGACTACATAAAACTAAAAACGTAATGACTCTTGCACCAAAAAATAATAACCCACTAATTTCAATAAAACTTACAAAAATTAACAAAACAGAAAAAAATATTTCGCACCGAATATTTTTTGCGTGTCAACGCAGCTTTATGCACGAAAAAGACAAAAAGCTTCAAACGACCGATGTGAATGACGGATCATTTCAAAATTCAAACTGACAAGTTTTAAACTGACGTTTCAAGGTAAGAGCGGCACAACGCATGTGGCGCGTTGTGCGCATATTGGTCACATGACTGTCAACGCGCGAAGCGCGGTGTCAGCAATACACGTGTTTTTAATATCTCAAAATTTCAAATAGTCAGATTTTCTTGAATAAAAAATCCAGTGATCTACAATTACAACAATGCTCTTTAGACATTAACACTAATTAAAGACTTAGGCATCACTTTTCAATAAAATCTTTCACTTGTATCCACAGAATGGAATATTGGGATTTAGAAAGGCTAACTAGAAATTTCAACAATATAAAGTGCACTATTACAATACTATTGTATTTACAGTGGCGTAACTATACCATCTGAGGCCCGTGGCAAATTCATTGGATTCAGTAAAAATCGTTGTAATTGAATTTTAATCAGGAAGTTCTCTACTACACAAAGCCTTTTCTATTTCGTCACTGAAGGTGGACTGAAAGCTGAGAAATTCCCTGATTCATATGGTGGTCCCGAGGCAAGACTCTCGACTCACGATCCGAAGGTCGCGGGTTCGAACCCGGCGTGCGCAAATAAATTTTATTTGATTAATTTGTGTTATTTCACAATTTATTCATTTAAAATAATATATAGTATATTTGCGGCACGTTCCAGAGTGGAAGATACTATCAGTATCGCCCTGGTGTAAGACCACCATTCAGAATTGAAACGTTGCTTGAAATGGCTTTAGCCGTGTTTAGTGACCAGATCTGAATAGCCAGGTACTTCCCCACCTTCCTCTTCCCTATCTCCTTCCCCTCCCCACTACCTTCAGCCTCACAACATACCCCAATTGGGGATGCCATAGTCTCACTGGCTCCAGACGGGAGCAGTTGGGACTCTTGTGCGGTATTTCATATAAAAAAAAAAAAAAAAAAAAAAGTCTTTTTTTGTATATCAGCCGATTCTCGAGTTTTTTATTTTAAGAGATCAGTGTTATTAAAATTTTGCAAAGTGGCAGGTTTCAAAACAACGAAATTTTAAACAATTTCATTAATTGGAAGGAACTCGATTTCAGTTGATTAATAATGATGTCCAATACTCAATAAAATATGTTCACTTTAAACAAAACTTTCCGGATCTTGGAGACGCTCATCTTGGCAAAGTTCGTCAAAATGGCGTTTCTGACGAGTTTTAGAAAATTCAGGATTGATTGAAGAAAAATAAAAATTATAAATTTCTTGAACTGTTTAAAAAAATGTTGCATATCAATAACCTCTCTTACTGCATCATTAAGTACTAGATTTAAGTTATGATCAGCACAGTGAACATATACCCATGATAGCTTTTTGTTTGACAAACCGCTAAAGGGCTCACAAATTCCAACGGCTCGGAGGGCTTTGAAGCAAAGAATGGACGGTTACCTCGAGAGTGTTTTCTCTTGGGGTAAAAATAATCACGTTGAATTTAATGTTTCAAAGACCCAATCATGTCTGATTACGTCTAAAAGGGATCGAAACGAAAATCTAATCTCCTTCAACGGAAGCAATCTTCCGAAAAGGCTCTCCATTGACATGCTTGGTGTAACTCTAAGTGACCAGCTCAGATTTGGGGGCTTCATCGAAGCCCGAGCTAAGTTAGCCTCTCAAAAACTGGGCGTACTGTACAGGGCCCGCAGATACTTTAATAGTGCACAACTGCTAGCCCTGTACAAATCACAAGTGCACCCCACGGTTGAATTTGGCAGCCACCTCTGGTCTGGAGCCCCAAAATACTTGAAAAAAAACCCTCCACTCTGTGTAGTGGGCGGTCCGTTTGATAGATTCTCCTAACTTAACAAACGGATTGCAATCTGTAGAGCACAGGCGTCGGGTGGGAATGCTATCCTTGCTCTACCGGTATTTCAATGGAAGATGTTCCGAGGAACTAGCGTCATTGGTCCCTTCGGCGCCTGTGCATAATCGGGAAACACGCCAAACGCGTGCCCAACAAATATATACGGTTGACATTTGTCACATGAGAACGGGTCGCTTCTTCGACTCTTGTGTTCAACAGCTCAGCTGTGGAACGATTTGCCGGCTTCTGTGTTTCCTCCTTCCTACAACAATGTTCATTCCTTCCTATCCTCAAAAAGACCCTCCGCACAGCATCTCAGATGACATAGGGGACCTGTGGGAAATTATTTTCCTCAGGGTCTCCTGTATGGAGTCAATGTAAAAAAAATATTTTTTTTTGCTAGATAGCTTTTATGAGTTTTTTAATTCCACCAGAAGTACCTTTCACTGTATCAGCATCATCATATCCTTGTCCTCTACACCGCGACAAAAAATTAGCAACCAATGGGATGCGTTCTAAAATTGATCGAATTGAATGCGTTTAAATCTTAATAATTTATTTGAATTTTTTTTCCTTTAACCTTAATTGATTTTATATGCTTATATAAAATTTATAATTCTTACTAATTTTTTAAAAAAATGTTAGGTTACTTCTGAGCTCTCGGGCCGGGGTCATTGCCCGTGGCATTTTGCCAGCCTTGCCACCCTATAGTTACGCCACTGGTATTTTGCCTTTCTTAGAATTCAACCTGAATACAATTCTCCCGCCTGGAACCTTAGAGTAACAATATAAAGCCTGGAACCCATGTAAAAGCAATTGAAGGACACAGATATTGAAGGAATGCAAAATAAATTCTTATGTGTTCTAAATTTTAAAATGGGTATTCCACATCATCAATGGTATTCCAGCAATTATGTTGAACTACAACCATAGAGATATGACTACAACACTCTTTTAAATGATATAAATATGCTTAAATTGTCAGACAGAAGAACATTGACTTGGTATTTTTTATATAAAATATAAAATATCAATAGTCCGAAATTGCTTACATTGGTAAGCTTTCGGGTTCCACTACGTTATACCAGAAGTCGGGATTTATTTCAGTGCAAAAATTTTATCACTAACCACCACATGGATTCCTCTTTGCCTAGAATACTGATGGAGAGAAATAATTATACCAATTCAATGAACATCTTCAATTTGTCACTAATCACTAAACAAATATAAATGTTATTACTGAAGCAGTTCAGTTATATACAACGAATATTGTATATTTTTTGCTATCCATGTGTAAACGCCCCTTATAAATAAATAAATGATAGGTCTATCAATCTTACGGCCGTTGTTCCCAACTTTTCAATCGCTCAGTCTGAGTCTCCGATCAGCTAAGTGATTTGTTTAGTAACGCTCCATTTGCTGTTGGTCGGAGAGATGCGTTGAATTAGTGCATTTGAGGAGTATTAAGCCAAAATTTCGGCTCAGCAATTGATCAGTAGGATTGGGAGCAACGGCCGTTATATGACGTCATACTCACACAGACGCTTACATTCAGCGTGTTATAAACTGTATATAGGATTTATCCTACGAGAGAATGAGATGAGACTAATCGGTCTCCTCTTTGTGTGGTGCTTCGTAGCCTATCGGTATCCTCTTTGTGCGGTGCTTCGTAGCCTCCCCACTCTTGTCTACTTTGGTTTTCTGAAGGTTTCACTTCTACCGCGCGCGAACTGCACACAATTTTTTTACTTAAGCTCCACACGGGAGGCCTTGAGGAAAAAACCCTTAGGGCTTATGTCATCTTTGGGGATGCTGTATGGAAGATTTTTTTTAAGGAAAAGGAGGATAGGAGAGTTCTGGAAAGGAAAAGGGTTTGAAGGGTTGGTTGGAATCTGGGGTTCAGTGTGTCCTGGTCATCCGCCTTCAAGACATAGACAAACCTTACCCCATGAACCCGGGCACCCCTGCTAAATCACCAAACGTAGCGAACCACTTGGGGTGACCTATGGCAGATGTGTTGGTTATCCAATAAAGGTTCCCGGGCTGGCGGTACCCATTCCCGTCTCCCAAATTGAATGTATATATGCTTGGCAACACAGCGCATTCGGGTTTATTATATATCACAAACGAGAGTTTAAAAAAACGATTGTTGGAAGAATTCCAGTAAGGAGGCTTTGATTGCGAGAAGCAAGTTACTAGCACCTTCTGTTGCAAATAAATCAAACGATAAAGAGCAGTCAAGAGTAAAAACTTTTAATAAATTAATCTTGCTACAAATTACTAACCGATGTGGCGATATGCAGGGCTATACACTGTACAGGGGGCGGGGATTATTAATGGCACCGATTTGTTAAGTGCAACAACGTTGCAGTTATCAGTTTGGCTTGTCGGACGATGGCGATGGAATACCTTCATTTAATTTCATTGGCATTTATTGGATCGGATGTAAGTAGCCGTAATATTTTATAAAATACATTTATCAAAAAGACATACTTTTTTACAGTACACGGTTCTATACATTGCGCATTAAATGATCGCAAGAAATGTAATCTACACGCTTTTAATGTGCCGCAAATATAGTATTTATTACTATAGATGAATTAATTCCGAAACAAAACAACCTAATCAAGTAAAATTCACTTCACGCACGCCAGTATTTGAACCCGCTACCTCCGGATTGCTGGT
Source organism: Glyphotaelius pellucidus (assembly GCA_936435175.1). Taxonomy (NCBI): domain Eukaryota; kingdom Metazoa; phylum Arthropoda; class Insecta; order Trichoptera; family Limnephilidae; genus Glyphotaelius; species Glyphotaelius pellucidus. The sequence continues at coordinate 30,520,089 of OW386548.1, read as the reverse complement.
CTTAAGACTTACCGGCCATGGAGGCCGTGTACCTCAATCCATAATTTACATATTTTTTGGTTACGTTCTTAGATTTATACGGCCAAAAGTATTTTTGTTATTTGTTTTTGGGGTGTTATGCCGCGTTGCGCTACCTCCTTCTTTAGCCAATGTTTCGGACATTGTATCCACCATCAGGACAGATGTATAATTGTGTAATCTGCCCTGATGAAATCTGTCCGAAACATGGCTAAAGAAGGAGGTAGCGCAACACGGCATAATACCCCAAAAACAAATAACGGAAATACCTATTTTTTTATAAGAAAGACAGACATTCCCGGGTTACGAATAACCCAACGATGTTTGAAAATCTCCTATTGAAAATCTCCTATTACTAAGCGGAAAATGTGAAATATGTCGTGTAAAATATGAAATATATGAAAATGTGTCGTGATGAAAGACTAAACCAGCCGAGGGATCGAACACGCGACGCCCGGGTGGGACCCAAACGTGATGCCCACTCAGCCACTGACCAGTCACTGGTCAGTCAGTCTCTAGATGGAACTTTCTGACCGGTCAGTGGCTCAATGGGCACCACGTTTATGATTGTGAATTTTAATTTATAGAACTCGATTTTAATTCAAAGTTTTTCTTATATTTATTCAATAATATCGTCATTTCATTTATGAAATCAGTTAATTTATTTTTAAAAATGTACAAATGTGAAAATAAAAATTACATTAAAAAAATTGGCTCGATGAAAGATATAGTTTGTATTAGACTCTAAACACAAACAATTTCTAACTGCATAGTAAAGTAAAATAAGTTTTATTTTTATCTTCAAAGTAAAAGCACCCATTCATCGACAACTACTTAAAAGTTGTTTATTGGAACTTTTCTTCCTATGTAATATTTCTTTTTTATTTTCCAATTATATTGTATCATTAAAAATAATTACAGAATATACAATTATACCTTAAAAAAAAATTGTGTTATGCTGAATAAATATTGTTAGTTACAGTTTGATAATGCCTTTAAAAGGCGAAACAGCTGTCACACGTAATAATAATTACCGACATATGCCCAGGAATCGCTGGTTAAAGTCTTTTGGGCACTTGCTGATACTAAAATGTGTTTTTTATTCATTGCTCATCACCCAGTGAACTTAAACCCCCAGAAGCCTTATCTGTTTTATTTATAAGTTCATACCTAGCTCTTATGTCCCAAATAGTTACATAATTCAATTTTTTAAAGATTAATGTAATATTTTGGGTAAAAGCCCTGAGAGGCATAAATAAATCAATTTGACACACCTAGCATCCAACCCTATTGTTACCCTCATAAACCACATTTCCCTATCTGACCTTTTTTCAAGAATAGATCTCACAATGTTTGGGAAGAGTATTGGCACATTGCCAGTCAATCCAAGGGAGCCTGCTATTCCTCAATACAAATCCAATCTCAATACTATCCTATCAAAACCGTGGTTTCAACAATTTCCCCATTGTTCCAAAAAAGAAATTTTCACACTTATTCGAATGAGAATTGGACACTATTCCGTTTCTTCTCACCTTTTTAAATTTCACGTGCTTGACCCTAGATTGTATTTTCTGTAGTCTAGAAGTGGGAACCTTAAATCACATATTTTTCATTGTCCCTCTCTAAAAAAATATCATATCTTTATCTAGCCGCCGCTATTCGAATTTCGACCGATTTCTTACATATCTCCCTTACATTTGAAGTGTTTAAGCTCTTAAAAAAATATACGTTATTTTTGAAGATAATATCCACGCCGAAACGCAAATTATATGAAATTCCCTCCTTAGAAAAAATCGCAAAGTATGCTCCGAAAATTATTTAAAACAAGTCTATTTCTATTATTTTACAAGTTATATTTGTGAAAAAATTCACAATGTTTCTTTAAATGATACTTAAGATACGTTCCACGAGATTTTTGCTCTATTTTAAACCAGTCATGTTTTATTAAGCTTTTTCATAATTTTCGCTTCAATTTTATCATTGAAAATATTGGCGTGCTCTGTCAAACATTCGTAATTACATATCTCTCCATCTTCTTCTTTTTGAGCCGGGAAGCGTCGCCCTAATAGTTAACCGAAACTTATCTGATACTATGGAGGCCGCGCTAAAATTTATCAATCGTTGCGTCCGACGATGCGTCGCGTCGGTCGGAATATCTCTTATCAATTGTTGACCGTGCTCGCGAATTTTGATAACCAACCAGAGATGACGGATTTAGTCAATATCATATTGATGTAGGGTTTTATCGATCATCCATACTAGGCCTCCAGATATTTTATAAGGTCGGGTCGTAGGTACCGACTCTATTCATCAATATTCTTGGGATGCAGTTGTATATTTATTGCTATATTAAGCATAGGAAATGTTTGAAACTTTCAAAATGCGTTCTTTCGGTCCTCGCGAAGATTTCTGGATTATTAAAACTGTCAAAAATGTCACAATTTGAGAATGACATTTTGCAAACCATCGATTGTTAAATCAAAATTCAATTTTCTAAACTCTTCAAATTAATGAATAATTCCTATTCTGCGAGAAATATTATTGTAACAATATTATCTTTCAATACTTGTATTATTTTGTGTATTTTTATAAGATTGTTAACCTACGTCCAAGTGAGGTTAAAATTTTTAATTTAGTATTTTGCTTTTTCAACTGTTTGGTTATGAGAACATTTGTGTGTTATCCATACTAATATTATAAATGCGAAACTGCTCGAGTTTGTTTATGACCTTTTCACGCATAACACAATATAAAGACTTTAAAAATTCATTCACCAATAGAAAGCTAAATTGTATGCGCAGACTATATTTTGTATATGATGGTAAGCTCTGGCGTAATGAAATTATAGATATTAATATATCATATCATCATCATACTAATATTATAAATGCGAAACTGCTCGAGTTTGTTTATGACCTTTTCACGCATAACACAATATAAAGACTTTAAAAATTCATTCACCAATAGAAAGCTAAATTATATGCGCAGACTATATTTTGTATATGATGGTAAGCTCTGGCGTAATGAAATTATAAATATTAATATATTATATTTGTTATACGTTTTCTTTCGCTAACTAAAGCAAATTTTTGCTAACGTCAGAAAAAAATCGTTTCCATGGAAACGATTGCTACTGCTTCAGAAAATTCAAATATTAGAATATGTTTTATTTTTTTGGACAAGCTTCTGTTTTGGAATAAATGTCAGTTCCTACATTAAAAATATAATTCGTAACGATTTTAAAGACTGAATAAATTAACTGAATAAAAAGTGTAATTTTTTATTATATTCACAAACTTTCAAATATTTAATTAAAAATAAACATCCGAAATGTTTGTAAGCGCATAAATTCCGAACGAATGAACAAAATTGGATAATTCTTTTTTTCTTTGAGCTATAGCTTTATGAAATTTAGGTGGCAGGCGAGATGTTTGAAAACTGAATGTAAGGGAATGAATGTATGGAATTCGGGAGGGGGTGGGGGTGGGGAGGAGGGGGTATAATTGATAAGTTCAACCGCTACAGTAATTTCCCGTAATTCCATGCGAGCGAAGCCGCGGGGAAAAGCTAGTTTTGAATAAATTGTAAAATTATTAACCCCGATACAGGCGAACCCTAGTGGGGTTGATAACGACATGCTAAAATGAATAAATAAATTAATAAATAAATGAATTTATTTAAAGTACTCACCTATGGTACTAACCAAAAACAAATACTTTGAATCTAATCAAATTGTTCTTATAAATAATACACAAAAAATAATGTTTGTAATAGAAAATTAAAAAAAAAAATTTTAATAGAAGGCACGCGAGCTGTTTGAAAAACTGAATGTACCGAGACCAGGGGAGGGTATCGCGGGAGGGGGATTCCCGAGAGAGGGGTGTGGGAAGGTGGGGAAGGTAGAGGGAATCGCGTGAGGGGAAGGGGACATGGGAGGGGAAGGGGACATGGGAGGGGAAGGGGACATGGGAGGGGAAGAGGACATGGGAGGGAAAGGGGAACGGGACGAATGGGAAAAGACACGAAATGAGAAACAATTTCTTTATTAGTGGCGTTGCAATATATAAATTCCCCTTTCCTCTCTCTATAATTTGAAATGGTGGCATAGAACCCCCTAGAAAAGTTTGACGAAATAAATTATACCTAAATTCCAAAAACCTAAAGTATATTTCCTACAAGAATATTCAAATAAAAATGCGGCAACATTTTAAAATATTTCACATCTCTTATGAATACTATATCATTACGCTTAGACAGCAGGTACCAGGAAAGACAATAATTCTATTCTTCGTAAATATATTATTTTGAATGTTTACTGTGAATATTATTTTCAAATTTATATAAAATAAATATATTATTGAGGTTTTATGCCGTTTCCGTAATGTCTGTAAAACATCGTGCAAAAAAATCCAAGACTTTTCAAAGAATTATGTTATAAAATTTGAAGATTGGATGTAAAATTTTCCAGATATAAGAAGATTATAAATGAAAAGTGTCGAAACTCACTCACAAATCAAAATAATGGAAATTATAATAAAGATGATACGTGATTGCTAATATTTTGTTCTATTTATTAAAGCACAGCTCGAGAAAACTTTAAAAAGAGGTTGGACTTTGGAATTTACCCCAAAACATTTTTGATTAATATGAATGAAGTGGTTCCATGCCAACTGAGAATAAAGTCAACTCAACACCTCCTTGAAAAGTCATTAAAAGCTTTGAAAAAAATAATTTTAAATTAGCCGATAACCCTACCTAACGTAACCTATTTAACCAATTTTTATATATATTTTTTATCACTCTAAATGACTTATCTGAGATGGTTCTGAGTTGGTTTCATTCCGAGTTGTCCGGTCACCGAATGAAGTAAGGAGTTTGTGCCAAGTTATATTTTGGTTTATTTTTTACAGCTCACAAATCCTCTAGACAACCAAGGAGGTTGATTGCGATTGCAAGAAATGATTTTGTTCAGTTTCTCCATGAGCGGAGGCCCTAATTTGCGGTACCTTCCAGGATGTAAGACCACCATTCATGATTAAAACGCTGCTTGAAATGGCTTTAGCGTTGTTTAGTGACCAGATTTGAACAGCCAGGCACTTCCCCATCTTCCTCTCCCTATCACCTTCCCCTCCCCACTATCTTCAGCCTTACTACATACTTCAATTGGGGATGAGCAGTTGGGACTCTGGAATTCCAGATGGAGCAGTTGGGACTCTTATTTACATAAAAAAAACCACACTCCATAAACCGGGCACCCTTGCTAAGAAGTCCACCAAATACAGCGAATCACTTGGGGCAGAGACACATGGGCGGAGATGGTAGTGCATGCTCTTCCTGTTCATTCAATGATTGATTCTCCCAAACTGCCTACCCCGGCAGAGAAATGGCACGCGTGATGATTAGTCAATTAAGAATATTTTTGGATGTGTTCTTAGAAAGCCAGGACAAAGGACTATTACTAAATGAGTATTTAGTGTTGAAAACTCACCGATGAGGGTCTTCAGGCTCAAGCGGACCTTCCCTCCCTCCATCTGGAAGAACCCTCGACAGACGATGGCCCACTGGACGATGAGGGCGGCCAGCAGCAGGTTGAAGCCCACGGCGCTGAAGCCGTACCTCTTCAGGAAGGTCATCAAGAAGCCGAAGCCGATAAAAATCATGACGTGGACATCTTGGAACACTGAAAATATAAACGCAATATCAAACAATCACATAACTACCTAATATTCTCAGGTTAGGTTGGTTATGGGCTATTTTAAATTTTTTTTTCGTAAGACGTGTTGAGTTAAGTTGTTTCTGAGTTGGCATGGAACAAAGACCGATATACCTATTAAAATTATAAATGGTCGGTTTTGCGCAAATAAACAATTAAAACATTACACACGCTAATTTGACAATAGGGGTAAGACAGAACGACGTTTTTTAGTAAATCTTAAGTTGAAAAGCGATTTTAGAATGAATTCCGACCTTGCTCCATAAATTTTCGATGTTACCCCACACTGAAAAATATTTTACAGGAAGTTTTGATTGGCAGTTTTCGGATGTTCTACTGTGGATAACTCGATAAATAAAAATTTACTAACATAATTAAGAGCTAAAGATAACGTAATAAAATTAAAACCTTTGCGGGGACACCATAGATTCTTCATTAATATTATAATTCATTAATTCACACGCGTTAGAAGTGAAACTAGAAAGTCGCTAGATATCGCTTTCTTTTCTTTTGCTTGTTTTTTTAAAGTGGTTTGAAGATTGGATATTGATTTCACAAAATAAAAATGTTTTTTCTTGGATTTCGTAGGATTCGAACCCCCGTTCGCTTGATGTCTGTCTTTATCGCAGCTGAGACTTGTCAGGTACCTTCCAATTACGCTATGGAAGGCACGCGTCGACGTGCGAATTTGCGGCGTTATATTACAACCGAGTATTTGTGTAGAACTGAGTTGTGACGCACTTCCGTTTCACCAGAATTTTAAGTCACCAATGGCGCTAAAGAAGTTTCACTTCAAAAATTCCAAAGTGGACCAATGTTCATCTCATCAAAAAGCACACGGTCTTAACCCAACTACCTTAATGTAATCCAAGAAAAAACAGTGTCATTTTGCATTCAATTTAAGACAGAATATTTTCTCAGAATAACAATAACGTGAAAGTATAATCTCTTGGAACAAACAAGGCAAGGAGACGTAATTCCCGTTTGAGAGACAACCAAAAAGTACTCGCTTCATGTCAGTTAGTCGGAATTCTTCCTCGGGGCAGAAGATGTCGCTTCTTTCCTTCTTTTAATAATCCGGCTCTTTTTCGAACAAAGGAAAATAATGTTTTGGAGACAGGGCCGGCTGGGGAATTCCCCGCAGAGATAGTAGTGTCTTGTTAAAATTATCTGCCCGACTAGACAATGCCCTGTTGTTGTTGTTCTAAGAACGTGGAATATATTCTATGTTTTTTTGGAGTGAGTTTCTAATGTTTTCTAAAATTTAATTTTCTAAATTTCTAACGTGAGTTTCTAATGTTGGCGGTGGCGGACTAAGCCCGTCAGAGGCCCGGAGCGGCAAAGCTGAATAAGCCCCCTAGTTTAAGAAGTTGTTGCAATTTTACAAGCTTTTTATTCGGTTCACATTTGTGTGTAAGTCTTAATGTTAATTTAGTTAAAATTTTGCAAGTGAAATTTAAATTCGACTTATAAATATTCTATGCATAAAAGAATATTGATGCCACGTAAAAATTCAAGATGGTTGTAGTGTTTTGATCTTGATGAAATTATAAAATATAAAAACAATAACAATAAGGTATCTTTTTAAATCAAGTTGATATTTTTAATTACTTACCTATTTTATTACCATCAATATTAAACGTAATTACACAGCGATGTTTGGTTTTCATATAAAAAAAATTATAACAAAGTCGGATAAAATGACTTCATGACATGTCGCTTATTATGACCCATTTTTAATAAATTATGTCCTAATTTCAGGGAAAATTATGTCGGTTTAGTGACCTACATGATTGCTAACACCTTCGGCAGTGTTCGGGAGGGTCACGTGGCTCCCGATGACGTTAATATGCTGTGTTTCCTTTAGCAAAGGCTTTAGCAAACCTTTAGCAAAGGCCTAATACAGTAAAAAAATACGAAGTGCAATACATAAGTGAAACTGGAACTAAAACTGTATGAACGTTAGAAAAATTAGCATTAGTAGTAATTTTATTTTTAAAATTTTGTAAATATTTATTTATTTTGTTTTATTTAGGTATATATTTATTTTGTAAATTACCGGTTCAGGCTGCATTTATTTATTCGTATTTTATCTGTATGGGATGATATTTGTATGTGACCTCCCAACTCCAAACCAACTCTTAGATAGGTACTTAGCATATTTTTAAGGCACCAGGACACAAAAAAAAATAATAAGTCACTTTTTTATTTCGGCGCCCGCAATACATAGCAAATCCGCTATGTATTGCGGGCGTCGCGGGTGTAAGATTGTAATTACATTTTAAAAAGTAATTATACTCACTCGCATAGTCGCCGTTCATTTCACTCGGCTTAGATTTGCTGATAGATGCATCAGCCGCCTTATCGTAATCCGCCATGAATGCGTAAAGGACTATTAGGAGTATTTGGAATACTATAATGAAGGCCAAATCAAATCTCATGGTGAAAGCCATTTTTGACAGCAATCCCATCTAGCGGGGCACTTCACAACTAAAATACTCGAACCGGTGGCTCGGGTCGGCGGTGGGTGATTCTGCAAACGGCCAACAGATGTCACCTGTAACAAGAAATGAAGAAAATTATTCCAGGAAAATACGGTTTTGCTTTCAATTTATCGTAAAACTAACTTCATCCAATCATAGAACCTAAATTAAAAATGTATAACCTTTTACAGGAAACAATCACTTTGCGATTTGTCGTACTAATTATAATTTGAATAAAAATACTTTTTAATTTAATGAAAACAAATAACTTTGTGTACAACACTATTTAATTAACAATATCAACATGTTTCGAAAACTATGTTTTCTTCGTCAGGATAATAAGTTAATTAAACTAAGTTTTCTTGGTCAGGATAATAAGTTAATTAACTTATAAAGAAAACATAGTTTTCGAAACATGTTGATATTGTTAATTAAATAGTGTTGTACACAAAGTTATTTGTTTTCATTAAATTAAATAATGATGCCACAAAGTGAATTTGCGAATTTTGAAGAAAAAATAGTTTTGTTTGAACACCAATTTATTAGAAACCATTTAGAGTGGTGTTGAAACATTCCAGCAAAAAAAAAATTCCAGGGTTACGAATAAGCCAATAATGTTTGAAAATCTCCTACTACTACCACAGTACGCAGAAAATGTTGCTTGAGTCGTGATGGAGGACTTATCCAGCCGAGGAATCGAACACGCGACGCCCGGGTGGGGCCCAAACGCGATGCCCACTCAACCACTGACCAGTCAAATATGTCATAAGCCAATAATGTTTGAAAATCTCCTACTACTATCACAGTACGCAGAAAATGTTGCTGAGTCGTGATGGAGGACTTAGCCAGCCGAGGAATCGAACACGCGACGCCCGGGTGGGGCCCTAACGCGATGCCCACTCATCCACTGACCGGTCTATGTGTATGTATATGGCAAATCAACACAATGGCAAATCAATACACCTTTGAAAGATTTAGTGATGCAAGATCATGGAAAGTGATGAAAAAACCAGGTTATACAAGTTAGGTTAGGTTAGGTTGTGGGCTATTTTTTTCAACACTTTTAATGACTTTATATTACTTTTCAAAGTATGTTGATTTGGGTTCCAAGCCAACTCAGAATCAAGTCTACTCAACAACTTTTTAAAAAGTCATTAAATGCTCTGAAACAAATAATTTTAAAATATCCCTTAACCCTTACCTAAAGTAACATATTTAACCAAATTTCTTTATATTTTTTCATCACTTAGTGACTTTTCAAAGGAAGTTCTGAGCTGTTGATTTCATTCCGAGTTGAGGAATTTTCGTCTTAATCACTTTGGAATTTACAAATTATTTTAAGAATTTTGAAAGATATATTCAATGTTATTTTAAAATAAAAAAATCTTAATAGAGAATTCCAGTCCAATTTTTTAAATTTTTTTATGAATAATGACCTTCTAACTTAAATAACTGCATATTTATTTTAATTTTTATAGTTAGTTTTAATAGTTAAAATAAATGTCAAAGTTTTAATTTTTCAAGATCCCCCGAAAACCACCGAATCTAGTGTGACGTCATCATGACTAACCGGAGTATGAATCTTGTAGGGAACAGCTGTTCGACTCCCGCCATTTTGAATTTCAGCATTGGAGCTTTTTCATAGACATTACTGGGCAATACGATCGTTTTTTGTACGGTTAAAGTTTTTGAATATTTTAAATAATATAGATAAACTAATAGAGATACTTTATTTTTGATACTGAATTATTTAGGCCTAAATAAAAACAAAAACAAAAAAAACAAAAACTATTATTTGTCCAATTTTCTATAAACAAATACCACGGAATGCCGAACGGCTTGCGTCTTCATTTCAATAAAAACAAAAACTATTATTTGGCCAATTTTCTATAAACAAATAACACGGAATGCCGAACGGCTTGCGTCTTCATTTCTATTGATTTCTATACAACTTTGACCCAGGTGACGCGGCGCGGTGAGATCACGCCGCCAAAATCCAGCAATAGGGTGTTTTAATGACACGTTTTAAAATGGACTTTTTAATATTTTTTTAAAAACTCTACGTTAAATATAATGTAATAAAACTTATATATTCAGAATCAGGGTATATTGATCTATATGAACATATTTTTTTAAAGCCATAATATTTTTCACTGGAGTTCCTTATTATAGGACATCAAAAACAGGAGATATAATTAAAAAAAAAACTTTTTTTCGCTCTCCTAAACAATTAAAATTTTGTCCTTTACAGTAGCGATCGTCAACCTTTTAGAACTTTGCCCTTGACTCTTACTACAAATTCGTGGTATCCCATACATTTTATATTGTGTACGTGTATAATGAAAGACATGTTTTCGTATGTAATTTTTTAAAACGCTCATTAAATCAAATCACAAATTAATCATATAATTAAAATAAGTGTAACACGACATCGGGCATTTTTAACCAATGATTCTACATGCGTGCCACGATATTACGTACCTCCAATTTTTGCTACAGATTGAAAACCGCTTCCGTACAGCATTTAAAATTATCGTGATAAATATAATATTTGTAGCCGTCACCGTATTTTTAAATATTATGGAATCGATAAAATAAATAGTTGCAATTTAATGACATTTTTAAGATTGTCAGATAACATGCAGTGTTTTGATAGCATCTTGATTATATATAACACCTTAATAACTTATATAAATATTTATGATTAATCTTTATTGTTTAACCTTGAATTATTTTGGTTTAATTTTTAATATGCTTATTCAATCTTTGATATTCTCATGTAAATAAAGCATCGCTTTACTGGTGACGAAGATATAATTACATTTCCACTAATAAAATAGATAATATTATGTACTAAAAATGCCTTTCATGCAGATTTTAATAGTAACAGAAAATGTCGCCACTGACTGTACTTTTCGGTTCTATTCCATTTAGCACGCGTTCTGTCTCTCAAAATAATTGCCTGGAATCGGTCGGTTCTTCATTGCTGACGATTGTGACCACTACCCTAATTTAATCCAGCGTCGTAATCGAATAATGCTCTTGCCACGTACATTTGCGAGCCAAACCACGAATTATGGGAAAAGAACGAAGCAACCGTAAGCGCAGTTTTGCGCAGTTTATTTCCTTTTCCATAGTGCGTGGTTCGGCTCGCGCTTCGGTTCGCAAATGTATACGTGGCGTAATGCCTTCCCATTTTATCGAAATGATAATTTCATAATAATCACGTATTGTTTCTTAGTGTCTCAATTTGGGACCGGATATGGGTACCGCCGCCCCGGGAACCATTTATTGGATAACCAACATCTCTACCGTAGATCACTTGGTGACTTAGCAGGGGTGCTCGGGTTCGTGGGGTCGGGTTTGACCAGATCTTGGCGACGGATGCGTCTGCTCACCAACTGCGTGACAGGCCGGATCGGGAGAGACTGGTTGAGGGAGACCTTTTGACCTCTCCAGCAGGACACGTACCGCCGTGTACGAACACCAGCAAATTTGTATGGCGCTTACACTACCCCTGCATAAATTCTGGAATAAACAATTTTTATTCTGTGTGACCGAGGAAAACTGGTCACGAGGTATTGTTGACTTATAGGTCGACTGTTAAATTACAGCCATCGAAAGGTTTGTAGGGGTCTATTTTGACTCACCTATAACAGTTAAATATTAAGCAAATAACGACCGTAAAATACGCCCGCAACGCACTTCTTATATTATTTTTTTTATTCTATGGCATTTAATATGTTATTAAGGGGAAATTTTGATTTCAGTATATAATAAATTTACTTAACGATATCCTCATAAATAGAAAACATTTAGGTTACAGGCAGGTATTTAACTAAGTAGTCAGTCAATCCTCGTTCATAATAGGAGTAAATAAAACCTCAGAGTCCTTTTCTAGTTAAAAGCAGACTTAATTGAGTTAGTAGTTATGATAAAATTTATTGCAATTGTCGGTATTTGCTAGCAAAAATGAACAGGGAATAACCGCATTGATACGAAGCCAGATCAAATAAAACGTGATATATTTATATTGCTATGTGACTTTATTGTAACTGTTACATATTGGATCTACCCGGCGCGCCAGCGGTTAAAAGTGAATTTGCTCCAAAAATCCAGATTGAGGTAGTTCAATTCCCCTTGAAAATACAATTAATAATGTAGTTACGATATGCATTAAAAGATAGCAAGGTAATTAAAGATTAAATTTTAGGCATCGATTTGGATTGCGATAAAATAAAAAAAAAATATAAATTTAGTAATATTAATCACTAGCGAGTTCCCGGCATGCGTTGCTATGCCACTTAGGGGCCATCCATAAATTACGTCACACGAATTTCATGATTTTTTAAACCCCCGTCCCGTCCCTGTCACACATCCCCTCCCTCGAGTGTGCCGTCACATATTTTGCAATTTTACATCTAAATTTTTTTTGCGTTTTAATAATTTAGATTTTTTACATGTGATGCCACAGAACTGATGATCCCCCATACCCCTTGTCACACAATGTCACACTTCTCTACTCCCCCCCCCCTTAATGTGTGACGTAAGTTATGGATGGCCCCTTAATAAAGAAATTGTTTCTACCTGCGTGTCCTTTCCCATTCGTCCCGTTCCCCTTCCACCCCCCCTTCCTCTCCCGCGTCCCCTTCCCCTCTCGCGTTCCTATTCTGCCTTCTCTGCCTTCCCTCTCCCCACTCCCTTCGCCCTCTTCCCCCTCTCCGGCGAACCCCCTTCCCGAGTTCCCCCCCCCCCTCCCAAGTTCCCCTCCCCCTCCCGGATTCGTCTCCCCCCTCCCCCCTCCCGCGAATCCACCTCAAGAGTTCCCTTCCTTCCTTCCGGGTTCCCTCCCCCCTCCCGCATTCCATACATTCATTCCCGGTACATTCAGTTTTCAAACAGCTCGCATGCCAATTATTGCAATTTTTTATACAAATTTCATAATTCCAGAGCTCACCAGTATATATAGAAACCATCGCTGGCAGGCACGCATTAATTCCCCAATGTTTCATCTCAATCGGATGAACTGTTAGCAAAGCATAGTTTGCAACGCATGCCAGAACTCATTATTGTATATAGTAAGAATCGCGGACTCCCCAAAGTTTCATTGCAATCAGATGAATGGTTTAGCAAAGCATAGCATACATACAAATATACATAGCAGAAGCAAACATGTTTTCATTTTTACAGATTATTCCACTTATTGTAGAAAATGACAAATTAAACTACTTTAAAACACCGTTTATATTTCTCCGAGATAATGTTTGAAAAATTATTTCTAAATAATCTTTGGAGCCTTTTCATAGCCGTTTGATTTCTCATTTCGTACAGTAAAGTTGAATATTTACAATAAACTAAAAATCACAACAGAGACAAATCAATACTCTTTTGAAAAGTAATAATAAAGCCATTGAAAGTTTTTATTATTACCGTGACAATTCACGACTACGGTACCGTGATGGCATAAAAAAAGAAAATAAACATACGTTCCTTATCACAGTAATGCTGCAGCTCATTCAAAAGATGAGATACACAATGTACGTAGGTCTGTTTCCTTCAAAGGAAAACAAGTCATCACTTTCTTGCATCTCTCTCACACACCGCACCGTGACGTCTCCATAGACCACTACAGTATTACGAGCCGTGACGATAATTTTGAAAGTATGGAATATGGTTACAAAGATAATATTGAAGTGTGAGTGAATTCCAAAAATTCGAAAAGACAAATGTCAATGCGCTGATGGTTTTGCTTTTGTTCTTAAACATATATGCTGCAGCTCTTTCTTACACACTCAATGACAACAGTCGTAAATGAGACAAACGGTGAACATATGTCTGCACCAGACTGCACCCCCCCAAAGGAAACAAAAAATCATTATCATACATCTCCCTCATACATATAAAGAAAATGAAACGCATTACCCGTCGCCACGGCTGAGCCGTAATAAGTAATATCACGTATTTTGTGTAATTAATCTTTTGTCTAACCATTATTTAATTTGTAAGAAAGAGCTGCAGCATTATAGCGATAAGGTACGTATGTTTATAACCTTTTTTTCCGTCACGGTACCGTAAACACGGATCGAAGCATGCTAATTCACCATTTTAGATTAACTTTACTACGAATCGGTTTATATCATAATTACAACCAAATAAAGTGTATTAAACTGTTATATTTTGCTTATGTTAGAAGTCAGCTTGAGTACAATTCTTCCGTCTGGAATCAACATTATAATACTCACGTACAAGCTGTTACTACACACTAAAAAGTGACAAAAACTAACATCTTTAGGATTTAGACGGCGTGAGTATGAGATGGTAAAATCGTTCTCCTCTTTGTGCGGTGCTTCGTAGCTTCGTAGCTTCCCCTTCGTAGCTTCTCGTCTACTTTAGTTTCATGAATGTTTCACTTACACCGCGTGTGAATTGCACACTCTGATTTTTAATTTATTTTTAATAATTTTTTTTACACGCCAAGACATGGACAAATCTCACCCCATGAACCCGGTCACCCTGCTAAATCACCAAACGTAGCAAATCACTTAGAAGAGGTGAATCCCATAAATGGTTCCCGAGTGACGGTACAGACACCCGCCTCAAAATTGGATTACGTTTATCAAGCAATTTTTATGCCTATTATCAATATTATCAATATTCCTGTTAAAATAAAGCACATTTTGACTGCATACAATTTTGCTTGTAGCTTGCTTTTAAATATGGTGAATAAAATAGCCCGAATACCTAATATAACCAACCTAGTTAACCTATTTTATTTGATTTCATAAAGACTTTACATCCACTTTTTAAAAGTATTCTGATTTGTTTATGTTCTGATTTGTCTGGTATCCTACCGTAAGTTTTACAGTATCACAAATAGTGCGCAAGTCCAAAAATATAACAAAGAAGCCATCCGTCATTTTATCGCCAATGGGTGTTTAGAAAAACTGACATCTCTTTAACGACAAGAATGCCTCAACAAAGGTAGTTTATATATCGATGCATGAATGATTATATAACGCCTTAATAACATCATAATATTATGTCCAAGCGTAAAATCCGAACCAGAGCCGGAACAGATAAAAAAATCACACGCGGTAGAAGTGAAACCTTCAGTAAACTAAAGCAGACAAGAGTGGGGAGGCTACGAAACACCACACAAAAAGAATATTGATTATTTACGAAGCACCGCACAAAGAGAAGACAATAATCATTTCTTTAGTTATTCAACCACTTTAGTTTCCCAAAGATCGAACGGAATAAATTGGTCGCGTCTTAATTGAATTATTTAAGTCTGCGGATCGCGTATTTCTTTCAATTCTGAAAGCTTCGTTAGTTCAACTCCGTTCTTTAATAAGATAGTAAATTTGGTATAACGAACGATATAATCCAAATAAATGCGCATATTGACAGTAAACCGAAATTTATCGGATACTGTGGAGTCCGGGCTGCGTATTTCCACAACCCATACCGGTTCAGTCAATTTACAAAATCAAAAAATTTCAATATCAAAATTTTAATATTAAGAAATAAAATTATTAGTTTCTAATATACACATAATACAACAGACTCTTCACAGAATATAATGTCTTAAACATACTGCAACTTCATCTAAAATTTACACTAACACATTTCATGTTCAAATACAAGAAAAAAACTCTCTTACATCACAGTTACACCACCAGAACAATAACCAAACGACACTACAATGTTCCTACACTACGCACCACATCAGCTCAAAGACATTTCATGTACCTAGCTCCTAAAATGTTTAACCTTCTCCCCGAGAACCTAAAATCCGAAACCCAACCCCATATCTTTAAAAAAAATTTATCAAAATGGATCCTTACATTCAGTAACGATGATGTATAAAACTTGCTATTTTAATTGAATTGTAATATAATTAATACAACTTGTAACTTAAATTAATTGAATGTGTTACTTAGGGGGTATTTCACCATCTTGCTCACAAGCACTACCAATAGGATAAAGCATTTTTTCGATTTCACCATCCTTCAAGGATGCTTATGTGGGTAGATAAAGTTTATTTTTATTAATTGGTACTTTGACCAGCCAGTAACGTTTACCGGGTACAAATTAGCAAAGTTTTCTACCATATTAGCAAAGTTTTCTACCACGGGTTCAATAAATATGACAGACAGCTGCTGTCAAATCGTATTTGCATTACCCGAATTTTTCACGATTTCTACTTACGAAAATGCCGTTCTTGTAATCCATGACCAGCCTAAAGACAAAAACTCTCAACCACTTGGTGTGTTATTTTAATATATATATATTGAAGAATAATACAGAATTGTAGTACTTACATCATATTTCAACAACAATAACAAGTATATTAGGTTTTATGTCATTCTATAACCATATAAATTGCATTCCAACAATTTCCAACAAATAATAATTTCATTGTTGTCAGCCGGAGATTTTGTTGGTGTCTGCTTGCAGATTTATAAAAAGATAGTCGGAGGCTATTGGATATAGCCGTCCAATGTGTATTCGCTTCCTTCTGGACCCGGCTCTTTTAAAAGGTTTTTATAATTTGACCCAGTTCCCGAGGGTCAAGGGATTATGGACTGCAATCATGTTGCAATGTGACCAAGTAAGTACCTCTGAATATCATACTACTGTAACGGATATTTTTACAATCAATATTTGTACTATCAATGAATTCACAGGAACAGGGAAGGTATATAAAATGTACCTATATCCTCACTACACACCTGTAGTATTCATTTCCTTATTCCAACAGTATTCGATTTCCCCAACTGAAAAAACCAAGTACTGAAATGACTTTCTTCTTTCAGACGGAGAAAATGCCGAAGTAACCTTAACCAGTAACTGCTACAGAAAAGGTGTCTTCTCCAGGTGGACGTGCTGATTGAAGTGATTCTGTATGAGACCCTAGAAATTTTGTACAACTGTGTTTTAAAGAGTAGATTCCCTGTACTTTTATTGTGAAAAACACTTATTTAGCTTTATGGAAACTGTAATAAAACTTCAGAATATTTTGGTATATCTGTACAATATATTTATTTAATAACATGTGAGAGAAAAACATTTCTCTTTGTAAGAACATACCTAATACGGTAGATTATACTTAGTTTTTATAAATATATGGCAACATTATCAGGAGTCAGTGGGACGACGGCAGCCATAATATTTTATAATATTGTATGGATGAATATGAATGGTACAGACAAATGATTGTATATTATTTATAATCATTCTCACGCAAGGTCATTTAGTAGATGTTGCCCCATGTGTAGGCACGGTGGGGCAAGGTGGGGCATTTGCCAACTCTGGCTGGGCGATGCATGACCTCTTAGATTGTAGACCAAGTTGCGTTTTCAAATTTACAGCACTTCAAATGACGGTTTTTCCGTCTTCCGTTCATGTTGATAGAGCCCAAAGCATGAATATGTTGTCGAAGCCTACTGTTTTTGGTATCTACTCTAGATTTTTATTTTTTGTCCCACCCTAAATCAATACCTAGCTACACCCATTTGTTCAACTACAAACATTACAAAAATTTCAATGAACTAGAACTAGCTAGAGAATAACTAGCTTCGTGTTGGGAACACCTTACTAAATGAATATTCTAGATTGTAAAGTAAACAATACATTCTGTTTTATATAATCATTATGTTAGCAGCTCTGGAGACTCTGGATGGCTGATGGCTATTCTTTTAGTCTTCCTCATCCACAACGCACAGCGGTGTACTCCTCAATTGCATTCGGTTTATCTGAAAGTAATAATAAGGGATAAAACATTCATGAAACACTAACCACCTGCCACATTCCACCTGTGGATCAATGAGCATGCTCACAAATCAACAGCCAGTTGATTTGTGAATGGAGGGAAATAATTATGCCGAGTCTTCAATTTATGATGGTCCGATGCTTTGTGACCCCCTTGCACAACGTGTGAAACGCTTGTAAACTGTGCGACCCAAAATTTAAGTTTCTTGTTTTTGTAAAAGCGCAATGAAACCATGCATTATTTTAATTCAATGGCAAGCCAGAATTTAACACTAAACAAATACAAAATATTGTTACTGAAGTCGCTCAGTTGTACATAATATTGTATATTTTTTACTATTTCTGTGTAAAAGTCCCTAAAAAGCGTTTTAATAAATACAATAGGAAATGTACAGGTTGATTTTTAAATATGCAATGTAAATGTTTTACCTAGAGCAGAGGCATCGATATTCCAGCCGCTGGTGGTGCCTCTGGTGAGGGAGATCGTACATTTTATCATCGTCTCTATGTTGTCCAAGGGAACAGCGTTGCTGGGTCCCTATCTGATGAGGGTGCACTTTTGTCTCTCCAGTCCCTCATATTTCACTTTAATGTATTGGTTCACCTGAAGGCTCTGCAGACAAATACACAATAGATGTTAAAGACACTGTACCTAAACGATTTAACAGCAGAAAATCACAAAAAATAGCAATGAGGAAAGAAGAAAGAGTAAAACATTTTGTGACGCATGAATTAAGACAAATCTACAAATTCAACTAAATTCTTTAGTAATATCACTCAATAATCAATAAAACATAACAAAAACCCGTTGAACTTACCTTATAGTTTGCATAAATAAACCAATCCCGTTCGTAAACAACAATAAACGAACACTGTGTTGACACCATGTTGACACTTTTGACGTTTGTGATTTCATAGAAACAATGGCGTCTAAGCACGTCTAAGACAGGCGTGGCAGTAGACCAAAATAGCTACTTGGCACCATATTTTCTGTGGCGAAATGCGCACGGGTTTTTGAGCATGATTCTCCTACCAATAAAGTTATGTGACCGGTAGTTAAGAGCAACATTTAAAGAGATTGGTGAAATAGCCCCTTAAATTACTAACTTAATTTGTTACTTAAACTACTTAGATGAATTGCATAAGTTAATAACTGTACACTGTACCTAACCAATCTGTAAACTTCATCCGCCATAACACAGGGACATACATTCCTAGCATGGCGGATGAATTAACACAATTTTTTTGTTCATTGTATAAACTTCTTTTAATAAATAAACATACAAAAATTATTTTATCTAGATTCTAGAACAATTTTTGTTTCTGCAAAATGATAAAAAGTAACTAATATAGAGGTGTATTTACAATATATGGGAATAATATCAAAATTTAAATTTTTAGAAATAAAATCATTAATTTCAAATAAACACATTGGAAAGATTATTTTATCTGCATTTTAGAACATTTTGTTTTTGCAAAAATGATAAAAAAATAACCAATACAGAGGTGTATTTACAATGTAAAATGTCGCTACCGCGAATGAACCGGTATAGAATTTGGAAAAACGCGTCCGGGCTAAAACTTATAAATTGTCCGTCGGAATATCTCTTACCAATTGTTGACCGTGATCGCAGATATTGATAACTGACCATAGATGACGGATTTGGTCAATATCGTATTGATATAAGGTTTTATCGATCGACCATGCTAGACCTCCAGGGGAATTTTAAATTCCACGGACATCATTTTTGAGAAATTACGATACACATAAATATAAAAATTAACAAGAGTTAAAAATTCAGTAAACGGAAAATAAAATTACGTCATTGAAGAAGAAGATAATACTAATAAATCTAAACGAGATATGAAACAGAACAAGACACACAAAAATAAAAAAGGTAACGGTCGCAACTGGGACTCGGTCATTGGGATCTACATCCTTTCTGTCATTTCTGTCGATCTTATATTTCAAATTCAGAATTAACAATATAAGCTTCAATTAATTTTCCCCGTATTTTTGGCAGGTATCATTTTGACTGATTAGAAAGTTTTTTAAAGAATTTTTCTGTAACCTAGATATTGTCTCGGATATGTAAATATATTCGATTTTATTTATAAGGAACACTTATTGAATTTTTCTTTAAGTCTAAATAAATATTCAATTCTTTTTGGAATAACTTTTTTAATAAATTTTGAGGGTTGTACCCATCAATGTAATGTATCATTGAAGAATAATAAAATACTAATAATCTAAACGAAACAGAACAAGATTCAGAAAATAGAATATATGACATAAAAATAAATTATCTACCAACTGACTGTTAATATTAATGAAAATGTGTATACAATTGTTTTTAACCAAATATTTTATAAACTAGATGGAAGTAGTTCGCACGTACGGCCTTTGAAGTTAGAATAAATTATTGTCAAACTAGGTTAAGTGTGCAAAATTTCATCAAACTCGGAATTTAATTGTAGCTTTGTATAGAAATCAAATCCATGCCACTCTCACACTTTCCCGTCCTCTCATCGCATCCAGACACTCTTCTTTATATATTAGATAATAGGCTAGCAGGAGTACCCGGCGTTGCCAGGGCTTTACACAAAGTATTTCGAGCAGCAACAGTTTCGAAATCTGACGTAGACAGTTAGTGACTTTCCGCTGGTTTTGAAGGTCAAGCGCGCAAAATTTCATCAATCTCGGAATAAATTGTTGATTTGCATTTAATCAAATCAGCGCCGCCCGGCCTCCACAGGTCACAGACTTTATTATTCTTCTTTATTATTGAAAATTTTTAATGTCTAAATATTTTGTGTAAACGTTGTATTGGGTAATGCAAACCATAGTTGGAATATTATTGAAGTAACTTGAAGTCGATTACGGCTTGTTTAAGTACTTTCTGAAACTGTCTGTACAATTCTACCAAAAAATATTGTTTATACGATGACCCGACAGTTGACCCGAAATTGTAATAATCAGAAAATAGTAATTTTTGTGGTTTACTTACCAATTTCAAACCTAAAATCGACTTAAAAAATATCTTTAATAATAAATAAGTATGAACATCAAACGAACATATATAACGATCATATTTTTTTGTTATTCGGCGGTACATCCTCTCTGCACACCTGGTTATATTTTGTGTAAGTAGGTATACCGTATTTTCCCTAAACCGACTGCATATTGAATATAAGCATGCCGGGAGCCAATTGTCGGGGGATCAAATGTCATGCAACCATTTATACGCACACCTACCTGAACAATTTATCTGGGTATATATTTTTGCATTTGTGTTATTGCAAGATGCGTTTTCTCCACATTTTAGAACGAAAAATCAACTTGAATCACAACAATGTTTGTTTTTACTAGAATAGGGGAGAATTCGGAAGATTTTATTTAATTCATTAATTATTTATTTATTCACGCCTTGAAGGCTTTTACATGTACACGTTATTATAGATACACAAGTTATTCAGGAGTATAATAATAAGCATATAGAATATAACATTGTATAAAAAAAATATTAGCAGAATTAAAAAGAAATGACAATATTAGAATAATAATAATAAAATATATGTCAGAATTTTAGAAATTTCTGATATAAATTTTGATAAAGAATAAATGAAAATATCAAAGGAACTGAATTTATTTCCAAGCCTATGTAGTCTTTGGATTGGCGAGTTAATGAAATAGTTTTCGGCGGAAAAACAAAGAACAGTTCTGGAAGTCTCGTGTCACGATTTGGTATTCGGAATGTTATTAGTTTTGTTAAGTCAGGTGCGTCAAGTTATCTATTAACTAATTTGAATACAAGTACCAGATCGCTCTTGGTTCTTCTACACGATAAGTCAGTTAAATTAAGTAGTTTCATTAAATTCTCATAATTAATTTGTTCAATGGGTATAGAGAGTTTGAAATTAATGAATCTTAAAAATTTATGTTGAACTCTCTCAATTTTTATTTGATGTGTTTTATAGTATGGGGACAAAATACTGGAATTATATTCTAAATTATTTCTAACTAAAGCAGTGAAGAGAATTTTAAATGAATTTTAAATGAAATCCCAAACATTTCATTGCCTTATTAATAACTTGTTTAATGTGTGGAACAAATGTTAATTTTTCATCAAATACGATACCCAGATTCTTGATTTGAGACAACTTTTTAAGAGAAATATTGTTGATACTATAATGAGACATAATAGGATTTTTGTTTCTACAGAAAGATATAAATTGACACTTATTTATATTTAAAAACAGTTCATTATAATTACACCAATCCTGTAAGCTGTAAGCGATCAGATTAGATTGAAGGATATTACAATCATTGATGGAGGTAATCTATGGGGCTAAGGGATCAGTGTTATCTACTTGTTCCACTCCTGGAAACTCCTACATAATCTATGAAAACAATACATTATTTCAATAGTAGGCTGGCTTTACATTCGTAAGTTTTTTCCCGTAATTCGCTCGTGTAAGCGAATTATGGCCAAATTACCAATGTAAACGACACCAAAAGTCACTTAACGTAATTTAAAGCATGTTACAGAACTTCTTACGGAAGTTTTTTGACAGGTCTAATCGCGTCCGCGCGAAATTACAGCCTTCTCACAGCTTATAAAATCAGTTTGATAAGCTGAGGGACTTTTTGTAAGAAATAGTACCAAAATGCGCCGTTGCGAAATGTCAAAAATCAAAAGACATTTGTTTTTATTGGATTATTTTCCTATAAAACTAGTATTTATTTCCACTTATTTGAGTTTTCTGAAAATGAGCATCCTTCTATTCAATTATCGGTCCAAACCTTTATAATCTCAATATTTCTGTTTTTAAAATTACGTATTTGAATACGAAGTCGGTTGCTGTCGGCAGCTGTCAGGTAGCTGTCATTCGAATAAAATGAAAGAAATCCATTAATTTTCGCCTTTGACGGCAAAAAAGTGCGTGGAGAATTGTTTAATTAAAGCCAAATTCTATTTCAGCACTTTATTTGGTCCTTTTCGACTTTATTGACAAAATCGCGTAAATTTGACAGTAGCAGGTCGTTGTTGAAAGGGAGCCATCTTTCCGCAAATAAATTTACAGATGTAAACGGTCGCATGAGCAGTTACACAGGTCGAACTTCCGAAACACTTCCGTGATCATTAATTACCACATGTCAGATGCATATGTAAACGCTCCTGGGAGTGACCTGTCAAAATCTTACGTAATCCGTAATTTTTAATTACGAGTGTAAAGCTAGCCTACACGAATGAATCGATCTGCGGTAAGTTTAATTAAACCTTATTATTGTCAATAATAAAACATTAGGTATCGGATTAGTCACATGTCATTTACGTATTGTATTGTGTTGTTTGATATTAGCCACTGAAATGATAAACGTGCGGAAGTGTGTTAGGAGTGTGTGAGTGTGCCCGAAATAAGATTTTTTTTCTTATTCGGATGAAGTTGATCAAACATATTTTTTTAAATGTGAAATGGTACCTACCGCTAATGGGACTATATTATGCCTAAATAGGAGGCAAGAACATGAAGAAGAGGAAGAGTGAGAGATACCTAGCTATTCAAAACTAGTCACTTTATTGTCTTTTAATTATTTTTTTGGTGAATACCGTACAAACGTTCTCGCCTGGCGTCAGTGAGACTATGGCGTCTCCAATTGGGCTATGTTGTAAGGCTAAATGTGGTGGGGAAGGGAAAGAGATGGGAAAGAGGGACGTGGGGAAATACCTGGATAATCAGATCTGGTCACCAAACACGGCTAAAGCCATTTCAAACAATGTTTCAATTCTGAAAGGTGGTCTTTACACCAGGGCGATACTGAGAGTATCTTCCATTCTGGAACGTGCGGCAAATATAATCATGAAACACTAAAATCTTTAATAGCCTATATCATATAATTTAAAGCAAAAATAAATAAAGTAGCTCACATCCGTACTAGATATTTAAAATACCTTTTGATTACAAAAATAATTTTTCAGTTTGGTTGGGTATTTTGATCTCAAATCCAAATCTAAGATTCGTATGAAACTGCCCGAAAAAGGCCGCGCATACGTTCCTCTTAACTGTCAAAATTATATTTATTTCCTTTCGATTATAGATGACTTCTTTCGATTATCAATTCTGTTCTGTGCGATTAACAATGATCATCAAATAAAGGTGCTAAATCCATAATAAATGTCAAGCCTTTAGTCATCATTTTCCAATTCAACGCCATCATATAAATCCTATCAATTGCTTAAATGCCGATGTGATTGGAATTTTTTTGGATAAAAATAATTGACATCGTTATGTCAATACGGAAAGCATCGGAAATACCGACTTTCACTGACGAATTCAGGCATCAAATTTATGAAGGTACCCATACATTTTCAGGGTTTTTTTTTTCAATTTAAAAAATAAACAAACTAACAACTTTACCTTACGGCGTTGTTAGGGATTAGATTTTTCTCCCTATCATGTACAATCTATTTGTCACAAAAGTCAAAGCGAGGAACGCCACATCCTTAAATTTTGTTAATTTTTATAATTTAATCAAATCTGAAGGCTTTAGCCGTTTTTGGTGACCAGATCTGAATAGACGTCCTTCCTAACCTTCTTTTTCTCAGTTCCTTTCCCTCCACTACCTTCAGCCTCACAACATACTCCAATTGGGAACGTCATAGACTCTATACTTACTCTGGATGGTTGGAAGCTGTTGGTCTCTTATGCGGTATTAAAACAACACACAAAAAACAAAGTTTTTTTTTGCCGTCATACATCTTTGAATTTCTTTTAAAATATTTTTTTGTTTTGGTTTGACTGAGGTTTGAACCTTCCTTCCCAGTGTCCGGAATCAATCTCCCTACCAACGTTGCCAAATTCTGATTTTTAAAAGCGACATTTATTTCATATTTGAAGTGTTTCAATTTCTTAGAATTTAAGAAAAAAACACGGATTTATGCGTGATTGCCACCAAAAGTTGATAGATTGCATTGTCATCAATACAGACCACAATAGAGTGCTGCTACCTACCCTGATGATCGTGTGAGAAATATCAAAGCAAAGAATGCAAAGCTGATGTAAGCGTGACTCTGTGCAGAAACGGGCAGTCCGTTTGATAGACT
The DNA here is from genome assembly GCA_936435175.1 of Glyphotaelius pellucidus. Taxonomy (NCBI): domain Eukaryota; kingdom Metazoa; phylum Arthropoda; class Insecta; order Trichoptera; family Limnephilidae; genus Glyphotaelius; species Glyphotaelius pellucidus. The sequence continues at coordinate 30,494,995 of OW386548.1, read as the reverse complement.
CTCCTAACCTAACAAACGGATTGCAATCTTTAGAACACAGGCGCCAGGTGGGAATGCTGTCCTTGTTCTACCGTTTTACCATGGAAGATGCTCCGAGGAACTAGCGTCATTGATCCCCTCGGCACCGGTGAGTAGTCGGGAAACACGCCAAACGCGCGCTCAACATTTGTACACGGTTGACATTAGTCACATGAGAATGGGTCGTTTCTACGACTCGTTCTTGAGTTCAACAGCTCGGCTGTGGAACGATTTGCCGGCCTCTGTGTTTCCTCCCTCCTACAACATGGGTCTCTTCAAGACCCATGTTCACTCTTTCCTCTACTCAAAAACACCCTCCACACAGCATCTTCAAAGATGACATAGGCCCTGAGGGAAATTATTTTCCTCAGAGCCTCCTGTGTGGAGTTAATACAAAAAAAAAAAAGCGTAATGAGTAAGATTAAGAAAAGGACCGTCAGATGGTTTAGGCATGTAGAGCGAATGAACGAAGAAAGGAGTGTAAGCAGAATGTATGACGCAAATGTAGGTAGAAAAAGTCGAGGACGCCCGAGGAAGACATAGCACGATCAAGTGAATCAGGTACTTGAGTCGGGCCATATCAAGAGTCAGAATAATAGAAGAAGTGAGAATAAGTGTCAGAATCGAAGTAGAGTACGAGACGAAGTAAGAATGTAAATGAGGCAAAGAGTGTGTGCCAAGACCGAGTTGTCTGGCTGTCCATCCTCTCTGACTACAGGAAATTCCAGACAGAAAACCGACACAATCTTCAATACGCAAAAGCTAACATAAAGAAACTTATTACTAATTTTACGCGATAACGTCACGAGCCGAACGCTTAAGCCGAACGCTTAGGCCGATCGTGCTCTCTATCGCTTGTTCCGCGCTCTCGCTGAATGCTTAGGTCGAACGCTTGTTCCGCGCCTTCGCTTGTACGCCCGGCTCAGTCGGAACGTGACACCGTGACAATGAGTCATTCTTTTTCGTGAATGCGGCCGGCGTTCAGCGATTTATAAGACGTTATCACGTCAAAAATGTTGCTTTTAGTATAAAAAAAATAGATTTCATGTTTTATTATGCCTTAAATTAAGGATTTCTTTGAATTACTTAAAACGTGTTTCAAGTTTCAACCCTTAAACAATTCGCCCGACTGTTATTGTTAGAGGGTGAATCCGAGAACTTTCTGTTGAACTAGCCTTGAAGACGTTCAATGGAAACTTTATGTAATTCGAACCAAGAAATGCCAAGTCGAAGGCGAACTTTAATCCGTAGTGGTCAGCTCAGAGTCTAATGAGCAGGTAAATGGCAAAAACTTTCAACATTTTCAAAACCCGAAAAGAAAATCATTGCAGAACGGAGTTTTCGAATTACCTTTCATCGGAATTAATGGAGGGTGTTGATTTAATGAGAAGAGTTGTTCGGTACTTTGATGTTTAAGTTTTGTAGTAGAAAGATAAACAGTGGTTATAATTTTATTGCAGTTCCTCCACGTAATATAAAATAATGTCTTCTACTCTGGTATACGGAGGTTTAAGTTTCATTATTTCATATCTATCGCACAGTTCCATGACCCCTTTGAAAAGTTATAAACAAAAAATAACAATAATAAATGTTTATTCCGGTATGTGGGTAGGTGTGTGAAATGATTTTATCAATGCCAACACACACGTGTTTTATTTATTTCGCTATTTCCTCGAAGGATCTCCCATTAAAACAGTTAAAATAAGTTAGCTTGCAGTTAAAATAAATACCATCTTACGCTGAACTGACCAAACAACTTATATCGCAAACATACTGAAACGTCAATTGAAGTCAATTAAAAACATATTTCCAAGAACAATCCTCGGGACCATATTTTTTGCACTTTTTCAAATCATTATCACATATGGCATACTGGCTTGGGGAAGTGCAACGAACATAGCAATGGACCCAATAGAAAAAATAAAAAAAAATTAAAACATATCCAAGAACAATCCTCGGGACCATATTTTTTGCACTTTGTCAAATCATTATCACATATCGCATACTGGCTTGGGGAAGTGCAACGAACATAGCAATGGACCCAATAGAAAAAATACAATAGCTAACAATTAACCCCATCCTCCAAGTACCTCTCTACACAAACTCGAATGAAATTTACAAAACAGTAGATGTCATAACAATAAGGCAAATTTATGCCAAATCTGTACTACTATACATCTTCCAACAACTGTACACATATACACATTCCAATGCAACGTCGAACAGCAATTAAAACCAGGACCTTGACAAAAAAAAAAACACTAAATGTACTGATAACACAAATCTCACATGGGCAGAGAAACTTTAAGTACTTCATAATCAAACTATATAACAGCACGACCACCACACTGAAACAACTACAAATATATCCACAATTATTCAGAAAAAATGTATCACAAAGTATTCACTTCACTCAAAACACCCAAAACACTTTAAATAATAATATATAAAAAACCTGGTTTCGGGACAGAAAGTATTACCACAATATTATCAGCACAGGTTCTCCCAGTGCAACAAAATGCTATAGATACTGAATTTAACATTTTGTTCGTACTACTATACAAACCACTGGAATCATTTGTAAAATGTATTTTCAAGAATATATATAAATGAATAAATAAAAATATTTCCCATCTAACGCCTGTGCTCTAAAGATTGCAATCCATTTTAAGATAGGGAAATCTATTTTGTTAAGTAGAGATTGGCTCAACCAAAAAAAATCTTATTTTCTGATAAAAAATCGCTTTGCATGATATATTCACTTAAATTGTAATTTTTAATTCTTGTGCCCCGAAGATGTCATAATAGAGACGAAAGCAGCAGCCATTGTTTGCTTTTATTATTACCGTGACTATTCACAGTTACGCTACTGTGACGGCAAAAAAGGCGAGAAACATACGTTCCTAATCGCCATAATGTTGCAGCTCTTTCAAAAGATGAGATGCACGATACCTACGTACGTAGGTCTGTTTCCTCCAGAAGAAAAAAAGTGATAATTTTCTTGTATCTCCCTCACACACCGCACCGCGACGTCCCCGTAGACTCTTACCATTACTACTAGCCGTGACGATCATTTTGAAAGCATGGAATATAGTTACAAGGATAATATTGAAGTGTGAGTGAATTCCAAAAATTCATGATCCTCAAATGTCAATGCAATGATGGTTTTGCTTTTGTTCAACATATAATACTGCAGTTCTTTCTTACATACTAAATAACATTAAATAATAACATATACAATCATTATCTTACATCTCCCTCACACGTATAAAGAAAATGAAACGCAATTCCCTTCGCAAAAAAGTAGTAATTTGAAGGAAACAGTCACACGTATTTTGTGTCTCGCCATTATTTAATGTGTAAGAAAGAGCTGCAGCATTGTAGCGATAAGGAACGTATGTTTCTTGCCTTTTTTTGCCGTCACGCATAAAGAAAATGAAAAGCAATTCCCATCGCAAATAGTAGTACTTTAGAGGAAGCAGTCACACGTATTTTGTGTGTCTCACCATTATTTAATGTGTAAGAAAGAGCTGCAGCATTGTAGCGATAAGGAACGTATGTTTCTTGCCTTTTTTTGCCGTCACGGTACCGTAACCGTGAATCGCCACGGTTTTTATAAAAGCGCACATTATTTCAAGATTAAATAAATACGTGGAAAAATCAAAGGGATTAAAACGTCAAAATTCTGAAAACGAAACCTGTAGCTAATTATAAAAAATAATGACAAATTAGTGTACATTGTTAAATAAAACCATTAAGAAAACTAAATACTTAGAAATTGCGCCACAGTTAATGCCCAAGAAATACAATAAAATGCACACCGTACTTTTATTAGGATCGGTTAGTTAGTATAACTCTTCTAGCTATTGTGAAAATTATCGCACTTAAAAGGGTATCAAATGTGTTTATAAGTTGACTGTGAATTCATGGTCAAACTTGTAGTCAAGTGTAAACTAAATAACATTGTTTCTTAGATCCCAGTCAATCATTTTCTAAAACCAGATTTAGAGGTTTTGATATCCACATTTAATACGTTAGAAAAAACAAAAAGTTTTTTAGATATACTTATTTTGTTTGTGTGCGATTCTACGAAACATAATTCTTTATTCTTGAAAACCGAGAAATTAAAAAAAAAAAAAAAAAAAATACTTAGCTGAAATATTACGTATTCGAAAAACATCAAAAGACGAGATATTTTTATCACAAAATCTTTGAAAAATCGTATTATTTTTGATTAAAAAAAAGAGTATCGTCAATTTTCAAACTTAATTTTCAAGTTCTGTGAAAGTTCTACTATAGTTTTGTTTTTATTTCAATTACGTGATACACATTTCCCGTATTTATATAATAATAGAACTTTGAAAGGACTTGAAAATTAGTTTTGAAAATTGATGAATTGTTCAAATTCCGTGATACGAAGCGTTCTGAGTAACTTGCAAAGATTAATTGATGAAAATTCATAATAAATTGATCGTTTACTACTGAAAAATGCAAGCAGGTACCCAACTGAACCAAAAACGTACAAACTACACTCAAATGCTCCATTGAATTAAAGAAAACAATAAAATTAAGCCATTAAAAACGTTAATATTATTTAAGTATTTTTGTACACAATAAAAAACGAATTTCTTCCGATCTCATTTTCACAGAATACATAAAAAGAAATACCCACATCATACTGATTAGAAAAAAATGGATAAAGCAAACAATTTATAATTTTTTTACAAATTACCGTAAAACGGCCGACTACAAAAAAATCCAAATCCAAACTAAATATTATAAAAAAAAGAAATATTCTGGAATAAATATTTGAAGGCTCAGATATTTTATAGAAACATTTAGGTACCTACCTTTTAAAAAAACCACGCAAACCCATTCAAAAACAGATTTATTACACATAAAACTTCTTGAGATCAACTTAAAATAGTTTAAACACTAATAACTACAAATCTTAATTTAAATCAAATTTTTTTAACACGTTTAACTTTATTCAAAGAAAATCTTCAGTTTTTATTAAGACCACTGATATTTTCACGAACGCGCGACCAGGCTCGTTTGTTCACGTGCTAATTAGGCTGTTTAACGAAACGGTATTAAATAAAACCTCTTGACGTACCGGAGAGCTGCAGGCTTCTCGGATTACTGATAGTGGGCTGGTAGCTGGCAGCTGGTGGTCGGAAGCTATAGGCCTATGGAAGTGACTTGAGCTAGGGGCATGGCGCCGTACTGACTGTTTGCGGACCTCCTAACATATGTTGACCCTACTGATAACGATGCAGTAATTGTGTTCGCTTGGGACTTGATTGTGCAAGTGGCGGATGCAGAAACAGCTTGAAAGAATTTATAGAATCTTTGGAATGATGACGTAACTGACCTTTTTTAAAGACTTTTAAGAATTTTAAGACTCATTTATAAAAGTTCAAAAAGAAGAATTTGATTACTGAAGACAATTTGAAAGGGAGAAATGTAAATGCGAGTGATAGAGTGAGTGCGCTAATAAAAAACGGCTACAATGAATACTTTATAAATAGAGCAAAATTCTCTCGACGTCAGATGTCAGATTCTGGAAGTAGCTCTTAATGAGGGACAACTACATTACCCATTTTTTTTTATCTTAGAAAAAAGAAGATAATTTACAAACTTATTAACAAAATTATTCACTTCAAGCTTGAAACCACTCATTGTCTAAGTAATATTCACATTAAAAAATCGACGTTATTTAAGGAGTCGTAAAACATTTAATATTGAGTTAACGAGATTGCCTATTTCAATCCAATGTATCAAAAGTGTAAAATGTATAGCGCCATAGAATGTGATGATTAACATAGACATCTTTATAAACAGAATAAATTTAAAGAAAAATGTAGAAATTTTATAAACTATGAGCCAACACGATGTCACGGCGAATAGAAGTCCTTGAACTAAAAATTATGTAATTGCATTTTTATTATTTTGTTTTATTTCTTTCTCTCTTTGCTTTCTGTGTACTTAATATTACTATTTCTGTTATTTCACTAGTAGTATCTCCAGCTAAATCTCCAACTAAACCTTTAACGCATACTGTGAACGTTTTTATTGGAGCATTAATATCTATGCACATCCCAATGGCAATTTCATTAATGTGGTAAATTGAAATGTAAATGTTTCAGACAATAAATAAAGAAATACGCTGAATTTTTTCATACCTATATTACACATTAAATAACATAACCAGCGAAATTATTTTTTCTAAGGCCTCACGTGTGAAGTGCAAATTCTGATTTTCGATTCTTTTGATTCCTTGATTCCTTTGATTCTTTTGATTCCTTTTGCAAAAAATCTGATTTTTGCAAAGGGCATACGCTGGAACACATTTTAATGAAGGAATAGAATCTATGCAATCATAACGTAACTAAATCTGACCTAAAATTAACGTAACTCAGTCTAATCCCCCTCCCCCCATACACCTTTCCTTTTCCACCTTCCCCTCTCCCTCTTTCCCTCCCTGCCGCTAAACTAGATGAAATACACACTTTTTTCAAACAACTCGCGCGCCACCTATTGTAATTTTGAATACGATTTTCATAGCGCCAGAGCTCACCATTATATGTATGAACCTTCGCGGGCGTGCGCACAACAATTCACTAAAGTTTCATCGGAATAGGGACGAAACAAGAAACATTATTTTTTCATACAAAGAAACTGCAAAATAAACGTGAAAACCTTTCAAAGAAGAATAAGAACCACAGATCCTCCACAGTTCTTTCATCACCAGTGTTTATACGACGCTCTTCAATATTTGAACAGATATGATAAATCACGGGTCACGGAATTGAGATCAGAAGTACCGCATGAAAAAATTCAAAAAGTTAAAGTTTTTTTGTTATCATTTTGACCTGTAATTAATTGTTAAACTAGAAGCTTATCATAAACAAAATATTGTTTATGTATTTTTTCAAAACTGTTCGTATTTATTTATTGAACTAACGCAGTCCCGTAAAAATTAACAGGATATTTTAATTTATCGTAGGATTTGTGAAGCTGAAAGTATTTTTTTTAACTATTTGCCTCAGATTGCATATCAAAAAATAATTTGTTACCTTTCGAATGAACGCCGATAGTAAATTTAGATCTGTCAAATTTTTACCGATCTGTATCTGTCAAAAATTTTAACAAAAGAAATGCACATTTCAAATACAAATTTATTATCCTTCTACTTTTTTTTTTTTTTAAAGAAAGACAAACATTCGTAAACCTAACAATGTTTGAAAATCTCCTACTACCACCACAGAAATCTGAAAATGTTGCTTGTGTTGTGATGGAGGACTTAGCCAGCCGAGGAATCGAACACGGGACGCCTGGGTGAGACCCAAACGCGATGCCCACTCAACCACTGACCGGTCGAGTGGGCATCGCGATTACTTTATCGCTAAGTTTCTTCAACTTGTTCCAATTTTGAAAATTAAAAGTTCATTGAACGCGAATAATTTTCCGCATTACATTTTACAAGTGGTTCGCTACGTTTGGTGACTTAGAAGGGATGCCCGGGTTCGGGGGGTGAATGATGCGTTTGCCCACAAGCTGCATGGCGGGCCAGATCGGGAGAGAATGGTTGAGGGAGTCCCTTTGACATCTCCAGCCGTACTCTCTCGGAACATCGCCTTGCACCGTATGGATTCATACGTCCGGCACTCACGGACACACTGACCCCCAGATTCCTAACCAACCCTAATATCATTTTTTTCCCAGAACTTCCTCTCCTTCCTTTACTAAAAAGACCCTCAACACAGCAACCCCGAAGATAACATAGGCCCCGAGGGGGGTTATTTTCCTCAGGGCCTCCTGTGTGGAGCCAGGGCTGTAATTAAAATACAAATTACAAAATACTTTTTTGGGTGTATTTAAAATACGAAATACAAAATACTTTCAAGTCGTGTATTTGAAGTACAGTGTTGCCAACTTTAAATATTAACTTATATTGCTCTGGATTCTAGCGTTTTTAGTCTATGTATTATCTTTGTCAGTTCATTTTTCATTATCATTATTAAGATCGCTAAATGTATTTGAAAATGTATTTTGGAGCTATAAGTACTTGAAATACAAATTACAAAATACCTCAGCATCAGATAATTGAAATACCAATTACAAAATATATTTTTAGGGAGTAATTGAAATAAAAATACAAAATACGTAATTGTATTTCAATTAAAAGTAATTCAAATACTGCCCATCCCTGTGTGGAGCTAATGTAAAAAAAACATTTACACAGGAAAATTTCACATCACGCACAGCATCACAGATAACCGAAATTGGTATGTTTTATGATTGAAAATTAAACCATAGATTGACATAACATCAAGTTTCATAGTTCGACATGTTACGAACTCGTATTGAAACTGGGTTTAACTGGGCTTAGCTTTCATCTAGTTAAATCCAGTAATCTCTGCAATTATTCGCTTTGTTTTCCAGCTTAACTCGTAAAAACCTCGTTTAAATCAGTTTTTTTTTTATTTTCTGTGAATTAGTAGTCTCATTAATCAAATCAGTAAATCCAAGGTAAAATATTTGTGAAATATGTTAGATTTGGTTGATTGGATGCAGTGGTTACTAATAAACAACAGTACCTAACTTACTAAATAACAATCACGCCGTTTCTGCAGGGGTAGCCAGAGAGAACGGATCGCCAAACAACTCGATCTTGGCAGACATTTCTTGCCTCGTTTACATTCATACATCTAATGCTCTTCTTTTATTCTGAATCTTGACATGGTCCGACCCAAGTATTTATTTATTTATTTAAGGAACATAAACAGTCTTAGTAATATAATAAACATAAGAGGATGATAAAAAACAGACCAATTTTTAATGTTCACAGATAGGTATTTAGAAACAAGACTAACTGATTTTAAACTAGAATATTTAAGAAAAATGAAAAAAAAACAGAACTAAGCACCAATTAAAAAAAATAATGATAGTACAAATCTAAATTCAACAGATGATAAGCCAACAATAAAATAAGTGTGATTATAAAAAAAATTAAATAGACTGTAAAATAGGTATTTGGTTTGAGAAGGTAAGGGGAGGATAGGGATAAGGGAAAGTTAAGGGAAAGTTGCCACGCAAGTAATATAAAAATATTAGCTACAATATATTAGTAGTTGATTCACTTGGTTGTGCCATGTCTTCCTTGGGCGTCCCGACTTCTTTTACCATTCGCATTTGCGTCATATATTCTCCTAACACTCCTTTCCTCGTTCATTAGCTCTACATGCCCAAACCATCTGAGCGTCCCTTTCGTAATTTTACTCATTACGCTTACATCAACCTTGCATTCTTTTCGGATCTCCACGTTTCTCACACGATCGTACATGGTTTTACCACCAATGCGCCTCGGGGATCTCATTTCTACAGCGTTCAGTCTACTTTCATTCTTCCTCTGCCCGTTCCATGCCTCACTGCCATAGATCAGGGTAGGTACCAGCACTTCATTATGGACGGCTAGCTTCGCTTCTTTGGACAGTTTTTTTGTTGGCGCCAACGGCGTTCTGTCGTCCATTAATTTATTTATTTATTTTATTTATTGTTTCTTTACATTGCAGGTAAATTTTTTTACAAAACAATTTGCAACCTCACTAGGGCAAGCCTGTGTTGAGGTTAACAATTCTACAAATTAACAAAATATCACAAAATTATACAGATATTGAAAGAACAATATTGTTGTATTTCTTACAGGTTGAGATTATTACTAAACTGCTGGCGCTAGGTAGTACATTAATGTAAACATTTAGACTTTTGAGACATTACATGACATTAATGGAGTTACCCTTCTTTCAATATCTCTATCAGCCTTCCCATCACTCGTAAACATACTTCCCAAGTACACAAACTTTGATTCACTTGGTCGTGAACAACAAAGATGATTATACAGGTCGATGATTTTGTGTATCTGGGAAGTATATTTATGAGAGACGGGAAGAATGATCGGAATATTAAAAGGAGGGTAAATGCAGTGGAGTGGACTGAACGCGGTTGGCGCTAACCTACCTAATTTTCAAAAACTAGGTAAATCCAAACCATCTAATTGTCCTTTTCTTAATCTGATTAATATGCCAGTGTTTGTGCGGTTGAAATTCAAGAATCCGACTTCGAGTTCATCTCTGACGCCACGACTTATGCAAAACCATTTTCGTATCTGCCGTTTGTTACAAAGCTACTGTCGTGTCACCCGCCGCTCGCTCTTAATTACTTCGCTTAGCATTAGCCTTATATTCTTTCCAGATCTTAAATTTTGGTAATTCGGTCGTAGATGATTTTCTGGTGACCGGACAACCCGAAATGAAACCAACTCAGAACCATCATAGATAAGTAATTTAAAGTGATAAAAAATTGGTTAAATAGGTTACGTTAGGTTAGGGTTATCGGCAAATATAAAATTATTTTTTTCATAGCTTTTAACGACTTTTCAATGAGGAGTTGAGTTGACTTTATTATCAGTTGGCATGGAACCGATTTTCTTCTTTTTATCGTGTCCTGTTGGCTATTCGGACTTTGTTTACTGAATATAGGAAATAATTTAAGGTTTTGTAAAAATTGTCATCAACAGTTCATTGTGAATTGCCAGCCTCTCTTTATTCTGAATACCTTTTTAATGCCTTTTAATTTTTAATACTATTAAACGCCTACACAGACTTTTACAAACTTGTTAAATCCATACTAATATTATAAATGCGAAACTGCGTGTGTTTGTTTGTTACGCTTTCACGCATAATCCAATAAACCGATTTTAAAAATTTTTCACCAATAGAAAGCTACATTATATGCGAGTAATACAGGCTGTATATAATGATAACCTCTGGCGTTATGAAATTATAAATATTAATTTATCATATTTATTATACGTTTTCTATCGCTAACAAAAGCGAGTTATTGCTAACGTCAGAAAAAAAATCGTTGCTGTGGAAACGATGTTGATATATTTGCGGGAAATCGTAGGTAGTATCTATCTACATAAGTACTCGCATAACTTCCGAACGACTGCACCAAATTGAATAATTCTATTTTTTTTACTACTGGTGAGCTCTGGCGTATGAAATTTAGTGGGCACGCGAGATGTTTGAAAACTGATTATACCGGAAATGAATGTATGGAATGCGGTTAGGGGGAAAGGGGGGGGGGGGAATAATTGATAAGTGCAAGCGTTACAGTAATATCCCCTTAATACTATGCGAGCGAAGCCGCGGGTAAAAAAGCTAGAATATAACAATTTTTCAGTAACAGTAATTATGAAGTAAAATATGCAATTTAAATTATATAGAGCCCAAGTAGAAGAATATTATGGCAACATTGATGATTATTATTGGGGTATGTTATAATAGCCTTCTTGAACACATCTACTACTTCAGTGAAAGTATTGCCAATTGCATGCAAACTAGATACAAGCGAGTATCTAAATAACTCAGTCCTGATATTCAGTTCTGCTGCAGTTTTCTGCATTAATCCTTCACATTAAAATATCAATTAGTTTGAATATAATAAATTCCTTTGTTGTCATGCGAGGAGACACTAAATTAATTGTAGCAAGGCCGATGTTATAATTATTAATTGCATATGTGGATTAATTAAAATGCATGTCATTTAATGGTGATGCTCGTCTCTCGCGTAACGCTGAGAAATAAAATCAAAGTGTGCAATTCACAAGCAGTAGAAGAGGCTTCAGAAAACTACAGTAGACAAGAGTGGGAAGACTACATGCCAATGTAATAAAAAAAATGGTTGTCTGTAAAGTCGGTTTACGGACGATAATTTTACGTGATAACGTCACAAGCCGAACGCTTAAGCCGAACGCTTAGGCCCATCGTGCATCTCTATCGCTTGTTCCGCGCTCTCGCCAAACGCCTAGTATCGCTTGTTCGCCCGCTCGGCTCAGGCGGAACGTGACAATGAGTCATGCTTTTTTGTGCATGCAGCCGGTGTTCATCGATTTATTAGACGTTATCACGTCAAAAAACTTTAATATTATGATATTTTTGAAGTCGCTTTCATGTATGGAATTGGAAAATAATGCACAAAAAATCGTAATTTTATCGTCGGGGGATCAAATGTCAGATAGAGCAAATTAGTAGTTTTTGACGTGATAACGTCTTATAAATCGATGAACGCCGGCCGCATTCACGAAAAAGCATGACTCATTATCACGCTGTCACGATGTCACGATGTCACAATGTCACAATGTCACAATGTCACAATGTCACGTTCCGCCTGAGCCGGACGTACAAGCGAGGGCGCCGAACAAGCGTTCGGCCTAAGCGTTCAGCGAGAGCGCGGAACAAGCAATAGAGAGGCACGATCGGCCTAAGCGTTTGGCTTAAGCGTTCGGCTCGTGACGTTATCGCGTAAAATTATCGTCCGTAAACCGACTTTACAGACATCCAAATTTTTTTGTGTGTACCGCACAAGAGTGCCAACTACTCCCAACCATCTGGAACCAGTGAGTCTATGGCATCACCAATTAGTATGTTCTCAGACTAAAGGTATTGGGGAGGGGAAGAAGATGGGGAAGAGGGAGGCGGGGAGTATGGTGGCTATTAAGATCTGGTCACAAATCACGGCTGAAGCCATTTCATTGCCAAATATTTTTTTGATCAATTCGTTTTATTTCACAATTGATGAATTAAAAATAATATATAGTACATTTGCGGCACGTTTCAGAGTGGAATAGTATTAGTATCGCCCTGATTTATAACCACCATTCACAATTGAAAAATTGCTTGAAATGGCTTTAGCCGTGTTTGGTGACTAGATCTGAATATCCAGGTATCTCTCCACTTTCCTCTTCCCATCTCCTTCCCCACTCAACTACCTTCAGCCTCACGACATACCCCATTTGGGGATTCCATAGTCTCCCTGGCTTCAGACGGGAGCAGTTGGGACTCTTGTGCGGTATTCAAATTTAAAAAATGCCAGGATTTGAACCCTCGACCTTCGGATTGCCCTCGACCGCGGAGATAGTAAAAAAACATTATTACCAGTATTACCTACCGTGTCAATGGGGAATCGCCAAATCTATTTGAGTATCTATTAACTGTGCGTACGTCAGTCCACATAATTAGTGTTTAATGATTATTACAGTGAACCTTAATTAATTACTGTGGGATTACCTAAATCTTCTGGTTTATTCAATTACCAATTAATATTAATTAATAGTATATTCTCTCGATCGTAATTTCCAAATTAGTTTGGTTCCGACAGAAAAAAAAACGGTAGAATTGTAGGCAAATGCCAAATATCTTGTTTTGGTATTTTTTTACATTAGCTCCACACGGAGGCCTCGAGGTAAATAATTCCCCTCAGTGCCTTTTTCATATTTGGGCATGCTGTGCGGAGGGTCTTTTTAGGAAAGGAAAGAGGAAGTTCTGGGAAGGAAAAGGGTTTTTTTTTACATGAGCTCCACACAAGAGGCCACGCGGAAAATAATCTCCCTCAGGGCCTATGTCATCTTTGGGGATGCTGTGGAGAGGGTTTTTTTACGGATAGGAAGGAGAGGAAGTTCTGGGATGGAAAAAAAGGTATGAGGAGTGGGTAGGAATTTGCTGGTCAGTATGTCCAAGGTTGACGAACGTATGAACCCATCGCTCCCATTGCGGTGCAGAGCGATGGTTCGGAAGAGTCCGGCTGGAAAGGTCTCCCCCGACCAGTTTCTCCCGTAGGCAATCCGCCGCCAAGACCTAGACAAACCTCACCCCAAGCACCCGGGAACCTCTGCTAAGTCACGAAACGTAGCGCAACACTTGGGGTGACCTATGGCAGGGGTGTTGGTTATGCAATAAATTGTTCCCGGGGTGGCGGTCCCCATACCTGCCTTCTAATTTCCTAGAGATGCCAATATCTTTTTCTGATTTTTCTGTCTACAGATTTTCGCTAATATTGTCTTCATTTAATTAAATATTACAATTAGGAGTTTTTACTCATAAAGTAAAAAAAAAAATAAAATTCTATTTATTTGCTTAATCTTAGGCTGTATACAATCAATCTTTTGGGGCCTTACTAATAAACGTATTTCAAACTTTACACGAATGATAAACGGTCAATGGGCTAATGTTTGTTTAACAATAATAATAATTTTTGGAAGATTTCTATAGAGCCATTTTTGTGAGAAAATCACCTCAAGGGCGCTTTACAAATTTATTTATATATTTAACCTTATTATATTACAAGTGTCTTGTAACTAAGATTGATAATTAAGGACTTATAACTACTAAGACTGACTTAAAACTGTACTTAGTTTTATAACCAGTACAACACTGCATTACTCGTGTTATGACTTACATCTATCTTAAAATTAGTTATCAGTTGTATAAATTAAATTAAAATTATGTTCAATTTTTTATGAGAAAAACTCTGTTTTTTTATAACTTTTGAAGGTTATTCCCATCAACGTAATATATCATTGAAGAAGAATATAATACTTATAATCTAAATGAAAATATGAAAGAAAACAAGACACAGAAAAACAGAAAAAAACAATGGTCGCAACTGGGACACGAACCCAGACCTCTCGTCTAACCGGGACGTGCGCGTTTTCCAATTTCGCTATTGCCACCTTCTGTCAAACCGTCATATTTGTCAATCTCATATTTAGAATCATTAATATTATCTTCAACTAGTTCTTTTTCCATTTATAGGCAACTACTCTTTTAATGGTCCCAGTTGCGACCATTGTTTTTTTTCTGTTTTTCTGTGTCTTGTTTTCTTTCATATTTTCATTTAGATTATAAGTGTTATCTTCTTCTTCAATAAAATTATGTTGTTTATCAGTTGCTTAAAATTTAAAACACATTTATTAGTAACGGGATTTGTGTTTTAAATTGTGTACGCCTAAATTTAAGTACTAAATCAGGCTTTATTTAATTCAATGTAGATCTGGGAAATGATAAAAAAAAGCTACATTTTGATCTAAATATTTGATTAAAAATATATAAAGCTTCGATATTTGTATTTAACTGACTAAATATCCACAGAAAATTTAAAAAAAAATTCCTGTTAAAAATTTATAAATTTCGTGTATTCATGCAATCACATTTCATATATACAAACATTGGCGAAAATGCTCAACGACGACCAGTAGGTATAAATACCTAACCCATTTTAACAAGGTGCTTGGTTCGATAACTCACTTCTAAGGAATTTAAAGTATAGATTGGAATGACCTGAACAGCGATTCCGCGTATCCGTTTACACATACCTGGTAAGAAAGCAATAACGAATTATTTTCGCTATTGAAGAATTTTCTCTTGAAACGCATGAAGTCAACAAAATACGATATTCGAGACGTTTCCACTTATTTATTTTAATGGGAGCATTTACAGATTAATAATGCAGCGTGCACATAAGAAAGGTCGAAATGATTATAAAGTTCTAAATCCATCTATCAAATGATTATCTTTTCAGTGACATCATGCATTAAAGTATTGAGTACAAAGGGTGTGCTAATTCCATAACTATGATAAGAAGTACCTACTACCTATTAGGATATGAGACAGTATGAAAGTATTGAGTACAATAGGTGTGTTAATTCTGTAACCAGGGTGAAAATAAGGATGAGAGAGAGTATGAAAGTAGCGAGTGTGCTAATTCTATAACTAGGGTGTAGATAAGTACCTATTTATTGCGATGAGAGAGAATGTAAAACAAATGAGAACAAAGGATATGCTAATTCTATAACTAGGGTGAAAAAAGTAGCTACTTATTGCGATGAGAGAGCGTATTAATGTTTGAGTACAATGGGTGTGTTAATTCTATAACTAGGGTGAAAAGAAGCACCTACCTATTGGGACGAGAGAGCACATGAAAGTATTTAGTACAATGGGTGTGTTAATTCTATAACAAGGGTTAAAAGAAGTACCTACTACCTATTGGGACGAGAGAGCGTGTGAAAGTATTGAGCACAATGGGTGTGTTAATTCTATAACTAGGGTGAAAAGAAGTACCTACCTATTAGAACGAGAGAGCATATGAAAGTATTGAATACAATGAGTGTGTTAATTCTATAACTAGGGCGAAAAGAGTCCCTTACTTATTGGGATGAGAGAGCGTATTAATGTTTGAGTACAATGGGTGTGTTAATTCTATAACTAGGGTGAAAAGAAGTACCTACCTATTGGGACGAGCGTATAAAAGATATACGTAAGCCAAACGATTATATTGGTTTTATAATAAATGTATCGTATAATGTTTGTATTTTTTGGTTAGCTGGAAGAAATAGAGTGTATCTATAAGCTACACCTTCTGTACCTACTTGTATTTTTGTGCAATAAATGGTTTTGAATTTTGAATTTTGAAACGTAAATATCGAATACGTTCCCAATAAACGTGAATTCTTAGTTTTGAAGGCATTATACCCTGTGTAGCTGGGTGATGTTAATTTTGCTTGACTAAGTTTTGAAGGTTATCTCCATCAAAACATAATAAAATAATAGTATAAGGTTAGACAGAATACAATTAAATTCGTGCAGAGATTTGTAACTATACAAAAAGATAGTTTCCAAAAACATTGGAGAATTGTTGAAAAAAAGTGAAATAATTATATTGTCAAATCGAATAGTATTAATAGGCTTGCTTCTGCGTGGTTGAATTTCAGAACCTGGCTTCGAGTGCATGTCTGACGCCATGCCATACACGCCGCGCCACAAATAACATCTATGTACGTGGTATTTCAAACAAATCTACCATTGTAATTCGGTGTCGAATTCAAGAATTCGTCACAAGATGTCGCCACATCCGTCAGCAGGTCGGATGGGGGCGTTTCTCCCCTAGGTGTAAGTGCTACAAATTTGAGAATATGTAGTATCTCTACGGATATGGAAAGATTGACGATAACACATAGTTGTATCAAGCGGCTATATATTACATATATGACGTCAATCCCTGTCTCGGTTACTTTGTCCCGGTGACTAGCTACACTGGATGACAGTAGATCCGAGGAACGGACTATTTTTGAAACCAGTTTCTATTGGGTTTATAAAATGATAACCAACACTTACTGGGCGAAGCCGAACCAAAAGCCGCCCGTAGGGCCTAGCAGCAAAAACGTGCGGAGCAGGCTTTTAACTGCTAGTCAATTATCATTGTTCTATCGAAAAAAATGAAGGATATAAGAAAAAAAAACATGTCACAAAGACCAAGTGGTTGGTAAGAGGGTCCTGGGTTCGATTCTTATAGTTTCGTTTAGATTTATTAGTATTATCTCCTTCAATGGTTGTGTGTATTTAGTTCAAGGAAGAGATGGCATGATCAATTGAATTAAATTGCACGTCAAGAATAATAGAAGAGTACTTACGACTCTGTCAATCAATTATACAATACGGCATTATAGGATGGGGCGGTACATATAAAAATCAAACACAAACAATTTACGTATCACAAAAACTAATAATAAAAACAATTTAAAAAAAACCCTATTCATATTCGTCAGAACTTTTATTCAGACAATTTAAGATCAGAAAATTAAATGCATTATACTTCTACCATGCAAAATTACAAAATTATAAAGATGATATTCAAAATAAAGTAGCACCCTTTAAAAATAACAGAAATCTCAGACAAACGTCAATACTTCCAACTCTTAAATGTAAAAAAACAATAGGACAGCAAAATCATAAATATCTCGGTGTCAAATTTTTTAATTCCCTACCAGAAAAAATTAGAAACATGAACACTAACATAAAAGAATTTAAAACACACCTTAAAAATTATAGTGAAAATATGAAATGGGTTACACCAAATAAAACTCTTACGATAACATCCCCCCATATACACAAGCCCTGCTTATTTATGGGGGTACATAAAATATATATATTATGTAACTAATTATTGCATAGAATCAATTAAAAATACATGTATCTTTTTATGATTCATAATAAAAAATAAATAAAAAAGATATATGAATGTAAATGAAAAAATACCATTCTTTAACATTTCCGAAATACTGGCAATTTTCTAACAAAAAAAAAGGAAGAGGAAGAAGGATTTGACTTGACCACTGTATTGATTGCACAGATAAATCTGGTTTGTGCGTTGAGTGCTTCAATGAGTACCACCAAATTTTATAAATATTTTTTCTTTATTCATGAGATGTATATTACTTTCTTTATATTATTTAGAAAGACAAAAAAAAGTTTTTCTATTTTAGTTTGCTTTTTTTTAATCAAAATAAAAAGTAGAGAGTAAAAAGAGAGCGACTTTTTTTTTCATTAACTCCACACAGGAGGTCCTGAGGAAAATAATTTCCCTCAAGGCCTAAGTCATTGGGATTGACGGCCTCCGTGGTCCCGAGGCAAACTCTCGACTCACAATCCGAAGGTCGCGGGTTCGAACCCGGCGTGCGCAAATAAATTTTATTTGATTAATTTGTGTTATTTCACAATTTATTCATTTAAAATAATAAATAGTATATTTGCGGCACGTTCCAGAGTGGAAGATACTATCAGTATCGCCCTGGTGTAAGACCACCATTCAGAATTGAAACGTTGCTTGAAATGGCTTTAGCCGTGTTTAGTGACCAGATCTGAATAGCCAGATACTTCCCCACCTTCCTCTTCCCTATCTCCTTCCCCTCCCCACTACCTTCAGCCTCACAACATACCCCGATTGGGGGATGCCATAGTCTCACTGGCTCCAGACGGGAGCAGTTGGGACTCTTGTGCGGTATTAACTGTAAAAAAAAAAAAAAAATTGGGATGCTGTTTGGAGGGTCACACCTCGGATCAGTTATATTGTGCGTAGGCGGCAGCGAACCTGTTAAATCGAGGTGCACTGCTTACACGCGCTGTGCCGGCGTGTTTTCTGCAGAGCGTAGGACCATCAACGATTTTGGCTAGTTTGACCGAAATTCGAGAAGGAGAAAAACTTATTTGAACTAATGAAATAAAGCAGTTTTTTGAATTTACATCACATTAGATTCAAAATCCTTATGTTTCAAAAACAATGTTCTCTTCATCAAGGTGAGTCGTGAACTTAAGTTATATATAGATTAACATTATGAGAAGGGTTAGAGAGCGTGGAAGGGGTACATCCAAATCGGCAGAAGAATTGATGAAGGAGTGGATAAGGTAGAAATGAGGGGAGTTAATTGGGTATTTATGTGCACACACAATGATTACCGTTTAAATGTGTGGAAAATTTAAAGTTTATTTTTCTGATTCTGATCATTGTACTAAAAATGAGTATATTTAATATTTTCATTCAAAATAATTGATTTGAAAAACCGCACATTCCGAAACGTTTCCAACCTGGCTACAACGTCATTATGACATAGAAATGCTACTGGCTGTCGTGCTGTCGTCGACTTTCCCGGCGTGACGTCAACACCGCCGAATTCGAGAATAAAATCAAGCATGTCGCTTTGGCGGCAGACCGAAAATGGCACATTTTAAATCGTTAAAGAAAATTTATTTGTTAACATAAAATACCTTCATCATCCTAATTTTTTTCGAGAATAAAAAAACAGTGAAAATGCCGTATCAGGGATTTACATCGGAGTAAAACTTGCAATAAGAAAACTGTTCCTCGAAAAACAAATCATAATTTTATTTTCCCTTTTACTTTTTTAACTTTATGAGTAAAACCTCACATTGTAATATTTAATTAAATGAAGACAATATTGAAACTTGTAATCATACATAATAAAATATAGATAATTCGGGTGGTTCTTAGTCGAAGTATGATGCAGTTAAAAATGACCAAATCGGATATCGACACCTTGGCGGAGTGGTTAGCGCATTTGCCCGGAAAGCAAAAGGTCCTGGGTTCGAGTCCCAGAGGTGCAATTATTTTTTTCTGATTTTTCTGTTTCCAGATTTTCGATTTAGTTTCGCTATTATTGTCTTCATCAACCTTTCAACTGATTTTTTTTTACATGAGCTCCACACAGGAGGCCCAGAGGAAAATAATCTCTCTCAGGGCCTATGTCATTTTTGGGGATGTGTGGAGGGTTTTTTTAAGGAAAGGAAATTTCTAATTAAGGAGAAGAATTCTGGTTAGGAAAAGGGTTTAAGGGGTGGGTAGGAATTTAGGGTTCAGTGAGTCCTGGTCATCCGCCTCCAAGACCTAGACAAACCTCACCCATGAGCCCGGGCACCCCTGCTAAATCACTAAACGTAGCGAACCACTTGGGGTGACCTATGGCAGAGGTGTTGGTTATCCAATAAAGGTTTTCGGGGCGGCGGTACCCATTCCCGCCTCCCAGGATACGAGTTGTCGCGTGGATAATGCGTTTCGTTACAAATAACGTGTCTCAACCTACACAATCCGAAAGATAACAATATTGTTTATAATTACAAAAACCATATGAAAGCTATCAACGTCTTCTTCCACGTGCTGAGTTTTGAATGACTTTCACTTGAGTTAGATGCCCTGATGATGGACACTGTAACGCTGTCCGAAACGTTGGTTAAAAAAGGAGGCAGCGCAACACGGCATAATACCCCAAAAATAAATAACGAAATTTGAGAAACATTCGTCACAGCATTATGTATGTACGTGAAGTAATTGGTAATTGAATAAAATTATCTGGTTGCATCAGGATCCCTATAATTAATATTTCTGACAGGTGATCCCATTCACCATGACGTACGACGGAAATCCAATAGCATAGCCTATTTTTATCCCGACGTCCGATGCATTTTCTGTTTTCCTGGTGACAATCATTTGATTTATACCAATGAAATTTTTTGACGTGCGGCGCGGAACCAGACGGAAATTTTTCGAATGGCGGACATGGCAGGCAGATTTGGGGTCCATTTTTAGGGGTGAGTACAAACAGATATCCCACTCATATGCAGACATTCCTCAGAAGTTTGATTTGATCATTTCATAAATTGATTTGCAAGCATTCCTTCATTGTAATACCTAATCATTTATTTAATTTTTTTTTAAACAAACGGTAAATAAATAAAATCAGTGTAAACAGTTTTCAAGATTTTGTAAAGTGACTAGAGTCGGTACTTACGACACAACCCTATAAAGTATCTGGAAATCTAGCATGGACAATCGATAAAACCCTGTATCAATAAGGTATTG
This sequence comes from Glyphotaelius pellucidus, assembly GCA_936435175.1. NCBI lineage: Eukaryota > Metazoa > Arthropoda > Insecta > Trichoptera > Limnephilidae > Glyphotaelius > Glyphotaelius pellucidus. Next base: position 30,473,923 of record OW386548.1, on the reverse strand, counting down.
ACCAAATCCGTCATCTCTGGTTGGTTATCAAAATTTGCGAGCACGGTCAATATGGGAGGCGGGAATGGGTACCGCCGCCCCGGGAACCTTTATTGGATAACCAACACCTTTGCCATAGTGGTTCGCTATGTTTGGTGATTTGGCAGGGGTGCCCGAGTTCATGGGGTGAAGTTTGTCTAGGTCTTGGAGGCGGATGACCAAGACACACTAAACCCCAGATTCCTACCCACTCCTTAAACCCTTTTCCTTCCCAGAACTCTCCTCTCCTCCTTTCCTTTAAAAAAAACCCTCCACACAGCATCCCAAAAGATGACATAGGCCCTGAGGGAAATTATTTCCCCAGGGCCTCCCGTGTGGAGCTCATGTAAAAAAATAAAATAATATGAGATAATCCGATCGACGCGTCGGTCGCACGATTGGTAAATTTTAGCGCGACCTCAATATCAGATACTATCAATGTATAAATATTTTTGAATTGTGTTGTTCGTTATGCAAAATTACAGGCTTATTTAATGAACGTATTGAACTAACGAAGCTCTTAGAAATGAAATAATTCGTATACGCAATGCGTGACCCATCGACATTTTCATCATCATTCATTCCATCAGTTTTTTCCTTACGATCTTAAACTCTGTTATAAAAAAATAAATAAAATAAAATATTAAAAAAATATTATTTCTTCCCACTCGGTCAGCTGATCTATTTAGTGAGGATGGCCATTCCATCCAAACCACTGCAAAAATAAAACTTCGATTACACTGGTCAATTTTATTAGGTATAAATGTTTTTAGGTAATTAGAAATGTTTTAGTTAAAAAACTTGATTAGAATTTTTTTCTTGGATCATCGTGAATTCCACCCCTTAAAATTTTGCGGTATGAACGTGGAATATGGTGAATATAAAAAAAGCTTATTTTTTCGCGAACTTTGATGTATTGCGTGTTAAAAAACGTAGGTACAGCGAGCCAATGAAAACACGGCAAAGAAATATCATCTCCGTCGTTGATTGGATCCTAGCCGTCATAACTGCCAATGGGAATCTTGCAGGTAATTGGAAATTTAAAACGAAATCTACGTTAATGATTACAAGTCCATGATCCTTGCCAATGAGATCTCCGCCATTTGAATTTAAAATGAGATCCCCGGTTACGTCGGCGAGTCATATTAAAATGATAATATTCATATAAACTTTTTTAATACGTGTTTGGCGTATTCCACCCAAAAGGGGTAGAAATCGTGATTTGAAAGGGTTGAAAACTGATTCACTAAAAAAAGAGGTAGATACTCTTTGATATTGGTAAATATGGGTTTTCTATGATTGTTTGGAAATAAATTAAAAGTTACGACGACGTTTATTTTCGTCGTTGGGTTTGTAAAGTACTATTTTTAAATAACTGTTCAATGTTTAAAAATGTCAAAATATTGCTTTCAAAGTAAACACGAAGATGAGGTAATCACAACATAATTAAATGAACGAATACAACACGACCTACAGTAAACAAACACGAAGATGTGGAAATCAACAAACATGAAGATGTGGAAATCAACAAATAAGGAGATGTGGAAATCAACAAACATGAAGACGTGGAAATCAACAAACGTTAAGATGTGGAAATCAACAAACATGAAGATGTGGAAATCAACAAACATGAAGATGTGGAAATCAACAAACATGAAGATGTGGAAATCAACAAACATGAAGGTGAGGAAATTATGATGTTACACCAACACAACCACCTAAAGTCCGTCTCGGAACAGGAATCATTAGTGAGGAGGATTGAATATAAACTGATTACTTTACTTTGAACTTTACTAATAAAAGTGTGCTAAATTTTACACAACTGATAAACAACCATTTACCATACATTGATGGTTGTTCATCAATTGTTTTATTTATTTATTTATTAAAAGAAGTTTATACAATGAACAAAAAATTGTGTTAATTCATCCGCCATGCTAGGGATGTCCCTGTGTTATGGCGGATGAAGTTTACAGATTGTGTAGGTACAGTGTACAGCTATTAACTTATGCAATTCATTTAAGTAGTTTAAGTAACATATTTAGTAACAAATTAAGTTAGTAATTTAATTAACACATTAAATTAATTTATGTTACAAGTTGTATCAATTATATTACAATTCAATTAAAATAGCAAATTTTTACTCATCATCGTTACTGAATGTAAGGATCCATTTTGATAATTTTTTTTTAAAGATATGGGGTTGGGTTTCGGATTTTAGGTTCTCGGGGAGAAGGTTAAACATTTTAGGAGCTAGGTACATGAAATGTCTTTGAGCTGATGTGGTGCGTAGTGTAGGAACATTGTAGTGTCGTTTGGTTATTGTTCTGGTGGTGTAACTGTGATGTAAGAGAGTTTTTTTCTTGTATTTGAACATGAAATGTGTTAGTGTAAATTTTAGATGAAGTTGCCGTATGTTTAAGACATTATATTCTGTGAAGAGTCTATTGGAGGAATATCTTGTTGGTCGCTTGTTGATAGCACGTAAAATCGTTTTTTAATCGAGGATCAATAAAATTAAGAGCACAGCCGCCCCAAATTATGATGCCATATGCTAACTGGGATTGGCAGAGAGCATAGTAAACCGTTTTTAGTGTTATAGGAGTAAGTATATTTCTTAGAGTTCGAAAAACATAAGAGAGCTTGCGAATTCGGGGAGTTAGACTGGCTAAGTGCTGATCCCAACGAAGATGGTGATCAATTAGGACCCCCAGGTATTTTATATGAGATACTTTTTCCAAATTTAAGTACAGGAAGAGTAGGGACTTGGACAGGAGTGAATTGTTATTTTCTGATTGATAGAAGGTTGGGTTGCAGCAGATAGACTGAAGGTTAAGAATTTAGTTTTACCAGCATTGAGGGTGATGTATAAGAACTATAACACGTTTATTAGTAAGACCCGTTGTATTAGTAAGACCCGGCAATTGTATAAGAACTATAACACGTTTATTAGTAAGACCCGTACTCATATAAAGTGTATTAAATTATTATTTATTACATGCTCGTATTTTTTAAAATAATACCTTTACGTGAACAATTCAATAAATATTCATTTGTTAACGATTAAAATAATTTTTTTTAACATTTTATTGATAGTATATGTTTTTTTAGTTAAAATTGTGAACAATTAATCAAATAATATTATTTAACGGTGAATATTTAATTAATAAAAATTGCAATTAATTAAAAAATAACTCTAAAACTTGTTACCTATTTAATAACAACTACTTTACTGCTCATTCTTCCGAACAGACCCTCTATTGATATGGTTGGTGTAACTATGAGTGACCAGCTCAGGTATGGGGGCTCCATCGAAGCCAGAGTAAAGTTAGCCTCTCAAAAACTGGGCGTACTGTACAGGGCCCGCAGATATTTTAATAGTACACAAGTGCTAACCCTGTACAAATCGCAAATGCGCCCCACGATTGAATTTCGCAGCCACCTCTGGAGCTCCAAAATACTTGAAAAATACCTTCGACTCTGTGCAGAAACGGGCGGCCCGTTTGATAGATTCTCCCACCTTATCGAAAGGATTGCAATCTTTAGAGCACAGGCATCGGGTGGGAATGCTATCCATGTTCTACCGGTATTTCAATGGAAGATGCTCTGAGGAACTAGCGTCATTGATCCCTTCGGCACCGGTGCATAGTCGGGAGACACTCCAAACGCGCGCCCAACATATGTGCACGGTTGACATTTGTCACATGAAAACGGGTCGCTTTTGCGAATCGTTCTTGAGTTCAACAGCTTGCCTATGGAACAATTTGCCGGCTTCTGTGTTTCCTCCCTCCTACAACACGGGTCTCTTCAAGACCAATGTTCATTCCTTCCTCCCCTCAAAAAGACCCTCCACACTGCATTCCAGATGATATAGTATGGAGTTAATGTAAAAAAAATGTACACTACTCTTGTATGGAGTTAGAGTAAAAAAAAAAAAAATTTTTTTCAAATATACAAGACATTTTTTTTCTATTCAATTAACATTTTCAGATCATTTGCCGTTATTGATATTGTTATTTTGATAAATGCCTAAACAAAAATGGCGTCTGTAAAACAACCATTTTTCTATGGGTTTTGATTATTCCAAAGAACACAATACCTAACATTTTACAAACATTCCGATGTAGATGGAAAAATCAGCTATAAGTGAAAACCAGAATTTCGAATTTTTAAATTTTTGATAATAATCGTTCCATAAGAGTTGGCAGTTTCGTGAAAATGCCGCCAGAGCGTAAAGCGGTTCCGAGCTTCGAACCAGCCCCTGGCGGTAGTTAACGGAATCAACGGAGCGCGAGGATTAAGCGGAAATCAGTTGAGCTCGACTCAGTTAAGCTGGGATCGAATTATTAAACTCTTCCGTTTTGTTGCCGTTCGTCGGTTGGCGTGCTGTCGAAAGCCCAATTTGCGGCATGTCACCGTGAGCATGAATAAATTATATCGTCCTGTTGTTTTGACAAACCGACCGCCAGAGGCCAGGCCCGGAAACAAACATGATACCTTCTCCGTGCTAGCAGGTACTGCAGATGAAACGCCAAGGGGAGATGAATTTGCCTCATGGATGCGTCTCATGAAATTCTGCCTTATCGTTGACCCAAGTAGCCACTAGCTACCAGCACTTTGAAGGGAACTTACAGTGGAAACCGAATCTTGTCATATTTTTTATTTTATTGAAGTAAAAACTTCTTTAGCACCGTTGTGATTTGAAACTCGGTAAAACGGAAACATATAGCAATAAAATATTTATTTAATTCACGGGTACTCGATTCCAATATAATACGATAAATCCACAGTCCCACGCAAGTCTTCTTTGATGTAGTGGTATAAAGCACCATGTAAACGTCAGCGGCCAGACATTTAGCGGACTAAGGATCGAATCTTACAAAATCCAAAAAAATTTTTTTTGTAAAATCAATATCCAATCTTCAAACCACTCCAAAATGAACAGGCAAAAGAAAACACAAAAGAAAGCGACATCTAGCAACTCCGAAGAAGAAAACACAAATACTAATAAGATGACCAAATGTATAGGAAAAGGTTCACTCAAATTCGACGACAAAAATATGGAAAAAATCATCCTTCACATTGATTGATTTTCTAAAGGTTTCACTTCTATCGCGTGTGAATTGCACACTCTGATTTTTTTATATTACAGAAACAAACAATCCATTGGTTACAGAGATAATTTTTTTTTCAGATATTAAGTAATATGCCATGGTGGGTACCTATGATATGTTTCTTTGTAATGTCTTATTTGTGGAATTTTTATTTACTAGTTACCGGGTGATATGCGTTAGTCTATAGATAAATGTAGGGGTGAGTATGTTTGTGGATGTGAGAAGTGATGAAATTTTAAGCGACATGTACGCGCATTACAGTTTACATAATTGAAACGATGCTCCTTTTAAATTTGGGCAGTGGATCTGAGAAAATGTTAGAGTTTAGGCAAATGTTATTGAATGTTTATTATTGAATGTATAATATTTGTCAGATAGATAACTTCAATAATTCTTTAGAGTTGTACACGCGGTCAGATAGGTAACTTTAATAAGGCTTTAGTGTTGTAGGTAGACTCGTCAGATAGGTAACTTTAATAAGGCTTTAGTGTTGTAGGTACACTCGTCAGATAGGTAACTTTAATAAGGCTTTAGTGTTGTAGGTAGACTCGTCAGATAGGTAACTTTAATAAGGCTTTAGTGTTGTAGGTACACTCGTCAGATAGGTAACTTTAATAAGGCTTTAGTGTTGTAGATAGACTCGTCAGATAGGTAACTTTAATAAGGCTTTAGTGTTGTAGGTACACTCGTCAGATAGGTAATTTTAATAAGGCTTTAGTGTTGTACACTCGTCAGACAGGTAACTTCAATCAGGCTTTAGAGTTCAGGCAATAGCACTTTCTTAAACAAAACTCTAGAAGTATTAGAAGAATCCAGTTCTGGATTACTTTAGTAACTTCGATAGTTTTCTTTTCGGATTCGGTACTGTCTGCACTAAACTCAACGTGCTTCGTTGACAAAGAGCTGATATTCATCAAATATTTATTTTCCGTGCAAACGGCATCAATATTTTGTGAGTCGCGGAGATCGGAATCCAATATAAACAATAAGAAAACATTCACGAGAAAAATACTCGCCTTCCCTTCAATAAATAAACAAAGCCCCTTTCATTCTGTTCGCAAAATATGATGGGCAAATAAGTACTTTTCGAAACCGTATAGGTACACGACATTTCGAATAATGATAATACGCATGTTATTTTTACGTTGGCACCAATGATGCACATTTCGATCTTAAAATAAAAATAATCAATCATTGAAGACAAAGATTGATTATTTTGAGTGGGCGCGTGGTGAGCATTTTGCCGCTCGTTTTCGTGGACAATTGTAAGTAGAAAAACTGCAATTTAATAAATTTATTTTCTCAGGATTTAAGTAAAACACAAATAATGAATGACAAATCAACATATTTATTGAACTCTGTTTAAGGAACTTTGGTTTACAATCGACTTTAGAAAATTTAACATTCTAATTTACTTTTTTTAAGTTATCCTACATTATCCTTCTGTAATATTATTATAAAAACAAAATTAAATATTTTATAAATCAACAGGATATGCTTTTTTTGTTTTTGTTGTATTATGCCGTGTTTCGCTACCTCCTTCTTTAGCCAGCGTTTCGGACAGCGTTACAGTGTTCATCATCAGGGCAGATGAGCAAATGATATTGGTGAGAGTGTTTACTTATGTGTGTCGGAGCGATACCGTGCTGCCAGCTCCATTTCTCTACGAGCTGGTGTTAGAAAAAATTCAGCATGGTTTTTTGCGTTTAGCTTTGGTGTAGCCGTCAATTACTGGATACCAAGAACTATTGAGCTTAGCTCCGTCGCCTCTGTTAATATTGATGGGGTTTTTATGGATTTCAATTGCCTCCGTAATTAGGCGTGCTCTGTAAGTTTCGGGTCTTCCCAGGACTTCAGGAACAAATCCAAAGTAATGGCCGGTTTCGATTAAGTGCTCGGCGATTGCCGATTTGTCAGGGTGGCCAAGTTTACAAGCACGAAAGTGTTCCGAAATCCTTTTGAAGATCGTCCGCTCTGTCTGGCCTACATAGACCTTGTCACATCCGGAACAGCTGAGTTTATATACTCCAGGATATGCTTTGGCGAAACGGTCTTCACATCAGTATGTGCAATGTTCATTGCACAGTAATTTTGAGCATCTGCAACACCCTTTTTTCGTGCGCCTTTTTTTCTTTGATGGACATATACTGCATTTGCCTTCCTTCTTTGAAGATGATGCTTGTTCTACAGGAATAAAACGAGCAATTTGGTTCCTCACAGGAATATTTAACCAGGCCATCGCAATCTCCTTCAAGTACTGTCGGCGTAGCATCAAGTGTTCAGAATTGGCTTTGTAAATTATTTGGCTATTTATACCGGCAATATTCGTCATTGGAAAAACAACCTCATTGGTCATTTGCGAGTCATTCTACCAACAGAATAATCTTCTTTCATTTGACATCAATCTTTGGTTTCATTATAAAATGTAATGTTTCAGCATAATTTTTACTTACTTGAGGTGATTTTCTCACAAAAATGGCGCTATAGAAATTATCCTAAAATTATTATTATAGGCGTGCGGTGAGCGAATCGCCGCCGGACGACACTTGTAACAACCTCCTTCTCAAGCGACCCCCGCGCATTGGTGTCATCGGCACGGGTTGCGAACGATATTGGGGGCAGCTACTAAAAAGCGCAAAGTTTACGCGCGATAGATTTAAGAATTGTCAACGTTTTTTTGCAGAGGGCGGCGAAATGCTCATAGCGCGCCCACACTAGGGTTAAAAACTCTCGAAGATCTCGACGAAAATTCTGAAACAGAAAAATATAAGGTCGCATCTAGATATTGAACCCAGGACCTCTTCCTTGCCGGGGAAGTGCTATGCCAATTCGTCCATATAACAATAATTTCTTCATTTTATTAACGCATTGGCTCTCGGTCGAAGCAGGACTTAATTCAATTCAATTTTTTCATTTTAAAAAAATTTCGAAATGAAAATTTCAAAGCGTTTTTCAAAGAGAGAAAATATTACAATAAGGCTCTAACATTGTACATGTTTTTGTGTTTGAATTATAAGTTAATACCAATTTTAAAATATTACAAGAGGAAAATTATAAAGTTATATCTAAAAGAAAGCACAATAAAAGCATTAATCTTTATTTGGTCGCAAAATTGTATCTAAGTTCTTCCTACCCATGTCCATAATTCATATCTTAATTCTTATTTGAAGTCGTTTATTTTTTTAACGGTTTTCATTGCAAGAGGGAGAACATTAAATATTTTTTAGAGAAATATTGCATATATCTTTGTCCAAAAGTCGTTTTAGTTGTTGGTTGGTGGAATGCATGTTGTAATGTGGATCTTGTGAATCGGCCCGAGTTTGTCTGTGTAAAGTTACCCTGGTTTTTGAATGCATAAATTAGAATATCTTTTGCATATAATTGTTTCAGTGACATTAAATTCAGTGCTTTAAAAATGTAGTCTAGAGGAGTTCTGATGGGGACTCTAAGTATAATTATCAAAATTGCCCTTTGTGCTAGGAGGATTGGTTTTATATTGGAATTGATGAGCTTCCCCATTCGATAAGACTAATAATAATGTATTTACCAGCGTAAAAGTACAAAAAATCGACACTGAATATAAATTCCTTTGATATTTATACCAAAATTATTATTAAAGGTATTTTTAAAATCGGTTTTACCTCTGAAATTGGTTAAAAATGTGCTAAAATTATAATTTTATAATAAATATCATTTCTAATATGAATGTGCTGCCAAAATCAAAGATAAACCATTTTCATGTACTGAGTGTAGTCTTAATTCACCCCTTAGAGATTTATTTAAAACCGGTTTTGTGTTCAGAATGTAACGATAAATTAAATAACAAGTTACAGATTCATAGTGGACCTAGTCAAGTTTTACATTCGAGTTGCATAACAATACGCTGCAATTTTTTTTAAATGGACTGTTTCATGTGTAACTATTATTTTGGTTCTCTAACGCAAAATCAATCTTAAGTTAAAACCTGCCTTGTGTTATAAACACATTTTAAAAATTCGAGATGCGAAATCCTATTACGTGGATACCATTATCGATTTTCGAGAGCAGTTATAAATTTGTAGCAGAATTTATAACATGATTTTTTTGGAAGAAAATCGATTCATGTGATATAAAAACCGTCGTATAAAAAATGCGGTCGTTATAAAAAAAAGGAAATCTACGTTTGAAATACCTATATAGGGGGGCGGCAAAATTTGTAAAACACATATAGGGGGGCGGCAAAATTTGAAATACCTATATAAGGGGGCGGCAAAATTTAACTCCGCCCCGGGCGGCTGACACCAACGCTACGCCACTGACTTAGTACCTTAAACGTCACAATTTTTATTTTATTTTTTATTTTTTTTATTTTATTTTATTTTTTTATTTTTTTTTATTAGCAACTATATAGAATAATTGTACATACAAAATAAAATGATGAATTTAACGTTAAATATTGCAATTCTTAGTCCTCCTCACTAGGGGGTCCTGTGCCGAGGCGGACTAAAATTATTTAAATATATTTCATTTGTCTTCTATGTCGTTTTTAGTGTTTCCATTAGGGTTTTTTCATTGATCTCTTTCAGCCATATTTTTATTCTTGATTTATATACATTAGAATTTTTTATTAGTTTTATGTCTTGGGGAAGGATGTTATGAAGTTTAGTTGCAAAGTATGTGTAGTTTCTTTGTCCGAATGTGGTTTTGTAACTTGGAATGTTTTTTACATCATTTTTATTCGACCTAGTGTTATGCATGCATGTTCTAGTGGAAGATTCAGTATTTTTGAAAAGCTTTAATAATATATTTTTGGCATATATTTGTTGCACATTTGGTACATCAAAGCTATTGAAAATTTCAATTGAAGGCGTTCTAATGGGTACTTTCAATATGGTCTTTATGATTCCTTTTTGAATCGTACTAAGGTTATGTATGTACTTATGTGTAGCAGATCCCCATCCTATAATTTCATATTCAATTCGAGAATGACACAAAGCGTAGTAGACCTTTCTCATATCCTTTTTATTTACGACGTTTCTTAGATTTTTGAAGAAATATATGAGGCTTGTTAGTTTTTCGGTAATTCCTTTGATGTGTAGGTCCCATCTAAGATTTTCATCAATTATCACTCCGAGATATTTTATATTTTGTGTTTTTTCGATGATGGGGCAGTAACATTGTATATTATTTCCATGGCATTCGTGTAATTTTAGTTTTAGTGATTTTATTGGTTGGCTTCTTGAGTTCATTGAGAATGTTATATATTTAGTTTTGCTTATATTAAGGGTAAGCGAGTTGATTTTAAGCCAATTTTGAAGTACACTAAGCCCTTGTTCAGCCACATTAAATGTATCCGTCCAATTTTCTTCATGAAATAATAAAACAGTATCATCAGCAAAACTGATTATGTTTCCTTTAATGGTAAGGTTAGTTAAATCGTTGATATAGATAATGAATAGAATCGGACCCAGTACACTTCCTTGAGGGACTCCATAGTTTAAAGATAGTAGTTTGCTCTTTTGTTTGCCAATTTGTACTTGTTGTTCTCGCCCTGTTATATATGACTCCAATAAGTTCATTGTTGTTTCGGCCATTCCTATTTTTTTTAGCTTTGATATTAATATTTTATGGTCAATTGTGTCAAAAGCTTTTTGAAGATCTATGAATAAAGCCAAACATTTTTTCCCATCATCTATGTTTTTTATGGCTTTGCTTATTAGATTTTCTATGGCATCATTGGTGCTTAGATTTTCCCTAAAGCCATATTGGGATGGTGATAGTAATTTGTTTTGTTCAAGAAATTGAATAATCTGCTTTTTCATTACAGTTTCCAAGATTTTTGAAAAGGAGCTTAAAAGACTTATGGGTCGGTAGTTATAAATATCCTTTTTACTACCACTTTTATGTATAGGTATAACTGTAGCTTTTTTAAGGCATGAAGGGAAGACACTTGTAGATATTGACAGATTGACCAGGTATGTCAAAGGGAAGGTCAGTTCATTTTGTAATTGTTTTATAGTTTTGTTTGAAATTATGTCATTTCCCGATGTTTTATTAGCATCAAGGTTTGCAAATGCGTTTTTTATTTCAGTATTGGTTACAACAGTTAACTTTAACTTATCTATCTGGTTCGTATTTTCCCTTTCTTCTGGTAAAATGCTATTTATTTGTTGTCTGATTTTCTTTGGTAATTGTGACCCTATATTAATAAAACATTCGTTTACATATTCGAGAATTTTGTCTGGATGCTTTGCGAAAGAGATTTGGGCATTTTCAATTGTTAATTCATCAATGCTCGTGTATTGGGATGATTTTCCATTGGTAATTTCATTAATGATCTTCCATAATTTGCGCGGGTCGTTGTTACATTCGTCTATTTTCTTTTTATAATAATTTTCTTTGACATTGCGTACAACATTTTTGCAAATATTTCTGTATCTTTTGTAGTATCGTTGTATAAAAATATCACAAGGATTTAATTTAACTTTCCTGTGTAGTTCATCTCTTTTCCTAATGCAGTTTATAACGCTTTGAGTTATCCATGGTTTCAGATGTTGGTTTTTATGTGAAATCTTTTTTTCTGTTGTTTTGGTATTTGACATGATGGTATGAGTTGTATATTCAATGAATTTACTCCAGGCATTATTTGCATCAAGGTTCTCCAGTAGGCTTATCCAGTTAGTATTAATTAATAATTTAAGTTAATAAGTTAATTCCAGTTAATATTAATTATATTGACTTAGACCCTAAATTAGTAATGCCATTTAAAAAATTGTACAGATTGAATTGCATGAATAAATAAATTAAGAAAAAAAACATTTATAGCCGAGAAGCCTCCTATACAAACTAATCCTGAATTATTTACGATGTTTGTCCGCTTAGTTCTAGCCGCTTCAGTATGCAATCTAGTATGCAAGAATGCAGGGCGATGAAGGCTGATTGAATGATTACGTATTTGATCGAGTAATTGCAATTGATACAATGAACGGATATCCGTAATACGTGTGTGAAGATGCAGGGATTACGATAATGGACCCGTATCTCGTGTGATAACACTCCGCATTGTCTTAGATTCAGATTCTGTTGTAATTATCTTCGCATCAGTTATCATGAATAGCGCGTATCTGCGTACGTTACACAGGGTGTTAAGGGACTTACTTGACTTACTTTAACCAGTGATTCCTGACATTATTTGGAGTAAAAAATGTAAATGAAATTTTGGTCTTCGGTGACATTTTTGATGTTTTTTTATTTATTTTTTCTACAAAAATGTAAAAAAATGGTAGGTGTTGGACAGTTGGAGGCAGGGTGAGGGGTTGGTTGGTTACTCGGCTAAGTGACCAGTGACGACATGCGAAAGAATTTTTTTTTTGTTTGAAGAAAAAAAAAATTTAGAAAAAAAAAAAGTCATCAAAAAAAGTCACCGGAGACCAAAATTTCATTTACATTTTTTACTCCAAATAATGTCAGGAATCTCTGGTTAAAGTAAGTCAAGTACGTCCCTTAACACCCTGTATAAATAATAACCAGCCGCTTTGATGTAGTGGTAGATTGGTAGATGCAGTTGATATTTGGACCCAAAGGTTACAGGTTCCATTTGCAAAGCACTGAAAGCATAATTTGTGATATCCTGGATCAGGGTTTCTCAACCATTATTTCACCGAGCCTCCCCGAACCAAAAAAAATATTTTCATGCCCCCCTTAATTAAGTTTCAACAAAAATAAGAACCAATTTTTTTTTTTTAACTAAATTATTTATTTGAATTTCAAAAAGGTACAATACAGATACAATATATTTATTTATTATGGATCTTTAATAGAAGAATAGGTACACTTTTAATCATTGATTAATTTTATACTAACGTTTCTCAGTTTTCTTTTAAGGGCCTTCCTTACTAACGATCTCAATCGATGTATGGAGTATCTTGAATTCTCAGATTCAAACGACAATCTAAGTTATTAATCGTCAAAATATCGATAATGTAGCCGCGCTAGGCTATCATAAATACATTTTTCTGTCGAGATATATGTTTTTATTAACAATTTATTTTCGTTAAATACTATATAATGAACATCTAACAACTCACGTGCTCATTCGGCTCTATGAGGTGGCCGTGAACGGACGTTACTTGCGGTCCGTCGTGTCAATATTTTTTCAAAGTTCGAAACTCCGCGTAAATATTATACTTCCTTGCGACGTTTCAACAATATTACCACTCGGCACACTACTTTAGTCCCTAAGCGTTTCTCATAGGGACTATAATAGTGTGCCGCCTTTTCTATGTTTCATCTATGAGTTTCCGTCGAAGCTGTGTAGTGTCAAATAGTATTAATGAATTAATTTATTATTAACATTTTTTCGGGTTTCGGTAATAAACAATTTGATATTTTGAAAATATAAAGGTGTGGAAATGGCCAATGAAAAAAAAGGAAATATCCGTGCTCTAGAAAAGGAAAGTTCATCGCTTCAACCGCAGTAAAGAAAGTTTCTTTTAAATAACATTAATTATAATTAGTTAACAAAACTGGGAAAGTTTTTATGCCATATAATAATCTGCGTTTAACTTTTCCCTATATAAATTATTCAATTAGTAATAAATTGTATTTTTATTTAAGGATATCCAAGGAAAGTATTCCAAATGCGATGTCTATAGAAGCGGTGAACAATCCATCGGTTAGTATTTCAAATTTGTCATTCACGTTTTAAAATTATTTTCTATATGGGTAATTAGCGGTGGTGTGCAGTCCATAGTAACGCATTCCTAGAAGCTTACATAACATCCATCAAATTTTATAGTACTTTACATTAGCGCCAGGGGAGATCTTTCGCATGACTAAGAATGGATGTAAGGGGTTCACTTGCATCAAATGGCTATGCTTTTAAGATATCTTACTACATAAATATATACTGTATATATACAGTATTGGATTTTATTATATATATTTTCTTTATTATATTTTATATACATATATATGTAAAATTGATTTTAAAGCCGATTGTATATGTATAAATATATATACATATGTTATGGTTAAGGTTTTCACGGGTGTAAGATGTAAAACAATTTTCTCGGTTTACCCGCGTAACGTAGTCCTTAAAAGGACTTTTAATCTCCTTATACATATATATATATATATGGCCTTAAAATCAATTTTTTCTAACACCTATATCTCAGACACTATAGGGTCTACTGTGACCATTTATATATCAAATTGTAGGAAATTTAGTCTACAATAAAAAATATAGAATGATATTTGGAGAAAATTTTGTTGTTCGGGGTCAAAGTGAGAAAAAAGATTTTTGGCAAGATCCGGAGGTCTGACGAGATAAAAAATTTAGATTTTTCATTATAGTCCAGTCATGATGTACATCTTTGCTTGCAAAAGGTCCAGTCATTCTGAATTTTTATATGTTGTTAGGACCTATATTAAAAAAATAGATTTGTTATTTCCAAAGTGCTGTGCGAGTAGCGCTGGACCCCAAAAACCATGAAATTTTCGGACTTTTTTTAGTTTTTTACTTCTCACTATTGGTTTTACCAGGTTCAGGGCCAATTACATGTAACAAAAAAGATATTTGTATGTTTGTTGTATGGACTGAACTCAGGATAAAAATTGAAAAAATTTTACGGGATGACGAATTTTGGCAGACTAATATAGTTAAACAGCTGAAACGCTTTTACAATTTTTGCATGCTACCCGAATTAATTGATCCTCGACATAATCGCTGCATGCCTATTAGAAATCCTGAGTATTTAGAAAAGTGCATAATAGCGAAAAGAAGTAAAGTAAAATTGGTTTCAGCTAAAACCAAAACATGTAAGAAGGAATTGTTTCGAAGAAATCAATAACATTTTATTAAGTGTCTTCAGAAGAAATTTCATTTATATTCTTAATGTATGTAGTCCACATTTTTAGAGATAGGGAAGAGGAGGGTTGGAAAGTTCCTGGCTATTCAGATCTAGTCACTAAACATATCTACGCCGTTCTCAAGCAACTTTCAATTCTGAATTATGGTCTCTCACCAGGGCGATACTGAATGTATCTTCCACTTTGGAACGAGGTACAGAATCATTCATTACATGTACCTATATAAATTTTCTTTTAATTCTACAATATGATATACTCATGTAAATTAAATTAAATTTGTTTTGTCCTCGCCGGCTTTTGAACCCGGGACCTCAAATCAAACTAGACAATTTAGTATTAACAGTGCCCCGCCGCACTGCAAAGCCAGGCTGGAACAAAGGCCAAGCCTTTTGTCACCCTTTATAATTATATTACTATTTCATCTATGTGTGTGTCAAAAAAAAATCCAAATAAAAAGTTATATTAAATGTTTTCAGTTACTGAGAATCTCCTCCATGAATCAAGCTATCGTTATATTGCATTGCATTCTAAAATATATTTAAAGATAATTTTTATAATCACAATATCTTTAATTAATAATAATTTGTTTTGCTCTGTACGTGTATTGATTTTGAATGGAACGCACCGGCCATCTGCCACTGCGGCTAGTTCGAAATTCGAGTTCGCGCTGAAAACATTTAATACCGAGGGCCGTTAACTGTACAGATTATTCTTTTATTATTATTTTTATTTATTTAAATTAAATTTTTATAATAAGACAATGTCTAACAACTTTCCAAGCAATTTTAGAACAAAAATAAAAAACTTTTAAAGTACTAATGAGATACTTGAGCTTGCATGCTCTGTACCAGTTAATTCTGGGTTCAGTCTTTGCTAGAGCTATGGTTAAATTGCTATGGACGGCAAGGCGATTTCGCTGTTTAGTTTTTATTAAAACTAGAGCTGAAAAACCTGTCTCGCATAAATAAGTGGACGAAAATGGAATAAGTATTTTCATAGCAAGAGAAGCAACTTTCGGATTAACAAGGAATCGTTTGATCCAAAATTTCTCTAATGTCAAGAGATGAAAGTCGTCTTTCATGGTCGAGTCAGCCTTTATTTCTAGAAACTCTTCCTGAACTTCTTTAGGTAATTGTAAGACATCGACAAATGCGCGTTAAATATATATTTTTTCGGAAATGCAAACGTACCTATTACGCCCCCCCCTGACATTTTTCTACGCCCCCCTAGGGAGGCGTGCCCCCCTGGTTGGGAAGTCCTGTCCTAGATAGTAACTTAAGTGGCACTGTCGATAATGCAGGGATTGAGACAATACTGTCGCAATCTCAAGGTCGGGGCCCAGAATGATTCCTACCGCCTGCTAATTAAAGCCAACCGGCTCATAAAAATCTATCACAAATAAAGTGTTTTGTTGACACCGAAGTTTTATTTAAAGAGTTCCCGGAGTTACACATAATTGATCTGGAATTCACACATACAAACAACAAATTTTATAAATCAGTTGTTTTTGTTATATAGCAGCGTTCGACAATTAGTTTTGGTGGCGGGCCGAATAAATACGTAAATGTTTTGGGAGGGCCACGCGATGGTCGATGTCGCTCGTGCGCAAAAGCATGCTCAACCATTGTGCTTGTGACTGTTCGTCTGATCGCCCGTCATCATCGTGCTTCGTATCTAGTAGTTAGCAGCATCGTATAGCACATCCCATCCTTATCCGAAGTATATTTTCCGTTAAGTAAGACAGAAAACACGGAAAAAGTCAATAAGCCACGGAGAGCTTCATCTTAACGATTGATTTGGAAGTATTATGCATAAGGTTATGGTTTTTTGCAAAGCCTTAACATATTTGGAGTAATTTCTTCAGTGTGCTAAGTAACGGTATTAAACAAACCATATCATCTTTATTAATCATTAGCTTAACTCATATTTATCATTAGCTGAATCTATTATCAGGTATGGAATTACAGCTTGGGGACATTCCTGCAAAACAAATGTAAATCGTGTTCAATCAGTTCAAAATTCATTAGTTAAATTATTAGCTCATAAAAGTTTATACGAAAAAAGGCATAATGTTTTACTTTTACCAAAATCTCAAAATTCTTCCAGTAAGAGCAATTCTGTGGTATAAAATTATATTTCAGCATATGAATAACTCTATATACATTAATAAACTGGACCACACTTACAATACTCGTTTTATGTTAAATGAAAAATATGTTACCTGCCGAAATTAAAAAATGTACAAATGGTAAATTAAATATTATGTTGAAGAATTGGCTCGCCGAAAGAAAAGAAATTTGTATTAGACTGACACAAAAATTGTAACTGCATAACAAAGTAAAATAAGTTTATATCTTCAAAGTAAAAGTACCCATCGACAAACTGCTTAAAAGTAGTTTATTGGGACTTTTCTTTTTTCTGTATATTTTTTTATTTCTTGTTGTAATAATGTATTACTTTGTATTTATAATAAATAAATAAATAAATTTAAAAAAAAATCTACGTAATTAATATTATTTACACAAACTTGTACACGGCAACTTATTTTTGTGTCATTAAGTTTTTTTAATAAGATCATCAGCTTATAAATTGAAGAGAATCGGAGTCATGCTTCCCCCTTGCCTTACGCTACTTTTCAAATAAAATGGGTTAGAAATCTCCCCAGACCACTTCACTTCAACAAAGTAGATTTTTTTGTGACTTTATAACATAAATACAATAATACGAGACTGGCGTTATTTGATCTATTCATTAAGTTTATTTTTAGATTTAGACTTTTGTGAAACTTTGGCTATTAAATTTGTTTACCGAAAACTAAACGAGCCCCCAAGGAATAATAGCAGAATTTTACGTAACATATTTATCATTTCGTCATTGCTCCATTATTAACCAGAATTCGCATCGTTGTACTAAACGAGAGTCAAATTCATAAACCAAACTACTTAATAGTTAACTCTTTGGCAAACAAAACTGAAAGTCGCTGGGAACGTTCGAATAAGATGGGAAATTAACACCCTGTTATCAGGTAATAAGACGACAATGAGTTTAATGAAGAAATCACGTATCAAAATACAGTGGCGTAGCGAGGCGCCACTGGAGCGGGATTTGAGCTGAGCGAAAGCTTTGACCGTTGATGTATCATATTATCGGGAAACAACGGAAACTGACGAATCCGGTCCCCGCGCATTGTTTCTCGCGTGCTCTAGGGCGGTGTTTAAAGGCACATTTTAGTAATTCAAAAATATTTTTAGTAATTAAAAAAATATTTCACCACCCCGCGACCCCCAGCCTTTTTTATGTGTTTAATCAGTGATGATCTACCTTTTCAGTCGGAGGGCTAATTTATCCATTTTCAGTTTTTATGGAGGTGATAGGGTACATACAGTTTGACATGGTTAACTTTGCAGTCGGTGGTTTAGCAAACCTAAATTTTTGTAAATCCCTATTTTTTGAAGTGAGACCTCTTTAGACCCGTTAGTGATTTGAAATTCGGATGAAGCTACAAAATTTATTATTTGATAGATCTTCGGTTCTAATATAATGCAGTAAATTCGCGCCTCGGCTCGCGCAGCGGCTAAAAGGATCCTTACAAATCGCGGCCGGAGAAACAGAAATCCAATGAACGGAGGCTCGAATCTTACGAAATCCAAAAAAATAAACATTTTTATTTTTGTGAAAGTTCAACTAAGAACTACCATCATTATTTTAATTTTCTTAACCCATAATGTTTATTTATTGCAAGTTTCTTTCCAAATTAAATGCAATTTAGATAGGGTCTTCGATAAATATATCAATTTTAATTTTAATGTGCGATTTCTATTGACTTTTTTGCAAGTTTAAGATATTGTCTTCAATGATTAAATATTACAATTGGAGGTTTTACTCATTGTTTTTCCCAACAATACCACAAAATATCTTTTTACGTATATTATATCTACACATTATTTCTGTAGGTACCAAACTAAAGGGTCTTCCAATATGGACTTCCGAACTTTGACAGTTGACAGAAGTCGCTTCACAAAGCCTCAAAGCCACAGCGGACCTCAAAGCCAACATAACCCATGCCATCGGTCAAATTCAGCCTGATTTACGCGCCAGGAAAATTAAACATTTCGGATGCGCGCCACCCAGAGAAGTCACGGTGGACATTTGAGCGATGTTATATTCCATACGTAATGGCATTGATAGGCCTTGCAAACAAAAATTTCGATGATATCTCACACACACATTTTTTTTATTTAAATTTAAAGATAGGAAGCGCTTAATGAAATACCCTTTAGTATTTTTAGCCCCACATATTAGAAAGATTCTCATTATGGCGATTAAAAAAATAATAGTTATGTTGACATTATGTATCTCTCGATGAAAAACTAGGGAAAATTTTAATACCAATTATCTACCGACCCATGTGGGAGTTTACTACGTACGCCACTGATTTGAGCGGAGATTTTTATTTGACATTGTCTGCGTCAATACTGTTTTATTGTCACCTTTTAATAAAAATGTTTTTCACACAAAACATCTTCACAATGGATACATTCCTGAATGATAAACTAACATTCGATAAACGCCATAAGGTGTGATATATTTTCAATGGCACTTTGTACAATGATATAATAATATTATGTACAAACGTATAAAGTAGGTCATGTAACTTAGTAAATATTTGTCGTATTTTATATTACGAAATCTTACTCTTACATAAAAAAACGAAAAACAAAGTCAAGTTCAAAAGTTTGTTTACGTCTATTATCGGTAAAATATAGTAGGCACGTGCGTACCTACGAACGTAATTTCAGTCAAAGATGTCTATTTAAATATTTATTTAGTACTTAGCACTGTACCTCGTACCAAGATACATCTATCGTATCTTTGGGTCAACAAACTATCTGCCATCAAAGTTTGAATAACGAATAAAATAATAAAAATCGACATTTGTGAAAAGGTGAACATAAAGAACATATTGTGATTGAACAACCTTTATGTTTCAAAACATTATGTGCAAAAAACACGGCATTTAGCAAAAAAAAAACTTAGCGCAAAAAAACAGATAGAAACTAGTTGCTTTGAAAATCAGCTGAAGTCAGAGCAACAGGGTTCTATGTGATTGTTTTGCTAAGTTTTTTTGTGGCTAAATGCAATTTTTTGGCACAGAATGTTCTTAAACGCGGAGAAAATTCAATGAAAATATTTATTTTTAACTTTTTTATTTAAAATTTACGGCACAAAGTGCCATTTACAAACTTGTGTATATTTAATTACAGTCGTAGTACATTATACAGGCATTAAAAATAAACAATAATATCAAAAACTCATTATGTAGTGACCTCGTTAACGTATAATTGGCTGAAATGTTCGATCAGTACAACCTTATATTTCAGTATGGAAATATTAAAAATATCAGCCACGTTGGCATAAAAATTTCCAATGGTGTGTTATCTATTTACAACTGAATTGGAGCCTGATACCGACATATAGTTGTCACAATAAAACAAACTAGGGAACCTTGATCTTATTGTAGGTATATGAAAGTGAATCAACTTTAATATATCAGGGCTATCCAACTGATAGTTAACGATTTTATACAAAAATATCAGATCAAAAATTTCTTAATGACAAAAACCTCAAATTTAAATATTTGGTTGATGAAGACAATATTGGCGAAACTCAATCGAAAATCTGAAGGAGAAAAATCAGAAAAATATACGGTCACATCTCGGACTCCAACCCAGGACCTTCGAAGGTCCTGCGTTCAACGTGTTCCCAGACGTGACCTGACTTTTTTTTTGATTTTTCTGTTTCAGATTTTCGATTGAATTTCGCTAATATTGGCCTCATTAATCAATTAAAATACGTTGAATCTGCTTATCTACTTCTCACAAATCTAATCGCTTTTTCATAATAACCTATGTCCTAATATGATCATTAAGTGTACATCTTCTTTGTGCGCCCCCCAACGCGACGTTGGCGATCACAATGGAAATGTATCCTCCTCCCGAATACCTCCTCCACACTTCTAATACCGGTCCACTCTCGTACATTTCGCAGCCAAGACATTTGCCTCCTAGCAGGCCCTCGGCGACCCTCTACGAGTATCTTGCCTTTTAATATTAATTGGACCAAGTGACATTTCTCCCCTCGAAGTATGTGACCCAGATATGAAATTTTCCCGACTTTTACTAATGTGAGCAGTTCTCTATCTGCTCTTGCCCGCCTGAGAATTTCTGTGTTGGTGATCATGTCGCCATGTCGGTCCATGGGACTTTGAGCATTCTCCGGTGAAGCCATATTTCAAAAGCCTCTAACCTGTTCATGGCATTTACTTTCAAGGTCTATATCTCACATCCATACAGCAAGACCGACCACACATAACATATTTAAAAAAATAATATTTGTGTACATTTTTAGAACGAAACAATCACGTATTTTCGTAATTTAGGTTTAAATTTGTTAATATTTTCTTCCAATATTATTTCCTTCGGAAAATTGTCAAATATATTTCATAATTGTTTCGAACATCATCGGCTTTTGACTGAGTTTTTTTTTTGAAGGGGAGTCTTATCTCAATTCTTTTACTGGTTTCGTAAGTGTGTTTGTGCTGCAGGCTTTAATTTTTTTCTTAGAAATTCATTTAATCCACTGCCAATATTTTTTTGTAGATTGCAAATAAAGTTTTGATGTAAATAATGTGTAAAATCACAAGATATTTAACTCTTTCAACATTCCCTTGTTTTTCAATTATCTATTTTTCTTCAGTGTAATTGTCGCAGCTCTATTTTGAATTATTTTCATTAGCTGCAATTATTTTTGTAAATTTATTTTATTTTATCAGTTCATGCAGATACTAACCTTGTTACTCCAATGGAGTAAGTCGTCATAAGTACAACGCAAATGAAACTATGTTACTCAATAAATATTTTATCTTAGGCAGATAGAACTAAGTTACCCGTGAAATAAACAAATGAAACCAGGTTCTTCTAAAAAATAAAAATGAAGTTTTATAGAACTTAGTTGCTTGTAAATTGAAAATGAAACTTTGTTGTTCAAGGCGCTTTGGATTTCGTTAAAGTTGGTAGCCCATGTTTTATTTTTGAGGTGAAAACTTATTTAGCACCGTTGTGATTTGAAACTCGATGAAACCGAAACGAGCGACACTAAAAAGAGACAGACACATGCATCTATAGGATTAGCCTGCGAGAGAATGAGATAGCAATAAAATATTTATTCTTTCACGGGTTCCAATATAATACGATAAATCCACGGTCCCACGCAAGCCCCCTTTAGTGTAGGGGTATAAAGCGCCCGACGAATCTTTGCAGACATTCAGCCAACCAGGGATCGAATCCAACGAAATAACAAAAATATATATATATATATTTTGTAGAATCAATATCTAATCTTCAAACCGCTCCAAAATGAACAGGCAAAAGAAAACACAAAGGAAGGCGACATCTAGCGACTCCGAAGAAGAAATCACAAATACTGATAAGATGACCAAATGTACAGGAAAAGGTGCACTGGAATTCGACAAAAATATGGAAAAAATCATCCTTAACATTGATAAAAAAATCGAGTGCAGTTCACACGCAGTAAAAGTGAAACCTTCAGAAAACTATACTTCGAGAGAATGAGACAAATGCAGAGTATCAATCTCAACCAATAGGAGCCTTGAAAAGTGAGCTCATAATCAAAGCGGCCAATGCGTGCACTTGGACTATTGTATACAATACAATACAGGTTGTAATATAAAAAAAGCCAAAATGTTAAAAAATCACCGGAGAAGACTACCTCATGTAAAACTTTTGTCGCTTTTTACGACAATTATGATTTGTCTTCCAGTGGATTTGTTGTTTTATCTGTGTAAAAGACAGCTTGTCAGAGTGCGACGCTTGGTAGGTATTGCATATAGGTAAGGTTTCATTCTATCTCATTCTCTTGCAGGTTATAGATGTACGTGACGTGTATGTCTCTTTTTAGTATCACTCGTTTCAGTTTCATTGAGATTCAAATCACAACGGTGCTAAAGAAGTTTTCACTGAAAAAATGACTACCAGAGCATCGTATGAATCTTTGATGATAGATACTTAACCTAAAAATACGCCCCTCAAGCATAAATTGAAAAAAAAAAACTGGGCAATGTTTTAAAGAGAGTGTATGGAAGGGACCAGGGAATTATAATCAACTTTTAGTACCCACGTGAGTGCGTTGTTTATTGATTTTTCGGTTTAATTAAACCTTCATCCAGGGCAATGCTGCTATTGTTATTGTTACTCGTAAACATCGCACAGGCCTTTGTCCATCCCCTAAAAATAATCCCCCGTGGTTTGCTAGACACATTGCTAAATCTATTACACTCTGCATACATTAGCCCTTCCGTGGCGGGTAAGTAAGCATGTATTAGTACAATAAAAAATATACATACATATAGTCCGGTCAATATAAACATTTCAAATAGCACAAATTCCGACAGAGCTGAAATTTGGTAGAGACCTTGAATACACCATTACAAATAAAATACCAAAAATTCTCATCGTACACATACCCGCTAAAAAGTTATTCTTTAGCAATAATATTATCGAAAGAACTTGTTATTGATGAAGAGATGGATGCAAATTTTCACATTACTGTTGAAAATATTATAAATAATACTATTTCAGACAATGATTTTGAAGATGATGGTACATCTGAAACATTACTTCATTAAAAAAAATGCGCCAAGTACTCGTGCACTACCTCACAGGTGGTGTGGAAATGTGTGCGTATTATATAGAATGTAATTCCTTCAACCTTTAGAATCACTATATCTCAGAAATGGTGATTCTTAGGGAAAAAAAAATATACAAAATTTTTGTAGATAATTTTATGATCTACAATTTTTGCAAAACATATTTTTTGATATAACTTACCGTTTACGAGAAAAATTAAAAAAAACCGAAAATTTTGATCTTTGACCTTGAATAACTTTTTTAGCGGGCATGTGATCGATAAGGATTTTCGGTATTTTATTTTTAATGGTGTACTTAAGGTTTCAACCAAATTTCAGCTCTGTCGGAATTTGTGCTGTTTGACCCCTATTTTTCTGGCTAACTTGACCGGACTAATATAACAATATCAGGAACCTTGTGATGTGCATCATAGCCGAATGCCAGTCCTGAACTTATTTGTAGTAAAAAACATATATGAAATTTTGTTATGCGGTGACCTATAACCTTTTTCACGCGTCGCATCGCTATTGGATCCCGAAGAGGTCAATAAATGAGTACCTATCGGTGATAGGTACCTACTCATCGAACTCAAGAAGCCAATGTCCACTAAAACATATTTTATAAAATGGGATTCACTGGGTTGTCAACCGTTGGCTGTCTTTTTTGTTTACATTAATTAGCTCAACACAAGTGGCCCCGAAAAAGAGAATTCCACTTAGGGCCTGTGTCATCTTTAGGGATGCTGTGCTATGGGTATTTTTAGAAAGGGAGGAGAGGAAGTTCTGGGAACGAAAAAGTGTGTGCTGGAGAGGTCAAAAGGTTTACCTCAACCAGTCTCTCCTGATCCAGCCCGCCACCCAGTAGGCACAACTGCCGCCAAGACCCGGTCAAACCTCACCCAAACGCAGCGAACCACTTTGGGTGACCTAGGTCAGAGGTGTTGGTTATCCAATAAATGGTTTCCGGGGCGGCGGTACCCATCTGGATGGAGGAGATAACCAGAGTGCTGACACAGTGGCGACTTCAACAAAAGATTTAGGAGGTCGAACTAATTGTACCTACTTAGGAGTTGTTTTTTACTATTTTTCTCCCATCTTTAACATTGCTAACATCATAGAAGAGCAGTTGCCAAAGAGCTGATAACCAGTGGCGGGCCGGATCGGGAGAGACTGGTTGAGGACCTTTTGGCCTCTCCAGCCAAATTCTCTCGAACCGTCGCCTTATACCGCAGTGGGACGAATGGATTCATAGGTCCGTCACCCCTCATAACTTTTCCTTCTCAAAACTTCCTTTCCTCCCTTTCCCGAAAAATACCCTCCACACAGCAGAGCTGACATAGGCGAAGGAAATTTAATGTAAAAAAATTCGTCATGATATTTATTGGAAATACCTAATTAATTTGTTGAAATCATCAATTTACGCTGTAATTATTCGTTTTTTTAAGTGTTTTATTAACCTGCTGACGAACTGTTTTGTCAGTTTAGCGGTTTTTATAATGATGAATTGAAAAAAATTAAAAAGAATGCTCTCAGTATCCACTTCTTTATTGACGAGACAACCGTTCAAAATGGCAATACTTACAGCAATATTATCAGATCTGAACAGCCAAATGATTAAAAACATAATTTTTTATTCATCCCCCTCCCCTTTCTTTAACCTCAAAACATTCTTCAAGCTGTTAGCTGGTGATGCTTAAGTTCTCTGCTGCCCTGCTTCTATCATACTATATTGATTGACCTTATTGCGTAGAAATTAATAATATCATTCGAACAAATCCCGATGAGCAATGATGATTTTTAAAGTTTTAATAATATTGATAACTTAGTTTAAAAATGGGTTTATATGGAATTTTTTTATTTAATTTAAAAAATAATAATAGAGAAAAAAAATCAACGAAAAATTATCACAGATCAGCTGTTCCAACCGGTACCATTGATCAACCGGTACCTAACTACCGGTTGATTTGTGTTTGTGCAATGCCAGCATTTATTTAGCTGCCGTGGTGATGGAGGTTTGGCAACGTTGCAGGTAGTCGTAGATTTTCAGCCATTCGAACAGTTTTCCAGTGACGTTTACGCGTTGTTGATATTATGATAAAGAATTCTTATTGAAATCCTTATTGATTCGGTTCTCAATCCTTAATTATTGTTAAATAAAACATCAAGGTAACGTTTCAACACATTTTTACAGTTAATATTACATTTAATATGATATAAACTATCATTTTAAACTCTTACAATTCTCGGCACTTCACCGCCATTAATTGCAGTGTTGTTTTACAAATTCTTTACGAAATGCACGTGTTTTATGATAAAAAAATATCGTGATTATCTTCAAGACTTGACTCAGTTTTTGGTCACCGTTCAATAAAACATCAATGTAATGTTTTTTTCATGTTTTACAGTAAATAATCATGTGTGATATAGTTTTACACTTTTCAATTGTCGGCGTATAACCTATAATAATGCTTGTGTTGTTTTTCAGATTCTTACGAAATATACGTTGTATAAAGATTTACGGCACAAAATATTGTGATTAGAGTTTATAATCATCATTGAATAAAACAAGGTAACGTTTATTCACATTTTTACAGTAAATATTATGTTTTATTATGATGAATACCATTTGTTATGTTTTGAGAGTCAGTAACCTAACCCCTAATTATTTTTTATTTCGTCGCTACATGACTATTTTTCATAGTACTTTACACTATGTTAAACACTATTCAAAGCATATTATAAAGTAATATACAGGCAATGTTTTTTATTTCTTGTTTTAGAGAAATGAAAGAGCCTTGGAGATGTCAAACCATGACTTTAACTTGAAAAAAATGGAGATGAATCTGTTTCTATCCGTTGTGGAAGGTTTTAGTTTGAAGATATTGTGATTATGTCCACAGTTTGAAACCATTGTTGGATAAATCAAATATAAAGGTAACGTTTATTCACATTTTGGTAAATATTTAAATATACACAATATAGAATTTTTATTTCATCGGTTAGATAATCATGAGAAGTAAGTATTTCATTTTCCGGAATTGGAAACTAATGCATTTTAGTAGATATTTCATTAAAAAACAGATAATTTCACATATTTTCTTCATGCCATGTTTTGATATTTTTTTCCTTTTTTAATCAAACCCAAACTAAGAACCTATTTTAGGGTCATGTGTTAATATTTTGGATTAAATAAGAGATGAAAAAAAACTAACCTTAAAACTTTGACATAACGAAATAACTATTAAAATTCATTTTTTTGAAAACTGAAATTATTATCTAACTAATGTTAAGTGTTTTTGTAATGAAAAGTGCATATTGAGCGTGTCCCTATTAGGTAAATATTCACCCACATTTTTTATAGTAACATCTAGAGTTAAACAATCAA
The DNA here is from genome assembly GCA_936435175.1 of Glyphotaelius pellucidus. Lineage (NCBI taxonomy): Eukaryota > Metazoa > Arthropoda > Insecta > Trichoptera > Limnephilidae > Glyphotaelius > Glyphotaelius pellucidus. The sequence goes on along the minus strand of OW386548.1, from coordinate 30,446,853 downwards.
TGATGTAAATATTGCATTACGTAAACTCGTTTAACATACGTTGCTACATGACTATTTGTAATAGTATTTTACACAATGTCAAACACTATTCAAAGCGTATATTAAGTAATATACAGGAAGTGTTTTTTTTATTTCTTGTTTTAGAGAAATGAGAGAGCCTGGGAGATGTCAAACCATGACATTAACTTGAAAAATCGAGATGAATCTGTGACGACGACACAACATTCAGCGAACATTTGGCCATCGGTGAAGTGATTAGTGACAGATGAAAGTCCGTGTGGAAGAATATAACCTAATCTACCCAAATATTTACATATCAAAACGAAAATCCTTCAGTGCGACAAGAATGTGTTTCTGAAAAGAGACATTTTTTTAAATTGTATTGAGTTGTTGACACTTTTAAAACATAATGAACGGTGAAGCCAGTATGGAAAGTACAGTAAGTCAAGTTAATATTATTATGTTTTACACTCTCCACAATGGAGCGCTTAAAACAACCCTGAAGTAGTAGTGAGGCGTGGCACTAGCAAAAGAAGAATGAAAGTTTACTGGATGCTGTAGAAACGAGATCCCGGAGGCGAAGGATCTACAATCTGTTTTATGTCTCGTTGAAAACTCTCCAACATTATGCTCTGGCATCATGAAATATGACTGAAATTTATTTATTTCATTTATGATGTTATTTAGGGTTCCATGCCAACTGAGAATAAAGTAAACTCAACACCTCCTTGAAAAGTCATTAAAAGCTATGAAAAAAATCATTTTAAATTTGCCGATAACCCTAACCTAACATAACCTATTTAACCAATTTCTTATGTATATTTTATATCACTCTGAATTACTTATCTGAAATGGTTCTGAGTTGGTTTCATTCCGAGTTGTCACCGTTATTTAGACTACTGAATGAGATATGTGTGGTAAAACCGTGACGACCAAGTGAAATATATGAAGATCCGCAAAGAATACAAGGCTGGTGTAGTAGAACGAGCAAGATTAAGAAACAAATGCTTAGATGGTTTGGGCATGTAGAGCGGATGAACAAAGAAAGGAGTGTATTGAGAACAAGCATATGATGCGAATGTGAATGGTAGAAGAAGTCAAGGACGCCCGAGGAAGACATGTCAGATCAAGTGAACCGAATAGATAGCATGGTTGAGTCAAAATAACAGAAGGATACTTCCATTGATAATGCTTGGTGTGGCTCAGGCTCGGGGGCTCCATCGAAGCCAGGGTCAAGCTAGCCTGTCAGAAGCTGGGCATACTGTATAGGGACTGCAGATACTTCAATAGTACACAACTGCTGATCCTTACAAATCGCAAGTGCACCCCACTGTTGAATTTGGCAACCATCTCTAGTCTGGAGCCCCAAAATTTATGAAAAAAACTGCAGAAATGGGTGGTCTGTTTGATAATTGCAATCTTTAGAGCTCCGGCGTCAGGTAGGTATGCTGTCGATGTTCTACCGGTATTACAATGAAAGATGCTCCGAGGAACTAGCTTCATTTATCCCTTTGGCACCAGTGAATAGTATATGTTGGCGCGTACATATGATGTGTACATATGTTGGCGCGCTAAACATATGTACACATCATATGATTGTTTCTCAGGCTAAAAATAATGATAAAATGTATTTGTGAAAGATCATCCACTACGCATTGTTCGGTTGCTCAAGTTGTTTTATATCTTAATTACAGATTTCTGGCCAGTGGTTCAGTGGGCATCGCGTTTGGGTCCCACCAGGACGTCCCGTGTTCGATTCCTCGGCTGGCTAGGTCCTCCATCACAACACAAGCAACATTTTCGGCTTTCTGTGGTGGTAGTAGGAGATTTTCAAACATCGTTGGGTTATTCGTGACCCGGGAATGTTTGTCTTTCTTTTTAAAAAAATTTACAATTTTTTTTTACAATTTACAATACACTTCCATTGTATTTATATTAAGGTTAAACGCAACGTACGTTATAATCTACGCATTCACAGATGGCGCCAATAAAATTATTTTAGGTTTTAAACACTTTTGCAAGTTATGCTTTAAAATATTAAGAATAATTAATTTTTCGCGCCCGTACATACACAAAATGAATATGAATAAATAGTTTTGTCAATAAAAAAACTCAAATCTTTCAAGAGAGGCTGACAAATACAATATTGGATTGAATCACCGATGTAATTTTGTATTTGTCAGCCTCTCTTGAAAGATTTGAGTTTTTTTATTGACAAAACTATTTATTCATATTCATTTTGCGTATGTACGGGCGCGAACAATTAATTATTATTAATATCTTAAAGCATAACTTGCAAAAGTGTCTAAAACCTAAAATAATTTTATTGGCGCCATCTGTGAATGCGTAGATTATAACGTACGTTGCGTTTAACCTTAAAGTGAGTTATTTTATGGTCAAAAATATCTATTCATTTTGCGTATGTACGGGCGCAAACAATTAATTATTATTAAGGTCATTGTCAAAAGAATTTGTATTCTACTCTTTCATAGATGGCGCGAGTATAATTATTTTACGGAAAAACGCTTTTTAGAAGTTATGCTTTAAAATAATAAGAATAATTAATTGTTCGCGCTCGTACATACGCAATATGAATAAATAGTTTTGTCAATAAAAAAACTCAAATCTTTCAAGAGAGGCTGACAAATACAATATTGGATTGAATCACCGATGTAATATTGTATTTGTCAGCCTCTCTTGAAAGATTTGAGTTTTTTTATTGACAAAACTATTTATTCATATTGCGTATGTGCGGGCGCGAATAATTAATTATTCTTATTATTTTAAAGCATAACTTCTAAAAAGCGTTTTTCCATAAAATAATTATATGCGCGCCATCTATGAAAGAGTAGAATACGAATTCTTTAGACAATCGCCTATTTTTCCGTAAAATTATTATACGCGCGCCATCTATGAAAGAGTAGAACATGAACTACATATTCATATTATAGTCTTACCTGGATGGCGCGTATAATAATTTTATAGAAAAAACGCTTTTACATGTAATGCTTTAAAATATTAAGAATAATTAATTGTTTGCGCCCGTACATATGCAAAATGAATTGATAGTTTTGACAATAAAAAAATTCAAATCTTTCTAGAAAGGCCAAATACAATATTGGATTGAATCACCGATGCGATATTGTATTTTTTAGCCTTTCTTGAAAGATTTGAGTTTTTTTTATTGACAAAATTATTTATTCATATTGCGTATGTACGGTCGCAAACTATTAATTAATCTTAATATTGCATGACTTGTAAAAAGCGTTTTTCCGTAAAACAATTATACGCGCGCCATCTATGACAGAGTAATGAATTCTTTTGACAATCACCTTTATTCCACTCATGAGGCCCCCGAGGAAAATAATTTCCCTCAAATCCTATGTCACCTTCGGGGGTGCTGTGTAGAGGGTCTTTTTGACAGGAGGAAGATTGTAGGAGGAAGAAAACACAGAGGTCGGAAAATCGTTCCACAGCCAAACTGTTGAACTTAAAAACGACCCATTCTCACGTGACAAATTTGAACCGTGTACATATGTTGGGCGCGCATTTGGCGTGTTTCCCGACTATGCACCGGTGCCGAAGGGGTCAACGACGCTAGTTCCATTTTAATACCGGTAGAACAATGGTTAAATAATTTGCTTGTTAAAATAATTTAAAAGCAATAAAATAGTACAACAGCATAATTAATCTTCTACCTAAATGTTTAATCAAATAAATGTCAACCTTTCTCTTAAACATGGAAAAAAATTGTATTTATCGTAATCAGTCTTTTTATGTAGCTGGTACCCGGCATGCGTTGCAATGCCATTCAAAGAAATAAACTGATTATCCCTGCATGTCCTTTCCCATTCACCCCCCGTTCACTTTCCGAGTCCTCTTCCCCTCCCGCGTTCCCCTACCACTTTCACCGTTTTACCCCTCTCTTGTCACCCCTCCTGCGAACTCCACCTCCCCCGTTCCCCTCCTCCTCCTGCCTTTCCTCCCTGCTGCTAAAATATATGAAATACGCACATTTTCATTTATACAAATTTCTTAAGCCAGAGCTTACCATTACATATAGTCTTCGCGGGCGTGCGCACAACATGTCACCAAAGTTTCATCGCAATTGGGTCAATGGTATGGCAGCGCATAAATTCGACTGATTCGTGGACTGTTCGAAAACTCGGCTATTATGGAGAGCATTAGTTTCTATGTTCCCGATGGTTATCTCCGTCACCGACAGCATAGACTGTTTTATCTCCCGGCTTGCAGAACTAACTTGCTAATGGTTATGCCAGTCGGGAGAGCAGTCTTGTTGTTAAATTGAATCACTTTGAATATCGACATGTTTAGCATCAATGAAGCACAATTTTTGACATGTCACGACAATCACAAATATTGACATGTTTAGCATCAATACAGCAAGCTTTATTGCTGTTGTTAGTCTGATTGTTCTTCATTGATTTTTAAATTGTTCATTGATGTTTATATTGTATAATTTGTTTGAATTGTTTATATTATTTAAATTGCTTAAATTTTTTTTTTTTTTACCCCACAAGAGTCCTAACTGCTCCCATTTGGAGCCAGTGAGACTATGGCATCCCCAATCAGGGTATGTTGTGAGGCTGAAGGTAGTGGGGAGGGGAAGGAGATAGGGAAGAGGAAGGTAGGGATGTACCTGGCTATTCAGATCTGGTCACTAAACACGGGTTAAATATGCTTTAATCTTAATATTTTCTCTATTTTAAAAATGATTTGAAATTTTAATTTTGTAATGTTTTTAAAGTGAATAAATTGAATTGAATAAACCGCCGTTGTTTGAGGGATAAGGCTCTTGACTCACAATCCGAAGGTCGCGGGATCGAATCCCTCGTGGGCAAATAAATTTTATTTGATTAGTTCATGTTATTTCATAATTAATTTATTTAAAAATAATGTATAGTATATTTGCGGCACGTTCCAGAGTGGAAGATACTCTCCGTATCGCCCTGGTGTAAGACCACCATTCATAATTAAAAATGTTGCTTGAAATTGCTTTAGCCGTGTTTGGTGAACAGATCTGAATAGCCGGATACTTCCCCACCTTCCTCTTCCCCATCTCCTTCCCCTTCCCACTACATTCGGCCTCACAACATACCGCAATTGGGATGTCATAGTCTCACTGGCTCCAGACGGGAGCAGCTGAGACTCATGAGGTATTCACCTAAAAAAAAATTACATGCTTAATATTGCTTAAATACCTACTGATCGTCGTAGTCTCTAAAAATAAAACATAATCATGGCTTATTCTTACATTCCAATAATTGTATTTTTGTTATTGTAATTAATTTTCTCTGAATTGTTAATTTTTATTTTGTCCTGAGGAAGGAAGGGTTCTTCTGTAACTGGTCGATAATTAAATTAAATATAGTTTTTTAAAAGAGTACGTTTGTTTTAATTTTTAGGTATGTATACTTATTTTTTATTAATACATAAAACATACATCACACTATTAAAAATCGCCATAGTTTTCTTACCGATCTGATTCTTTACTTTTTACTGTAAAGCGCCCTTATTGTAAAACCGTAAAGCATCTTTTAAAGTTTTTTTATTGAATGTGTAACTAACTTTATATTAGCGAACTTTATTTTAAATTTTAACAGATCCTTTTGGTATGACATCTAGCGTCATAATATGCAGGTAAAAAAACCATTACATCCATTTGACAACTTTGCTGTTTTAAAAAACAACTGCTTTCTTCTGATTACAATGAATTAATCTTCAATGTGTAAAATATATGTGGGGCCTAATGTTTGAAATACCTACTCTGCTAGAAATGCCTCTGAATCCCTAGGACCGGGGATGATGATTGTTCATCCATTTTGTGGCTCAAAAAATGCCGAATAAATATTTTGACTCTTACATTAGATAGGCCACAATTTCGTCAATCTAGAGCACATACTGTGGGTTTTTAGAGCATTCAAAAGATGTAGGTTTTAGAGTACTTTCTGGTACCTATATCAAATTACCAAAACTGCCATTACATACACTTCTAGCATTAATCCCATGTTTCCTTTTCAAAAATCCTAGTACAAATGTATGAAATATAATAATAGTATTTCATCTGCCAAATATAACATTGGTTCACCCCATAGACAAAATGCAATGTTGCCAAGTCTAGCACCAAGGCTTTCCAATGAAGATTGGCTGTGGTTTGTGGCATTTTCTTTCAGTTTTTGTCTATGGAGTCTATGGACTTTTTGACAGATCGTATTTTGACATTTGTCCGGTTTGTCGGCTGTTTTCTTCTGCATGAATAGTTCGCACAATTTGTTTCAACAATGTAATCTTATGAATGTAAACGGACATGAAGCTGGATCGTCAGAAAAAAATCCAGCCGCAGGACTTAATATGTGAGAACTCTTTCTCTTCTTGTCGTGAGAACTCTAATGGAGGACTTATGGCCTACGACTTTGAATCTCTGGTGCGAGATACCTGCGCCGACAAGCTGGATGAATCGAACGGTTCTTTTGCAGATTACTTAGGAAGTTTATTCCAAAAAAATGAAAATTCTAATTTGTGCCCCTCCCAGCTTGAAGTCTCACAGATTAAAGAAAACTCCGGCAGTGCTGCGTTTACTCAACTGAATAAGCAGAGTGGTACAGGTGAAATTAGTTTAGTAAAAAACTACAATGATTCTGCCACCATTTGTGCTTCTAATGAAAATGGGCCGACTTCTCAATCTGATAAACTTTCCACTGGTTCACAAACAAAAGGAATCGAAACAACTGGTGGGGATGCACTGCACGAAACACCCAAGCATTCTGTTACTATTTTACCATCTACATCGGATAATGGGGAGGTCAATTATGTTATTGTAGTTCATCCAACTGTTCCTAACTCTGGGGAATCGCCCGACACAAGAGATACAATACAACCTCCAGCACCGGAGGAAGAATCTACAATAACCAAAAAGAAAATCAGAAAAATTCCCACATATCCTGTACAGAAGTGTGATTTGTGCGATTACACCAACCCATTCAAAGCTTTAGTCAATCGACACAGAAAAACTCACTCCGAAGCGCGACCGTTCACTTGTCCTCTCTGCGATAAAAGCTTCAAAGATAAGAGGTATTATGACTATCATAAAAACGCTCACTCCGGTACCAAGCCGTTTACTTGTCGTCTCTGCAGCAAGACTTTTGCAACAATCGGAGAGCAGGGGCGCCACGTGCGCTACATGCATACCGGAGAGAAGCCCCACAAGTGCGATAGGTGCGAGTTCAGATCTGTGGAGCTTCACAAGCTCAAGAGGCACATCCGCAGACACCTCGGAGAGAACCGCTTCCCCTGCTCCAAGTGCCCCTTCACCACTGCAGACTCTTTCAAGCTGGAATACCACATGAGTCTCATGCATTCCGACGACTACTACTGCGAAGAGTGTGATTTGAATTTCACAATGTCAGGAGGCCTCCAAGATCATAAGTTAGACCACATAAAGGGAGACCCAGTGTTCGCTTGCGCCTTATGCCCCTTAACATGCGCGTTCAAACAAACTTTAACCGAGCACATGCAAGTCTTGCACAAGTTTGGCTCTCCAATAATATGCAAAGATTGTGATGAGTCTTTTATGGATAGAAACAGCTACAAAATACATCGTAGAAATCACGGTGGGCACAAGTTTAAATGCAAATTATGCCCGTTCAAAGCCACGTATAAGAGCCAAATTAATGTCCACATGTATATGCACACTGACTCTTTTTCTTCCTACGAAAGAAGAAAAAGACTCTCTGATTACCAACCAATTATAAACAAAGAACCAGCTGAATACAAAACGAATAATAACAGAATAAATTCTGAACACAAGCTGAATAAAAACAGAATTCAAGCTGAATACAATCCGAATAACAGAATACAAGCTGAATACAAACTGAATAAAAACAGAAAACAAGCAGAAAACATAGTAAAAATACCAAACACGGTGCTTTCGACTCTAGCCAAACAGAAAAAACACGAGTGTCCTACATGTGAAAAGGAATTTAAGGATTTTGAGACTCTCAAGAAGCACTTTATTTCGCATTTAGCTTCTGACAATCATGTGATTAAAACAGACAATCCTAAAATAACTGTCAAAGACGATAAAAGAGAAAAAGTGGTAAGTTTGGAGGATTTGGATGAATTATCTGTCTTCGATGCCTTGAAGTCACCAGTTGACATTTCAGATGTGGTGTCACCAGTTGGATTATTGCCAAATATGGTGCCAGAAAGTATGTCTGTAGATGGTGTGTCACCGGATGGCTTCTCACCTGATGATATATCACTAGATGGTTTGTTGAAGGTTAATGTGCAAACTGATGTTGATTTACCAGATGGTAAGTCTCTGGATGGTGTGTCACCAGATGTCACATTGCCAAATATGGTGTCAGCAGGTATGTCTGTAGACATTGTGCCGCCTGTCGGCTTCTCACCCGAAGAAATATCACTCGATGGTTTGTTGAAGGTTGGTGTGCATCCTGATGGCATGTGCCTGGATGTTGAGTCACTAGATAGTTTTGCATCCAATGGTTTATCACCAGGTAACTTACCAAATAGTATGCCTCTAGATGGTGTTCTGCCAGATGATCTCTCCCCGGATAGTGCATTACCGATCAGTATGTCTCCAGATGGTGTATTGCCGGGTGGTCTCTCATCCGACAGTAAATTACCAGATGGTGAATTACCGATTAGTATGTCTCTAGATAGTGCATTGCCAAATGATCTCTCATCAGATGGTATGTCATCAGATGGCGTATTACCAAGTAGATTATCTCTAGACGGTGTTTTGCCCGTTGGTCTCTCATCCCATGGTATATCACCAGACAGTGTGCTACCAGATGGTATGTCTATAAACGATGTGTTGTCAGACAGTCTTTTAGCTAATGGTTTATTATCGGACAGTGTATTGCCAGAAGGTGTGTTCCCTGATGGTGTGTTACCAATTAGCGTTTCGTTAGACGGTATGTTGCCAGATGGTGAATTACGAGAAGGTGTGTTTCCTGATGGTGTGCTCCCAATTACTCTTTCACTGGATGGTGTGTTGCCAGACGGCCAATCACCCGATGGTGCACCACCAGATGGTGTGTTACCAAGTGATGTGTTTCCCGATGGTATATTGCCAATTAGTATGTTAGATGATGCATTGCCGAATGGTCTATCATCTGATGTGATATCAGTAGAGTGCTCTTCGTCAAATAGCGATGTCGTGTATATTGATGGTATCTCACCTTACAATCAGTCATCAGATTTTATATCACCAGATAAAGTTCCTGAAATACACATTGAATCTAACTCAAAATCAAACATTGCAGAGGACATTGTAGACCAGTTTGAAAAAATGCAGGAAGAATACGCAAAAGCCAATAATAACAATGATGAATATGCTAAGGATGAAACGGTAAATATTGAATGTGATTTGATAAGTTGCCTAGGCCTAGATGAACTTGTGGAAAATATGGATGACGATGATGATATATCTTTGAGTTCGGTATTTTAATGGTTCAATATTTCCCTTTTCATTTCACGATTTATATTGCAACTCAACAGATTCATTCTCTATGAAAAATCAACCATCCAACTTATGTTAGCCTAATAGTTTACACTGAACAAAGAACTAAAATTTTAGGTACCACTGCGATTGTCATTAATGCTGGCTGTTTTTGTATATTTATAAATACTATTGCGATGTGATATCCTGTAAAGTTATTGAATGCTTCAATTTATTTAAAGCGATGATTATTTAACAATTTACATAATTCGTTTAGATTATTATGATAGTTTTGTTGTATTCTGTGATTATATATGAAATATTTTTGTGCTTTTTCTTTATAGTCAAAAGAAAACTCATGATATTATGCGATTGATTTGTTTTTGGGCCTAATATTAAATAAAGTATTGAATGCTTAAATTAAATTAGTCAGTTTAATCATATCATATCATATTATTTGTTAATAAATATACCCATGTATCATTGCAAAATTTTATAATGGCTTCTTTGTAAATAGTTTATATTAAGGTTTCTTATAATGTAAAATAGCATCGACAATGAAAATGACTTAAGTATTGGCTTGCATATTTGTATTGTTTAAAATATTTTGTGTATGTATTTTAAATCATTGTACCACATGAGGTTAAAGGGATGCACTAACCAATTGTACTTCTTTTATTTTGATAAATATGATTCCTTTTTGCATTCGGTTTTCGTGTGTAAAATATTACCACACCCCAGTGGGGCATTATCCTTTGAGTAGGTATTTTTGGTCTTTTTCGTTTTTATAGACGCCTGAGGAGGAAGTGGATGATCGTCGATGACATATGTACGAGCTTTCTCTGGGACTAATATACCCTTGTGCGAAGGCAGGCAGATTAGTGGATTAAATGATTACTAACAATTAAAACACTGACTGAACCAGAGGATGATATAAATTATAAATATTGCTAAAAGTTATTGTTTATAATATTATTAATTTTTTTTTTGGTTCCGACTGCCATTTGTATTAGATTTTTTCTTTTTGATTAAAAGGATTTTATGGGGTAATAAAAATAAATTGTTATCGCTTTAGCTTTTTGATAGCAGATTATCGCTTAAATTAAAAATAATAAAATTTAACTTTTTTTATTTATGGATTTTATGGGGTAATAATGTTAGATTGATATCGCTTTTGCATTTTTATAATATCATATTGCTTGATTTCAAACTCACTGATAAAAACATAACACAATGTCCACTATGTATTGTGAATTTTGTAGTGCCAAGACGGCAACGTGCATAGACATCTTTCCTTACTAAGTAAAGTGCTAGTTCGTCTTATTTTGTATTGAAGACAAGCGCAGTATCGTTTATATTATATTGTTTCACAACAATAATTCCTGTGATAAATAATAAGATAATTTATGGTGATCCACCACGTTGTCTAACCATAACACTCGGAAAGGTCGAAATTCCTGCTTAACGCAAATCGCCTGTTTTGGTTTATGCAAAAAAAAAAAATCACCAAAAAGTGTATTTTATTTTATTTTGTGAAGTTCATCCACAAATTTTAAAAAGTTTTCCCAATATTTTCTAGATAACTTAATTTGCCACGTTATACAATAAACCATGTATGCAAAAAGGTTCGTCAGTAGGAGATTTTGCACTTTAAAGCAGTTTTTATGCATTATTTTTTCTGAGCTTTTAAAAAGACTTATCAAAAATGTTTGAACGTTTCAAACTCCATGATGAATTCTACTCGTAGGATTTAATTAAAGCATGTATCTTATTTGTAAGCTATCAGGTTTTCAAACCAAAAACACATGATTTTGCATTACTTCTCAGTGCATTGCTTTAATGATTACAGTGGAACCCTCTTAAGAAGTTTTCCAAGGTACCTGAAGAAATCAACCTTCTTAAGAAGGAAAACCTTATATGTGGGAAAAATTGGGCCAATTTTGGGCCGAGGGACTGAAAAACCTAATCTTCTTAAGCCTATTTAAATTAAATTGATACATTGTAAGAACCAGTTCTCATTTCCATTTTAAAAGTGGACGACAAAAAACCGGACATCGGACGTCTTGACAAATAATCAGTTGACCATGTAGACGCTGTGTGCGTGTTACCTTGTGACTGGGAGCGGGCAGTGTGAGGCGCGTGGTGAGGGGCGGGGTGTAGTAGGGCTCACTCCGGAACGACTATTCGGCAAGTGTGAACAGCTTCATACAAACCTATGAGCGAGTTCCAATGTGATTTTTAAACGGACGCACTGTGCTGACTATCATTCTAATAAAACACTTCCATGTAATCTTATCAGAGCATCTTATTTCAAACGGAAATGTAAATGCGCTCTTAGCCATTGTTTGCCCAAAGACATCTGCCAACATTGAATGGAAAGATTAGCTTTATTTTAAAGAAAATGATTAAGTGTTTTTCATTATTTAATTATATTAAGTAGGGTTAATGTTAATTACTGTGTTATGCTTTGGTTATCTACCTATTCGACTAAGGGTTCCTTGATTAAATTTTCTCCGCCGTAATCGACATTATAAATTTTTGATTTTGTATTGACTCTAATTTTTTTAATAAATTTATTTTTATCATTGAAGAAGAAGATAACACTTATAATCTAAATGAAAATATGAAAGAAAACAAGACACAGAAAAATAGAAAAAGACAATGGTCGCAACTGGGACTCGAACCCAGACCTCTCGTTTAACCGGGACGTGCGCGTTATCCAATTTCGCTATTGCCACCTTCTGTCAAACCGTCATATTTGTCAATCTCATATTTCAAATATTTAGAATCAACATTGTCATTTTAGAATCATATTGTCTTCAACTAGTTCTTTTTTCCATATTATAGGCAACTACTCTTTTTATTGGAAACAATCATTCTAAGAATTGGTTTGTAACCTGAATAGCGTTGATGGGAATAACCTTCAAAAGTTATAAAAAGAGGGTTTTTCTTATAAAAAATTGAACTTATTTTTAATTTTTTGTTATAAAGGTTGTATGCCCCTAAACACGGTATTTATTTGAGTTCTAAGCACTTTGAGGAAATCCAATCTTTTGAGATGGCCTAAATTTGTTAAATTTGGTCATAGCACAATCGTCTTTGAACTTTGCCGTAAAACAAGGATTATTTACTCACTGTAAAGCGCCCTTGAGGTGATTTTCACACTAATGGCGCTATAAAAATAAAGGCCTCATGCATAACTAATTTTTACAAAAAAAAAACTGCTCTAAGTGATTCTGTAAAAAACAGTTAGCTAGAATTAGTTAGAATTTACAGTAGAATCCGTTTATTATGACTCCGCCTACATTGACCAACCGCTTAATATGACGTAATTACACATTGAAGTTTGAGTTTCATATTAAATTCTTTATAACAAAGTCGGATATAATGACTTCGCTTATAGTGACATGTCGCTTATTATGACCCATTTTTAATAAATTATGTCCTAATTTCATGGAGAATTTTGTCGGTTATAGTGACCGACATGATTCCTAACATGATCTAACATGATCTTCGGCAGTGTTCGGGAGGGTCATATGACGCCCGACCACGTTAATATGCTGTGTTTTTCTCGTCACGGGTCTTAAAATGCTCTTTTCTCATGTTGCGAGTCTTAATATGCTGTGCTTCTCTTTATTAAAATAAATACATACATTTATACCTAACAAAAACAGGTGGTTGTTTATTTTCTACAAAATGCTTTGTATGACGTCCGCTTAGTATGACGTGTTTGTCATTTTCCTTCGATGTCATTATAAACGGATTCCACTGCACTACTAATCTATTGCCCTATAATTTAGAATTTAGTTGTTTTTATTGATTGTAAAAAATAGTTTTAATTAATCGTAATGATGCTTGATACTTGATAGATTTAAGTTCATGTGTATTTTATAACTTGTTATTAAAAATGTAAATGAGTACGAATGCCAAATTTACAACTTGATTTAAATGTAAGTAAAGTACTCATTGCTTGCTTACTATTGCCTCCTAAATATACAATTAATTGGTCCTTTAGCCCATACACTCAATAATATTTACCCGTACCAGGTGTATTATTCTAACATAAATTATATTATTGTATAACAATTAATTTAAGAAATTATCACTCAATTATTAAAATAGCAGTGTGCTAACTTTGTCAAGGAAATTGAAAATGATTAGGTTGTCTTACCTTTTTTTGAGTTTCTCATGTAAGAAATGATTACTGTTGTCTCTGATAATAAGATTATATAACTTGTACATTATCAGTGTGTGTACATAATAATAAATTAAAGCATGCGAATATAATCCTCGCTTTGTCAGTGATGTTTGTGAATGATCTCTACTGGATTGTTCAATGCCAATTAAGTAGTTTTAATAGCTGTAAGAATCAAATGATCATCCATATTTTAATTTATCGACGTGGAGGTGTTTTATAAAATTCATCTTAGTATTGAATCTCTTTGATGTTTTATTGAAACAGGTTCACTCATAGATTTTAACGAACAGGAAAAGACTTTGATTGATTAAGGATTTGTTCTCAGAATTGTCACAGATAATTTTCAGTTTATATCATTGTTTGGCATCCATTACCGTGAACGTGATACGAAACAAATTAATTGTTCAGAAAAGAGAAAATCTTTGAAATGTAAGCGATTTTGTCCTTGGAAGTCACAAACATGGTGATACAAATTGTTCAAATAAAGAAATATTTTAACATTTTTATTATTTGTTCGGTAATCTGTGGACGAACATACTCAAAGAAAATTATCAGTTTTGAAAAATTGTCACACTCACGTTATTGCATGCCAAATGATCATGGTATACTTCTGTAATAACATGGTTTTTAATTTTTTAAATTTAACTCAACATGAAAAGGTACAGTGAAATTAAAATAATAATTTTTTGTGTATTATTTAGCAATTTCACACTTAAAATCGACTTCAATAATATCTTTCAAAATAAGTTGGTATGGATATCAGAAATTTATTTACAGTGTTGATTTTTGTACTTATAAGCTGGTGTATACAGTATAAATAGATAAGTAGTTTTATCCTTGATGCATTTTAATGAAAGTATGTTTTATATTTTTGTTATTCAGCAGTACACCCTCTCTGCACACCCTGAGGGTGACACTTAGTTATATTTTGTGAAGGTATACCATATACCTATTATTACCTCAACCAACTTCATAATGCATATAAGTATGCGGGGGTCAACTGTTATGGAACCCAGGAAATAACATTCAACAACGCACTCAGAAATGTTCACAAGATGTTCAATAAGTTCTCTACAAGCGTGTAATATTTTTACACGTCTGTTCCCTCTCTCATACTCTTATATTACGACATTACACACTTGAGTTATGTTTACTGTGAAATAAGAAAAGCTTGGTATCTATTCACAGCAAGGTTGTGTCTGGAATTGTATAGCTGTACGAAAGACACAGACATATTGTCGTATTAAACTTTTGTAAAACGTACGCATATTTATGTACTGTCCACTGTACTCACAAGAGTTGAGTTCCTGCTTCCTAGTCCAAATGCATCCTAATATTATTTCACATTGGTTTTTATGATGAGTTCTGCAATGTCATTCATTATATTTGATCACATTACAGATTGACGTTTATCTTTGCAAGCAGCTAAAGGAGGAACTAATAAAGTTGTTTAAATCCATGGATTATTTTGTATCCACAAAATTTAGTCTTGAAGGCAATGACTTCAAAGTTAATCGCGTTAAGCTTTACTGTCTTTAAACCTAGTAGGAATTTATGTTTAGTTAATTTCTGTAATGTATGTCTCTATGGTGTTTTTAAAAAAATATTATTTTTGATAGTATCGTACATAACACCATATTGCATTACTATAATATTGTTAATTTAGGTTCTTTTTATAGAGGGATATGCAAATATCTGATACTCGATTTTTCAAATATCTTAGCGACTACCACCATGCATCTGCATGGAGGTTCGTAGAAAAGCACAATATGTTGCCGATATTATTTATTTGTTTATTTATTTTATCAGGTTCTCCGTAAAACAGTTATACACTAGAATATTATGGAGAAGATTAAAAAATTTAAATAAAAAGTGTATGGGGGCAGTTTCACTATCTTGTGACGTATATCAGAAGATAGTTACTGAATACTCTGTAGATGACATTGAAGATGTCGATGCTCAATACAGATTCATTTAGCAGTTGAATTGTTCTGTTTAATGGCGCATTTTGATAGGAAGAAGTTCTCGCTTTCGGAGCATAAAAAAGTGCGTGGGATCTCCCACGAGTGTACGCGTTAGGTACATATAAATTAATCTCCTTCAACATGGGCAGATTCAGTATAATGCCGGAGATTAGCCTAAAAAATTAGCTTAGCCAAAAATATTTTTCGGCGGGCTTCTAATGTATTAAGATCGAGCACTCCTGATAAGAACAACGATGTAAATGTAAATACGTCAGTGACAACAGTGTAAATAAGAACAACGATGTAAATGTAAATACGTCAGTGACAACAGTGTAAATAAGAACAACGATGTAAATGTAAATACGTCAGTGACAACAGTGTAAATAAGAACAACGATGTAAATGACAACAGTCTCCCGCGACCATCTGTGCGAGGTTTTCATCACTGTCATCGCCGAGACTTTAAACATGGCACCACTTGTGTATCAATGACATTTTGTAACAATGCTTAAAATCGATGCTAGAAACAAGTAAAAAAATAATGACAGGATATAAAAATTATGGCTACAGCAACTGTTTGGTTGTGAGGTTATGAGAGCACTCTTTGAGTTTTGACATTTCAAAAATTCAACAATGATTGGTGACTATGACTCGGGTCTCGTGATTTCGTGTATTGACTCTGCGTGACAAGTCATTCGCGACATAATGAGTATCGGATACTTGCGTAACCCCGTGGAAGAAGGACCTCACATAATTTTGTTGTTCGTTCCTGGATCAGATGTGACTATACTAGTATAATATAACATATTGTTATGTTTTGTTATTTACTCATTCGAGTTTAAACTCAAGTTTCAAGAATTTTGTTGGATATGTTTGTTGGTTGTTTAATAAGAGGAAACACCGTCGCCGAGGAATTTGAATAATAGATATTTTACCAAATTGTTGCTGTCACTGTTGCTGCTACCCATTGAATACTCAGCAAAAGGGACAATTGCACCTCAGACTTGATAAGACGTAAATAAAATTGTCAAAATCGAGGTTTTGTATTCCCCATTTTTTTCCTCCAAAACTGAACCGATTTTAAAGATTTTGACGTGATAATGTCTTATAAATTGATGAACGCCGACCGCATTCACGAAAAAGCATGGCTCATTGTCACGTTCCGCCTGAGCCGGGCGTGCAAGCAAGGGCGCGGAACAAGCGTTTGACCTAAGCGTTTGGCCTAAGCGTTCGACTTAAGCGTTCGGCTCGTGACGTTATCACGTAAAATTATCATCCGCAAACCGACTTTATAGACAACCAATTTTTTTTTAACAGAATTAGAAGAAAATATTCCTTTTCTGTACGTTTTGCTTTTTTTAAAAATACATTGTCTAGTTTGTACACTGAACGTCTGTTGATGGCTTTCAAACCAGGCAATTTGAATGATTTTTGGAAGGTTCAACTTCTTTAAGAAGTAATTTATCAAAAAAAAGCAAAGAGTACCGACACGCTAGTGTTGGATATCTATATTATAATTAAAGAATATTTGCAGTGGTGCCAAAACTCAGTTCAAATACGTTTGTACAGACAAAAAGCTGCCCGGTTCGTAATTCTGAAATCTTCTTTGATTTTTAGCTTTATTGCAAGTCTTTATGAATTGGAGCATTATACACTTTTAAGAATTTTTTACATGTTATTTATTTATTGTCTGATTGATACATATTTTAAATGCACATACTCAAGCTACAATAATTAATGTACCTACCTATAATATATGTATTTTTAAGTTTCATAAGAAAATGTACTGACTACTTCATATATATCATGTATTAAAGTGAAATTTCACAAATGTATTTTATTAATGCTTGTTATGTATAATTTACACCTAAATAATAATCATATAATATTATGTTTGTTGATAATATAATAATATTGAATCTTTTTGTTCAAAACTTTGTTTTGTAGAATAATCCTCTGTGATATGTTTTCAATTCCTGTTAATTTATTTTCTAGTCAAATGTACAAATTGTTTTATAAATATTTATACGTTATTATTATTATATTATTGTTTCTAGCTAAGCTGAATGGCCTGAATTTGTATTATTTGAATTTTGTATACGAAGACTGTAAACTTTGTGGTGCTTCGTGTAAATATAGCTCAATGAGCTTTTTGAATTTGTTTCTTATGTCGTTTCTATGATTATAATGTGATAATAAATATTCAATCTCCTAAAAATTACTTTTTATTTTAATGATTAGATTAATATGCCTCGATTCAATTTGGGGGCGGATACGGGTACCGCCGCCCTGGAACTATTCATAACCAATACCTCTACCATTGGTCACTTGAAGTGGTTCACTGCTTTCAAAGATATTGAAATACAAGAGATATGCTTTGATTGCTGCCTGACCGTCTGTGGACTACTACCTAAAGGGCATAGTTTGAATATGGAAAGAATTCTTTCATTTAGTTGATTTTCTTAAGGTGTGCATTATATTGGTTGACAATATCGGCTACACCAGGAAACACAGTCCCACCCAGTAAAAACTGCAGATAGCACATCTCTTATATTTCAATATCTTTGGCTGCTTTGGTTACTTAGCAGGGGTGCCCGGTTTAAGGTTTGTTCGGGTCGTGGTGAAAGATGTGACTACCCTCCCGCTCGGATCGGTTGAGGGAGACCCTTTGATCTCTCCAGCTGGATTCTCTTGACCTAACACCTGTAACCAACACAGTGGATGGATTCCTAAGTTACTACTGGATACACAGACCCCAGACCAGATTCTACTACTTCCTACTACGCCATAAATAAACCAATCCCTCTCCACCTCTGGTATCTTAAAAATACCCTCCACATAGCATCCCCCAAAGATGACTTTGGCCCCGAGGGAAAATATTTTCCTCAGGGTCTCATGTGCAGAGTTAATTTTAAAAAACTACAAATGAAAAATATTGTGCAATAATTTTTGACAGGTATATATTTTTTAAATGTGAATGCCGCACAAGAGTCTCAACTGCCAAGAGCCAGTAAGACTGGTACCTTCAATTGGTTTATTTTGTTAGGCTAATGGAAGTGGGGAGGGGAAGGAAATAGATGTAGGGGATTGGGAAGTATTAGTTATCCATTCTTTTCAAACGAGCGGTTAACGTACTAAAATATTTTAAAGTATTTACATTCTGCATGCGCCAGGATATGAACTCAAAATATATTTGGTCAAACGTCAAGTACAAATTGTGTTCGCCATTTGTCATTTTTATTGGATAACCAACACCTCTGCCATAGGTCACCCCAAGTGGTTCGCTAAGTTTGGTGGCTTAACAGGGGATGACTTAAGACGACATAGTCCTTCAAGGAAATTATTTTCCTAATTAGCTAATGTAAAAAAACATATATGTATAGTATATTTGAGGCATGTTCCAGAATGGTAGTTACCTTTAGTATCGCCTTGGTGAAAACTACCATTCAGAATAGAAACGTTGCTTGAAATGGCTTAGCTGTTTTTGGTGACCAGATCTGAGTAGTCAGGTACACCCTAACTGTTGTAACTCCGGGTGTTTAATCATTCTTAAAGAAAAAAAAATCCGGATCAACAAAATACTATAAATTATATACAAAACTATATTTCTGTACTGGTACAAGTGCCATCTGTGAACAATACCTCAAACTAATATCTTCGATACACATCCACTTTCCTCTCCTCCATCTTCCCCTCCCCACTGCTTAACCTCCTAACATTTCCCAATTGGGGATGCTATAGTCTCAATGATTGCATACTATTTGGGAAGCGGGTATGGGTGCCGCCGCCCCGGGAACCAACTTTTGGATTGCCAACATCTCTGTCATAGGCCACCCCAAGTGTTTCGCTACGTTTGATAACTTAGGTTCATGGGGTGAAGTTTGTCCGGATCTTGGCGGCGGACGCGTCTGCCCACCAACTGTGTGGCAGGCCGGATCGGGAGAGACTGGTTGAGGGAGATCTTTTGATCTCTCAGGAGGATTTGGACTGCAGTGGAAGGGATGAATTCATTCGTCCGTCACTTCTGGACACACTGACTCCCAGATTTCTACCCACCCCTCATACCTTTTTCCTTGCCAGAGCTTCTTTTCCCTAAAAAGACCCTCCACACAGCATCTCCAAAGATGACGGTTCCATGCCAACTGATAATAAAGTCAACTCAACACCTCCTTGAAAAATCATTAAAAGCTACGAAATTTTTTTTTTTTTAAATTAGCCGATAACCCTAACGTAACGTAATCTACAGGGTTTTCCAATAAGAGGTGTTATTTTGATATTCAAAGAAAGATGCAATTTTTTAATATAAATGATCGGATGTTTATGTCATTATAAAGAGAAAGGTGTGCCGTTAATAGTGGAAAATAACATCAGGCAAATGACCACCACGACCACGCTTACAGGACTATATCCTTTTCATGAAATTTTCCATAACCAAATTCCAAAGTGGCTGCCCTATGTCCTCGATAGCCTCACGAATTCCATCTTTGAGGTCTTGAATCGACGCTGGGCTGTTGGCGTAGACCGTCTCTTTCACGTGGCCCTAAAGGAAGAAGTCGCAAGGTGTTAAATCACAAGATTTCGGTGGCCAATTGTGATCACCTCTTCGAGAGATAACACGACCCGGAAACTTTTCCCGTAAAAGATCAATGGTTTCGTTGCTTGTGTGGCACGTAGCGCCGTATTGTTGAAAGTAAACGTTGTCCAGATCAATACCATCCAATTCCGGCCATAAAAAATCATTAATCATCTCTCGATAGCGCAATCCATTCACCGTACCATCCAAAATAACACCTCTTATTGGAAAACCCTTTATTTAACCAACTTTTTATACTTTTTTTTTATCACTCTAAATGACTTATCTCAGATGGTTTTGAGTTGGTTTCATTCCGAGTTGTCCGGTCACCATCCCTTATATAGTCATACATGCTGTCTCTTTCTTGCATACGATCTCTCACATATCATCGTACAGACAACAATCACCACACAAAAACCATCACATTAATATTATAATTACGAAATAAATTAAAATTACTCTAATGAATTCAAATTACCATTCCTCTCTATGCCCGCAGTGAACTGTGAAAGGTACATTCGTTTTGAAAATCAGTTAACAGTTTGGAAAAGGGTTTACGGTTTCCAACCAATTCAAAATTAAAGGTCTAAAACCTCTAACCTGAACTTTTTCCATCGCCTTTCTGCCGCAGCCACCCAAATTTTTGGCGAACTGCAGAATGTCAACCACCGGAAGTTAAAGAGCGGTCCAATTAAAACCTGCTTCAGTGAAAACCTCCCTACTAACGAAGGTAGTTGGCTTTCAGGTAAATTCGGGTCAGCAAGCAGCCTTCATTAATTACATAATTGATTAATAGTTTTACGAAGCCAATTATCGCTACGTTAATTAAAAGTAAACGAAATATTCAGAAATGCGAAATGAAAAACGAAATTCTTCTCTTATTTTTCATTTTTTGCCATTTTTATCATTCTAGCGCCGAATCGTGAAAATCACATTTTTTAAAATAAAAGCAGAGTGTGTAATAAGGAACTCCAGTGAAAAATATTATGGCTTTAAAAAAATATGTTCATATAGACCAATATACGCTGATTCTGAATATATAAGTTTTATTACATAATATTTAACGTAGAGTTTTTAAAATAATATTAGGAAGTCCATTTTAAAACGTGTCATTAAAACACCCTATTGCTGGATTTTGGCGGCGTGACGTCACCGCGCCGGGTCACCTGGGTCAAAGTTGTATAGAAATCAATAGAAATGAAGACGCAAGCCGTTCGGCATTCCGTGATATTGGCTTATAGAGAATTTGACATATAATAGTTTTTGTTTTTATTGAAACATTATTTAGGCCTAAATAATTCAGTATCAAAAATAAAGTATCTCTATTAGTTTATATATATTATTTAAAATATTCAAAAATTTTAACTGTACAAAAAACGATCGTATGCCCAGTAATGTCTATGAAAACGCTCCAATGCTGAAATTCAAAATGGCGGGAGTCGAACAGCTGATTCCAGTTCCCTACAAGTTCCATACTTCAGTTAGTCATGATGACGTCACACTAGATTCGGTGGTTTTCGGGGATCTTGAAAAATTAAAACTTTGGCATTTATTTTAACTATTAAAACTAACTATAAAAAATAAATATGCAGTTATTTAAGTTAGACGGTCATTATTAGGGGGTTGTTAATATCAGCTATTTATAATCTCAGTTAATAAAATAAAAAAAAATAAATTACAATGCAGTTCACTTGCGGTGGAAGTGAAACCTTTAGAAAACTAAAGTAGACAAGAATGGGGAGAGGCTACGAAGCACCGCACAAAGAGGAGACCGATGTTTCTATTTCATCTACCCAAATCTACCAGAAACCTTAATATATTTTATACCGAAATTTTTCCCAATATATTGGATATTTTAATCCTATGTCTAGAGTGTCTCGATCATACAACGATCTTGCTAAAACACACACTATCATAGATATTTTTGTAAATAATATAACTTGTTTCAAGAAATATCTCTACGATTTGTGCACCTGGAAAACAAAAAAAAAATTAAAAAAAAATTATATGTTGTTTTATTATTTTTTAATAGATACTTGATAAATAGTTTTTATTTATTTTGTATTTCAAATTTTCTATTTACGTTTTTAAGTTATGTGTAAAAATACTTACATTGTTTTTCATGTGTTTGCCTCTGTGAACATGCGACTGTGATTACTGCAGACACATTAGTCTATGGATATTTTTAATATTTGTTCTCTAGATTTTATGTCCGGGTTAAGTCTTCCTCACAGGAAAAACTTAATCCTTCCACACACTTTTCCACAAATGCTAATCTAGTCAATTCACGCGATGTAATTGCATTGTATAAGTAATCTAAATACAAAACTATACAAGAACAACACGTCAACCTACCAGAGACCATATGGGAAAATACTTCACCGACTCCAGATATTTTCATATCAGAGGGTTCGGCTCGATAGAACTCCTAACTGAACCGATAAATCCTACCGATTTATTTATTTATTTGTATTTTAATTTGTTTTATATTACCCCCAAGAATGTTCTATAAATATCCCGTTTGTGTCTCAAATAAATAAATAAAATAAAATAAAATTTAAAAAAATTGGGAGAGGCTACGAAGCACCGCACAAAAGGGAGACCGATTTTTCTATCTCATTCTCTCGCAGGCTAAATCCTATAGGTGTATGTGTTTGTCTCTTTTTAGTCGCTTTTTCGTTTCATCGAGTTTAAAATCACAACGGTGCTAAAGAAGTATTCACTTAAAAATAATTCAAACTCAGATCGAAAACGTGATGTTTTTTACGGGTCCTTTATGTGTAGATTCCAGTTTCCTGCTTGTACCACGGGTTTCCAGACACCGTGTAAAGCATTTCTTTACTACTCTTTACATTCGAAAAGGAACAACACATTTTGAATAAAAACAGGCATTTGAATAAAACTTTGGAAAAGAACAATGGACGACATCCCTCGAATCTCAGTTTTTAGAATTTACGGCAAAGTTCTTGGCTGTAGAGGAACAAATAAATGATCAAAAACTTGCAACAGTCCTGCGTTGGCTCGGTGACGAAATATTAGTCGAGGATTATCACTAGTTCTTCAGAACTAATCAAGAACTAATCGCTAAAAGCGTCATCTATACCCACTTGAAAGAAAACGAATGAAAATTTGAACCCTTCTCAAGAAAGAATTTCAGCAATTTAACTTTTTTTGATAATATTCATTTTTCCAAAAATTTCCAAAAATGACTTACTTTCGCCCACAAGCATTTCTGTCGGTGTATCTCACCAGTGAAAAGCATTGTAAAATAAAAATTGTCAACATTGAAACTAAAGGGTTTTTATCAACATTATCGGCGATTAGTCGACTTTTGTTAGCACCGTGTATAGAACCGTTTTTGTAAAAACTCACAATGAAAAAAATTACAAGTATGCAGTCCACACGCGGTAGAAGTGAAACCTTTAGAAAACTAAAGTAGACAAGAGTGGGGAGGCCACGAAGCACCGCACAAAGAGGAGACTGAGGACTGTCCTCGCCTAATGTTGCATGGCTTTGGTGATTGACGAGAATCAGTGTGTTCAACACGCGGTGGCGACCTACATTTTCAATTTGGGAGGCGGGTATGGGTACCGCCGCCCCGGGAACCATTTATGCATTAACCAACACTCCTGCCCAAGTGCTAGGATTGGTGACTTACCGGGGGGGGGGGGGGGGGGGTTCATGGGGTGAGGTTAGCCTAAGTTTTTTGTTTTTTAATTTTATATACTCTGTCACTCTTTTCACTCTTGAATCACATACTTTTGTCTTTTCGTTTTTATTTTGTGCAAATTTTATGTACCTACTTCTTTTTCAATAATTTTTAATTTTTTTTGTCTTATTAACCGTCTCAGAACAGACATCGTCTAACTAACCAGGCGCGTAACTTACTAGTATTATATCAGAATATTTTTTCTCAATAAATGCCCGGGTTGCCGACAATTAAATTATACCAAGAGAACTGTTTTTGTGCCGTCTGTATGACAATAATTGTCTGGAAAGTGTGTAATTTTTTCATAATAAACTTTCATAATAAACAAAATATTGACATATTATTACCCTCTAAGTACAAGGTGAACTTTTTACGTTTCTTTTGAGGTTTACTTACCGTTTTTTACGTTCGAGGGTTAGAACATTATCGGGAAACACGCAAAACGCGCGACCATACCTACAGGTTGACAGTATTTGTCATATTAGTCGTTTCTTGAGTTCAAAAGTGGAACGATTTGCCAGCCATTGTGTTTCCCCCCCTCCTACTATATGCGTCTCTTTAAGACCCGTGTTTACTTCTACCTATCCCCAAAGGGACACTCCACATACCATCCCCAAAGATGACAGGCCCCGAGGGAAATTATTTTCCCCTCAGATCTTCCTGTGTGAAAAATAAAAATAGGTCGCATTCAAAAAACAGTTTCTTTACACGAAGATTCAATTTGCAAATTTTTCACCGTCCGTACGCCAATCATTTATTGACTGATATTTGTCACTGACTCAAGTGTTGAATTTCGATTCATGGCGTAGGCTTTGCTTCCAGGATTTGACTAGGAATGACTTTTAAAAAAATAATTAGGTACTATATTATAGTTTTAACATTTATAGAAGATAAAAATGCTGTAAAAAGTCAGTCATCGTCGCTTTCAAACACAACAAGGAGCCATTAAATATTCCTCCAATATATCTAGAAGGAAATGAACTGTATGTGGCTCCACAGGTTAAATATCTGGGACATATCCTAACCGAAGACATAAAGGATATAGAAGATTTGGAACGACAAAGAAGAGCAATTAACATACGGGCCGGAATGTTCTTAAAGCGGTTCTGCCACTGTAACGACGATGTCAAAAAATTACTCTTCAAGACATACTGCACTACCCTGTACACATTTGAACTGTGGACGCAATACCACATACAATACCAATTCATGTGGGAGAAACTGAGAGTGTGCTACAACAATGCATAAAGGCAACTTATGCAACTACCGAGATGCAACTAAGAGATGGTGCACCAGCCTTACTTCGCCACCGACTAGCCAGCTTCTGGAGCAGGACAAGGAAATCAACCAACATCATGATTGTGGCTGCATTCGAGTGGCTCAGTTCCCACTAAATGAACGATGGATGCAGACGATGAGGCGACCTCTCTAATGGACCATCCCAAAATATTTAATTTTTGTTTAATTAAATTTTAATTTTATGCTTAATTTTTATTTATTTTTGATTTAATCTGTAAAATATTATTATATTATAGTTTATGTAATATGGTAGACTGGTATTGCACTATCCTCCCAGTTCTGCTGGCATAAAAACTTAAATAAATAAATATGAATAAAAAAGAGACGTAGATAATTTTCGTAGTTCTCCTTACTAAGAGATCCTGTGTTGTGTGGGACGATTTGGATAAGTTTTTAGCGACTTCTATGGTACAACTTCATTGGTCGGGTAAGATTATTTTTAGTTACTTCAATGACGATATTTTTGAAATGCTATGTTTAAAGTATGTTCTTTTAGCGATAGTTCCTTAAG
The DNA here is from genome assembly GCA_936435175.1 of Glyphotaelius pellucidus. Taxonomy (NCBI): domain Eukaryota; kingdom Metazoa; phylum Arthropoda; class Insecta; order Trichoptera; family Limnephilidae; genus Glyphotaelius; species Glyphotaelius pellucidus. Next base: position 30,421,116 of record OW386548.1, on the reverse strand, counting down.
GTGACGCTTCCCGACTCAAAAAGAAGAAGATGGAGAGATATGTAATTACGAATGTTGAACAGAGCGCGCTAATATTTTGAATGATAAAATTGAAGCGAAAATTATGAAAATGTTTAATAAAACGTGACTCTTTTTAAATAGAGCAAAAATCTCGTGAAAGGTATCTAAAGTATCCTTAAAAGAAACATTGTGATTTTTTCACAAATATAACTTGTAAAATAATAGAAATAGACTTGTTTTAAATAATTTTCGGAGCATACTTTGCGATTTTTTTCTATCGAGGGAATTTTATATAATTTGCGTTTCGGCGTGGAATGTATCTAGATAGTTATCTTCAAAAATAACATATATTTTTTTTAAGAGCCTAAAAACTTCAAATGTTTAAGGGAGATATGTAAGAAATCGGTAGAAATTCGGAGAGCGGTGGCTTAAGCCAATTGCCAAGGTCCTTGACGTAGTTATTATAACTTTACTGCTAAAAATTCGAAGCTTCTTTGTCCAAAGAGAATTACACGCAGGTATATTTAGTATGTTTATTTGCTTGGCTCTGGGATTATGATCAAGTGAGGTGTTCGCTTTGCGTCCATTTTTGAGATGATGAACAAGAATATTTTTGGCTTAGATTTTCTGTATACTTGGAACATCAAACTGTTTAAAATTTTCTGTTGTTGACCTCCTTATGAGGCCCTTAAATATGGTTTTTATGATCAAATTCTGAGTAATCTTTAGTTGTATTACACAATTTGATGCTACTGATCCCCATCCTATTATACCATATTCGATAATGAGAGTAGCATAAAGTAAAAAAAAAAATTGAAACACAACATGCGATTTCTAAGTAATGTTGCATCCTCTAAATTTATACTGTTCTTGTTGGCTTTGTTAATACAAACTACATTGGTGCAGTGCCTACCTTTTCTGCCACTATTTCAATGCAATGAATGCATTTAATTAAAGTTTTTCAAATAAATGCCCTGCAGAATGTATATTGTACCCCTGAAGGAATTCTGGTAGAAAGTATAGCACATTTCTGAGTTATAGACAAATAATAAAGCTAAAGAGTAACACCCTGTGGAGAAATTCAACAAAGAGTTTTTATACTTTCTTCGAAAAGGTAGGGCTGCATTCTTGATACCACAATATATTTTTATGAATCAACAATATACAGGTACAATTGATACTTAGGATAATTGATCCTTGATATCCTTAAATGATCCGTGATAGGACAATGTGAAAGCATGGACACTTAGAGCCAGTGAAAGAAAGAGAATAAACGCCATCGAAATGTGGGGCTTGTAACATTCCTTCTTGCCCCGGAAACTAGCTCAGAAATCATTGAATATTTAAATAAATGCCCTTCATTCACACCTCAGTACTTTCTCCACTCTGCCTTCTCACCAGTTCGAGTCGCTTGGGTCGGAACAAAGGGGAGTGAATTAAATTATAAAGATCTGTTTGAATATACTGTTTTTAATGAGGTTTGGCACAGTCTTAATATTAATAGACAATCTTAATTATACTTAGATCCACTTATATCTAAATCTTAATTAGTTGTCATATGGTTCGGGATTGCTTCTCCATTGCTCACACCATCAAAGTTAATTGTTCACTGAAACTACCTTCGTGTCACTGGGTTCTCTGCGGGTCCTTAGGTAAGGCCGAGGCTCAATAGCAGCTCCTGCAGTTCAGCAGCACAGACCCTCCTAGCCGAGTCGAGTCTCCTCCAGCCTGCGCCATTGCACCGACACTGCGCCTGATCGCTACTCTACGTCGTCGGGCAGGGGAGTACACATCTTGCGAATCACTTTCTTCAACTCAACTATAACTTCTTCATCCACCGTCCAGCATTACGCCGCTGGGCGGGGAACGCGGACTTGGTGTTCCACCACCACTCATGTCGCCTCTCTGCCCCGTCTCGGTCTTGACTGTCTGAACCGGAGTGCCCTATGAACCCCTAGGAGCCGTGGCTCTACCCAGCACTTCTCCCTTCTTCCGTTCCTGTCCTCGCGACCCACATCTGTCAACACTTTCTTTGTTTTGCCAGCGAAACTGTTTAATAATAATAAAAAAAATGCTCAGGATTCCATCGACAGCCAGATGCACAATTGTGTCAATTCTGGAAGAGCTAGGCATCCTCAATAGGTGCTCGAATGTCTACATCATATTTTAAGATACTTACGGAGGACTCCAACTCAGGATCACTGCCAGAAACTGTTAGTCTTTGGCAAAGGGTTTGGCAGAAGAAGCAAATGAAGATAACCAAAGCAATGGATTGACCAAGTATTACTGGTGTCCGGTACGCGGTACTGCACGCAGCGCAGTACCTACCTACCGCGAGGAGTCGAAGAGCCTTGTCCACCACGGAAATTACACTTTAGACTCTAGACTGATAGAACCCATACCTTCCTATCTCAGAGCCAAGTAAGGAACCACGGATCATGAGTTTTTAATTTTCTAGGTATTTATATGTATTCATATTTACATGGAAAGATGTTCCACAGTGTGCAAAAAGAAAGTTTCGAGTTTGAGTCCTTGACATATCAGGGAGAAGTAATTGATAAGTCGAGCTTCGATTTACAATACGTATTTATCTTTATCCATATAATCACGCGGTAAAATAAATCAATAAAGCATTTGGGAAACCTTATTTAAGAATTTTAATTTTAGTTCAAATAAAATCATAAAAAAAGACCCCGCGCCCTTGTTTTGCGACGAAAATGCTTAAATTTGTCTTTTTATTTACGATCTTACAAACTAATATATTTGTTATGGATTCTATTGATGAAAACACTTTTACACTTGGTTTTTAATATTTATTTGTAAGTCTTACAATATTATTTCTGATTACATATTATATACTAGAGTTTTTACAGAGTCTCTATGTGAATGTTTCCAACCTGAAATCTAGAATGAATCTGCCCTGAAACTGAGCGTAATGTATTTTATAGTAATCTTATATTTATTGCATTGGTAATTTCACACAGTGATTTGCAATTATGTATTGAACTCTTACAAAAAGATTACATTGAACTATTGAAATGGTCTCATGACTCTGGTTTACTCATAAATGCAAAAAAAACTAAATTGATACATATTAGATCACCCAATGCCAAGGCAAATATTATTACACCTGAAATAAAAACACACAGCTCAGATTGCTTACACGTTGGTATCTCTGATTTGTGTACATGTGAAAATATTGAAGTTGTTAAAAAATATGTTTATTTAGGTGTAATTATTGACTGCTATTTCAAATGGGATTTACAAATAAATAAAGTCTGTGAACGACTCAGATCTGTTGTTGGCAGATTATATAAATTAAAATTTTATGTTCCAATATGCACACTTCGAATAATATATTTATCATTAGCTGAATCTATTATCAGGTATGGAATTACAGCTTGGGGACTTTCCTGCAAAACAAATATAAATCGTGTTCAATCAGTTCAAAATTCTTTAGTTAAATTATTAGCTCATAAAAGTTTATACGAAAAAAGGCATAATGTTCCGTACTTTTACCAAAATCTCAAATTTCTCCCAGTAAGAGCAATTCTGTGGTATAAAATTATATTTCAGCATATGAATAGCTCTATATACATTAATAAACTGGACCACACTTACAATACTCGTCTTATGTTAAATGAAGGACTAATTGTACCTAAGCATTTAAACAAATACGGACAAAGAACGCTGGACTACATGATACCTAATTGCTTAAATATGTTACCTGCCGAAATTAAAAAATGTACAAATGGTAAATTAAATATTATGTTGAAGAATTGGCTCGCCGAAAGAAATAATTTGTATTAGACTGACACAAAAATTGTAACTGCAAAACAAAGTAAAATATGTTTATATCCTCAAAGTAAAAGTACCCATCGACAAACTGCTTAAAAGTAGTTTATTGGGACTTTTCTTTTTCTGTATATTTTTTTTTATTTCTTGTTGTAATAATGTATTACTTTGTATTTATAATAAATAAAAAAAAAAAAAAAAAAAAAAAAAAACTAGTGTGGTAAATAAAGTCAATTAATAGTTTACACGGAAATGAACAATAGACAAGAGATATGGCGACAATCATAATTCATAATGTTGACTTTTATATACATTGGTGCGACGGACCAAAAATAGATAGTGAGCATATTGATATTGTGATTGAGCAAATTGATAAGCATAATATGTTCAAAGGTTGTAGCAGTATTAGAAAGGTACATAACACATAAAAAAAAATTCTTACTTTGTTTAGAGATTATTAAAAATTCATAAATACTTATGATAAAAAAATAATTACAAAAAGAACAAAATTTTAATTGTTTTATCATCACGAGTTTGAGCATTTTTGAATGTGGGTATTTATATCAAAGCAAATTTGGAATGAAATAAAATCGATATTGACTTATTGTTAAGATGCTGGTATGGAGAATAATTAATCTTTCTCATCGGAACCGTCCTGTACAGTTGCAAGGGTATGAAGAAATTTAAAGTCTCGGCCGCCGGTTAATGGCTTTTATAGTAAGGGAGACAACTGTTCTATGTGATTTGTTCCGAAAATCGAAAAATTAGCCTAAGGGGTTAAACAATGTAATTAACTCAATGAACCATACACACCCGACTTTTCACTCATAATCCCAGAATAGTAATCGCCGTTTATTAAAACTGGTGCGCACACATTCACACTCATTTTTGCACACCTATACGACTCTTCCAAACTCACATTTACTGCAGAAAGTAATTCAAGATTATACAGCGAATATTTTAATTCTAACCAGGAAATTGAATATACCCCTCGTGCTTTGAAAAAATATTTAAGTTCGCTTTAGAAAATGCACTGTTTCAGTCTTATCTTGCATAAAAACAGCGGTAAAATGCAAAGTTTTCCTCGCAAATGAATTCAGAATGCATGCCGTCTTCCTTGGCTACCGAGATATCGTTTCTAGGTCTAGCACAGGTCTGGGTACTTGAATTTCTGCCACGAGTTCCTCAGCAAACGAAGTCAAGAAGGTGCCTACGTACATCTGGAAAAATCGGTGGGTGCTTCGTGTTTGAAGAAACTCAGAAAACGAAACCAATTTAATGAAAAGAATAGCGATATTCAGCAAAACAATGCTACAAGGGTTTGCAATTCCGCATCCCGCAACCCCGCGGGAATTTAGCAACATTTGATCCGCCCGATTTCAGCAAAATTTGATCCGTGGGATTTGCGATTTGAGGGATCGAAGTATTGAAAAAAAATACTAAATTTACTCCAAAAATTGGCAAAGACCTTCTTGATAATGGTCCCACCAACTAGTGTGGAGGCAGATGGTGTTTTCATTTGCTGGCCTTTTGTGCACAAATACAACAGGAGCAAATTTTGTGATTATTGAAGTGAAAACTTCTTTAGCACCGTTGTGATTTGAAACTCGATGATAGCGACACTAAAAAGAGACAAGCACATACTTCTATAGGATTTAGCCTGCGAGAGAGTGCAGTAGTATAATTGGTCTCCTCTTTGTGCGGTGCTTTGTAGCCTCTCCACTCTTGTCTACTTAAGTTTTCTGAAGGTTTCACTTCTACTGCGTGTGAACTGCACACTCCCTATTTTTTAATTAATTAAAATGTAGTCAAAATAAGTTTGCTACGTTTGAAAAGAAGCATTGTTTCACTAAATGCTGCTGATTAAATAACTGTGCATTAAAAATTAATGTTTTATTTTTATTTCGTTTTATTTATAGCTCGCCAAAAGATTACCTACATCCGATAATTATTGCAGTTATTAACATTTTCAATACGGTTATAGCGATGATTCCAATTATTGGCGATCACATCATCACAGTATTGTTTGTGCAACGATAAGTTTGAATTACAAGTACAAATTAAAAACAAAGAGGAACAAAATCAAATATTACACACATAATATAACATAAATACATACATAAGTACACACATACATAATATACACATATTATAGAGCCAACACAAAAGTAGATACATGATACAAGTGAGGAGACCACACATCCGTTCGAAAAGTAGGCCTCAACGGCTAACGTATGCTCCTCACGTTCCAACTATAAATTAAACTATATCGGGACAAAACTTTATAGTTCCGCCTCTCGAATGAGATCACTAGCGCTCCGCTACGACATCAACCGATTGAATGGCGCGCATTTATAAACGGAAGGTATCCTGCCGCACCCTGTCTATGCAAGTATAAGTTCCTTCTGAAGGTAGTGATTGGATTCGAAAATATATCTAAGTCTTCACGATCGCAGGGTTTATTATAGATATAATCGAGTCAGGGTTTATTATAGATATAATCGAGTCAGGGTTTATTATAGATATAATCGAGTCAGGGTTTATTATAGATATACTACGATAAGAATCGACCCAAAAGGTTTCTCGTAAATTTCGACCTCATATTAAAATTAATTTCATTAATTAACATGTTGTTTATGATTTTAAATACAGAAATTATATCTGATAGATGTCTTCTTTTGGCGAGTGACACTTCTCTAAAGTGAGTAAGTTTTTCAGCATAGTAACGTAGAATTCGAAGAACTCCATAATTACAACGTTTCAATTAGTAGGCTTTTAAATTCATCTCGCCCTTTCTCTTCTGCTAATAATAAATACCCTTTCCACAAAACATCCCCGTCTTTAAAATAACGCGGAACCTCGTCATTTGTACCACTCCAGTAAATAGTACACTCTCGGGCAACGGAAACGACCTGCCGGAATTTCTTTCAGTAGCTTCAGACTTCAGATCGGGTCGGCCGATAGTGTTGAATAATTGCAAATGCCCCGCGAGTTGAATCCGGAGCGACGGCGAACACGGAGGATTAATCTTATCGCGAGGCGAGGAGCGAGGAACGGGCCGGTGCCTGATGCCTCACGCCTGACGCCTGCAGGGTGGTATGACGCAAGTCTATTTTGGCAGGTTTAAAGCTGGTTCACACACAGCTATCAAATATAAAAGATCATAGCACGCCAAATAACGCTCTTCATACAATCCTTTTCAGACCGTTCACACCTAAGCATTTTTAAGCGCAGATCAATCATAGACAATACACATCTTAGACGCAACCGTTCCAGAGGCGATATGTCCAGAAGATAAGTCTCCCCCTCTCCGACTAAAACAGGAGAGGGGATCATTGTAATTACGGAGCTGCCTAGACCCGTGGATGACAGTTGTCAAGTTGACAGATTTCAGTGCAAAAAATGTGCATTCCGTTGCCGCTCCCTAATTCAACTGACCCCCTCTCCTACCACAGGAAGAAATATTTGATAGCCTCGTGTGAAAGCACAAAAGATAAGCGCTCGCGATTCAACAGATATCTGCTCGCAGATTTATAGCTCTGTGTGAACCAGCTTTTAATAAAAATGTTAAACAAAACAGCTTGACCACTCAGAAGAGCTATTCTCTATCTTTTGTGAGAACGAGATCGTTCTTCCGCGAGATGTCCTGTCAGATTTGTGTGATTTACAGCTGTTAAATGAATAAATAATCATGCAAACTTGCAGGAATTCGTGTTTAAAGTGACCCAAACTAAAATACGTGAAGCTCACAGCTGAAATTTTGACATCGGCCGATAGAAAAAGCAAATAACAGCCGCAGAAAATCACACAAATCTGAGAGGACATCTCGCGGGAGAACGATCTCGTTCTCACAAAAGATAGAGAATAGCCCTTCTGGCCTATTTTGTCGGAAGGTCAAAATATTTCGACTTTGTAATGAAATCCAAAATAACGAAATATTTCTGAACGCTTCCGAATACTAAAAACTGTTTATGAAATGTGATGAAATACGCTTTCAAATTTAATAATTCTAAATAAACATATAATTTTTGAAATATAAAAAAAATGAATGCAAACATAAAAAAGTTTTAGTAATGGCTCACCTGACGTTTTTTCTAACTAAAATTAATGATATCGAAAAACATATAAAAACGCACTTTATTAGGCAATTGCAATATAAACGTTATCGTCAACTCATTTTTTATCGTTTCACGTAAAAATAATTAATAAAAAAAACCTAATATTTCGCAATTTTTTGTCAAATTGCAGCAGGAAACTTTGGATTCATAAAAGTGTAAATTTGAATTATTTTGTGGTTAACTTTTAGATTTTATTATAAAGTGTGGTGTTGTCTCTTTCTAACATCGATAGTAAGAGAGAGACACAATGATTTATATAATGTCTGCATGAGTTGTTTCAAAACCTGAAAAAATAGCCGATTTATGTGATGTCTGTATGAGTTGTTCCGTAAACCGAAAAAATTAGCCTGAGGAGTTAAAATAAGAATATAGCACGACGAGTATAAATAAAAGACTTCTACTGTTGGAGGCAGTTTTAACACGAAATTTAATAAATACACATCTTAAATGCAAATCGTAAATTGAATTCCCATTATTTTTAATTTTTTCATTAGCGCAGAATCATAAATAATCACGGGGTAATATGGTTTCAATTTGGGAAAATGACAATTTTAATAATTTAATTTTTAAAAGATATATGTAGATACTTAACAGCTTGTCCGAATTCGTTCAAATAAACCGTTTCAATTTTGAAAATGACTCTTAAATTAAAAGAAAATCCGAGTTCTAGAGTTCATCAAACCGGAATTACAGGCAGATACACAACCAACATTAGTATTTTTGATTATGTCCCAAATTTCAAAGCAATGTTTCAATTCTGAATGGTGGTCTTACACTAAGGTATCTTTCGCTGAGAGTATTTTTCACTCTGGAACGTGCCGCAAATGTACTATTTATTATTTTAAATGAATTAAATGTTAAATAACACAAATTGATCAAATAAAATTTATTTGCCACGCCGGAATTCGATCCCGCGACCTTCAGATTGCGAGTCAAAAGTCTTACCGGTCAATCACGCCGGCCGTCTCACATAAAAAAAATAAAAGAAAAGACGTCGTATGTAGTCAAAAGCGTATTGATATTTTATCGATATTCTGCCAGCGATTTAGTGTAAATTCCTAGAAAAAAATAAATGTTTCATGCAGTTCATTTTTAAATGCGCAATAGCTGATTTGATTTTCTATCACCTTCAGACTTCCCAGAATATAACAGAATATAATATTATACAGACATGTCTGCACTAGTGATGGGATTAACTTTTGATTGATTGTTAAAATGTTTCAGAGTTGAATAATTCGATTATACACATCACTTCTCATTTATCTCACGTTCAGATGGATAAAATAACTTCTTACTCCTTCAAAGAATCAATTAGTATTTCCCATTAGCAATCTGTTTTCCAAACAATGTTAATAATAAATTATGTATTTTCAAATGTTCCATACTGTCTGAATTATTTGCTTCATTAGAGAATTTGATTAGTTTTTATTAAATTTGAAACTTTGTACTTTTAGTAGACATTATTATCATGATGAACATAATTTCGCATAACATTATAATGGTATCAGAGTTTGCTGTTTGTTTTAGTATATTTGCGGTACGTTCCAGAGTGATAGTGGAAGATACGCAATAGATGGGCTAACGCATTAGCCGCCAAGACCTAGACAAACTCACATAGTCAGAAAGTCAGCAAACGTAGTGAAACAACCACAGGGATGTTGATTATCCAATAAGTGGTTTGCGGGGCGGTGGTACCGATGCCCGCCTCCCAAATTGAAAATGATGGCGATATACGATGTCAGATAAGTATAAGATAGTATGATCATGTGCTAAATGGGCTGGAACCAAAAAGTACGACGTTTATTATTGGTTTTCATTCAAATCTACATAGAGGGCATTTCTAGTGTGTATTGTCTATTCCAGCGGTCGGCAATTGTGGGCCCACGGGCCAGATGTGGTCCGCCAGAAAGGAGAGTCTCTGGACGGACGATTGTTCCTTCCCAACATACTTGGCGCACCATCGGTCACAATCATATATATTTTTCATGTCTAGTTTTTGTGAAAAAACATAAATGTAAGATTTTAAGAAAGAGCAATGCTCGAGTGGGATTCAATCATCACATCATCAAACAGTATTAATAGGCTAAATACTGTACGGTTGAAATTTAAGAATCCAGCTAAGAATGCAACCCTGATGCCGCCCCTTACGCAAAACCGTTTTCGTGCGTGAAGTTTGTATACAAATGTACCTTTGTAATAGAACCGAATTAAAGCAATGCCAAAAGATGGCGTCACTTTCGTTAACAGTTTGCGTGATCAGCATCGCCTGGCAGGTTGTAAGTACTACGGATTTGTAATTTCGGATATGGAGTGATCGACGATAGAAAGATTAATATTGTAACTGGCAGTTGTGAATTAAAATACCTCGCGGCTGTATATTACAAATGTTCATCATCGTCTGTCGCGGTTATTTTGTCCCGGTGACTGGCTGCCACTGGATCACGGTGGATCCGAGGAACCAGCTATTTTTGTTACCAGTTCACTAAAACTCAAACTGTGCGAAGCCAAACCGAAATCCGCCCGCAGGGCCTAACAGCAAGAACCTGCGGAGTGAGTTTTTAACTGCTAGTAACTATACACTACGTTACTTACTGGTCGGTCGTGATTTTCAAAACATGTAATGAGCACTTCAAATTTTTTTCGCTTACGGCGCTCTGTCTGTACCTGCCATCATATCATGCTCGTATACAAAAAAATCTCAGAATGTTGAAAATTTACCCACTTCCAACATTATGTGGAAAATGTAGCTTCTGCAATAAGGAGGAGTTGGTAGTTGAGAATTAGTAGAGGATCAAACTACCACCATCAATATCTAACGCTCTAACAACTGGTCGGCCGTGATATCTCAAAACAAGTCACAAAACATTTTCACAAAAAAATGATATCTCAAAACAAGTCACAAAACAATATCACAAAAAAACGATATCTCAAAACAAGTCACAAAACATTATCACAAAAAAATGATTTCTCAAAACAAGGCAAAACTTTTTCACAAAAAAATGATATCCGAAAACAGGTCACAAAACATTTTCACAAAAAAATGCTTTCTCAAAACAAGTCATAAAACATTTTCACAAAAAAATGCTTTCTCAAAACAAGTCACAAAACATTTTCACAAAAAAATTATATTTCAAAACAAGTCACAAAACATTTCCACAAAAAATTTTTTTGACTGCTGTGTTTTTCCCGTGTTTTCTGTCTTTTGCAGAGAGGGAAGCGTTGAAGAAAAATATACTTCAGATAATGTTAGGAACCTTTGCGCTATACGATGCTGCTAGTAACGACACGAAACACGATGACGACGGACGATCAGGCGGGTAGTCACAAGCGCACTGACTGAGCGGTCTCGCACGAGCACAGTGACGTCGACGATCGACGAAAAAATTTACGTATTCACCAAAACTAATTGCCGACCGCTGGTCTATTCAGTGCCTAAAATCTTATTTGTGTTGTTATTTGAATACCAAACTTTCATTTCACAGTTTTCCCAGAATTGTAGGTACCTCGTTGGAGTAACTCCGATCTTCCAATACAATTACCGACAGAGGACGTCATGCATTTCAGATCTATTCGGAATGCGGAGGCGGCAAGTTAATTACTTTTGCAGTGTCAGAAGTTTTCCCATCAGAATTTGTGTTTAATACTCTACACTCCTAGGAACAATCACTTTATTTCAAGTGCGGCTTTCACAATCACTCCGAGACACTCAAAGTTGAATTATTTATTTGTATATTGTTTTCAGAGCCGAGGAAACCGACTTGTTCTGTTAATTTTAATGAGAATGATCCTTCTCTTCATGGATTAAATTTTGTTTTCGTTGAAATCTTTCAAATTTTATTATATTATTATTTGTCTTTGATAGATTCTCTTGAAGGCACTTAAGAAATTGTCTCATTATTCATTATTAAGCAATCTCTAAGTATAATCTTTGTGATATACCAGATGTCTGTAAATTGAACGTTGCGTTTCCGTTTCAAGATGGCGGCCGTGTTGGATACTGCCTTTTTATCCTGAAAATCGGAATAATCAATATGACGTTACCTATTAGTTTGGTAAATAATGCGTTTAATAAGGTTAGCTCATACGGGCCTTTTTCTAAAAAAAAACTCGTCGGGCCACTTCGAAATTTCGAATTTGTGACGCAGCTTGAAGTAAAGCTCTGCCACTTGTATTGCAGTTAATTCAAATCTCCCAGTGGAACATGGACTTCAAGCTACGTCACGAATTTTTAGCCGATTACCGCTCGCCACCACAAAATGTCATATTGCATAAAAGAGTTAAAATTACTGCTGAATGCAAAGATATTTAAATATAAGAGATGTGCTCTCGGCGGTTTTTAGTGGGTGGGACTGTGTTTTCTGGTGTCGCCAATATTGTTAGCCAAAACTTCTGCACACCGTCAAAAAATTAACTAAATGAACGATTTCTTTCCGTATTGAAACTAAATTGTTAACCAATACTACTGCACACCTTAAAAAATCAACTAAATGAAATAATTCTTTTCGTACTCAAACTACGCCTATTAGACGATAGTACGCAGACGGTCGGGCGGCCATCATAGCATATCTCTTGTATTTCAATATCTTTGTTGAATTATTTTTAGTTAAATTACCCAAAAACAGGCAATGCCTTGGTGGGTTCCCGCTACTTACTTTTGTCTTTCATTTATATACTTATTTTTACATTACTTGTGTAAAATAAAAATAAAGATTATGCCATGCCTTCCTGGGACGTCCCAGACTTCATCTTCCATCCTCCAGTGCGTTATTCTGTTGACACTCCCTTCTCAAATCTATCTGTCTTACTGACGGCCGGCGTGGTCGAGGGGTAAGGCTCTTGACTCGCAATCCGAAGGTCGCGGGATCGAATCCTGGCGTGGTGAATAAATTTGTGATATTTCACAATTAAATCATTTAAACAAATATATAGTATATTTGCGACGGTTCCATGCCAACTGAGAATAAGGTCAACTCAACACCTCCTTGAAAAGTCATAAAAAGTTATGAAAAAAATTATTTTAAATTAGCCGATAACCCTAACCTAACGTAACCTATTTAACCATTTTTTATGTATATTTTTTTATCACTCTAAATGACTTATTTGAGATGGTTCTGAGTTGGTTTCATTATGAGTTGTCTGGTCACCATTTGCGACACGTTCCAGAATGGAAGATACTCTCAGTATCGCTCTAGTGTAAGACCATCATTCAGAATTGAAACGTTGCTTGATGCCGTGTTTGGTGACCAGAATCTGAATCAGACCAGATCTGAATAGCCAGGTACTTCCCATATTCCTCTTCCCCATCTCCTTCTTCTCCTCTGTCTTCAGCCTCACAACATACCCCAATTGGGGCTGTCAGAGTCCTACTGGCTCCAGACGGAAGCAGTTGAAACTCTTGTGCGGTATTCATATAAAAAATAAAAATGTCTACATGTCAAAACCATCTAATAAACCCTTTCAAAATCTGGTTCATCAAAACGAAATAATAAAAACAGAATTATTTTCATAAAACGCAGAACAGAATTTCGCCAGATTGTGAAGAGTTAAAATTTTAATATTCATAAAATTATTTGAATAACTGGAAGTTTTCCTTACAAAGCTCGGGCAAGATTGATGGGATTAGGCAAACGAATGTTAATTTGGAGATTTTAACATAAATAAGAACGAAACGCAAACCAAAGATGACAGTCATCTTATTTGCAAAGTGTATATTTTACCCTCCTTCCCTTCTTCCCCTTCTTAACTTCTCCCTTTTCAATGCAATTATGTAATTGTATTATTCTCGCATACAATGGACAAACCTACTTTGTTTTATGGGCTCGGGATATAGAAATGAGAGAGGACTGCTTTTGTTAAACACTTCTAAGCTTACAGATCCGTCAAAGATTTTAAAATTAATTCACTATTTCGACGAATTTAAGGGGTTATATTCCAACAGTAAGAATTTTCAAACAATCGATTTTTTTTAAATTTCATTTTCGTAATGTACATATATTTGAGTATACACACAGAAAATTTCAAGACAATCTACGCAGTAAGCGGGCAAATGCATCCGCCGCCAAGACCTAGGCAAACCTCACCCCATGAAACCGGGTACACCTAAGTCACCAAACGTAGCGGACAACTTGGCAGAGGTGTTGGTTTTCCAATAAATTGTTCCCGGGGCGGTGGTACCCATACCCGCCTTCGAAATTCAGTCGTTTAAATTCGTCAAAAGATACAAATTGTCACTTATGACAGGGTTCTCACTTCACTTTAACTTGTTCTGAGAAAGGAGTTGTCAAAATTTGCAAAGATGATTTCTTGGGTAGCTATACAGCTATAGCGGGTACCCGGCATGCGTTGTTACGTCATTCAACGAAAATACATTGTTTCTCCTGCGCTCCGTTTCCCTCCTGCGTCCCCTTCCACCTTTCCCGCCTTTCCCCTCCCTCGTCACCCTCCTACGAACCCCATCTTCTTCGTTCCCCCCTGCCTTCACTCCCTGCCGCTAAAATATATGAAATACACACATTTTCAATCTACTCATACACCACATGGGATAGTCAGAAGCTTGTAGGGAACCCGCTTGCACAGCGCGGGTGTAAGCTGTGCGTCCTAAAGTTTAAGTTAAGACTTTGGGATTTCAATACTTCGTTTGTATGAAAGCACTATGAAACCATACATGATTTTACTTCAATGACAAGCCAGAGATAACCCAAGAGCTTACAATAATAATGTTTGGTTGATTCATAAAGAGCCATTTTTGTGAAAAATCACCTTGAGGGCGCTAAAATGTATAGAAAAATTATTATTATTAATATAGAAATTTATATATAAAGTTTCATTGCAATCGGATGAACGATATGGCAGGGCATAAAATATGAATTAGCAAACAAATATTTTTTTTATTATCAAAAGATTAACCAATTTCTGGTTTTGAGGTTGAAATTTGTGTAAAGCATTTTAATTGAACAATATAAAAGGAAAATATTTAAATATGACATAAACTTACAATTTGAAATTTGTGTAAAGCATTTTAATTGAACAATATAAAAGGAAAATATTTAAATATGACATTAAGTTTCCATTTGAAATTTGTGCAAAGCGTTTTAATTAAACAATATAAAAGGAAAATATTTAAATATGACAAACTCTCCATTTCAAATTTGTGTAAAGCATTTTAATTGAACAATATAAAAGGAAAATATTTAAATATGACATTAAGTTTCCATTTGAAATTTGTGCAAAGCATTTTAATTAAACAATATAAAAGGAAAATATTTAAATATGACAAACTCTCCATTTCAAATTTGTGTAAAGCATTTTAATTGAACAATATAAAAGGAAAATATTTAAATATGACATTAAGTTTCCATTTGAAATTTGTGCAAAGCGTTTTAATTAAACAATATAAAAGTAAAATATTTAAATATGACAAACTCTCCATTTCAAATTTGTGTAAAGCATTTTAATTGAACAATATAGAAAGAAAATATTTATATATGAAAAACTTTTCGTTTGAAATTTGTGTAAAGCATTTTAATTGAACAATATAAAAGGAAAATATTCAAATACGACATAAACTCTCCATTTGAAATTTGTGTTAAGCATTTTAATTCAACAATACATTAAAGGAAAATATTTAAATATGAAGTAAATTTACCATTTTAGAACATACCTAAACGTGCAGATAGAACGGTATGTAACCAGCGAGGGCATGATAAGGTTCTAACTACATTTACGTAATGCCATTCCAAGATAGGGCCACGTTCTAATTAAATATATTCCTTTGAAATATATTAAATTAAAATACTTTACACTGCATTAAAGCTCAAAATCAGAAATGGGTAAATAAATTAAGAAATCGTGAACTGCAACATGGAAACGTGAACTCAACGTGAAAAAGCGTGAACTCAACATGAAAAATTTGCAAACTTTGACACTCCAGAACATGGTAAGGCGAATATGGTAATAGAACCTTATCTAATGAAACTGACGAACTACTACACTGCGCCTCGTAAAAAACGACCAACTCTCTGATACAAACAAAGCAATTGCAAAAAGTTAAAAGTTAGAAACCTGTGAAATAAATATAAGCTACACCTTTAAAAACTTGATGTTAGAACTTCGCTACAAAGTATCCACGGAAATATTGTTGAAAAACAAAAGAAATGATTTGGAATTCAAAAGTCGTTTTTAAAAAAAATGTTAGTTAGAACCTTGTCCAAATAAGATAACGAAATATTAAACTACCAAGCACTAAAATAAATCTCTTTCTGTTTGCTCACATTCCGAAATTTGACAAAAATAAAATGACCGTGCGGAGTTTCACAACGATTTATCACACGAATTATTCTCTGTAAATTGTACAAGTTGTTGTTCTCCAGTCTATTAGCCTACATTCTCTCCATAAATATTGCCCCGGAGCCAAAACATCGCTTACTTTTGCGCAAACCGGCATTCAAATTGGCTGCCACTTTAAGCAATAAGCGTAGTCTACGTACAAAACTAGTTTTGATAAAATATGAACTTGCGCAAATAAGCTGTCATTTTGCTTCATATAAAATATTCAAGTGGTTGATACTCCAAGTGACGCCCTGGTGACTAGGCATCATAATATGTTTTATTTTTTTATCTTGCACATAAATTAAAACTATTTATTTCACGAATTGGTTGTTTGGCTGTCTCTATGTGCTTTCAGTGATACTAAATATTTTGTATATTGTGCTCGTAAATTATAATATATTGTGCCCGTAAACTGCGGAATGACTAAAAATGGGCCTTAGATGTTGTTGAAGTGTTCTTTTGAATACAAAATTTTAATTATTGAAATGTCATTGCAACGCAACAAAACGCATATTGCCTAATCATTGTAATTTGAAGTATTGTGGATTTTACTATCTCCGGATCAACGTGTATGTTATATAAGGTGTGTAGAGCGATCTTAGTGTCTCTTTGATCTGCATTTACATTTGCTGATTACCATTTTGTTGGTATATTTTGTATCCCCATAAAGTAAATTCATCAGTCAATTTTTAGAGTATTATGCCCAGCAAGTTTGGGGTTATTTACACACCCAGGCTCATATCGTATGATTCGCCTGATGTTCAGAATGAATTTATTGTAAAATTATTGTTTTAATCTATGAACGTGTTGTTTCAAGGAAATTCAAATGTAACATTGCCATCAAATGGCCAATTTTGTGTACTTTCGCTCAGTATTCGGGGGAGCAATTGTTCAAATTTCTCGGCGACCGGGTTTCCTCTTAATGAATATTGGATTACCATGCTTCATTTGAATTCGTATGAAAACTGGCCATTGGTTTAAACGCAAAATTTTAAAAGATACGAACCAATAAATTTAACTAACTAACCGTCACTTCTTTCCCCGCAGGTATAGGCAGAGAGGACGGACCGCCAAACAACTCGATCTTGGCACACACTCCTTGCCTCGTTCACATTCACACATCGTCTCATACATGCTCTTCTATTATTTTGACTCTTGACATCGCCCGACTCAAATACCAATAAATATAATTATATGTTATACCAATAAATTTAACATCTTTATTACGATTTTTTGTTCAATCGTCTTCATTTACGTTAAATGTACCATATATTTACAGATTATTTAAAATTTAAAAAGTAGAATTTCTCGAAATTCCAACTCAGTCTTAATAATTATTTTTGCCATTTTGAACATACACAATTTAACACACAATTTCTTTTTGGTACATATTAAAAAAAAAAAAAAAAACTTTTGTTACTCGCACTAAACAATGTAAAAACAAACGGTGTAACGTTATTCTCGAATGATTTTAACAAGCGATTCCTGATTATAATTTGAAGTAAAAAAAGTAGATCTCATTTCGCTGTTTGGCGCTATTTTTTTTCAATTAAAAACAATAAAAAATATTTTTCTATCACACGCTTCAACTGCGTGGTCGCGTATATACTAGCGGGTCACTTTAGAAGCACTCCGTCTCGTTCCAGTAGTACGGTAACACACGAAACAGCGCGCGTATCAAGTGATCCCGTCACGACGCTCAGGAGTGTGAACAGTGGCGATGTGTGGTTGAAAATAATATTATTGTGTTTTTAATAGAAAAATTAGGTATCACCGGAGAGCAAAATGACATCTACTTTTTGTATGCCAAATATTTTCAGTTAATCGCTGGTTAAAATCCTTCGGGAACGTGCTGTTTACACATGTCGAAAATTTTTTTTTGGTTTTTTATAAATATTTGTAGTAACAAACTTTAGGGTAAGCTCAATCATCATATTAAACAAAGTTGGTGTTTTAATTAATGTTTTCCTTATTTTCTGGCGTTGGTATCCATTCAATCAGACTAAAATGATTTATCTGCGTCAGAATCATCCGAAATTGAGAACATCAATCATCGCGAGAGGTTTTGTGGAAGTGACGAATAGATGCCACTCGCATTAACAGGGGTAGACTAGACCAAATAAAAATTACAGAATATTATATTATTTGAACCCATCCACCGTCAAGTATTGACGGTGGATGCTCTCAATGGATGTTCTCAAGTCTGAGAAGATTAGGGAAAAGGCAAAGGTACCTTACTTATATTAACGTCAAAATCTTCACACTTACGTGAAAGGCAAAGGTACCTAAATGTTATTAACGCTAAAATCTTCACATTTAAGTGAAAGGCAAAGGCACGTACATATTATCAACGCTAAAATCTTCACATTTAAGTGAGAAGCAAATGCACCTAAATATTATTAAGGCTAAAAACTTTACTACTAAGTGAAAAGCAAAGGTACCTAACTGATATTAAGTCAAATTCTTCGTACTTAAGCGAAAGGCAAAGATATATAATTGATATTAACGCCAAAATCTTCACCCTTAATTGTAAGGCAAAGGTATCTATCTAACTGATATTAAGGCTAAAATCTTTACACTTGAAGTGAAAAGCAAAGATACCGAACTGATATTAACGCCAAAATCTTCCCACTTAAGTGAGATCACAGTAGACATTAAGTAGACAGGAAACTGATGAAATTCTAACAATTTCGGATGGCGCTCACAGATGAGAGATGGTTTGCGGCTGCGATTAAAAAATGTCAGTTTTGCAAGGTACTGCCG
Source organism: Glyphotaelius pellucidus (assembly GCA_936435175.1). NCBI lineage: Eukaryota > Metazoa > Arthropoda > Insecta > Trichoptera > Limnephilidae > Glyphotaelius > Glyphotaelius pellucidus. The sequence continues at coordinate 30,402,112 of OW386548.1, read as the reverse complement.
ACAAGATTTCCGTGATTTCGGGCAAGTTTTCGGGAATTTATAATCATGTCGATGTATTGCCCTCCTGTCTCCCCGATGAGTTCGCTCCAATACCAATATTGCCAGGCCAAATCTATTTGCTTCTCGCTCTTAAAGATACGTGCGTCGCCGTTCGCCACCTACCCGCTTCCAAAACTGTCGTAATTTCAAACGCGATTAAAATAAATAAGCATAATTTCTTTATTTTGTTTCCAAGTTAATACCCACAAGTTGAGGCAGGAGATCGTTTTTTCGTATTGTGAATTTGTCTTATGGATTACGGCAATCTTCACCGTCGTACGGAAAAATTGACGGCCAATCCTTTGCCCGGCAAGGCCAAGACAAATATTTGGCAAAAGGCAAAAGTTGGCAATTTATATTGCTCGTTTTTCAGTACAAATATTCCACCACATTATTGGCCCACGGGCCAGTTCACCTCTGTTTATGGAAAATCTATTCTTTACTTTGACACATAATTATATCAACTTTCTGTTGAACATACACAAAAGAGAAACAGAAAATAGTACTTACCTAAAATATTATAGTTTAATCATAAAAGACTAGCAGTTAAAAACCTGTTCCGCAGGTTTTTGCTGCTAGGCCCTGCGGGTGGCTTTTGGTTCGGCTTCGCCCAGTTAGTGTTTGTGTTAGATCATTTTATTCCAATAAAAACTGGTTTTAAAAATAGTCTGTTCCTCGGATTCACAGTCATCGAGTGATAGTCACCGGTACAAAGTAACCGAGAGAGGCAATGACGTCGTATGTAATGTTTAGCCGCTCGATACAACTATGTATTACTGTCAATCTTTCCATATCCGGGGAGATATTACTTTTTAACAAATTCGTGGCAGTTATACCTAGGGGGGACACATTCCCGTCCGACTAGTTGACGAAAGTGGCGATATCTTGTGATGAATTCTTGAATTCAAAACTGAATTACAACGGCAGGTTTGTTTGGAATTTCACGTACACAGATGTTAAATGTCGTCAACATGCATTCGAAACTGGGTTCTGAAATTCAACCATGCAGACGTTACCGTATTAATAATAATGATAATGTTTTTATTCCAGGATGTGGGAGGATAGTGCAATACCACATATCCCATATAATTATACATATTTAAACAGGAGATTTTTACAAAAAACAAGAACAGAGAGAAGAAGAAAATCAGAAAGGAAAAAATCTTGTGCGATATTTAAATTATACAAAAAAAAATGCTGGTGCATTTCAGCAGAAAACAATATATTTTTATTTATTTATTAGTGATAATATATTACATAACATTTTTACTACATTACTCCCAATGAGTTTAATAAAAATCATTACGGGAAGGACAACATTATATAATTAAAAGTAAATTTAAGAAATTTAAGAAAAACTAAAAGAAACTCATTCTTAAACAAGAACACGAATTTAAATGGGAGTTTAACGAACAGTACATAGATTTTAAAACGAACTAGACACACTTGATACAGTTAGTTGGAGAATATGCAAGAGTTACAAAGAAAAACAGCTAAATTTGTCACCGGTTAATAAATAAAGCTGCTGAGAAAATATCCACTTTAGAGCCTTTGCCAATGTTTTTTTGTTTGTTGTTGGAAGTTTTAGGTCATTGGGGAACGCGTTGTATTGCGTGTGTGCGACGTATTGTAAGGAGTTACTTCCAAATTTAGTCATGTTAGTAGATGATGATAGATGTACTTGATTTTGTGATCGTGTTTTGTGCTGATGTATATCCCTTCCATATTTGGCTTACTTACACGTGTAGATTAAATGAATAAAGTTGATAAGGAGAAAAAATAATTTTCAATTTCCGACCAATTCTGATTTGAAAATAACCGTGTTATTTATAAACGTGACATAATTTAATATTTAAAGGTATTTCTGTAATTTCTATTGGAGCAACACCAGTTTCCTGACATTTAAAAGTCTTTCCGGAAACGGGGTGAAACGCGCAAGCGCCGGGACTTCCTGCCTCTCCGGCGACATCTAACGGCGACAATAATTACCAGCGTCTCTCATTCGAAATGAAAATACCGCACTTTATGAGAAATGTTATTTCTCCGAAGTCTGACACATTTAAAGGGTGGTTATAGTGACGTTAATAAATTGAGATAATTTTAATGGCGTGTTTATAACCTATGCAGCACTGAGAGGCTAAATTAAATTTAATTGCGTTGTTACAGTTTTAAGATGTTGTTCTGTGTAGTTGTACAAATTGCTTTTTGTTTTAAAAGCCTACACGTAAAATAATTAACACGTAGGACATTTTACAAGGAAATCATGATCAAGTAAGTAAGTGAGACTGAATATTTTCTAAGCGTATTCAAAACATATTTTTAAGACGTTTAGTATTAATATAAAGATATATACAGCACGACCGATCAAACAAGATTAAATCGATAACTTCTAGATGGCGTTCTGTCTTTAGAGATAAACAGCAGTTCTGTAATCTTTTGAAAAAGTGATGCCGTCAGATGCCAGCAAAGAAAGTGCTTCGACGATGGCCGACAGGGGTACCGGAGTAGGCGGGTGACGCTGAGACCTGGCTCTGCCAGCCTACCGACCAGATTCAATTAGCCACTAGTATAGATAGGCCGTGTGACTTGTAGCATTATTATTGTAAATACGTAAACTGATAATAAACCAGTTGTTATCAAGGACCTAAAGTTATTGAGAAGCCCCCCACAGAATTAATAGTGTTTGAATGTAAAAAAATACCCAATATAAAAAGTTCACAATGACTAAGTATTCTTAATATATTCGACTTCAACTTTTGTTTGTAGGTTACCGATCTGCAGTCTTCTTGGGAGCTATGGCAAGTTATCGATATCATCTATTAAATCTTTATCGATCCACCGTGCTAGATATCCAAGCATGTACATTATTTTATTATGAATGCTGCTTAAAATCGTCCCAACTGTTCGGAGCCAGTGGGACAACGGCAACCCCATTAGGCGCATGCCGTGGAGCTGAACGGAGTGGGAGGAGGAAGTAGATACGTAAGAGAAAGGTGAGAAGTATTTAGCTATTCAGACCTGGTCACTAAATATGGCTAAAGTCTTTTCAAGCAATTCTCGGTGGTCCTCCGCCGGAGCGATACTCAAAGAAAAATTTAAAGCGAGTCTTTCACCTCTTTCCAGTCAAGTACAGGTCCTTATGTGACATTGACAAGACACAAAGAAGAGTCCTTGTCTTGAACCACTTCTATGGCCTCAATCAAATAATTGCCGTTCCAATATTTCTTCACACGCCTTTGCGTTTGTTTGTACATCATGTCATCTGCAAATAACAACAAAAAATGTAATAAATTAAATAAATAAATATATCTCAATTTTTAAGAGCAGTATTTGAAAGTTTTGTATACGAAGCGTGTTGAAAAGATCAGATTACGTAGTTTCAAAGCAAGTAAATTGTTAAGAGTTTTTCATTGTTCCATACATACTACAGTTATACTTAATAAGAAATAATTTCTCCATGGCTTCCGAGCTAAGCAGGAAGGCTGCCTTAATAACGAACGAGGAAAAGTCGGTTCGAGAGATGGATGCTATATTACCAGACAATAGACATTGTAAGAGGAAGATATACAGGCGCCTCCAGAAAGCTTTGTGACAATTGGAAATGAGAAAGTTTCATGTATTGCAGGGGACGTAAATACTGAATACAGGGCTCCAAAATTACTATTACTTAACCTACTTCTGTAGAGCAGATTCCTATTCTATGCTTTATGATGTGTCTGTATTGTCTGTGATGGGAGTTCTTCTTTGCTTTATTGCGGAATCACGGAGTAGGTGATGGAAGATTTTATTAGAACTTAATAAAATCATGAGACTCATTCAAACAAATAAACTGGTTCAAGTAGATTGTGGTATGTGTTCAAAATAATGAAAAAGGTTGTATTATCGTGATTTATTTGTGGGTTATAATGCCATGTTGCACTACTTCCTACTTTAGCCGACGTTTCGGACAGCGTTACAATGACAACTATCAGAGCAGATGTGTAATCACATCTTGATTACCCTTTTTTTAATGTGAATACCGCACTACAGTTCCAGTTGCTCTCAATCGCCTGGAATCAGTAAGACTACAGCATCCGAAATCGGGGTTTGTTGTGAGGCTGAAGGTAGTGGGGAGGGGAAGGCTATGGGTAGAGAAAGGTATTAAAGGAACATTTTAAGCAATGTTTTAATTCTGAAAGGTAGTCTTATACCAGCGCGATACTGAGAGTATCTTCCACTCTGAAACGTTCCGCAAATGTATCTTATATTATTTTAAATGATTAAATTGTGAAATTATACATTCAATCAAATAAAATTTACTCGCGCACGCCCGGATTTGAACCCGCGATATTCGGAGGCCGTCAGAGGCCCTGATGATAGACACCGTAATGCTATCCGGACCATGGCTAAAGACGGAGGTAGCGTAACACGGCGTGACAACACAAAAATAAATCACGATATTACTTTTGGCCGCGATAATCCCAAATCATATTCAAATCCTTATCATTCCGATTTTCAGTTCATGGAAATGTGAGGAAATTGATAATAATGGCAAACTTGGCAAAAACTAGGAGAAAAAAATAGATCTTCAATGTAAAATGAATAGAAAAATGATTTTATTTTAGTTAATTAATAAGCCTAATTTTGTTAAAATTTTTACCTTTGATTTTTAAACTTATCACAGCCAACGGTTCAAATCAAGTTCAATGTTTTTAATTCGCTTTTAACTCCATTTTCTTAAAAATTATTTTGAAAATGAATACTTAACATTTTATGTTTTAAAATCTGAAATTATAGAAACATGCAGAACTTACTATAATAATAATAATATTAATGTTTTTTTATTTTATTTTTATTTTTATTTATTTATTAGCAAAAACAGCATTACACCATTATATTGCAAAAACGGTTGTACAAGATACATAATCATTACGTTTACAGTTAAAACATTTATTTAATAAGTGCTATTTCACGCTTAAAATCATTGCAGGAAATGTGGAAAATATCCACATTTCCTGCAAGGCAGTTAATTAACCTAGTAAGTCTTCCCAGGGGCATCACCATTGGTAAGTTAGTTCTGCACCTGGGAAGAATCAAAAGCCTGTGATGGCGACCTCGCGTGAAATTATCCGGGACATCCTATTTCAGCCAGAATCTGGTACCGATATAAAACCATTTAGAAGCTTATATGCCATCAGCAGTAATGCGAAATCTCTTCTGGAACTAAGGCTGCAGATACCCAGCATTCCCGAGATAAATGCTGTTGGAAACAGCCATGGGTAAAAACCGAACTCTCTCATATAGAGGTATCGTAAATTTTTTTTTGTATTTTCTCAACCATTAGTACATAGACGATGTCCTCAGGTCCCCATATCTGAGATCCACTCTCGAGAATGCTACGCACTAAGCTGAAGTAAAGCAGCCTTATTACTGTAAGGTTGGTCAAATCCTTAGAATTGTGTATGACAAAACCCAGCATCTTTGTCGCTGATTTACAGATCTTTTCAATGTGAGCGTGAAATGTTAAGCGAGCTTCATACACAATTCCTAAGTCCTTGCAAGTCACTGTTCTACGACAATAGTGCTGGAAACAGGTACACTCCTTCCTTTCTTTAAAAAGACCGTCAAAACAGCATCCCCAAAGGTGACTTTGGCCCTGAAGGAAAATATTTTCCTGAGGGCCTTCTGTGTGGAGTAAATGTAAAAAAAATGATTTCGCCACTGCTTGACCAGACCTGCCCTTATAAATACATTTAAAAGTAATTTCAACTCTGGTTAGTATTTTTTCGACATGTTACTACTGCCTTCATGATTGTTTGGGAAAATGACGTACAGACTTCATTATAAATTTGCATGTTGAATTTCTGACTGAGTGTTCAACAACAATGCCTGGCTAACTTATAATGCATAAGTTTAGCATCTGATCAAAGAGATGAACAGGGCTTTATAATTTATACACATAACATTAACAACATACACCAGGGCCGTAGCTACGGGGGGCATTATGGGGCAATGCCCTACCTTAAAATACCTGTGCCCTATCTTAAGAAATACCATCGACTATGATAATATACTAGTAAACTGTTTGTTCATAGTTTGATTTGATTGGATAAATATGCGAGGATAAAACGAAAAGCACAATGCAAGTTTTGTGAGAGGCGTTTAGAGATACGTCTGAACTTTTTGCATCTTTGACGACAACAGGCTGCAGCACTGCTGTGTGCGAATCTACGTTTTCAACATTGACTGCAATCAATAGGCCTCAGAGGCTGTCAATGGGTCACGAAAGAATGGCAGGCATAGTGTTTTTAGCCTTTGAAAAGAAAAGAACTCAGTCCATCTAAATGAAGTACTTCGTATTTTGTATAAGAATGCGATTGTTTTAAGGAAGGACTTTTTATTATTTTTAATTTTGTTTTTATTTTTTCTAAATTATGTTTGGTACCTAATATAAACCTTAATAAATGAAAAGCCATTGATGCTGCAGTTATTTTTCTGAAGTTCATTGTTAGCAATGATCAAGAATTATCTTGTGTACAAACACTTATTATCTACAATGTAATCCTTTATCTTTGTTAAATAACTTAATATTTGGATCATCCAATTAAGTATTGCTTCACATATGTACAACGAAAATCGATTCACCGGATCAGATCAAGTTACATTTTTACTTGGGCCCTACCTGTAATTACCGCTGCCCTATCTTAAATTCAACTCTGGCTACGGCCCTGACATGCACTAATACATTATAGTAGCAGGTAATATATGTTAGGTATAGGAATGCATAGTGAGCTCTTGCCCGGAAAAATGTCGTATCCAACAATATTCTTATTCCGAAAAAAATAGACAAAATGAAAACAGTTATGTTTCATAACATTTTATATTAGAAACTAGCTGGTTCTCGGTATGCGTTGCAGTGCCATATGCAAAGAAATAAATTGTTTCTCCCTGCATGTCCTTTTCCGTTCCCCTCCCGCGTCCCCTTCCCTTCCTGCCTTCCTTCTCCCCTCTTCTACTCCCCCGTCCCGCCAACCTCTCTCCGGCGTTCCATATATTCAGTCCCAGTACATTCAGTTTTCAAACAGCTCGCGTGCCTCCTGTTACATGTTTATAATTCAAATTTTAATTTTTCATAATTCAACCTGTATTTCAACCTAACCTAACCTAACATAGGTACCTATTTAAAATATCTATGATTCTTGATTCGATTCAAATTATTTTGTAAGCACTTCAAATAAATTCATTAATTTAAAGAGTTTTGAAAATTGAATTCTGATTTGATAATAATTGTCTTGCAAAATGTCATTCTCAAATTTTTGACAGTGATGCAATAATTTTTTTGATGATTGAAAAACTTTTTAGATGTACTGAAATAATCTAAAAACCTTCGCAGGAAATTTAAGAAGGTGTTTTGAAAGTTTCAAACATTTCCTAGCTTAATATAGCAATATCACTAATCCCCAAATACATTTTGATTTTTATATATATAGATACAATGAACACACGATTCTTAAGAGTTTTAAAGGAAAAGTCGTGAAAAAAAGCTATTAAATTAGAAATTATTACCAGAATTTATGGTGATTTAGTGGAAAAATGTTGCACATAAAAATTTCACAGACAACATTATTCCACAAAACATTTTTTTTTAAAACTTTTCGTTCCTTACCTTACGGAAAGCAACATGGTCTTCTAACATAAATTTGCATATTGATGTATTTGAGCTTAAAAAACAAACAACGATGTGAATAAATCAAACCATTTCCATTGGAGATATTGTTATGGGATCAACTTAAAACATTATTCCACAAACCAGCTCCTATGGCTAAAATGTAGGCTTAATAATATTTTTTTCTTGACAAATACCACTTTCTGCATCCTTCAGCTTCTTGCATTTGAAGTGTTTCCAAGTGTTTCCAAGTTGAAGCCATAAGGTTTTCGTTTTCTGCCTTTATTTCCATGAATTAAACAATGCTCCGTGATTTTGATAGACAACATTATTCAAACCAACCTTTAAAATGCTGTCACAGACAATTTTTTTTTTCATAATTCCTACCTTAAAAAACACATAATAATATGCCCAACATTATTCCATCAATAGCTCAAAATTGATAGTTTTCTTGGATACAACATTATTCCGCCCAAGAGCTCGATTGTAAATTGTGGCTCATCATAATCCGCCTCACTAGGCCAGCCTGGGCACTCATTTGACAACATTCTTGAGGCAGTGATTTTGCAAATTATTTAATAATACCTCTAAATATACGTACCTTTAGTCGCAATATTTTCTGCGAATCAATTTGTGGACAGTAATCAATAACTTCAAATACGTTTCAAGTTGACATAACTATGGGAGTTAGCAACGATTGGAATATTGTCAAGGACTGACTTACCTTTTGCTTTCAGTTTTTATGGCCTTAAGAGGAAAGTATGCGCGGCCCATGTCGGCCAGTTTCATACAAATCTTAAATTTGGATTTGAAATCAAAATACCCAATCAAACTGAAAAATTATTTTTGTAATTAAAAGGTATATCAAATATCTATTACGGGTAAGAGCTTCGACCAAGTATACCAGGTCAATGGGTAAGAGCTACTTTATTTATTTATGTTTTAAATTATAAGATTAAGACCATTAAAGATTTTATTGTTTCACGATTTTAGAGGCAACTTGGGAAATTATTTGTGAGTAAATGAAAAACAATAAAAATTTTTTTGACTAGGTTTATTTTACAAATATAATGAAAAATAAAATAAAACATTGTTAAAAATTCATTTTTTGGGTAGTAATTTTAATGTTTAAACGACAAATTTTTGTTCTGTCAAAAATATGTAGTTAATTTGTATTTTAAATTTACTCTTGTCAAAATGATTTTTTTTTAAATTTTTATTTCATTATATTTCTATGACGAACATAAAAAATAAATTTTTTATTGTTTTTCATTTACTCACAAATTGCCGCCCAAGTTGCCTCTAAAATAATAAAACAAAAAAATCTTTAATGGCCTACATCTTATAATTTAAAGCCAAAATAAATAAAGTAGCTCACATTCGTACTAGATATTTTGTATACCTTTTGATTACAAAAATAATTTTTCAGTTTGGTTGGGTATTTTGATCTCAAAACCAAATTTAAGATGTGTATGAAACGGGCCAAAAAGGGCAGCGCAAACGTTCCACTAAGAGATACTAATACTCGTACATCACACAATCACACATAAGAGATTCAAAATTATATACAACGAGGGAGCACAAGGTGGTTACGGCCTAGTTTTCTTAATTGAGTCAATATTAAATTGCACCGAGAGATCAATTTGTCGTCCATTGCACGGGCTTCATCAAGAGACTGATAATTCCATGAATTATTATTGCAAATGTCTACATCAAGGTAAATTGGCCACACTGTGAGGCAGGGAGAGGTACTTGGATAGCAGGTTGTGTGTAGGAAGGGAGATGTAGTCGCGTCAACAATACCCTTATAATAAAAGATGATCGCTGAATGTTGTGGTTAAATCAACAGCGAATTTGGGAAGGTGCAGAGGTAAATACTCAATAATGTTACCGTGGGATTAGTTGATAACAGTTTCATTTATAATTTAAAAAAAATACAAGTTATTTTTATTTTGTATAGGTCAGCAAAAATATTCCAATCCAAATTTTAGCGCTTAGTTGTAAAGGGTGTTTGTGTAAACAGAATGACAGAAGCTTTATGCATTAAAAAAAACCTAAAAAATGACGCCGGTGACTAAAATTTTATTAACGTGTCTTACTCTAAATAATGTCAGAAATATTTTCTATTGTTATCTACTTCTTCAATGATATATTACATTGATGATAATATTCTCCAAAATTTATACAAAGAGAGTTATTCTAAGAAAAATTGAATTTGTATATATTATTTATTTATTTATTTATTTATAAATAAACGCCCTTTTTAGGGGCTTTTACATATATAGCATAGAAAAAACATTTTATTGTACATAACTGAACTGCCTCAATAACAATATTTTATATTTATTCAAAGATAAATTGAAGATGTCCACTGACTTGGTATAATTGTTTCCCTCAATTAGTATTCTGGGCAAAGAGGAATACATATGGTAGTTAGTCCCAGAATTTCTGCACTGAAATAAATCCTGACTTCTAGTATTACGAAGTGGAATTCGGAAGCTTATCAATTCAAGTAATACCGGACTATCAACTAAATCATTTAGAATTTTATAAAAATACCAAGTCAGTGAAAATTCTTCTGTCTGACAATTTAAGCATATTCATATCGTTTAAAATTGTGTTGTAGTTTAACATATTTGCTGGAATACCCATTTTAAAATTTAGAAAACTTAAGAATTTGTTTTGTATTCTTTCAACAGCTTGTACGTGCATATTATAATGAGGATTCCAGACAGGAGAATTGTACTCAAGTTGGCTTCTAACATAAGCAAAATATAACATTTTAATACACTTTATATTGTTAAAGTTTCTAGTTAGCCTAGTTATAAACCACAACATTTTTAAGCCCTTATTACAGATTTCTGTTATGTGGTTAACAAATGAAAGATTTGATTGAAAAGTGATGCCCAAGTCTTTAATTTGCATTAACGTCTGAAGAGCATTGTTATCAATGTTGTAATTAAATGTCACTGGATTTTTTATTCTAGAAAATCTAACAATTTGACATTTTGAGATATTTAAATAAAGTCTATTTTCCATACACCAAATTAACAATTTGTTGATATTATCTTGAAGAATATTTTGAAAAATTATCAACGTAGCCAACAGACCACAGCTGATGTTGGTAAAACATGGTAATCAAACACTTAATTCCATTATGAGAAAAGTAAGTAACTGGTTAAAGTAAGTTAAGTGGGTATATCGCACCCGGTATATTAAAAAAAAATAATGCATTGTAAAATTTTAACTATCTCACAAACTGCAGTTTGCTGTATTGAATGGTGATACTGTATGATGCATGGACCGTAGGTAAATGCAGATCAGTGTGTCCGCAGCAATTCTTCTCAGCGTGACTTACACTAATATTCCTATTGAAAATTTTAGAATGGCCTTGTAGATCTTGTTCCTAAGACTAATGCCAGTAAAAGTCCTGGATCGGATGATATGTTTGGATTATCGTCGTCAAAGAATCTTCATACTTCCTAAAAAAAAATTAAGAATATCTATAATAAATCATGCTACAAATCTAAATTCTACGTTGTCCTTAGAAATAGATAAAAATACTTATTTTGTAGAAACAGCTTTCACCCGACAAATCGCATACGCTCCGTTAGACATTGTTAATTTTTTAATTAAATATTTTTGTATGAAATGGTAAAAAAGCGAAGTGACATGATGGTTTATTATAGATTTGTACGATAAACATATTTTTTTCTTATATAATCCGTGATTTTCGCGAATAGATCCAAGTGGTTAAATGAATCATCTTTTTTATCCATCCATCTGGAAAAATGTTGAAAATTCTTGACGTAAGGTATCTAAAGTTTCGTTGTCCAAAAATAGCATGAATTACAGAAATTCTAAGTTAATCTTTATTAGTATTTCCTGTGGAGCGAGGTTCGATCTCTGTCAACCAAAGTAACATTTATCCGAAAATGTTAAATAATTTGAATGCTTTTAACAAATTGCGTACTCTTGATTTCTTGATAACATTTTATTTAACGCGAGCGTTCTGATGCTTTTACTATTCCTCTTTGTGAATTCAGCGACTGAATAATTGAAATAAACTTTAAAGAATTTACTTTCCATGAAAATTACTTTACTAAAAATTAAAGAGATAGATATATAGAAGTGTTAGCGTATCAAATGAACTGTCACTGTGCCCTTGAGTGAGGTCAATTTTCCCTTACTTCAGTTTAAATAAAAAAAAATAAAAAAATAGAAAAATAGAAAAATTACAATTATCAAGTGTTGTAACGAGAGGCAACGCGCGGGGACGAATACTTTCTCGCTCATACATAATACAGCATCCTTGTTTGCCATCCCAGCGTGCTGGAGGACTTGCATTGGTTGCACAATTAACTAATCAGCGAGCAGTTCCCCCCCCCGGCCACCTAATTACCTCCAGCCGGCCTATATAAACGACTACACAGCTTGAGCCATCAGAGATCCAGCAGACAGTCCTGAGGCTTGTTACCAAGGAACCAACTGTGAGATATTGTTTTGTCCACTTTGGTTCGGTAGAAAAGTTGCCAGAGATAGTCAGCCTCAAGACCTTAGTCGGAAGTTATGCGCCGCGTTTTTTTTTTTTTTACATGAGCTCCACACAGGAGGCCCCGAGGAAAATAATTTCTCTCAGGGCCTATGTCATCTTTGGGGATGCTGTGTGGAGGGTTTTTTTAAGGAAAAGGAGGAGAGGAGAGTTCTGGGAAGGAAAATGATTTAAGGGGTGGGTAGGAATCTGGGGATCAGTGTGTCCGGGCCATCCGCCTCCAAGACCTTGACAAACCTCACCCCATGAACCCTGTATTTATACACAAAGTATCGTTATATCCGTGAACTTATTATTTTGGTTATATTATTTTGTTATAGTTTCTCTTTAATAAAAGCTCTCTGTTTGAATTAGTATTTAATATAAATTTACGTTATAAATTGTCGCCCAACGTGGAGCAGTGATAAAAAACTATTATTTACTGTTATAAATTGGCGCACAACGTGGGGCGCAGTTTTAAAAACTATTATTTACTGTTATAGTGTATGTTATAATTTTAGGTGCAAATACAAAGCATGGTGTTACAACTTTCTGATACTGCTTAAATCATATATCTCACCATAATACAAAAGGAGATAGAAAGACTGTCCGTCTCAGTTTTTGTCATAAAGAACACAAAAATACCATTTTGTCATATTGTTTCAGAGATTAAAATAAAAACAAACATAATTTGATTTTTACTAGTAACTACATGATTGGTTCGTCTAAGCTAGTAGATACGTTAAAATTATCTTACATATGTAAATGAAAGTCAATTACGGCATTGTTTGCATTATAAAACGTAATTGTGGGACAAAATATGGTTCTAAACGAAACTAAATGATTTCATTCGAATTCAACAAGGTGGCTTAATCTAATATTCCAACAGTGTCGCTGAATTTGAAATTGGCTTCGAATAATGGCGAGTGTCCGCAATGGCGGCTGCGGCTGCGGCGACCATATGAACCAGTTTCCTGATTACTCGATTTATAATAATAATCATCGGCGACGTGTTTATTTAACAAACAGGTAGAAATCCCATCTCGGATCGCTCCGTTGAACAATGCGGCAGCCCTGATAATTAAACGCGGGAATAGAATATTAAATTTCAATTTCAGCAGATAGCTGGCGCCGCCTGGCGAGCGTCCGGGAAATATTGGGAATAAACGTCAGTGAAAAGCCCGCCAATATGTGAGACAATAGAATGCGGTAAGCATTCAAATTTAGAACTTTGAATTTTCATATGATAAACACGTGGTGTTGGGGTTTCTCGATGTCATATTATTATCCTTAGCTTTAGAAGGAATGTCACAAAAAAGAATGGAAGGAGTGTCTGTTTGAATGTCACAAAAAATGCTTTTGTGACATTCAAACAGACCACGGCATAACACCCCGAAAATAAAAAACCAAAATAACATGATGTAAATGATATTGATGAAAGTGTGTGCTTATGTATGGAGAAGCGATACCGTACTGCCACTTCTTTACTAGCTGGTGTTAGAGAATAATTCAACGTGGTTTTCTGCATTTTCGTTATTTATTTTTGGGGTGTTTGCCGTGTTGCGCTACCTCTTTCTTTAGCCAACGTATCGGACTGCTTTACAGTGTCCATCATCATTTTCAATTTGGTAGGCGGTAACGGGCACCGCCGCCCCGGGAACCTTTATTGGATAACCAACACCTCTGCCATAGGTCACCCTAAGTGGTTTGCTACGTTTGGTGATTTAGTAGGGGTGCCCGGGTTCATGGGGTGAGGTTTGTCTAGGTCTTGGAGGCGGATGACCAGGACACACTGAACCCTAGATTTCTACCCATCCCTTAAACCCTTTTCCTTCCCAGAACTCTCCTCTCCTACTTTTCCTTTAAAAAACCCTCCACAAAGCATCCCTAAAGATGACATAAGCCCTGAGGGAAATTATTTTCAGGGTCTCCTGTGTGCAGCTCGTGTAAAAAAAAATCATCAGGGCAGATGAGTAAATGATATTGGTGAAAGTGTGTGCTTATGTATGGAGAAGCGATACCGTGCAGCCACTTCTCTACTAGGTGGTGTTAGAGAATAATTCAACATGGTTTTCTGCGTTTAGCTTTGGTGTAGCCGTCAATTACCGGATACTAAGAACTATTGAGCTTAGCTACGTCGTCTGTATTATGTTAATGGGGTTTTTATGAATTTCAATTGCCTTCGTAATTAGGCGTGCTCCAAAAGTTTTGGATCTTGAGATCTGAGAAGGATTTCAGGAACAAATCCAAAGTAATGGCCGGTTTCAATTAAATGCTCGGCGATTGCCGATTTGTCAGGGTGGCCGAGTTTGCATGCTCGAAAGTGTTCTGACATTCTTTTGGAGATCGTCCGCTCTCTATGGCCTACATAAACCTTGACACATCCGGAACAGCTGAGTTTATACACTCCATCTGTTTCCAGAGAAAACTTAGTTTTTGCAGACCTCAGTAGATCTTGTATTTTAGTTGTGGTCCCGAAAATCATCATAAAATCATACCCGAATGAATAACAAACCCGATTTTCATGTTATGCCGCCATCACACCCAGACTCCCGGGCGACAACATAATTTTGGTCGTTTCATGCCGTGAAGATGGTGCGTGTAAATCACGTGACGTTTTAGTAAACACGCTTGAGCGCGCGTTTACTCACATTATTTAGCGCGTTCTTTTGCGCACTCCTGATCACACAAGCAAGAATGGGCGTGATAAGCATGCTGCACACGCGCAGTTTTAACTGTGTGATTTATGTTTATGACATTTCTCATGACATGTGGAACTTTTACCCAATAAAAGAATGTTTAACACTCGTTCCGGAGTAGAGTATTTCTGGATTTAAACGTAAGTTACCTCCCACTCCCTTAAGCCTCATAATACACCCTTATTGATGATGCCGTAGTCCCACTGGTTCTGGATAGTTGGGAGTAGTAGGTTAGTTGGAGGTCTTTGAAGGTTATCCACCACTTACCCGCCCTGGTATAAGTAACAGATGGTTACTCTTTCAAAGACTCTAATTTTTTTGAATGAATGAATCTTCATTTAATTTAGAATCTACATTTAATTTTTTAGACCTCCAGTGTTCCTGCATACGTTGTTAGTAAGCAGTATGCAAGTGCTTAGCGGAAAATACAATCTACAATAAGTGTTAATTTGACTATAGATAAGACGATGGGAGAGGATGGTGATAGTCCTCGAGGAGGCAAGCGCTGGGTGATTGCATCAAGCGTATCCTGCAAGCACCTGTAGAGAGGAAGACTGTAGAGAGTGCATAAATAATAAAGGTATAGCGCTGGAAAACGGGTGAGATTCCTCTCCAATCGATTGGCAGTCCCAGCAAGAATGTGCATGACGTTCGATCTAGCCGTAAACCACACTCAGCTTCCGCGTCCCTTAGCCGGTTCCTCGGTGATGCCTTAAAGAAAAGTAATTGGGAGATTGGGGGGAAATGCCCGACGACCCCAAGGAATTCAGCGTCGAGAAGCCAGAGGAGTTCTAGCACAGACTATTTTAGAGTTTGATCTTGGAGAAACGAAAGTGGTTGAAAAGTGACTAAAGACCTCATAAACTAATTTTTTTTACGATTTTAGATTTTCACCGCCAAAAGTATTTTCGTTATCTGCTCTGATGATGGACACTGTAACGCTGCCCGAAACATTGGTTGAAGAAGAAGGTAGCACAGCACGGCATAACACCCCAAAAACAAATAATGAAATTTCATTTTTTATTTTGACTTTTTTGTATGTTTACCGCACAAGAGTCCCCATCTACTCCCGTCTGGAGCAAGTGAGACTATGGCATCCTCAATTGGGGTATGTTGTATGGCTGAAGGTAGTGGGGAGAAGAAGGATATGGGGAAGAGGAAGGTGGGGAACCTGGCTAATCAGATCTGGTCACCAAACACGGCTAAAGCCATTTTAAGCTACGTTTCAATTCTGAATGGGGGTCTTACATCAGGGCGATACTGATAGTATCTTTCACTCCGGAACATGCCGCAAATATACTATATATTATTTTTTAGTGCTTAATTGTGAAATACCACAAATAAATCAATTAAAATTTATTTGCGCACGCCGGGTTCGAACCCGCGACCTTCGGATTGTCGAGAGTCTTACCTCGGGACCACGGAGGCCGTCATTAGCTACCGTTTAGTGTCAAAAGTACAAGCTAAGTGCCAATGTACATTAAAGTTATTATTTCAATTTTAAATTGTCTATTTATTATTTTTAATTTTTAAGTAGATACTGGTTTGAAATTTGGGACAAAACACTTAAATCCTTGGACAACTTCGTCTGTGTTGCCAGAGTATAGCGATTTTATTTTTATTTATTCTATGTCAATATCGGTTCGGCTGTCCACGGTGCAACCATGCTCAGGATGTCGATATAAAATCGTCGGAAGTTACGCATACCGATCTGATATTGTAAAGTTTTCGATTTCACTGAGCTAGACCCCTGTCATTCTCATCTCCTTCCCATAACAGTTGTATGAATTAACTTCATAGCATTACCCGAGTTGGGAATGCAACAGATACATAAACACTAAACCTTGCCAAAATCAAAATAAACAAAGATAATATGGAATAACAAGATTTTAACGGTCAGGCACTTTTTTTTTCTCTCTTTCTTCTTTCCTTCCTATATGCTCAATTTTGGAGTGCAACAGATCCACTAGCTTCGTAGAGTGGTGCTTTGTGCATTGTGCGGTATTCACCTCATAGAAGCATTCCTTGTGTCCCTTACAACAAACTTGAAAATGCACAGACATTCGTTCATCGAGTTCAAAGCAATATCGCTGAAGGATAATGATAGCCCACACTGAGTGGACAATGCGCACTAGAAATGCCTTCCATGTAGATTTGAATGCAGACCTATATGTGTCCACCGACTTACTTCCTAATGGTTCTAGCCCATTTAGAAAACGCGCTGTGTCTCTCTCACACTTGCCATTTATTTACCAATGAAAGTTTCATTATGATGATTGTAATGCATTATTATGTAGAAATTATTATTAGTTCTTATATTGCTTTAGTTGTCTATGGGTTCTTCGGGTCACATGGTCTCGTTTGCGAGATACGCCGATGGCAACCGAAGGTAGGTTTGCAGAGTCATTATAATCCTAGAGCTCGGCAGACAAAACCTTCCAGTTAGAATGGACGTTATGCTAGTGACGAACGGTTAGTCCTCACAACTACATTAATAAATTACGATACGTCAATAAACAGTCATTGTGATTCAAAGAACCTAAGTCTTTTAAAACCATATTGTAGTACTGGATAAGGCTAGGTTTACACTCGTAAGTAAAATTTACGACTAAACGGAAGTTTTTGACAAGCTACTCACAGGAGCGTTAACATATGCATCCAACTTGTGATAATTAATGCTCACGGAAGTTGTTCGGAAGTTTGACCTGTGTAAATGTTTATGCGACCGTTTACATCTGTAAATTTATTTGCAGTTAGATGGTTTCCTGTCAACAACGATCTACTACTGTCAAATTTACGCGATTTTTTCAATAAATACGAAAAACCCTAAATAAAGTGTTGAAATAGAATTTGGCTTTAATTTAACAATTATCATCGTGCTTTTGGGCCGTCAAAGAAAGAAATTAATTGAGTTCTTTCATTTTATCCGAATGACAGCAACCTAAATCGAATTCAAACATAAACAGTAAGTCAAATATAAAGTAATGTTAAAAACAGAAACATTGAGAATAGAAAGGATTGGACTGATAATTGAATAGAAGGATGCCCATTTTCAGAAAACTTAAATAAGTGTAAATAAATACTAGTTTTACATGAAAAAAAATCCTACGAAAACAACTGTCTTTTTATTTTTGACATGTAAAAAAATTTCCGAAAGAAGAAGTTCTGTAACTTGCTTTAAATTACGTTAAGTAACTTTTGGTGACGTTATTGGTAATTTGGCCATAAATGGCTTACACGGCGAATTACGGGAAAAACGAGTGTTTGTAATCCAAAATGATGTCCATTCTTTGTTTATATTTCTAATAGAGAGCTGAGGTTGAGTGTAATGTCTTTCCAGAGACATTCGTTAATTATCGGAACTGGGAGCAGTTTTAGGCTAGGTTTATTTTTATTTTATTTATTTTTATTTAAATAAAATAAAAATAAACCTAGCCTAAAACTGCTCCCAGTTCCGATAATTAACGAATGTCTCTGGAAAGACATTACACTCAACCTCAGCTCTCTATTAGAAATATAAACAAAGAATGGACATCATTTTTTATTTAAATAAAATAAAAATAAACCTAGCCTAAAACTGCTCCCAGTTCCGATAATTAACGAATGTCTCTGGAAAGACATTACACTCAACCTCAGCTCTCTATTAGAAATATAAACAAAGAATGGACATCATTTTGGATTACAAACGCGCCCATATCGCATTTCTTGTGTTATTCTTTATTGTATGATAGCCCCTGCGTTATTATTTCAAGAATAGCAAAGTACTTCAATTTTCATATAATGATAGAGAAAGACTGGCAACCATTTCAATGTACAACATTTCTATTGGACAAAATGACAAGTTACTCCAAGCGGTCGCGTTTGAATATTTATGCATGTATTTTTACATAATTGTGCATAATTTCTGCCCAGCTCTGTTAGGCATTAGGTGCCATGTTACCCAGGGGCGGTTTTTAAATAGGATTTACTGCCAGTTTTGTGATTCTTTATTACGTTGGCGCTAAAAAACGTTGTTTTGACAGAGTTTCAGAAAATAACACACCTTAACAACTTTTACACTTACTACCAAATTTACGTGAAAATATTACGAAATTTAAAATTTGATGGAATTAAATTAAACTCTGAAATCGAAAGTGCGGCCCAGTGGTTTGGTGACAGGTAATCCCCCGACAGATGGCCCTAGGCCATATAAGTCTTATATAAGTCAAAGGTCTCCAAAAGGGTGTGCGGGGAAGATGCACCACCGAATGACAAATTATATAACATATTTTCATTCAAACGCATCAGGGAAAAACTACTTGTCTATATACTGTATATACGAGTGTACAATGTGTACATGCAAAAAATGGACACTATAAATCAATTCGTTTGCTATTCATACCAACTTACTATTAAAGGTATTTTTGAAATCGATTCTAGGTTTGAAATTGGAAAATAATGCACAAAAAATTATAATTTTATAAAAAATATAATTTTGAGGGCCAACTGTTGGGGGACTAACAGAAATTATGCAACAGTAATATAATCATATTTTCTGTGATTTCCAGAAAAAAGGTATATTATTATTTGTGGTTTCTATTTAATGTTTGCTATAGGTACACTTCAACATTTTAACACTTGACCAAATCAGTAGGATAAGATGTTTATTATAAGTTAGGTAAATAATAATACTGAAACATTTCTTTGTTAAAACACGCAATAAATACTTTGCATAAAAAAATCAAATAATTAAATCAAATGAAATTAAACAACTTAATCACTAGAAAAAGTAGGTATCCTTTTCATTGGGTATGCAAGGAGGCTCTGAGGAAACCAATTTTCTTCGAGGCCTATGTCATCTTTGGGGATGCTGTGTGAGGGGTCTTTTTAGGGAAAGGAAGAGAACGTTCTGGAAAGGAAAAAGGTATGAGGAGGGGGTAGGATGTAACCAGGAGTGACAAGTGTAGAATTGTGCGAAATTCACCAATAGGTTTGAATTTTGGCCTTTGCCAAGTGAAACAAATTTAGCGTTACGAATCACACAAAAAGCCCAAAATCATCAAATATAACATAATAGAAGAATTTTTTTCGCATAATTATGACGAGTTTTCAACAAGTTAATGAATAAATATTAAAGCTTTTTTTTGTTATTTATTTTTGGAGTGTTATGCCGTGGTTCGCTACATCCTTCTTTAGCCAACATTTCGGACAGCGTTACAGTATCCATCATCAGGGCAGATGAGCAAATGATATTGGTGGAAGTGTTTGCTTATGTATGTCGAAGCGATACCGTGCTGCCAGCTCCATTTCTCTACGAGCTAGTGGTAGCAAAAATTCTGCATGGTTTTTTTGTGTTTAGCTTTGGTGTAGCCGTCAATTACTGGATACCAAGAACTATTGAGCTTAGCTCCGTCGTCTCTATTAATGTTAATGGGGTTTTTATGGATTTCAATTGCCTCCGTAATTAGTCGTGCTCTGTAAGTTTTGGGTCTTCCCAGGACTTCAGGAACAAATCCAAAGTCAAATACCAAAGCTTATTATACACATGTGTGAGAAACGCAACCACGTCGATCCTCACAAAGGCTGCTCCATGCTAGCGCTAGTTGCAATTACCGTCTAACACGATACAAAGATTACGAGGTCTGTAATGTGCATTTTTAATGAACAGGGCTTTACAGCGTTGCATGAAATATCACATAAACTTCGGAGCTTTGTGTTCGTACTCAGGCTCTAATACTCTATTAAGGGAGGTGCATTTTGTACGTCAGAACTGCCTCTTACCTACACGTAAATCGTAAAATCGTTTTTAAGTTTCTTGAGCATTTGGCAAGCTTGCTTTTTAAATGTTTGTAAGCCTTGAAAGTGCCACTTCGTTTAAATATTTTGAAAGTAAAAATTTATTTGTTTATTTATTTAAGGAACATAAACAGTCTTAGTAATATAATATACATAAGAGAATAATAAAAAAACAGACCAATTATTAATGTTCACAGATAGGTATTTAAAAAGACTAACTGAATGTAAACTAAAATATTTAAGAAAAATGAAAAAAAAAAAAAACAGAACTAAGCAGCAATTTAAAAAAATAATAAAACAAATCCAAATTCAACAAATAATAAACCAATACACAACAATAAAATAAGTATGATTATAACTGTAATAGACTGCAAATTAGGTATTTGGGTTGGGAAGGGTAGGAGGAGGAGAGGGTTAAAGGAAAGTTAAGGGAAAGTTGCCACGCAAGTAATATTAGATACAATTAATTTAATCATCATGAATATGTGTTATTCGCACCTAGAATGTTATACAATGAATTTTTGCAACGACAGTAACTAGCAGTGAATATGTCAGCACGTGTGTCTATATCTGCCAACGTTCTATATTTATGGTACCAGAATGAAATCGCAAGAAATTCTACGTACTAAAATTAGATGATTGATAACTTTTTTAGCACCGTTGTGATTTGAAACTCGATCAAACGAAAAAGCGACACTTAAAATAAATAAACACATTCATTAATAAGATTTAGCCTGCGAGAGGATGAGATAGAATACATTATATAGTGTTTCATATTATCTCGGTCTCTTCTTTGTGCGGTGCTTTGTACCTCCTCTCCATTCTAGTCTACTTTAGTTTTCTGAAGGCTTCACTTCTATTGCGTGTGAACTACGCGTATGTTTTTTATTTATATACTTTATTAAAACTTCGAAGTGAAATTTATTTATCACCGTTATGATTAAAACTCGATGAAACGAAAAAGCGACACTAAAGAGAGACAAACGCAATCATATATAGGATTTAGGAGAATGGGTACCGCCGCCCCGGGAACCTTTATTGGATAACCAACACCTCTGCCATAGGTCACCCCAAGTGATTCGCTACGTTTGGTGATTTAGCAGGGGTGTCCAGGTTCATGGGGTGAGGTTTGTCTAGGTCTTGGAGGCGGATGACCAGGACACACTGAACCCCAGATTCCTACCCACCCCTTAAACCCTTTTCCTTCCCAGAACTCTCCCCTCCTTCCTTTCCTAAAAAAAAAAACTCCACACTGCATTCCCAAAGATGACATAGGCCCTGAGGGAAATTATTTTCCTCAGGGCCTCCTGTGTGGAGCACCTGTAACAAAAAAAAAATGGCCGCTTCGATTATGAGCTCACCTCTTAAGGCTCCTATTGGTTCAGATTGGGCGAAGGTTCTTCGCGAACCTTCACTTCTACCGCGTGTGAACTGCACTTGATTTTTTTTTAAATTCAGCAGGACTTTTTTAATATTAGATCCATCATTGTGCTGCGTATAAACAGAAAAAAAAACAAGAATAAGGTACGGGAAAGGAACGAAGCAACCGCAAGCAGCATTTCGCGCCGTTCACGGTTGCTTCGTTACTTTTTCATAATTCGTGATTCGTTCGTGGTATTTTTTCTGCTGTTTATACGCAGCATTGCGGAAGTCCTTTTAAGGAAAAGAAGGATAGAAATTTCTGGGATGGAGAAAGTATGAAGGGTGGGTAGGAATCTGGAAAACTGTATGTCCAAGAGTGATGGACATGTAGATCCATCCCTCCCACTGCGGTACACGGCAATTGGTCGAGAGAGTCGGGCTGGAGAGGTCTAGATTAGGTCTCTTTCAGATCCGGCTCACCACGCAGTAGGTTGGCAAAAGCGTTGGCCGCCAAGACCTAGACAAAACTCGCCCCATGAACCCGAGCACCCCTGCTAAGTCACCATAGCGAATGTTTGCACAAATAGAAATAGCCTAATTCATTAGTTTCTATTCAAGCAAAGTTTGTACATGATTACGGTGAACCTAATTCAGCAAATTGTCGTAAATCTTTTCAATTTAACACGGCTAAGGATTCAATTTGTTTATTATATTAAGAACATGATTTAAATTATGCACCATGAATTGGTAGAAATTCATTCTAGTGAACGTGTTAAATTAGTTTCACCAAGTCATGCGAGTTCATCAACATGAATTATTCATATGATTAATTGATTTGGTAAAATAATATATGGATAAAATTTACTCGTATTGTACGATTAGTGATTTTATATAATGTAGATTCAAGCTATGCCATTGCGCATTTCTTAGTTTATACCAATATTCGGAAAGGACCAATTATTATGTTTAGCTGCTTAATTAAAATCAGTATCATAAAAGGGAATTGATTCATAAGCGTCACTTATTATTATTGTTTTTTTTTAAATAAACTTCATAATTTTCCCCAGGGCCTGTCTTCTTTTAAGATGCTGTGGAGAGGAAGGAGTGAACTTGAGTGATCTTGAAGAGACCCATGCCGTAGTAGCGAGGAAACTCAGGGGCCGGCAAATCGTTCCACAGCCGACCTGTTGGATTCAAGAATGAGTCGTAGGAGCAACCCAAGTACTTATTTCCCATGGACTCAAGCGGGTCCATGGGAAATAAGTACTTGGGTGATGTTGACATTTTCAATATCAACTTGGCGAGTTTTGTGGATCATCTATAACTTTTATTTCAACACTATCACTAAACACATCTTGTAAACTTATAAACTAGCTGTATTTTTTGTTTTTGTTTAAATGTTTGTATGACTTGTTGTACGACTTTTATCTAATGTAGTTTTATTTTTATAATTTCCTAAGTTTCAAAGTATCTGTCAAATTAAAATTACACTACAAAACATGCAAAAGCCCTCTGGGCGTTAAATAAATAAATAATAAAAAAAATAATAAAAAAAATAATAAAAAAAAAATAATAAAAAATGAAAAAATAAGCGAAAAAATTATAAATTATTAATTGTTTTTGTGTTTAATTCGTAGAACTCAATTTTTTTTTTTTTAATATTTAATTAAAATTAAATTTGATAGTTTTATAATCAAGTTCTGCAAGTATTTTATTATGTATTTTAGTTACAGCTGTTTCGGTTTTCAAGACCATTATTAAAAAAAATAAAAAAGTCAAAATTGGCAAAAAATGTAAAGGTTAAAAAATTTGCGTTTTTTTAAAGATCTAGAAGTCGACCAAGGCCAAAACTTGAATTTTTCAATTGGCCTCCGTCGTGTAAAACATATCGTAAATCATGACCTTTTGATGCACGGTAAGATATTTAAATTTGCTAGACTATAATATTGTTTAAAGTCAAAAGCGCTCATTCCTGTGAGTTGCTTTAATAAACCTACTATAGATTTATTTAGAATTGTACCAGTCAGAAGAAGCCGGTTGTAAGAAGAAACTGGTAAGGTAATTTAAAGCTAGGTTCGATTTAAAAATAACACCAATTATGCTTTTTGAATGCATTTAGCTCTCTGCATTGTGAACTTCTAAGAATAAAAAGTAAACCAAGTTATTATATACATTAATATTTCACTGTGAGAGTTTATTTGGGCATCCTTCGAATGTAGATAATATTATAATGTGAACATTCTTCATGTATACGTGTGGTGCATGGCGTGTGAAGCCACGGATTAAGTTCCCAGTCCTGAGTTAATTAGCGAAGAGTGTTAAACTGCCCCCAGGTGTGTGGTCCTACAGATTTATTACGATGTTCCTAAGCCACGATTAGCAGCCTTCTACTTCCAACCGGTAATCCTGAAAAACAACAAAGTGTTTTTTAAGTCCACAAAATGAACATAAATAGATCCTTAAGCTTTTAAAACGTTTTTCTGGAGATTGAAATTATTCTTTAATATATGAGGCAGGTACGAGTAGCAACCCATTAAGCAACTTTCATGAAATGCTGAATTAATTTATACAAATTTAATGGTTAATTTATAATAATGATTGAATTAATTTGCCAAATTTCATGAAATGCGTTCTTTATTCATTGAATTAATTTAGCAACTTTCATGAAATGCGTTAATGATTGCATTAATTTAACAGTTTTCGTGAAATGTGTTATTGATTGAATTAATTTAGCAACTTTCATGAAATGCGTTATTGATTGAATTAATTAAGCAACTTTCATGAAATGCGTTATTGATTGAATTAATTTAGCATTTTTCATGAAATGCGTTATTGATTGAATTAATTTAGCAATTTTCATGAAAAGGGCTATTGATTCAATTAATTTAGCAACTTACATTAAATGCGTTATCGATTGAATTAATGTAGCAACTTTCATGAAATGCGTTTTTGATTGTTAGCAACTTTCAAAAGTTAGTAAAAAGTATGTTAAAAGTTAGTAAAAAGTATGTAATATGAAATTTTTATTACTTTTACTAATGTGAGCAGTTCTCTCTTTGCTCTAGCCCGCATGAGAATTTCTGTGTTGGTGATCTTGTCGGTCCACGGGACTGTGAGCATTTCCCGGTGAAGCCACATAACAAAAACCCCTAACCTGTTCATGGTATTTTTTTAAGGTCCATCTCACATCCATGCAGCAAGACCGATCAATCATAACATTTTAACATTCTCTGTCTTAGTTTTAAATTGATAAGAGGGATTTCATTTTACCAAATGCAGTTTTTGCTGTCAAATGTTCTCCAAACAAGTAGTGCAAAAGTCCCACAGGCAATTGATACTATTGAGTAATTACCACATTTCATCAAAAAAAGCCCGCATTTCAAGCAATAATTATATAAAATGTACTGTAATTTACAAAATGATTTATTACGTTTCTACGAAATATGATACGATAATAATTCATTAAAAGTGTTTATAAAAGCAAGTTTTATGAAAGTTTATATTAGTTAATCTGTTGTGCTCACGGAAAACTTGCCACAGTGCAAATTGTTAAAAGTTTTATTTATTAGCATGAATAATTTAAGGATAATTTTAAACAGGACGCTAGGAGAAGCCAGTCTACGATTTTCCACAATATATTCTGAAAGCACTTTATGTTTAGTACTAGAAATAATATCCTGTGCGTGAATAAAGCAAATTTTTAATGTATTGCATGTTGAATGCGAACTTTTAACCACGCTTTTGAAAGGGTAGAGGTTTAAGAAATATCGCGGAAGTAAAACGGGGGAATGAAAACATTTCAACCAATCTTGATGAAGTTTGACTTTATAAATAAATATAGAATTAATCAAATATCTTTGTAAAAATACCACTGTGTAATTAATATTATCAACATGTTTCGAAAACTAAGTTTTCTTCGTCAGGATAAGATTAAAAATTAAACATTTATTATTTTGGATTTAAGTATTTCTAATTTATTTATTTATTTTTTATACATTTTACATCTACAAAAGAAAAGAATGTGTTCTTACTGGGGTACCTCGTTCTAAGGTGACATTGTACATGTTTTTGTCTTTGAATTATAAATTAATACCCTTTTTAAAATATTACAAAAGGAAAATTATAAAGTTATATCTTAAAGAATGTACAATACTACAAGCATTAATCTTTATTTGGTTGCAAAATTGAATTTATGTTCTTCCTTCCCATGTTCATAATCCGTATCTTAATTCTTCTTTTGAAGTCGTTTATTTTTTAATGTTTTTTTATTGCAAGAGGGAGTGTATTAAATAATTTTAAAGAGAAGTATGTCATATTTCTTTGTCCAAAAGTCGTTTTAGTTGTTGGTTGGTGGAATACATTTTGTGATGTGGATCTTGTGAATCGGCCCGAGTTTGTCAGTGCAAAGTTTTCCTGGTTTTTTAATGCGTATATTAGGATATCTTTCGCATAAAATTGTTTTAGTGACATTGAATTCAGTCTTCAGCCTTAAAAACGTAGTCTGTAGGAGTTCTGATGGGGACTCTAAGTATAATTTTCAAAATTGCCCTTTGTGCTATGAGGACTTCTTTTACAGTGGAATCGCACGAGCTTCCCCATCCGATAAGACCATATTGTAAATGAGATTGGGCTAATGCATAATAAATTTTAATTAACTGTTCTTTATCTAAAATGTTTCTTATTGCTTTGAAAAAGTATGTTAGTTTTTTTTTAATTTGTTGCTCACATTTTGCACTTGGGCATTCCAATTTATGTTTTGGTCAATAATTATTCCAAGGTATTTTATTTTTGTATTTCATTTAATTTTGGACAGTTATTGTCAATAATAAATTTGAATTTAACATTTTTGGCAAAGATATATGTAGAGGCATCGTTATACATGAAACATCACGCCATCCATTTTCACAAATACTGGCGGCTTTTCATATTTTCTTTGTTAATTATTTAATGTTCCCTAATCTTTGAATAATTTGAACACAGAATTAAATTTTGTAAAACAAATTGCAATCAATAACGTTTATACTTCAAAATTAATAGACAATATGTTAAACAAAATATATAAGAAAAAGTTTTTTAAGATATTTTGTTTGTCCACACGTAGTTGACGACGAAAATGATTGTTTTTTAAAATTTTTTTTAATAATAACACTTCAAATTTAATAATTTTAGATACGCCGGATAATACCTAACCAGCTTTTTACACTAATAAATTTATTTTTATTTTTTATTTAATCACAAGGACTGGGTTGATTTTTTGAACATATCTGAGTCTTATAAATTAATTTGTAATGATTGTAACTTCTAGTATATAGGAAAGACTTCTAGTAATTTTAAAATCAGAGTTAAGATGAAACCATACGTGAAATCATATTTAGATACTATCTAGATTAATCCTTACGACGGATCGGTTTACATTATGAACATCAAAAAATATGCTACAGATAAACTGAAGCTTTTACTAGCATTTCTTTGTGTTGTAATTAGAATAAAATTATAAATTACATAACAAAAAATATAAGCGTAGACCACTAAAAAAATGTTTTTGCATGACTTAACTATGAAGTAACACAAGAAACAATAAAAAAAATGCTCCTTTATGGCTAAGACTATTTTCGAGGTTTTGTATATTCTAACTTTTTTTCATTCTTATAAAATTATACACAAAATAAATTAAAACCACTTTTTCGCCTACTTGCCTCGTGCAATTAAGACGCTTCATGTTAAATTTTGAAGGTGTGAATCGAAATATTTAAAGCGTTTATATTCCTCTTAAGGAACATCTAAAGGGTTTAAATAATAATTATTACTCTGAATAATAATAAAATAATGATGATGAAATTATGAAAAAAGTGGTGGCATTATTTAATAAAATAAATAATGCCAGCACAAATTGAAAACCTTTCAGAAGAAGTTTTCTTCGATAATTTATTATCCTGAATTTGCCAACCACATTTTAGGATTTGATATAAATAAAATTTTTATACACAAACCCAAAGGTTTACAATGAGATAATTTAGAAATTTTAGAAATTAGACAGATTGTCAATAGTCAATTAAATATTATAAGTAATCAAATATTAAAAAAATAGCCATTTCTTAAATCCATTTTTATATTAATCCTTACATTTATAATAATTTATTTTGATATTTAGACTTCCTATCATTTTGTTTGTTTTAAAAGTTTTTATTATATAAAGCAATTTTTGCACATTCTGTAATAATTTTTATATGCATGATATATTAATTAATCACCTCTCCGTTTAATATTTTCTCTATAGTTCTCAATTGTCTATATTTTGTTATTTTTATTATTATTACTGTCTTTTATTATTTTTATTATTAATCTTTTCCTGACGAAGAAAACATAGTTTTCGAAACGTGTTGAAAATATTGATTTAATAGTGGTGTTTTTGCAAATATATTTGTTTTCATATAAAAAATGAGATCACAATATTTGCAAGGTTTGAAGAAGTACGATAGAATAAATCAGCCAACACAAATTTACACTAGATATTCTAATAGCGTGAAATCAACCGATCGGTAAATCATTCCTCATGAGTGCACTCATACTTCGCATGTGTACGCAGTTCTTTGGAATATGTCTCCCAAGTTTGGAATCCCAGATACATATCATACAAAGAAACGATTGCAAAATCGTTTTCCACGATACATTGCCCCCTTCAGTCATGAGAAGTTTTCTTCAGGGCGCGGTTTTCGGGATTTCGTCACGTTAAACAAAACAAAATATCTAGAAATAGGCAATAAAAGGCGTAACGCGGTGTTGAATTTGATAATTAACGATGAAAAAAGTGAAAAAGTTAATGAAATAAAATAACTTGAAGTATTGTTTGATTCAAAACAAACTTTCAAAGTAAATTAAGAATGTTTTTTTGTTTTTTTTTACATTAGCTCCAGGAATTTTTTTTCCCTTGGGGCCCATGTTATCTTTGAGGATGCCGTGTGGAGGATTTTTTAAGAAAAGGAAGGGCAAGAAAACCTGCGAAAGAATAAGGTATTTTTTAGCTCCATTCAGGAGGCCCTGAGAAGAACAATTTGAACAACAAGAAGAGGAAGTTCTGGGAAGGAAAAAGGCAAATGGGGTGGGTAGAAATCTAAAGTTCAGGGTGTCCAGGTCATCCGCTGCCAGATCCAGACAAACAATCATTTGGGGTGACTTATGGCAGAGGTACCCATTTCTGTCTCCCAGAAAACAACCTTAATTCCGTCGTTGCATGCCGACAAATCCAATTTTTAATTATTGAAATAATGCTAATGATATGTAAATTGGATATATTTTCGAATTCAATCACTACTTTCAGAAGGGACTTATACTTACAAATAACTGTGATTAAAACCACTCCATAATTATTTTAATATCATCTACTTATGTACTAATCTACCCATTTGGCACCCTTTTATCGCTATTAGAATTTTAAAATAACATTTTTGTTAAATGACCCACCTTATTAAACAATCAGTTTCCTCACACAGCCGTTGGGAAAGTGGGTCCCCTCCAATTCACTTCGAACCAGAAAGATTGTTTATTTTACGACATTTTTCAAATTGGCGGTTATTTTGAAAATGGTTCACGCGGGCCACTCATAATTCGTTCGCGGGCCACATTGTGGCCTGCGGGCCTGGGGTTGGGCAGCCTTGCTTTAGAGCATATAAACCCGTTTTTAATGAAAATTTAAAATATTTCAACTCTAGGAAACCGACAAAAGATAAACGACCTAACCTTTTTATTAAAATTATTAAATTCTAAATTCGATTGTTGTGAACTCCTGCAATTAATAAAACTTCATGTACCTACACGAACGACTACACAAATATTAACATTTTATTTACATAAATCTCATTCCAACTATAGTTTGCATTCTCCAATACAGCTTTTACACAGTCTCGGTCACAAATATTTAAAAAATATGGATGTATTTGATAATAAATTAAATTTGTCAAACTTCAAAGGACGTGGGTGCCAACTATTTCTTCCTACTTCATTCTATATCTATCTTTATCTCTAATTTTACTAAACTTATATCCTTTGTTACCTACATTGTGTCAACTATTATATTTTATGTTACCTATATTTTGTTTCTTATATTTTGTGTTATTTCCTGTATTTTGTCAAAAACATGTATTGCACTATATGTAAAAGCCCTACGGGCGTTTAAATAAATAAATAAATAAAATAAATCAATCATAACACAGAATTCAATCATTTTGCGAAGAATCATATCTAATGCAATCTTCATATTTAAAATTTAGCAAAGGTCTCATGTATTTTATATTAATCAATGTTAATGATATAAAAGCAACTGTTGTTGAAATTGATGTTTTATTAGAATCCAATCAGCGAGTTTTGATAATATTGGAAGCGGTTTTAATGAAAGAAAATTGCCTTTATTACTTTGAAAGATGAAATAACAAATGGATTGTACCAGAAATGATTATTTCGTTTTACCAGGAACCGAAAACGATATTTTAATAGGAATTAATTCACATGGAGTTTGAATATTCAAAACAATCTTTTGATAACAGAAAATGTTTGAAGCTTAGGAAATGATAATAAAACGTAGCTTTTTGCTTCAACCTCTAAAGCGGGATGAAAGCTTTCTGACTGTCGCTTCAAAATCCTATGGAAGTTTGTATATTATTCTGTATAGTTGTTTGTGTGATTTCTCATATGAATAAATTATATACACAAATAGGACCCTAACGAGTCTGAATTGTATGAATGTCAACAATTCTATATACATATATTTATAGATATGTTGACATTCAAATAATTCAGACTCGTTAGGGTCCTATTTGTGTATAATTTCTTATTATTTACAACACCATTCATTCGATTGCCAAGAAAATTTAACATAATGGTGAGCTCTGGCATTACGAAATTTATGTAAAAAAATTCAAAGTAGGCGCGCGTGTTGTTTTAAAAAAGTATTTCTATGATGTTTCATGTTATGTGAATATGTTTCTTATGTTTATACTTATAATTCTGGTATGATATGATTTACACATACAACCTGGCTTTTTATGTATACCAATGTATTGATATTTTTATGTTTTATGTAAATTTTAGTTTTAAACAATCTTTTGTTTTATATAATTTTTGGTTTCATATTCCTTTATTATAAATTTTATTATTTCAAATTTTTTTATTATGCTTTTTAATAAGAGGTAAAATCACAAGGAGGAAATCCATAACTGGTTTTATTTTGGCTAAACAAACATGTACAAACGATTGTCGATTTCCCAAAAATAAATAAATAAATAGTTTAGCGGCAGTAAAAGAAAGAGGGAAGGAGAATCCAGGAGGGGGGAGGAAAAGAAGGAGGAGGGAAGGTGGGGAAGTTGGAAGGGAAAGGAAGAGGACGAGGCAGAGGAACGGGGGCGGGAACGCGGGCGCATGGTAAAGGACACGCAGGGGAGGGATAATCTAGGGATGAGGGGCGAAGGAAGGGCACAGGTAAAGATTGCAGAGACATAGGAGAAGAATGGGATAGCATATTCGGAAATTCCATGCTTCTCACACCGACAGTTTTTCGCTCTTCTGAATAATTAACATTTTGTCTTTTGAAATTTTTGTGATCGATATTATTATATTTATTAGATATCATTAACACGTCAAATATATATTAAATTATAAACATTATTTACGTAATTGTATTTGAAAGGCATTATATGAGATTAAACAAAACCCGACAGTCACAATATCCCGTGATTTTTCACGGGTCTGTCTAGTATTTTATATTGTTGAAAAATGTCCACTTCACTGGTTTCACGGAAGCATATCTCATCTGAACCAGTGGCTACCGATGACGTCGACTGACTGAATAACTTCAATCCCACTATAACCCCTGCCAACTTTACACCATACGAAGAAGAAAGATTTTCTGTCTGATCAGTGTTCTGTCATACGTACAGCTCATTTTGGCTGTGTGATGTATTACGCTGCAATCAGTTTCATTTTAAAGGCGTTGCGGATGCGGGTAAATCAAATAAGAACACTTAGGACTTACAAGTTTATATATATTTATATATATCAACATATTTAATGTTTTATAGCAGTTGAATGAAGTGAATTTAAAGAGTTGAACTGAATGGCAGTCGGAACCAGAATGATTCCGTTCGAGCTCTCTCAGCGCGTGCCAAATCAGAGAGACTGGTTGATGGAGGATTTTGACCTCTCCAGCCGGACTTTCTCGACCCGTCACCATGGACCGCAACTGGAGGGATGGATTCTTACGTTCATCACTCCTGGATACACTGACTCATAGATTCCTACATACCCCTCATACTTTCTTCCTTCCCAGAACTTATTTTCGTTCCTTTCCTTAACCCTTGATTTACCCGGTGACTACATACACAATTTACCTGGTGGAGTCCTCAGGACTTCCGGAAATAAAATCGTAAATTTAACACGAAATAGACACTTTTTTAAATGAAATGCTAATTATATTTATTTATTATACATTAGTTTTATAATGGCATAGGTTTTTACTTAAAATTATAGAATCACAGCCTTCTTAAAGGCTGTGATTCTATAATTTCTAATTCTTCATTTCAAAAACAAAGCAATATTTTAAAGTAATTTTTAAAGAAATATAATAAAAACATAATCAATTCTTATAAAAAGAAAAAAAAGAACATGGTTATTTTTTTTCGTTCAATACCTTTAATAGGCTAAAACTATAACATTAATACCCCGGTGGAGTCCGACGGACTCCACTAGCGTGCTTACTTATCAATCGGAGCCTCGAGCACCGACGCGACGTCCGTTCTCCCCTGCATTTGGATCATCACGGTCACTGCGTAAAGGTACTGGAACGCACAATTTGTAATTCCAAAAACTAACGGTTTTATGAGCGCTGAAAGTTTTCAATGGAGTCCCAGGGACCTACCGGGTAAATTAAGGGTTAAAAATCAGCATTCGTAGTGATAACACAGGCACTAAAGGATATTATATTCCTCAAGGCGTCCTGCGTGGAGCTTAGGTAAGAAAAAAACTGCACGTCCGCTATTGGTGAACGCGCCGCCAATGAAAGCCGATATTCTACTATGAAATCGTTGCTGTGTTCGCTGACTACACCATCATCCAGCAATGACTGGAAAGGCGGATGAACATTGCTGAATGTAATACTTCAAAAATACAAATTATAAAAAGGCCTTTGTTAGGGTATGATGAAAACAAGTAAATCTATCATCTCCCGTAGGTATGTACTCCGGGTAGGCACTTAGGCACTCTTTATTCAATTAAGATCGTTTTAATTGCGAACACGGCCGACCCTCACATTTTATTTGGGTCTTTCCGCCGCCCCAGCCGAAAGGGGTTTACAGGTTCCCAGGTTTTCTGGGTTTCGAGAAACACGGCTGGTAAATGTTAACCGTTCCCCTTTGATTTAGCGGTTTCTCGGTTTCTCGGTAGAGGCTCTTAAATTCATTACGCTGAGAGAATTGATACTGTAAACCGTACCACTGTAACTTACTTTAAGTATTCAAGTTTTACCTTAGCTTTCGGTGGTTAATGATCGTGGATGGTAAAATATTTTCCAAAACGAAATTTTTACTGTGATACAAAATTGTTGAAAACGAAATTATTTCTTTATGTTTATTAACTTTATGAGTAATACCTCATTTTGTAATGTGTATTTAATTAAATGAAGACAAAATTAGCGAAACTCCATCGAAAATCTAGACACAGAAAAATCAGAAAAAGATATTTGCACCTCTGGAACTCGAACCCAGGACCTTTCGCTTTAGGGGCAATTTTAAAATTTAGTAAGATATTCATATTCAAAAAACGATTTCCAATTTGGATTTATAATTTAAAATTACATGCTCACATCAAATCCCCAAAGTTTCATCGCAATCGGACAAGAAAGCAAAAGGTCCTGAGGTGCAAATATCTTTTTCTAATCTTTATATTTCCATATTTTTGATTGAGTTTCGCTAATATTGTCTGCGAAATTGAGAGAGGAGACACGGGAGACACGGAAGACACGGGAGACGCAGGAGACCCGAGAGACACAATTAGAGACACAATTAGAGACACAAATGATAGATAATATAATTTGCACAACATATTCTTAGCGATAGAGATAAACGATGTTCGGTTATCATACATACTCTTCTATTATTTTGACTTTTGACATGGCCCTACTCAAGTATCTGATTCACTTGATTGTGCCCCGAGAGACCCAAAAGACATAAAAGACACTGAAAACACAGGAGAGGGAGGCACAGGATAAATAGAAGACACTGGATAACTGGACACAGAAGACACAGGAGACACAGGAGACACAGGAGACACCGGAGACACAGGAGATTCAGGAGACACAGGAGACACAGGAGACACAGGAGACACAGGAGACCCGGGAGATACAGTAGACAAGGAGACACAGGAGACACAAGAGACACAGGAGAAACGGGAGACACAAGAGACACAAGAGACATAAGAGAGACAAGAGACACAGGAGACACATGAGATTTAGGAGACACATGAGACACAGGAAATACAGGAGACACAAGTGACACATGTGACATAGGAGACACAGGAGACACAGGTGGCATAGGAGACACAGGAGATACATGAGACACAAGAGACCCAAGAGACGTAGGAGACACAGGAGATACAAGAGACACAGGAGACACAGGAGACACAGGAGACACAAGAGACCCAAGAGACATCGGAGACACAGTAGACCCAAGAGACACGAGAGACACAATTAGAGACATAAATCATACATAGTATAATTTGCACAGCATATTTTTAGTGTTCGCAGAACATTTTTTCTGAATCCATACAGAATATCGACGAAAGTATCTAATTCAGCCCACTCTATTCAATTATAAAGTGGACACATTTGGGTCAGAAGGCTAAAACAGGCGATATTATTATTTTTAAGCGATTCAGTTGAAACATGTTATGGCGTCTTAAATTGGGAACATTTATTCCAATATTGCTAAGAAATAATAAAGTATCAAAATGGATGGTATTAATTCATAAAAAAAAAAACACCTAACTAACTTTGGGTAGAAATTGCTCGAGGGGTTATAATCAATATTCAAGGCGTTATGATATAAGTTTAAGGTACTTCCAAACCAATCCATTACGTGCAATAACGTGCCGCACGATCTAATGAACTGTCTCTTGTCCGATCAGCGCGAAATAATGTATTTTCCATAATGTCATAATGATTCCTGCAGGCTGCAATTATTGAATTACGATGCATGTACGGTACTGCAACAGCGTGCAGTTATAGAAAATAATAAAATAAGCGCTGCTTTCTGTTCCACGACTATAAACAATCGTTTCCGAGTGATATTTTAAAATGAATAGGCAATTTGAAGCGCAATTATAGGGAAAAAAAACAAGTTTTACTAGCACGCCACTCGGACCGTTTATAAGTTACATGGACGTCTGCAATTAGCGGATTGTAAAGGCGTTGGACGCAGCGATAAGGTCACAGTTTACTAAGATTGCTCGTAACATTTTAGCGGCGAATTTTCGTTAATCGATTCGGATACTATAACCTTTGATTGACCCATATTTTCTGGGTCATCCGGGAAAATTCAGTTCAACTCATAAGCGTTTAAAATATGTTTATAATATAATAAAAGATAGGAGAGGATGTTCTGGGAAGCAACACTCATAATTTGACCTACTGATACTGGATGATGGATGGGGGTTGGGGGTCTTTGTTTGTGTGGAGGGTCTTTTTAGATAAATGAAGGAGAGTAAGTTCTGGGAAGGAAAAAGGTGTGAGAAGTGAGTAGGAATATGTGGGTCAAGGTATCCAAGAGTAAAGGACGTACGAAACCATCCCTCCCACTGCGGTGCAAGGCGAGGGATTGAGATAGTCCGACTGGAGAGGTTCCATCCAACCGCCATCCTACAAACCCGGGCAAACACATTGGCCGCCAAGATTTAGACAAACCTCATCTCATAAACTCCTGCCACTAAATGGGTGACCTATGGCAGGGGTGTTGGTTATCCAATAATTGGTTCCCGGGGCGGCGGTACCCATACCCGCTAAAATAAAATCTAAAAAATAACCACATAAAAGTAAAATGTACACATTTATGAATCCAAAGATTTGAATCGCAATTTGAAAACAATTTTTGGAATTTCGGGAATTTTTTATTAATTAATTTTTCACGAAACGATACAAAAATGAGGTGAGCGTAATGTTAATAATGCATTTTTCTAATACTATGTTCTTATATTATTTTTTTCATTTTCTGTAATTTTGGTTAGAAAAAACGTAAGGTGAGGCCATTTCTAAAAGTTTTCATGTTTGCAGGCAAAATATTTTCACCAAGTGAAAATATTTTGCCAAATTTCTAAAGGGTTTAATTAAAGTTCAACATAAATCAAAAGAGAAAAGAAAAGAAAACACTTCTATTAAACTGTAGGTACACTAAAAATACGTTTAGTTCAAACTAAGGTCGGTGAACTGTTCAATTTACGCAGTTGAATAATTATTTTTTTTGTAGGGGGAGAGCACAGTTCAATGTCCGAATTGTTCATGAAGTCATGGAGAGTTTCACAGAGCTTTGATGTGTTTTTTTTTAAACCGTAGGTCGTTCAAGATTTCAATTTTCAGCAGAAAGTATTTTATGACACGAGCAAGATAAATTAGAAAACTTTTATTCAAATTCGGATGAAACCCATCTCTAAACTGATCATGTTGATATTTTGAAAGCAATAATAATCATTCACACCATGCGAAAATGGTATATTTTTTTTAACAAAGAATCTGACGTTTATGAAAGGAATTGCCCACCTTTTTACTTTTACGGCTAGTTTGCACGATGCCAATACAGACGACAATAGAATGTTGTATTGAGGAAAGAAAATTCATAACAATATCGATAAGTTATACCCCCTAAAGCCCCGATAAAATCGAATTATCCCTTTCGTAATTTATTTTGGGGTACTACATCGTGTTGCGTTACCTCCTTCTTTAGCCAACATTTAGGACAGATTAACAGTGTCCGACGTCATTGCCGATGTCATTACATATCTGCCCTGATGATGATTTACGTAACGCTGTCCGAAACGTTGGCTGAAGAAGGAGGTAGCGGAACACGGCGTGAATAGCGCATTATAAGAATCATCCCTAGTTTTTTTTCACTCATTGAAAATAATTCTTTTCCCATTTTATGTTCGGTGGATGTAAACAGCGTGCTATGTTCGGTAAGCAGCGTGCATTTTATGTTCGGTGGATGTAAACAGCGTTCTTTTCATGTTCGGTAGATGTAAACAGCGTGCTTTTATGTTCGATAGATGTCAGCAGTACGCATTTTATGTTCGGCAGATGTAAATAGAGTGCTCTCTATGTTCGGTAGATGTAAACAGCGTGCTTTTTATGTTAGGTAGATGTTAGCAGCGTACATTTTATGTTGCGTGAATGTAAACAGCGTGCATTTTATGTTCGGTAGATTTAAACAGTGTGCATTTTATATTCGGTAGATGTTAACAGCGTGCATTTTATGTTCGGTAGATGTAAGTGGCGTGTATTAAGCTCAACATTTTTATTATTTTTACACTCCACATTATCTTTTCATAACAACCTTACAGGAAGTGACATCGATATCGTTGTGGCGAGCCATTTCAACGTAATTTTAAACAAGCTACAAAAAGGTGATATTTTATTATGAACGGATACCTTTGATATAACAAAAACATGTATTCAAGGACCAATTTTTCTATTTTGTTAACAAATACGTAATTTGATAATTTTTGAAAAGGAACGAATAAAATAAAACCCAGATAAAAATGTCTGTTTTTTGCTGTTGCCCCAGGTAAAATCATTAAAAGGTTTCATATTGGAACTTCTTCTAATGTTATTTCACCGTTATTGCATTTTCACGGTTTCACCAGACTTCGATAGAAATAATATTTTTACGTCGGTGTTTGGTAGAAAGGGTAAACCTCGAATTATTTTTACCATTGAAAATAATAAAATGCTGTAAATAAAATTTCAACATCAAAATTTTACAAAATATAAGATTATTAATGACCGAACAGCGAGAAAAAACTTTGAAAAGATCTTTAATAATTGCTAAATTACTTTGTTGCGTCAATTTAAATTAAATGAAAATATAATTGAAGAAGAAGAAAACACTAATAATTTAAACGAAGGTATGAAAATGGACACCAAAATAAAAAGGATAAGACCTCATATTTGTACATCATTTTTGTCAACCTCAAATTTAAAATTTCAGAATTAGCAATATAATATTGATTAATTTTTTTCATGTGATTGCCAGCTACCATTCTCATTGAATTGGTAAGTCCCGGTAATAAAGTGGTTCTGGATTCAAATCCCAGTTGCTCTTTCATATTTTTGTTTAAATAATTAGTGTTTTCTTCTTCTTCAATGATATATTACATCGATTGGAATAACCTTCAAAAGTTATAAAAATAGAGTTGTTCTCATAAAAATTTAAATAAAATAATCAATCTTTGGTTTTATTTATTCATTTATTTATGCTTTTTCGGGAAATGTACCGTTTACATTATATCGATTTGTACATATGCATAAATGCCATGTTAAATCAGCAAATGAACCAATTATGAATTTCCTCCTTGACTTTACCCTTAATAACGCATTAAAATATAATATTTTGAGAAAATTATAAGAAAATTTCATGATGCAAAAAATTGCTTGTGAATTATATGGATGTCACAGGATGTGAAAAGCTTCCATTTTAATGTAAAAGAAATGCTAATAAGATTTAAGCAGAACCAAAAAGACGCAATAGTTTATAAAATTAAATATATAACACTTTATTCATCATGAACATCATTTGGATGGTGGGTATGGGTACCGCCGCCCCGGGAACCATTTATTGGATAATCAACACCTCTGACACACTTATACCTACCCCAAGTGATCCGTTACGTTTGGCGACTTAGCAGGGGTGCTCGGGTTCATGAAGCGATGTTCGTCCAGGTCTTGGCGGTGGAGTGGCGGACCAGACCAAGAGAGACTGGTTGAGGGAGGTATTTTGACCGCCCCAGCCGATGACTCTCGACCCATCCTTACACCACAATTGAAGGGTACGATTCGTACGTCCCTCACTCTTGGACCCATTAACCCCTAGAATCCAACCCATCCTTCATGCCTTTTTTCTTCCCAGAACTTCCTCTTCTTCTTTTCCTTGAAAAGTCCTCCCACAAAGTATATCCTAAGATGACATAGGCCTTAAGCGAAATTATTTTCCCCAAGATCTCAAAAAAATAAAACGTGAAGAAAAGTGGTTGGTGAACAAGTTTAAGAAAGAAACGCTTAGGTGGTTTGATAATGTAGAGAATATGAACGGAGGAAATAGTGTAAGGAGAATATAGGCGAAAGCTAATATTAGAAAAAATCGGGGACATCTGAGGAAAACATGGCACCACCAAGAGAATCAAATTCTTCAGTCAGATTATGTAAGAGTAACAGAAGAGTTTGTATGCACACATGAGACGAATCGCGAATGTTGCAAGGCATGTATGCCAAGACAGAGTTGTGTGGCGGTCTATTCACTCTGCCTACCCCTCCAAGAGAAAGCACGTGATTTTAATTTTTTTTTTTACATTAGCTCCACACGCAGGTCCTGGAGAAAAAATACCCCTCAGGGCCTGACATGTGCTTCATGTTTGGGGATGCTGCGAGAAGGGTGTTTTGAAGAAAGGAAGGAGATGAAGCTCTTGAAAGGAATAAGGTATAAGGGGTGGGTAGAAATCCCCAGTCGCCAGGATTGACGGACGTATGCATCCGTGCTTCCCATTGGGGTGCAAGGCGATTTCGATTCGAAA
Source organism: Glyphotaelius pellucidus (assembly GCA_936435175.1). Taxonomy (NCBI): domain Eukaryota; kingdom Metazoa; phylum Arthropoda; class Insecta; order Trichoptera; family Limnephilidae; genus Glyphotaelius; species Glyphotaelius pellucidus. The sequence goes on along the minus strand of OW386548.1, from coordinate 30,362,247 downwards.
GCGTCCCGCTGGAGAGGTCAAAAAGTCTCCCTCAACAAACCTCAACCTGTGAACCCGGGAACCCTTGCTAAATCCCCTTGCTAGATGAAGCCCCCTAGCTAGATGAAGCTCTTAGCATCCCCTAGCAACCCTTGCATGATGTTTAGATAGTTAGTAATTTATATGTATTTATCGTAATAAATTGACATACATTATTTGCCCTTTCTACAATACACTGACGATGTTATGTAAATTGAAAAGTGGATCTCTTTTTCAAAGTACTTAAGGCAATAATTTATTCTTGTGAGCTCCAAGGGATATTGTTCGGAAGTTCATCGACAGTTTCCGCAGTTTATGGTAATATCTATTAGATTTTATGAGTTACAAGAAAGTTGCAATGGGCGCCCGCCGCGCCTCACTAAATTAATGAAGTGCCGTCTGAAGGCTTTTATACTTTACTTTGGCTTTGTTAAATTATCTTACTGCTTTTTTAAAAGTTCCACCGTAATAGTGTAATGTAAAAGACAAAATGAGATATCTAAATTTTGAAATTTGCTTTTTCAACTTTTTTTAGAGATAGGCGCTCAGCAGCTGGGTATGCTTTTACTCAGTTTAAAGGTTGTTCAAAATGATTCTCAAATATAATAAGTAACTTTTATTCTTTAAATTGTTTTTGAGTTTAATTCGTAAACTCCACAATTTTTTTTTTTATATTTAGTTAAAATTAAATTCGATAGTTTTATTATCAAGTTTTGCAAGTATTTTAGTATGTATTTTTGTTACAGCTGTTTCGGTTTACATTATATTTTTTACATTTTGTAAACAAACAAAACCTAAAAAATATAACGTACTTAAATGAGTCGTAGCAATAATTGTAAAACAATTTTAAAAAAACTTAACAATTAGTTGGGGAAACAGATTTCGAACCCCACATTTCTCAATTAGTGTATCAGCAAATTGGTTTAACCTTTAATAAATCAATATAGACACCTTCAAAAATTGACATTTTAAATCCTATAAATAAGTCGCCTGACAGTTGATTAACCACAGTTTGAAAATGGTCTTGTAAACCTAAACAAGCAGTAACAAAAATACATACTAAAATACTTGCAGAACTTGATAATAAAACAATCAAATTTAATTTTAATTAAATTAAAAAAAAAATAGATGGCGACGCTATTTATTTTTATTCAACTTTTTGAAGTTTGAATTTACCTCTGAAGCTGTTGCTCATTTAAACGCGAATGCCTCCACTCATTGGATTGCAAAGAATATATCTTATTTTATAAGCCAATATTTTATAGGACTGCTCTTCTATCATACATAATAATTACAATAATTGGATAATTAAATAGCGTAGTTTTTGTGAAAGATCACATTAAAACAGCTGTGAAAATTCTTATAACATAAATATCCCAAAAATAAAACACATTTTGATATTGAAGATTTTACCCACAATACGACTGAACCTGTAACGATGTATATTTTTAGCTTACCATTGTATCAATCCAATTAATAAAAAAAATCCACTCCATTGTACGTTCGTTCCAATCTTATATTTATCATCAATCAAAAGCTCTCCTATTGTGTCCGGAATATTTGTTGGTATTTATGACAGTGGGGAATTCTTTGAAATCCTGGTTTATTAATTACTTATTGTCCACTGGGACTGTCGATAAATCCTTTAAGAACACCTCGTAAATAATACATTGAGTCGGCATGAATACAAATTTATTCATTCTCGCAACAGACCCTGTCGATGTTTTGATATAGAAACACTTGTTTGCTGGTAAACAATCAAACAATACCCCATTCACAGGTATTTTCATAAAGCCACAATAATATGATTTGTTTTCTGTATTTTACTAAACTTATAAATATATACTATATGAACATAGTTCAGTGATTAGTTTGTGATCAAAAACGAGAAAGGTATCGGTATTTGTAACTGATTAAAAGCAATAGACAACTATCATTGCCCTCTGTGGAATAAATACTTTGAAAGCTTTATTAGGTTTGGTACTTAGCTGAAACCCATCGTTGGTTATATTAATTATTTACCATATGGTCATGTAGATTTCTCTCTCTTTCTAAGTCGGTAATGAAGTGCATTATGTTCAATCGTTTTAAATACTCTGATAGCTGTGCTTTACTTTAATTTTAGTTCTTTTAAACTTTTTGTTTATAAATACAATAGGATTATTTAAAACTGTCTCTGTACTAATTAGCAAGCGGGCAAACAGTTCCTACAGAAACTCAGGTGGACCGAGCCGTGCGTTTTTAAGCCGCCGCTACCCGAATTTCTACCGAATTCTTGCATATCTCCCTTGAAAATTTGAAGTTTTTAAGCCCTTAAAAAATAAATGTTATTTTGAAGATAATATCTATATATTCCCTACGCCGAAATGCAAATTATATAAAATTCCCTCGATAGAAAAAAATCGAAAATTTTTATTTTCACGTCTGTCTCTATTATTTAATAAGTTATATATACGAAAAAATTCACTCTTTGAAATTCATTCTTTGAATGTTATTTTAGACAAACCCCACGAGATTTCTAAACGAGTCGTGTTTTATTAAAGATTTTCACAATTTTCCCTTCAATTTCACCGTTCTAAATATTTGCGCGCTTTCTCCAATATTCGTAATTACATATCTCTCCATCTTCTTTTTTCCGAGCGGGAATACGGCGCCTTAACTGCGAAGATTTAAAAATTGCGAAGTCATTATGTAAACGTGATTTGTGAAAATAAATCTGAATTAAGTGTTTTTACTGATTGTGACCTGATAAAATTAAACAGAAGTACAATTTTGTCGGTGATTAAGTAATAATATACAAATATTGTTAACTTTGTTTCTTTTTCAATTTAATTTGTTTACAACTCGGGCAGGAACGGAATGGCAGGTCCAAAATGACACACCAATTGATAACCAATGGAAAGATAGATTAAATATGTAAAAGAGGAAGACGTCTTTCTTCATGATTTCCTAATTTACGTGACTACATTTCCGTTGTTCCAAGTTGTCAAGGTCTCTGTGTTTCCTCCCTCTTGCAACACGGGTCTCTTTAAGACTTTGATTCACTCCTTTCTTTCCATAAAAATACCCTCCACCCAGCGTCTATTTATTATTTCCTCAAGCCCTCAAAACGTATCCGAACACTCCACCGCCCAACATAAAAACTCAACCAGGGCAAGAAGCCAAAATATACTGAATACTTCCAGTTTGAATACATCTTTTGGACAGAGAAAATAATATTTAATTCCGTGCTCAATATTTAATTCCATGTCAATTTGAGAGGCGGGAATGGGTACCGCCGCCCCGGGAACCTTTATTGGATAACCAACACTTCTGCCATAGGTCACCCAAAGTGGTTCGCTATGTTTGGTGATTTAGCAGGGGTGCTCGGGTTCATGGGGTGAGGTTTGTCTAGGTCTTGGAGGCGGTATGAGGTATCTGGAACTAACTAAAAAAAGAGAAACTAGTATGTTTGGCGATATGAATTTATTTATAGTATCTATAAATAAGCAAATTTTATCACCACAAAACCCCCCATCGTGCAATTTATTTTATAAATTTTTTGATGAGTAAAATTTCAGAAAGCTTATTTTATTTATTAAATAAAAGTAAACGATCGTAAAATAAAGTAACGTAAAGTGAAGAACGCGGCAAAGTAACGCTGTTACGTTGTAATGTTACGCCCCAGGCATTCTGTAAACTGCCCAGAGTCATATCGTGTTAAAAGCCCCTACGAAAATCTCTCCCCCAGGCTCAGGTATCCCCTGACCTCGCTTTGCAAAGAAAAATGTAAATTATACACCCCTAATGTTGCTTCACACTTGCTTTGCTCCAGATTAAATAACTTATGCCCCCGTGAGCGACCTCATTAAAAGCACAAATCCTTTGATTTGATGTTTTCGCTGAAAGTTTCCAAACGCCCGCGGAAGAATTAGCGACTTGCCACTTTCCGTTTTTATTTTTCCGCGGGTGTTTCGTTTTAATTTCATTTTCACAGTGGAACGGAAACAGTCTCGCCATAAAAAGAAAAAAGAAAAAAGTTTTTTTTTTGGTAATTTGTAAGTTATATAAGTTTTAATGAAGACCGTTAGAGGGGACCATGAAAACTTCTTTAATGTGAAAATGATTGTTTTGATTATGTTTTTACAATTCCGACCAGTTTTAGGCGTCAACAATTAAGCGAGTGTTGGTTCATTAAATAACACATTTGTGAGTTTATTTTTACCCCTCAAGCCGCCGCTATCCAAATTTCGACAGATTTCTTACATATCTCACTTAAACATTTGAAGTTTTTAAGCTCTTAAAAAAATATATGTAATTTTTAAAGAAAATATCTTGATACGTTCCACGCCGAAACGCAAATTATATGAAATTCTCTCGATAGAAATAAAATCGCAAAGTATGCTCCGAAAATTATTTAAAAAAGTCTGTTTCTATTATTTTACAAGTTATATTTGTGAAATAAATCACAATGTTTCTTTAAATGATACTTAAGATACCTTCCACGAGATTTTTGCTCTATTTTAAACGAGTCATGTTTTATTAAGCATTTTCCCAATTTTCGCACCAGTTTTGTCATTGAAAATATTAGCGCGCTCTGTCCAACATTCGTAATTACATATCTCTCCATCTTCTCTTTTTGGGCTGGGAAGCGTCGCCTTAAGGGGAAAAAAGGTGAAGAACGGCGTATTTTTAACGATTTTCGTGAATATTTTTATCACACAAGTAAATTTTATTTATACCCTGGGATCATTTTACACGTATATTCAAGAGTGTATTCTAAAAATTTAAAATACTTTTCTCAAAAAATAACGGAGATATCAGCTGCCGCGCATTGTAAGTCACTATCCATAATTTGCAATTTGTGTTACTCCAGGGCAATTTGCGTCACTCCAGGTCACAATTTTCATCTGAAAACAATTTTTCAACAAGCGTTTCTTCTATTTGAACCCCACTTCTCACAAAAAATTGAAAATTAATATTTTTTTGAGGAATGTGGAAATTTAGTAAGAATGATTTTTTACCATTCTTTGTATGTTTTTTGCAATAAAATAGTCCAATTAAAGATATTGTTCAGGATTCAGGTTCAAATAGAGCGTATTTTTATAAAAAAAAAACAACGTGTTGAGTTTGATAATTATTAATCAAAAACTGTAGGAGCCAGAGGTGACATACATTTGAAAAAAGTAGTTTCGAGAAAAACGAATTTGAAAATAAGGAAAAACAGATTTCAAAGAACCCCACTTAACAGTATAATACTGTCTCAATTGTTTTCTCAGTAAATTGGTTTAACCGGTGATAAAACAATTTTATCACCTTTAAAAATTGAAATTTAGAATCATGTCAATAAGTCGTCTCAAAGTGGTTTAAACACAGTTTGAAAATGGCCTTGTTAGCCGAATCAGCTGTCACAATAATAAAAACCAAAATACTTGCAAAACTTAAGCCGCGGCATTTCGCATTTCTACCAATTTATTACAACACTTTAAAGCTCTTAAAAAAATATGTGTTATTTTTGAAGATTATATCTCTACAACCCTCACGCTGAAAAGCAAATTGTATGAAATTCCCTCGATAGAAACAAATTGGAAAGTGTGCTCCGAAAATTATTATAAACACGTTTGTTTCAGTTATTTTACAAGCTTTATGGATGAAAAAATTCACAGCGTTTCTATGCTGTTTTAGACAACCCCCACGAGATTTTTGCTCTATTTTAAACAAGTCGTTTTTATTAAACATTTTCACAACTTTCGCTTACATATTATCGTTGTTAACATTAGCGCGCTCTCTCTAACATTAGCATTTACGTATCTCTCTATCTCCTTCTTTTTGAGCGGGAATACCGCACCTTAATAATAGCATCATTAAATTTAATTTATAGTAACTTAAAAGTAAATAAATGGAGTTCTACGAAATAAACACCAAAACAATAATTAATACAAGGAATGGATTATAATAATGAATGGTATTTAGAGTGTAGAGAATGTGCGAACGTATTTCACGTTCGCACATTCTCTCAACGTGATTCACCGGTGAAGGGAGGTATTAGAATGACTTAAAGTATAGGGTTGGTTTATTGAGCACAATAAACTATCCTATCTTAAAAATAAATTAGAAAGACGCGGTATTACGACTCTGAAGGAGGGTGTTGAATACATCAGCGACGGGAGTCGAATAGGAGTATAAATACTTCGTTCGCGTAAAACGCGACATTAGATTTTCGGTTGAATATCAGATTTCATAGTACTAAGAAGATTGTCGCCGTAATAGAGGGCCGTGTTACGTAAACCATCTAAAGTACCTAAAACCTGGATGGAATGAGAGAGGCTTCTCCGGACAGCCTTCGAAGATAGGTGGAAACTTAGGATAGAAAGGCCCATCTCTTACCCAACCCCACTGAGAGTCAGCCTGGATTCTCACTGCCTTCTAATCTCTTGTCCACCATCAATACGATGCATAAGAGGAGCTTGGAGTGGGCGATGTGTGAATGCGATGCGGTGTAGACCACCGAATACGTAGTCAACGAATGTCCGCTCCATTCATTCCCCGGCGGCATTGATGAGGTCCGTAGGGTGACCCCTGAGGCCCTAGACTGGCTCGCAGACATAGATGTCCCCTCTGTCCCCCTATCATTCAAAAGAAGAAGATAAAGGATCATACTTATATGGATTCAATTATTTATTATTTATTTATTTTTATTTAAGTACAAAAAACAGGCATGTTGCCCAAAAAATTACGTACATGGATGATTCAAATACAAAAATTTAAAGTGTATAACAGAAATTAAAACAAAAATAGTAACAAAAATAATTATGCAAAATAAAATGACAAACAAGAATGAATTAAAGGTAGAATAAAAAATTATTACCAACAATTTATTATTGGCACCTGTGCTGAAGGGACAATGATTTAGTAGATAAATATTGCCTGTGTTTGAATAAAGGGCTTCATCACTTTATCAGCTCTACATGATTGATGGTAAAATATATTTTTTGAAGTGTTTAAATGGGTCATTAAAAATGTCAATTTCATTATTAGAGCAATGTATAGTGTAATAATGTCTTAATGTTCGTGGTATAGGGGAGAAATATCCCGTATTTGTGTGGTAGGTATTTAGAAAATATCATGCATCCTTATTGAATTTCTTGATGGTGTGTTGATATTTATTTGGGATAAAATGTTCGATGTGTCAACTGATGCATGTATAATTTTGTGTAGAAGCAATAAATCGGAAAGTTTCCGTCTGGCTGTCAAAGAGTGTAGTTTATAGTGTAGAATTCGGTCGTCAAATGTTCCAAATTGATCAGATAAATCTTCGCGATAAACAATTACACGGGTTAATTTTCTTTGTATGGATTCGATTCTGTAATTATTGTGAATCTCATAATTGGGAGACCAAATAGTGGATCCGTATTCAAGAATACTTCGCACTAGAGATTAAAAATCTGTATTGTTTATTAGAGAAAATTAGATACAGTTTGCAAGCAGAGGACATGGCTGAAAACTCACGATTATCAGAAGTGCTATGATATATATTTAAAAAATAATATATAAAATGTTCTAATGAATGAGATTTAGAAAGCAAAAGCGACAAGGATTTAATTTGAATACCTATTTATCTTCCAAAATGTGATTTGTCTCTCGGTGAGAGACAGACTGAGGTGTAATGAGGTGTGGCTTCGAATAATGTTATTATTTTTATACCTAACAACGTTTTTCTTTCTTATAACTATTTTTAAACAATAATTTATTGTATTTACAGGATGTCTGAATTATTTTTGTCGCATTAACGTCAACATCAACCGGTTTCAGCTCATCCATGTAATCAAAGGCATGATATGTCATGCAAATAAACACGTTAAGTAGTGTAGATAAAAACCGATTACATAACTGATTAGGGCAGGTATGAAACATAATATAATAATATGTTGTACCAAACTGGTTTTTGTGATGTTTTAAAATACAGCGATGTACACAAAGTAACATTGTTTCTATTCATTTTATTTATTGCTTAACATGTTATAAAATATTCCCCAAAAAATCGTAAATGTTTACGTTATTTCGTTAGCTAATATTATTTCTTGCCTCGTACATCCATAAGTAATGCAATTTGTAACTTGTTAAGAAGACAAGACAAGGAGAACAAATATTACACAAAACTTGAGCAGAATTCTGTATGTCGAAATGGCTGAGTTATTCAGAAAGCTTTCAATTTGAATTACTTATTCATGAAAGTTTTGAACAAACATGTAAAGAATTAGGGTATCTAGTTTAGAAATAGCTAGTAAAAAGGTAGGTAAAATTTGTAAATAGTTATAAAATCAAATTTTGTACCTACTATCAAATCACATCTCTAGTTTGTACCCGTAAAGAGTTTATCTTGTTTGAAAGAAATAACGTCAGTCAAAAGAACAAAAAAAAAAAAAAACAATGACGAGAAGTTAAAGTTTTTTTTTCAAGTCCTATAATTTTAAAAACAAATATGAAACAGGTTTCCAATAATAATAATCGGACCCATGTCCCTGTATACTGCAGGATAGATTTATATTTTGACAATAAGTCGGAATAATAATTATTAAAACAATAATTTAATACAGACTGCAATGGGATTACGGTTAACTGTACGCAAGATACGAACTTACTAAAGTATTCTATTTGCTTCAATTAGCACTTACTTGGTAAATATAGCCGAACGGATCATTAGTTGATAGATAACAAACAAAAACATTTGACATTTGACAGTCCGTAAGTACTACTTGAGTCAAAACAACTGCTATTTTCACGGAGTGAAAATTAGATACACTGACGAAGTCAAAAATAAATTAATTGCCACCAAAACCGGAAATACCTATTTAAAATATACGTACACTGCCAAAGTCAAATAAGAAATAATTAATTCGGCCGTCAATAATGGCTGCAACCGGAAATTAGTCAAATTCAGTCAATTATTAACACGATGCGTCACAACTCTATAACATTGACATTAATAAAAACAATCTGAAAATACCAGAAAAAAACTGTATTTCATAGGAGCACATTTAAAAGGTTGGAGCGCCAAATGTAACGTGTATTTCTCGGTAGAACATCAGAATCCCCCTCAAGTTTGTGGGAAGGGAAATACAGTCTCTATCTTCGGGCATTTTTAGATAAATAAAAGAAATAATTTAGCAGTACAATATCACCTATATTTTAAAGGTATGGTGTATACATGGGTGCCCTCCAAGGGGTCAAGAATTCCACATTTCCTAAAGAAATAATAAAATAACACATAAGCAAGAGAGCATACCTGTGGACCGTAATTTATCTAAATTATCCTGACTCTAACGCTGACGCGAATCACTGTTAATAGGCGACCAGGAGCACGCGGGGTCTCCATGGACAGGAACCGAGGAAGGCTCCAGGGCCTGGGGACTCCTCACCAGGGAACAGGAACCAGGAAAGGCTGAAAGTCTCGGTTGTGCGTACCGGTGAAATCTCGGTAGACGCCGTTTACCGCGCCCTTCATAGATCAGCGCCGGGCCTCCATCCGCCTCAAATATCGAGTTCCGCGAGGATAACCCCTCTCAAAGCCTTGGCCACGTTAATATCATGAACGCCAAACAAAGGATTACACCGATTATCCACACTCAAGTACGAGTGAAGGTGGGCACATTGACAATATGGCGACTCCACCATTTAAACTTTTAAAAATCCCGTTTCACTCACGGAAACAACACGGCTCGCGGTTATAAAATAAACCATGATTCTTCTTTAAATGGGTAAAACCCGTAAAGGTGATACTATCACATATTTAACAAGAAACTTAAATAATTCGGCGACTTGTCGAATCAACCTCGGCTCCCCAGACGACGAAAATTCAAAAAGTCCCTCCCAAAATAGATGGCGCTAGTCGCTAGCGGTTAAGAACTAATCTTTACGGCGATCATAATAAAAAGTCAGCGGCCAGGTGAGTTTAAGATTAACTAGGTCAAGACAATATTTATTTAATCAAAATAAATATTATCGTGACAACATCTATGGTCATAATAGATAAAGCCGTAGAAATATTTCAAATAATTACAATAAATGTTTTACGAATGGTAGGAAAATGTGGTCCAATTTTGGAGCGCTATCAATCACAGAAAAATAAAAGTGATCCATTTTTCGACCGTAATCGCTCCAGTAGTTAACACAGTTAGTAAAACGAAGTTTTGCTATATTCCAACAGATGGCAGTTAACTATGATATCAGAAAAGTACCATCTATCATCGATCTTGTCTTAGGTGCGAATGGTTACGATGATTGCGAAGGCATCGAAAAGTTGGGCGAGCACCTTTCGTCTGCCATAATGGAGCGGCAGAACTACGAGTACTTAGAGCCTAGTCTGGTAAAGACGTCGAATAAAATTTAATATTCATTCATTCATAGTAATATTTACAATAACTTAATAAATAAACTTAAGTTAAGAAAGTGAAATGTTACAGTTCTGTTGACTTAATAAATGAATAAATAAAACTAGTAACCACACGAACCTCAAACTTATTTGTAAGATAATCAACATATCTAAATATGTGTTAGTCATTGGAAGTTTACAGACACAACAGATATTGTTTATCAACATCTCTGCCATAGGCCACCACAAGTAATTCGCTACGTTTACTGACTTAGCAGGGGTGCCCGTGTTTATGGAACGAAGTTTGTCCGGGTCTCGGCATCGGATGCGTCTGGTCATCTATTATCAACAACTGCGTTGCTGGCCGGATCGGGAGAGACTGGTTGAGGGAGACTTTTTGACCCCAGCAGGACTCTCTCAGAATGTTTTTTGCATAGCAGTGGGAGGGATGGTATACGACCGTCATTTCTAGACACACTAACTCCTAGATTCCTACCTTTCATAACTTTTCCTTCCCAGAACCCTCCTCTTCCTAAAAAGATCCTTCACACAGAATCCCTAAAAAATGCAAAAGAGCTAATAAAAAAAATTTCAAATGACATGCCAGGTAAGTATAGTTCAGTATATCATATGCCTGTATATAATATATACATGTTTATATCTCTGTATCATGCACTTAGTCACTAATTATTTATTAATCGCAGTCAATCAGACCGTCACCTGTAAAATTATATTACCATGTTACGCCACCCACGATTTAAAAACTTTCTCTTCTATTGTAATACATTATTTCCATGTATTTTACCTTATGCCTACCATCTATATCTTTTATATTCATTTCTTTAAATTTATTTTTCTTTATACAAACCATGTCTCAGTACCACACACTAATCATACATAAACCCAACTGAATACAGAACAATAGCTTAAATAAATAGAGAAAATAACTAAATGTATATTAAAACGAACTAGCAATAATTAAATTTAAATAATTATATATACATTCTTAGACTACCATAATACGGGCATGTGCCTAGTGTGGTAGTCGAAAAACTTATAAAACTGTATACCTATGATATTTTTTACGAATAAAGAACAATTAAAAAAAAAAAAAAAATTTTAACGCTACATCACGTTAATTGTCCGCGTTGTACACATAATTTTGAATTATTATTGATAAGTGAACCGGTGGATGCAAACTGTAAGCCTTAACCACTCCGGTTTATCGCCTTTTTGCAAGTTTTTTGTCTTAAACGAACTGTAAAATTTAAAAAAAAAATTGTGTTATTTCCGCTTCGCAATTAAAACACAATAAATTAAATATCTCTGAACGTAGCCAAATACTAAAAACTGTTTTAGAAAATTGATAAAATACACTTTTAAATTGTATTGATACAAATAAATATTAAAATTTGTAAATATTAAAATTTAGGATGTTAACTTAAAAAAATGTAAAAATGACTCACGTGATGATGTGAAAATAGTACTTAAATCACAATTAATGTTAAAAAAACTTATTTTATTAAACAATTGTAAAATAAGCAATTTTATTACCTCTTTTTTTACCACTTCAAACAAAAATATTTAATTAAAAATTAACTAATTCTAAAAGCGCGAATGGATTTTGGCGGGTGAAAACTGTTTCTACAAAATTAGTATTTCTTATCTATTTCTATGGACAACTTTGAATAGAGATGTGAAGCCTGGTTTATTATAGATATTCTCCCTTAAGGTTGACACTAAAAGGAAAAACGGAGTTATAACTATTTCGGTGGGAATACACGCATTAGATTGAGTAGGTACAAGCTTATTGTACTTGACTGCTATAGATATATTGTCTTGAAAATAAGCTTAGGGGTTGGAGTGGTTAGTATATTTGCAATGTCTTTGACGTTATTTTTTACAACAACAAGACAAACGGTCCAAGAATTAGTATTATATTGATCAGTAAAAACTGAACTCTTTTAATTTAAAAACGCAAAGATCGAAAATCATAAAAAATGTAAATGTTATATGATGGCAATTTATACATTTAATACAAAGTATTTTATTAGGAAGGTTAATTTCAACCTTCTTGTTTTTAATATATACAACGTCATGCTTTGTAATTCATTTGGCATTTCGAATCATATTCCGTGTACTTTTATTACATTATGCATACGTAAACATGTGCCGAGTAAATGGAAGTCTTCGCAAGAACACAGATTACCCTTTCGCGGAATACCGTTCTGCAGCATCTTTATTAAATCAAAAACACGTCGGCCATGCTTTGAGCGGTGCCCATGGATTGGTGCTTTTGGGCAATTTGAATTTTGAACATTTTCGCTTCCTTTCCGGCGCGCGGCGAGGCTCTGATTGGCTTTTTTCGATTCAAGGCGTCGCGCGAAGCGCCGCGGCGTCGAGCAAATTACCCGACGACGCCGACGCCTGGAAATGAGACCGGATCTGGGATATTAGCGTCTATTATATCACGGGAGGAGCAGGAATGTTTATGAAGGTGCTGCTGTTTGGCTGATTGGGATTTCATCGCGGATTGTCTGTTGTCTGTACCGGAATCAAAAGCCAATCAATTCTATGGACTTACACAATCTACGTGTTCTTTTCTGTTCATTGTGTACACTTTGCTAGATTAACGGAGATTCTTTTATAACCACTGGGGTGAGAGCGCATTTTAAATTTGTTTTCTCCGTTTGCTCGAGATTTTCAGAAGATCATTTTTTAAATTTTTCGCCAACATTAAAAAAATCATACCTTTGAATTTTAACATGAAAACATAAAAAACTTATTACAGTGCTTTATAGCCATTGAATTAACTTGTATTTTACCGTTTTTTCATATTTGTAAGATTTATAAAAAAAATATTTAAAAAAATCGTGAAGTTTATAACTTTGAAACTGCCGTGAGAGGTACATATTCGAGTCAACTAGAATATTTTCGATTTCTGTATATTGCCAATTTTGGTATAATTGATAATGAAAGGTGCGTATCTATCGAAAAATGACTTAATTTTAACACGCCAGTGTTTTTTTATATTTTTTTTTTATATGAATACCGCACAAGAGTCCCAACTGCTCCCGTCTGGAGCCAGTGAGACTATGGCATCCCCAAATGGGGTATGTTGTGAGGCTGAAGACAGTGGGGAGGAGAAGGAGATGGGGAAAAGGAAGGTGGGAAGTACCTGGCTATTCAGATCTGGTCACCAAACACGGCCAAAGCCATTTCAAGCAACTTTTCAATTCTGAATGGTGGTCTTACACCAGGGCGATACTAAGAGTATCTTCCACTCTCTTTAACATTGAACAAATTGCAGACATTTCTACGTCAATAAGTCAACGGATTTGCCAGTATAGACGTATAAATCTCGTAATGAAAAAAAATATTTCATTACTGGATGCACCCGTAATGTGAGCAAACTTTTATTCTCGGAACGTTACTAGTTTAAAAACAAAATCATGTTCTGCCAGTAAAACTAGTCAGTGAGCAAAATATATTAAGTTACTTACTGTATGTAAGTTTTAAAATTACTTACGATAGTAGCTGTCTGTCTCGTTTAACATACCACTGTGTGTTAAACAGGCATTAGGTACAGGGGATAAAGAAACAAGTTATTGTGTAATTTAATAAATTAACATAATAATATCAAACTAAAAAGTGATGCTTTCCATGAAAGATAAGTTTTGGGAAAATATAAAATAAATTTGTTTTGTTGGATTAATCTAAGTACGCAAATATTGGTTATATATTAACCATTGGAGCGACAACGCAATTTAAAACTTTTTTCTCCGATTGTTCGACATTTTTTGGTGATCATTTTGAATATTTTCCGCCCAAATTAAAAAAAATCATACCGCCGAATTTTAATATGAAGACATACAAACTAGTTGAAGATTTATATAGCCAATGAATTCACCTATCTTTTATCGATTATAACATATTCGTAAAATTTATAAAAAAAGAAAAATCTTAAACTTCTACGGGAAAGTTTTCCAAAATTGGCAGCAAAGCAATCCGAGGCATTTTAAATAGTTCCCTATTGTGGCGAAAAGCGCTCCAGTAGTTTTAAAGTGATTATTTACCTATCATTTTAAAATTTTTATTTTTATTTTCCACGAGGTACGAATTTTTAGTCAGCTATAATTTCAACTATTGAAATCAGAATCGAAACGTTGCTTGAATAGCTTTAGTCGTGTTTGGCGACCAAATCTGAAGAGTCAGGTACTTCCCCATCATCCTCCTCCCAATATCCTGTCCTGCTCCACTCCATTCATCTTCACAATGTACCCCAATCGGGGATATCATGGTCCAACAGGCTCCGGACAGCTATGAGAAGTTGGTACTCTTGTTCGGTATTATTGTCAGAGCATAGCGAAGTTCTGTTTCAACTCGACCATTTGATACTATGTCGTCTGACTGTAAATTTGTTTGTACGTTCCGTTTCAAGATGGTGGCCGTGTTGGTTACTGCATTTTTATTCCGCCAGTGTTTGCGTGATCGTGGGTCGGTCAATAAGCTGTCAAATCAATGTAAATTAATTTATTTAGTGATAATACATTCCAAAATCATAAGGTAATATTTATAAATCGTTATTCCCAATGAGTTTAATAAAACTCATTTAGGGAAAGACAATATTATACAATTAAAAGAAAAATATTTTTATCATTGAAGAAGAAGATAACACTTATAATCTAAATGAAAATATGAAAGAAAACAAGACATAGAAAAACAGAAAAAAACAATGGTCGCAATTGGGACTCGAACCCAGACCTCTCGTCTAACCGGTCTAATATGGAAAAAGAACTAGTTGGAGATAATATTAATGATTCTAAATATTTGAAATATGAGATTGACAAATATGACGATTTGACAGAAGGTGGCAATAGCGAAATTGGAAAACGCGCACGTTCCGGTTAGACGAGAGGTCTGGGTTCGAGTCCCAGTTGCGACCATTGTTTTTTTTCTGTGTCTTGTTTTCTTTCATATTTTCATTTAGATTATAAGTGTTATCTTCTTCTTCAATGATATATTACGTTGATGGGAATAACCTTCAAAAGTTATAAAAAGAGAGTTTTTCTCAAAAAAATATATATATATTTTTACACAAGAACCCGAATTTAAAGGTATTATTTATTTAATTTATGGTACCTACCTGCCTGACAAAAGTTTGAAAAAAAATTGTCGTTGAAATAGTGACGTTTCCTTTGCCAAATTGTGCGATTCCTTATCTGATTTATTAAATACTAGCAGACCCGGCCACGCATTGCTGTGGCTAACAAAACACAACGCCATTACCCAACTTTCATAACGAAGGCCACCTATTAATTTGTATATATATCAAATCCACATCGCCCGCTTGCCAGTCTATAGAAAATTTGAATTTCTCAGCTTTTCTCTACTAAAATATGCATGTTTTATACAAACCTTCCCTTTGAATCACTCTATCTATTGGTGAAAACCGCATGAAAATCCGTTGCGCAGTTTAAAAGATCTAAGCGTACAGACAGCGGGCAACATTATACTATGTAATAAAGAAAGATCAAGAACTTTTAGGAGGCGATCATCTACTATACATAGCGTTACTATTTCAGAATCAGTTGGGACTGTGCGGTATTCACATAAAAAACAACCATTTTAAACCATTCTATTTTAAACATTATTCTGAAAATACAAAATTATTATCTTCTTCCTATATATATATAAAAATGAAAATTTGTTTGTTTCTGCCTATCTATGTATGTACGCTATGCGTTGCTTAACCATTTATCCAATTGCCATGAAACTTTGGGGATTTGATGTGCGCATGCCCGCGATTCTTACTATATACACTAGTGAGTTTTGCCATCTTGAAATGATGCGTTGCTAACAGTTCATCCGATTGCTATGAAACTTTGGGGATTTGATGTGGATGATTTGTAATATCAAAATACGAGTACCTTCTTTCCGTCTTATTATAACCACATGACATATATCTGAAAATTTTTTTTAATCATTACAAAAACTCTTACAAAACTGTTACAATTTGAGAATGACACTTTGCAAACCATCGATTGTTAAAGTAAAATTTAATTTGAAAATGTTTAAATTAATGAATTAATTCTCACCTATGGTACAAACTAAAATCGAAAACTTTGAAGCTTTTCTAAATTTAAATAGGTACCTATGTTAGGTACCGAATTTGATAAAAAAATTGTAAAAAGAATTTGCTATAGGTGGCACGTGAGTTGTTTAAAAAATCTGAATGTACCGGGACTGAATATATTGAAAGTGGGAGAGGGGTGGGGATCGTGGGTGGGGGGTTGGCGGGAGAGGGGAAAGGGAAGGTGAGTGGGAACGCGTGAGGGGAAGAGGACGCGGGAGAAGAAGGGGAGGTAGAAAGGGAACGGGACGAATGGGAAAGGACACATGGAAACATAAAAATCGTTCTTAAGTGGCATAGCAACACATGCCGGGAACTCACTAGTTTTTCATAAAAAAAACTTTGAAAATATACCGAGTTGATCGATTCGTAGCAAATTACCTTATCATTGTAACAATACAGGATCTAATGCTAATTATATTCCATAATAAATCGCCTGCATATGCTTGGTAATAAATATGTTGTTGATGATGTGATAAACATTGAAAGATTATCAACATTCAAACATTATTTAATTAAATCGATATGCTTGGTGTAACTCTAAGTGACCAGCTCAGGTACGGGGGCTCCATCGAAGCCAGAGTTAAGTTAGCCTCTCAGAAGCTGGGCGTACTGTACAGGGCCCGCAGATACTTTAATAGTGCACAACTGCCAACCCTGTACAAATCGCAAGTACGCCCCACGGTTGAATTTGGCAGCCACCTCTGGTCTGGAGCCCCAAAATACATTAAAAAAAACCCTCGACTGGGTCGTTTCCACGACTCGTTCTTAAGTTAAAGAGCTCGGCTGTGGAACGATTTGCCAGCCTCTGTGTTTCCTCCCTCCTACAACATGGGTATCTTCAAGACCCATGTTCACTTCTTCCTCTCCTCAAAAACACCCTCCACACAGCATCTTCAAAGATGACATAGGCCCTGAGGGAAATTATTTTTTTCAGGGCCTCTTGTGTGGAGTTAATGTAAAAAAAAAAAATCAGATATACTTTGAATGTTAATATTCTTCATCAATGTTAACTTCTGGATTTTCTAAATTTATTTTTATTACGTACTTAATTTACGTAGTTATTTTTTTAATTTAAAATATCTTGTAGGTATACATGTATATGAGGTTTTCTTTTTCTTCATATTTGTATTTATAATAGCTTACTATTTGTACTTCATACTGTCACTTCAATATGTACTTTTTAATTTTTCGGCATATGAATATTTTTTCTTTACTGTGTATATTCTGTATCCATTTCAAATTATTGTAAATCCCATGTAAAAGCCGTTAATCGGCGTTAATCCATACTAAAATTATAAATTCTAAAATCATCGAGTTTGTTTGTTACGCTTTAACGCATAAAACAATAAACGATTTTAAAAATTCTTTCACCAATAAAAAGGTTAATTATATGCGAGGACTATAGGCATTTTTTAATGGTAAGTTCTGGCGTTATGAAATTATAAATATTAATATATTATATTTGTTATACGTTTTCTAACGTCAGAAAGCAAATCGTTGCCATGGAAACGATGTTGATATATGTGTGGGCTCTATGCTGGTAGGTACTCAGTCAGACCTACTAGTCGGCTGCTGCTCCAGAAAAATGAAATATTAGAATATGTTTGGTTTTTTTTGGACAAGCTTATGTTTTGGAATAAATGTCGGTTGGGAGTTTCAACATTAAAAATATAATTCGTAACGATTATAAAGACTTTATAATAAAAAGTGTTATTTCTTAATATATTTACAAACTTCCACATATTAAAATAAAAATAAATATCCGAAATTTTCGAAAGCGCATAAATTCCGAACGACTGCTCCAAATTGGATAATTCTTTTTTTCTTTGAGCTCTAGCATTATGAAATTTAGTTGGCGTGCGAGCTGTTTGAAAACTGAATGTATCGGGACTGAATATATGGAATGCGGGAGGGGGGATAATTGATAAGTGCAAGCGCTACAGTAATTTCCCCTAATACCACGTGAGCGAAGCCGCGGGGAAAAGCTAGGTCATAATAAATAAATAAAATAAATAAAAGGTGAACAGATTAATTTTTATAAAAGCTCTCCCAACATCCCACAATCCATACTCAAAATAATTCGAATTATGAAATTTTCAAATCCACGTAATGGTTCAATGCCATACGGATATTAAACAATCCCGCATCGCCAATAACCACCATAATATTCTGGCCGCGACCAGCGCTAGTGGCCGCTGCCTGTGGAGCGCGTGGCTGCGCGGGTAACGCTTACGTATGCATGTTTTCCCAGCAAATAGAATTAGAGCGGGGCTCAAAGCCCGGAGCAGCGAGCAGCGGACTGCGGTGATTGGATATTAGTGCTCGGCCCGTTAGGCAATGTTCGCACGCACTGAGACGGGCACGGATTGCACGCCCGCGCCCGCGCCCGCGCCCTGCATTTCACCGGGGTTCGGTGGAATTCACCGCGTGACGTGCGGCCGATGCTTATTGATCTGGACTATAAACAAAACTATGTTCAGTATGTGAACGAAACGATTGTTATTAATTTTGTTAACATATTTTCGGTTTCTAACTATTTTTTACATCAACTCTACACAGGAGACCCCGAGGAAAACAATTTTCTTCAGGGACTATCGCGGAATACCGTTCTGCAGACCGAACTTCTTTTATTTAAATCAAAAACACGTCGGCCTAGCTTGTTATTATGCCAGCTTTGGGGATGCTGGATGATTTAAAATGTATATTGAAAATGGATATAATAAATTGATAATGTTGATTTGAAATAGGGATACGTAATCTTTGGGAATGCTATGTGGAGGGTCTTTTCAGGAAAGGAAGGATGGGACAAAAAGGAAAAATGAATCGGTAAAGCTGAAAATAGGTAAAGGGGTGGGTAGGAATCGGGGAGTCAGTTTGTCCCGGAGGCGTATTTCCAAAACCCATACCGGTTTAGTCGCGGCAGCGACTGAAATGGGGTAGGGTTTGTTATGCAAAATCACCTTACAAACACTATACCTGCTCAGCCGCCGCCGCAACTAAAATGGGTTAGGTTGTAGAAATACGCGTCTCGGAGTGACGGACGAATGAATCCACCCCTCTCACTGCGATGCAAGGAGATGTATCGAGAGAGCCCTGTTGGAAAGAACAAAAGGTCTCCGACGCATCCGCTGCCAGGATCCGGACAAACCTCACCCCGTGAACCCGGGCACCTCTGATAAGTCACCACACGTAGTGAACTGCTTGGGATGACCTACGGCAGAGGTGTTGGTTATCCGATTAAAAGGTTCCCGGAACAACGCTATCCGTACCCGCCTTCCAAATTTTAGCGCCACTATTAAAATTAAGGTGACCGGAAACTCAGAATGAAATCAACTCAGAACTCTCTCAGAAGTCATTAAAGTGATGAAAAAAATAAATGAATTGGTTGAATAACTTACGTTAGGTTAGGGTTATGGGCTATTTTAAAATGATTTTTTTCATAGCTTTTAATGACTTTTCAAAGAGGTGTTGAGTTGACTTGATTTTGAATTGGTGTGGAATCAAAATTAGCGCTGATTATAAATAATTGGAGCTATACAATTTTTGATTCTGTGCAGAAATGGGCGGTCCATTTGCTAGATTCCACTATCCTAACAAACGGATTGCAATCCTTAGAGCGTATGCATCAGGTGGGAATACTGTCTTTGTTCTACCTCTATTTCGATGAAAGATGCTCCGAGGAACTGGCGTCATTGATACCCTTGATACCGATGCATAGTCGAGAAATACTTCAAACGCGCGCCAAACATTTGTACACGGTTGACACTATTTTGTCAAACGATTTGCCGGTTTCTGTGTTTCCTTCTAATAAATATAAAAAAAGAAAATCATAATGTGTTCGCTCCATTGGATAAGAAGGGAATCACCTTCATTCTGTAAATATATAACCTATATTATTATCATATTTCAGAACTCACCCATGAAAAATATAATTTTTATAATTTTATTCGAAAAAATGATATTTTTTCCGCTGAATCCACACCAAATTGTTTGAAAATTGACATTATACTATCCAAACTAAAGGAACCCACAATGCCTCAAGTCATCCCATCAAGACTGTGATTTCAACAATTCCCACGACTATCAAAAAAATAAATTTCCACCCTTATTCGTATGAAAATTGGATATTGCTTCGTTCCATCTCACCCTTAAAATCCCATACTAACTCCCCCGATTGTTCAAGTATGGTCTAAAAGAGATCACATACAATTTCTATAATATATCAAGCCTTATCCGAAATTGCTTTACCCTTTTCTACATTGAATCTCCTTGAAGTCTTAACTCTGTGTCAACTTTACAGATTGTTTTAAAATATATTCACATTGAAAACCTTGAAACATCGACATGTCTTTTTAATAATTTACATTTTCGGGCTTTGGTTACGTAAATTTGGAACACGTTTTTCTATTTATTTATTTTCAACTCAACAAAATATAACTTCATCATTCCTTTGAAAAGTCATTAATAGTGATGAAAGTAAGAAACAAATTGCTTAAATATTACGTTAGGTTAGGTTATTTGTTATTTTATTTATTTATTTTTTCATAATTTTGAATGACTTTTCAAAGAGGTATTGAAATATCGTTGTGTGTTTTTTTTTTATGGAACCGAAATTAATATAATATAGTAAATACAGTTTATGTTAACTATGTGTTGTAGTAATAATGTTAGATCAATTTCAGTTGTTCGAATAAGAGTAGACAATATAGGAGGGCGCCACTGCTGTTTTAATGGCAAAACTAAAAATATAACTCATGGTGGAAATGTAAAACGGCGTAATCTACATTTTTGTTATCAATTTATGAACTTGATTACCTTGTCAACTAGATGATAAGATAATACACAAAAACCTCTACGACATCCCCAATTTGGTTTCAACAGATCTGTAGAATATGTTTGGAAAACACCAAACTACCGAACTGATGAGAATATATTTTTAATAAAGGCAAATCTAAAGCGCAGTGATTATTAAATAACCTAACGTGGACCCTCGTAAGGGGTGAACTACACGGCTAATGTTGCAGGTGGCGTGAAATGGTGTGACGTGGGGTGGCGTGACATGGTGTGACATGGGGTGGCGTGACATGGCGATGCGTGATCCAACGCCTTCAACCACTGGTAGGAATTACAAAAAATATACGCTTTTCTGGTTAAAAACATTTAAGCATCGTACGTTAAGCATTAAGTTATTAGAAGTGGCAGGTAAAAAAAATCGTGTTTATTCTAAAGTCACGTTATTTCTTGACGCGCTACGTATGAATAAATAGAAAAAAAGTTTATTTTAATATCTAGTATTCAACTTTAATATAATAGCCAATTTATTAATCAAGAAACGTGGGTAGTCTTTAAACTTAAAGCTCTGGAAATATGTTTAATTTTTTTTTGTTACGTACATCATCAAACATTATTAATAGTCTAGCTGTTGTACACTACAATACAATATTTTATGATGTGAAAATGATTTTTTTTTGACATTTCAAGCTATTTATCCTACATAATTTTATCTGCGTTTTTTATTTCTTTTTTATATATTTATATTTTTCTTCTTTTTCTACCATTTTATGTTTTCTATAATTTATGTTTTTCTACATATGCTATGATTTTTTGCGGAAAATTCTCAGGTTGATGCAATCATTTAATATGTAATTACATTAATAAAACATGTATAACTGTTTGTTTCCGTAATAAACTAAAATAAAAAAAAAATATTTGTCTTTTTAAAGCAGTAAAAATTTACACATATTTTTGCATAATGTCGTTTGTTATGCAAACTTACTGGCTTATTAATGAACGGAGTTGTACTAACGAAGCTCTTAGTATAGAAAGAAAAAGGCGCGATCCATAGACTTCACGATCAATTTATTCCATTCGATCTTTGAGACACGAAAGTGCTCGTAGTTGAAACATGACTTAAGACCCCATTAACTAATTAACAACCGCTTAGTGTCAAAGTAAATGCAGACGGCCAATGCATTTTTAGGTGGGTATTTCAATCCAACTTGGCTAATTTATTAATTGCCAATATTGCCGATATATAGTATATTTATAGTATATTTGCGGCACGTTCCAGAGTGGAAGATCCTATCAGTATCGCCCTGGTGTAAGACCACCATTCAGAATTGAAACGTTGCTTGAAATGGCTTTAGCCGTGTTTAGTGACCAGATCTGAATAGCCAGGTACTTCCCCGCCTTCCTCTTCCCTATCTCCTTCCATTCCCCACTACCTTCAGCCTCACAACATGCCCGATTGGGGATGCCATAGTCTCACTGGCTCCAGACGGGAGCAGTTGGGACTCTTGTGCGGTATTAACTGTAAAAAAAAAATCGTCTGGCGTTTGACGTTCCAGAATGTCAATTCGTAGAAACACCTCGAATGTTGCCAGCGTATACCGATTACTTATTCATTATCTGTCAATATCGGATCAACTCAATAATAAAACAGTGCTCGGAATACCGATATAAACTCGTCGAAAGTTACGCCTATCGAAACTTTATTGTAAAGTTATCAATTTCTCTGCGTTTGACCCCAGCAATCCTTGAAATGACACCTAATAAAATAAAAATAGTTTCACCACAGCGAAACTCCAAGCAAACAGCTGCTCGAAGTAATTCCCAGTGGAAAGGGGCTTCGCAAAGTTCAATGGAACAGATTAGAAATTGCAACAATTATTTGAGCTTTAGCCATTTCCGGATTGCGGTCAAAGTTTAAAGCTCTGGCCATTGGATAGAAGCCAGTTTGTGGTCATCTGATAAGTGAATTCATAATATTGTGTGGGTTGGCATGAAATGAGAACAAACTTACGTTCATGTCATTGGTTTGGATTTGATGATGACCACACGATACTCTATTCTGCCCAGAGCCAAAAAGATAATTGTAACCTCAGGTTTTGGGGATTTTCGATTAGGGGGAAAACTGGGGAAGAGAATCTCGAATCTGGTCGCGAGAGATAGTTAGAATAATTAAATGTAACATTATATTTTACACGGTGGTAAAACTAACCGTGGTTATTCATAATAATTAAGGATATTTTCTTTGAACATAAATTGATATCAGTTGCATTAATAATTTATTGATGTATTTAACTGGATACTTCAGTGGCAACTTATCTGGAAGTTTTTTTTTTGCATTACACAAGAGGCCCTGATGAAAAAATTCCCTCAAGGCTTATATCTTCTTTTGGGATGCTATGTAGAGGGTTTTATGGAAAGAAAGGAGAAGATTTTCTGGGAAGATAAACACTATGAGGGGTGGATAGAAATCTATGGATCACTGTGTCCAGGAGTATGAATTCATCCTTCCCACTGCCGTGCGAGGTCGAGAGAGTCCGGCTGAAGTGATTAAAAGGTCTCCGTCAATCAGTCTCTCCCGATCCGGTCCACCACGCAGTATGCAGACAAACGCATTCAAAATCTCATCCGATGGACTCGAGAACCCCTGCTATGTACCCAAACGTAGCGAACCATTTGAGGCGATCTATGGCAGGATTGTTCATTTTTTTTTACAGTAGCTCCACACAGGATAGATTATTTAATAATTTATTAATAAATAATCTATCATGGAAAATAATTTCCCCCAGGGCCTATGTTATCTTAGGGGATGCTGAGTGTTGGGTCTTAAGGAAGGGTAGAATAGAAAGTTCTGAGAAGGAAAAAGGCATGAAGATATGATATTTGATATACCTTTTGATTGCAAAAATAATTTTTCGGTGTGGTTGGGTATTTTGATCTCAAATCGTTAATTAAGATTTGTATGAAACTGGCCGAAATGAACTGAGAATCTATTTTTTTAACCGTGACCGCTTCTTTATCAATATTTCAAAATCTTTTACTCATTAAATATTCTATCATAAGACATCGATAATATATAAATCGTATTTTAGTAGGTTCATTTATTGTAGAAGGCATTTTAGAATTTCCATAAAAAATAAAAAATTAAATGCAACAACATTTTCCATGTATTTTTGGTTCAAAATTCTGTGAAAATGTTGGCTTTATTTTTATTTATTTATTTATTTATTTATTTTTTTTTAAATTTATTTATTTATTTTATAAATCAACAATCCAGTCCCGCTAAGCCAATTGCAATTGGCTTGACAGCAGGTGCTTATAATTACTTACAAATATATTTAAGGTTATAATTTACATCTTTTGTCTACATTTTAAACATTTTTTCATAAATTTTATCAAGTATCAAGTATCAAAATAAATATTCTTTTTCCAATAACCAATTTTTCACCATATATTTAACCTTATTCATAGAATTATGTTGCTTTATATTGTCAGGTAATAAATTAAATATCTTCGGTATGTTGTTTTCAAACGTTCTCTGTCCTTACTTATTATTGAATTTCGGAACTATTAACCCGTCGTTACGCGTGAATCTAGTGCTATATTTATGATCTAGTTTCTCTTTATGCTGAGGGGGGTCTTCTCTTGAAGCATTGACATATTCTTACTTTCCCAAATGAAAGTGATAGACAAAGAACAATTGTTTTAAAAACACAATAAGTAACCATAAAGAGTTTTATGCGTTTTATTCTAATAAGCGCTTTAAGTATTTCCACGTTTGCGGAACGGCGACGGCACAAAAAGGCAATAAACATACGTTCCTTATCAAAATAATGCTGCAGCTCTTTCTTACACATTAAATAATGGTGAGACCAAAGATGAGACACACGATGTATGTATGTCTGTTTCCTCCAAAGGAAAAATAATAGCATTTTGTTTGGGTGGCGATGGGAAGGTTTCTATAGTGCATAGGTTAGGTTAGGTTATGTTTCAACATCCTTCATATGTTGTTAGTAAAGATAGTTATTTGAAGTTTTGTAATATATCAACAGTATTTTATTAAAATAGTATCATCTATCGTCGGTTGTGTCTAATAAACGAACGGTTCCGATGATAGTCGAAGGTATCCGGTAGTCAGGCAGACACGCTCAATCTGGCGACTCGGAAACTCATAATAACTTATTGGTAATGTTAATGATTTGGATTAACAGGCACTACAATTTCAATGTATCATAAACATTAAATATTGGCAATATAGCAATGTGTAATAAGATATTTTATTACATTCTCCGATCTACTAGACAGACAGTAACGTGTTATGTCATCAGATCATCGTTTGATTATTTTGATTCTTGAAACCAGATATAGCATTTCTATAAGTAGCTACTTTAGATCTAACAGGTAATAATATCTAATATAATAAAACGAATTCCAACGTCGATCATCGAAATCACAGGCATGATGTACTCCTGAATTTTCGGTAAGCCAATTCCGAAAGTGTTGATTGATCAACCAGACACTGTTAAATGGGATTTGAATACGCCAAATTGAAGGCGTGGTCCTTAATTTCCCGTGAATTTTCCCGCCGCTCTTATATAAGGGTTACGTGCGTTTATCAGAGGCGTGCCACCATCCTACAAGTGATATTAATTTTTTATTTGAAACATTTACCGAGTGTTAACAATTATTAAAGTTTGTAGATTTTCACGGCCAAGAGAATTTTAGTTATTTGTTTTTGGGGTGTTATGCCATATTGCGCTACCTCCTTCTTTAGCCAACGTTTCGGAAAGCGTTGCAGTGTCCATCATCAGGGCAGATGTGTGATCTCACAATTACACATCTGCCCTGATGATGGACACTGCAACGCTGTCCGAAATGTTTGCTTAACAAGAAGGTAGCGCAACACGGCATAACACCCTAAAAACAAATAACAAATATTTAATTAAATGAAGACATTATGAGCGAAACTCAATCCAAAATCTGGAAACAGAAAAATCAGAAAAAGATATGCCAATATCTTTTTCTGATTTTTCTGTTTCCAGATTTTCGATTGAGTTTCGCTCATAATGTCTTCATTTAATTAAATATTACAGTTTGAGGTTTTACTCATAAAGTTAAAATAATAAATAATAACAAATAACAAATTTTTTTTTTTTTTTTAAGTTATTAAATTGCCATCGGGATGTACGTAGGTATTAACGCTCCATTTATAAATGTTCACAGCATGCGTAATCAATGTTTAGTTGTTACTACGAAATGAAATATAAAACATAAAAGTGTCAAATATATAACAAAACCTGCAGAGAAAGAAAAGAAAGATAATTAAGATAAAATGATAATAGAGCCATCACATAATTGTTCTCCATGACATATCATGGTAGAAGATTGTTATTTTGGTTTTTGAAATATGTGAGACTGTTTGCTTAGATATCTTCATGGTCACATTCAACATGGTCACATTCCTTTTACCCTTTTCCTTCCCAGAACTCTCCTCTCCTTCCTCTCCTTTAAAAAACCCTCCACACAGCATCCCCAAAGATGACATAGGCCCTAAGGGAAATTATTTTCCTCGGGGCCTCCTGTGCGGAGCTCATGTAAAAAAAAATGGCATTATACAGAAGACACATACGAGACACAAAACACACAAGTAACAACTTCTTCAATAATTGAAAATTCCTCTCGTGGCCTCATGGAAATAACAAACTTTATTCACACCCCTACTTACTTACTTACTACTATTAAAAGTTTGACCGACAAAACCCAAGGTTTCAGTATCAGGATACAATGAATAAATAGTAAAAAGTTGTTAAATTTTTAAAAGTTATTTTCATTTAATATAAGTAATCCTCGAACACACGAATAAGGATGTAGAGGAGTTTTTTAAAGATGTGCAGAATAATTAACGTTTTTTTGATAAGACAATATTAGCGACTCTCAAACGAAAATTTGAAACAGAATTGCACATTAAAATACAAATGGATATGTTTATCCAATACGCTATCTAGATTGCATTAAGGGAGTGGGGGGGGGGGGGGGGGGGTAGGGTCATAAAGGCGAAAAAAGGCATATTTTCATGATTTTTTTTTGGAGATACGAATAATGTTGGCTTATTTCTTTTAAATATACCTTATAGTATGACATCTGAAGTATCTTTGAAATTTTTTTTGATTAAAAATATTAATAAATAAGTACGTGAGCGAATCTTCGGAGGCGCTTCGAAAAAAAGGTGTTTCGCGGTGAACATTATAACTCGTTAACAAATCATTTGAAACAAAAAAATTGAAATGGGTTTAAGAGGTGATATGTTTTTTCAGGTAGTGAAGAAGGGTTTTTTTTTTTAAATTTTTTTTTTTTTTTGCAGCATGTTGAAGTCAAAAATGCGATTTTTGCTAAAATTTTCCGTGAATTTGTTATTATAAAATGTAAAAAATTAGTAAAAAAAAAAAAAAACTCCGTCTACCTGTTGATTTATGTGTAAAAATAGTGTGCAAAATTTCAAAAAGATCGGTCAAGTAGATTTTGAGTTATAATGTTCACGGATCAAAAAACATTATTTGCCAGAAAATCAATTTAAAGTTTTGTTATACTCGAAATATACTTGAATAGAGCAAGAGGGCCGGTCGCTTGAAATGCTGTCACTTCGTTAGTTTTATACCGATTTACTAGAAATTTTGGCACAATACTTTCGACATATTGTACATTTAGAAAAAAAATAATTTGAAAAATGAGTTTTAAAACCCTACTCCCCCCTTAAGTTCAAGAAGGATCTTGCAAACATATGTAAATCAATTTAGAAGGAGTATGCGTATTGCCGCTTCAGGAATCATTTGATAACATTGGATAACCAACACCTTTGCCATAAGTCATCCTAAGTGGTTCGCTACGTTTGGTGACTTGGGTTGTCCGGGTTCATGGGGTAAGGTTGGTCTAGGTCTTGTTTGCATGATAGTCGGATCGGGAAAGACTGGTTGAGAAAATAATTTTATCTCTTTAGCTGAAATCTCTCGACCCATTACAGCAGTGAGAGGGATGAATTCATCCGGCCGTCACTCTTGGAACCATTGACCCCCAAATTCCTACACAATCCTCGTACCATTTCCTACCCAGAACTTCCTCTTTTTCCATTCACTTAAGAGACCTATCCTCACAGCATCATTAAAGACGACGTAGTCTTACGGCCTACTGTGTGGAGCTATTGTAAAATAAATACAGATAGCAGGGGATAAAAATATGCTCTATATAAGAAAATGAAAATCCTTTTAATAAGAAACTCCAGTGAAAAATATTATGGCTTTAAAAGAATATGTTCATATAGAGCAATATACGCTGATTCTGAATAAATAAATTTTATTACATAATATTTAACGTAGAGTTTTAAAAAAAAAAAAAAAAGTCTATTTTAAAACGTGTCATTAAAACACCCTATTGCTGGATTTTGGCGGCGTGACGTCACCTGGGTCAAAGTTGTATAGAAATCAATAGAAATGAAGACGCAAGCCGTTCGGCATTCCGAGTTATTGGTTTATAGAGAATTGGACATATAATAGTTTTTGTTTTTATTGAAACATTATTTAGGCCTAAATAATTCAGTATCAAACATAAAGTATCTCTATTAGTTTTTCTATATTATTTAAAATATTCAAAAACTTTAACTGTACAAAAAACGATCGTATGCCCAGTAATGTCTATGAAAACGCTCCAATGCTGAAATTCAAAATGGCGGGAGTCGAACAGCTGATTCCAGTTCTCTACAAGATTCATACTTCGGTTAGTCATGATGGCGTCACACTAGATTCGGTGGTTTTCGGGGATCTTGAAAAATTAAAACTTTGACATTTATTTTAACTATTAAAACTAACTCTAAAAATAAAAATAAATATGCAGTTATTTGGGTTAGAAGGTCATTATTCATAAAAAAAAAAAAAAAATAAATTGGACTGGAATTCTCTATTGGCTGTAAATTGTTTTAACATCGTTACTCCAGCGGCGGCGTAGTTCACAGGTAAGGCTCTATTTTATTTGATTAATTTGTGTCATTTCACAATTTATTTATTTAAAATAAAAAAAATAAATAGTATATTTGCGGCACGTGCTAGAGTAGAACATACTATCAGTTTTGCCCTGGTGTAAGACCACCATTCAGAATTGAAACGCTGCTTGAAATGGCTTTAGCCGTGTTTGGTGACCAGATCTGAATAGCCATTTACTTGCCCACCTTCCTCTCCCCATCTCCTTCCCGTTTCCACTACCTTCAACCTCACAAAATACCCCACTTGGGGATGTCATAGTCTCACTGGCTTAGACGGGAGCAATTGGGACTTTTATGCGGTATTCATATAAAAAAACAAATCTCGATTTACGTTTAAATCCACAAAGGTGCCTTATTTTGAAAGTGCGCCGCTGACTTTATAGATGGGTTTTGGGTAATACTGTAGGAGGAGCGGCTCCGCGTGTACAAGTGTATGCAAAGCGTGACGTAGAACCATACATTAGTATGTATGTATGCAGGTAGCAGGTAGATGTTTCTCGTACATGCAAATTTGTCGATTTTTCGCTACGTTGAGCTTCCTCAGAGCCACGAAGCTTAAATGCCGACATGATTTAAATTTCAAGATCCTCCGTGGAATGGCGAAGATTCCCTCAATTTTAGAAGAGGTAATAATAATTTGTGTAATTTTTAAATATAAAAAAACTTTTTTCACTTCAAGGCACAATAATTTGACTAAATCCAAAGGTTTTCGTTTTTGATTTATTTTAGTTGATAATTTTATTTTAGTAAATTGTACATTTAAGTTTGCAATTTGATAATTAATTATATCATTACATATTGCAAACTATATTTTTTCTTGTTTTATGTAGCTCCTATAAAACATCTTGAACTTTCCAATTGGTGCAGATTATTAAGTTTCTGATAGATCCCTTTGTACAGTAAACTGTTCTGCATATTCACTTTGTCCTTTTTTGTAGCCTGATTTCCTTGCACGTCCTTGTGGTATGTCTGTGAATGTCCTTGTTGTACATGATTTTGTTAGAGAAGTATTTTGGAAACAGGTACAGGTTGTGTTCAAGGTCAACATCTGTTTCACGGTTTGCCAATTTAGTTCCTTTAACATTTTATTTACTTTTGAAAATCTATTTCGCCAAAGTATTACTCTCATTGCCCTGTTTTGAGATCCATTATTTAATGTGTACCCGAATACAGGATTTATTTTTAAACATTTAAATAAAACTGTGCTAACTATTTACTCCTGTTGTTTTTTCGATAAGTCGTAATTTTTAACAGAATTAATATGAATTTCTTAACTAGCTATATTATTTTGTGAGGAGAATTGCGATTGCGGTATTATATGACGTCTTTAAAAATAGAAAACTTATTTTGGTCACCATTTTACTTTAAAATAATCAACACTCAGTTTTAAATATTTAATTGTTTAAATACAACCGACATGTATTTTAAGCAATTTTAACTTCTTCAAGGTTTACTTAAAACAGATTGGTTGTAGATTGAGTCCCAACTGCTCCCGTCTGGAGCCAGTGAGACTATGGCATCCCCAATTGGGGTATGTTGTGAGGCTGAAGGTAGTGGGGAGGAGAAGGAGATGGGATGGAGGAAGGCGGGAAGTACCTGGCCTATTCAGAACTGGTCACCAAATACGGCTAAAGCCAATTCAAGCAACGTTTCAATTATGAATGGTGGTCTTACACCAGGGCGATACTGAGAGTATCTCCCACTCTGGAACGTGCTACAAATATACTACATATTATTTTAAATGAATAAATTATGAAATAACACAAATCAATCAAATAAAATTTATTTGCCACACCGGAATTCGATCGTCGGAATGCGAGTCAAGAGCCTTACCGCTGGACTACGCCATTACATGAGTTAGAAAACATAGTTACAGAAATAGTACAAAAAAATCTAACGCAAGCAAAACAGAAAAGGTTGACAAATTTTCAACCATATTTGGCGTAAAAAAGATTTCCTTAGCAAAAGGGCCTTTTAAAGTTCAAGCTTAGAAAATGAATTCATTTTGTAAGTTTTCTTTCCTTAAAAAATTAAAGAAGTGTAGTTCACACGCGGTAGCAGTGAAACCTTTAGAAAACCAAAATAGGTAAGAGTGAGGAGGTTACGAAGCATCGCACAAACAGGAGACAGATTATGATCATTCCCTCGCAGGCTAAATCATATGAATAGGATGATCGTACTCTATCTCTCGATCGATAATGTCTCTTTTTGGTGTCGCTTTTTCGTTTCATCGAGTTTCAAATTTCAACGGTGCTAAAGAAGATTTTACTTAAAAAATTAGTTTCAATATGTAAACAAGAGGCTTTACAAATTCACAACACAATCGCAACCAATAGGTACATTGAAAAGTGAGCTCATAATCAAAGCGGACAATGCGCACACTTGGACCGTTGTACAGAACACCCCGGTTAGGAAAACAGTAAAATTAAAAGTTTGTAATATTAAGAAAACAATGCCAAAATGTAAAAAAACACTACCACTTGTAAAATTTTCATTGCTTTATGCGACGATTTTGTTTAAAACTTCGTTTTATCTGTATAAAAAAACACTTAAACAGCTTGACAGCGCGACACTTCGTATGTAGATCGTGCGTAGGTAAGGTTTCATTCTATCTCATTCTATGGCAGGCTAAATTCTATAAATGCATGTGTTTGTTTCTTTTTAGTGTTGCTCGTTTCCGCTTCATCCAGTTTTAAATCACAACGGTGCTAAAGAAGTTTTCACTTCATTCAAAAACATCCTGTAATAAATTTTACAATGCAATGGTGAATATTTAATAGTTTTCTTTTAATGTTCTGGAATTATTTGTTGTTTGCTTCCTGCGCTCTATAGTGCAGAAGCTGCAGTTTGCAGTCTGGCAAATTCTGTTCTATATCTTTAAATAACATTGTTAAACAAACTTTTCTTTTCACTTTAGTTAATTACTGTCTATCATGGACATATTTCTTTTGTATTAACTCCACTTTTGTGGAAAGGAAGGAGTGAACCTGGGTCCTAAAGGGACCCATGTTTTAGGAGAGAGGAAATAAGGAAGGCTGGTAAAACGTTCCATAGCTAGTCGAAGAAATGACCCGTTCTCATGTGACAAATGTCAACAGTGAACAAATGTTGAGTGCGCGTTTGACGTGTTTCCCGACTGTGCACCGGTGCCGAAGCCTTATTAGAATGAAGTCATTGTTGCCGAAGGAATCCATGATGTTAATTCCTCGAAGCATCTTCCATTGAGAACAAGGATAGCATTTCCACCTGGCGTCTGCGTTCTAAAGCTTGTAATCCGTATGTTAAAACAGGAGAATCTATCAAACGAACCGTCGCACAATGGTTTTACTAGTATGGGAGCGTTGGAAACAAATCGAAAATTCAATTGGAAGGGACTTCTAAATTTTGTTTCTATATCTTGACATCACATACCAGCGCATCTTTCCCCACACCACTTAACTCAGCAAAACGTTTCGTCGCTGCGTAACACGTCAACAAAAATTGACTTTCCGAGCAGTCAGGACGTTTGTGTGAAAGTGCA
Organism: Glyphotaelius pellucidus; assembly: GCA_936435175.1. Lineage (NCBI taxonomy): Eukaryota > Metazoa > Arthropoda > Insecta > Trichoptera > Limnephilidae > Glyphotaelius > Glyphotaelius pellucidus. Next base: position 30,329,405 of record OW386548.1, on the reverse strand, counting down.
TCGTTTATTATATAACATTTAGGGACTGATAACTTTTTACATCGCTTGTTGGCAAATTTTTTTCATCATGGATTCAATACCTCTAGGTATGTACTAAAGATGTTAAGTTTTTTTTTTCATTTCCTAATGTGACAAATTTGGGATTTTTTTTTAAGAAACATCTCGTGAATTTAAAAAAAAATACGACAATTTCTGGAGTAGTTAAGGTTTTAGTTTGATATTTCCTAAAATTTCGCAAATGTGCTGATGTATTTTTATAACTGAACTATTTTAGTATCATATTATTAAAAAAAAATTGCGCATATTTGCGCTTCTCCGGCCCAGCAATTTTTACATAATTTATTTACTGTAAAATTTGACTGCTTCATAAATATTATTTTTGTCACAGGTTCGGTTTCAAATGATTTGTTCTTAAGACAAAAGGAGTAAATTGATCTAATGATGAACTCAAAGTGCCAACAGATGGAGAAACAATTTTAATATAAAAAAAAATTATAAACCTCACCAATTGCTTTAAAGAGGGGTCGGATAAACTAAAAAGATCGCGGGCTTCAAATTTCGCTTAAAAATAAGATGGACTGACTATTGCTCGTCGAGATAGAGCTAGATTTGTGATGGAAAATAAAAAATGACTTGAGACTCCGATTGCTTTTAGGCGATTGTAGGCGATTTCTTTTGAAAACGGCACGTCGCGGTTGTCAACACAATTTGAATATAGTTCAGACCGATCCAAGCGCTTGAAAACCAAAGTTTGGAAAAGTGCACCTCTTACTCATTTGGTGTTTGCTACAAAAATGAACATGAGAGCTTTTGGTCAATCGGTTACATCAAAATTATTAGAAGAAATTATTCTAGGCGCTCAAATCAGGCGATCATCCGACAAGGGTACAAGGTATTTGATGATAATCGCTCTTCTTACAAACAAATGTTCATTGGGACGCAAGAGATTGGGGATTATTCTTTTTTTATATCTTCAATTGTACCTGTACGATTAGTTTGCGGGAAGTCTAACAATATAAACGTAATGTGGCAGAATCCTTGCCCATCGTCCACCAGTTATTGCCGCCCGATTAAGATTATCAGAAGAGGCTCAGGAAGCTCGAAACAAAGATTTTTTTAAAATATCACGAGAACTATTCTAGAAAATGTTCTAGTGAGAAATTTAATGAGGTAATGAATAATTTAATTTGAGTTTTTAATTTAATGTTATTGACATCTGATACTGTCATAACTAGTTACAGGCAACCCCCAAAGAAACAATTTTCGAAATCGTTTTCCTAAAAAAGCTTTCGGTTTAATAATTCCTCCGGATATTCATTCTTCAAATATATTAAGTACTGACGATGATGATAATTGTTCACCGTGTGCATCAGAATGTTTAAATGCAAAATTCAACATTACTTGGCCTTTATTTTCACATAGATATGGACATAAATAATTTTAATTTTAAGATATTTTTTAAAATTTTATATTTTTTGTTAATAAAATCCAGAAATCGTTAGTAAAATCTAGTAAAACTTACTAAAACCGAATATATATTTTTTTATAACCATACCAAAAAATAATATCACTTTTTTCCCCCGTAAATCCTCCCTGTGAATTGTTTCCAACTTTTGGGGTATTTGGAACCACTGTGCGTCGGTTTCTGCAGAGCCAAGGGTTTCTTTCAGGTATTTTGGGGATCTAGACCAGAAGCGGTTACCAAATTCAACCGTGGGACGCAGTTGCGATTTGTACAGATTTAGCAGCTGTGCACCACTTATATTTCGTAACACATATCATGTCACATTTTCTTCCAAAATCAACAGACTGAATGATTATTTTGTCTTTTGATTTTTTATTGCAATTTTATATGTTTTTGACTTATTTATTTATTGTTCAATACTATGAATTTGTGTAACTTACTATATTTAAGCCATTATTGATTTATTTTATTTATTAATTTTCAACGCACGGATGGGCTTTTACATGACAAGTGATACAGAAATAAGATTAACAGAGACACAGTTTTTAAGTAAAAAAGATAAACTTGAAGAAATAAACATAATTTGAACGGTAAAGAGATAAATTTAAGTAAAAATAATGCATTACAAGAAAAGAAAAAGATTTTTAATTGCAGGTATCATAGAAATTATAATAAAGTTTATGTTAGTAATTACAAAATTAACAGGTGACAGGAGAATATACATCTACATTTTAGATACATATAATAAAAACAAATATATTTTGCAATAGTCCCTACGCGATGCTCCTCACATATCAATAATAAAAATATCACCAATTTGGCAATATTTGGTGTGAATTATTAATTACTATATCATTGAAGAAGAAGATAACACTTTTAAATCTAAATGAAAATATGAAAGAAAACAAGACACAGAAAAACAGAAAAAGACAATGGTCGCAACTGGGACTCGAACCCAGACCTCTCGTCTAACCGGGACGTGCGCGTTTTCCAATTAATAACCTTCAAAAGTTATAAACAGAGAGTTTTTCTCGTAAAAAATTGAATATTCATTTAGACTTTCATAAAGTCAATAGTTCCATATGAATAAATTCGGATACATTTATCCGAGACGCTATTCAGGTTACAAACCAATTCTTAGAATGATTGTTTCCAATAAAAAGAGTAGTTGCCTATAATATGGAAAAAGAACTAGTTGAAAATAATATTGTTGATTCTAAATATTTGAAATATGAGATTGACAAATATGACGGTTTGACAGAAGGTGGCAATAGCGAAATTGGAAAACGCGCACGTCCCGGTTAGACGAGAGGTCTGGGTTCGAGTCCCAGTTGCGACCATTGTCTTTTTCTGTTTTTCTGTGTCTTGTTTTCTTTCATATTTTCATTTAGATTTAAAAGTGTTATCTTCTTCTTCAATGATATATTACGTTGATGGGAATAACCTTCAAAAGTTATAAAAAGAGAGTTTTTCTCGTAAAAATTGAATATTCATTTAGACTTTCATAAAGTCAGTAGTTCCATATGAATAAATTCGGATACATTTATCCGAGACGCTATTCAGGTTACAAACCAATTCTTAGAATGATTGTTTCCAATAAAAATAGTAGTTGCCTATAATATGGAAAAAGAACTAGTTGAAAATAATATTGTTGATTCTAAATATTTGAAATATGAGATTGACAAATATGACGGTTTGACAGAAGGTGGCAATAGCGAAATTGGAAAACGCGCACGTCCCGGTTAGACGAGAGGTCTGGGTTTGAGTCCTAGTTGCGACCATTGTCTTTTTCTGTTTTTCTGTGTCTTGTTTTCTTTCATATTTTCATTTAGATTTAAAAGTGTTATCTTCTTCTTCAATGATATATTACGTTGATGGGAATAACCTTCAAAAGTTATAAAAAGAGAGTGTTTCTCGTAAAAAATTGAATATTAATTACTGTTTTCTTAATTTTCTTATTTTTCTTAATGTGATGTGAACAATTTTAAAGCATTATTAAATATACCGACTTCGCAGTTAATATATATATAAGAAATACCTGTAGAATATTTCTCTACTAACAAGGTACTTAAATTAGTTTATTAAGAATGTTATGCAACATATTTGTATCATTGCTTCATAATTACAAAAAAATATACACGGAACTTTGTCTTATCTTTCTTATAAGGTTACGTGTTTTTCAGGTCTTCAAACACAAACAGACGTCTAAGTTTATTGTAAAAATAAAACAAATAAAATCACGCTATTTTGGAAAAAGTGAAAAATTGAAGGTAAAGGAATTGTAATGCATTCACGATAAAAGCTTAGGCTCCCTTAAGCTACGCCGACAATGCCGTAGAAGTGTCGCAGCGATATCGTAGAGGCGTGCTCCGCTACGCCGTTTCAATTTGTGGAGGGCGGCACCGTAGCTTGCCGCCGGAACTGGGGTGATTCCGTACCTACTCTGTGTAGCCTGCATACTTTGTACGCTGTATAACATGTAAACATAATCTACAGCCTTTTTAGGTATACTGCCTCCCCTCAGCAATTACGATGTTTAATATTGGTACCTACACAGAAGTCAATCCATAAAATTTCCAATAATTAAATGATACAATTATTTCAGCCTTTTAGGTAAGGCTTATAAATATGTATAAAAAAATAATTACGAATGAAAGTAACACCTTTTTCAAGAGTTCACATCTCATCAGTTTTTTAGTGCATTTATTGAAATCAATCTGTTGTTACTTGTAGTAATTGTTGAAAAGAAGTGAAATTCCCATAATTCGTGCCTAAAAGTGAAACGAAATTTTGCAAATGTCAAATCAATGGTATAAAATTTTAAATGTACATTAAAAAAATAAATAATCATGCATTTCATTTTTAAACTAATTAAAATAAGACGTGACATTTCAATCCATAAAAAAGGCTTGTGCAAGCCATAGACAATCACACAAATTTGATAGGAGATTACTTGTGGAAACAATTCCGCATCAACAAAAGATACAGACTCGCTCTTCTGAAGGACCGTAGTCAAATCATTTATTTAAATGTCTCGCACAGACACTTGAAAAATCATGGTATTTTATTATTTTAGAATTTGTAATGCTGAAAGTATTTATAAAATATTTGAGTCAGGATCATTGCCAAAAACAAATAATATCAAAAATGTAAGTAATACATATTTCGAAAACAGAATTATTATTTAATTAAAATGAAAAACAATCTGACTAAATGTGGTACCTACGTTCATTTTCGCTTGTCTGAATTAGTCGTCACACAATCAGTTCCAATTTTGATGATATTTACATTAAAATCAAATTTAAGTTCATTGAACGTGAATAATTTCATGCAGGAATAACTAAAATTTTACAGACAAATGAAATTAATATTTTCGATGACATATACGAGTACCTGTCCTAATGCAGAAAGTATATATAGGTATATTTGTTCCCTGTTAGTATTGCACACATTAAAACCGCCCCAGGACAGTGGATAACTTGATTTCCTGGCTAGTGACCGATTGGTCTAAAGCGTGGGGATCGCAGTCAGGCGTTGCGGGTTTAATCCATTACAGACAGAATCCTCCATCGTTGGAGAAGCATAATTTTTAATTTATAATTATGGGAGTTGAGACAATTTTAATATTGTTAATTTTATTCACAAAGTGGGAATAGTCTCCTTTTTGATTTATACAAAGAATATACTTAATTATTACTAAACATATTTTTTTACATAAACATTAAACATACTCCACACAGTAGGCTCTGAGGAAAAAAAATCCCTCAGGGACTATCTTTATTCTAAGTATGCTGTGTGGAGTCTTTTTAGGGAAAAAAGGAGGGAAAGTTCTGAGAAGGAAAAAGGTATGAAGGTTGGGTAGGAATCTGGGGTCAATGCGTTCAGGACTGACGAACGTATGAATTCATCCCTCCCACTGCGGTGCATGGCATTAAGTTGAGAGTTCGGCAGAAGAGGTCAAAAGATGCCACAAGTTTTTTTTTTAATTTTAATAAATCTCAAAAACTTCTCCTACAACTTTTATGTCGCACGTTAATTCTGTCACAAGGGTTGTCATTCGAAATAGGTATACACGCAGCTCTTGTTTGTCACCCCAATAGGCATTTTAGGCCTCTTTCCCCCCTTGCTACAATTTCCCCTCTGAGATCCAGAGAGGATTCATTTACATTAAAAAAAATGTAACAGAGTGGTGGAAATGTGATAGAGTGGTTTTGAAGGTCAAAAAGAAGAACAATCCTCAAATATTTTTCTTTCCTGGAATTTCCTCTCATTCCACTCCTTAAAAAGACCTTCCACATAGCACCATCAAAAAATACATATGCCTCGAGGAAAATTATTTTTTTCAAGGCCTCCTTATTGGGATTAATGTAAAACACAAAAAAAAATGAATGCATTGAAGAAGGTACAAGAGATTTATAAGTTCAAAAAATTCAATTGATTTTACCTTTTCAAGAACTGCATCAGTCTCAAATAAGTGTTACTTAGTGTACGTAATGTGAGTTGGAAGATGAACCTAACTGAAATGTATTTGACAGTTGGGTAAGTACATTTTCCAAGTGATAAGGCACACTCGGCAACGTTTTCTGATACGATCGTATCACAAATATTTAACATGCTGACTATAGCAGTGTCGGCCGATGACGTTCATTTCAGGGGGTGCAATAAAAAAATAGTAGGTTCCTATGTATGCAGATAAAATTCACCCTATCATCGGTATGTAATAATAATACATCGATTGCAAGGTTCATAACCAGTTAGGCTCCGGATATTTTTTTTCAACAGGTAAAAATATTTCTGCTTTGCAATAAAATTAAAATAAATGATATATTTCCGAACTGATCGGAAAAATAAAAACTGTTTTAGTAAGGCGATTTTTAATTTTATAATTTAATAACATAAAAAAAAATTTTAAAAATGGAAGAACGTTTTCTCTAACTTAAAAATTACTATAAGAAAGCAAAAGTTCACACATATTTTAATAATTAAATGTATTACAAACGTTATCGTCACTTTACTTTTGTGTCGTTTTATGTGAAAATAAATAATTAAATAATATCAAAGTAAAATTTTTTTTCAAATTGCAATCGGAAACTTTGTTTTTATAAAGATGTAGATTTTAATTGTTTTTAGGCTAACTTTTTTTTTCTTTATAATACAATTTAGGTCATATTTCTCACGATGATAGTGAGGAAGACACAACGATTATATGATATCTAAATGAGTTGTTTCCAAAAGCGAAAAAATTAGCCCTTGCGGTTAAAAACAACATAAAACATAGAAATAAAAGTTTGTCTTAAATAAATAATGATAATTTAGTATTTTTCAGAACATTGTGTTCCTTAACACTTCCTTACCGGACCGGGGGAACGCACCTACACTAACGAGAGTTTTACGCTGTATCTATGTTGTTTTTTAAACCACGTACTCAATAATTTGAGTAATCTTAGAAAAACTATTTGGTTATCGATTTGCATTAAAAAAATTAATATCGCATTACTACTTTTCTTAAAATTAAATAGTTTATAACAAATTCCGGCGAATAATCTGTGCCACCCGCCCCCCTTCCCCTCTGTTCAGGCGTACCCCGTTCCTATCTGCTGAATGTATCGGGATAATTCTAAGCGATAACAAGTAATTTCTAAGTTGTTAGTGGAAAGGACTAATTCGCGTTCGTTTACACTGCGCATCTCGTTTGCTCTTTTTACAATGCTATAATGTTCGCTTGCCGGTCAAAGATCATTCGGTCTGAGTCGTTTCCGGTGAACGCCAATCGCCAGTCGAGATTCGGAAACAAGGTGTAACGTTGGCTATCGGCCCGCCTTCTCTGTTTTCTACGGAAAAATACACGTTTTGGTCTAAATTCATTAGAATATTAATTATGACTTTATTTATGGAACGATTTTGAAAATGACTACTGAAATACGATGATTATACTTCCCTCTAATTATTATCATAACAAATTACAAAAAAATATGTCATTAATACCCTTTAATATGCAAAACAAATTGGGGTCCCCGAGTGACCCCCCTTCGGGTCATGTGTGATTTTTTTCGTTCCGGGACGAAAAGGTTAAAAAGTTTTTCATTCTCTTTAACAAAATTATGAGAATGACACAAAATATCATACTATGTTTTCATTTTACAATTTCACTTAAAACTCCTTTGGTGAAATCAAATCAATATTCCAATATCAAAGAAAAACAATATCCAACAACTAGCCCTTACCAAAGCGCTCCAATACTGAAAACATGGAGATGTACTCTCTCGACTAATCACAGAAAGTTAAATAATGAACAAAACAAATGAACTCTTAACTACATCAACAGTACCTACTACCCACCCACCATTATGTTTGATTTCGGGAGGCTTTCGAGAAATGACCCAGCGCATTGGCTTAAATGAAGTAATTTTTTAACTGTTTTTTATGCCAATTTTATGAAGACTTCTGTTTCACAGATCAGCCGGCTTTGATATCTGCCTGCAAGTTTGTCTGTATGTCCCCCAAAGACATATACGGTGACCAGATTGCATCTGCGCGTTCCTCGGGGTGCATTCCGAGCTTACTAGTTATACGTGTAGCTATATTTTTTGTTGTGTTTTATTGACTAGCAAAAGAATGCGATCCACAATAATTGTGCCGAAAGCCTCAATTACAAGCGAGTTTACAAGCTACTAGCAGTTAAGTTTAAAAGCGAGTGAATCGGCGAGCGAGATTGTCATGATGACACACAAAACTGCCTACTGGCTCAACAGCGGCAGTAGCAGCTAAAATAACGACTCCTGCGCCAGGCAATTCTGTCGACATTTTGTAGAAAACTTGAGTTCGGAGCTAGCGCCACATGCTAGCCAGTAGCGAAATTAACCTCTCCCGTGTGAATTAATTCTGACAGATGAAATCGGCTGTTGGTGGGCCGCCATGTTTGGGCAAACACTAGCGAGTAGCGAGTTTCTACTTTTTTCGTAGATTGTCCACAATCTGCTAGTTAGCTTGTAATAATAGTGAATTTCCCAGCTAGTAGCTTGTAAACTCGTCCAATGTCATCGAGGCTTTAGAACGTGCCGTCCTTGGCCTAAAGAATTCATAATATTTTTTAACACAATATTTTATTATAATAATTTTTAACACAATATTCACAACATTATAAAAAACAGTGATTCAATAAAGAAGACAAGAGTAGGGAGGCTACGAATCACCGCACAAAGAGGAGACCGATTTTTCTAACTTATTCTATGGCAGGCTAAATCCTATAGACCCCCCCATGTACACAAGCCCTGCTTATTTATGGCGGTACATCAAATACATCTTTTATGTAATTAATTATTGTATAAAATTTGTTTGTAATAGATGTATCTTTTTATGACTAATATATAAATAAAAATAAATAAATAAAAAAATTAAGAGTTTGTCTCTTTTAAGTGACGCTTTTTCGTTTCATCGAGTCAAATAACAACGGCGCTAAAGAAGTTTTCACCTCAAAAAATAAATTCTTTTTACTGGGTGACTGTTTTTGTCACCTAAGTTATAATACCAAACCACAAAATGATTGCTTTCAACAAAATCATAAATATTATTAATCATAATATTTCCCGTAAATTAATTTCAATGACCGCATAGCCTTAAACACGCGGTTAGCAAACCGCAGTTGTAAAAGGAAAAATTTTCCCGCACCCCCTTTGTACATCCACTCCACACCTCTTGCACCTCTAGAACCATCGGTAACTCATAGCCCGGATCAAGAAATCAAATAAAATACCTGCGGTTTGCGTTGCTTCCTATATTCCCAGTCCTGCGTTGTTTCTAATAAAATATTCAATAATTTTGTACTTGCACACGAACTAAACTATATCAATTTCTGACTCTAGATCCCTTTTTAGCATCTGATCTCTGATCGCAAGTCTTACCCAAGTATCGAGGCGCATAATTGGTTTATCAATTCCTAGTTGTAATTTGACGAGTTGTTAGAGTTGAAGGCACGAGTACCATCCTAAAGATATTGATGTTTAGAATGCTGCGGTTGCACTGTGCTCTGCGAGTCAGGAGATAAAGTAACTTTAGGGGTCGTGGTGAATTTTCAATCAAAATATATCATGTAAATAATTTATTAGCAATATTAATGCATTATGAATGCACTCACCATATATTTGAAAGCGTCGTGCAAATAATTAGAGACAGATTTATTTAATATTTTGCATGTAATATCATTACTTTATATCAAAAAACCTTTAATTTATAAACAAGTTATACGGTGTAATTATTTATCTATTTAAACGCCCAAAGGGCTTTTACACATAGTGCAGTACATGTTTTTGATAAAATATAGGAAATAACATAAAATATAAAAAAACAATACAAAGATAACATAAGATATAAGAAACAAAATATAGATAACACCAAATATAGTTGATACAAAGCAGGTAACATAGAATATATGTTAAGTAAATTAATGTGATATAGTTATTTTTATTATGAAGAAAAATACGAAAAGATTGTCATTATTTATGTTTATAATTAGCAATCTTTATTATACGTATTTGGTACGTGTTTATCGAATCAAAGCTACAATAATATTTCGATAAAGGTGCTATATAGTGCAAAATATTTATAGCTTTATTTTAAATGTTCTAATATGCTGAGTTTAAATTTTGACATCGATTGATGACGATAAACGTATAAGTAGGCGTAACAGCTGTTTCGCCTTCTGAAAGAATTATCAAACCGTGGTTAGGCCACTTACAGACGATCTACTTTTATCATTTCTATATTGGTGCTTTTTGCAAAAATGTTTAGACAAATTGCTTTTTTGCCATTACTGCTATTGATTTTCAAGTTTTTTTGTGCTCAATTGTTTATTATTGCATTATTTAAATTTGACTTAAGGTCTAACATTAGCTCCAGGAGAAAAATAATTTTTATCAAGTCTTGTGTCATCTTAGGGGATGCTGTGTGGAGGGTGTTTTTAAGGGAAGGACAGAGACAAAGTTCTGGGAAGAAAAAGGCATTTTTTTTTTTTTTTACATTAACTCCACACAGGAGGCTTTGAGGAAAATAATTCCCCTCAGGGCCTATGTCATCTGGGATGCTGTGTGGAGGGTCTTTTTGAGGAGAGGAAGGAATGAACATTGGTCTTGAAGAGACCCATGTTGTAGGAGGGAGGAAACACAGATGCCGGCAAATCGTTCCATAGCCGAGCTGTTGAACTCAAGAACGAGTCGAAAAAACGACCCGTTCTCATGTGACAAATGTCAACCGTGTACATATGTTGGGCGCGCGTTTGGCGTGTCTCCCGACTATGCACCGGTGCCGAAGGGATCAATGACGCTAATTCCTCAGAGCATCTTCCATTGAAATACCGGTAGAACATGGATAGCATTCCCACCCGACGCCTGTGCTCTAAAGATTGCAACCCGTTCGTTAAGATGGAAGAATCTATCAAACGGACCGCCCGTTTCTGCACAGAGTCGAGGCATGAAGGATGGGTTGGATTCTTTGGGCTACTGCCGATTTAGGTACATTTACTAGTTTGTATAACCACTTTTAGTATACCATTTTCATATTATCAAACGATGAAAATATTAGCATGCTGTGATAATATTCTTTCTTACATTTAAGTTTAAAATACTACAAAATCACAGCAGCCTTAAATTATGTAAACACGCGGGGGAAATTGATAGCGTAACTTCACAACTGCACTGCATCATCATTAGATAAAGTTCTATCATCCAAACAATGTTCATTAATATGGGTGTAAGCCTCACAGGGAAAGGATTTACCACTTAACAGTCAGAACTTGATACCTGCTCCCTGCAAGGCAACTTACATCCCACCTGAAATTGATACACGCTGAAGAGAAAGGGGCTCAAGACCCAAGAGGTTATTTGTATATTAATCCCACGCCGCTGATTCAGTTGGTTAATCAAATGAATAATTACATACCGTATGTTAAGATGAGAGATCACGTGAAGCGCAATCAAATAAAATGCGAATATTTTAGGAGTTCTTTATTACTTACTAGATTTCATGTGCGGCTTCGCTCGCATGGTATTAAGGGGAAATTACTGTAGCGCTTGTACTTACCAATTAATCTTCTCCCCCTCCCCCTCCTCCCTAACCCTCACCCCCATCCCGCATTCCGTACATTCATTCCCAGTACATTCAGTTTTCAAACAGCTCGCGTGCTACCTACGTTTCATAACGTTAGAGCTCACCAGTAGTATAATAAAAATATTAAGGGGTTAGGCCGCCCTAGAGGCCGAAAAAATAGGCTATTTTAGGATTTTTTTTCCAGAAATACTACAAAATAAATCGAGATTCCAATGGAAAGTATTTATAATACATATTTGCCGGACACAAAACTCCTATAATTTTTGAATTATAAAAATATATTTTTATTTTAAATAGTAACTGCTATAGAAGTTTTTCAATATATTTATTTTTGGCAAAATGGTGCACTTCCAAAGTGAAAAGTTAAAAATTTGCCTAAAAAATCATCAGGTAATTGTTAATAACAAATGATCTATGCAATATAAAAAAAATATCCAACGTACTTCTATAGACAATATTTTTTTAAAGATATATTCAAATTTTCAAGTAAATCGGTTGAAAATTGTCTCAGTTATGTTTCCGGCAAACTTAGAAAATGCTGTTTTGAGATACACGCGTTTAATATATTATGCCTTGGTTCAATCAACCTTACAATATGCTATAGTTAGTTGGGGATCCGCGTATAAAACTAATCTTTCCCCAATAGAAGTTGTACAGAGATTAATAATTAAAATCATATTAAAAAAAACCCTTTGACTACCCAACGGATCGATTATTTAAAGAATTCCAAGTACCCTCTTTCAAAGACTTATACACTAAAAATGCATTGATCCAAGTCATAAAAGAAAAAGATAAGTACCACTTTCTAACTGAAAACCGTACTCGATATAGATATGTTTTTCTATGCCCAAAATTAAACACTTCCTTTGCACAGAATTATTATACCTATCAAGGTAGAATTTTTTTTAATCAACTACCGCAAGAAATTAGGAGCATAAACGATAAAATCAAATTAATAAACACTGTCAAAAAATATTATAAAGATAAATTAAAAAAAAAATATATAGTTTCCACCTGATTTAATATTAAAACAAAAAAATTTCATAGCTTAGTTTCCTCTGATGATATTTATTCTCTTTTTCAAATAATTTAAATTGTTGTTTCATCATTAACAAAACATAAAAATTAAAAAACAGTGTTCTTGGATACGTTATTCTAATAGTAAAATAGTTTGATAGTAACGAAATATTTATAATTATATCTCACCTAACAAACAGCAACTTATTGTTCTCTAACTTAACATTGTAATTTACATTTAGCATAAATAAAATATATTTGTAACCTTAGTATATATGTAAAGTACAGTATATATTAATATATAGTATAACTAATATATATTTGTCACTTTAGTTATTGTTGTAGACTGTTAAGTTTCTATAAAGAAACAATGTACACTAGTCTTCCAGCCACAAGCTATTGCTTCCGTGGAAGAGTAGTGTTGGTATATTTGTTTACATGTAATTAAATATATAAGCATCCACAAATAAAAAAAAAGAAGTTTTGAGTAGTAGTAATAATTTTGCAATACTTTCAATCTGCGATGCCCGCACCATACAATTGGCTTTCTAGATTATCGTCCTGCTCTTGCTTTTTTTTGCTTGATATTAAAGCGATCCTTGTGTCTTTTATCCGTTCAGACAGCGATCTCTCTAAATGCTTTACGCGCTGTTTGTCGATTACTTATGTACTAAGTATTAAACTAAGTACGAGTACTATGTACTAAAATTAAAAAATCGAGTACTTAAAGATTTTTTCCGACCATAATCTTTTGGGACATCATTTTTGAGGTCTTAAGGGACAATTAAAAAAAAAAAAAAAGATTTCTCGAAAATCCTAGGGTGGCCTAACTCCTTAATTAAAATAATATCCAATTTGGTGCATTCGTTCGGAAGTTTTGCTCGTACAAACATTTTGGAGATTAATTTTTATTTATATAGATATAACTACGATTTCCCACAAATATATCAATATCGTTTGTACGACAACAATTTGTTTTCTGACGTAAGCAATAACTCGCTTTTGTTAGCGACAAAAAAAGTATTATAAATATAATATATTTAATTTCATAACGCCAGAGCTTACCATTATGTACAGCTTATATTACTCGCATATAATGAAGCTTTCTATTGGTGAAAGAATTTTTAAAATCGGTTCGTTGGTTTGTGCGTGAAAGCGTAACAAACCATTTATAATATTAGTATAGAAGTATAAAATACATTGAGAGAGTCGTGAGTCAGCGGCCAGGTCGGCTGTCGACTCAACGGTCTGCGGTTTATCTTCGAAAAAAATTGGTTCTTTTTAAATGAGAAGTTTTTACCTAAGAGCTGGCTAGCTTTACAAAAAAACTGACTTTTGAACTTTCAGTATTATATTCATGACTTCACGGGTTTAAAATTTAAAACTTTTAAATATACACGGTCGGTACCCAAGCATGTATAAAAAGTTATGATGATCAAGCACCAATAATTTGTAAATTTATCTTTTAATTTTTAGTAAAAATGTAGGAACTAGGACTACTAATGACACCAAAAAATGGTTTATTTCTATTCAACAAAATGGGTCATGCTTGAGTCATGGTGGAGAATTAGCCGAGAGCGGGGGTCGGAATTCGCGGTTCTTGGGCTCTTCAATTTCACCTCTACTCAACCAGCCTTATGAGATGGAGCCGCCGAACGATTATTTTTTGCATTCCGAACACAAAACTGGTTTTAATTAAACAAGGAATCTACGTGCGAGTCTGTTTATAGAAACATTTAAACGAGCAGAAGTGTGATATTACAGTAAGAATGTAGGTAACACAAAGCAAATCGTAATTATAGTTCCACTACATTTTTACCATAGTACGATTGCAAACCCGCCCCCGTTATAATATGGTCCTCTGATATATTTGTTATCCTGTTTCTTTGACAAAATTGGGTATTTTCACTTGACAAACAGCCGACTCCTGGCCTAGAGGAACACCAAACGCGATGACAACTCAGCCACTAACCGGTCTCAAATTCCTTTATTTTTATACCTACCTATCTCTTTTTAACCCAAAAAGAGTAATATTTCAACACTTACAAAGAACAACTAAGTACTGATTTTGAATAACGTCAGTAAGAGGGTGAGTAAAATTGTCATTACACAAAATCATGAGAGTATTTTTGAAAATCCATACTAATATTATAAATGCGAAACTGCTCGAGTTCGTTTATGACCTTTTCACGCATAACAAAATATAAAGACTTTAATAATTCTTTCACCAATAGAAAGCTAAATTATATGCGCAGACTACAGGTTGTATATGATGGTAAGCTCTGGCGTTATGAAATTATAAATATTAATTTATATTGTGTTATATCTGTCTGTCTGTATATTTTATGCTTTTGTATTGTAGGTACTACTTATAAAGTTATTCTTCTGGAACTATTTTGCTATTGTGTTTTCTTATAATATTTTATGTTTTAGTGTTTTATTAATATTGTCAAATTGACCTGCTGACAAACTGCCTTGGCAGTTTAGCGGGTGATTAAAATGAAGAATAAAAAAAAAAAAAAAATTATATTTGTTATACGTTTTCTGTCGCTAACAAAAGCGAGTTTTTGCTAACGTCAGAAAAAAATCTTTTCTATGGAAACAATGTTGATATATTTTTGGGCTCTATGCTGGTAGATACCCAGTCTACTGGTCAGCTACTACTGCAGAAAATTCAAATATCAGAATTCGTTTTTTTTTTTGGACAAGCTTCTGTTTTGCAATAAATGTCAGATAAGAGTTCCTACATTAAAAATATAATTCGTAACGATTATAAAGACTGAATAATAAATAGTGTAATTTTTTAATTATATTAACAAACTTCCAAATATTTAATTAAAAATAAACATCCGAAATGTTTGTAAGCGCATAAATTCCGAACGAATTAACAAAATTGGATAATTATTTTTTTCTTTGAGCTATAGCTTTATGAAATTTAGGTGGCAGGCGAGATGTTTGAAAACTGAATGTAAGGGAATGAATGTATGGAATGCGGGAGGGGGTGGGGGTGAAGAGAAGGGGGGATAATTGATAAGTTCAACCGCTACAGTTATTTCCCGTAATACCATGCGAGCGAAGCCGCGGGGAAAAGCTAGTATAGGAATATTTTTCAAATTTTAGGGCTCTTGACCAGAGGTTGCTACCAAACTACATTGTTCTACAATTATAATTAGGTTAATCCTTTAACCTTTGCAAAAACTGACAATAAAATTTGTAAATAAAAACACGAAATTCCAAAGCCCGAAAACCCTTCAGAGACAAAAAGTAAACAAAGCATGATCTCTACGACAAACCACCGATGCACTAGTTTTTCCACAAAATTTCCAACATATCGGTCCCAGAGGTATCTAAGCTCATTGCACACGACACAGAGTATACACGGTACAGTATACAGTGTATGGTACTGTGCAGTGCACACTTGTTTGTTTTGAGAACTCCATTATTTGTTCTGGCATCTCACGCAATATCAAACAGGGTCTGAACAAATATGTTTGCGGCCCGCGGATCAATCCTGTGGGAGGTTGTGGGGAAACACATAGCATTACGGTGAACTTACCCGAGGGGAGTTGTAGTCAGTCAATAACAATGTATGATCTGTGTCTCACAAATGATTAGAATATGTCTAGTTGTCTAGTTTATGTAAAGTTCAAAAATATGATTTCAGATTTTTTAAGTTATTTCACTATTACGTCAATTTTTAAAAGTGGATATAGCACACAAGATTGCCGAATTAATAGAACCAGGGCATCCCAAATAAGGTTTTCAAAATATTATTTAAATGTAAATCATTTTTAAGAGGAATATAAACGATAGAAATATTTCGATTCTCATGCCTTCAAAATTTAAAATCGAGCGTCTTATTTGCACGCGGCAAGTGAGCTAAAGGTGGTTTTTATTTATTTTATGCATAATTTTATAAGAATAAAAAAAGTAAGAACATACAACACCTCAAAAATAATCTTAGCCATAAAGGGGTACTTTTAAAAAATTGTTTCTTATATTATATTCATAGTTAAGTCATCCAAAAATATTTTTTTATTGGTTTACGCTAATATTTTTTGTTATGTAATTAATAATTTTATTGTAATTCAAATACAAAGAAAAGCTAGTAAAAGCTTCAATTTATCCGTAGCATATTTTTTGATGTTCATAATGTAAACCGATTCGTCGTAAAGGTGAATCTAAATAGTATCTAAAAAGGATTTTACGTATAACTTCATCTTTAAGAGTTATTAATAAGTCAGGTGTACCTCGTACGTCGTTCTTCTGTCTAGTAATCTTATATAGGGTGGCCATAAACATTTTCACTTTTGAAATAACTATAAATATACAGATTTTATTTAAATAAATGATTATTGATAAAAACAAGAATATGTTGGAAAATAATTTTGTTTTTAATAATTTCGTCAAAATAGCCGCCGTCTCGCCGCTAGCATTCCTCAAATCTGCATTTAGAGTTTCGAAAACTTTTCGACACTAATCTCGAAGTATGTTGACCGTTTCTTGATAGATGTTCTCCTTTAATTTGAGTAAAGTCGCTGGTTTGTTTACGTTCACTTGACTTGTAAGATAAAATATATAATATACAAATATATCCAATAAAAAAAATTCAGCTAGGTTTGGATCCGGGCCGCTGGGAGGCCATTCAATATCTCCTCTGTGTGAGATCAGGAAAATTTCTTTAACCTTGGGTATACTTTCTTTGGAAGTATGGCAGGTTGAACTCTCTTGCTGCACCCAAGTATTTTATTGTAACTCACGAACTGCTGCAACTATGATTGAAAAAATTCTATCGCCAAAGCATCTGAACGCTTGCGCGTCGACATATTCGGATTGTCTCGTACAGTCATGTTTACTTGCGCCATGTTCTCCCCGCCCCTTTTGCTCCATGGCCGCCCTATTTGTTTTCAACTAAGAGTCGTGCCGGTTTCTGCGAAATTTTTAAAACATGATTTATTTAAATTAAAACTTAGGCACTGATTAATACTCTGTGAGTTTTATGAAACCGAATAAAATCATTGTAGAACAGAATAAAACAAAATCATTGTTTTGTAAAAACGTTTTACCCAGAAAGCGCGTGGCTCTCCCGTAAAGTAATTCACTGTGACTAAATTTCCAAGAAATGAGGAGCCTGCTATAAGTGGCTCCACTCTCCTCCCCCTACAAAAGTGCAAATGTTTATGGCCCACCCTATATTATCGTGAAAACAAGCTTAGGGTCCGAGTGGTTAAGGACAGTGAAATTAGTTTTTTGATATCTAGGATAGAGAAAAAGAATGACCTATTGCTGAACAATGCAAGGAACACACAACATAATCATTTTATTTGTTCCGCCGCGATTATCGTGATTATCCGATGTGATTATCGCCGAAAAAACGAATGAGTTCTAATATCTGAGATTAAATTGCTTTGCTTGCTTAACAACTTGTGTAATAACTAATCAGCAAATGAAAATAATCCAAAAAGTAAACTCGTTTCAATTATATTTTAATGGCAACATCAATGCCTGAAAGTTCTCGGCATCTCCACAAAAGCATCAACTTTTTAATGAAATAACGAAGAATGCAGCGAAGTAGGAATAAAACGGCGATATTATTGATGTCATCTTCGTTGGTTCTGATTTGCAGATCTCTTCAGTAATGATTACCGTGCCAAAGTTTAGTTCTGAAAATAACACAATAAATAACGTTGATAAAGGCGCCAAATAGAAACTTTTTACAAATATAGAACAATTAATTTTAACAGTTTAACTACGGAAAAAGGAAAATAAAAATGAATTTATCATTGAAGAAGAAGATAACAATAATAATCTAAACGAAAATATAAAAGAGAACAAGACTCAAGAAAAATTGAAAAAGACAATGATCGCAGCTGGGACTAGAACCCAGACCTCTCGTTCAAACCGCCATATTTGTCAATCTCATATTTCAAATTTTAGAATTAACAATATTATCTTCAACTAATTATTTTTTCTAAATTATGGGCAACTACCCTATTTATTGGAAACAATCATTCTAATAATTGGTTTGTAACCTGAATAGCATCTCGGATAAATGAATCCGAATTTAATGTGAGGTTTGTCCAGGTCTTGGCGGCGAGTGCATCTGCCCACCCGCTGCGTGGCGGGCCGGATCAAAAGTGTTTGGTCGAGGGAGTCTTTTGACCTTTCCAGCCGGAGTCTCTCGATTCAGCTTTTCACCGAAGTTGGGGGGATGGATTCATACGTCCGTCAGTCCTGTACAGACTGACCCCCCCAGATTCCTACCTACCCTTCATACCTTATTCCTTCCCAGAACTTCTTCTCTCCTTCCCTTTCATAAAAAAACCCTCACACATCATCCATAAAGATGACATAGGCCCCGAGGGGAATTTCGTTTTCGTCAGGGCCTCCTCTGTGAAGCTAATGTAAAAAATACAATAAAAAAGGCAACAATCATACGTTCCTTATCACAATAATGCTGCAGCGCTTCCAAAAGATGAGATACACAATGTAAGTAGGTCTGTTTCAACAGACAACACACCGCAACGTGACGTCTCAGTAGACCATACCTACAGTACTACTAGCGGTGACGATAATTTTGAAAGTATGGAATATAGTTACAAGGATGATATTGAAGTGTGAGTGAATTACAAAAATTCAAAAGCGTCAAACGTCAATGCGCCGAACAACGTCAAACGTCAAACGTTTTGCTTTTGTTCTTAACCCTTAATTTACACGGTAGGTCCCTGGGACTCCATTGAAAACTTTCAGGGCTCATAAAACCGTTAGTTATTGGAATTACAAATTGTGCGTTCCAGTACCTTCACGCAGTGACGCGTCAAACGCGGGGGAGAGCGGAAGTTGATGCTCGGTGCTCCGATTGATAAGTAATCACGCTAGTGGAGTCCGTGGGACTCCACCGGTGTATTAATGTTATAGTTTTAGCCTATTGAAGGTATTGAACAAAAAAAGCAAAAAAAAATTACGTTATTTTTTTTTGATTTTTATAAGAATTAATTATGTTTTTGTTATAGTTCTTTAAAAATTACTTAGAAAAACTGTTTTGTTTTTGAAATGTTGAGACTAAAAGTTTGGTCTCGTAATTTTGTTACAAAAAGTGCCACATTCTACAAGTTCCTTAATAAAAGGCTGTGTTTTTATAATTTTAAGTAAAAACCTAAGCCATTGTAAAACAAAATATAAAATAAATAAATATAATTGGAATTTTATTTAACAAGTGTTTATTTCATGTTTTATTTACGATTTTATTTCCGGGAGTCCTGAGGACTCCACCAGGTAAATTGTGTATGTGTGAAGCCACCGGGTAAATTAAGGGTTAAACATGTAATACTGTAGATCTTTCTGACACACTATATAATAACAGTTGAAATGAAATGATCATTATCATACATCTCCCTCACAGGTATAAAGAAAATGAATCGCAATTTCCTTCGCAGTAGCTGAGCGTATATTGTGTGTCTCATCTTTTGTCTCACCCTTATTTGATACGTAAGAAAGCTGTAGCATTTTCAGGATGAAGAACATACGTAATCGTGGATCGCCAAGATGAAAATAAAAGCGCTCAATCTATGGGCGCATTTCTCCCTCGAAGACCACGCAGAGACTCGAACAAACAACATGGGACTGTCTATTCTGCGAAAAAAATAAAATGATTACATTTTCCTTTCTTCCGTGTATTATTTATCCGAGGATTATTTTTAATCAGCAAAGTGCCTCTGTCATCTTACAACCGAGTTATACTTTCGGGTCGGTAGATGTTAATAAATTTAATTTGCTTGGGGTTTATCACATTCCTTTACATCCCAGGAGGAGCGAACTTTCAATGGGAGGCGCAAGAGTTTTAAAGTATATAACTAAGATAAAACATAAAAAAAACTTTTCTATATTATTGTTCAGAAAGAACCTTTACCTTAGGAAGTTCTGGAAAGCTTCTTTTTAGTTGTAAACTTACTTGAAGGTTATATCGCAAGAACTCTGCGTATTTTAAATAAAATATTTTACCTGCGAAAAATCACGTTAACATCAGTTCTAATTTTGCTGTTTAATTTTCACACACGTAAGCACAAGATGTTTACCAGTATCATTATTATTTAATCAGTGTGGAATATATATGTATTTATAATATTTACTCTTTTCGGCTTTTTCATAATTTATTTGTATTTATATTGTTATTTTCATAATAATTTCAAAATTATAATATGTATTTAGTTAATAAAATGACCATTCCTACTTCAATGTAAACAAGTATCCTTTCAAAAAGCAATAAAAAATCCTATGCATCATAAATATGATAACGACTTGACAATAGAATTAGGTCATTAATAATTCATATTACTTGTAAGGTTTTTCCCTGAACAATATTGAAATGAGCTACAATCCCAAGGTAATTAGCCTACTGAAATTACCAAAATATTTAGAAATTCGACAGTGTAAAACGACTAAAAAACAAATGTAATTAATATAATTTATTAATACCCTTTAGACCACCGCGCTTCCCTTCCCTCACATGTTACGTACATAAACCGTAGACTAAGAATAATTTGTACCTGTCCGAAGACGGCTCTAGCAAGCTGAAACCGGTTACGGTCAATAAAAAAGTGGAAAAAAGTTTTATATTTGTTTAATTATAATATAACATATTATCAGGTAAAACTACAACATCAAAAAAGAAGCTCCAGAGAACTTGGAAAACAGCAAGAAACAAAAAAAAAAAATTGAGAAAGACACGTGCAGTTGTGCGGATAACAAATCAAACAATAAATATTACAATATTGCAACAATGAAAACATATATTTATATAATATATTATTAGGAGGCGGAATGTGGAGGCAAAATGAAACTTCCAGAGCCGCCAATTGTTAAAGGCAAAACAATTAAAGTATCGTTATTTGACCGGTCTAATTTGTTTTATGGGGCCAACAGACTTGGCTATAAAAGATAAAATATCATTTGGTTTTGGCCTATTTCAGCATATCGATCGCCATACATTTCCAACGTTTTTGCCTCCGCATTCCGCCTCTTATATATTATATAGCTAACTTAACAAAAATGTTTGATGGTAGGTTAATAACAAGTAAAATATATTTCAAATTGAGAAGATGTCTACATATTACAGGAAAAAAAACTTATTTCCAATGAAACAATAAAATTAAGAAAATAAGAATAGCCACTTTTGTAAATTGGTACAAAAATTTGTAAGTTAGTAGCAGTGATGAAAAGAAAAAAAAGTTCTGTTAAATAACTAAATAATATTAGTTTATGATGGTTTATAAAATTATAAAATCTTTTGATTTTCATTTATTATATAAGAGAAAATCAGAAACACACTTTTTAATAGCGAGATTGACTGTTCGTAAAACGTCTGGTTTATTATATTAACCTTTGTATTAATTTTTTTATATCTTTCCAGTTCATTGATACGATATACTCACGTGTAAAATTGGATTTCACCCTACAATAAGCGTTTCATGCAAAAACTTTGTGTATCGGCATCATAACCGTTGATCATTATATTATAAGTGTCAGATGGATAATGTAATTCGTCCTGCGTAATTTTGTTCAAAATTTATTTATTTATTTATATTACGATACAATACATTACAAAATGATGCTTTGTCTGTCCAACTGGGAAGGTTTCCCGTTTCAAGACTGCCAAATTGCACATTTAGTTCATAATATTCTTAACAAAGGAATGGTTGCGTTCAAGATATCATAAGAATGAGATTCTATCAAGACAACTTTTGAGAATATTAATAATTGCATTCGGAACGAAGGAATGGTTTCTTTATGTCCTTGAAAGTAACGCAAGCATGTGACTCTTTCAAGGTCATTTTGGAGAACATTAATGCAATTGCATTCAGAACAAAGAAATGGTTTCTTTCGAGCGATCGCAAAGATGCGATTCTTTAAGGTTATTTTGGAGAACATTAATATTTGCATAATTAAAATTATAGTATGCAACTATAATTTTTAAATGGTTCGAAGTTGTGGTCAAAACTGTAAATGTTCGTAGGCAGCCCTGATTTAATTAATCTCATAATATACCTACAAGAGATACTCGTTCTATTATCATCTTTAAATGTAACAATACCATGACTGAGTATTTCAAACACTCGCTTGTACCTAAGTTGCGTGAAGTTGGTAAAATAAACGCAGATGTGGCGGATCTATTTAAATGCATGGAAGGTAGATACAAGAAGGCTATGCCATTAAATCTTTTCAATAAATATTGATTTGATATAAGTATACTTTTATTATACGTTAAACGTTTTTGTATGTGCTAGAGCTTTTATTTATTTTATACTCTCTGATGTCTCTCTGATTTTACGATCAAATGCCTCAATTTTTTTGGTAGAATCTCAATTCGGAAGGCGGGTGTTGGTATCGTCGCCCCGGAAAACATTCATTGGATAACTGAAACTCTTGCCATAGGTCACCCCAAGTGGTTCGCTACATGTGGTGATTTAGCAGGGGTTCATTTGTCCAGGTATTGGCGGCGGATGCGTTTGCCCATCTACTGCGCGGTGGGCCGATCGGGAGACTGGTTGAGGGAGATCTTTTGCTCTCTTCAGCTGGACTCTCTAGACCCATCCCATTTTCTCCACATTTCTCCACTGTACAGCAGTGGGAGGAATGCAAAATTCATATGTCAGTCACTCCTGGATACCCTGAGCTCTAGATTTCCACCCACACCTTATAGCTTTTTCCTACACAGAACATCCCTTCGTTCGCTAAAAAAACCCCCACACGGCATCCCAAACACATGGTGATGATGTTAAGCCCCGAGGGAATTTGTTAAGGGCCTTATGTAAAAAATAAAAATTAAATTTTTTAATTTTTTTAAAATTATTTTTATGATTTTAAATGTGTCAATCATTTATTATAAACAATAATTTTTATCGTAAATAAGTAAATATTAAAATTTCATTCTTTATTATTCTATGCCACAACATGTCAAGACCTACCTAGGTCACAGGTAGGTCCTTAATCGTAGTTTGTTTGACCAAGAAAATTGCCTCAGGCAGAGACAGCATTGATTGTTTTGGCTTCCGTTTGCAGTTGCAACTTACCCTTGGTAAAACTGACAGGATAATTGCCTCTCATCTGAATTTAGTAGTATTTCCTTTGACGTTTACACAATATGCATATCTGATTATTTGCTTACGATGTATGTACATAATTATAGCCTTGAACGGTGACCAGGGATGTCAAGGAGTAATGTACGGCAGTGGAGAATGGATGAATCCACACGCTCACCGCTACCTGTAATGTATAGAAATAGCTTCTGTGATGTCAGATGTCAGATGTAGCAGGGAAAGTGCTTCTACCGATGGCCGACAGGGGTACATAGAAAGGGGTATTTAGAACTCAAAGTTATTGAGAAGTCCCCCACAGAACTAATAGTGTTGAATATAAATAACACCCAACATAGAGAGGCGGAGTGGGAACGCGAGAGGGGAAGGGGACGCGGGAGAGGAAGGGGAGGTGGAAGAGTAACGGGACGAATGGGAAAAAACATGCAAGAAGAAGCAATTTCTTTATTAAATGGCGTAGCATCGCACGCCGGGTACCAGCTAGTGACTAATAAATAAGTTCAAAAATCCATTATTAAACGCCAAAACGAATGAAGCACATATAGACAAATACTTCGACTAATTATATCCAAATAAAATCAAAAACGGTAAATACCTAAAGGTTGGATAAAAAAAGGCTTACCTACATCAGAAATGTATTTAATCATATTAAAGAATCACAAAGATTTTGGCTTCTTCATTATCGTGTTTAATGCTTAAAATAATTGAAGACTTTATTTGCATTTCAAAATAATAATTCTCTGAGGGAATTGAGGAAATAATTCTATTCAAATATTAATTATTATTATTCTCCAAAGAAACGGGAGAACGTCTTAATGAAGTATTTACTGACAGCCAATCTTTGTTTACAAAGAAGGGCAGATTTATGCGAAATTAAGTTTACAATCTTTCATACTTATGAAGCATTATTCGGAATTTCTTCTTGTAATTCAATTCGTAAGTTCATTTACCAATATTTGTGCCATACCAAA
Organism: Glyphotaelius pellucidus; assembly: GCA_936435175.1. NCBI lineage: Eukaryota > Metazoa > Arthropoda > Insecta > Trichoptera > Limnephilidae > Glyphotaelius > Glyphotaelius pellucidus. The sequence goes on along the minus strand of OW386548.1, from coordinate 30,304,758 downwards.
ATTAGTATTAATATAGTGCATAATTTTATCGATGACTCATCTCTTGGAATGCTGTATATGAAAGGCTTATACTTGCCTAAAAACTTCAGCCGTAGTCGTCGACGCGACTTGGTCAAGATACCTCAAGGCAGGACAGATATTCTAGCACAACGTAAATGAAGAGGAATCGTGCGATAGAATGAAATTTCAAACAGTAGAAATATTTAATTACTCTTTTATTAAATAACCTAAAACATTTTTGTATGCCTCGATTTCCAAGTGTTGAGAATGTTAAAATAAGAAATCTTGTGTCTTCAAATGGATAATTAATTTTTTTTTTTTTACATGAGCTCTACATAATTTCCCTCAGGGCCTATTTCATCTTTGGGGATGCTGTGTGGAGGGGTTTTTTTTAAGGAAAGGAAGGGGAGGAGAGTTCTGGGAAGGAAAGGGGCTTAAGGGGTGGATAGGAATCTGGGGTTCAGTGTGTCCTGGTCATCCGCCTCCAAGACCTAGACAAAACTTACCCCATGAACCCGGGCACCCCTGCTAAATCACCAAACGTGGCGAACCACTTGGGGTGGCTTATGGCAGAGGTGTTCTCGGGGCGGCGGTACCCATTCCCGCCTCCCAAATCAGTCGTAAAATTAAAAATAGATTATTTCAGTAACCATTTATTATTAATCTTTTAAAACCTCCACGGCCTAGTGGTTAATATCCTTGGCTTCTGGTCCTGATGTCACTTGTTTGAAATCCTGCGTGGGAAATTATTTTTACATTAATTATGCAGCGACTGAATGAAGTGAAAAAAAATTTTTTTTTCAATAAAAGAAAACAATTCCTTCACGAGATACTTCATCTTCAGGGATGCTGTGTGGAGAAAGAAGGAGAGGAAGTTCTTTGAAGGAAAAAGGTATGTAGGTGTCAATTGTCAATTTGGGGGTCAATGTATTACTTCTGAACACATTGACCCCAAAATTATCTTTTTCGTGGTGGAATGCGATTAGTTTTGTTAGTTCGTTCGTTTTATTAGTTCTGTCTTGTCATGTTGTGGTCAGTTGCATATTGTTCACAGATTTTTATTAACATTCTCAACCCCTTGATCATCATCATCATCTTGAGTTAGGAGAATCATGTCGTTCGCATAGCTTACGTGATTTAGGCACTAACTATTAAAACGACAGCTCGCTCTGATGTCCAGGCGATTTGATAACTCGTCCATGTATACATTGAACAGGATTGGAGACATAACCCTTCTTGCCTTACTCCTGATCGCAAATTTATCGGCTGGGAGTAAGTACGTACTTGCCCACTGTACTTACATATAAACGGTAGGTATGTTTTTAGCTTACAATTTCTCCCATAAGGTTTTATGAAAGACCTTGTTAAAGATCAAAGAAACATTCGTACACAGTAGATTTTTCTTGTTAAAATCTGTTAATTGCTTTGCGGAATGTATTGCTGTATTCGTGGATAATCTGTATTTAAAGCCTATTTGATTGTCTTTAGAATTGAGTTTACCTTCTATTTCATTCAGAATTACCCTTTCAAATGGTTTCGCAATTAAAATTATACTCCTATCTTACGAGGAACGACTTCAACAATTTTATTTTTCAACCCTGGAAAAAAGAAAACAATTTGCTGACTTAATATGTGTATATAAAATTATTCACGATAAGCTTCAAACCTCTCATTGTCTGAGCAATATTTATATTAAAGTTCCTAATAGACGTAATTTAAGAAGTCATAAAATATTCCGTTTTGAATTGTTTAATGACAATATTGCATACTTCAATCCTCTGTCTCGAATGTGTCGTTTATTGAATGTGACCATATATATATCTACGCAAACAATCTCACATATTTTAAAAAACAAATTGTCAAACTCCTACCATGACTCTTCGTGGAGAACAGTTATGTAGCTGATTTATTATCAAACCCTTTCTTTCTTTTTTTCTCTTTTTCTGCAGGTTATGATTATATTTGACACTACTATGTTTTATATTTCATTTTGATTATCATTATTTCTGTTATCACTATAAGCATTTCCGTCTAGTAACAACTTAACATTGATTACTCATGAGTCTAGTTTTTGCACTGTTAATTCTTGGTGGAATTCCATTGTATTATGATTTTAAATTAAAACACTTTTGCACTTTTTTCCACTAATTTATTTACACCAGGACCGGTTTCATCCTACTACGGACATTTTCAGACTGGTAGTTGAAATTCTTATGATTTGGCATTTATACAAACTTAAGCAGGGGTACACAACATTGTCTCTTTATAATGAATGTTTCTATTTTGTTAATTAAGGTATTATAAGTTATTTTGTTGATTTAAGGTACATATAGGTAATTATAAAGTTAATTATTAAAATTTGAATGATTTTACAAAGTAAATAGATATTTTGAATTCGCATGAATATATACGAATTTATACAATTGAAAAGTTTTGTGATTTCTGATATTTTATTTTGGTTATGTTGGGATATTCCCTTCTTGTTGCTTGGGGATTATTGACAAATATTGATGGTACTATGGTCATTATTACCGATTGGTTATTATTGATTTTAGGGTACCTATCATTATTTGGTCATTATTATTATTACCTAATAATAATAATGACCATAGTACCATTTTTACATATATGTAATATACCTACGGTAATTCTATTTTTGTAATAATTGTTAACACTCTGTAAATGTTTCAAACAATAAAGAAATAAATAATTAGCTGCCAAGGATATTGGCCGGTATTAAACTAGCGTGTCTTGAGTCGCTATCTCACTAGCTTCCTCTCTAGCTGACTAGGTTAAATCAAAGCTAGTTCTGTATAAACAAAACTCGTTTTCCGAGCTTACTAGGGTTCTGGAAATATCTTGTTTTCCTAACTTTTTATACTGGCCTCGCGTGCACCGGACAGTATGGAAAATAAATGAGATTTAAGTTATTTTTGAGATAAATTCGAGTGAAAACAGATTTTATCAAAACATATATTTTTGTAGTACAGGTAGTAAGATACTTAATTTAAAAGTCAATGAAGTAAATTATCAAGATTTTATCCCGTTTTACTCTGTACAAAGAAGAAGATATTCATTTACGCTTGATCGACATCTTCTTTGTACGTATTTGCGTAAAAAAGTAATTCCAAAGGTTGAATAAAAAAAGCGGTTCATGAATTCGACGAAATTTTATCAAAAAAATCATTTTTCCCCCTCCAAGGCGCACCCCAGACGGATGACAGGAGAGGAAAAACCCCCCTCCTAGATCCGGCGCTCGCCCTATCATCCCCTTGTTACGGGTGGCATTCGATAAGGGATGAACGCAGTCTTCAGTCGCTGCATAATTAATTTGTTTTTAGTGCCTGATGCCATCCCTCTAATGGGTATGGTAGAAGCAAGTACCCCTACCCCTTGTTGCCGGGCTACGGTTCTAGGGAATGCAGTGTACAGTGTGCCAATAAAATCTGGAAATTTAATAAAATTAATTTTTTTTTTCATAACAATGACACAACCGAGCAAACAAGTGTAGGAGAGCGCGTATGGACGTCACCGTCGCGTCGTTCGGCCTCTTCCTTCTCACGCGTCTTGTTTGAAAACGAAAAAGACAGAAGATACTAGAACGATGATGTCACGTACGATCACTTGCTGGGACTACCATGACAACATTCATACATTGAATGTTGGTTAAAACATTAAATTCATTCAAATACATGTTGCGTGTTGCATTTGCTTGAATTTCGTGTTTGGGATAATTTTCAAGGACTCCAGGATTCCAACCAATTTGGTCCGTTTGCGGCTGCTACATCTATATACACAGATAAACATATTAAAATTTTCCATTGTGTTTTATCTTGTTCAAATATATCTTGACGTGTAACAAAACTTTCATGAACGAAAACAATATTTTATCTTTTAAAGAAAATGACCGGTCGGTGGTTGAGTGGGCATCGCGTTTGGGTCTCACCCGGGCGCCGCGTGTTCGATTCCTCGGCTGGCTAAGTCCTCCATCACGACTCAAGCAACATTTTCGGCTTACTGTGGTAAAAGTAGGAGATTTTCAACCAACATTGTTGGTTTATTTGTAACCCGGGAAAGTTTGTCTTTCTTTAAAATAATAAAAAAAAAGGATTGAAAAAAAAAACACGGCGGGATCAGACTCCTTCCTTATTTCTGGTGTTCGAATATTATGTTTTCCAGAATAAACCTTAGAATCGTCTTCTTTTATCAATTACCACTAATTTCTGAACACAGTTTGATATTTAAGTGAAAATGTTTTGATTTAACAATTGTGAATGAATAAAGTTACATTATTTTCCTTTCAACTATTTTAGTGTCGCTATTTAAATCCATCAACACGCGCGGGGCCCTCCATTTTTGAAACCTATTTGTCGACACACTGTACAATTATACAAGAGTATGAGGGTAGCAGAAGTTAGGCTGATTGACAGTCTGTGTACAAATTGACATTTTGGAAGATATTGAGGCAGGGAGACGAGATAAGAGGAAAGATATAGGTAAGTAAAGGATTAGGAGTTTGAAGCCAGTCATCAGTGCTTAATTCCTCCTTTGTGGCGCTTTGTTTCAAAGGGAGATAAAAGACACACGGGTTCATTTGTCTCTTTGATTTATTCACAATGTAAACTGTTTATCTAGTGGAATATTGTACCAATTTAACGAGCAATTATTTCGTTTTCTCTTAATAAGCTTTTTTTTACGACTCCAAACAAGTTCGCCCCTCTTTGTACAAGTGACTCCACAGTTGATCTCCCGACTAATTAACCCAACCGTTGGCCCCCCAAAACTATTATTATTATTGTATTATAATTTTTTGTATATTACTGACCAATTGCATTCTTAACCTCGACTTTATAAATGCCTTTAATAAAAAGTTGGTATGGATATCAAACGAAATTATTGACAGTGTCGATTAATCAGTATACGAACAAGTAGTAAAATACATTTTATATTTTTGTAATTCGGCGGCACATCTTATCTGCATACCTCTTCGGACACTTAGATATATTTTGTGCCGTACCGTATTTTTTTTAAACTGACTGCATGCTGGTGGCATACTGAGTGTCGTGTGTGTGGTTAAAAGTGTGTCTTGGATCAATAGCCATGAAACCGTCTGTACAGATGTAAAGACAAGAAACTATGTCGCAACTCATTTGGGCAGCGTTGTGAGGTGGGTTAAGGTAGGGACAGTAGGAAGGGATTTATTAATGCAGGTCTTGAAGAGGTTCGGATTGCACGAAGGAAGAAAAACAGATTCCAGCTATGTAACTTATTTTTTCTTCTCTGCTCATATAGAAGGATGGTCAATATTTTTAGCTTTCTTTAAACGTGCAAAGTGAGATGTTTAAATTTTTTCATAAAACTAACGCTGACTTGTAAAAATCACATAATTTATTGTAGGATTGATAATAAAAATAATTTAAATATTACAAAACGTGTCAACGCAGATTCGAAAGAGCTCTAGAAAGTTCTGGAAGGAGTGACGAGTGACTATATCGGCAAGTCTAGAAGGTTTCCGAATATTCTGGATGGTTCCCTAAAGATCTAGAAAATATGGAAGAAAATGCTCTAGACGCTTTCAGAAATGAGTGGCGGAGTGTGCCGATGAGTCTAGAAGGTTCTGGAAAATTTTAGAAGGTTTGATAATCTTAATCTAAACAAAAAATTTAAACAAAATAAATACACATTTTAAATACAAAATTAAAATATTCTAGTAAAAAAATTATATAACACAGTTAAGCGTTTGTATGAATTCTCGACACATCAGTTCCAAAATTAAAAATGATAATTAAAATACATTTCTGTTAAAATCTAATATTTTAGGTAAGAAATTTTTCGCTTCTCTGAATTTTTAACAGAATCAGTTTCAATTTTGAAAATGAAGCTTAAATTCCAAACAAATCTGTGTTCATTGAACCAGAGTTACAAATACAGACCCACAGACAGACCCAAATCCGAAATTAATATATTTAATTTGCTTCGATTTAACACACATTAAAACGATGTTTAGTACAGTACACGCTTAATTTTAAGACCGGCTTGAACCGATTCATTCTGGCGGAGTTATCGACTTCACAATGAGTGTAAACGAAAGAGAAAGATATGTAAAAACATACGAGGGACAGAGTGAGCCAGGGGCCAACCTCGTTTCTGTCCTTAAAATCGCGTACTGCGACGATTTCTGATCAACGTCAGGCCGTTCTTAATGTTTGGCGTTAAATAATTTCGTCGAAGAACTACAAAAATGGAGAACACTGCAATAAAAAAATAAGAGTGTGCAATTCACACGCGGTAGAAGTAAAACCTTAAGGGGTTATATACAGTCAGGAGGCTCAAAAAAGGGATTTTTCAAGAATTTTTCCTGTGAAGACTTCAAAATTTATTAAAGTAAAAATTTGTACACATATTATGGTAACTTTCAAAAGTATTTTAAAATTTTTTATTTGTAAAAATAATAATTTTGAACGCTACTATAGCTGATCTCCAGAAGCTCCTCTCAAAAAAGGCATCTTGCGGTGACCATCATGTCTCTGGACTGGATCATTTAAAATGAAAAAACCAAACGGATTTCGTTTTAATAATAAATATTCCTCTAATTAATCGAAGGACAAAGCAAAATAAATTTTTTTGACAAAACGGCGGCTTTTCAAAAAAAAATCGAGTTTTTACCAAAATTTTGGCCTTATATTGTTTATAAAAAATATGTATTTAGAACCTGTAAGAACAGGCCTTCGAATAATAACTGTAAAATATACTTAAAAAGCTTGTGTTAAAATTTGAAACCGATCGGTTTAGCCGTTTCCGAGTTACAGTGGTCACCGACTTTCAAAACACAGTTTTGAGAAAAACGCGTTTAATGTTTGCCTTCTACTTTCAAATGCTCTGACACGTCTTTACAAATATGCGTGCAACTTCGAAAAAAATCGTCGGAATGACTTGATTTTTTATTGTTTATACTTAACAGGAACTTGATGGAACGGACTCCGGGTGTCGACGGAGACGGAGAGAGGAATGACAGGCATCCGAGTTGGTTTTTTTTTTTTTTTACATTAACTCCACACAGGAGGCCTTGAGGAAAATAATTCCCCTCAGGGCCTATGTCATCTGGGATGCTGTGTAGAGGGTCTTTTTGAGGAGAGGAAGGAATGAACATTGGTCTTGAAGAGACCCATGTTGTAGGAGGAAGGAAACACAGATGCCGGCAAATCGTTCCATAGCCGAGCTGTTGAACTCAAGAACGAGTCGAAAAAACGACCCGTTCTCATGTGACAAATGTCAACCGTGTACATATGTTGGGCGCGCGTTTGGCGTGTCTCCCGACTATGCACCGGTGCCGAAGGGATCAATGACGCTAGTTCCTCAGAGCATCTTCCATTGAAATACCGGTAGAACATGGATAGAATTCCCACCCGACGCCTGTGCTCTAAAGATTGCAACCCGTTCGTTAAGATGGGAGAATCTATCAAACGGACCGCCCGTTTCTGCACAGAGTCGAGGGTATTTTTCAAGTATTTTGGAGCTCCAGACCAGAGAGGTGGCTGCCAAATTCAACCGTGGGGCGCACTTGCGATTTGTACAGGGTAAGCAGTTGTGTACTATTAAAGTATCTGCGGGCCCTGTACAGTACGCCCAGTTTTTGAGAAGCTAACTTTACTCTGGCTTCGATGGAGCCCTCATACCTGAGCTGGTCACTTATAGTTACACCAAGCATATCAATGGAAGGTCTGTTCGGAAGATTGCTTCCGTTGAAGGAGACTAGATTTTCATTTCGATCCCTTTTAGACGTAATCAGACATGATTGGGTCTTTGAAACATTGAATTCGACGAGGTTATTCTTACCCCAAGAGAAAACACTCGAGGTAACCGTCCATTCTTTGCTTCAAAGCCCTCCGAGCCGTTGGAGTTTGTGTGCCCTTTGGGGGCTTGTCAAACGAAAATCTGTCATGGACTGTACTGTCATCCGTGTAACAATGAATTGGTGCACATGACAAAAAGTCGTTGATGTGCAACAAAAACAAAGTCGGGGACAGAACCGATCCCTGTGGGATGCCAGCATTTATTGGTTGTGAGTCCAGTCGTTTATTGGAGCATGAGCTACGTAGCTGAGGTCGGTCGATGTAACATGAAGATGTCGAAGTGCCGTAAAGTGAGGCGTTGCGGGTGCACGGTTATGATGAGTGATGCAGGTCGGAAATGCTGTGGTGGAGCAGGCCACAGGCCTGCAGGTCACCAGAGTGTTGCTCGACGCTCGTTGCGGAGAGAACCTGATCGTCCAGGCCGTTGCTCGACGCGCGTTGCGGAGATGAACGGCGGTGACTCGGTGAGTGGAGCCACCGGCAGATAGTCCTTGTGATGTCCACAAAGGAAGCTGCCCTGGAAAAGAGCTGATGCACCAGGCACTCGGAGTTACGCACTGATTCGCTGTAGAGAGGCGAACGTAAAGGCGACCGTTGAGATTGAACTGATGTGTTGATTAGCGCGTCGCGAGACTGACTAGAGACTGACTTGAACTGAACAAGTTGCCTGTTGAAAATCCGTTGCGTAGTTTAAAAGATCTTAGCGTGCAGGTAGCGGGAGCGACTTCATTTTATACTATGTAAAAAGATGATGGAGGTCTCAGCACGTGTAAAGCACTCAGTGAGGTCTACATTATCAAATAATGTTTAAAAATATGTACATTAACTAAATGTATCAAATAATAAAATACAGTACTTAATTGTTTTTGGTTCTGAAAACAGTCCAAAATAAATGAGTTTAAGACAAAGCCAGTATACTAATATAAACAATTTTTATATTTTCTACTCTTCTCCTGTCAACTTAAGTCAGAAAGTTGAGATATGTTAAAAAATTGTGTGGCATTTTTATCAAAGCGAAATCATTTAATATTTATGCTATGCTCATCAAACTGACTCTTATTCAGTATTTTTCAGTTTATATATACAATAATCTGACGGCGACCTAAAAACGTTGACAATAACAGTAATAATTTACCCACCCACCCAAATAATTAAATTGAAATTATAATTCTATAAATATGGAGCTTAATTATTCGAATACTTTGTCTAATCACACCTCGAAGTCACGTCGTTTAAAATGTTCTTGAATCTTCAATCAAGTAAAAGCTCCCGGAATGATTGACAGCGGAGCGTGCCTCGCGCGAGTACCTCATAAAATTGGGCGTTCAATTGAAATACAAGGGGTTTATTGGGAAATTTAATTATTGATGCAATATTCCCCTCAAGGAGTAATTGTGAGTGACAAAGTAAGGGGGGTCGGGTCGATCAATGGCGAAATAATGGTATATTTCTGAATAATTCCGTGGCTGGCGTTAAAAATTCAATGCGATATTACTTAATAAAAGACTGGTCTCTCGCAACCGTCCATTTTAATTTGGATCTGTAGTGGAAGTGTGTAATTTGGACATTCCTAAAAAAATTCATTAATGTTTGAAGTAAATTAATGGGCTGCCAACCGATGAGGATTAATGAGGAAGGTATTCCGAATAAGTCGAATTCCTACAAGATTCTCTTCTATTCAAGGCACGACGGAATAGAAGAGAAACTTTGGTAAGTTCTCGCACAAGCTCTTTTATGGTGAATAGTGATACTGAGATTCGTGCAGAATAGATACACTGCTAGGAATTAATAAATGAACAATTTATGAAATTTTGATTGATGGTCGAGTGTGCAATTCACACGCGGTAGAAGTGAAACCGCCAGAAAATTAAAATATACAAGAGTGGATAAAATACGAAGAACATTTTTTTATCAACATAAATGATTTTTTCCATATTTTTGTCGTCGAATTCCAGTCCACCTTTGGTCATCTTATTGGTATTTGTGTTTTCTTCTTCAGAGTAGCTAGATGTCGCTTTCTTTTATGTTTTCTTTGCCTGTTCATTTTGAAGTGGTTTGAAGATTGAATATTGGTTTAACAAAAATAAAAATTGTTTATTTTTTTATGTAATATGATTCGATCCTTGATCCTCTGAATGTCTGGCTGCTAAGATTTGTCAGGCGCTTTATACCACTGGACTAAAGGAGACTTGCGGGGATCGTGGATTAATCGTATTATATTGGAACCAACTGTGCAATAAATTTTTATTTGTGTACTGTGTCTTCCTCCCATACAGGTGCTTGTAGGATATGCTGGATGCATCGAACAAGTATAAGACAAAGGCTGGATGCAATCACCCAGCCCTTGCCGCCTCGTGGACTGTCACCAATCTGTCCTATTGTCTTGTCTATATCTTATCATACTAACACACATTGTTTCTTGTATGTCCCGCTAAGCATTTGCATACTGCTTACTACAACGTATGCAGGGACACTGGAGGTCTAGATTCGTTCTAAATTAAATGTAGCTTCGTTCTTTCAAAAAAATTAGAGTCCTTGCGAGAGCCCTGAAGGAGTAACCATCTGTTACTTATACCAGGGCGGGTATGTGGTGGATAACCTCCAATGTGCAATAAATACATATTTTATTGCTATCTCATTCTCTCACAGGCTAAATCCTATAGATATGTGTTTGTCTCTTTTAATGTAGCTATTTTTCGTTTAATTGAGTTTCAAAGCACTGTGCTAAAGAAGTTTTAACTTCGAAAAAAAATCATTTTGTACTTTATTTAGTTGCATGCTTTTATATAGCGGACAGAGTATTGCACTGACCACTCTGTTCGCCTGAAATAAACAAACATCATCATTATTATTAAACATCGGAATATGCAGACCTCGGAATATGGACAGAGATTTATTTTCTATCTGAGTATTACGAGTATTCTTGATCATAATATTATATATCCACCCACAAGCCTCCAAGTGCATATTTACCTCGAATATTTCATGTAGGTAGAACGCCCGGTCTTCTTCCGGATTTATATCCGAAGAGTCCTTGGATTTTATTCCTCCGCAGAGAATCCTGGCCCGAGGAAATGGAAACGGGCACTTGTACGTACATTTAATCATCAAAGGACGTCGGACCATCGCATCGTCTAGCCATTGAATTGAATAAAACCAAAAACTTTTATTTTTATCTGCAATTCTGTCAAGTTTCCACATTCAGTATTTTATTGTCTTGTTAGGTTTAAATCAGCTGTAAAGGTTGCCATGGGAAAGCCTTTGTAGGCTTTACAAAGCTTTCTTTCATTCTATACAATATCACATCTGTAAAAGTTGATGTTGCGTATAGAATTGATTTTATATAATGTCTTATTAAAGTGAAAACTTCTTTAGCACCGTTGTGATTTGAATCTCGATGAAACGAAAAATAGCTACACTAAAAAGAGACAAACACATATATAATTACCAATACGATTTAGCCTGTGAGAGAATGAGATAGTTAATCAGTCTCCTCTTTGTGCGGTGCTTCGTAGTTACCCCATTCTTGTCTACCTTAGCTTTCCGAAGGTTTCGCTTCTACCGTGTGTTAATTGCAATTTTCGAAGTGAAACCTTCTTAACGATGCTATACGTGAAATCCTATTTAGATTAATCTTTACGACGAATCGGTTTACCTTATATGAACATCAAAAAATATGCTACGGACAAATTGAAGCTTTTACTAGCTTTTCTACAACAATAAAATTATAATTACATAACCAAAAATATAAGCGTAAACCACAAACAAAAAAAAATTTCTATGACTAAACTATGAAACTTAACTAAAAGAAACAAATTTAAAAAATACCCCTCTATGGCTAAGACTATTTTTGAGGTTTTGTATGTTCTAACTTTTTTCATTCTTATAAAATTATGCACAAAATAAATAAAAACCACTTTTTCGCTTACATGCCTCGCGCAAATAAGACGCTCGATTTTAAATTTTGAAGGCTTGAGAATCGAAATATTTCTAGCGTTTACATTCCTTTTAAGCGCCATTGTGATTTGAAACTTGATTTAACGGAAACGAGCGACACTAAAAAGAGACAAACACATACATCTTTGGTCTATAGGATTTAGCCTGCGAGAGAATGAGAAAGCAATATTTTTTTTTTTATTTCACGATTAATCCACGAAACTCATTGGCCAGACATTCAGCGGTCCAAAGATCGAATCCTACGAAATAAAAAAATAAAAAATTGTTTTTATAAAATCAATATCCAATCTTTAAGTCGCTCCAAAATTAACATGCAAAAAAAAACACAAAAGAAAGCGACATCTAGCGACTCCGAAGAAGAAAACGCAAATACTAATAAGAAGGCCAAATGTATAGGGAAAGGTTTACTGGAATTCGACGACAAAAATATGCAAAAAATATCCTTCAGATTGATAAAAAAAATGCTTCGTGGTCTACCCACTCTTGTATACTTAGGTATTTTAATGGCTTCTACCGCAAGTAAATTGCACATTCTATTTTTTTTTTATCGTTTCATAATAAAAACCACAAGAAGTTAATTTGCGGGTCTGTATTAATATGCGAATTTGTGCCGGTACTTAATTAATAGTTTTATTAGACGCTTGCAATTCATTGTATTGAAAACAAGTGCGTAAAACGAAAAAATAATATAAAAATTTGTAGAAATCTAGGTGTACTTACCGCTGCCTGTAAAAATCCCTGGAAAAATTGATTTACGAATACAGGTACATTAAAAATATTCACCTGACAAAAAGCGAAAATCTAAAATACAAAATTCACACATGGATAGTCAACAAGGGCATTCAATACAGTGGCATGATAACTTCTACAATACAAAGTAACACACCTGTATTTTTTATCTTTTATTCTCAAATAAGTTCATTTCTTTCTTCCATCTCTTCTCTATTTCTTTTACTTTCTATTCCTCTCATTCATTTTAAATTTATGTTTATTTCTTTCATCTCTTTGTATTAATTTATTTTAATTACTTTTTTTTTTAAATTCCTGCCACCTCGGAACAGGCTCAGCCTAGTGAGGTGGCATATACCAAAAAAATATATTTGTATCTTGTTAAATAAATAATAATGAAAAAAGGTTATCCACTGGAGCGACGATTGCTAGATATTTTTTGGTGATCATTTTGAATATTTTCCACCCAAATAAAAAAAAAAAAATCATACCTCCGAATTTTAATACGGAGACATACAAACTGATTATAGTTCTATATAGCCAATGAATTTACATATCTTTTGTAGTTTATTACATGTTCGTAGGATTTATGAACAAAATATTATAAAATCGTAAACTTCTACTTCATTACTTACAAATAAGGGAAAATTTTCCAAAATTGGCAGCAAAGCAATCCGAGGTATTTTAAATAGTGCCATATTGTGGCAAAAAGCGCTCCAGTGAAGTAATATTTTCAAAAGCTACTCATTATTTTGCGTTAGTGGCAGAAAATCGATTAATATTTTATCATTGAAATGGAAGAAAATATTAATAAATCTAAACGAAATTAAGAAAAAGAACAAGACACAGAATACTAAAAAGATAACGGTTGCAACTATTCGAGACACCGTCTAGATTACAAACCTTTAACCCGCCACTTTTCGTCTACCCCACTCATCTCCATAGGTGATTTTTATATAAAATTGTTAACTAAAGTGTAAATTAGTCCTGATAATGTGAATATTGTTCACAAACGATATAAAAATAAATTGATGTAAATTAAGTCATTTGTCTTTTTATTTAGCAACAAACAAGTTTAGAAAAAGTTTTCTTCGAAAAATTATTATCTTCTTCTTCAAAGATGTATAACATTGAAGGGATATCCTTCAAAAGTTATTAGAACAAGGATTAATCCAATAAAAAAGTAAATATTTTAGGCTATTGAAAAAAGGTGCTAGCAGAATATGAACTCAATGGTTAGGAAAAATAAGAGGTAACGAAAAATTGTTAAATCGGAGACCAGTCAAAACCAATTTTCTATAATAATTAAAGGATTTTTGAGGATTAAATTTAAGGATGTTAAAGGATTAAATAAATTTTCTCTAATAATCAAGGACTTCAATTTGGGAGGCGGGTACTGCCACCCCGAGAACCATTTATTGGAGAATTCTTCTGCCATCGGTCACCCCAAGTGGTTTACTGCGTTTGGTGACTTAGCAGGGGTGCCCGGGTTCATGGAGTGAGGTTTGTCCGGGTCTTGGCAGTGGATGCATCTGCTTACCAGCTGCATGGCAGGCCGGATTGGGAGAGAATGTTTCAGGGAGTCCCTTTGACTTTTCCAGCCGTCCTCTCTGGGAACATCGCCTTGCAAGGAAGTGGGAGGGATGTATTAATACGTCTGTCATTCCTGGATACACTGACCCCCAGATTCCTACACACCCTTAATACCCTGTTCCTTCCCAGAACTTCCTCTCCTTCCTTTTCTATAAAGATCCTCACCCTCGGTTCGCTACGTTTGGTGATTTAGCAGGGGTGCCCGGGTTCGTGGGGTCAGGTTTGTCTAGCTCTTGGAGGAGGATGACCTGGACACACTGAACCCCAGATTCCTACCCACCCCTTAAACCCCTTTCCTTCCCAGAACCCTCCTCCCCTTCCTTTCCCTAAAAAACTCTCCACACAGCATTCACAAAGATGACAAAGGCCCTGAGGGAAATTATTTTCCTCAAGGCCTCCTGTGTGGAGCTCATGTAAAAAAAAAACCCTCACACACTCTAAAGAGACCCTCCACTCAGCATCAACAAAAATGACATATGCCCTGAGTGGAATTATTTATCCTGGGCCTCCTGTGTGGAGCTAATGTAAAAAAAAAGAAAATTTAATTTATAGGACTTTACTTTCAACGCATTGTGTACGTGTGTATAACTACAGCACGTAGATACGGTATCTCTATTTGCCTGATTGATTCTCCAATCAGTGGGAGATATACACACTGTATCACCGCAACCCTACGAATACTTGTTGCAATGGCGAAGGGTGGTTTAGTTCTGGCCCTAGGTTCTAGTAGAGATGTCAGATTTCCGGTCTGATAAGTTGGCCGTATCCGGCTGCTGAAACTATCAGAAAAGTTTTCGTAGAACCTTGTTTTCCTTTGAAAACACAACAACTGCGACCCACGCAACACTCGTTAATCTGATACAACTAAAACAAAAAGTTAGATAATATACAAAGCGTATGAAATATTGGATTTAAAACTTATCCGTGTTTTATATCTCCAGGACTAATGTAGAACAAACAAAAACAAAAATGCTTATATCCGTGAATCGAAATTTGAGAAATTAGTAAAAGAGATATGTCGGTTGTTTCATGTTTGCACGCATTTGAAATATGAACCAACTTGTTCCTTTTTAAAGAAAAACTTTATTGGAAATTTTAACTCGATAACTTAACAAAAATGAGTTGTATATTTTCAAAAATATTTTATTAAATTCTTGCTGTATATATATTTATTTATTTATTTTTTTTTTTTTTTTTTCATTTTTTTTTTATTATTTATTTATTAAAATTACAGAGACCATTTTGTACAAGAATTAGAGTAGACCCACAAAGCTGTCATATGGCAGCCTGTCTGCAGGTTCTAACAATTTAAACATTCTTAATATAATATCTAAGAAAATATTTGTAAATACATTTATAGTTTTAAGGAAACATTAGAATAGATCACATAGTAGTATTAGATAATTTAACTTACAACTATAAATATATAAGATATTTCAATAAACCTATTTAATAAAAGATATGTAGGCAGCTATATTAAGATATTCAAAGAAACATGGAGTTTTCGTTCATTAACCATAGTTTCATCATTTTAGGACTTAGTCTCTCATTTTTTTCAAATTTTATGTTTTTATTGATTTTATTGAAAATCACTGGTATTAGATATTCAAGAGTACGGCTTCCATATTTATTTAATATTCGAGGAGTTTTTAGGCCCTTTCCTTCTCTAAATCTTGTGGTATGTTTGTGTACAAGTAGGTGTTTGTAAGGGCTTTCCCCCAAATTATCCATAATAGTAGTGAACCAGTGGAGACCTTTTATTGTAAGTAGGCTCTCTGAGCCATACAGTAGTTTTAAGTTATGTCTCTGTTTGTAAATCTTAGTTGTGACAATTTTTTTTTATTATGGCGGTTTGTAAATTTTCAATATATTTAATGTAAGTAGTGCTTGCACGTCCCCAAGTTCGAATACCATATCTAAGGATGGATTCGACCATAGAAAAATATATGAGTTTAAGAGTACAATGAGGCAAAATAAATTTTAATTTGTAAAAGTTACTAGCTAAGGATCTGAGCTGGTTACAAATTTTAGCCACTTGTTTATCCCACTTAAAATTGTTATCAACAATTATTCCCAGATAAGTATATTCATTTGTGAAATCTATTTTTTCACAGTCACAAACATTAACAATTCCTCTATGTATACAGTTAAAGCTATGAGTGGTTATTGATTAATTAAGATTAAGAAACCATCTCAAAATATATCTCAAAATAATATCTCAAAATATATACGGTGATAGAACAAAAACGCATAAAATTCCGGAAATAACTAACGAATTACCTGAAAACGTTAAAAATGAGACATCTTATTCAAAAATAAAACAAAATTTAGATCATTCTACCTCCGTAGAACATGAAAACAAATAATATTGTGGACAAACATCTAGATCTGTGGAATATAAATAATATTGTTAACGAATTACCTTGTTCTTTTAACCATTGTTAAAAATAAAACAATTAATATCGTACTTTACGATTATAATCATTATATTAGTTAAGTATTTTAATATTAAGAATTAGTTAAGTTAATAATTAGTTAAGTATTATCGTAATAATTAAGTATTATCGTAATAATTATTATGTTTAAGCACCAAAATATCAAGCATTTAATTATATGATTGTAAGCAAATAGATAGGAAAAATGAGAGATTCTTACAATCAAACTGATTGATCAGTTTTGTAAGATTTGAGCAAGATAAAATATTAATTAAATGAGATAAGTACAATTAAAAAGTGAATAAACATATTAAAAAAAAACAGGTAGTTCATTCTTCCACATATAATTTGGCGGGTGACCGGACACCTCAACAAAGTGGAACTTCATCACTCTTTTGAATAGTCACTAGAAGTGTAGAAAAAAAAAACATTTTAAATGGTGTACGCTGGGTTAGGCTGTGGGCAATTTTTTTCATCACATTTAACGCTTTTCATAGGAGTGTTGAAAGACCACTTTGTTGAGATGTCATGTAACCAATTTGATGACCGGATAATTCGATATTGTGGCACTTTATGACTCATTTGAAATGAAATTAAAAGTGTTGAAAAAAAAACTTGGTTAAACGGGTTACGTTAGATTAGGTTAGTTTTAGAAAAAGTCAATAAGTGTCTCATATAGACTCTATCTAAGTTACAAACCAAAGCTTTAGAACTGCGTGAGCACTCAAAAAGGTAACAGCCAAAAGTTGAGAAAAATTAGTCAAAGATAATAACGATTATTAATTACGAGTTCCCAATGGCCGAGTTGATTAAAGCGTTTGTTCCGGTGTGAATTATTTAATGGTCTATAATTTATAATTTAAAATACAAACTAATAAAGTAGCAGATATTCCTATGGGATATTTAGCATAAATTTTGATAAAAAAATATTTTTTCAGTTTGGTTGGGTACCTTGGTCGCAAATTCAAAATTAAGTTTTGTATGAGAAGGGCTATCAGCAGTTCCCCTTCAAGATAATTTCTACATAAAGCGCTATAAATAACCTAATAATTTTGTATATTCATTTCGCGTACGTTAGCGGGGTTGTCTTGCAAAATCTAAATATATTTTTTGGTGTACAACGATTTTATCTAGTGTTTGCGCGCGTGGATCCTTAGAACCCCAGAGAGAAAAAGGATTTGTTTGCAAAGGGGATCTGTTCTCAAAATTGAATACACGATTGTTATTTTTTACGTCTTACAGACTTAAGCAAAAAGGACTCAACAAAAAGCCCGTTTTCGATACACAAATAATAAAAAGGACGGTTTTATCTTAGTGAAATGATATTGTTTGGTAGATTTCATGTCTCTTTTCGAAAAAGTTATGATAAATATTGTTATTTTGTGTGTATTCTGAAGCAGAGAGATAAAGCCATCGGCATTATCTTTATGCCGTTTTTTATATGGGAAATAATAAACCAACGTAGAAAGAAACAAAATATGCTCAAAATTGTTGGAAAATAAACAAATAAGATTATTGATTGTGGAAAGTTTTCTGGATTTTTATGAATTGTGGTGTAGGTAAATTGACCGAATTGCAATTTTTCGAATTCAGTTGTTCGAAAACATATTTTTCGAACATCAATTGACCGAAACATTAGTTTTTCGAATTGATATAAATATGTAT
The DNA here is from genome assembly GCA_936435175.1 of Glyphotaelius pellucidus. Classification (NCBI taxonomy): domain Eukaryota; kingdom Metazoa; phylum Arthropoda; class Insecta; order Trichoptera; family Limnephilidae; genus Glyphotaelius; species Glyphotaelius pellucidus. The sequence goes on along the minus strand of OW386548.1, from coordinate 30,286,526 downwards.
ACAGTATGTACAACTTAACCTAACCTAACCTTTAACTAGTACGTATAACCTAACCTAACCTAACCTATTACTGGTACGTCTGACAGTACCTTGTTAGTCATAAACAAGTGAAGTATATATTTTTAAAGTTGATTAAAAAATTCGAAAAATATTTCTTTGGGCCATTTGCTGTTCGAAAAATTAGTCTTTAGAAAAACTGAAATTCGAACAATTGATTTCGAAAAATTGAATTCGAAAAACATGTTTGCTCCCATGAGAATTTTTATGTAGTTTTAATGTATCTCAATAGATGTCGTTAGTGTAGATAGATATATGTATGGGTTATATGTAATCTTAATATGTCTCAACAGAGGTCAGTAAGTTGTACTGTCGCCCGTTCGGGTCTAATACCGGAACGGTTACAAAGATAGCCGACAAAATCCGATTTACAGGTGGGCACCTTCAGTGACCATTTAATTAACACAGAGCTTCCTTTAGAACGGACGTTAAGTCCAGTTAAATATTCATAGTAAACAAGACGGTAATAAAAATGACTCGTAATCTAGACGAGCCGAAGAAGTATTACTGAAACTCCCGATCTTCAGAATTCTTTTTTTAACGTGAAAACCTCATAAGACTAACTGAGGTATGTTGTAGGATGAAGGTAAGTAGGCAGAGGTTGGTTACGTTTGGTGACTTAGCAGGGGTGCCAAGGTTTGTCCAGGTCTTGGCAGCCGATGCGTCTGCCAAACTGCCGCGTGGCAGGCCGGATTGAGAGAGACTGGCTGAGGGAGGTTTTTTTTACCTCCCCGGCCAGACTCATCGACTTGCACCGCAGTTGGAGGGATGGATTCATACGTCCGTAACTTCTGGACACACTGACCTACAGATTCATTCCCACCTCTCATACCTACTTCCTTCCCAGAACTTCATCCCTTCCTTACAAAAACACTCCATAAAGCATCCTCTAATGAAAAATATTTTCCACGAGGCGCGTGAAAAGCTAATTTCCCGTGTGGAGCTTTTGTAAAAAAATATTTTTTCCATATTTTTACAATTTAACAATGAACGAGAAAAAACAAAGGTGTTCGATGATAAGCCTCATTCAAAGAACCCGAAAAACATTCACACGATTATTCCAGACCCTGAGATCAAAGACACTAACAATATTGTTCACCCGGAAGTGGGGGAGTAGCTCGTAGCCTGGGCATGGAGCCGCCAGAGGGACGCGGCCGGAAGGAAGCGCGGACGCAATTCGCACAGCAGGCAGTCATTTCCTGCTTCCTGATTGGATCCCCACCGGAAGCGTCGGGAGAAGGTTCCTCTGTCGTCGGCGATTTGCCACTGTGACAAGAGGGTAGTTCTTTAAGGGATGTGCAGCTTCCGCTCTTCGGTACGTTGGCTCCAATTATGATCTTGCCAAATTAACTGGTCGTGACAGCGCTGGGGACCAATATCAAAGGAATTAACTAGTTTTGTTGCACGTGTTGGCAATTAAAAATAAGAAAAATCTTTTGGGAATCTTTTAATAAAAAATACTAACGACATATTTTTTTTCAATTACAATAAATTATTATGGCAAAGCTACATATTTTGGTAATAAAGCATGTGCGTAAAAATAGGAAACGTTGGATTTATTAATTTACTAGCTGGTACCCGGCATGGGTTGCTATGCCATTTAATAAAGAAATTGTTTCTCCCTTCGTGTCCTTTCCCATTCGTCCCGTTCCCTTTCTGCCTCCCCTTCCTCTCCCCCGTCCCGCAAACCCCCCTCCCGAGTTCTCCTCCCCCTCCCAGGTTCCCCTCCCTGGTTCCCCCCCCATCCTGCAAACCCCCTACCCAAGTTTCTCTCCTCCCTTCCACATTCCATACATTCAGTCCCGGTAAATTCAGTTTTAAAACAGCTCGCGTGCCACCTATTGAAAATTTCCTAATGCTAGAGCTAACCAGTATTTTTACAAAATAACGAACATATTATTTTCACAAAAAAAAGAATTATCTAATTTAGTTCCGTCTTTCGTAATTTATGCGCGTACACACATTTCGATGATTTATTTTTAGAGATAAATATTAACTACGACGCCTGAAATAAAATTTCCCGCAAACATGTCAACATCGTTTCCACGGCAAGGATTTGTTTTGCTTTTCTTCTGACATTAGCAATAACTCGCTTTTGTCAGGGATAGAAAACGTATAATAAATATAATATATTTATAATATAATTTCATTACGCAAGAGCTTACCATTATATACAGCCTAAATTTTTCGCATACAATTTAGCTTTGTATTTTTCAAATAAAAATATTTTTATTGGTTTATGCGTGAAAGCGTAACAAACAAACACACGCAGTTTCGAATTTTTAATATAAGTATTGATTACATTTAATTGTTTTCGATGTTAGGGATTATTCTTGTAATTATCCTGATTCCTACCCACATTTGTCCGGAACTACATTTGTGAAGTCACATGTTCAATGCTTTGGTAGTCTTTAAAGTAAAAGCAATGTTCTATGAACAGTTTCTATTGTATCTTGACTTCTTTGATAAATTTACGGGTTCCGAGAAGAACTTCAAAAATACAACCGTGTTAGTCGTGCAAAGTGGAAAGTTGAAATTGCACAAGTGACATCTTTGCTGCTGTGAGTTTATGCAATTTTCCTACCTCCTAAAAAATTCCTAACATGCCTAACGTACCATCCGATTCTCCAAGAGTTTAATATTAAATGCATTGTGAATGAAACCTCCGATAAGTTGTATTCCAAGAGGAGAGTTCAGGAATGCGGTTTTAGACACTAGTAAGTTACTTACTAGTGTTTATTCAATAACCAATATGTGTCATAAGTCACCCCAAGTACTTCGCAACGTTGGTTAACTTAATAGGGGTGTCCAAGTTCATGGGGTGAGGTGTGTCTAGGTCTTGACGGCACATGCGTTTGCCCATCTACTGCGTGGCGGACCAGATTGGTTGAGACTGCTTGACTTGAGAGAGATGGAAACAATTTTACCTCTCCCGTCGATTTTTATCTTTCGATCTGGTGCCGCGGTAGAGGGATGGATTTACCGTCACACCTGGACACATTGACCCCCAGATTCCTACCCACCCGTCATACCTTTTTCCTTCCCTGATCTTCCTTTCCTTTCTCGAGGGAAATTGTTTTCCCCAGGGCGTCCTGTGTGGAGCTAATGTAAAAAAACAGTTGCACAATATTTATAACATGTCTTATTGAAGTGAAAACTTTTTTAGCACCGTTGTGATTTGAAACTCGATGAAACGAAAAAGTGACACTAAAAAGAGAAAAACACATACATCTATAGTCTATAGGATTTAGCCTGCAAGAGAATGTGTTAGAATAATTGGTCTCCTCTTTGTGCGGCGCTTCGTAGCCTCACCACTCTTGTCTGCTCTAGTTTTCTGAAGGTTTCACTTCTACCGCGTGTGAACTGCACCCTCTGATTTTTTTTTATTGATAATGGAGCCTTGCGATTCAATGGGTCCCCGATCCTGCGAGAGAACGTGTTAGAATAATTGGTCTCCTCTTTGTGCGGTGCTTCTTAGCCTCACTACTCTTGTCTGCTTTAGTTTTCTGAAGGTTTTACTTCTACCGCGTGTGAACTGCGCCGTCTGATTTATTTTATTGATAACGGAGCCTTGTCGAAGCAATGGGACCCCAGCCCGAATAGGATAAGGGGAAGAAGATTATGATGATGATGATAATGGACTCACTATTCTGACGGATTCAAAAAATATATATTATTCAGGCTTTTAAGTCATAAGCGTTTTTCTTATAATTGATATGAAGAATATTTATACCAGTATTTTTTCAAAAACATGTTTATTTTCTATGATATGGTTAGTGAAATCGGAACATTATTCTTATTAAAACACCTTAAACGTTCTGTGATTCTAATGCCGAAATTTGAGTTGATTTCTAGATATAAAATGAGGTCATTATATTTAAGGTATATGTAAAGTAAAAACCTTTCTAAAATCGGCCAGCTAATCAATTTATTTTATTTTAAAACAGAAATCTCAAAGCTATGTTTTATTGCTATATCATCATCGAGCGGGTGTAATTTAATTTACCTGTATTTTGTATGGCCTTAGTTTTAAAAAGGAAATCTTTACTCCATAGAAGCTCTGAGTAGAACATTTCTACACAGACCAGTTCTAAAACCATTTTACGAAAACCTAAACCCATATTGTAGGGTTTTACTGAGTAATACTTAATAAGCTTCTAAGGGCTGCTAGTTCTAGAGGAAAGTGTATTTATATTTTGATGAAATTTTGGGAATTGGGTGTAGTGACGTCACTCACGCTACAAAACCGAATAATAAGCTCCCTCTATTGCCAACATAACAATTCTCTCATCCTTCTCACCTGTTTTCAGGGAACATTATGAACCCGGTACTTAGTAACTTCTGTTTACTCGCGTAGTTACCTACTTATACTCATAAATATCTCAACAGCTGTTGGAAAGTTTGTCATTTCAAGCCTTTATCCGATTATACGGGAAGCCCAAATAAGGGCTTGTTCGTTATTTACACAATACTCCCTTTGAACGGATCTGCGGTACGCGATTTCATCTTAAGATCTCTACCTGATTTAGGGAGATGAAACTGAAAAAAAGATATTGGGCTTGTAACAGTTTGAAATTATAATGCTCAGTAATCACCCAGTCATAAAGTCGGTCTATGCATTAATTCGAAATAATTTTTAATTCCTATTTGGAAAGCTAAAATTTGAACAAATGGAATCCCGCATTCTTAATTTCGGTGAGCTTATTTTTCAAAGAGTTCCGAACAGAAAGTCAGAGAGACTGGACGTGTGTTTTGACGAGAAAAACATACGAGTACCACGGTGAATCTCCGTCAATTTGTGAGCTAATATTTCGTTTTACTTTTATTAATATTTGATTTACCATTTAGTATTCCGTTCAGTTCCTTGAACTGGCGCCCTACACTCATTTTTACAACATGACGATCTTCATACATAATACTAGATTAGATTATCGATTCGATTTTATTTTAAACGTTACAAGTTATCGAGAAATTTTATTTGCTTCAAATAATTTTAACTATTTAATTTCTTTTAGGCTAAAAACTACCCTGAGTTAAAAATATTAAAGTTATCTTATTTTATTTAAGATATTAGGAGTCCATGTTTTGGTTTTCTTTAAATTGAAAAATGTAATATAATTGTTTTTGCCACAATTCTTTTATTTTAACTATTAGAAGGTAAGTAACACTTACGACTTACGTAAGATTTTGTTAAGTTACTTACAGGAGCATTGACATATGCGTTCAACTTATGGTAATTAATGCTCACGGAAGTTGTTCGGAAGATTAACTTAATTACGTAATTATGCGTAATTTTATTAGGCGTAAGATGGTTTCTTGTCAAAAACGATTTGCTGTTGTCAAATTTATGCGATTTTGTCAATTAATACGAAAGAGCCAAATAAAGTAATGAAATCAGTTGGAATAGGAGTCGGCTTGAGAGAAACAATTCTCTTTACGCTTTTGTTCCATTAACAACGGAAATTAAGCAAATAACTTTGTTAAAAACCACTATATTATCAACATGTTTCAAAAAGATGTTAATTATATTGTCTATTCTTCGCTAGAATAATATTAATAAAAAAAAAAACAAACAAGTATAATACATCTAATAATAATAGTTAATTTACCTTTATTGTGAATTAAATTAAATTTTTTAGCAAGTTGCTTAGTAAAAACTGCCGCCAAACAACTATATCTACCCTTGTCCACGTTAATTATCGTGTTTTCCTTTAAATATTAACCCCTCAGACCTTGACAATATTTTGTCACCGGGTCAAAATAAATATAATTAAATAAATAAATAAAATCCAAATTAATGGATTATTTCTGAATCTACATGAAAACTAAGAACCGATTTTGAAAAATGATTAACTACGCTTTAGAAATTTTATAAATCGAAATAAATATATGAATTTTGAAGTATAAAAATATAAAAAATGGCTTACCTCAAGTTTTTTTCTAAATAAAATTACTGATAACGAAAAAAAATAAAAGAACATACATATTTCAAAAGATAAATATATTTTAAATATATCTTACAGTCACCTCACTATTTCGCCATTTCATGTAAAAATAATAAATGACAAAATCCGTTTTTTTTTTTTTTCAAATTGTGATTCAAAATCTTGGTTTCATAAAGGTGTAGGTACATTTAACTCTCATTTACATTTAACTCTAAAAATTAACTACAAAATAATTATATTGTAGTTGATTTTTAGAGTTGAATATAAAGCGTGATGTTTTTTTTTCTAACACTGTTTATATCATACCTCTCAATATTTATTTATTTATTAACGTCCTTTTCGGGGCTTTAACATATTAAAATTAAGAAATATACATTGTACATAATTGAACTGCCCAGTAACAATATTTTATATTTGTTTAAAGATAAGATGTCCACTGACTTGGTTTAATTATTTCCCTCCGTTAGTAATCTGAGCAAAGAGGAATACATATGGTAGTTAGTCCCAAAATTTCTGCACTGAAATAAATCCTGACTTCTGGTATTAAGTTGTGGTATCCGGAGGTTTATCAGTTCAAGCAATACCGGACTATCAACTAAATCATTTAGAATTTTATATAGAAATACCAAGTCAGTGAAAATTCTTTTGTCTGACAATTTGAGCATATTTATATCATTTAACGAAGTGTTATAGTTCAACATAATAGAGAACTCCAGTCCAATTTTTTTTTTTATGAATTTTACCTTCTAACCTTAATAACTGCATATTTATTTTTATAGTTAGTTTTTATAGTTAAAATAAATGTAAAAGTTTTAATTTTTCAAGATCCCCGAAAACCACCGTGACGTCATCTGGCCCTGTGACGTCATCTGCCCAAAAGTTTTAGTTATTTTCAACAGATGTTGTCATTTTGTATGGAAAAAGTAATTAAACTATTCAATAAGTAAAACGTTATTTAGGTGTAATTATTTATTTATTATATTATATTATTATATTTTTCAATATTATTACGTATAAAAATTGTTTGAAATTATGATTTTTTTAGCTTTACGAATCGAAATCAATATTAAGAAAACCGAAGTATGAATTTTGTAGGGAACTGGAATCAGCTGTTCGACCGCCGCCATTTTGAATTTCAGCATTGGAGCGTTTTATGGAAGCGGTGACGTCACGCCTCACAAATTCAATAATACCAACTTGACAGGGTGTTTTAATGAACTGTTTTAAAATGGACTTTTTAATATTTTTTTTAAAACTCCACGTTAAATATTATTTTAAAACTTGTATATTCAGAATCAGCGTTTATTGGTCTATATGAACATATTTTTTTAAAGCCATAATATTTTTCACTGGAGTTCCTTATTGTTGGAATACCCATATGATAGTAAGGGAGACAAAACGATTTCTGTGAAATATTAGTTGTTTCGAAAAGCTGACAAACTAGCTTGAGCGGTTACTTAATAATAATAAAAAAAAATCTGTTGAATCCATTCATTCAGCCATTTGTTTTAGCAAAATTTTCCATTTTTAATAAACAGGCAGGTAGGTAGTTACCTTAGAGATTTTATTGCTCAATATTTGCCTAGAAGAAAAGTCATATCATGTCCAAACTAATTAAACTCACAAATAAAAGAAATATGATTTTACTGCGCAGCAATACAAATTTTTTCATAACAAAGTTGCTGCTTTATGAAATATATTTTTTAGACTTATTTCAAATGCTTATTTCGAAACTACACTCCAATTTTGCAAATCGAATTCTTTTTAAAGTTACCTACGAAGAATTTCATTTTCAGAAAGCTTTATTTATTTGAAAAGCTTTTATATGTAAAAGAATGTACTTTCTCAAAAGTAACTACAAAACATACTTTTTTTATTTATTAACAAATTTTTTGGTACAGTTGGTAAAATTTTGTAATACAAACTTTTTATATTAACAGTTTTAAAAAAGTAGAGAATAACATAAATAGATTAGCAGATTAACCAAAAAAATTCCACATAGGCATCGCCAGTGGGTATACTTGAGTGTTTTTAAGACAGATAATTATTACTCATAAACATACAATATCTTGTAGAAGTTTAAAAAAATAAAAAAGAAATTAAATTAAATACATAAAAAAAAGATTCAGTGTTTACTGAAATACATATTCAAAAGACATGTTCATAAAGATTAATAAAATTTTGGTTAAGTTACAGCAGGTCAGATGTTACAGCAAGTAAAGGTTTGTGTCGATGGTATTTATCCAAGACTTAAATACATTTTTATACTTGCTGTAGGTGGATATATTTTAACAATCAATTTCTGTAGCCTGATAGAAAGCATTATATATTTTTGGTGTAATAAAATATGCATGTCTTTGCGCAAGCCTAGTGTTACACCGTGGAACTTCAAATACATTATTTAACCTATTACTAAAACGCTTTTCATTTTTTGTAAAAATAACATTTCGTGTAAATATATATTTTAACATTGTTTACAGTAAATTTTTCTTATATCTAACAATTCAACCTCATGGAACAATTTTACGGAGGGGTAGTTTAAGTTAGTATACCTAACATTTTTTTCAATAAATTAACAACCAAGCTCTTTATTACACAATTAATAATGATGAGACATACAAAATACGTGTGACTGTTTCCACCAAAGTAGGTACTACTTTTTTGGGTTTCATTTTATTTGTAGGTGTGAGAGAGATGTGTGATAATGATTGTATGTTTTCTTTGGGGGGTTCAGACATACGTTCAACGTTTACCTCATTTTCGACAGTTGTTATTTAGTATGTAAGAAAGAGCTGCAGCATTGTAGGTAAGAACAAAAGCAAATCATCAGCGCATTGACATTTGAAATTTTTGAATTTTTGGAATTCACTCACTAAAAAGAAATTCAAACATGAAATTTTATTTGTGTAACTACCATAAAAGCGAAGACAAAAAATCTGACATTCAAGGGATCGATTACTTTCAAAGATCGAATTCTTTCATAACACAGCTAAATTAATAAACAGTAGAGTTACTTCCGTTGTTTTCATAAACAACGTGGTTTATATGGAGGCTTCGACCATCATGTTTTCTGGTTATACCTATTACGTCCACCGCATGTAGAGATAAACCTATATTAGTGGTCGTTTGTGTGTGCTCAAAATAAGACCAGTTTTACCCCACTGAAATTGATGAATGAAGTTGAAAAACAGATAATCATTTTTAATGACCTGTCTGGACCTGAGAGTCGCAAGGTCTTAAGGTAATTAATTAAACAAATACTGATATATTTGCCTGTAAAGCCGAAAATTAGATGAAATAATATTTTCATGTAGAAAGTCGCTGAATTACAAAGTAGGGACGGCCCTGAGCAAAACGGGGCCTTGCGCTAAAAACCTCAAGGGCGCTATGTTTGGTGGGTGTTATCAGCGCTTTGGCTCCTTGGCGGCTTAGCAAGTCGGCACTGCTCCAAAAAGATATGCAGATATTTTTTACAAATTTTTATCATGAAAACTCACCCTCTTACTTTAAACCAGTATTTTGTTTTTTTTTAAAAATGTCGATTGCATAGTTAAAATAATTTATAAAGATTGCATTTTTCAAAGCCTGCCGAAACGATCGAAATCTGACAGAGTACGCGTGACGTCATTTGTACAAAATCAACAAATCCCGATTGAAGTACGAGTATTTATGAAGATTTCCAAAAAACATGATTTTTTAAAAATAATTTTAGGACCGCGGTAGGCCGTGTGCGAGTCTACGCAGCCAAGCGCATTATTGTGCACATTCTTAATGTTCGGAGTCGCCCAACCCGATTCTGTCAAAACCCGGCGACCAATTTTAATCTCTCACGGTTTTATTCGTTTTTAAATGACGATTTATAAATTTTACCTACAATAAAATTAATGTTTTCAGAATCAGCGTTTGATGATCTACATATATGAATATTATTTGTAAGCAATACTCTTTTTTATGAAAAACAAATACCTTTGTATAACACCACTTTTTTTTTTATTAACAATATCAACATGTTTCGAAAACTATGTTTTCTTCGTCGGGATAATAAGTCAATAATAAATAACAAAAGACAAACAAGTATAGACTAATTAGAACATAGACAAAATATTAGAAAGGAGAGGTGATTAATTACCTAAAATATATCATAAAAAACAATTATATAAAATAAAATATAAAAATTATTTTAGAATGGGTAAAAAATTACATTAACATAATAAAAAATCTTTTAAAAGGAAAACAAGAAGTCTAAATAACAAAATAAATTATTATAAGTATAAGTATTAATACGAAAATAAATTTAAAAGATGGCTATTTTTAAAAAACGTTTGATTATTTATAATATTTAATTTACTATTAACACTTTTTCTAATTTCTAAAATTTCTAAATTATCTAATTGTATACCCGTTGTGTTAGTGTGTAAAATTTTTAAACCTTTATTAATATCAAAAGAATGACCTGTTTCCAAAATGTGGTTTGCAAATTCTGAATAATTATTATTATTTAAACATCTTAGATATTCCTTAACTCTAATGTTAAAATTTCTAGAAGTCTTCCCAATATAAAAAAAGTTACAATCATTACAAATTAATTTATAAACCCCAGATTTGTTCAAAAACACACCTTTGTCCCCTCTATTTAATATATAATTTTTTAATTTGTTATTGGCGTAAAAAGCTGGTTGGATATTATCTGGCATGTTTTTAATTATCAAATTTGAAGTGTTATTATTTAAAAATACAATTTTTCTCCAATTATTATTCTTGTCAACTACGTGTGGATAAACAAAAGATCTAAAAAACTTTTTCTTATATTTTTTGTTTAACATATTATCTATTAATTGTGTAGAATAACCGTTATTTAAGTACTAGGTTCAAGTACTAGCCCCCTAGTCGCAGATATATTTTTAAACAATTTTGAAGAAAAAATTTTTAATAGTCGTGCTTTATTATTAAAATATGTTTACTTTTGGAAAAGATATGTAGATGACGTTTTTTGTATATGGACTGGAACTAATAGGCAATTAAATATTTTCTTAAATTTCATTAATAAACTCCACAAAAAAATTAAATTAAATTATTTTTTCGTACTTTTCATAATAGATTTCTAAGAAATAAATCTCTTTCTTTCATTTTTGTCGCTAGAATTATTACAATACAAGTCATGAAATCCAAGCTGATTTGTTTTCTCCACTTTAAATAAAATTTTAAGAGAGCCAAAAGTATTTTCAATGCAAAAACCATTTATTGGATAACCAACACCTTCGCCATAGGTCACCCCAAGTGGTTCGCTACGTTTGGTGACTTAGCAGGGGTCACCCGGGTTCATGGGATAAGGTTTGTCAGGATCTTGGCGGTGGATGCGTTTACCTACCTTGTGCACGTCAGGTTGAATCCGGAGAGACTGGATGAAGGAGATTTTATGACCTCTCCAGCAGGACTCTCTCGGAACATTGGTTTGCACCACAGTGTTAGGGATGGATTCATACGTCTGATCCCCAGATTTATACCCAACCTTCATATCTTTTTTCCTTCCCAGAACTTCCTCTCCTTCCTTTCCCCTAAAATACCCTTCACACAGCATCCCCAAGGAAAACACAGGCCTCGAAGGAAATTATTTTCCTCTGTGTGGAGCTAATGTAAAAAAAATCATAGTGTGCTATTCACACGCGGTAAAAGTGAAACCTTTAGAAAACTATATAAGACAAGAGTGGGGAGGCTACGAAGCACCGCACAAAGAGGAGATCGATTTTACTATTTTATTCTCTCGCACGCTAAATCCTATAGATGTATAAGTTATCTGTTTTCATCGAGTTTCAAATCACAATCGTGCTAAAGAAGTTATCACGTCAAAAAAAATTGTTTTGAACACAGATCATCAAGGAAAATGAACTATTACGCATGAAACAATACACGGGCCGTCCTTCTTTTTAACCTACACAAAGTTGTCTACACCAGTTAGTGGAGAAACCTTCAACAGAATTACCAAAATTATTATTTTATAATTACTTTAAAATCTACCGGACTAAAGACGTAACGACTGTGTGCGTTTAAAAAAATATGTGTTTATATTTTTGTAGTAAAAATTACGTGACAGAGTTGTAACTCCTCGTGGTAGAAGTGTATTTCATACACATCACAGTTGAGTTCTGCCACCTCGACTTGCGTGTATTCTACAATGTTACAAAAAAAGATATGACGACATACAAAACGAAACTATTTTTAAACTCCAAAAGGTATATATAACCTATTAAGTATCAGCGATTATTATTTTTAATGATATTAAACAAAATATTTCTAAAAATCTCAAAAAATTGTTTCCTACAATTTTTATGTCGTACGTTAATTGTGTCACGTGGGTTGTCATTCGAAATAGGTATACACGCATCTCGTGTTTGTCATCCCCAATAGGCATTTTAGGCCACCTTCCCTCCTTGCTACAATTTCCCCTCTGAGATCCAGAGAGATTCATTTATAGTAAAAACAAAATATGACAGAGTGGTAAAAATTATGTAGGTTTAAAAGAAGAACAACCCACACATACTTTTATTTCATGTAGGTACAAATAACATTAATACGTTTTAATCTGAGTGTTTCGTGTTCAACATGAACTAATAATATTCCGTACAAGAAATATATGTGGTTGGTCGGTCTAATGGGGAGCTGTTTCACTGCGGCCGCCTTGTGTTCAATGCTTAGAAGGGATCTTCCCGAATTAAGTTACGTATATATAAATATAAGCCAAAGTGGGCCTTCGTGGTCCGAGGAGGGTAAACTGAGGGAAATGAAAAACGTGTTTCTATTTGGAACAAAGTACCTACATTGGGAGATGATAATATTATACGGGCTTGATAACCTCTGGCGTTTATATACGTGCATATCGGAATATAGTTAGTGCGATCATCTCCAGAAAAGTTTCCACAAAAAAACTCTACACATAAATACGCTACAAGGTTTACAGAAAATTTATTAATACCAAAAGCAAACAAAACAATTTTCCAAAAAGGACCCTTTTACATGGCCATTAAAGTATATAACAACCTTCCACATGATATTAAACAAATACCAGATACACTCAGATTTAAGTCATCACTAAAAACATTCCTTCTAAACAGGTCTCATTACACATTAAGTGAATACCGCACATAGGTACAACTGTTTTTATATTTATGTTTATATAATAAATTAAAACAAACTCAATTTGTATTACACCACTTTTATATTTATATTTCATTTGTGTTCATTTCTGTATAACATGTTAGGTTAACTGGAAGAAATAGGATGTAGGTACCTATAAGTTATACCTTTTGTACTAAATGAAAATTTTGTACAATAAATGATTTTGATTTTGATTTTATAAAATAAACCTATATAAAATGAATACAATAATAGAATCACGTCAAATCTAACTTACAAAATTAGATAACTACTTTACTTCATTTCTTCCTACATTTATAAGAACACACTCCATATTGGATTTATCCACGCTTCCTTTAATCTTATTTTATTTTATTTATTGTTTTGAAATTTAAAAAAGTATTAAACCTTATGAGGGAATAACCAGACTAAATCAGAAATCTCATTAAAAAATCAAATTTTAGAAGTATTGACTCTTTTTCACAAAAAATTATAAATTGATTTCGAAAGATTATTTTTATATCTAGTAAAGCTTTTTTTAAATTTTGAAACAACATGTTTATTTTTAGTACTTACAATAAGATTTTACCGTAGGTCGTTGGCAGATTTGTTAAATTTTCGAACAATTTTTTTTATTATACAACATACATTTCAAATCATATAATCATTTTATTTTTATTTTATTTTATTTATTATTTACAGATTTTCACATAATTAAAATTATAATTAAAAAGTAAAACAAAAAAGTAAGGGTCCTGTACCCGAAAGAACTTAACAAAAATATAAAAATTATGAAAATTAAGTAAAATATATCAATGCATTATTTGCGAAAGCTACTGTTCAGAATTTTAATTTAAGGTCAAATAAAATCATAAAAAACTCCACGCCCTTGTTTTGTGACGAAAATACTTCAGTTTGTCTATTTATTTACGATCTTATAAACGGAACTTACGGGAAAATTATAAATACATACATGTTCAAAAAATAATAACAAAAAGTACAAAATTAAAATAGTTTTATCGTCACGAGTTGGAGCATTTTTTAAGGTAGGTATTTATCAAAGAAAATTTTGAATGAAGTAAAATCGATATTGAGTTATAATGTAGTTAGTATGTACAAAATTAAAATTATTTTATCATCACGAGTTGGAGCATTTTTTAATGTAGGTATTTATCAAAGCAAATTTTGAATGAAGTAAAATCGATATTGAGTTATAATGTTAAAATGCTGATATGGATAAAAATTAATGTTTCTCGTCGAAACCGCCCTGTACAGTTGCAATGGTACATCATCGTTCGACGAAATTTAAATTCTCGGCGTTTGGTTAATAGTTCTTAAATATTCACGCAACTATGTTTGCGTACATTTGTATGTACATCTACGTCTATCACAACACAGATAAATCCCAGTGAGACAGGCATACAAAAATCGCATGTAAATAAACTCTAAATAGATAAATAAAGAAATAAAGTAAATAACCTTGCTTTTATATTATTGATCTCATTAATTAATCACGAAATTTGTTTAATTTATCGAGACAGACAGGTTTTGTTTAAAACAAGCATAATCAGGGTACAAATTAAACTTATCGAAAATAATATTGTGTGAGATTAATATATGTACGTATTATGGGTACTACCGCCCCGCGAACCATTTGTGTGATAACTAACACCTCGGTCGTAGGTCACCTCAAGTGGTTCACTGCGTTTGGTGACCCAGCGGGTTCATGGAGTGAGGTTTGTCTAGGTCTTAGTAGAGGAGGCGTCTGCTAACTTACCGCACGGCTGGCCAAATCGAGAGAGACTGGTTTGCGAAGGCCTTTTGACCTCTCCAGCTGGACTATCTCGACCGATCGCCTTGCACCGCAATAAGACGGATGAACTAATGCATCCATTACTCCTGAACACGCTGACCCCAAGATTCCTACCCACTTCTCATACCCTTTTCTTCCCAGAGCTTCTTCTCCTTATCATTCTTAAAAATACCATCCACACAGCATCCCCAAAGAAGACATAGGCCCCGAGAGAAATAGTTTTTCTCAGGGACTGCTGTATGGAGCAAATATTAAAAAAACATTTAAAGAGAGACAAAAAATAAAATAGATTATTGGATCAGTGAGATCGAATAAAATTGGAATATCGACCCTTTGGAAAAACAAGGTTTAATCCGTCATGCGATGATTGGATGGGTAAGCTTCTTTAGAGTTCATTATCGCATGATGTTACCGCAAAAGATGGAACCTTGGTATTTCAAAGGGTCGTTATAACTAAATAACAGAGAAAAAGAGACAGTTAATGTCGACGGTCCCGAAGAACAATGTTAAAAATTAAAAATCGTTTCGTTAGATTATTTTATTATTTTGTTGATTTAAAATCGTCTGTATTTTTGAAATTTTTAATGACGGTAATCCAAAATATCATTTGAACAAAATTTATTTCTTGATGTCAAGTAAATGTGCAGAAACGAAACTTTAAGACGATAGACTTCGCTCTTCGGTCCATACAGAAAGGACGCCCGGGAAAAAAAACACTTTTCTACATCGAAAATTGCACGAAATAAATATTTTTTTCTATTCTACCTTCTAGAAGATAAAAGCTATGTCAGTATGTTTTTGAATTTTCGATGCGTTTCGTTTTAACGTTAACATTCACTCTCAAACATATATAATTTATCGAAAGATATTATTTAAGGAAAGAGTGCTGCTTACTCAATTCTTATAAAAAATTACAAAATTATAAAAACATACCGACATAGCTTCTTTTAACGAAAACATGTTTTTGTTTTTAAATTGAAGTGTGTAGAAAAATGTTTTCTCCTTAAACCCCTCTCCGAGCGATTTCTGTAGGTATATTAGAGAGTTAACGGAAATTGTCCCATTCGCACCTTTTACGAGTGAGCTTGAATTTTATGAATTTATGTGAAATATATCTATTATTGAGTTAATGGATACATTTAATCGGTGATTAAGAACATTCTATAGTATATTCAAAGGTCAAAGAATCTATCAAATGGATCACAAGTGATGAAATCGACATTGCATGCTAAAAATAGTTGTTTTGACCAAGAAAAACAAGACTGAAAAAGCTTTGCAGTTTCCATGACGCGTGAGTTCTCACTTCAAGGGTTTTTGCCGTGACAAACGATTACATTTTCTGCTCCACAATTTTTATAAACTTCTTGATAAATAAAAATGAATGTTTCCTTGTGTGGTTCTAACTCATTCCCGTTTCTAAATCATTCATCCGATTAAGATGAAACTTTGGTGATTTGTTGTTCACATACCCGCCAAGGTTTCTTTATAAAATGGTGAGCTCTGGTGTTATGAAACTATTTCCTATTATATTTATCCGATGCGATTGCAATGAAATTTTGCGGAGTTTTTGTGCACTCCAGCGAAGGTTTCTGTATGTAAAGGTGAGATCGGTAGTTATTAAATTTGTATTAAAAAAATTGAAATAGGTGGCGCCCGAGTGCATTTCATATGTTTTAGTGGCAGGAAGGAATGGAGTGAGAGGAAGGGGAATTCAGGAAGAGGGAGTGGACGCGGGAGGAGAAGGAAACGCTTGAGGGAAAATGAGGCGGGAACGGGGTGGGGGTGGACGAGGGAGGGTACGAGAGATGGAGAGATTGTAAAAGAGACGTAGTAGCGGTAGGGGATAGCAGCAGGTAAATTTGAAATATCCACGCCTCTCACACGGGCAGCTGTATGTGGCCTACTCACGCGTCGTAAAACCTTCTGATTTATTCGTGTACGCACCAGACGGAAAAAAAAATTGTATCCAAAACCACTTCAATATAGAGAATTAAAACCCAAAAACTTTCTATTTTTGAGTGGCATTGCAACGCTAGTTATTTATAAGAGGTAAATTTGAGTGTTGACAAATACCTACGTTTAATTTTTTCAGAAATAAACAAGACAACTAATGAAAAACGATTTAGTAACTCATTAACAAAACTTGTTGGCGTCCAGCGTGCGTGCTGACGCTAACGGCAGGGTTGGAGAAAGCTCTCACATATTTAATACAATTAGCTGCTGCATCTGCCCCAAATAATAACTAGCTCAAGATTTGGCACAAGCAGGGTTCCTCGTAAACTCAGGGCTAGTGCTTGTGGTTCGGAACTTCACGTTTCTCCATTGTCCCAGGGCCTCCCCCGTCAAGCAAAACACGGTAGGTTATCACATAAACAGTTTATTCAATTCTAGGAGACACAATAATACATAAGGAACGATCCTAGCTGAAAGTTTAGTTTGAATGTCCGTCTCTCTTCTCTAACACGCGTGGCTAGGGATTAATACATTTAATTGCACACAAGGGATAACATGGTAATTGACTCACGTTTGGTTTTGGGCCAACAGCGGCTCCACGCGCTTGATTCTATCAAGCTACGCAGCGTCCATCGGAGACCGGAAACGCACACGGCGAAACTGAACTGGTGTCGCCCATGTTCGGGCGGTACGTGGGCCCTCTAAGCCGGCTTGCTGGAGACTGAGGAGCTTGCGGTCGGCGGCGCGTCTCGCGGCCGCCCCGTTTGTCGCTCGCGGGAGGGGATGGTGCGCGCGCATCTATATGGCGCCTTATTCTCCAGTCCGTGGAGAAGTCTAATTCTCGAATTTGTAACGTAACACTTCCCCCCTCGCCGCAATAAAAGCGACGTGGTAATGGAGCTGTAGGACTAATAAATCCTCTTACCTTTTCAGCACTTGTGCCAAAAATATTTAAGAGAAACGAGGAGAGAGGAGAGAGAGAGATTCCTAGCTGGAGAATAGTTATGAACAGAACACAAAAGAGAAGATACATGGTGTAACAAGGAATTGTCAATAAAAGTATATAAAGGCAGTGGCATACATAAATACAGTTGCAAAGAACAAGGATCTGTTGAAGAAAGGTACAAGGGTTATGCAGTGATAGAAAAAAAAAAAACTCTAAAATTGTATCATTGGTCTGTGAGCTAATGTTTGCGAACGTGGTTTGCGTAGGATGTCTGGGGTGGTTGAACGTTTCACTGAAGTTACAAGGTTACTTTGTCACAGTAACCTGGCCCATTTGAGATTGCACTCAAGAGACACTAGGGCCTTTAAGAAAATACGAGGAAGAGAACACATGATGAGGCTTCTAGGTGGTGTGGAGAGTTCTACCTGTCACAGAGGTCGAAAGGGTAACTGCTTCCGGATCCTGTGGGTGAGCCGGTACGAAACCATTGAAGTACTGGAGAGTGGAATCGCAATTGGTGGTTGGTACACTGGTTTTTGTATGTAGTGGGATTGTTTTGTGAACAATCGTTGTTATTGTTATTTGCGCAAGGGCACAGGAGCATCCGCACAATGGCAGTAGGGCATTTGCATTATGCAGCAGGAACATTTGCATAATGGCAGCAGAAACATTTGCACAAGGGCAACAGGAACATTTGTATTATGCAGCAGGAACATTTGCATAATGGCAGCAGAGCATTTGCACAAGGGCAACAGGAACATTTGTATTATGCAGCAGGAACATTTGCATAATGGCAGCAGAGCATTTGCACAAGGGCAACAGGAACATTTGTATTATGCAGCAGGAATATTTGCATAATGGCAGCAGAGCATTTGCACAAGGGCAACAGGAACAGGAACCAACCTAGAGCTGGCGTGCTCGGGTTTGTTTTGAGTGTCGGTTCTTTGTGGTGATACGATTCGCAACTACACGCACGACTCACACTAGGTTATGTTAGATGCGGTCGGGTGCTTTTGGTACGCAGGGATTGAAGGCAAGGGACCTCCGTGACGGTAGCGAGGGCAGCATGAAGAGGCGCAGATGTAGATAGGGTGCAGAGCTGCTGGTTTTCTTTTTTTTTTTTTTAAATCCGGCAAAAATTATTATTAGAACAAAATTCTTGAAGTTTACCTGCCTAGTAGACCAATGATGAAAAAAGTTTGGAGAGAAACAAGTGTGCATGTTGAGAAAAAGTTGGATTTGTTTGGCGTGTAGAGAGAGAGACGGAGAGAGAGCTAACTAAATGTGGCTAATTCCTAATACATGTTACAAAGGTACGTATTCAAGGACAGGTTCTGTGTAACCCCTTTTGGTTTTTTTCTTTACCAAATACATTTCCAAGAATACGTGGTTGAGGGATTGTACGTATAACAAAATTCCCATTCGAAAGAAGTTGGTCTTCCATGACCTATGCTCACGTCTATACGGTAGCATTTTTTCTACTTTCGAAAAACAAAACATTGCGTACAAGATTAGTTATAACAAAGTGGGAAAGGAGTAGGAAGTTGAAAGGATCCGCGTATGAAGATTGTCCCATTTGACAAACGAAACGCCAAGTGCGTAACGCATATATCCCCATTCACGGATAATTTCGAGGAAGGGGAAGGGTGATAATTGGGAACATTTGAACGAAGAAAACTGCTGGGGACTCGGCTATTTCCGAAATTCGACCTCTGGGTGGAGGTGAAACAAGGTCTACAGCAGTCATCCTGGCACATTACAATAATATTTGGTAGTGTTGGACAAAAGAATACACTGACATAAAAGTCTAATCCTCTACGTGTATTGGGCAGAAGATTAGGGGTCGTTTTATTCTCCTACTTGTTTGCGAGAAATGACAGACCCTTGCTCAAATCTCACAAACCTGGGGATTTTCTTTGTTCGTCTCCCAGACAACGAGTTAGGTGTGTTTGTGTCCATCAACTTAACTCCCACGACACGATGCCCCATAATCATGCGTGAAGCGTATGATTAGTCCTTTTGAGATAGTAGATAGTTCCTGGGTTCTTGTGACAGGAAGTCCACGGGCATATTAATGATTACAAAAAAAGGGGTGTGGACTACATTGAGTAGTTCACACATAAAGGTTTGATATTATTTCGTTCGCACGATTCATGGTGAGTATTGTAACGTCTTCACGTATAGCGTACAAGATTGCAAAATCAAAAGATTTGCAAGTAAGTTTTATAACGTCTTCACGGATAACAATGAACGAATTACAACTGGGTTGCCCAGTATTGAAGGGAGGTGCAAAAGACTAGGTGTTTATGACATTTCTGACAAAAACCCACAGAGTAATTATAACGGGCTCCCCGTATCGCATTTAGTAGATATTCTGAGATTCCCATCTATGACGGCAGATTTTATAAGGTTCCCACCTATGATGGCAACAAAAGGTTAACGTTCATATAAAAGTACCTATTCAATACAGACGGCGAGACATACTGATGTACTTAGTACAACAATACCGTAGCATAATAAATCCATATTAGCGTACGTTAAAGACTTGCACAAAGGCAAAAACATATTTGAAGATCTGGCCAAGATTTTATACTTCAACAATTAAGGGACGAAAAATTCTGGCGTGCTGATGGAATGTGAATTTCATCTAAGCTTACCGCAAAAGAGATCCTTTGTGGTACCCCTTTTTGGTTACGCACAGAGTGTCGTATCGTGATGGTACAACTTTTGTTGTACTTACACGTACGATGGTAGCAACAATACAAGACATGCGCTTATCGTTGTTTGACAAGGCAATTTATTTACAAAGGTCCGATTTGAGTGTTTAAGACCTTCTAGGTTTTACTTACTTAAACAGACTGCGATGGACACACCTTGGTGTTATGAAAATTATAATAATGGGATGGGTTGTTCGCAGGGTGTTCACTTGGAGACCTGGCTTCTTGTTGTGACCTCGTACTTTGCACGTGATAAGTCACAACAAGGCAACCCCAAAATTTCAGTTTGAACAGTTGAGACCCAGGGTGACTCAATGTTGCTGAAATGTTGTAAAAAAAAATTTATCGTTAATGAAGAGGCACGTTAAAAGTTGTCCCTTTTATAACGATACTTTCCAGACTCCACATTCAGTTCTGGGGAGAGCTAGAGCAATTAGGGTTATTTATTGAGCGCCATTCTATTTTCTTAAAAAAACAGAAAAAAACTTAGAACTGGTAGCAAACATCTGATACCGTCGTGGGTTTACACAGGTTTGCTTACCTAATTTAATTACATATGACATAAGGGTTAGATGCACTTTGGCGAGGACCCGATATTTAATGTACAAAAAGATTTTCTAATATTTAGAAAGGGGTGACGAGGTATGACATGATGATGTGAAAATGTGATGCTGCGAGTTGTGACGATGCACAAAACCTTGGGCACGTAGTCTCTGACTACTTGCAGTAAGCCACAGGGAATTCCTTTCTCCGAAGTGATCAATTTCAGGTAGAGGTGTGCATGCTTAGAAAAAAACGATGTTTCCAAGGTTTGACACCTGGGGCCGCAATTAGAGGCGAATGACTGATGATGACGAGATATTTATACAAACAAAAATAAAATAAAATGAAACGAAACCACAAGGGAGGATTATAATTTCTTCCATGACTTTGGCTACAGTTGACAACACTGTGCCAGAGCTAGAAAGGTTTCGTTTAAAAACATTTCCTTTCGTTGTGCTCCGGTTTTATGCCGGACGAAAGGCTTGGGCGAAAGTTTTCTTTGGGGAATCTTTCGTTTTTACAAAACGGGGTGCCAATTTGGCAGAGAAGTACAGCGCACCTTGCGACAGAGTGTTGTTTCTTCTCCAGACGTTCTTCCTTGAACGTGACGTGCTTCCTGATGTACTTTTTGTTGTAGAAAGAAGCATAATGAATAAGGCATTTTTTGGATTTATTCCTGGGAGAAATCTTTCTACTTCTCAGGGCCTGTAGTAGTTCTTCCTTTTTTGACGTAGAAATGTGGGGGATTATACCCAGCGTGACTTGAGGGACTTCCATAGTGTATAGGGTCGTGTCAGGGTGACCTTACGTTGGGAGAAAAACGAGAACTCGACTCTTTATCCGTAATTGGAAAGAAATTTTTTGCCAGGGATTGACCACTGGGGACGTATATATATTTTTTTAAAAAAAAAATGCTTCTGCGAAAAACGCGTATTTGTAAGTGTTTGGGTTATTTGAAAATTTGGGCAGAGGTTTGCCTCTGGCCGCGTGCTTTTTAGGAAAAATCCAAGCGTTTTTTGGAAAAAAAATATTTCGAAAATTTAAAAAAATCGAAAAAAGGAAAAATCGGAAAAATTTTCAGAGTCCGAAAACTGGAGAAAATTTGCGCAGCGATTTTCCTCTGGCAATGCGTTTTTAAGAAAAACTCCAAGCGTTTGGAAAAAAATATTTCGAAAATTAAAAAAATCGAAAAAAAGGAAAAATCGGAAAAAATTTTCAGAGTCCGAAAACTGGAGAAAATTTGCGCAGCGATTTTCCTCTGGCAATGCGTTTTTAAGAAAAACTCCAAGCGTTTGGAAAAAAAATATTTCGAAAATTAAAAAAATCGAAAAAAGGAAAAATCGGAAAAATTTTCAGAGTCCGAAAACTGGAGAAAATTTGCGCAGCGATTTTCCTCTGGCAATGCGTTTTTAAGAAAAACTCCAAGCGTTTGGAAAAAAAATATTTCGAAAATTAAAAAAATCGAAAAAAGGAAAAATCGGAAAAATTTTCAGAGTCCGAAAACTGGAGAAAATTTGCGCAGCGATTTTCCTCTGGCAATGCGTTTTTAAGAAAAACTCCAAGCGTTTTTGGAAAAAAAAATATTTCGAAAATTTAAAAAAATCGAAAAAAAATTTTCACAAGTTTTCGTGGAAGTAATTTGTTTGAGAATTCAACAATATCTTGGGGGCATGGTTTCATTACGCGGCTTCCTATAGCCTGGCTTTAAACAGCACCAATTTTTGGTATTTACCCGCGAATTCCCTTCGTCTTTTCGACAAGATATTACCTTCATTGTCAATTGACAAGGTATTATAGTGTCAGATGTCAAGGAATCCACGTCAACGCGAATTTAGTATTTTTTGCAATATTCGAATGTGATTTTGGCATGGCATGGCATGATCCGGTTTCATCAGACGACAGAGTCAAAAATACTTAATTGTCAAATGACAGAAAGAATTTAAATCCACTTGTTCCCTAGGTGTCAGCAAGTGTCTCGATTAAAGAAACGATACCAGCGAGCTGCAAACTAGTATATTATTAAAAATATTTAGCACTTTCGAGACCAAGCGGATGATTTGTTTATCATGTACATGATTTTAATTGTTGAATAAATTCTTCTTTAATTTGTGTTTATTTCCACTATTCACTTGTATTGAAAATAGCAATTTTAATCGGCCGACACTTTGTAATCACTGTATTATTCGCAGCGACAACTTCCTAGGTTGGGCACCTTGCGTTGGAATACCGGTAATATTTTGTCGAGTGACGAGTCACAAATGATAAAATCGCGTCCGTAATAATTTAAATTGTGATTCGAAATTATGTTCGCGCCGAGATTCCTGTTGGAAGTGCTAGACAATTGGGAATAAACAATACATCATAATAACATTTCAGAGTTTACAATTGTTGCTTGGGAACGAGGCCGTGGTAGAACAGAAAAAATTTAAATGGCCCCACGTTTAGCGCCAGTGTTGGCGTCCAGCGTGCGTGCTGACGCTAACGGCAGGGTTGGAGAAAGCTCTCACATATTTAATACAATTAGCTGCTGCATCTGCCCCAAATAATAACTAGCTCAAGATTTGGCACAAGCAGGGTTCCTCGTAAACTCAGGGCTAGTGCTTGTGGTTCGGAACTTCACGTTTCTCCATTGTCCCAGGGCCTCCCCCGTCAAGCAAAACACGGTAGGTTATCACATAAACAGTTTATTCAATTCTAGGAGACACAATAATACATAAGGAACGATCCTAGCTGAAAGTTTAGTTTGAATGTCCGTCTCTCTTCTCTAACACGCGTGGCTAGGGATTAATACATTTAATTGCACACAAGGGATAACATGGTAATTGACTCACGTTTGGTTTTGGGCCAACAGCGGCTCCACGCGCTTGATTCTATCAAGCTACGCAGCGTCCATCGGAGACCGGAAACGCACACGGCGAAACTGAACTGGTGTCGCCCATGTTCGGGCGGTACGTGGGCCCTCTAAGCCGGCTTGCTGGAGACTGAGGAGCTTGCGGTCGGCGGCGCGTCTCGCGGCCGCCCCGTTTGTCGCTCGCGGGAGGGGATGGTGCGCGCGCATCTATATGGCGCCTTATTCTCCAGTCCGTGGAGAAGTCTAATTCTCGAATTTGTAACGTAACAAACTGTTGCTCGTTAAAATAATTATTGCACACAATTTGCTACTGGCAGTGAGCGGTTGAGTGTTTGAGGGGTAAAATTTATTTCTCCAAGTCTCAGAGTGCAACTGTGCAAAATTTAAAACGGATGGCATTAAAATTAATACAAATATATATCGTGGCAAAGGGATGGAATGACCGAGGGCCGGGAATGGAAGAGGTCTCACACAGAGATAGTATGCGGCATTTGATTAAGTTTGGTCAAAGGGCTTAAGTTTATATGGAAAATAGATGGACAGACATTATACATTCACTTATAGATGTATTATATTTACTTATAATACTGTAGCAGGCCTGTAAGCTCCTTGATTCTTAGTTGAAAGATCGTGACTCTAAAATTCGGCAAGGGAAAAGAAAAGTGTGCTATGATAATATAGTTTATTGAAATACTGAAATTAGGAAACGTTTTCACAAAAAGAAATATATAATTACGAAAAGCGTTTTTTCCTGAGACAGTTTAAGGTGAATAATCACTCAGGGTCTAAATTTTATGATAATTTTTAAAAAGCATACTCAAAAAACTGTTAGACATGATGAAACATATAAAAAAACTCAATTCATTTGTGAAAAGCAACCTTTATTTAAAAAGAAGTTGAAAATTGCGAATTTTGAGAAATTAAATTGAGAGAAATATTTACATACTTATAAAAAAAAAATAGTTGCAAGGCGAGATATCAAAACGTTTTTTTTCTACAATAAAATCGTTGTTTATGTATTTATTTATAATATCAATGCCTTTCGGCTTTTACGTAATATAAAATAGTATCAGGTATAACTACAATATGAAAAAGACAGCTCTAGTGAGCTTGTAAAACAGCAAGAAATAGAAAACAAAAGTTGCGAAAAACATATGTATATTTTTTTTTTACTATTCCTTAGTTCGGGCCATACCCGCATTTGTTTGAATTAGGAATTATTATTTTTTTTTTAGATTACTGGGAGGGTTGAAATCGTGTCAACCAGGGCGCGCCATTTTTTTGAGACCCCCCACTTCAACACCCTGTAGCTTTTTAAATTTTTAATTTTTTCGTTCGACTCTTTTTTTAATAGATTCTTTAATGTTTAATAAATATTTGACAAAACAATAGTTGGTAAAAATATTATTGTTTTTTTTTGTTGCACCTGAAAAACACCTACAATTCATGCCTCTAGACTAGAATACCCCCTTCACTTAAAGAGGCACGTTGAAAATGTTTAATTTAAGTTGAGAAGAGGTCTACAAATTACAGGAAATAAACCTTATTTCCAATGCAACAATAAAATTAAGAAAATCTATAATAAGAATATCCACCTTTATAAGATGGTACCATTATTTGTAAGTTGGTACCAATTATGAAAAGAAAAAAAAGGTCAGGCAAATGTACAATAAAGTTCGTGATCCCGATGGTAATGTTTTTCCTCTTTGAACCTGTTTTTGCCATAAAATGCATAAGAGCTACTGTCACTCAAATTTGCAATATCCAGGCTATCACTTTCTGAATCACCGAATATTTCCGAGTCATTTTGAACAAAAATGTAATCAAGAAATTTTACTTCCGTAGCTACACTCGTAGGGGAACTACGTCCTAGGTCTAAGGTCCTTGGACAGCCCGGGCAATATTCTTAGTATCGACACGGAGCCGCAAGCGCGTAAGGCTTAAGGGGATATTCTAGTCTAAAAGCATGAATTGTAGGTATTTTTTCAGGTGCTCTAAAAAAAAATCCACAATATTTTCACAAACCATTATTTTACCAAATATTGATTAAACATTAAAGAATACATGAAAAAAAAAAAACGAAAAAATTTAAAATTCAAAAAGTTACAGGGTGTTGAAGTGGGGGGTCTAAAAAAAATGACGCGCTCTGGTTGACACCCTCCTAGTAATCTAAAAAAAAAATCATAATTCTTAATTCAAACAAATGCGGCTACGGCCCGAACTAAGAAAAAGTCAAAGGAATAATTTTTCGCAAAATGGCGGCTGTCTGAAATAAAAAAGACATTTTTTTACCAGTTTTTTTGATTTTCCCAATTTTTTTAAAATAGTAAAAATTGAAATTTTGTCATAGTTCTAGTTCCCGCCATAAAGTGATGTATAGAGAAGGCTCACACCAAATTTCAAGCAAATTGGTTGAGTAGAACTTGAGATATCGTGTCAACCGTCTAGAAAAAAGTGATTTTGAGAAAAATGCGTTAAAATTTTTGTTCTATTCAGATTCCGGTTATATTCCGTCTAAATCACGATACGATACGATACGATACGCTTGTACCACCCCAGCCAGGAGCACTCCTGTCCCGGTGAGACCGGTACACCAGGGGGCACTGATTTGTTAGGCTTAGGAACACGTGCTCTGACGTTAGGAAGGAGGTTGGAGTTTAATCGACCGGTATACATGGCAACCTAATAAGTCAATATTGGAATTTAGGAAGGGCAGGAATAAAGGAATGGATTGAGCGTTATATATATCTATATATTTTTTTTTCTTTTTCTTCTTTCTTCTTCTTGCTTCTTCTCGGTTCTTCTAAGATCTTTTTGTTTCTTCTTGCATCTTCTCAGATCTTCTTGACTGTTATTGGCTCTGCTTGGCTCTTCTTGGCATTCCTCGTCTCTTCTTGCTTTTTCTTATTTCTTCTTGTCTCTTTTAGGATCTCCTCGTCTCTTCTCGGATTGTCTCTTCTTGGCTCTTCTTGCTTCTTTTTGAAATTCTCGTCTCTTCTTGTCTTTTCTTGTCTCTTCTGGCCTCTGCTAGTCTTGTATCTGATTATATATATTTTTTAATGTTCTTGACTCTTCTTGCTTCTTGATTGGGGTTCTTGTCTTTTCTTGCCTCTTGGAGCTTCTTGTCTCTTTTCGACTCTCTTGGCTCTTCTTGCATCTTCTTCCCCCCCCCCCCCCCTTTGGTGGCTCCCCCTATCTCTTCCTGGCTCGCCTTGTCTACTCTTGGCCCTTCTTATCTCTTCTTGAACCTTCTTCTTACCAACCGTTCTTGTCTATTTTTGTCCCTTCTAGTCTCCTCTAGTCTCTCGTGGCCCTTCTTGCATCTTCCCGGCTCACTCTTCTTTCTCAGTGGTAACGGCTTCTGAAACAATTCTATTTCTTCTTCGTAGACCTTCCGGTATCCGTGAAATACCTAAATAAAAAAAATCTTACGAAATAATTAAAATATTTTAACTGCAAACAAATTCCCGGCACGAACAAAAAGGCATTCCCCTGAAATGTAATGCATAAATGCCGACTAGAAAAAAACATAAATATTAAAACGTGCTTTCAAAGTGGCATTATTTGTGTTGTGAGATCCGAGTTTAGTGCTCAGAAATATTATGTTAACCTAAACAATCTTTACCATCAATTAAAAGATAAACAAAAGTGCAGTGGTCTTATATTGTAAGTATCGATGTGATCCCTTTGTCAAGTCCAACTATGACGCAGGTACCTCAACGATTTTAGGTTTCAATAAGGATAGCTTGATCTACTCGTAGTAAACAAAACCGAGAAAGCAATAAATAAACAAGAGCAATAAATATCATTTCTTCGACCAAAATTGTGTTATTTAAAAAGAAAAAATCTTATCTTCGAGTGATGTCTCGGGATGCACTGGTCCGTTTTGTTTAGTCTGCAATAAATCACTTAACACTCGAACACTTGACACTGTTTATGTCAACGTCCCTCGGTAAATCGCTGAGCTTTGTGTGCCTTTGTCAATCACGAAATATTTTTTTAATGCGTTTTGAAATACGTTTTAAAAAATCAAACACAACTTTCTAACGGAATGAGGTAAAATTAATTCACGAAATCAAGCGAATTGTACTGATTGTACCACGCGTATGTATCACTTTTCAAGAAAATCGGTTCACGGCATTAAAATGGTTATTACTTTTAACATAATGCGAATTTCGAAAAATCCTTTTGAGGAGGTATTCTTGAATATTTAATCTTTGAAAAAATGAAAAAAAAAATTGTTTCTTTTTTTTTTTCTAGACTAGAATACTGCCTTAAAATAAAAGAAATATTTGAAATAACCCGCTTTGCGGGGGACTCTACTCCCCCGTGAGTGTTGTTAAGGGTTAATGCTGTAGATTTCCAGATATAAAACTTTATGTAAGCCAGAATTTGTATGTAAAATGCGAAGTGGTCTGAAGAAAGGAGCTTCCTATTCGAGCCTTAAAGCGGAAATGACCTACAAACCTTTTTTAAAGCTGAAGAAGTTTGAAAGCTGAAGGATTCATGAAATACTCATTTTTTTAAATAATTGTTATTTCTTACGTTTACGTTTTATTTCTTAAAATTCAGATTTACTAAAAATATCCCTAGACCTTTTTTATATTAGCTCTCACAGGAGGCCCTTAGGAAAACAATTCCTCTCAGGGACCATGTCATCTTTGTGAATGCCGTGTGAAGGGTCTTTTGAGGAAGTTCTGAGAAATAAAAAGTTATGAGAGGTGGGTAGGAATCTTGGGTTAAGCGTCTTCAAAAGTGACGGACGTATGAATCCATTCCTCCCAAGGTGATGCAAGGCAATGTTCCGAAAGTGTCCTGTTGGAACCCGGACACCCCTGCTAATTCACCAAACGCAGCGAACCACTTGGGTTGACCTACGGCAGATGCGTTTGTTATCCAATAAACGGTTTCCGGGAGCGGTGGTCCCAATATCTGCCTCCCAAAACCCTTGATAAATTACATTCGAAAGTAAAACGAAATTGCCTCTTTTTAAACTATCGGACGAGTAAATCACATATTCAAGTCTGTGCTCAGATCAGCAAATAAAGTGAACCCCATTTAAAGTTAAAGTCAACTTTAATGAGATAGAAAGCGTGACGGAAGAAAGTTTTACCGATGGTGACGTCACACGGAATCCAACTCTATTTAATTGACGTACAATCATGATTCTAACGAATTGAACTAATCACATTATCAACTCTCATTTTTGACAAGACACGTGTTCGACCCCTCTAAAGTCTCCCCTATATTTGTGACAGAGCAATAGGTATACAGTCTCTACAGGACTGAGAAGGTAGCAACGCAGCGCAGGGGTTGCATTGCTAAAAGAACCGCGATTATTATAATGAGGAAAGTTTTCCTTTTTTCTTTTTTGATAATTATTTTTTGCAGAGCATTATTTATGAACCTAAGTAGTATAGTAACACATTAAGAAAGCATTTCGCTTTGGAGATTAATAATAGGCATACGCCATATATTATACAACACCCAGTGGCGGCGCGTGACTTTTCGACGTGCTGGAGTACTAATATTAAAAAAAAACATTATTTATGTTGATGTAGGCGAAAAAAAAATTCACGGCTGAACTGAAAATTCCTGAAATTTTATATACAAAATATCGATATTCGATAAAAAAAAAATTTTTTCGTCTAGAACAATATCAATGATGCAATTTTTTTCAATATTAGTACTCTAGCACACCCAAAAGTCACAAGCCACCACTGATAGCAGCCTCAGTGAGAGGCCGTAGGTGACATCATCGTTCTAGTATGAAGAAACTAGCATTTTATTCGTTTTCATACAAGACGTGTGAAAAGGAAGATTTTTTGCCGATGACGTACATACGTACGACCTCTTTCTGGGACTACAATATGTGAATTGTTCTGACTGATTTAATACATCACTGATACCAAATAAACTTCGGTTAACTTTCATGTACATAAATATTAGAATAATGTCGTTCAATGAGCAAAATAATTGAGTTATTAATGAATGATGGTGAATTAACGAAGCTCTTAGAATTGAAAGAAATCGTAAACGCGATCCGTAGAATTAATTAATTAATCTAAGACGCTATCAATTTATTTAGTTCTATCCTGAAGAAGCAAAAGTGGCTCAAATATGACTAAAAACCTCTTTAACTCCCTTTTTAGAGTCAAAAAGTAAATGCGGACTGGCATTTCATATTCAGGTTACTATTTCAATTCAACATTGCCGATTTATTAATATTTTTACGTAATTGTTTGGCTCTTGCTCCGGAAAGTCAATTCGCAGAAAACACTTCCTGTATTGCCAGCATATGAGAATTTATTATTTATTACCTATAAATATCAGTTCGACTATCAACATTGAAACCGTGCTCGGGATATCGATATAAAATAATCGGAAGTGATGACTATTGATCGCCAATTCATAGAAAACATCTTCAGTGTTGCCAGCGTATAACAATTTATTATTTATGATGCCTACCGATTTGATATTATAAAGTTATCAATTTCTATGTGCTAGTAGACAACATGATGTAGAACACGCTTAATTCTATAGATGGATTCAGTAAATATGTCAACAGTGCCCTCAAACTTGTTTCCGAGACCAAACTGTTGGTTAGTGAATGTGTTGTCTGATAGTTGGTTGTGTACGTGTTGCAGAAAAATATTGCAAATTGTCGGTAGAAGGAATTTTATAGTGGCGATGATGGCAGGGCTGTCAATTAAGTTGTTTCAGGATGCTAACAATAAAATATGTTCCAACATTATGGGTAAAGATGACTCTCTCATGGGTAAAAATGCGGTTGTTGTTAAAACATGTCGTGAGCAAGGGTCGTATGTACATACTTATTTCTTTATTCATAAGGGAAAACTAGTCCCTCATTTTAAGAACATATTTAGTGTGCGTCCAAAAAAAACGACTTTATTTATTCAATTGGAAATACAAGTTAAGTGTTTTCATTATGATCTTATTTATATATTAACTTTTGTTTGAACTGAACTGAATTTAGAGACTATTATTTTAAATTGAAGAGTATGTGTAGTGACTAATGTTAAGTTAGCCTCTCAGAAACTGGGCGTACTGTGCAGGGCTCGCAGATACTTTAAAAGCACACAACTGCTAACTTTGTACAAATTGCAATTGCCCCCCACGGTTATTGGCAGCCACCTCTGGTCTGGAGCCCCAAAATTCCAAAAAAAAACCCTCGACTCTGTGGAGAAACGGGCGGTCCATTTGATAGATTCTCTTAACTTACTAAACGGATTGCAATCTTTAGAGCACAGGTGTCAGGTGGGGATGCTGTTCTTGTTCAACCGGTATTAAAATGGAAGATGCTCCGAGGAACTAGCGTTATTGATCACCTCAGCACCAGGGCATAGTCGGCAAACACGTCAAACACGCGCCCAACATTTGTACACGGTTGACATTATTCACATGAGATCGGGTCGTTTCTAGGACTCGTTGTGCAGCTGGGCAGCAAGCGACAGCTCGGCTGTGGAACGATTTATCGGCCTCTGTGTTTCCTCCCTCCTACAACATGGGTCTCTTCAAAACCCATGTTCATTCCTTCCTCTCCTCAAAATCACCCTTCACACAGCATCTTCAAAGGTGACATAAGCCCTGAGGAAAATTATTTTCCTCAGGGCCTCCTATGTGGAGTTAATGTAAAAAAAAATTATGACTATCTGGCTACATAAATAATATTCTCTAATAATTATAATGTTCGGTATATGAGGAAAAAGGCTTAATAATTTATTTATAAATGAAAGTTTTACGGTTATGAATAACCATTATAAGAGTTTTCATGACTTTAATATAATATTTTTAAGTAAAATATTTTTTCAGAATTGCTATTGAAATTTTTATCTTGACATCGTATAAAGATTTTACCCTCAGATATACTAATACCTAATCTTGTACTCGGGTATAATATATGTATGTATGGTGGTAAATCCACGTAATATCATATTATTACAGATGTAAACATCCGACAAGAATGAAAGGCAGATATAAGCTTAATGAATAAGTAATTCTTTTATAGGTATTTACAAATTCACTTTGTGGTGTCATTTTTAATTATATGAAAACATATTACTTTGTATACACCTATTATTTAATCAAAATTATCAACATGTTTCAAAATCAATGATTTCTTCCTCAGGATAAAATTAAATTTAATAACTGTAATCTTCTGCTAACTTGCAGACACACTATCAGATTCTCCAACTCCCTTGGATGGAGATTACTTTGTGCAATAAAAGAGTCTGGTTCTTTATCTGGTTTTATTTATACTTCGCGTATACAGTTGGGACTACGTTAGTCAACCTAACTAAGAGCTGGCTAAAATGGTTCTGCCCAGTGATCATCGAAACACCGCCTCCGAGCTGTCCTGACCACCTGTCGGAGAGCTAAAACACTACGGCTTGGCATCTAGCGGATTCTACCGATAGCTGATGTCACCGCCATCTGTCTCTACAGGGCGGAAGCTTAACGATACATTACAATAACAATAACAAAAGACAAATGAGTAGAACAAATAAGTTTCTCTAGACAAAAACATTACAGTGTAGATTTACATTACAATAGAGGTGGCTAATTAGTAAAAGGTATCATATTAAATTAATATATTTATTTAATTGTGATTAAAGAATAATATTTGAAAATTATTTAAGAAATGTAATGATTACTTTTATATATTGAATGAAATTACATATATGTATATATTAAATGTGACAATTCAATTTATATATTAAAGACTTTTATTAATTAACATAATGAAAATCAAGTTGTTTAAATAACAAAAAATTGCACATTTGTAAAAAGCATTAACTTTGTGGCTTGCCATAATTAACAATAAAAAAATACATAAATTTGTTTAAGACCACAATAATTTATTAATTCTCTACCGGTTTCGGAAGCACCCTTCCTTCATCAGGAGAATCTTAATATTGTTTTTTTTCAGTTATAATAAAGTCCTGACGAAGGAAGGGTGCTTCCGATACCGGCAGAGTGTTAATAAAATAAAAATGGTCTATAAAATTTTTTTATTGGAACAAAAAATGAACTGATAAATATCCATATCCAAACTTAATATTATAAATGCAAAACTGCTCGGGTTTGTTGGTGACGCTTTCACGCATACCACAATATAACGATTTTAAAAATTCTTTCACCAATAGAAAGCTAAATTATATGCGAAGACTAAAGGCTGTATATGATTGTAAGCTCTGGCGTTATGAAATAATAAATATAAATATATTATATTTCTTAAACGTTTTCTGTCGCTTACAAAAACGAGTTATTGCTTATGTCAGAAAACAATTCGTTGCCGTGGAAACGATGTTGAAATTTTTATGGGCTCTGTGCTGATAGGAACTCAGCCCTCTACCTACTGGTCGGCTGCTGCTCCAGAAAATTCAAATATTAGAATATGTTTTGATTTTTTGGACAAGCTTTATGTTTTGGAATAAATGTCAGATTCCTACATTAAACATATAATTCGTAACGATTATAAAGACTGTATTATAAAAAGTGTTATTTTTTATTATATTTACAAACTTCCACATTTAAATAAAAATAAATCTTTGAAATGTTTGTAAGCGCATAATTTCGAACGACTGCACCAAATTGGATAAATCTTTTTTTACTTTGAGCTCTAGCATTATGAAATTTAGGTGGCATGCGAGCTGTTTGAAAACTGAATGTACCGGGAATGAATGCATGGAATGCGGGAGGGGTGGGGGAGGGGCATTAATTGATATGTGCAAGCGCTACAGTAATTTCCCCTAATACCATGCGAGCGACGCCGCGGGGAAAAGCTAGTATTTAATAAATGAAAAATTAATTTAAGAGATGGCTATTTAAATTTTATTTATTTATTTTGGTTTTTTAAACTACTTGGTTATGTAGAGTTAATTTATACAAAATTTAAATATGTAAAAAAAGCTCTCAGCCGCAAGTGTTGCATTCTCTGCAAAGTTTTCAAATCGTCAAATTATATAAGTACTGTACTACTCCTACTTGTTATGAATGAATGTAGGTACCTACCACGGTTTTACAAAGATGCAATTATTTGAAGTTAGAAATACACTCTAAGAATTCCCAAATAAAATGTTTTACTTTTCGTAAAACTGCTTTACAATAGCAATATTTCCAATCCTAAGCAATCCTTCTATATCAAAGCAGCGGCGAGGGGCGGTCGGTCGGTTCTTTGATCATATTAAATCAAAGCCACGCTCCTGATGCCCCTCTGAGAGGGCGGTAGGCACTAATATTAAAAGGTTTGGGGATTTGCTAAAGCCGATTTCAATTCCACTAAACACAGCGAGTTTTAAATAAAATATTAATTAAATTTAAAATGAAGATAGTCATCGGTATCGCATTTAAAAATAATATAAATATAATAAAAAGGGAACCTACCTACTAAATCCCTGACATTCAGATTCGAAATGTTAGGTTCAGTTTGTCAAATAAGAGTAGAAAACATAATATGGCACCAGGGTTGTTCAAATGGCAATACTAATCATATAAGTCATGCTGTTAATGTAAAGCTGTGTAACCTACATTTTTATAAAAAATTTAAAAAAACCTAAAAGCGATTTTTTTTTCATTGCTATATAGATACCCACTGATCTCAAAATTAGAATTGCATTTAGGTATTTTTTTATTATAACTTTGCAATTTTGTGTTAACATGAAAGATCGTTCACACACAGCTATAAAATATAAAAGATCATCGCACGCCAAATAATGCTCTCCATACAATCCCTTCAAACCGTTCACACCTATGCGGTTTAAGCGCAGATCAATCATAGACACTACACATCTTACGACGGAACCGCTCCAGAGGCGATATACTAAAAGATAAGCGCCCCCTCTCCGACGAAAGCAGGAGAGGGGGTCATTGTAATTACGGAGCTGCCTAGACCGGTGGATGACAGATATCAAGTTGACAGTTTCAGTACAAATGTGCATTCCGTTGCCGCTCCCTAATTCATCTGACCCCCTCTCCTACCACAGGAAGAAATATTTGATAGCGTCGTGTGAAAGTATAGAAGATAAGCGCTCGCGGTTCAACAGATTTCTGCTCGCAGTTTATAGTGTATGTGAACTAGCTTTAATGAAGAATAACGATATTGTAATAAAAAATAAAGTTTAAAAATTGCTCACATTTATTTAATATCAGTTTAAGTACCTAGCGTTGCCGGGGTTTTAGATCTGAATATATTTAACTCATTCAAATCTGAAAGTAGCGTAACTAAACTCACCATTAGTGATTGTTCCTTTCTACTTATTGTTAAATTCAAATTTATGTTAAATTAAATGAAAGCAAATCATTTTGTAAAACACCATTTGATCAAATTTATGTTATTAAGTAGTTACCTTAACAACAGTGCTTCTTCGATTTTTTTTCTTTAAGAACATGTTTAAAAAAATGTTTATCAAAATATGGTCTGCTGTTTTCTATGCTTTCAGTGTCATTGCAATTTAAAAGAATATTTGACAGTTAAATTGGTGTTGCCAGCCTACAAATTTTGTAGTTCAATTTCTAATATTTTCTACTCTTATTTGACAGACTTTACATATCTACATACTTGAAATTACAATAATAATAATTCAGGGATTTTTATTGATTAATTCACACGATGGTCTCCTCACTAGCAATCCAAAGCAAGGGGTTCAAATCCTAGCGTCCGCAAGTAAATTTTATTTGATTAATTTCTCAATTTATCATTAAAAAATAATATAAAGTAAACACATATACTCTCAGTATCACCCTGGTGTAAGACTATCATTCAGAATTGAAACGTTGCTTGAAATGGATTTGGTGTTTGGTGATCAGATTTGAATAGCCGTCACCTTCACCTTCCTCTTGGGAATGTCAAAGTCTCGCTGGCTCCAGACGGGAGCGGTTGGAAATCGTGTGCGGTATTCACATAAAAAAACACATGAATCACTTCTGATAATTTGTTTTTAATTTAGGTTAATTTGTTTTAGTTGCAAAAAATTTAATTAAATACAAATTATCAAATTAATTATTATCGATATAATTATGAATTTACAATTATTGAAAAATAAATAACGTTTTTATCAATACTCGAAATTTTTATATCTAGGTAATTAGATTTAGGTTTTTACTCAACCATACTTAATTAAATAAATCAATTCCGTGAATTTGTTAGGGTAATTCGTAATTCGTGGCTCGTGATAATTTTCAATCACCGCCTCATCAAATAAGAGCACTCAGTTACAAAAACTTAAGGAATAATTTATTTTTTTGCGTTGGTTTTCCAATAAATGGTTCCCAGGGCGGTGGTACCCATACTCACATTCAAAATTGTATTGTGCTTTCACATTTTTTTTTCTTTGTTTTTATGACATTATTCAAACCAACCAACTTACAACAAAAATCACACCGGTAAAAATTTTCTGTGTCACGACGGTAAAATTAACTTCAGACCTAACGTTGAACGGATGACTTGTTTAAAGCACTGAACTGTGAAACTCATAAGGTCGGTATGAATAGTTAAAATGTATTCAAATGGGTAATCTAGAAAGCTTGAAGCAGATGGCGCTGTTGTAAATGGATATCATTTGTTTGATTATAGTAAATATGGTGGGCGGAGTATCAAATAGTTATTAAACAATGAAATGATAAATATAAATGCAGAAGTAATTGAGACAATGGAAGAGTTAGTTTGTTTATAATCGTAATCTTTCAACTTAGGAGGCGGGTACGGGTAGGTACTGCAGCCCCGGGAACCATTGATTGGATAATCAACACCCCTACCATAGGTCACCCCTAGTGGTTCGCTCCGTTTGGTGATTTTGGTGCCCGCGTTCATGGGGTGAGGTTTGTGTAGGTCTTGGTGGTGAATGCGACTGTCCACCAACTGCATGGCAGGTCGAGTCGAGAGAGAATTGCTGAGGGAGTCCCTTTGACTTCTCCTTCTGCACTGAGTGGGAGGGATAGATTTATACGTTCGTCTCTCCTGGACACACTGACCCTCAGATTCCTATCTCATATCCTTTTCCTTCCTCTCCTTATATAAATACCTACTGTTTAATTAGTAATAAGCAATAATCTTCATTAAACGCACAATGTATTGAAAATTATAACAAGTTTTTTTTAAATTTTAATACTCATATCTCTTAAAAAACATCATAATAATATTGACATTTTAAATGATTCCTGGAAATTACTCCCATCATATAACGTACGTTTTTTATCGTAATTATGTTTTCCGTGAAAGATTATTTCAATTATCTTTCATTCTGTACCTTAAAGGATAAACCACGCAAGTCCACTTTGGAAACCGATTTTTGTGTTAACTGAATGTTTGAAGGTCCATAACTTTTTTATTTAATGTAATAATTAAGATCTGTGAAGGATATATTTCATAATTCAATTCATTTTTGGCCATAGTTAAGATAATATGTCAATTTATGAATATCAAAGAAATTAATGGACTTTCGTAGCTTTTCCTCAAACACATTCAAGTGGAAATAATTTTTGCTTTTTGTAAAAAACAGTAGTCCATTTAAGTATATGTATTGCATTTTTCATAAAACAGTATTTTATTATGAAATCACAATATTTATATATATTTTTTTTACACAAGCTCCACACAGGAGGCGCTGATAAAATTAATTTCCCTTAGGGCCTATTTCATCTTGGGGGATGTTGTGCGGAGGGTTTTTTTAAAGGAAAGGAAGGAGAGGATAGTTCTGTGAAGAAAGAGGGTTTAAGAGATGAGTATGAATCTGGGGTTCAGTGTGTCCTGGTCATCCCCCTCCAATACCTAGACAAACCTCACCCCATGAACCCAGGCACTCACCATAATACCACAACATCTTTGGGATAGGGTGACCTATGCCAGAGGTGTTGGTTATCCAATATAGGTTCCCGGGGCGGCGGTATCCAATTCCGCCTCACTAATTGATATTTAAAGAAACCAAATAATAAAATCAATATTTCTTTCCAGAACATTGTCCTTTTATTGTTTTTTTTTTCCATTCAGTAGGAGCTGCTTACAACATCGGCAGTTTGTGGATTTACTATCCGAACAAGTAATTTTTCAAGTTGGGAGGCGGTATTTTTATTTTTATTTTTTTACTTTAATTCCACTTAAGAGGCCCTGAAAAAAATATGTTTGAAATTGATTTTTATCCTCAAAAGTAAATTGGACTCAAGTCGTTTTGTAATTAGCTAAATCAATTAATAAGCTGTTTATGGACTTCAATGCTTTGTACACCAATGTAATGAAAAACAGGGAATTTTTCGGCATATTCAACTCAAAACCACCAAAAAGTGGACTTATGTGGTTCATCCTTTAAAGTACAGCATTAATAATGCAAGAAAAATCCGCCATTCTTATGGGAACCCTCTTTATCATATTTTAATATTTAATGAAGAAAATGCGTTCGAAAATAATCTGTTTGTCTCCTTCGCATTATAAAAGCTCTGTGTTTTTCCTAGATACATTAACATAAGCCGATTTTCTCTGTTCTAATACATTAGATTAATTTTTCGTAATACCTTTGCTAAAAACGAGCGTATTACGCGTATATAAAGCAGTAGATATAAAAGAAACAAACACTGCAGTAACCACTGTGAATGTGTATGCGTATGTATACGTATGTATATATATATATTTATATGCATGTGTGCAGGTACATGTATTTATATGGATGTGTATGTATGTGTATGTTTATATATATATTTTTTATATTCCTCTAATATATTTAAATACTTTTTTTCTCTCTTCTAAATAACCAATGTACAATAACTATTAAAATTTGAAAAAAAATAAAATACATATAAAACTTTCTATTACAACACATAAATACTTGTAATACATAAACATAAATAAACACGTAAACACATCAGCACAGGTTCTCCTAGTGAGGTGTTCACGAAACATACAACAATATCTATCCACAGTTTCACCTTCACAAACCTACCTTTCTGAATATTTGTTGAAAAATAAAAAAAAATAAAATAAATTGACCTCTGCGGGAGAAAGGTAATGACCAAACGTTGCAGGTTCTCTACTCTGCTAAGTGAAAATAAAGTTATTTGTAACTCGTTCTAGAGTGAAAGATATTTAATAAACCCTAATTTTTAAAACATTTATTTTACGTAAATGCCGCATAAGAGCCCCAACTGTTATCAATTATATAATGC
This sequence comes from Glyphotaelius pellucidus, assembly GCA_936435175.1. Taxonomy (NCBI): domain Eukaryota; kingdom Metazoa; phylum Arthropoda; class Insecta; order Trichoptera; family Limnephilidae; genus Glyphotaelius; species Glyphotaelius pellucidus. Next base: position 30,247,396 of record OW386548.1, on the reverse strand, counting down.
CGGTGGGACTATGGCATCCCCAATTAGGATATGTTGTGAGTCTGGAAGTAGATTGCAAAGGAAGTAGTCTTTCACCGTAGCAATACTGAGAGTACCTATTTTCGAAAAATTTATACAAAAACTGGTAGCTTTATTGATTTTGTATAACCTAAGATTACATAGAGTCGATTTAAAAAACTGAAAAAAGATAAATATCCGAGTATTTTGCAGTAACCTTTCTGAATGTCTGTATAAAAAAAGTTTACCTTTATGAATGGTAGAAAGTTAATGCCCAGACGATGCGAGTTCGATACTCTGCTAAGTGAAAATAAAGTAGGTACATTTGCTCCTCGTTTTTGAGTGGAAGATATCTCATTATATACCAAGTGATAAAAAAACAATTTTAACAGGTTGGTAAAGTCTTGAAAATGGTAGTTATTTGTTAGAAATCAGATTTGATTTTCCTGATACTTCCGATCTCTACCTTGGAAGAAGGGCCAATAGTTCCACAAACTCCGATCAATTGGCCTTTTGTTTTGTATTTACAAAAGAAAAAAAATATCGCTGGTGAGTGTTTTTTTAAAGTTTTTAGTTAAGTGTGTGATATATGTCTAGTATGTTGTGAAGCGAAGGCGGAATAATTGTACTTTATTTGGGTGTACTGGGTGACCTTTTACCGCCCGTACCATGTGATCACTAAAAACATATAAAAAGCTATCTACCTATTGCGATTCAAAAAGACAAGAGACTAAACATTTTTAACATTAGAAATTATGATAATTTAAAAGATACGTACAGTAAGACTTTCAAGTAGCTTGTGGACGTCACAACAAGTGTGTGTGGGTTGGCCTGCACGAAAATTTAATATTTTGGTGCCTGTTTACATTTTGTTATGAATTATACTAATTGTGTTGCATAAATAAATTATCAAACTCCTACCATGACAGTTCGTGGAGAATAGTTATGTAGCTGCTTTATTGTCAAACCCTTTCTTGCTTTCTTTTTCTCTTTCTGTGCAGGGTATTATATTTGACACTACTATGTTTTATATTTCATTTTTATTATCATTATTTCTGTTATCACTACACACATTTTCGTCTAGTAAAAACTTGATTACTCATAACTGTGAACATTGTGAACTCACGCTGTGAACATTTCTAATTCACACATTTTCGTCTAGTAAAAACTTGATTACTCATAACTGTGAACATTGTGAACTCACGCTGTGAACATTTCTAATTGGAGTGTTAATATCTATGTAATATACCAACGACAATTCTATTATTATAATAATGGTTAACACTCTGTAAATGTTTCAAAAAATAAATAAATAAACGATAATTTTAATGATTTTCATGCAGATTTAATACACGTATTAATTTATTTTAGTTGCTTTTTCAGATGTGGTATGCGGTATGCAAGTTTGTTATTAGTATTTTAGATGGTCTCAATTTTTTTGAGGGAAGTTTTTTCTTGATGGAAATCGAAATACAAAATATGCTTTGGAAGGTTTTTAAATGGTCTGTAAGGTAGTACAAATATAATTTGTGATAAATGTTTAATTTAATATATTATTAGTTTTATTTCAGAGAGCAAGCTTGCACCCCTTGGTACCGTTTGTGTATTTGCCAGTATGGGTTCGGTTCCAGGGTTAATATGGACTATTATTCAACTTTTTTTAAAAGCTACTATTTAAAGATAAAAAAGGACCTAATCAAATTTTATTTCACATGTTTAAAAAAAAGCGACATTCAGTGTGACCTAGAAGTGCGTCTTAGACGTTTGTTACGAAATTAAAAGAATGGATTGTTAAAAATATTATATAGTTATTCTTGACAAATCAGTTCCGATTTGAAAATGGCGATAAAAATAAATTTTTATTTTTGAGTGCTTCAAACAATCAGTTCCCATTTTGAAAATGATAAAATTCAAAGCATATTTGGGTACACTGAACCAGATTTTAAGCAGGAATAATGCACATACAGCCGAAATTAGTATGCTTGATAGATGGTACCTAATTCATATCTTGATATCTGAATTATTTTCTAAACAATCAGTTCCACTTTTGAAAATAACACACCAATTCAAAGCATATTTGAGTTAATTGAACCAGATTTCACACAGGACTAACGTACATACAACCGAAATGCGTATGTTTAATAGGTTTGTGTACTTTCTTTATTGTGCGTCTGAATGATTATTCTTCATACATCAGCTCCAATTTTGAAAACGACACTTCAATTCAAAGCAAATTTGAGTTAATTGAACCAGATTTCACACAGGACTAACGTACATACAACCGAAATGCGTATGTTTAATAGGTTTGTGTACTTTCTTTATTGTGCATCTGAATGATTATTATTCTTCATACATCAGCTCCAATTTTGAAAACGACACTTCAATTCAAAGCAAATTTGAGTTCACTGAACCAGATTTCACGCAAGACTAGCTATATTCAAAAATGAGTACGTTTGATAGTTTTGTTCTAGCGGCTCGTTTAATAATGAGTTTGAAAAATACTCAGCGCAAGAAAATGACACGAACATGCTGTTTATTCTCATGTACGTACATTTGACACTCTGCCAACGGGAATTTCATGGCTCAAAGCATACGCTTCTGGGAAACAAAATGATAAACAGACAAACAAAGGCCGAAACAATGAATGATGAATGTAGGCACTACTTGTTTACCCTAGAAACGCGTGGGAGAGTTATTATAGGAAAAGAAGATCAAAAATCTATGTTTTGAACGAAAAAATTGTTAGTTCAAGTCCTTAGTGTACTCCTACAAGAAGATTCCTGATATATTTATGTATTGCGGTTTATCGTAAATTGAAAATAATGGCCATACACATTTCATTTCTATAGAAGGTTGGTATTACGCTACCTTTATCAAGTGGGTGTTCACTGTTTTGAAAATTTGATGAAAAATTCCTTAAAAGGAAACGCGGGCGGCCGGCGTTTGGTTCATGCAAGCACTTTTATTTGGGAGGCGGGTTTGGGAACTGTTGCCTCGAGAACCATTTATTGAATTGCCAATACCCCTGCCATAGGTCATCCCAAGTGGTTCGCTGCATTTGGTGACTTAGCAGGGGTGCCCAAGTTCATGGGGTGAGGTTTGTCCAGGTCCTGGCGGTGGATTTACTGGGCATTTCTTTGGCCCTTATTGATTAATGCTTGTATTGTGTTTTCTTCTAGAAATAACTTTCTAATTTTCCTCTTGTAATATTTTAACATAGGTCACACAGACACACTCGGGCCGATTCACAAGATCCACATTAAAACATAGGGGCCATCCTTAAATTACATCACACCTTAAGGGGGGAGGGGGGGAGTAAAGAAGTGTGACATTGTGTGACAAAGGGGTATGGATGTTGGTCATCAGTTCTGTGACGTCACGTGTAAAAATCTTAATGATTAATCGCAAAAAAAATTTAGATGGAAAATTGCAAAATATGTGATGTCACACTAGGGGGAGGGGGTCTCACAAATGTGACGATGTGTGACAGGGGCGGAGGGGGGGGGGGGGGGGGATAAAAAATCATGCAATTCGTGTGACGTAATTTATGGATGGCCCCATTTGTGGGAGGCCCCAAAAATAACGGGACTCGGGCTGTAGAGGGGAGAATTGGAGGGGGAACGGAATTTGTGTGGTTGTCTATTATACGGAAACTCCTTCTCGGTTAGTGTGCAAAGCCGCGTCGCTGTGGTGCTAAGAAGTTTTCATCTCAAAATAATAAAAAATAAATAAGTAATGAACAGTCGTTAGTTTTTATTTTTTTGGCATTTTATCAACAGAATTTCAAATCAAAATTTCTACCTCTCAAACAACTCTTCCCTACCGTCACGTTACCAAGAAATCGTGAACGTTAAAACCGGTTAACTTTTTTCCCCACCGCTCTAATGGTCTCCGCCGTTTCACGGTCCCCCAGTTAAATGGAAGCGATATTTAAGTAAGCGTGGAGTACAACATTTGAAGTCTTAGTAAGTTGCATAGACGCAGTCTTAGACGGCCGGATGTAGTTAAGTTGAGACATAGCCTGAATGCTGCCACCGTGCTACAGATATGCAGCCCGGATACAAGAAAACCTACTTTAGTCCAACAAAAAGGAACACGGATTCTTAATTTTGCTACCCCCCATCGTACTTACGATAAATATAAGTGACAATGTAAGAAAATACGCAAGAGGGACCACGAATATAATTTGTTGCTTGGTCGGTTTTACAGATTTATTGCAACATTAACAAATTTAAAAAAATGATTTGGATAAAAGGAAGAAGACGATGCTCTTAGGAAAAGATATAATAATAATAAGCCTTGCAAATAGGAATGTTACAGAGTTATAAAAATTATAATAAATGCTATTTACAATCTTTTTGTAAAATGTAAGAAAGGTATTTTAAATTATTCATAAAAAAGAACACCTTTCTCAGGCGAAGGTGAAGGCCTCCTCTAAAGAAAACGTTCATGAGTAGATAAAGTTCTGACGTTTAAGGTTACTATGTAAGGCTCCTCTTTTGTTTTGTTCGTATTTTTTGAGTATTTTTGTGTTTGTGTCACTTCTTGTATTTTTGAGGATGTATGGTAGGAAAAGATATAAAGGTACGTAAAACATGATGGTTGTTGCGAAAGCTCGGTATAGACTATATCCGTTTGAAAAATGTTCAGATTTTATGTGGAAGGTGGGGCAATATCTTCATCCTTTCTCGTATGTATTAAAATTATAATTCTATTTGGAAGGCGGGTATGGGTTCCGCCGCCGCGGGACCAGTACCTCTGCCATAGAGGTTTCCCCAAGTGGCTTGCTACGTTTGGTGACTTAGCAAGGTCTGAATTCATGAGGGTGAGGTTTGTCCGGATCTTGGCGGCGGATGCTTCTGCCCATTAACTGCCCGGCGGGCCAAATCTGGAGAGACTGGTTTATGGAGACCTTTTGAACTCTCTAGCAGGACTCTCTTGGGACATTTTGTTGTACCGCAATGGGAGGGATAGAATCATTTATCCGTCACTCCTGAACAATTGACCTCTAGATTCCTACCCACCCCAATTTACTCCTTCCTTTCCTAAAAGTACCCTCCTCATAGCATTCCCAAAGATGACATAAGGCTGAGAGAAATTTTTTTCCTCAGGGCATCCTGTGTGGTGCTAATGTAAAAAAAAGTTATATTCTGACTAACATAATAATTTAGATATAAGACTGGCCATTACCCTTATTTATTTTTGGGATGTTATGCCGTCTTGCGCTTCCTCCTTCTTTAGCCGATGTTTCGGACGGCGTTACATCATCACACTATAACAGCCGTAAGTCAGCACAGAGAAGCCAAAATAATTTTCAATCGCAAGTGGGCAGTGAAAATAGAACACCATGAAAATTTCATTCACATTCATACACAACCATCTGTTACACTGACTCTTTGCATGTCCTGACTCATGCATTTGAATCATTATCTTCCATCACAACACCAAATCTTCCTGGGGAGTCTCTTACTTGCGCGTCATGTGTTTTTTCTACACCCCTTTCACCTTATATATTAAGGTTTACTGTTATTTTCTTCTCTTTAGAATAAAGGCTTCACAGCTTATATAGGATACCCAGAAAGTGGATTCCGATGTTCCGGAAATGCAGTAAATTATTTATTTAACCGCTGAAGTGAGCTGCATTCACGCTCACGCGTTTGTTGCAACTCGAGGCTGTGGCGGTATAAAGTGAAATGTTTCGGTGACAATTCTCTGAGACATATATAGATAACTGGAAGTATAGTCGACACGGTTAACTTTGCAGTCAGCTTAAAGAAAAACAAAAAAACATTTTCTAAATTCATACATTTTTAAGGATATCCACAGATCTACTTTACTGACGCCACCGTCAGCAAAGTTAAACATGATAAGTTGAACCATTATGCAGCACTCCATAAAACTCCCATCAGCCTAAAAAAGTAGCCCAAATGGGGGATGCTAGAGTCCTACTTGCTTCTGGCAGTTTGGACTGGGACGGTACGTACATAAAATAAGCCAAACTTGGGATGAAAAGTGACCAAATTTAGCGTGCGTCCAGATTTGGAAGGCGGGTATTGGTACCATTTATTGGATAACCAATATCACTGATGGGAGTTTTATGAAGTGTTTGATAACCAATATCGTCACCTTTTGGTTCGCTAAATTTGGTAACTTAGCAGGAGTGTCCGGGGTAAAATGCTAGGCTTGGGCTAGCATTTCGAGGGTCGATATCTCAGGCTCTATTGCGTGAGATTTGTAAGCATCTCCTGCGTGGCGGGCTTGATCTGGAGAGACCGGTTCAGTGAGACCTAACCTAGACTCTCGCGAAACTCTCTCGACCCATCGCCTCACTACACTACACAGCATCCCCAAAGACGACATATGCCCTGAATGATTTTTTTCCTCAGGGCTTCCTGTGTCGAGCTAATGTAAAAAAAACATAAGAACGACGAGCAACGAAGTAACGAATCAAGAAATATAAATTAAACTAATCGCTAAAGAGTTAGTGCAACAGGCATAACAACCCAAAAACATTACGGAAAATGCATGCTGTGTGACTCATAATATTTACATGTACTTACTTTAATAGTTATTCACTAGAACTGGTAGGTAGGTGCATCAAACTTCTATTTGATCGCCATCATAATACTTAGACGGTCTACACCTTTCTGAATAAACGATAATCTAAGCCGGTAAAATTGTAGCTGAGTTGCACGGAAATCGAACCCATAACGTTATGACCTGAACGGTTAGAAAATTACGATGTGGAAGACAAGCAGAGAGAGGTTAAATCCACTGCAGTAAAGCTCTGTTAATAAAGATGTGACGACTGTAACGTCGAGTGTGTTCGGCCTGACAGTAGGTGCTTGGCTATTTACGCTGAGTCCTGAGCTTTTTTCCGTAAGCTCGCTGTCAGTTGTCAGTGTGACATTAACACCTTGAGTGTACACGACGCTTTACGTATTTTAAAATGAATTTCAGTGCAGTCACAGAGCAGGAGTTTCAAGATTAGCAAAACCTACGCTTTTTTGCTTTTAAGAGTAAATAAATTCAAGTTAAGGCTTGGAAAATAATGTTGACGTTAAAGCGGGTTGAATTCAGTGTTTTTTTTTAATCTAATTTCAGCCAATAGAGTTTTGGGCAGGTCACTTTGGCAAAAATTACTTTGCAAAATCGAAAAAAATTGACCCCCATGTACAAACTGCTGTTATTTTTTTACGTTGTCAGAATTATTGTTAAGATAGCAAAAAGTATGACAAATTGATCGTAAGTTGGTAGGCGTTACAATTGTGATGGCAACATTATGTATTACATTTTTTTAACATTTTTTGCCACGTAGGAGGTCCTGAGGAAAATAATTTCTCTCGGGGCCTTTGTCATCTTTATAAATGCTGTATGGAGGTTTTTTTTAAAGAATCTGTCTGTCAATGTATCTAGGAGTGATGGATGTATGAATCCATCGCTTTCACTACGGTACAAAGCGATGGGTCGAGAGAGTTCGGCTGAAGGTCTTCATCAACCGGTCCCTCTGATCAGCAGGTGAGCAAACGTACGTGCAGCCAAGATGTAGACAAACCTCAGCCCATGAACCCGGGCATTCCTGCTAAGGCACCACACGTGGCGAACCACTTGGGTTGCCTATGGCAGGGGTGTCTGTTATCCAAAAATTGGTTCTCGGGACGGCGGTACCCACGCCTACCTCAAATTAAGCAATCTTCGTTTCCCGCCCCCGACAATGTGGTACTCTTCAATTGTACGCCTTCATCTTTTTAAATGAAATGACTTCACGTTTATATCATATCCAAATAATAAATTCGATATTGAAACCTTCAGGTTTTTCTGTGAACAGATAAGACAGAACCAAAATCTTATCAAAAAACTGTAATTAAGCCCCCGCTACCCGAATTTCTACCAATTTCTTACATATCTCACTCAAACATTTGACGTTTTTAAGCTCTTAAAAAGAAAAGTTATTTTTGAAAATAATACCTGGACGCGTTCCATGCCGTAATGCAAATTATATGAAATTCCCTCGATAAAAAAAAATCGCGAAATATGCTCTGAAAATTATTAAGAACACATCTGTTTCTATTATTTTACAAGTTATAGTTGTGAAAAAATTCACAATGTTTCTTTAAATTATACTTAAGATGCCTTCCATGAGATTTTTGCTCTATTTTAAACGAGTCATGTTTTATTAAATACTTTCACAATTTTCGCTTCAATTTTATCATTTAAAATATTAGCGCGCTCTGTTCAACTTTCCTAATCTCTCCATCTTCTTTTTTTTGAGCGGGGAAGTATTTAAGTATTTTTTTGTAAGGAAAGAACAATCTTGAGCTTTCTATATCTCAGGGTAGTATAGTTAGTATTGCAGTCTCCGTATTGTTTTAGAACCGCTTAGGGGGTAGAAATTTGTTATGGTAATGCGAGCTCGAACATTAAAACGGTTAAGATTTCCCCCCCATGACGGTAAATGGGATGGTGTGCAAGTAATGAGAAATTTATACCTTTTTCACAAGGGAAGCGAAAAAAAATTGTATTCTTAGCTTTATTTATTTTTTGTTTTTATACATTTATTGAGTTTCTAACGAAAGACGTGCATAACACATTACATTATAATTATTATTTGCCTTAGGTTTATATCTAAATCTTTGTATGTTACTTTAATTGGTGAAAAGATGTTGATTGTATTTGACTTATTGTGTGTATATTATATAATAAACTTATCTACATTGTATAATTAACTTATTTTACACAATTATACAATGTAAAATAAGTCGAAACGCACCAATTTCTAAAATGCATCATTAATTTTTATTTTGTGTATGATGCATGAAAGTGTACATATGCACATTATAATTTGTATTGTTTCAGTAATACGGACGGTTAAGAAATGTTACCTGGGATGAGGTGGCAACAATAAAAGGTAGATTACTAAGAGCAAAAATGACTCGCGTGGCAGATGTAAGGAGTAGGTTAATGATTATCAAGAAAAAAACGGTATTTTAAATACAAAAAAATATATTAAAATAAAAACGACATCCTAACAAAAACTAAGGCTGCCTGCTGGCAAAGGGCTTGCTTTGGTTTAAATAGTTTGTGTTGATACCGTGGGCAATTGAAAGGACGCCAGATGAAATCTTCATTTGAGAAAACGAATCTCAAAGGAAAAGGACCCTTCATAAGTAGTAGAGGCGGATGATTCTCGATGCCAATCATGCCTCCAAGATGATACAGTCAGCTCTCAAGATGGCGAGTATTATGATCAGAATCGTAGCGATTTTCAAAAAAAGGATCCGTCGTGTTGCAGTCGAGGGGACCGCCCAGAGCTCTCGGCTGTAGCACAAATAATGACTGGCTTTCCTTTCAAATCGCCTTATTTGAATTTCTCAGGATTAACAACTGTCGCATTTAAAATATTGCAGGGCTTGCAAAATAACCAATGCCCAAATATCAATAGGCAAGCACTAGAGGTGCCACACACCAGATCATAAATAAACTATGTATAAGGGGGTGCACACACCTTGTTACAAATACTTTTATGTAATAGAAAGTCTTGTTTTTCACCTAATTTAGAAAATCGATAAAGTTAATTGTAATGAACATAGAACGGAGACTGAAGAATAATCGTGAACATTAAAAATATTCTGATTCATCACCTCTAAAAAGACACAGAGGCAAACATCTCACACACTCAGAAAACCAGAGCCAAACAACTTTATAAACAAAAGTGGCATTCTTCCTTTGGACAAAGAAACTCTGAATTTTTAGCAGTAAAGATATGTAACAAACTCCCACTTAGTATCAAACAAATTAAAACAAAAAATAACTATATTAAGAACATTACATCTTGGCTTAAGGAACTATCGGAAAAAACTAACCAGTATATTGAAAACATCGTCATAGAATTTTCTGAAAAACCTTACCAAAACCATGACGTTGTACCATAGAAATCGCTGTAAACTTATCAAAAAAATTGTCCCCCTCACCATAGGATCTCCTATTGAGCAGGACTACGAATATAATCTACATTTATTTTATATACATTAACAATTAATTTAAACATTATTTAATATAAGTATATATTTAACATATATCTTCTTTAAATGTAAAAATTAAAATAAAGTAACTAAATAAATAAAAAAAAATCAGAGTGTGCAATTCACACGCGGTAGAAGTGAAACTAGAAAGTCGCTAGATGCCGCTCTCTTTTCTTTTGCCTATTTATTTTAAAGTGGTTTGAAGATTGGATATTAATTTCAGAAGAATAAAAAAGTTTGTTTTTTTTTTGGATTTCATAGGATTCGAACTCCGTTCGCTGGGTATCTGTCTCTTTGGCCGCTTGGATTTGTCAGGCGCCTTCGCCGTTTTGGCTGCTCTACGGGAGGTTTAAGCCGAGGCGCGAATTTAGCGCATTATATTATAAGGACCCATCAAATAACAAATTTTAGTGACGCACTTCCGTTTCACCCGACTTTCAAATGACTAACGGGGCTATAAAAGTTTCACTTCAAAAAACTTTGGGAGAATAGCCTTACCTTAGCCTTATCTTTAGTTGTTTACCTCCACATCAGTTACTTTTACATATTATACAAACAATTAAAGTATTTATTATTTTGCACCCATAAACGTTGTGATAACCGTTGTATTCCTTTAAAATATAATTTCTAAAGTCAACTCTTCTCTGGCATTTTAATTGATTTCTTCTATTTTCATTTGTGTAACCGATGCCTCTAAGATAAACTTAAAAAGATTATTTTGATATCTATGTATGTACAATCTTTAGAAAGCGTTTGTAATACTAATCTTTTATTAGAGCGGTTTTTATTTGTTGATACTCGAACCGGAACTTTAGTGCCAAGGGATTACAGGAATCAGAATCGCCTTCCTGCTTTCTTCAGTTGCACTGGTCATGGATTGAAAGATACGATTGCTTTTTATTTCAAATGTTTTGGCTTTCACCCTTCGAAGGTGTTCAAGACCATAATTTGAAATTGTGGAGAGAGGGAGGGCGAATTCATATAATAATTTTATTTAAATGGACAAATTTCATAATTATAAGGAAGATTAGAGTCGAATTCAGACGTGTGAGACGTGTGCTATTGAACAAAGGGGAAGAAATTTTAGATAAGACTTAATGGAAGAAAGGATATTTATTTAGACAGTAAAAAAGTTTCCATTTCTAGACCACAAAAAGTGTAATCTGGGGAGTCGAGAACGAGAATTTTAAAAAGGTGGGAGGAACGGAGAAATGTTCATTGTCCAATTGTCATTCGAATAAGTGAGAAAATTTGTTTTTTGGAAAAATAGGGGAATTGTTGAGACCACGCTTTTGATTGAATAGCCCTTTATACCGAGACATAGTAGGCTCCCTTAGATTGAATAGCAATTTGTAAAGAATCTTTGCAAACAAGTGTTTATGGAAAAATCTATACTTAAATCATATTATAATATATTGTTATCATGCAGCAAAATATTTTTAATGCTAAGGGCTAATTCCTGGTGGTAAGAACGTGTAGCTTTAGCATTATTTATATGATCTTTTTCCTGTTATCTTTGCTATCGGAGGTTGGCTAGCATCTCAGTAACGCTGACCGCATACTGAAACAACTCAGCGGAACTGTACTTGCCTTAGTCACGTACTGGCATATTAAAGTAGAAAAGCACCTAAATTTTTTTCATTTATTTATTTATTTATTTATTTATTTATTAAAATATATAGATGTACATAAAAACATAAACTGCACATCTCACTAGGGCATTCCTGTATCGAGATGTGCAGTTTTACAATAAAAATAAAAATAAAAAACAATAATCGAATAAAAATTACAATGCCAAAACCAACTGTAATTGCGTGGCAATCCGGAGAGACTGGTTGAAGGTGACCCTTTTACCTCTCCAGCAGGACTCACTCGGAACATTGCTTTGCACCGCAGTGGGACGGATGGATTTATTCATTCGTCACTCCTGGACACACCGCCTCTCTCAGATTCCTACCAATCTCTCATAACTTTTCCCTTTCCAGAACTTCCTCTCCTTCCTATCCTCAAAGATCCCCCAGACGACGTGGGCCCTGAAGAGAATTATTTTCCTCGCGGCCTCCTGTGTGGAGCAAAACAAATAAGATACAACAACGTAATATCATTTTTTTACATTTTTTAAATTTGTAAATTTTTTAATCTGTTATGTCAATTAAATTTTAATTAAACATCTAACAAACGGCTATTTTAAAACAAATTTTATGAAAATATAATTAACCAACATTAAAAGAATAATATAGTGAAAAAAAACGAATACGAAAAACTTGTAAAAATGTATAATTTTTAAAAATATTTAGTAACTAAAAGGTTTAAACACAAAATTTATCTTAGAATATGGTGTGAATGAAGTAGCATCTTCGGATATTAGTAATTAACTGAACACCGCTGTTCTGATAAAAACATTTCTGGCCAAATGCTGTTTAAAATTAACATTTGTTTTCCTATGGTCCATCTTGGTAGGGACACACACGACTATCAAATTTGTGTTTACTATTTATAATTTTAGACTCTAAATTTTGAAGTTAAGAGGTCCGTTATCTTCCTATATTTCATTATCTATCAATCTCCCTCAGGATTATAATTAAATCAATTCTTATAACACAACATTATATTAAACTTGTGTTTTTCACTCCCCAAGATCTATGTTCTTGTATTCAGAACGTTTTACAATTTTTTGATCATCTCATAAATTTTTTGATCATCTCTTCTATAATTCGTTCTTACGGACCAGAGCATATTGAGGTTATCCCTATATCTACATTTTAGAAACTTCAATTGTTCTTGTCAATGCTGTACCACATTGTAATTTAACATAACATTACATTTATACTAAATTACAAAGCCCATAAAGCCTGTACAAACCTAGTCATTTTGAACTGCATCAGGTAAAGCACCCAGAGTAACCAAAATAAAATAAACGGCTACCTGCACTGAAACCTGAAACTATTATGATAACATAGACATGAGATGGGAAATACAAAACCAATTAGATTGCCAACGAGGAAAAATCAAGCTAACAGAAATCTCTTGTACATCAGACCATCCGACTTTATAAAGAAATTATTATGGAAATTTTCATAAATATATTTTATTTTTTATACTCCACACCAGAGTCCCTTAGGAATAATTCATCTCAGGGCCGAAATCATCTCTGAGAATGCTGTGTGGAGATAATTTTTATGAAAGGAAGACGAGGAAGTTCTAGGAAAGAAACAAGTACGAGAAGAGGCTGGTAGGAATCTGGGGGTCAATGTGTCCATTCAGTGTGTATTCAGGACTGCGGTGAAAGGCTATGTTCCGAGAGAGTTCTGCTGGAGGGGTCAAAAATGTCAAGGTCTGCTACATCATGCTGAGTTTTTTGACATATTATGCTGTTTTGCGGTACCTCCTTCTTCAGCCAACGTTTCGGAAAGCGATGCAGTATAATATATGTACATAAGCCCTTAAAAGGATGTATGCCTATCTTATGTGAATAAATATATGCTATTGTTATATAACTCAATGTAAAAAGGTGTGATTAATAAGTAAATATGTTGAATGTAATAATCTGAAATATAAAACATGAGTAAATATGATGCTCAAATTAAATGAAAGACGGCCAGCTCAAAACAATAATTAGATTTTATAAATAATATGAAATTCAATTTGAAATTATAGATATAGCGTGAGACTCAAATTAAACTAAATAATATTATTTACTCATGGTCCTGAAAGGTTCTAAGAAAACTTCAAAAAAATTTCAATGTAGATATTTTAGTAATCAAATAATAAAAATAACTAAATAAAACATAAACTAACTGATTGAAGTAATACCGGCTAGCTCCGTCGATGTGTCAGTCGTCCCGTGGTTTCAAAGTGTGGCCAGCTCACAAAAACTCGAGAGCGTGATTAAAATTGAAGGGTAGCAAGGTAGATAGAAAACTGCTACACCCTGATGATGGACACTGTAACGCCCTCTAAATCGTTTAGAAGGAAGCGCAACATGGCATAACACCCCCAAACGAATCCCGTTAACATTATCGGCCGCGAAAACCTCAAATCATGTTAGGTGCCTTATAAATTATTGCCACGCATGATGTAGGGAGCAAACTCAAAATTAATAATTTAAAAATAATAACAACTGTAGCGATGAAATTAAAGATAAACATTTAAAAAACATAGGTTTTCATTTCACACCCACATCCACCGTAGTTGCTTTCGGTAAACAATCTTAACTCCAGTGAAAACTATCCAGGCACAGAATCCATACAGCCTTTGGCTGCAAAAATAAAATAATATAATTCTGAGTTTTCTTTGGCCGTGCGCTAGCGCCGCGGCGGCGATGTTCGTACTACTTCCCGGCTACTGTAGGCTGTAGGGGGCGCCGCGTCTGCGTCTCATCGGAAAACATTCAGTTCGCATCTGACCGTCGAGTCGAGCGGTCGTGCCGCGATCCCTCATACAAACCTACGAAATACTTTTCAGCGCGTATATCCTTCAGGAATAAACGAATAACTTTTTGACAGCCTGGCGTTGTTAACATTAACAGAACGATCCGGAAATAAAATACCCGCCGTGAAAGTTTGAAAACACTTTTTAATGGAATTTTAATGTTACACAATGGACATTAATTTAAAATTTTTGCATGTTTTATGAAAAACACAGTTGTTGAATAAGTGATTATGTAAGTTTGTTGAAAAAAAAAACATTTTTATCAACATCATCAGCGACTTTTGATTGGTGAAGGTTTTAACTGAGGTTATGAAACTAAAAAAATATATTTTTAAATAATAATGTGAATTTAGTGAGGAAGAATCGAAAAGGGTGAGTACAAATATTATTGATTTATAAAATTATGTTAATATTTTTTATAAGGAATGAACGAATAAACAATGTATGAATTTTGGATATTCAAATATAATTTAAATTGCGTCAAACTATTGGTGCACAAGCTGGTAGTTTCGTTAATAGGTCAAATGGATTAATCATGTAATTAGATTGATCAGATAGCAAATTGCTGCAGAAATTTTGGTCCAGATATTTCGACTTTTCAGGGGTAAATTTTTTATTATTATGCAAGCGCGTGCACCTACATATACTCGCTCGCATTTAGCATGTTGTATGCGTTCACGATATTCATCTGTTATCGTGTACTTACGAGTATATATCTGCTGAAAATTTGTATTAATTAATTTGCATCCTTATAAGGGCGTTTTTTTAAATTAATATTATATTTGTACATAATTACAACTGCAAACGATATTTGTAATTTAGAAAGACGGTATTTTTCGAATAAATACACTACGGTACTATATCAATTTTTTAAAATCAGTTATTTTGATTGTCTAATTTTTATGTTTCTTACGTTTTACAATCGAACGACTTCCGGGGCCGAGGGGCAAGGCTCTCGATTTGTATTCCAAAGTTCGCGAGAATCCCGGTTTGGACAAATAAAATTGATTTGGTTCAGTTGTGTTATTTCAGAGTTAATTAAATAAAATTAATATGGTGACCGGACAGCGCAGATTGAATTCAACACATCCTTTGAAAAGTCATTAAAAGTGACGACAAAAATATATAAATTGGGAATATATGTAGGTTAGGTAATATATAAATTGGGAATATACGTTAGGTTAGGTAATGGGCTATTTTAAAATTATGTTTTTTTCATAGTTTTTAATGACTTTTCAGAGTGGTGTTGAGTTGAGTTGGTTCTGAGTTGACATAGAACCAATTATTATATAGCAAAATTGCGGGGCGTTCCGGAGTGGAAGATACTCTCAGTATCGCACTGGTGTGAGACCACCATTCAGAATTCAAACGTTGTTTGAAAAGACTTTAGCCGTGTTTGGTGACCAGATATAAATAGCCAGGTACTTCCCCACCTTCCTCTTATCCATTTATTTCCCATCCCAACTTCCTACAGCCTCACAAAATTGCCCAATAAGTGATGCCATATTCTCACTGACTCCAAAAGGGAGCAGTTTGGACTCTTGCGCATTACTATTAATAAATCAAAAATATTTAAAATATATCGCAATGCAAACAAATTTATTGATTCGATAATTCTAAACACCACATGAAAGTCCGAAAATTTGTTAAAATTAGTAATTTAGGGCCTCCTGTGTGGAGCTCATTTACGTGAGCTACACACAGGAGGCCCTGAGGATAATATTTTCCCTCAGGGTCTATGTCATCTTTGAGGATGCTGTGTGGAGGATTTTTTTCAGAAAAGGAAGGAGAGGAGTTCTGGGAAGGAAAAGGGTTTAAGCGGTGGGTAGGAATCTGGGTTCAGTGTGTCCTGGTCATCCGCCTCCAAGACCTAGACAAACCTCACCCCATGGACCCGGGCACCCCTAAATCACCAAACGTAGCGAACCACTTGGGGTGACCTACGGCAGAGGTGTTGGTTATCCAATAAAGGTTCCCGGGGCGGCGTTACTCATTCTCACCTCCCAAATTACTTCCTAAATCTAACGTTAACTTTTAAATATATAAATCTGATAAATTCGGTGTGCATTAATTCTATAAAATTTTAGATTGGGTGATCTCGTATATAGTGTAATCATAATTCTGACTTATATTTTTGTATGTCCCACTTAAACTTGCGAGCGGAACGCTCTAAGGAAATGAAATTTTCCGAAATGCTCCGCTGCAAATTTTCAGGTAGACGCAAATATTTTCAGCTAAATTCATAACTTCGTTTCCATTCCACGTAATGATTCTCTGAAGTTTCCATTTAAATCAACAGCGTGATTCGATCAGTAATTACAAGATTTGAACGTGTAATTCTTCAAAAAAGTACAAGTAAAATTTCGTTCTAAATGTAAATGAAAAAAAAAACTTTGACATTTTTTTTTCGTATGAATATGTGAAAAGGATATTTATTAAGTGTGAAATAAATTAATTTTTATCGCTCAATTTTTATGATGTAATCTCACGGAGGAAGCAATCAAACTTCTTCATGTTAATCGTATATTCTGGCAGATTTATTTATTTATTTTAATAGATACGACACGACATGTGTCAAACATAAGTATAAAGTTATAAGTGTAACGTGTAAAAAGAAAAGTTCAAAAAGTTTTAAATATTATGTTTATTTAAAAAGTAAGAAGTTGAAACTTAAAAGAATTCATAATTTAATCTTTCATAGATGGCGCGAGCTTAATTATTTTAAGGAAAAACACTTTTTCTATTAGTTTCAATTTGCGAGGCGGGAATGGGTACCGCCACCCTGGGAACCTTTATTGGATAACCAACACCTTTGCCATAGGTCACCCCAAGTGGTTCACTACGTTTGGTGATTTAGCAGGAGTGCCCTGGTTCATGGGGTGAGGTTCGTCTGGGTCTTGGAGGCGGATGACCAGGACACACTAAACCCCAGATTCCTATCCACCCCTAAACCCTTTCCCTTCCCAGAACTCTCCTCTCCGTCCTTTACTTGAAAAAACCCTCCACACAGCATCCCTAAAGATGACATAGGCCCTGAGGGAAATTATTTTTCTCAAGGCCTCCTGTGTGGAGCTCATGTAAAAAAAAATAAAATAGTGCTTTAAAATATAAAGATGAATTAATTTAAAAAAAAAAAAAAAAAAAAAGAATTAATTGTTTGATCTTGTACTCACGCAATATGAATATAAATTAATAGTTTTATCCAATATCCAATATATTTAATCCAATAATTAAATCCAATATTGCATTTAATAGCCTTTCTTGAAAGTTATGGACAAAACAATTTATTCATATTACGTACGAAAGCGAACAATAAATTCATCTTAATGTTTTAAAGCATAACTAGTAAAAAGTGTTTTTTCCTTAAATAATTATGCTCGCGCCATCTATGAAAGAGTAGATTATGGATTAGACTTCAAAATTTAATAATTATAAATGTGTTTATGTTTTTGATACTATTTATTACTTTTCAGAGGTACAATTTCAGACATGTCATTATGCAGTGATAAGAGAGACGCAGGAGGTGCGAGACCGGAATCCAAGACAGTTCTCCTTCATGTACAGCATAAACATTAAACGATTAGATAACTTAATATATAATAGACAATGTAACATTAATTATTAATAATATTTTAAAGATTAATTAATTTAAGGTATTTTTCAAAGAAAGCAAATACTTTTGAATGTGACATTAAATATTAATTGAAAACAAATGTACTACGTGATACACCCCTTTACTGAATTAATAAATGACAACCAACTAGGTTTCGCTTATCTTAAGCTTCATCAGGGATTATTACTTTAACTTACCATAATTACATACAGACACATTTATAATATAATAAAATAATACAATGAGAGAAAGAGATACAAATTTATAAGAAGACACCTTATTGGTGACAAAAAAGAGGTAGAAATAGAAGCTTGGAAGCTTGAGATAATCGAAACCTGGTTGGATGTCGTTGATTAATTCAATAAAAGTGTTCTACCACAAAGTGTGTGTTATTTTTTCATTTGATATCAGTTAAGATAATTTATTAATTAATATTCAATAACCGAAATCTTTTAAAGTTATTGAATATTTTATCTATTGTGAACATTTTTTTTTACCTAAATTTTACTTAATAGGCGTGATCAAAATGAGAATACTCTATTTTTACATTAACTCCACACAGGAGGCCGTTAGGAAAATAATTTCCCTCAAGGCCTATGTCATCTGAGATGCTGTATGGAGGGTCTTTTTGAGGATAGGAAGGAATGAACATTGGTCTAGAAGAGACCCATGTTGTAGGAAGGAGGAAACATAGAGGTCGGCAAATCGTTCCACAGCCGAGCAGTTGAACACAATAACGAGTCATTACCTGATTTGTGTAAGCGATATATTGTTCAATGTTGTTTTGTTGCAATCAGATACTGGGCGTACTGTACAGGGCCCGCAGATACTTTAATAGTACACAAGTTCTAGTTCCCTGTACAAATCGCAAGTGCGCCCCACGGTTGAATTTGGCAGCCACCTCTGGTCTGGAGCCCCAAAATACCTGAAAAAAACCCTCGACTCTGTGCAGAAACGGGCGGTCCGTTTGATAGAATCTCCTAACTTAACAAATGGACTGCAATCTTTAGAGCACAGGCGTCAGGTGGGAAAGCTGTCCTTGTTCTACCGGTATCACAACGGAAGATGCTCCGAGGAACTAGCGTCACTGATCCCCTCGGCACCGGTGCATAGTCGGGAAACACGCCAAACACGCGCTCAACATTTGTACACGGTTGACATTAGTCACATGAGAACGGGTTGTTTCTACGACTCGTTCTTGAGTTCAACAGCCCGGCTGTGGAACGATTTGCCGGCTTCTGTGTTTCCTCCCTCCTACAACATGGGTCTCTTCAAGACCCATGTTCACTCCTTCCTCTCCTCAACAGCACCCTCCACACAGCATCTTCAAAGATGACATAGGCCCTGAGGGAAATTATTTCCCTCAGGGCCTCCTGTGTGGAGTTAATATAAAAAAAATATATAAATGTGATTTGAGACAAATTGGTCTACTTGGCATAGATAATTTACTAACGAAACTATTTCAAGGAAGTCAAGCCAGCTATTGTTTATTTCAAATAAAATAAAATAGATCAGGAAGTATTTTCTCTCTTTTAACGTTAAGAGTCAAGAAAATAATTGAACAAACATTATCATCAAACTATTTATATAATAATAATAATATTTAGATAATATTTATAAAAAAACGATATACAGCGAACAAAAAGCTAAACACAAAATACTTGTGAAGCAAAATGAATCGTGTAATGGTACTCAGATACAATATTATAATAACTTATAGGCCTCAAGACTTGAGTTTTCAAGAAACTTATTAACGGAATTCCGTAGTTTTGGCTTTCGCTAGAAGTAAGCATCTTTCTAAAAATATGTCTGAAGATGAAAATAATATATTTATGTTGTACTTTCCAGAAACTCACGCATTTTGTTTCAACATCCCTTCAGGCTGAATAAGGAGGTGAAATTTTCATTACGTTTTCTAAGAAAATGATCGTACAGAAGATGAGCATTATTCCTCGTTAGTTATTCACACAAACCTTTTGGCAAATTCGCGTGCGTGAGGAGAGAATTGTGAATAACTAATTTACCAGATCTATGAAACGTTTCAAAATAAGCAAAACATTCATCAAAATGATGTGTCAACAATTATCACTCAATAACTTAATAAAAAAAAAAAATTAAACTTAAGAATTCTAAATTTTAAAATTGGTATTCCAGCAATTATGTTGGACTACAATAATCTGTTAAATAATATGAATTTGCTCAAATCGTCAGACGGAAGAATTTTTCACTGACTTGGTATTTCCATAAAAATTCTAAATGATTTAGTTGATAGTCCAATATTGCTTAAACTGATAAGCTTCCGGATACCACAACGTAATACCAGAAGTCAGGATTTATTTCAGTGCGGAAATTCTGGGACTAACTCCCATATGTATTCTTCTTTGCCCGGAATACCAATGGAGGGAAACAATTACACCAAGTCAGTGGACATCTTCAGTTTATCTTTAAACAAACATAAAATATTGTTACTGAGGCAGTTCAGTTATGTACATTAATATTGTATATTTCTTCATATGTAAAAGCCCTAAAAATGGCGTTAATTAATAAAAAAATAAAAAGAGTATCTAAATGCAAGTTAAAAAAAATGTTGGATAGCAAAAAAATTTGTTTTATCCAAGATGATTTATTATCATTAATATGAACTTTCACAAAAATTATGAAATAAAAACAAATCAATTTTCCCCACTCCTCCACCCTCTCCCCCACCCTTTCCCCTCTTCCCCAATCCCGCATTCCATACACTCATTCCCGGTATATTCAGTTTACAACCACCTCGCACGCCACCTAAATTTCATAATGCCAGAGCTCATCATTAGTAAAAAAAAAGAATTATCCAATTTGGTGCAGTCGTTCTGAACAAAATGATAGATATTAACTACGACGCCTGAAATAAAAAAAATTCAAAATCGTTTCCACGGCAACGATTTGCTTTCTGATATTAGCAATAACTCACTTTTGTTAGCGACAGACAACGTATGATAAATATAATATATTAATATTTTTAATTTCATAAAGCCAGAGCTTACCATTATATATAACCTATATCACTCGCATATAATGTAGCTTTTTATTGGCGAAAGAATTTTTAAAATTGGTTTATTGGTTTATGCGTGCAAGCGTAACAAACAAACACACGCAGTTTCGCATTTATAATATTAGTACAGATATATCTCATTTTGGAATTGGTTCTCATAAGCTCCCTAGCACTAGAAATCTCGTGTTTGGCTCTCGTAAAAATTGTTAAACTACTAACTAATTGATTTATTTTGGAATAAACACCTTATATGTTATGAAATGCTTTTCAATTAGTTGGACTGCTTCAATGCTCCTATAAATTTGAACCTCTATTCTCGATACAAGTAAATGTATTTATAATCAATCATGGACTAAATCAATCAACCACGCCAGTCATACGATGAATAAATACAATCGTTGTTATGAACTGTTTATTTATTGTTCATTCGTTGGTTGTGTATCGGATTTTATGACCTCTAAGTACCCACATCATGTATATATAAAACTGGCTGTACTGCCGGTTTAGCTTATTACGTGTAAATGAGTAACTCTGAGAGCTTTTAGGATGTCATAGTGCGTTTACGATGCATCGTAAAATATTTTAAAAATTTGAAAAAAATCGTAATGGTCGATTACAAAGCTCTAAAATATGGTCATTAAAATATTTTAAAAATAAAACGTAATTTATATTAAGCAACAAACCATGTTTTTTTTTTTTTTTATTTGATAAAATAAATTTACATATCGATCGTACAGTTTAGTCTCTCTGTCTCTCTCCGATGGCGCTACAGCCCATATCGAGCCTTGGCCTCCTGCAACAATCGCCTCCAACTCCTCCTGTCCTCAGCGGCTGACTTCCAGTTTGTTCAGTTTGTTATTTGGCGAAGCTTTGCTGCATCCTATCGCACCTCGTCTTCCCACCTCAGTCTGGGACTTCCCACTTTTCCCTTTCCACCTGGGTGTCCAGTCAAAATTCTCTTGGGGACGCGTGTATCCGGCATTCTCTGTACATGTCCAGCCCATCTCAACCTGAGGAGTCTCATGTGGGCTGAGATGTTAGGGGCCTGATATATATTATACAGTTATTTGTTGTGCCGGATGCGCCACTGTTCCCCCTCTTTCACGGGTCCACATATTCTTCTCAGCACTTTTCTTTCAAAAGTATCTAACATTTCAGCCATCTTTACCGTCAATGTCAGCGCCTCACATCCATATGCCAGTACAGTTCTAACAATGGTCTTGTATATGGTTATTTTGGTTTTTCCGTGGACGCTACGTGACTTTAAACACTGGGAGCAAAGAGAATTATGTTTTGTTGGCTGCTGTGATTCTCTTTCTGATTTCCTCTGTCAGATTTTCATTGTTCTCTGTCAGACTGGAGTCCAGGTAGGTAAATTGATCGACCATTTTGTACGAGTAATTGTCTTTAAATTGTGCGGTACTTCTTCTTCTGTGCGAAGGTTTCTGCTCTGTATCATCTTTTTTGTTTTGTCAACATTAACCCGCAGTCCTACTTCCCGTGCCGCTGTTTCAAAAGGGTCGAAGACCTCCTTAATGGCTGAAATCGTTCTTCCGACAATGTTAATGTAATTCGCATATCCGACAACTTGACTGCTCTTGAAATAGATATTGGAGCCAGTGCCTATTAGCGTTTTTCTAATTACGTTTTTCTATTAACTGTAAATTATAATAAGCAACAAATCATGTTTCTGCTTTTTTATTTGATTAAATAAATTTACATATCGATCGTACAGTTTAGTCAGACATCTTCAAATAATAAGTTTTGAGATAATGATAAAAAAATACTCGGACGCTCACCGTAAATCAAATATTATTTACACTGTGTGTCTGTGTTTTACATGTTAAATCTGGTTCCATGCCAACTGAGAATAAAGTCAACTCAACCCCTCCTTGAAAAGTCATTAAAAGCTATGAAAAAAATAATTTTAAATTAGCCGATAACCCTAACCTAACGTAACCTAATAAACCATTTTTTTCTGTATATTTTTTATAACTCTTAAATGACTTATCTGAAGTTGGTTTCATTCCGAGTTGTCCGGTCACCATTAAATCTATATGCATTTATATATAAATCGAAATATGTTTGCTTGGGATATAAAGGTACACATATAAGTTACGAATTGTCAGTTATGCGTTTATTTTTGTGGGGTTATTCAGTTTTGCACTACCTTCTTAATAATTTTTGGATGATTTCTATAGCGCCGTTTTTGTGAGAAAATCACCTCAAGGGCGCTTTAGCCGGCCAGCGTGGTCCAGCGGTAGGCTCTCGACTCGCATTCCGAAGGTCGCGGGATCGAATCTCGGCGTGGCAAATAAATTTTATCTGATTAATTTGCGTTATTGCACAATTTATTCTTTTAAAAAATAATATGTAGTTTATTTGCGGCACGTTCCAGGGTGGTAGATACTCTCGGTATCGCTCTGATGTAAGACCATCGCGGCACCGTTCAGAATTGAAACGTAGCTTGAAATGGCTTGATTGAAATTGTTTGGTGACCAGATCTGAATAGCCAGGTACTTCCCGCCTTCCTCTTCCCCATCTCATTTCCTTTCCCACTACCTTCAGCCTCACAACATACCTCAATTGGGGATGCCATAGTCTCGCTGGCTCCAGACGAAATCAGTTGGGACTCTTGCGCGGAAAGAAGTAGCTAACGTAACACGGCCACAATATTCCAAAAATTAATCACCCGAAATACCCCAAAACACCCAAAAACTAAATACATTAATTAACTCACAAATATGTATGGAATTAATAACATGCTTCCTGTTATTTTAGTATATATTATAAATAATTTCCTCACAACAATGTTAAAATATCGTTGGGCAAAATTTATTAATTACATTTCTTAGAACCTACGAACATTCACGAGATCAATACTGCTCTTCATCATTTCGTTATTTATTAAATAATGTCTAAATATAGCTACAGGAATGTCTCGTTAATAATTATAATAAATTCATTGCATACACGCATTTGGATTGATTTAGCAACGAGTCAAGAGTCATAAAACGCCGGCGCCGGTCTTGGATGTTTCTACCGCGTACGAAGTAATGATTTCAGATGACTTTGTGATATGTATTAAATATTACAATAACCAGTAATGGTGATAATATAAGAACGTAATTAGTCCACGACCGGACAAAAGTAGTTATTTTGGTTAAGGTGAAAATGATTACATTTGACGACATTTTTAAGGAACGAAAATTGTAAGGTGTGACGCCACATTATTTTTATTATGTGTTATTGTGCGCGTTTAACTGCTGACGTGGTTTTTTTACGTATACTCTGATGTGGGGGCCTGGGCGACATGTTACTTTAAATGTTTATATATTCGAGATCCATGAAAATTTTGATGTATAAATTATTATTTATTGGACAATTTAAATGTATTTAAATAAAATAAAATAAAATAAAATACTTTTGTTATTGTTAAGTAACGTGTATTTGACAATTTGGATATTATTTAATAATTTTTGGCAAAAATCACTTGAGTTCAGAAATCAGTCTGTATTACAAACAAAATAAAAACAATGAACTCACTTTTATTATAATATTTCAGTAGCGTCTCAAAAGAACTTTACATATCAAACTTAAGTAAAGTTTTGTATGTTTATTTTTATTTAAAAGTAAAAATGGCGTCACTAAATTTGAAGCTACTGGAAGCGGCGTATTCGTCACGCGCGGGAGAGGGGAGTATTTCTATATTATTATTATTGTCAGGACGGAGCGACCCCCACGTCAGCAGTTAAAGATTAAACAAGCAAGCAATTATCTCACCAATATTATAAAAAAAATATTACAATTTCTCCGCTAAAAGGTATTCTCAGTAGCTTATTGATATTAATGGTATGGTATTGATATAAAGACAATATTATGCAACTTGGGAGGCGGTTATGGGTACCGCCGCTCAGGGAACCATTTATTGGATAACCGACACCATAGGTCACCCCAAGCGGTTCACCATGTTTGGTGACTTTTTGCTGGTAGCAGGGTTACCCGGGTTAATCGGGTGAATTCAGGTCTTGGTTGCGGACGCGTCTGGTCTCTTGGCTGATCTCTTTCCAATCCATCGTCTCGCACCGCAGCGGAAGGGAAAGATTCCCACGTCACTCACTCTTGGACTCACAGACCCCTAGATTCCTACACATACCTCATACCTTTTCCTTCCCAGAACTTCCCTTCCTTAAAAAGACCCTCCACACAGCATCTCAAAAGCTGACACAGGCCCCGAGGAAAATTATTTTGCCCCCTGTGTGGGGCTAATATAAAAAATATATTGAAAAAAAATTACAAAATAAACATCAAAGTTCAGAGAGAAAGGTGACAAACAATTTAAAAAAAATATTAGTATTAAGTATTGATTATTAATATACCGGTTAGTGGCTGAGTTGGCATCGCATTTGGGTCCCACCCAGGCGTCGTGTATTCAATTCCTCGGCCGGCTAAATTCTCCATTCCGACACAAGCAACATTTTTTCATTAAATGAAGACATTATGAGCGAAACTCAATCGAACCCAGGACCTCCCTACTTTCCGGGTTGGGCGCTCTTATCCACTGAGCTAAGGTGTCGATATCCAATTCGGTTACTTTTAACTGTACCATACTTTGACTAAGGACCACCCATATTATCTTCATTTTTATTAACGCATATTTTTATTGGCTGCCATCTTTATGAATGATTGCAAGATTCAACTCGAACTAAATGCAATCTAGATGGTGTCTGGATAAAATTTAATCCATTTTATTTAATGTGCGACATCTATTGACTCTTCGCTCATAATGTCTTCATTTAATTAAATATTATAGTTTGAGGTTTTACTAATAAAAAGTTAAAATAAAAAAATAATAATATTTTTTCGTTTACTGTGGTGGTAGTTTTTAAAATATTGTCAGGTTTGAAGAATGTTTATTTTTAATTAAAAAAAAATGCACACGTGTATAGAATATAACTTAAAAATATAAGATAGCTTACTTAATTCCTAATATCTCACTCCCAATTAATTATTACATAAAGGCCTACATTACAATAGAGAGGTTTCTTGTCTGGAGATTTTCACTGCACGTTATCCGGTTGCAATAACACGATATTGATTTTTTACGAAGATATTATTAAAAATCGTGAGTAAAATAAAGATGAAAATGTTCAGAAAATAAATAGCGTTAATCGTAAGAGAAACGCGAACTCAGATTTTGTATAATTTAATTTTATGTGGCATACAAACGTGAATAAGTAATTTGCGTGAAGCCTCGTCTCACTGTATAGGCGCTAAGAATCCAAAAGGAGAAATCCTGGAATTTATCCGGGAAATGTTCCGTAAGCTCTTCTTTCTACATAGCCTTGGCGCTTCACAAAGTCGGGAATCAGTTTAAGGGTCGCCGCATTCGTTACGTGAAATTAACCATATTATAATATATTTCAGGAAGGCATGCGTAGATTTTGTAGACCTGGAAAGCAGAATGTAACAGAAATATGATGGGATTTGTGAGGATTAGCTACATGTTCCATTTATTACTCCGTTTGAAGTTGTTGAACACATACAGATAGATAGAGAATGTTTCTGAATCTACAGGCGAATCATGAGACCATGAAAGTACAATTCGTATAATATCTACGCATGATTATTACATATGGAGTGATTTTCTTATTTTATTAATGTTTCTTTGTTAAAGTGCTTAAGTCAACTATTGCCAATGTTTGTATTGGTAATCTAATACAGTATTTAATCATTTAAAATAATATAAGGTATATTTTTGGCACGTTCCAGAATGAAAGATACTCTCAGTTCGCCCTGGTTTAAGACAACCATTTTGAATTAAAACATTGCTTGAAATAATTTCAGCCGTGTTTGGTGACTAGATCTGAAAAGTCAGCTATTTCCCCGCCTTCTACTCCCCTATCTCCTTCCTCTCCCCACTTACCTTTATACTCAAAACATACCCCAATTGGGCGCCACAGTCTCACCAGCTTCAGGCCGTTGAGAGCTGTTGGAACTTGTTATTGATCGATCAGTGGTTAAATGGGCATCGCGTTAGGGTCCCACCCGGGCGTCGCGTTTTCGATTCCTCGGCTGGCTAAGTCCTCCATCACGACTCAAGCAACATTTTCGGTTGTAGGAGGTTTTCAAGCATTTTTGGGTTATTCGTAACCCGGAAATGTTTGTCTTTCTGTTTATAAAAAAAACTCTTGCGATAATAAAAAAAAATGATTCAAATTGAAATTTTTTTTTCTCACAACTTGAATTGGCTTGAAAAGTTCATAATAAGTTAGAATCAGTGATCAAAAATACTTTCCCAGTTTTTCCAGCCTCTAAAAACATTTATACGTGTTTTCTTTGTTATTAAAACGTGATAAAATGTTTTCTTTTCAAAAGAAATGTAGGAGCTCGAATGTAGGCGTTGTTAGTAGGCAGCGTGTAATCCCCAGAGCCTACTTCTCCTCTTATTGCAAATAATCTCACACGAAACAACCTTCTAGTATCTCCAATTAAGAGTATAAATATATCGGTCTTTAGTTTATCAGTGATACGATTTTCCTTCCAACCGACTAATTACATGTAATACCAAACACAAATTGTGTATTATCTTCGTATTGTCTGATACCAAACACCAAAAGCTCGAGGAAAGTGAGTCGATGTTTGCAAACAACTAAGTTTAGCTCATTCTATTGCTTCGGAAAGTTTGCCTTAGAGAGTGAATATTCTGAATTATATGAGTTATATTAGCAATTTCAACTATTCAGTCTATGCACTACGTAATGTGCCTTTACAAAGATAAGAAATTTGCCTCGCTGCCTCTTCGATAGTCAAATCTTTATAATGAACTTCTAACTATTTGCAAATTCAGAAGCAGCAGTTTTACTGGTAATACCGTATTCAGAGCTTATTTACATTTATATACCTACATAACATTTTTTTTATTTGCGTGGGTTACTTATTCTTCACGGTCGATTTTTCCGTTTTGGCGGCCATAACTTGGAAATTCAACCAATGTATGTGAATTCAAAACACTTTTTTTAGTTATAATGTGTGCCCTTCGGCGTACCTCAAGGTTCTTACACGGGGCCATAATTATTTACTGTGTATATAAAAGATATTCATAATGTTTTTTTACACGCGTAGCATTTTTACAATTACCTAGCATTTGCAGATGATAAAAACACACTTAGTTGTCAAATTAATTGAATACTGAATTAAACTTCAAGAGGACCCGTATTTTTGTCTGCTGTGAATTAAACACACGTCATCATTTCACGAAACGAAAATAAAATTCCTTTGAGAACAAGGGACATATATATTTTTTTTATATGACAAGAGTCCCAACTGCTCCCGCCTGGAGCCAGTGAGACTATGGCATACCCAATTGGGGTATGTTGTGATGCTGAAGGTAGTAGGGAGGGGAAGAAGATGGGGAAGAGGAAGGTGGGAAGTACCTGGCTATTCAGATCTGGTTACCGAACACGGCCAAAGCCATTTCAAGCAACGTTTCAATTCTGAATGGTGGTCTTACACCAGGGCAAAACTGAGAGTTTCTTCCACTCTGGAACGTGCCGCAAATATACTTTATATTATTTTAAATTAATAAATTGTGAAATCACACCAAATTAACGAAATAAAATTTATTCGTCACGCCGGGGTTCGATCCCGCAACCTTCGAATTGCGAGTCAAGAGCCTTACCGCTGGACTCAGCCGGCCGTCATGTATCAATGATGTAAAATCTATCAGGAACCTTAGGGTATTTATTACTGGATGTTAATTTAAACTTTATTCAACACACTAATTAAGTCACCAACAAAGCAACAAGATGGGATTTATAATTCGCATATCGATTTTTTTCTGCTAGATAAATAATGTTCATCACCCCTTTCACCACATATATCCACCCCACTTAGAACACTGCACAACGAACTGGACTCCTTTCTTCCAAGCTCACATTGAAAGAATCGAAAGAAGTAAAAAAAATAAGCATAAACATCATAGAATAAACATACACTTTTAAAAATTACACCAAATCCATTAAATTTCACACTTCAACTCCCTTTTTACACAACACTTAATTTTTCATCAAATGAATAAAGGCATTACCAGAATGGCACGAATTTAATAAAAAATAATTTTAATCTAAACAATAAATTTTATTTGCCCACATGTGAAACCAGCATAAAAAAAATCGGAAACTGCTGTGTTATATAATACAAAATTTCACAATATATAAATTTTTAGCAATAACTTTCAGAAATATCGAACTGAAGTAACACGTACGATCGTAAAGTAATATGAGAGTATGGAATAAACCGGGAGCATTTACTATCCTTATCGTTTTTTTCTCTATCTCACTCTCTTTACGTAGCATTAATTTTAAGAAATAATAAAACGCCATTTTCAAGACACATAAGGATGAGAACCTTTTTTTACTTGACTTCACGTCTCCTTTTTTATTGTTTAATTTATGACATTGTTACAGTATTAACACTTAATATTGTGACAAAAACAAAATAATTAAATACATATTTTAATGGATTTCTACGCCAATTAAGAGAACCAGCTCTTGAGTTTGGTGTAGGAGTTATATCATAATTATATACTAGAGTGTATAATAAATACTAGAATGTTGTCACGTTAAAATTTTACTTTGGCTTGAAATGAAGTTATAGCATTTTGATTGGCGATTCGTTAATTTTTGTTAATGATTAATTTGATATTTTTATTGAATGATATGAAATCTGTTATTTTTTTTACTTCTTGGAGAAGACTAATGAAATATTTTATAACTTTGTAATTATAATTATTTTGTATTTGTTGTGTTGAAAATAGAGGAATTGGATGTTAAATTTTTGCCGTAATGACGAGTTAAGTATACATTTTCATTGAATATTGTAATTTTTAATTGTTTTCTAGACTTTATGTCCGGGTTAAATCTTCCCCACAGGAAAAATTTAACCCTTCCACACACTTTTCCACAAATGATCATCTAGTCAATCCACGCGATGAAATTGCATTGTATAAGTATAATAAATTCAAAACTATACAAGAACAACACGTCAACCTACCAGAGACCATATGGGAAAATACTTCACCGACTCCAGATATTTTCATATCAGAGGGTTCGGCTCAATAGAACTCCTAACTGAACCGATAAATCCTACTGATCCCTCAATATAAATATTTAAAAAATCTTTCGTAATCCTACATGTATTTAATATGACTGATTTTTGCATCTTTATATAAAGATTCTTTGATAAATCTAATAAGCCTAAATTTTTAATTAGAGAGCTAGGTATAATGCCAGTAGCCGAAATAACAAATGGTAATATTTTTATAATCCGAGAATGCCAAATTCTTTTAATATCATTTCCTAAAACTGTATATTTTCAAATTTTTTCAGAAACAGATTTTTGAATATTACAGGAATTTGGAATAGCGACATGAATGATATAAGTTATTTTTTTAATTTTGTCATGTAGAAATATATCGGGTCTATTATGACGAATCGTTCTGTCTGTTAGTATAGTTTTATCATAATATATTTTATAAAATTCATTTTCTAAAAATGAATTTGGTTCGTATTCATAATATGGTACTACATTACGGCAGTCAATCAATTTATGTTTAATTACCAAACTTTGATGAATTATTTTTAAAACCTTATTGTGTCTAAAAGTATATTTGGAAGGCGCTTATATAGAACATCACGATATAATATGTTCTATAGTTTCCGGAACGTATAATATTGTAAATTTGAATCTTTTTTATAGAGGTCTTTTATTTTTGTACTTAGAAAATTTTGAACGATATTGCTGAAGAGAACGTTGGTTGTTTTTTTCAAAATTCCTTCAATTTTTAGTTTTTGTACCACCTTTACAGGACTTCAAATTTTTTCATACGCACCTCCTCACCCAATGATTCCATACTGTATTAATGATTGGACTAGTGCGTGATAGACTTTTATTGATTATTTAACTTGAGAATAATTCTTAATTAATATATAGATAACTAATATATGTATTTATTTTTGTAATATATGTATATGCTGTTTGTTTTTTTAGAAATAGTAAATGAATTTACCTGAACATAAAAATTAAAGCTGATTATCTTTTATCCTTAGCCAGACACTATCGTTAATCCTTAATTGTGTTTATAAACACGTGAAAGAGGACAGCGTAGATATTTATTCACATTATCGAAACAATTCTCCGAAATGTTGCGTTCGAATTTAGTCCCTTCTTTGTCTCACGTCTTTAATAATATATTTTGTTCATTTAGTTAATGTTTCACGTAAGTCTTTGTATTAATCTTGTATCGTATTTCTGGAAGATCAACCAGACTAAAACTTCTAAGAACAATGTCTGTATCTACTAAAAATACAATCGATTCGCCAAAGCGCCACCGTTAACGTTATAATTTTACTGTAAGCTTGACTTTAAGAGCATTTGTCATATGTTTCATTTCTGAAAAAACGACAGATGCAGAGAAAATGATTTTGAAGAATAAAAGAGTTTTAAAACCGGAAAGGTTCGAACAAAATTTCTAGCAAGTCGGAACATCTAACGAGACAAAGCCTTATCTTGGACATTTTCTATTTATATCACAAAATAATACTTTCTTCGCAAGCTTCGTTGATCTTATAATTTTTCTGTTCATTTTGCTTTTCTTATAAAATCTTACGGAACTTGCCAATACTTGGAAATAACAGGTGCAGCAAAAAGAATTTAAGAGATAAAGGGACATTTTGGACAGGTCACAGGGGGGGGGTTGGTTGGTTTGGGGTTTAGGACGGGATTATGATAAGGGATGGAAGGATGTCTCGGGGGATGAAGTAACTTCTTTTTAGGAATCATGGAGATGAAATGTCTCCAAGAGGGTAGTTGTAACTAAAAGGAATAGGTGCTTCCACTGTGACGGAAGGGGAAAGAATTTTCGTTTCTAGAATTAGAAGTTAGTATAAGGAAGCCTTTTAAAATTTTAATGGACTTCCCTTTAGTTGAAAATGCGTATATTTTTAATACTTCAAGTATTTCTTTTAATAAGATTTAACTAAAACTTTTGTATTAAATACATTTTATACATAATATTATAATAGAAAGAAATTCTTAATTTCTTCTTCAAACATAGCAAACTTATTTTGTGGTACCATTTTAATTAAAAGTTAAGAGAATATTTAGTTTTAATCACGTTTATCTATGTAAATGTATACAAATCAAAATTTGCTTATATATGAATATTAATTGTCTATATATTACTATATTAAGCATACAAAATGTCTGAAACTTTCGAAATATCTTTTTTGAACCCCCGCGAAAATTTCAGGATCAATAAAACCACATGAAAATATATCAAAAAGTTTTTTTGATCATTAAAAGAAC
The DNA here is from genome assembly GCA_936435175.1 of Glyphotaelius pellucidus. Taxonomy (NCBI): domain Eukaryota; kingdom Metazoa; phylum Arthropoda; class Insecta; order Trichoptera; family Limnephilidae; genus Glyphotaelius; species Glyphotaelius pellucidus. The sequence continues at coordinate 30,214,932 of OW386548.1, read as the reverse complement.
TCTTGAAAAACTGTCAAAAACGTCAAAATTTGAAAACGACATTTTGCAAAATGATTGGTGAATCAAAATTCAATATTTGAAACTCTTTAAATTAATAAATTTATTTGAAGTAGGTACTTATGAAGTGTTATGTTAGATTGACCTCACCAAAGCAACTGTTTAATCAACTTTCCTCGGCTCTTACTAATACCCAGAATTTGGTTGAATTTAAACGGGCTTAAAACACAAAATTATTTAAAGACTTTTAAAGAAAATTCTGTTACATATATCACAAATCTTAACTTCTTTTCAATAAACTATAATGGCTTGTTTGGCTTTAACAAGATATATATTCTAAAACTTCCGGAAATTGTTTGCTTAGGTTTCCTCTTCTTAAAATCTTCTTATTTCTGAATATAAACTGCCCCCTTTTTTATAGTTTTAATGTTCTTGTTTAGTGTTGTGGTAAAAAAGCAACGTTATTGTTTATTATTATTGTCCTGTATCAAAATAGCACTGTTATTGTTTATTATTATTGTGTTGTGCTACAAAAACACTGTGTTTGTTAATTTTTCGTTCTAATTATCATTGCTTTGTATATTTTAGACATTTTTTGTTTCACATTATTTGATCAATCCATACTAATATTATAAATGCGAAACTGCTCGAGTTTGTTTATGACCTTTTCAGGCATTAACCAATAAAAAGCCTTTAAAAATTCATTCACCAATAGAAAGCTAAATTATATGCGCAGACTATATGTTGTATATGATGGTAAGCTCTGGCGTTATGAAATTATAAATATTAATATACTATATTTGTTATATGTTTTCTGTCGCTAACAAAAGCGAGTTAATTGCAAATGTCAGAAAAAAATCATTCCCATGGAAGCGATGTTGATATATTTGTGGGATCCTCTAAGCTGTTAGGTACTCAGCCCCCTGGTCAGCTACTGCCCCAGAAAATTCAAATATTTGAATATGTTTTGTTTTTATTGGACAAGCTGGAATAAATGTCAGATAAGAGTTCCTACATTAAAAATAAAATTCGTAACGATTATAAAGACTGAATAATAAATCGTGTAATTTTGTATTATATTAACAAACTTCCAAATATTTAATTAAAAATAATCATCCGAAATGTTTGTAAGCGCATAAATTCCGAACGAATGAACAAAATTGGATAATTCTTTTTTTCTTTGTGAAATTTAGGTGGCAGGCTGGATGTTTGAAAACTGAATGTAAGGGAATGAATGTATGGAATGCGGGAGGGGGTGGGGTGGGGAGGAGGGGGATAATTGATAAGTTCAACCGCTACAGTAATTTCCAGTAATACCATGCGAGCGAAGCCGCGGGGAAAAGCTAGTATTATATAAAGAGCAATCTTAAGAATACGATCACTGAATACTAAATTATTATTTTTAAGTTTATTATAGTTAAGTTCACTTGAAGTGAAATAACATAAAACTGCTGTACCAGTTTTATGTTATTTGTATTATTATTATTAGAATAAAGAAGGAAAATGTATGTACCTCTCTCTATCTCTTTATTAACGTCTTGAAGGCTTTTACTTGTATACATTTAATACGTAAGTTGTTCAATAAGCTTAGTTCAATAAGAGTAAAAATAAATACCTAAGTATTACGAAAATAGTTGCAGAGCAATGTGTAGTAACAGTGTTGTACAGAAAAAAGATAAATTAATACAGCGATAAAGGGTGTACATAATTATTAAAATTACACATCTATTCCTGAAATCCACGGAAAAATATTCAATAGATTTTGAGAACTTATAAATTTAACAGATAAAATTGTAAATAAGAAAAGCGGCTTCATCTATTTTGACAAAAAGAAACCACTAAAGTGGAGAACGAAAGAAGCAAAAAAACAAGTGTCTCAGATACAATCAAGGTATCTCGCATAAAAACTTTTATTTACCAGAATAAAACAGACACAGCAACGTTCTTTTTTATCTCCTTACAGAGGGATCCTTGAGTCCTTGAGGTTTCGCCGAGCAAACAGTTGAATTTAAAATTCATGGCTGAGGATACATGGAGGGTCCTTAAGCCCCCTTTGCCGATGAGGTCCGCGATTTCTAAAGCGCCGACGCGTGGATAAGGACCCATTGTCTTGAAACAGTCCCGCCACTAAGAAGCAAATCCAGGTCCCACAATATTTTTAAACTTTTCTAAAGTGTAATTAAATACCGAGGCCACTTGGTTCGGGGGCTTTCACTGAAAGTCTCACTAAAAAAAGGATCAGTATTTTTGTAGCTGTATTTTATGAAAGTGATTTGATAAAAGCTTGTTTTTTTTTCAGAGAAGAATTACGTTTTTCTTTAAAAATGTTTAATGTCGTACAATGTTGGTTTTTGTCAAGTGCAATTAATGGCGTTTTTTTAAACAAAGGTATCCGAAAGAGGATCAAAGTATTTTTGGAATCTGTTTTTATGAACGTTCTTTGATGGAAATGGAATTACATTGTTATTTTAATGCGAAACGCAAACATTTTTTCTTCTTTATATGAATACCATACAATTGTTTTTCACTTGAATACAATTTTTATGCATTTTTCTTTTTCTGTGAATAGGTTACAGGTGTTTTGTTTAAAAATGCGATATTTACGGAATATTAATTTAAAATCGAATATGATATGGGTTTATTTAAGACTAGCTTTTTTGCCTGCGGCTTTGCTCGCATGGTATTAGGGGTAAATTACTGTAGCGCTTGCATTTATCAATTATCCCCCCCCCTTTTCCCCTCCCCCTCTTCCTAAATTCCATACATTAATTCCCGGTACATTCAGTTTTAAAACAGCTCGCGTGCCACCTTAATTTCATAATGCCAGAACTCAAAGAAAAATAATTATTCAATTTGGTGCAGTCGTTCGGAAGTTATGCGCATACAAACATTTCGGAGATTTATGTTTATTTAAATATTTCAACATCGTTTCCACGGCAACGATTTGTTTTCTGACGTTAGCAATAACTCGCTTTTGTTAGCGACAGAAGACGTATAATAAATATATTATATTAATATTTATAATTTCATAACGCCAGAGCCGATTATATACAGCCTTCGTTACTTGCATAAAATGTAGCTTTCCATTAAAGAAAGAATTTTAAAAATCGGTTTATTAGTTTATCCGTGAAAGCGTAACAAACAAACACACGCAGTTTCGCATTTAAAATATTAGTATGTAATAATAAATATCTTTACCAAATTAAAAGTATTAAAACTTAAATCAGTCTTGAGTTAGCTTTGACAATCAATGGAATGTTTTCTTTATTCTAAATACGAATACACTGCCAAAATTGACCTTTTTCGTTTCACTCAACTCCAAGTGATGGTAAAGACATTAGATTCATTGCTATCAATAGCCTGGTTCCACTGCACTAACATTATGACAAATTTCGGTAATATTATTTTCAAATTGCATTCAAGTGAAAGCTCCTCAAGCACTTTGTGATTTGGAACTTGATGCAACGGAAATGAGCGACACTAAAAAGAGACAAACACATACATCTATAGGATTTAGCCTGAGAGAGAATGATATATCAATTTAACTTAATTTAAGGGAACTCGTTTCAGGACCAAGGATCAAATTCTACGAAATTCAAAAAAAAATAAAGATTTTTGTAAAATCCATATCCAATTCTTAAACCCCTCCAAAATGAACAGGCAAAAAATACTAAAGAAAGCGAAATCTAGCGACTCAGAAGAAGAAAACACAAACACTAATAAGACGACCATATGTTTAGAAAAAGGTGCACTGGAATTCGGCCACAAAAATATGTAAAAAATCATCCTTCACATAATAAAAAATAATGATTCGTGGTCTCCCCACTTTTGTCTATTTTAGTTTTCTGAAAATTTCACTTCTAACGCGTGTGAATTGCACACTCTGAATTTTTCTATTTAAATGCATGAAAATAGGTTGCTTAAATATCTACATAAAACAAGCCGTTCAATCGTTAAGTCCACAATCCCCTCAACCGATAAGCAATTATCGGTTTAACAAATTGTTTTAAAATCATTTGATTTAAATACAATTTAAATCCAGAAAAACCTACCCTTTTTCATTGATCAAGGAAGTAAATACGATAAGACTTTTTTTTCTTTAATCCAGGCACTATAAATTGACCGGTGAAATAAATTTTTTATATCCTTTTAAGCCCGACAAACGAATTGTTTTTCCGGCCATCCGGGTTAAGTATACTTTTTGTAATTGCTTCGGTGTATAAAACGTAAACGATTGATCGAGAAATGAAAAAACGAACCAAGATGAAGCGAAGAGATATTTTCTTTCATACTTTCGTTCCATTACACCTAAGTGTACCCCATTTTCAAGGAGATAAGCTGAATAAATAGTTAATAAGATCTTATCTCGTGAAATTTCAAAGCTCACATTTTCGTACTTGGTTTTGAATCGATTTTGCAGTAAGGACGTTATATTATTCCGTATTATTAGCTCGTAGTAATAACAAATATATTGGATGATAGTATGTGGGTCTTTCTTCTTTTTAACCTACATACAATAGAGAACTCCAGTCAATTTTTTTTTATGAATAATGACCTTCTAACTTAAATAACTGCATATTTATTTTTATTTTTATAGTTAGTTTTAATAGTTAAAATAAATTTCAAAGTTTTAAATTTTCAAGATCCCCCGAAAATCACCGAATCTAGTGTGATGTCAACATGATCAACCGAAGTATGAATTTTGTAAGGAACTGGAATCAGCTGTTCGACTCCCGTCATTTTGAATTTCAGCATTGGAGCGTTTTACTGGGCATTATGGTCGTTTTTTGTACAGTTAGAGTTTTTGAATATTTTAAATAATATAGATAAACTAATACAGATACTTTATTTTTGATACTGAATTATTTAGGCCTAAATAATGTTTCAATAAAAACAAAAACTACTATATGTCCAAATCTCTTTATAGAGGTTTATACCAATAACACGGAATGTCGAACGGCTTGCGTCTTACATTTCTATACAACTTTGACCCAGGTGATGCGGCTCGGTGACGTCACGCCGCCAAAATCCAGCAATACCAACTTGACAGGGTGTTTTAATGACACGTTTTAAAATGGACTTTTTAATATTTTTTTTAAAACTCTACATTTAATATTATTTAATAAAACTTATATATTCAGAATCGTTTATTGGTCTATATGAACATATTTTTTTAAAACATTAATATTTTTCACAGTTAGTGGAGAAAAATTCAACAAAATTACCAATATTACTACTTTATAATCACTTTAAAATCTACTGTACTGAAGACGTAACGACTGTGTACGATTTAAAAAAAAAAAGTGTTTATATTTCGGTAGTAAAAATTTCGTGACAGAGTTGTAACTCCTCGTGATAGAAGTGTATTTCATACAAATCACAGTTGTCTTCTGCCACCACCACTTATTTAAAAATTTTTTTTTTACATGAATTCCACACAGGAAACCCTGAGGAAAATAACTTCCCTTAGGGCCTATTTCGTCTTTGGGGAGGCTGTGTGGAGTATTTTTTTAAGGAAAGGAAGGAGAGGAAAGCTCTGGAAAGGAAAAAGGTTTAAGAGGTGGGTAGAAATTTGGGGTTCAGCGTGTCCTGGTCATCCGCCTCCAAGACCTAGACAAACCTCACCCCATGAACCCAGGCACCTCTGCTAAAGCACCAAACGTAGCGAACCACTTGGGGTGACCTAACACCCAATAAAGATTCCCGGGGCGGCGGTACCCATTCCCGCCTCCCGAATTGGTGTAAATCTACTTGCGTGTATTCTATGATACCAAAAAATGATATGACGACATAAAATATAAAACTATTTTTAAACTCCCAAAGGTATAAACCTATCAAGTAACAGCGATTATTATTTTTAATGATGTTTAATACATATTTAAAAAAATCTCTTTTGTCACGTGAGTTTTCATTCGAAGTAGGTATACACGAAGCTCGTGTTTGTCACCCCAAAAGGCATTTTAGGCCTCCTTCCTCCCTTGCTACAATTTCCCCTCTGAAATCCAGAGAGATTCATTTATAGTAAAAACAAAATGTGACAGAGTGGTGGAAATGTGACAGAGTGGTAAAAGTTATGTAGGTGTAAAGAAAAACAACCCATTTTTATCGTTCCTAACGCTTGGTTGAACGCTACCAATAAAGTTAATAAGCTGCTTGAACTTTTCTAAGACAATTTTCTACATTTTTTGTGCTGATAAAAATAAATTCCCAAAGCATTCTCTTTTCTTTATGTTCTGGATATACGGGGACTTGAAAAGAATTCCATGGGAAATCCAGTACACAACATATTTCTGAAACGTACATAAAAGGTATGTTCTCTATTCAGCTAGGTTTTTTTGTCGCTCAATTCATATTGTATTCAAATCAAATTAATGCAAAGGTTTTTATATACTTAATTTTTTTAGCTCGAAAACAGTATTATTTACGTACTATTTGGAAATTTTTATTTGAGAATAAAGTATTTTCATTTCGCCTTTGATAATATTTTATTGGAAGTGTTGGAATAATTTCTTCCTGATAAGGTTGTTGATACGCAAAAATTCTCGGCGCAATTCAGTACGTATTACATTTGAACTTAAGATTAAGTTATACGTAAAATCCTACGTAGATACTATTAAGATTAATCTTTACAACGAATCGGTTTACATTATGAACATCAAAAAATATTCTACGGATAAATTGAAGCTTTAAATGGCTTTTCTATGTATTGGAATAACAATAAAATTATTATTTACATAACAAAAAAATATAAGCGTAAACCACTAAAAAAATGTTTTAGCATGACTTAACTATGAAGTAATATAAAAAATAATTTTTTTAAAATACCCCTTTATGGCTAAGACTATTTTTGATGTTTTGTATGTTCTAACTTTTTTTTCATTCTTATAAAATTATGTAAAAAATAAATAAAAACCACTATTTCGATTACTTGCCTCGTGCAAATAAGACGCTCAATTTTAAATATTAAATATTATCAAAAATATTAAATATATCTTATTTTGAAGGCTTGAGAATCAAAATATTTCTTTTGTAGTCAAATAATTGCTTTTATTCACAACATTATTAAATTCAAAATCTGCGCTCGATTTTTATTTTATTAAATAGTAGTTTTAACCAATTCAAAAAGCGTATATTGTTATCATTCAGTGAAAATGTTGCCATAAAGTGAATTTAGAATTTATTTATTGATTACAAAATAAATAAAACAAATTATGGTTCAAATTACTTAGTACGATATAAGAAAAATAATCTCAACATCACCAGAATTATAATCGATAGGTCGGGAAACATGACACAACTTACAAAATTCATTTCTTACACATTGTAAATTTTTAATTCAATAATAGACTTTCGACCTTTCATTTCCATTATGCCGTTAATCTATAAAGACAATATTATTATGAAGATTCCATATTTCAAAGGATCGGCCCGAAAGGTCACAAGAAGTGACGAATCAAGTTTGTGAAAGACATTACCAATATTCAAATAGAATGTAACGCCTATACACGTACATACAAAATATAATATTCAGTATACACCCCGTGAATGGGCTATTTAAAACCTCTGACACGCTCGGTCAAACTTGTTATTTCATATAATTAAGTCGGGCTGCTTAAGTGAACAATGTATGGCGGAGTTTATGAACTGATCAAAACTTATGAGTATTTTATCACACGAGAAAAATATAATACAAAATACTAATTTCGGTTGCCAGCGCGTTAAGGAAAATATTACTGCGTGTTCAAATTTGTTTTGAAATTTAAAAAAATTATACTGATTGTGCGAATTCAGAAAAATGAAAAAGTAGGTAGGTAGGTACCAATTTATAATCAAAACATTATTTTATTGGTATTATTAATTAATGGTTCAACAACTATTTGACATGTGTATTTGTTTATATTTTTATATTTTTGCAGATTTCGCGATTTTCAAATTTGCTAAAGGTGTTAATTCGAAAGGCAGGTATATTTCAGACCAAATCTGATGAAAAATTGACACATTTGTTGTTTTTGAAAGGCATTGATCCTGAGGCAATTTTTTTATAAATACTCACAGCTTCACAAATCCTACAATCACAAATTCCCTCGATTTTTCGGGGGTCTGCGCATAGTTCGTAAGTGAGGGTAAGGTTTTAAAGGCGAAAAATGGCATATTTTCAGTTTTTTTTTGGAGATATGAATAATGTTGGTTTATTTATTTAATATACACGTTATAGAAAAACATTTGAAGAATCTTTGAAACAATTTTCAATTAAAAATATCAATAAATAAGTCCGTGAGAGCGAATCTCCGGAGGCGCCTCGAAAAAAAATGTTATGCGGTGAACTCTATAACTCGTTACCGGATCATTTGAAACAAAAAATCGAAATTCGTTTGAAAGATGATATGTTTTCGTAGGTAGTCAGAGGAACGTGATTTTTTTGGCAGCATTTTGAAGTGAAAAACGCGATTTTCGCTAAATAATTTCGGTTGTTCAATCAATCAAAAAAAATTATATACAACAAGGACATTCACAGACATAATACAAGGACTTGCAAGGAAATCAGACTACAAAAAAGGACAAAACGAATACGCAGAACAGTTTACCATACAAAGGGATGAAGTTATACAACACTCTACCAGAAACTTTAAAGGCCGCACCAATCGGAAAGTTCAAAATTTATTGTAGGAGATACATAGAACAAGAAAAAATATAGTTTGAAATATGAAATGATATAATTAATTAGGAAATTGTAAACTTTAATGTACAATTTACTAAAATAAAACAAATAAATAAATAAATAAAATGTTATTATAAAATGGAAAAATATGAGTCAGTCAAAAGATCAGTCAAGTAGATTTTGAGTAACGGCGTTCACGAACTTCAAAAATGTTGTTTGCGAGAAAATCGATTTTAAGTTTATTTATTTATTTATTTATTTCTATTCTTGTACACACACTTTACAAATAATTACATAGTTTACATAGATAATAGGTTATTAATAAGAAAAAAAAAACATGTTAAAGATCCGTAACTGTATGTAAATAGGTTAGTCGTAGTGTTTTGTGAACACCTCACTAGGCGAACCTGTGCTGAGGTGTTCCCATGTTTGGGATTAAGTGCTATTCTGTCGACCTAAGTAGAAACACTGTAACCTCCTTGATATTGTCAAGAAGGGCACTGTGGGTCGACCCATGGCGGCAGTATCCTACACATAAATTAAAAGATTAGTTTCGGTGGGGATCTATATATACAGTTGTTCTTAGAATCTAGATTATGAGTAAGATAAATAATTGTCTTGATAAACGGTAGATATATTTTTCTATGGACCACGCGCCAATGGTATAATCACGGATATTGTGGTAATATTTTCTGTCTCGAAACAAAGTTTATTTAATTATATTTTTTTATATTTGGGATGGGTTATGTTTGGTAAGGTGTTATAATTTTTTGAGTAAATTGAATACCTTGTTGTTTGATCCAGTCTTTTATGTGTTTTTTGAGAACTATGGTAGATGAATTTGTAGTTAGTAGTTGCTTCAGTGTGGTGGGCATGCAGTTATATAGTTTGGTTGCGTAGTACTTAAAGTTTCTTTGCCCGTGTGAGGTATGAGCTATCGGTATATTTAGTGTTTTATTTGTAGAGGCCCTGGTTTTAATTGATGATTGGGTTTGCATTGGAACGTGGAGTTTATGTTGGAAGAAGTAAAGTAGAACAGATTTAGCATACAGTTGTCTTATTGTCATGACGTCTAGTGTTTCGTAAATTACATTTGAGCTTGTGTAGCGAGGAACTTGGAGGATAAGTTTGATTGTTGCCTTTTGAATTTTTTCTATTGGGTCAATTGTTGTATTCGTTGCACTTCCCCAAGCCAGTATGCCATAAGAGATAATGGATTGACAAAGTGAAAAGAATATGGTTCTGAGGATTGTTCTTGGAAATATGTTTTTAATTGACTTTATGAGATGCATGACTCGTTTCAGTTTGTTTGTGATGTAAGATATGTGGTCAGTCCAGCGTAAGTTGGCATCTATTATAACTCCAAGGTATTTAGTCTGATTAACCCTTTCAATTCGCTCGCATTGACATGTACGAGAAGTTTGACCACAGTTATGTAAGATAAGGTCTGTGTGCGGTGGAGGTTGGCCTCTTTGTGTGATGCTGTGTGTAATATAATTGGTTTTTGTTGTGTTAAGGGTAAGAATGTTGTTGTTTAGCCAATTTTTGACCACCGATAAATTATTTTCGGCCTTTGTATATACCTCATTCCATGTTTCTGCCTGGCAGAGAAGTACTGTATCGTCAGCAAATGTTACGATTTGACCATCGATATCAATGTCACATAGGTCGTTAATGTAAATAAGGAACATTAAGGGACCAAGAACGCTTCCCTGTGGTACTCCATAACTAGATAGAAGTGGCTCGCTTGACATGTTGTTAATTTTAACTTGTTGCATTCTACCCGACATGAAGCTTTTCAGTAAGTCTAGTTCTATTCCACTAACACCGACGTTCTTTAGTTTTTTGAAAAGTTTTTCGTGAGAAATTGTGTCAAATGCTTTACATAAGTCTAAATAAATTGATATTACTTTTTTTTTAGCATCTAGGTTATGTGTAATAAACTCGGTTACGGTGGCAATTGCGTTTTCTGTTTTAATACTCGAAATACACTCGAATCGAGCATGAGGGCCGGTCGCTTGAAACGCTGTATCTTCGTTATTTTTGCTTCGATTAACTTGAAATTTTGACACAATTCTCTCGACATGTTGTACATTTTGAAAAATAAAAAAAATTAAATCGTTCTGGAAATTAATTAGTCAACATAAAAATAATTATTAAATATTAATACCGTCATCAATGTAATTTTATTCTTAAACTAGCAAACCACTTGGGGTAACCTACGGCTTATCCAATAAAAGTTTCCTGTGATGGCGGTACTTATATCCGCCTTTCAAATTGATAGAAACCAATTGTTCTACTTGTATGCTTATGAAACCGGACCGGTTTCAAATAATCATTTTTACATCTTCAAATGGTACATTTTTTGCAAAGTTCTGGTATTTGTTATACATATTTGGGTTCCATGCCAACTGAAAATAAAGTCAACCCAACACATTTTTATATCTTCAAATGGTACATTTTTTGCAAAGTTCTGGTATTTGTTATACACATTTGGGTTCCATGCCAACTGAAAATAAAGTCAACCCAACACATTTTTATATCTTCAAATGGTACATTTTTTGCAAAGTTCTGGTATTTGTTATACATATTTGGGTTCCATGCCAACTGAAAATAAAGTCAACCCAACACATTTTTATATCTTCAAATGGTACATTTTTTGCAAAGTTCTGGTATTTGTTATACATATTTGGGTTCCATGCCAACTGAAAATAAAGTCAACCCAACACATTTTTGATAAGTCAGTAAAAGCTATGAAAAAAATTATTTTAAATTACCCAATAACCCTAACCTAACGTAACCTATTTAACCATTTTTTTATAAATATTTTTTAATCACTCTAAATGACTTATCTGAGATGGTTCTGAGTCGGTTTCATTCCGAGTTGTCCGGTCACCACATATTTGTGGCAGGGGTGGATAATAAATAATATTTGATGTAAATTTTATAATGTTCTTTGTGGAGTTTAATATCTAATTATTTAAAAATCACATGACACAATAATATTCACAATACATTTATTTATTTAAATAAACGTTTTTAGCATGGATAAAATTGTATTTTAAAGATATCGTAAATACTTTGATAGGATACACCAAGGTACGTGAGAAAGATTCATCAGCGGTAGATGTACGTAATTCTCTAGAAATGACAACACGTCTGTACGGCAAAGTTCCTTTAATGACTGATCGTGTGAGTTGTTAAAATGTTACAGAGTAGATATTGATAGGATGTCATGAAAAATAACTCATAAATTCGTGCAATTTAAATTTAAAACAAAGTAGTATTTATAAAGTTTATTTAGTAACTGTAAAAGTCTTCTTTCATAAAAGTTTCGAAAAGGTCAAACAAAAATTATAACTTGTTTAGAAAAGGATGAGGTATTAACTAAACTTGTTTTGGAGCTTTGTTTCGTCTCTTTCTTTCAAGGACTTTCGCACTTCTTCAAAAGACTTCAATAAACTTCAAATCCCTCTTATAAACTCTTTCGACGAGAGTCCAATTCGAGAAGCCTGCCGTGCCAAAAAAACACCCTTAATTATGCACATATTTGCGAAAGTTATCTGTTGAAAGCCTAAAAATGAAACGGAGGGATCACTATGATAACATTTTTATTCGGGTTAATTTTTGCATGCAGAACCCTTTACGTTCTTTTAGTATGCTTTCTGCGTCTGAATTTTTAATAATTTTAAGAAAGTAATTTTTTTATGTAAAATCTTTGTTTTGAGTTGCGAAACTTAAATTAATTCCCTCTCCAACTCTGACCTCTAGACGAGGACTACCAAACGCTTTGTTTTCTAAGACTTCAAACAACTCCTCACGGCATATTACTTGGTCAAGCTTAATGAAATTATTTAAAGCGCTTTCTCTGAAAATGCAATCTTTTATTATTGAAAAACTTTAAGTTTAGGATTTCATTATGGTAAATAGTTCACATTCCAGCCTCGAAAATTAAGCTTAGTTTCCTTTGAGGAAATACCTATTAATAAATCAATATTAAAGTTTTGGGACAATGGATACCGGAATAAGTAAGCCAATTTGTGTTAAGAAGAACGAGAAGGATATTTAGGGGAGTGTGTTTCTTGTATAAGTTCTGGCTAACATTAAACTGTGGGATTCGGCGAAGAAGTTTCTGAGAAATAACATGTTCAACAATGAATCAAAGATTAAGGAACCTTTCTTAGACTAACTTAGCGTGCCTTCGACTTTGCTGGGGCCCGAATAAACTTAAACAAAAAGCACCTTTTTACAATATTGAATGTAAGGTAATTATTTAACTTTGAAGAAATCCCTTTTCATCAATAAATTAGTTAGCAGTCATGAAAATTCACAGCGAAAATTTAAGAGAGAACTGATAAAATTTAGGAAATAATTGAAAATTCAGGTAATAAGGTACAGATATAATTTCGAGAGTCCCGAAGAACAATGTCGGATGTGCGATCTTATAGTTTTGCATTAGAGCTGTTTAAAATTTCGTTTCTGCTTTGTTACTGTTTTTAAGATCAAGAATTTTAGCATACAAGAAAAATATTTATATATTTCATTTCATTTCATCCAAAATTCCGAAAATTCAAACTTTTGCATCATCAAAAAGAAATTAAAATAAGCCGCCGCGCGATTTTCAATTTTTAGCAAATCCGACTTTGTTCTTTGGGACCTTAGATTTGAATATTATGCTTTTTTATGTGAAATACCTCACAAGAGTCCCAACTGCTCTCGTCTGGAGCCAGTGAGACTATGGCATCCCCAATTGGGGTATGTTGTGAGGCTGACGGTAGTGAGGAGGGGAAGGAGATAGGAAAGAGGAAGGTGGGGAAGTACCTGGCTATTCAGATCTGGTCACCAAACACGGCTAATCCTACATAACATTCTCGCATTAACTCCCGTATTTCGATTCCACAAATTTATTAATGTATGCATATAAATAAAATATTACACATCTGAATCGTTGATGAGGGTAGTTATTGATACTACGTTTTTAATATAAATATATATTTATATTGTAAAGGAATTGTTTTTAAGGCATTAGTTATGATGAAGGTGACACAATACCCTAAAATATAATCAGAATCTTAACGACGTAAGTAAAGAAGACGTGTACACAAATATGCGATGGGCGAATGCGTCGAATCTGCCTGATCAAATACTCTAAAATGATGTGAGAATCTTTATGACGTAAGTAAAGAAATCGTGTATACAAATATAAGGCGCCCGTCCTGGCAAACTGGATGCACCTACGGTCGAATTCACCCTAGCAAGCCCCGAAATTTGATCTTTCCGCGGGTTTATTATAATGAATTCTTTTAATTGTATTACTAAAATTTCTGATATTTATTTACCGATCCCTCTGAAAATTATTAATTCATTAAAAAAAATAAAATCTGTTGCTTACCTTTTAATTTATAGGTGGAAAATGAGATATAACATTTTCAAATCGTTTTATGTAAACTATTTTAATGGTAAGATACTTTTTTTGTTAATCTTAAGCGTTTGAAGAAAGGGTATATTAGGAAAAAATCGAGAATTTAAATTTCGTCGAACGATGATCTCGCGATCGAACTCTTGCAATAGTACAGGGCGGTTACGATTAGAAAGATTAATTATTCTCCATTCCCGCATTTTAACATAATAACTCAATGTCTATTTAATTTCATTCCAAATTTGTTTTGATAAATACCCACATCCAAAAGCGCGGTGAAGATAAAACAATAAAAATAATGTACTTTTTTAAAATTATTTTTTGATCATAAATATTTATAATTTTTCCATAATGTCTAAGCAAAATAAAAATATAATTTTTTTCAAATATATTAGTTTGTAAGACCGTAAATAAATATACAAACTGAAGTATTTTTGTAACAAAACAAGGCGCAGATCTTTATTAATGATTCTATTTGAACTAGAATTAAAATGCTGAAAAGTAGCTTTCCAAAATAATTTATTGAATTATTTTACTGCATGATTATATGATTTGAAATGTATGTTGTATAGTACAAAATGTTGTTTGAAAATTTAACAAATCTGCCAACGGCCTAAGCCTTGTTATACTAAAAATAAACATATTTTCTCAAAATGAAAATGGCTTCACTAGATAAAAAAAACAGCGTTTCAAAATCAATTTATAATTTTTTTGTGGAAAAGAGTCAATGCATCTTAAATTTGATTTAAAAATGACATATTTCCGGTTTTGTCTGGTTATTCCCTCTTAAGGCCAAACATTTCCGCAAATGTGCGAAGGTTTTTTGATATATTTTCAAACACATTATTCATTGTCACCTATTCTTTGAATTTTCCTTAGAAATATTAAAAATATAACGTGATAAATGTACACTTTCTGACTTCGACTAAACATAGCACATACGTGATAAAACCTTCATCCTTCCTAACAAAATAATAGATTATTTACATTAGAATCAGCAGCAGGCTGTCAACACGCCTGTAATCCATCTTTCCTTATAGTATATACATATATAAACGGTCAGTTCTGACGAAGGTCGTGTCAATCGATCATAAATGATAATTGATGTGTTTTTTATTGGGACATTACGCACCGCAAGCGTCGACCGATCTCTTCGCGTAGGTAAAAGTTAAAAAAAATATATATTATATCGAACGTGATCTGATTTGCTCTGAATGAACGAAATCACAGTGTCCCAATAAAGAATTTCAAAATCATCTAACTCTTATTTGTATTTAATTTAATTTATGTAAAACCTATCTTTATTGATATTTCGTCAATTTTTTGATATTTTTTTAACTTAGCGCCACAGGAGGCGGGAATGGGTACCGCCGCCCCGGGAACCTTTATTGAATAACCAACACCTCTGCCATAGGTCACCCCAAGTGGTTCGCTACGTTTGGTGATTTAGCAGGGGTGCCCGGGTTCATGGGGTGAGGTATATCTGGGTCTTGGAGGCGGATGACCAGGACACACTGAACCCCAGATTCCTTCCCAGAACTCTCCTCTTCTTCCTTTCCTTAAAAAACCCTCCACACAGCATCCCCAAAGATGACACAGGCCCTGAGGGAAATTGTGTTTCTCAGGGCCTCCTGTGTGGAGCTCATGTAAAAAAAAAAAACAGGAGAGTCGGAGAAAAAATTGGAGATGCTGTGTGGAGGGTCTTTTTAAGGAAAGGAAGGAGAGCGAGTTCTGCGAAGGAAAAATGTACAAGGGAAGGGTAGGAATCCCTACCACTGTAGTGTGTGGCAATGGGTAGAAAGAGTCCGGCTGGAGAGTTAAAAACCCCTCAACATATCTCTCCCAATCCGGCCCACCAGGCAAGAATGTGGGCAAACGCACCTATCGCCGAGACCTAGACAGACCTCATTCCATAAACCCGGTAACTCCCGCAAAATCACCAAACGTAGCAAACCTATGGCATTGGTATTGGTTATTTAATAAACGGAAAATGTCCATGGATCCCACAACAAATCAAATTTTTAATTAAATATGACGGCGCTTGAATAATAACCGCGGACGAAACGCCGTACTCGTTTCGTTTCGGCCATACTCTTCTGGGCTTTTTGGCTGAGATTTTTCGCTTCGTCGAACCGTTTCGGCCATACTCGTGGAGAGGTTAAAGAACGACAAACATTCCCGGGTTACGAATAATTTGGGAGGCGGAAACGGGTACCGCCGCCCCGGGAACCATTATTGGATAACCAACACCTCTGTCATAGGTCACCCCGAGTGGTTCGCGACGTTTGGTGATTTAGCAGGGGTGCCCGGGTTCATGGGGTGAGGTTTTTCTAGGTCTTGGAGGCGGATGATCAGAACACACTGAACCCCAGATTCCTACCTACCCCTTAAACCCTTTTCCTTCCCAGAAATCTCCTCTCCTTCCTTTCCTTAAAACAAAACCTCCACAAAGCATCCCCAAATATGACGTAGGCCCTGAGGGAAATTATTTTCCTCGGGGCCTCCTTTGTGGAGCTCATGTAAAAAAAAAAAAACCAAACAATGTTTGTAAATCTTCTACTACCACAACAGTAAGCGGAAAATGTTGCTTGTATCAGGGTGTTAAGGGACGTACTTGACTTACTTTAACCAGTGATTCCTGACATTATTTGGAGTAAAAAATGTAAATGAAATTTTGGTCTCCGGTGGCTTTTTTTGGTAACTTTTTTTTTTTATTCAAAATTTTTTTCTTCAAAATCAAACAAAACAATTTTTCTTCTGCATGTCGTCACTGGTCACTCCGCCGAGTAGCCAACCCATCCCTTACCCCGCCTCCAACTGTCCAACGCCTACTATTTTTTTATGTTTTTGTAGAAAAAAAAAACATCAAACATGTCACCGGAGACCAAAATTTTATTTAAATTTTTTACTTCAAATAATGTCAGGAATCACTGGTTAATGTAAGTCAAGTACGTCCCTTAACACCCTGCTTATCGATCTCTACTAATATTTAGAATTTGATAATATTTCGCAAATGCATATTCTCACCTGAAATTTCAATAATGCTAATTTCTAATGATATTTCTACTACGATAATATTTAGAAAATGCTCATCTCTAATGATATTTCAACTGTGACAAAATTTCGAATATACACATCTCTACCGATGCTTTTATTGTGACAATATTTCGATAATACACGAATCCAGCATTATAATTCAACGCGATGAAGCATATACACCCGGTACTCACCGTCATGCTGTAGCCTCGTATATTATATAAAGTAAATCTCACGACCGTTATTTCGGGCGTGATATTTTTCCGCGACACGCCGCGATTGCTATCAATCGAACGATTTCTCATATTTGCGTGGCTTACTCGACAACGTTTGTCATACAGCCAGGCTTTATTTGTCCATTCGGCAATTCATGGTGCTCCAAATGGCTCCGTGTTCGGTTTTATGCATACAATCTCCGCGGAATCATGCTGTCCTGGGAATTATTCAAAGGGAATTCAATGACAAGCCATCAATTTCATAGTTTTATTCGTTCATTTTTACTGGTTATAGAAGAATAACATAATAAAATATTATCACCAAATGCCTTAGTTAGTAAACTGGTGTCTTTCTAGATACCTCACAAAGCACCCCGAAATCTATATATATATATATATATATTATTTTACCCACTTTAAGTCATAAAATCAAATGCGTTCATAGTAAGACATAAGTTTGAAGAGATATAGTTTGAAAATATCTTATTATTTCTTCAATAATCGAAAAAAACGAAGAAACCATTAAATATCTACACTTCAACCACTAAAGCGCCTTTTGCCGCAATATGTCACTATTTAAAATACCTCCGATTGTTTTACTGCCAATTGTGTCACATTTTCCCTTATTTGTAAATAATTAAGTAGAAATTTACGATTTTATAATATTTTTTATAAATCTTATGAATATTTTGTAATCGACCAAAGATAGGTGAATTCATTGGCAAAATAGTACTATAATCAGTTTGTATGTGTCCATATTAAAATTCGGGGGTACGATTTTTTTTTAATTTGGGCGGAAAATATTCAAAATTATCACTAAAAACTGTCGAGCAATCAGAGAAAAAAGTTTTAAATTGCACTGTCGCTCAAGTGGTTGTATATTTTTTATGTGAATACCTCACAAGAGTCCTAACTGCTCTCCTCTGGAGCCATTAAGTCCATGGCGTTCCCAATTGCGGTACGTGAGGCTGATGGTAGTGGGGAGGAGAGGGAGATGAGGGAAATGAAGGTGGTAAAGTATCTGAATATTTAGATCTGGTCACCAAATATGGCTATAGCCATTTCAAGCATTATTTCAATTCTGAATAATGGTGGTCTTACACCACGACGGCGATAGTGATAGTAGTAGGTACAAAATGGGTTGCTGGGTGGTAATATTCATCATTGTAAAATGTAATTTGACATGGTCTTAGATTAATTGTTTAAACCAATATCAGAAAAGTTATCAACAACAATTTTATTACTTTTAGTATGGAATACCTACGTGGGCGCAACCTTTTTTGAAGCTCTTGAATAAATTTTTCATGGTCCGTACCATCCCTTCCCAAATAATAATTTTATTTCTAATAATTCTATATACGAATAACTACAAAAAATATTAAAATAAAGTTCCAATATAATGAGTCTAGTTTTTGCACTATTAATTCGTGGTGGAATTCCATTGTATTTTAATTGAAATTAACACACTTTTGCACTTTTTCCACTAATTTATTTACACCAGGACCGGTTTCATCCTACTACAGACATTTTCAGACTGGTAGTTAAAATTCTTATGCTATGGCATTTATACAAACTTAGGCAGTGGTACGCAACATTGTCTCTGTATAATGAATGTTTCGATTTTGTTTATTTAAGGTATAAGTCATTTTGGTCCCTAGAAATTAATCGCCTAACAAAGAAAATTGATCGCAAATATATCATGAATAAACAGTTGGAACATAATGCCCAATCACCATTAATATACCCATTTTAATTCACTTATAATAATTTTACTTCAGAGAGCAGCGGTGTAATTAAGTATGTAATTTAAAAATGTAATAACCCAATTTTACGGAGAACCCCAATAATAACCATAGTGCTATCAATATTTGTCAATAATCCCTAAGCAATAAGGAGGGAATATCCCAACATTACCAAAATAGTAATCGCAAACCTTTTCAATTATATACATATATATATATATATATATATAAATTCATGTGAATTAAAAATATCTATTTAATATGAAAAATGATTCATAATTTTAATAATTAACTTTATAATTACCTATATGTATTTTAAATTACAAAAATAACTTATAATACCTTAAATAAACAACATAGAAACATTCATTATATAGAGACAATGTTGCGTACCCCTGCCTAAGTTTGTATAAATGCCACAGCATAAGAATTTCAACTACCAGTTTGAAAATGTCCGTAGGAGGATGAAACCGGTCATGGTGTATTAAATTAGTGGAAAAGAGGGCAAATTTTTTTTTTTTTACATTAACTCCACACAGGAAAATAATTTCCCTCAGGGCCTATGTCATCTTTGAGGATGCTGTGTGTAGGGTGTTTTTGAGGAGAGGAAGGAGTAAACATGGATCTTGAAGAGACCCATGTTGTAGGAGGGAGGAAACACAGAGGCCGGCAAATCGTTCCACAGCCGAAAGTGTTTTAATTTCAATTATAATTCCAATATAATTAAAGTATCCTTGATCTTTGATAAATAAATCAAATTATTTAACTCGTATTTTTAATTTGATAGAAAACCTACAACATAAGTGCCTACTTAGTAAATTATAAAAATATCTCAAGGTTCTACCAAAAAAACCCGCATAAATTGCAAGATGTTAGAATGATTAAAATTATTATTTTTATGTTGATTAGGAATCCTGTCAAAATGATTATTGTCTCTTGAAGCTTTTATTACGATTGGACTTATTAAAACTGACAATTTAATTTCATTGCGGGGGATATTTTTTTAAGTCAATCATGTTAAAAATTCAAGTAATCTAGTCTTAGAATATTGACTGAGGAAACTACATTATGAGATAAACTGAATAAAAAATACCATCCAGTTTTTATTGGGTTAACTGGGTCGGACAGCCCAATAAAAATGTTAATTTATGTAAATAAATGACTAGTAATTGAAACAATTGATTCGAGAGATTGTCTGTTTTACGCCATTATCTATTCAAATTTAACGATAAAATAATACACTAGATTTATCATCATTAAAATCGAATCTGCTTAAAAAATTAACTGAACATATTTGATGAACTATTTGTTTTTGAAAATTACGGCGGAATGGCGTAGCGAAGTCCTTTTGTAACTACATTGTTTTGCGTTTCGTCTGTTTGTAAATTTGTTTTTGAAGATGGTGGCCGTTTTAAAAATTTAGAAAAGATTCTGTTCTCAATTGTGAAATGGGTATATTTATTTGGACTTTCATATTCGCATTTTTCAATATTTTTGGTACCTACCTACTTGCCTAAAGAAAGTTTGAAAAAAGAATTGTCATTGAGATGGTAACACTTCTTTGTATACATTACATAATTCTTTATTTGAAAAATACAAGTTTTATAATTAAGTAGGTAGTTAAAATCATCTTCTTTACAAATCTTCACAATATTATCAGAAATTTAGGTTTTCAGATATTAGAAACATACTTTTTTGGACACAAGGTCCACTGTTTACAGAACTACTAGTTTAGTACCAAAAGTAGCTAAAATGTTCAAAGCTTCAATTTCCCAGAAAATAAAAAATCGCAAGTATTGTAACGTTGCCGTCACGCGAATAATAATTATATTTTATAATAAACAACTTAATTCTTACACTTTATAGAATCCTACTTCAGGCTTTGATTTCACATTATCTTTTTACGTGGGCACTTTCATTATTGTCCTACTTTTTGACATTTCAATTCATGCATTTGCGTTCTCCTTCCGCTGTTTTTTTCCCATTCGTTTAAGAGGAACGTTTGCGCGGCCCTTTTCGGCCCGTTTCATACAAATCTTAAATTTGGATTTGAGATCAAAACACCCAACCAAACTGAAAAAATATTTTTGTGATCAAAAGTTTATTAAACATCTAGTACTTTTTTTATTTTTTTTTTATATGAAATACCGCACAAGAGTCCCAACTGCTCCCGTCTGGAGCCAGTGAGACTATGGCATCCCCAATTGGGGTATGTTGTGAGGCTGAAGGTAGTGGGGAGGGGAAGGAGATGGGGAAGAGGAAGGTAAGGAAGCACCTGGCTATTCAGATCTGGTCACTAAACACGGCTAAAGCCATTTCAAGCAACGTTTCAATTCTGAATGGTGGTCTTACACCAGGGCGATACTGATAGTATCTTCCACTCTGGAACGTGCCGCAAATATACTATATATTATTTTAAATGAATAAATTGTGAAATAACACAAATTAATCAAATAAAATTTATTTGCGCACGCCGGGTTCGAACCCGCGACCTTCGGATTGTGAGTCGAGAGTCTTGCCTCGGGACCACGGAGGCCGGCCATCGGAGGAGTACGGACGTGAACTACTGTATTTATTTTTGCTTTAAATTATAAGATATAGGCCATTAATGGTTTTAGTATTCCTTGATTTTAGAGGCAATTTGGGCAATTATTTGTGGATAAATGAAAAATAATATAAAAATAATTTTACTTTATTTATCATGAAAATATAATGAAATATAAAATAAAAAATAAAAATAGAGAATAAAAATCATTTAAATGGGTATAAAATTAAAATACAAATTACCTATTTACAAAATAATTAATTTTTAACAATGTTTTATTTTTTATTTAACTTTTCATTTTGTTCGTTAATAAACATAGTAAAATTATTATTATAATGTTTTTCACTTACTCACAAATAATTGCCCAAGTTTCCTCTAAAATCATGAAACACTAAATCTTTAATGGCCCATATCTTATAATTTAAAGCAAAAAAAATATATAGTAGTTCACATTTGTACTAGATATTTCATATACCTTCTGATAACAAAAATAATTTTTCAGTTTAGTAAGGTATTATGATCTCATGAAATTGGCCGACATGGGCCTCGCATACGTTTCTCTTAATGTTTCATCGTTAAAGGATAATTTGTCCGTAAAATAATAAATAAATCGATGACTACAAACAACCTTTCAAATTCAAAGGAGTGCAACGCCAGCATAAAGTGTTGAGATTTCGCAAAAGCTGTTATTTTTTTAATATCGGTGTATCTACGATTCTGGTTTAATTTAAAAGAATTTCCTTCCAAGCACTACTCTCTGAGGGTACCTCAGGGTACCTCAGTACCTCAAAAACATAAAAATAAATTCAATATTTTAAAAGCGCCATAACACAGTTACTTGAACTTTTACTCCTTCCTCCAGGGCTTTCCGTAAACCGTTTAATCAGTCGTAAACGGAAATAAGTCTGGCCTTTGTGGTTTATCGGTTTATTTCTCACTAAAATCTTCCCTTAAATCCAATTTTTATTCATTAGATTTGAATAATGGGAGTTCTATTCAAATCCCACTGAGAGTTTTCTGTTTTCTCGTTTCGTTTGCGCGCATTTTTCTGTTATCTTGTATCGCGAACTTCTTAAGATTCCGGGGAAGACAAATTTTTTCATCATTGAGAATAAATCTGTTTTTAGTATTATGAGAAGGAAATTCAACTAGTGGAATTTATGGCCTAAAAAGAAAATCTTTAATGTAATGTTGAATATTGAATTTATTTTTTATCAACCCTCCGTACGCCTGGTAAAAATGGTTCCATGACACCACTTTAAAAAGTTTTTTAAAACTAAAAGAAAAAAAGCCCTTATCCTAACCTAAAGTAACGTATTTAAACCATTTTTTTAAACGAGTTTATATATATTTCTCATCTGTTTTAATAAGTCAGGTACGCCTTGTACGTCATAACATGTATCTGGCAATGTTGTAGGTAACTTGAAAACAAGCTTGTCATGTCATTAATGACTTTTCAAAGGACTAGATAGTTGTAGTAAAGACGAAATTATGATTTTCGGTGGCGTTTTGTATACAAAACAGAACATTTTTCTCAGTTAAATACTCGTATGAACTAACAAAAAACGAACTTTTCATCACGTCATTTTGCAGCAGGGGTAGGCAGAGAGAACAGACCGCCAAACAACTTGGTCTTGGCACACACTCCTTGCCTCATTCACATTCACATGGTCTCAACAAGCTGTTCCATTATTCTGACTTCTGACATGGCCCGACTCGACGGTATCTGATTCACTTCTTCTCTTCCTCGGGCATTCCCGATTTTTCATACCATTCACTTTTGCGTCATATATATTCACCTTACACTCCTTTCTTCATTCATTTCTTCTACATGCCTAAACCATCTGAGTATCCCTTTCTTAATCTTACTTATTACGCTGACATCAGTCTGGCATTTTTTACGGATCTCCACATTTCTCACAAAATCATAAATGCTCTTTCATACATGCGCCTCAGGGATTACATTTCTACAGCAATAATTCTACTTCCATCCTTCTTCTGACAATTTCATCCCTCATTGCCATACATCAAGGTAGAAACCAGCACTCTTTTGTGGACTGCTAGCTTTATTTCTTTGGTCATTTTTTTTGTTAGCGCCAAGTTTGTTCAGTACTCCATTAACGGAGTTACCAGCATGTATCTTTCTATCAATATCTCCATCAGCCTTCCCATCTCTTGTAAACATACTTCCCAAATACACAAACTAATCTACCAGCTCCAAGCATTCATCATTCACAACAACTATATTACACACTGTTTTCGTAATCTCTCTTTCAACACCATGACTTTAGACTTACTTGCATTCACCATTAACTAACTATTTATTCAGACTTCGTTCATTTTAGAAACGGTTTCATGCCAACTGAGAATAAAGTCAACTCAACACCTACTTGAAAAGTCATTAAAAGCTATGAAAAAAATAATTTTAAATTAGCCGATAACCCTAACCTAACGGTAACCTATTTAACCAGTTTTTTATATATATTTTTTTTATCACTCTAAATGACTTATCTGAGATGGTTCTGAATTGGTTTCATTCCGAATTGTCAGGTCACCCCTAGAAACATGCGATATTGTAGATCTTTCATACTGTTACAAATCAGCACCGCATCTTCAGCATTTAACAGGCAACATACTTTCAGATTACTCAATTTCGCGCCCAATCCCATCACTTTCAATGTTTGCGTACAATTATTCATGTGTAGTTTGAATAATCACTGTGACATGGAGCCTTGCTTAGAAAAACAAAGCTCATTATATTGTTATAATAATTAAGTATAATAATTAGCTTTCCAAGTGGCAACTTCAACATTTGTAACCCAATAATTTAAGTCGTGATATGCCTTTACTAACTTATTTGCCGTTATTGACTTTAGCAATTGACATTGACAATACGTTCTTGAAATCGTATTTATACAATTTCTATATAAAATGGTACTCGGTATCAAATAACAGCATTCCTTCGTCGAAAATATGAGATAAGTACAAAGTTTGCTCGTAAGTTGATAATTTATAGACTTTATGTCACTTTTGAATCGAGTTCCACTCGATGCTTCAACTTTGATAGATTTTACGAATTCAAAGAAAATGTTGAATGGGCCATTAAGAAATTCGCTTCACAAAGTTTATTCAGACGGATTACTGGCAACTTTTCAACTACGATGTATAGAAATTAATATAATGTTTCTTACATGATTAATTTGGGAAGTAAAAGATGAAATATATTACGTTTTTCCAAATGGTGCCTTAAAGTCCCTTCCTTTGAAAGCAACAAGTATTTATTATTAATTTAATTTCTTCGTGTAACTGCCCTTTTATAATTTATCTAAAAAGAGACATTTTTTCAGTATTAATACTTGATGGCTCACAGAGAAACTAACTATGTAATTAAAAATAGTTTTAATTCAACATTAAACAAGAATAAATATTGCACAGGTAAATCGGCCACCATCTTAAAACCGGAACCGCAAGGTAAAATAAAGACTTCGCTAAGATCGTTAAATAACTATTTAAGCTAACGTTCGAGCTACCGTTACAACAAAAGTTCTGGTACTTTTTGTGGGGTAAATTGTTCGAAATGCAATTTTTCGAACTTCAATTTTTCGAAAACATATTTTTCGAACATCAATTGACCGAAAAACTAGTTTTTCGAATTGATATAAGTATGTACACAGTACTTGCAACACAACCTAATTTAACCTAACCTATAATTAGTACGTCTGACAGTATCTCGTTAGTCATAAACAAGTGTATATATTTTAAAAGTTGATTAACAAATTCGAAAAGTGTGTCTTTCGGCCATTTGCTGTTCAAAAAATTAGTTTTTCGAAAAACTGAAATTCGAATAATTGATGTCGAACAATTGATGTCGAAAAATTGAATGCGAAAAACATGTCTGCTCCCCTTTTTGTGTAATCATCAAACCTTGATAAATTAAAAATGGCCTTCTACGTATAACAAAATCATAAATTATTGGTTTATTTTAAGTATATATATTGAATTAATATGGAAAAAAATTATTAAAATATAATATTGTTAATTCTGAAATTTGAATTATGAGGTTGACAAAAATTACGTTTAAATAAGAGGTCTCAATAGCCGAATTGGTAAGGCGTTTGTCCCGGTGAGACGAGGGTTCTGTTTTCGTGTCCCAATTGTGACCGTTAACTTTTTATATTTCTGTGTATTGTTCTTTTTCATATTTTTGTTATGATTAATCTTCTTCATCAATGGTATATTCAATTGTTTATTATTGACATAGAGGCAGTCGTCATTGCTAAAATGGGTAAATATACATGTATCTTCCGTCACTATGTCCGTCAAGTGGTTCCGCGCGTTTTCATCTCGCGACAAAATATCCCCGACAAAACATCACCGACAAAATATCCCCGACAAAACATCACCGACAAAATATCCCCGACAAAACATCACCGACAAAATATCCCCGACAAAAAATCACCGACAAAATATCCCCGACAAAACATCACCGGCAAAATATCCCCGACAAAACATCACCGACAAAATATTCCCGACAAAACATCATCGACAAAATATCCCCGACAAAACATCACCGACAAAATGTCCCCGACAAAACATCACCGACAAAATATCCCCGAAGAAAATATCCCCGACAAAATATCCCCGACAAAACATCACCGACAAAATATCCCCGACAAAACATCACCGACAAAATATCCCCGACAAAACATCATCGACAAAATATCCCCGACAAAACATCACCGACAAAATATCCCCGACAAAAAATCACCGACAAAATATCCCCGACAAAACATCACCGGCAAAATATCCCCGACAAAACATCACCGACAAAATATCCCCGACAAAACATCACCGACAAATATCCCCGACAAAACATCACCTACAAAATGTCCCCGACAAAACATCACCGACAAAATATCCCCGACAAAATATCCCCGACAAAACATCACCGACAAAATATCCCCGACAAAACATCACCGACAAAATATCCCCGACAAAACATCCTCGACAAAATATCCCCGACAAAATATCCTCGACAAAATACCCCCGACAAATTATCCCCGACAAAACATCCTCGACAAAATATCCCCGACAAAATATCCTCGACAAAATTCCCCCGACAAAATATCCCCGACAAAACATCACCGACAAATATCCCCGACAAAACATTACCGATAAAATATTCCCCGACAAAATATCTACTAAAACCTAGCCTAACAAAAAAAATGGGACAAAAATAATGCAGAGATCCTGTAAAAACAATAAATTATTGTACTGGATTATTATTGTATTGGACTACAATTTATTGTCTTTACAGGATGTGTGTATTATTTTCGTCTATTTTTTAATTAAATTATTATTTATTAGGTTAGGCTAGGTTAGGTTAGGTTAGATTTTTGTAGATATTTTATTGGAGGATGTATTTTCCGTATAATATTTTGTCGGAGGATATTTTGTTGGGGATGTTTGGTCGCAGGATGTAAACGCGCATAACCGTTTCAAGTTTTGAGCAGAAGGGCGAAAATCGTTAAAGTTTTATGTTTGAAGAAAACATTCGTATATCCATGATAAATTATAGGTTGTAAGTAATAAATTTATTAGCAGTGAATAGAAAAGACAATGTCCTCTCCACTAGATCAAAAAGGTTTTGTTTTATCAGTACCTAATACTTGTGAGCCAACGCCCGAAGTACTCAGCACTAATTACTAATATATCCTAAGTGCGTAATGCTATACCTATTATAAATTTGAACCACTATAGTTACGGTTCATTGAACATGCCAAGGTACACTGATGGATGATGGACATCTCCTGTCACAGCCACCGACCGACTTGTTTCAATTAAAATTAGTAACTCGAAACCACGAGGCGTTTCACAACCGATGTGAATATTCGTATATATATATGTATGATGTCTTGATGCATTTAGATGATTTAACAAATCGAATATAGAAATTTGATAGGTACTGATAAGAATAATAAACAACGAATTTATTTTCTTTTAATTATTGTCATTTTAACTTAAAAAAAAAAGATGATAATTAGTTATATAAGGGAGGTATTTCACCATCCTCTCGATAAGCTGTCAAAGGTACAGTTTGGAACCATTCAGAATTGAAACGTTGCTTGAAATGGCTTTAGCCGTGTTTGGTGACCAGATCTGAATAGCCAGGTACTTCCCACCTTCCCCTTCCCCTTCCCCATCACCTTCACCTCCCTACTACCTTCAGTCTCACAACACACCCCAATTGGCTCCCGACGGGAGCAGTTGTGACTCTTAGGCGGTATTCATATAAACATTAAATTATTGGATAACCAAAACCCCTGATATAGGTCAACCCAAGTGGTTCGCTACGTTTGATGACTAAACAGGGGTGCCAGCTTTTAGGGGGTGAGGTTTTTCTCAGGTCTTGGCGGCGTATGCTTTGCCCAACTACCGCGTGGCAAGCCAGATCGGGAGAGACTGATTGAAGAAGATCTTTTGACCTCTCCAGAAGGACGAAAAGGAGCGAAAGATTAATACGTCTGCCACTCTTGGACTCTTTGACCCCCTGCATGGCAGGCCGGATCGGAAGAGAATGGTTCCGCCGTACTATCCATCGCCTTGCACCGCAGAGGGAGGGATAGATTCATACGTCAGTCACTCTTGGATACTATGAACTCACAATTCCTATCCACTCCTCACACCTTTTTCTTTTACAAAACTTCCACTCCTTCCTTTCTTAAAAATACCCTCTACACAGCCTCGCCAAAGAGGGAAGGTAATTTTCCATGGAGCTAAAGAAAAAAAATGTACAAATTAGAAATTTGGACAATTGACAAGTAAAAAATATTGCACAAATTACATAATTGGACAATTTCTACGGGGTTAATATTGTGAAATATGACGATATTTCAGCCCACAAGGGCTTGAATAAAGCTGAAAATTAACATTTTACACAATATAATAATAATAATAATAATATAATATAAACTTATTTAGATGAACTTTTTAAATGGTGCGAACAAAATATGTTATTTTTGAACATTGAGAAATGTCAAGTAATACGATTTTCCAGAACTCATTCTCAAATCTTACATGAATATAATTTAAATAAAGTTAAATTAACACCAGTATCACAAATTCGTGACTTGGGAGTTATATTCGATTCAAACTTAACTTTCACAGCACATATAGATGAAATAACTAATAAGGCTTTAAAGATGCTTGGCTTCCTTTGTAGAACCTTAACTGATTTTAAGTCCTTGGATTGCATGAAAACACTCTATATTTCATCAGTTAGAAATCAAGTGGAATATAGTTCATCTATTTGGTCTCCTTTCTATAAAGTACACTCTAACAAAATAGAACGGGTTCAACACAAATTTCTTAGGTACTTAAATTTCAAGTTCAAAATCCCAATAGAAAACATTAATTATTTAAGTTTGATGAATCGACTTAATTTAATTACGCTATCTGACAGAAGAATAATTTCAGACCTAATTTTATTATACAGAGTCATGAACAACCTAATTGACAGCCTTGCCATTGTTACTACTATTAAACTCCATGTACCGACAAGGAATACTAGACAAAATATTACATTCTTTTGCAACACATACACAACCAACTATCAATCACACTCACTTACCAATAGGATACATGATTTAGGCAACAAGTTTGGTGATATTGTAGATATATTCGCTGATTCCCTTTATAATCTAAAATGCAATTTAAACCAACACTTTGTGGAATCCTACAAATTATTGTAACGTGGGTATAATATATTTAACGATTTGATGTGTTATTGTAATGTTTTATATTATATTTTATTCTATTTTATTGTCAAATGTTATATTGTTTAAAATATTTCACGGTTTTACGCTTTTTTTTTCAAAAACTACCTGTATATTTTTAAAATGTTTTCATTTTTATAACTTTTGATATAAATTCTATTTATGTATAATCCTCGATATCTTAAATATTATTTTATAATCTATGTAAAAGCCCCTATGGGCGTATAACAACAATAAATAAATAAATAAATATTTATTATCTTTTAATTACTCAGATATTTACGTAGATAACCCAAACAAAAAATTGTAGGTATTTACATATTTAGGACTGTTAAGGGTTTGGATTTGCGGAAAACATTATAAAATAAAGTAGACAAACATAATCGAATTTATTCAGCATCACAAGAAGAATTTATGCACTAAGGACTAGCTCTGAAATACAAGGCCATTTTTTTCGCTTTCCGGGCTTTATTTTAAGAAAAAACGATACTAATTAAACAATTAATTCATTTGAACTTGATTTTTCACGCGTAACGGTAGATCGACAAAACCTTTTATCAATAAGATATTGACTAAATCCTCGTCTATGGTCAGAAGCGATATTTGCGAGCACGTCAATATATAATTCGGACAATCGGATGATAAAAGTGACGAGTTTTAGCGCGAGTTCCTGAGAGTCACATAAGCTGTCAATATACACAACTTTTTGAATAATGTCGTTTATTAACGAATGGTAGTGAACTAACAAAGCTCATAGAATTGAAAGAAATCTTATACATGATCCACATACTTCATTAATTGGAGAAACCTCATTAACTCTTTCGTGACAAAAAAGTACATGTGGACTGCCAATGTATACAAAAGTTAGCACTTCAATTCGGCATTGTTAGCTTAATAGAATTTTTAATTTTTACGTCTGTTGATGTCCAGGGATGTAATTCAACATAGGAGGTTATCCACCACGTACCCGCTCTTGTATAATAAGTAACAGATGGTAACTCCTTCAAGGCTCTCGAAAGGACTCCAATTTTTTAAAGAACGAAGCTTCATTTAATTTAGAACGAATCTACACCTCCAGTGTCACTGCATACGTTGTTAGTAAGCCACTGGAGGTCTAGATTCGTTATAAATTAAATATTGCTCTTTCTTAAAAAAAAATGTTATTCAACAGACAGATCCACTAGCGTTGCTGTCGTATATCTATTTCTTATATATTCCCTAATAATGAATATAGGTTCGGCTAGCAACAGTGCAAGCGTATTGGGATATCGATATATAATCGTCGGAAGTTGAGCCTATCGATCCGATATGGTTAAGTTATCGATTTGATCGTGCTAGGCGCCCTGAACAATATAATAAGTTTTTTTATTGACAATTTGTAAAATCCCAAGAGATTTAAACATATTTGTACACGTGTATGAAATATAAATCAAATTACCGTAATATCAATACTGTTTTTGAGAAAGTCAAGGTAAACGACGTTCCCCAAGGATTCATCATGAAGTGTTCTGGAAAAATAATATTATTTTTCCAAATCCTTATTCTAAGAAAAACGCTTTCACTTTAACTCTGCAAGCGACAGATACCAGTTTGGCTCCCAAATTGTTTTTATATCTTTTCTATTGAACCTCTCTCCTGAATTTGCGATATCCAAAAGTAAAAATCATGCCTGTCGTTTTTGCAAACAGCGCAAGATTTATTATGATTATTTCTCCTTAGATAAATTTAAAGAAGCTGACAGAACAGATATTTGATAAATGGTGATTGGAAAAATTTATTGAAAAACTTTGACGGAAGTAGAATTCGGATTGAAAAAATATTCAAAAGGCGTGAAAAATGTTTCATCTTCTCAACTGTGCCAAAAAACGTAATTATTTTTTCATACTAACATTCAACTAACGTAACGTCATTCCTTGAAGCTAGTGGAATTATCGCACCTCCAATTCGTACACTTATAGGAAGGGAAGCAGAGAAAACAGCCTTTGAAGTACCTGGTTTATCTAATCTGCCACGCGATTCTGTTTCTTTTGTGGATATGGAATCGATTCCATGCGTAATCTTCTTCTTATTCTTCTTCCCCTTATCCTATTCGGATCGGGGACCCATTGCATTGACAAGGCTTCTCCATACGTCCCTGTCTTGTGCTGATTGTTCGGTCTCCGTCCATGGCAGTCCCATCCTCTCCTAATATAGTTTCTGGAGTTGCCTCGCCCAACTGGACGTGTACCCTCTGCAACTGCACTCAGTATTTTCCTCGGAATTCGGTCATCTGACATTTTTAGTACTTCATTAGTGTCCAAGCCACCTCAGTTGTGATTTTTCTATGAAGAGTAGCAGTGGTTTAATGTTCAGATCGTCTCAAATCGTCGTGTTTCTTATGTAATCCCATTTTGTTACTCCTGCCACTCCTCTCAAATACCTCATTTCGGCAGCTCGTACTCTAGAGCGTGTTCGTTTGTTTAGCATCCTTATCTGGTGGCGGTAAGTTAGCGTTGGGCGGTATACGGTTTTGAACACTGCCATCTTTGTTTTGATGCTGAGCTCTTTTCGGCTTTCCTTATCACTGAGCTGTAGAGAGGACGCAACACACCGCTTGCCGCACCAATTCTTCGATCAATTTCTCCGTCTTGCCGTCCATCGCTGGAGAATTCGACCTCGAGGTATTTGAATCTGTCCACCTGTTTCAGTTGAGTCCCATCAGCTAGTATATTGCACTGAGTTTGGTCCCTTCCTATAACCATCACCTCTGTTTTTGAGGTACTCATCTTCATTCCCGTTGCTGTGCACTCTTCGTTGAATCGGTTGATCCACTCTTGTAGTCCCTCCTGTGTTGTCGTTAATCTCGCGATGTCGTCAGCAAAAATAGGTATCTGATAGTATTTCCTACCAGTGTTTTATCCGGTGTTTGACTATTTCGGCTAATTCGGTCCGTACGTAATCGACTGTCAAATTTGTGTGATTTTCTATGGCTGTTAATTGCTTTTTCTATGGCTGCCGTTGGTCGATGTCAGATATCAGGGATTTCATGTGTCGCATATTTTATTTTAGATCGTTGATACACGAATTACTGTAAGTATACATGATTATTTATTAATTAAATATAGTTTTAAGTTGTTAATTGTGGTAATACGCACTGCAAAGTAATGAAATAAAAAAAAAACACATAATTTAAAAAATTACTACAAAAAACATCTATTTACGTGCACAAAATTCGTTAGTAGATTTTCAATTTGAGCAAACTCAGAAATTCATGCATATTTAGATTGAAACGAAACTTTGCAAATGTCAAATCCATGGTATACAAAAACGTAAGTGGTTGAAATATGACTAACGACTTCATTAACTAATTATCAATTCTCGTTTAGTGTCGTTGTTTGGCGTTTAATGATTTGGAATGCGTATTCGGTTGCCAGGATATATCTATTTCTTTTTTATTCTCTGTCAATATCGGTTAGGCTGTCAACGGTGAGACCATGCTCGGTCTATGGGTATAAAATCGTCGGAAGTTACGCTCATCGATTTGATATTATAAAGTTATCGATTTCTCTGTACTTGAGCCCCAGGTGAAATAAATCAAACACGTGCAAACACGGAAGTTATTTCATGAACAGAAGTTAAAAATTATTGGCCTCTCCGGAGCCGAAAGAAAAAAGTCGAAAAAATTAGCTACATTTTTCTCAAACCAATATCCATAGATCACACTTCTAATGCTACTTGTTTTTATATGGATTCCAGTGACATCCTCGTCTTCTTATCTCGTTTTTATAAAACTCAACTACTTAACGACGCTGCATTGACCGTTGACATTTTCAACGTCGCTTACAGACAGTTAAGCAACTATCTTCTGACACATGTCACCAAGTTCTAAAACTGCCCCCATGACCTTTTTATAAGTCTACTTTATTCTACTTCTATCAAAGTTTTCTAGTTGTACCAACATGCATCTTTATTCGATATTGTTGTTTTAAATCTTCAATATACACGTAATACTTTTGTTGGTTATTATAACCACTAGTCCATCTATTTTTTAACATTTCTCATCTACTTACTATACATTTGCTTTCTCTGTAACATATTGGTGCACAACTGTTTTATGAATATTTTTAATTTGGAAGGCGAGCATGGGTACCGCCGCTCCGGGAACTATTATTGGATTGCCAATACCCTTGAAATACGTTTCCCCAAGTGGTTTACTACGTTAGCAGGGATGCCTAGGTTCATGGTGTAATGTTTGTTTAGATCTTGGCGGCTCATGCATTTGCTCACCTTCTGCATGAGTGACCGGATCGGGAGAGACTGGTTGATGGAAACATTTTACCTCTCCAGCCAGACTCTTTTGACCCATCGCCGTGTACCGCAATGGGACGGATAGATTCATAAATCCATTATACTCGGACCACTTGACTCCCAGATTTCTACCCACACATCATACAGTTTTCGTTCCCAGAACTTCCTCACATTCTCTTTTCTAAAAAACCCCTACACAGCGTCCCCAAAAATGACATGGTCCCCAAGGGAATTTTTTTTTCTCAGGGCCTCCTGTGTGGAACTAATGTAAAAATTGATATAATGAAAAAATAAATACACCAATAATTTCCGAATATTTTTTTAGATTTTCACGGTTAAAAGTATTTTCGTTATTTGTTTTTGGGGTGTTATGCCGTGTTGCGCTACCTCCTTCTATTCGAACAGCGTTAGAGTGTCCATTATCAGGGCCGAAACGTTGGCTATAGAAGGAGGTAGCGCAACACGGCACAACACCCCAAAAACAAATAACGAGAATATTTTCCGGTTTTGGCGTTTCGCGTCCAAGACAAAACAAATAATTTTGTTAATTTATCATCTTAAACACTAGGAAAACTGACACAATGAAAATAAGCTTTAATAAGATCTTTAAAGTCAATTGAAGTGAGTTAAATTTATGCCAAGGATATAATAAGAAACTAAAAGATCAGCGTCGGAACAAGAAAACTTTCTTTTCGGCAAAACTCAAACAAATTTAATAACATTTAAATGTAAAGGACTTCTCGGATCTTTAAAACTTTCATTCTTCATTCATCCGAGTCCCACGTATTGCTCAAGTTTTGAAAGGGTAAAAAATGGAATTATTCTTAGTCAGGACGCGGAATCACAGCCAAATCAGACGCCGCGAGTTCATCCCCTTCGTATTAAAGGATGAGCGACTTTGCATAACGGCGCCGGAAACTTGGGGTGCCCTATATCCATTAGATATATTATATCATTTCTCTTTGGGATGAGAAATTATGTTAATTTTGATATTCTCATCTGAATGTGTTAATTTAATAATGAATGAAAAGAAATTCGCCATAGCTATACATACTCTAGTTAGCACTCTTTGTTAAAATAAAAAAAGAGTTATTGTCTGTGCTTAAGTGGAACGTTTGCGCGGCCCTTTTCGGCCCGTTTCATACAAATTTTAAATTTGGATTTGAGATCAAATTACCTGACCAAACAGAAAAATTATTTTTGTAATCAAATATGTAGTACCTACGGATGTGAGCTACTTTATTTATTTTTGATTTTAAATTATAAGATATATGCCTTTAAATATTTTAGTGTTTAATGATTTTAGAGGCAACTTGGCCAATTATTTGTGAGTAAATAAAAAACAATAAAAAAATAGTTCTTCTATATTTAGCACAGAAATATAATGAAATATAAAATAAAAATTAAGAAATAAAATCATTTTGATAGGTGTAAATTTAAAATAAAAATTACTAATTTTAATTGGTACTACCCAAAAATGCGATTTAAAAGGTGTTTGATTTTTTATTTTATTATTCATTGTATTTGTAAAGTCAACATAGTAAAATTATATTTTTTATGTTTTCATTTATTCAAAAATAATTGCCCAAGTTGCCTCTAAAATCACGAAACAAATCTTTAATGGCATATATCTTACAATTTAAAGCAAAAATAAATAAAGTAGCTCTCATCCGTTCTAAATATTTGATATATCTTTTGTTTAGAAAAATAATTTTTCAGATTGGTTGGATATTTTGATCTCAAATCAAAATTTAAGATGAAATGGGCTGCAATGGGCCGCGCATATATGTTCCTCTTAACTAAAGATTCTTTCTCGTACAATTAACATAATTCATGATCATAATTTTCCTCTTTTATCTAAACAACGTGTTTAGTGACCAGACCTGAATAGCCGGGTACTTCCCCACCTTCCTCTTCCCTATCTCCTTCCCCTCCCCACTACCTTCAGCCTCACAACATACCCCGATTGGGGATGCCATAGTCTCACTGGCTCCAGACGGAAGCAGTTGGGACTCTTGTGCGGTATTAACTGTAAAAAAAAATATATATCCATTACAGGTATTGTTGGAATAGATGACTTCCATGGTCGAGGGGTAAGGCACTTGCTTACGAAATTCGAATTTCACGCCGGATCAAATCCTGGCGTAAGCAAGAAAATTTCAATTAATTAATTTGTGTGTACAACCCATTTAAAAAAAAAAAAGTTTTAGCAGATTTGCAACAGAGTGGAAGTACTGCCCTAGTGAAAGACCACCATTTAGAATTGAACGTTGCATATTGTTTGGTGACCAGATCTGAATAGCTAGGAACTTATCCATCCTCCTATTCCTCATCTCCTTCACTTCTCCAATACCTCCGGCCTCACAAGATACTATAATTGGGGTTGCCACTATTTCACTCGCTCTACTATTAATCACTTTAACTTGACCTTTTTGGACCGTATTAAAAATTTGAAATGTGTGCAAATTTGGGTAATTACTTATGTATGAAAAGATCTCCACACTGTTCCGGAAAAATTATTATTAAGGAATTTATTAGCATCCAAAATCCTTTTTATAAAATAAATAAATTCAATCATGTAAATTCTTAGAATTACGCAGTTGTTGCATGAAAGAAGTCAAGCCTCTGCTTATCTCAATGGCCCCCGCAAAGCCGCAAATAAAATTGGGGTAACGCGCACCACGCAGCAATATTCATCCTCATATCATTACGAGAATGTTTTATATTCCCGCAGTTGGCTGTATCGATTCCATGTACACTCACCCATGACCTTTGTGCGGGGATTCCCAGCACGTTCCTTTCATTACATCTCCCAGAGAAAATAATGTCAGGGGGAGGCATCTGACCTCTTAGGGGCTGTTTCCAGATTTTGCGGAGACGCGCAGCATCCATTCCCCACTGAGAGCTGAGATATGCTGATAGGAACACGCGCGAAACACTTTAACCCCAGATTTGTAAGGCATGGATGCGTTGAAGTAATTTACGTTTTTTAGGCAGCCAGGTTTTATGTAGAATCTAAGTGAGAAAACCACCCAAAACGAGGTGTATCAATGTACGAATATATTATTGTGTGAGATAAGGTTTCGTTACTGAAAAGATTTTGTGTGAACTCGAATTAAATAAAGATTTGCAAATCTCAGAGGCTTTTTGCCTTCACGAATCGTATAATATCCAAGTAAATATATATTATTGAAATTATAAACCAAAGATACAATACAATAAATAGGATACATTCAAGGGGGTGTTCTAGAATAGAAAAAAAATTCTTTATATTTCCAAAGTTTAAATATTCAAGAATATCTCCTTAAAAGGATTTTTCGAAATTCGCATTATTTTAAAAGTTATAACCATATTAATTTCGCGGTTTAGACGGAATCTAACCAAAATCTAAGTAGGACAAAATTTTATCCCCTTTTTCTCAAAACCACTTTTTTCGTGACGGTTGACACGATATCTCAAGTTCTACTAAACCAATTTACTTGAAATTTGATGTGAGCCTTTTCTATACATAACTTAATGGCATGAACCAGAATTATAACAAAATTTTAATTTTTACTATTCTAAAAAAATTCGGAAGTCAAAAAAACTGGTAAAAAATGAATTTTTTTTCAGACAGCCGCCATTTTGCGAAAAACAAAATTTATGACTTGACTAAAATTCATCCCATAGCAGCATTTGTTTAAATTAAAAATAAATTTTGTTTTTTTTTTCGGATAACTAAGAGGGTTGCAATCGTGTCAACCAGGGCGCGCCATATTTTTGAGACTCCCCACTTCAACACCCTGTAACTTTTATATTTTAAATTTTTTTCTTTTGACTTTTTTTATGTGTTCTTTAATGTTCAATAATATTTGGTAAAATAATGGCTTCGAAATATGATTGGTTTTTTATTGCACCTGAAAAAACACCTTCAATTCATGCTTCTAGACTAGAATACCCCCTTAATTTAACTTATTTAATTACCCAGTTAGAAGAGGAAAATTCTCGGGACGAGAATATTTTATCCACTATTGCTGAAAAATTGTATGTTTAACAATATGTGTAACAAAAAATTGACGGTATCTAAAATATTTGGAAGTTGGACAAAAGATTAAATGAAAATACGAAAAAAGCAACAGAATACAATATATCTGAAAATTATCGGTAAAGTATGGATCAGTCTGACATTTTGGATAAAAATCTATCGTTACATAGTTTTTTGGAAATTTTGGAATAGCCCTTCTCTCTTTTTATGAGGCTCAAAAAAAGGGATTTTTCAAGAATTTTTCCTGAGAAGACTTTAATTAATTAAAGTAAAAATTTGTGCACATATTATGCTAAGTTTGAACAGTATTTTAAGAATTTTTATTTGTAAAAATAATAATTTTGAAAGGTGCTATAGCTGATCTCCAGAAGCTCTTCTCAAAAAAGGCATCTTGCGGTGACCATCATATCTCTGGATTAGATCATTTAAAATGAAAAAACCAAACGGATTTCATCATAATAATAAATATGCCTCTAATCAATCGAAGGACAGAGCAACATAATTTTTTTTGACAAAATGGCGGCTTCTCAAAAAAGTTTTTCTCTCAAAATTTTAGTCTTATATTATTTGTAAAAAACTATGTATTTATCGGTGAGAACAGGCCTTCGATTAATAACTGAATAATATACTTAAGTAACTTGTGTTAAAATTTGAGACTGACCAGTTGAGCCGTTACCTAGTAATCTTGGTCACCGACTTTAAAACACACAGTTTTGAGAAAAACGTGTTTAAAGTTTGCCTCTTACTGTCAAATGCTCTGACACGTCTTTACAAATATGCGTGTAACTTCGAAAATAATTTCCAGATTTACTTGAATTTTTTTTTTGTGTTAAATATATTACATTACAAAAATACATTTTCATTATGAAAATGAAAAAATAAAAAAAATCGATTTCTTGAAAATTCTTACTTTATATAACCCCTTAAATCAGGTAACGTTAAATAGCATAATAATCACAACAGTTAATCAATCAATGCATTGTTCAACTGTCGTGTTGCATCTAGGTGCATTTATATTCCCAGATGTTTTGGGATATATTCTCTGGGTTTCACACTTTGCGTTGAGGACAGTTTATTCTTTAAAATTAATTAAGGCGGCGCTTCTCGGCCGAAAAAGAAAAAGATGGAGAGATATGTAATTACAAATTTTGGACAGAGCGCGCTAATATTTTAAGTGATAGAATTGAAGCGAAAATTACGAAAAAGCTTAATTAAACATGACTTGTTTAAAATAGAGCAAAAATCTCATGGAACGTAGTATCTTAAGTATCATTAAAAGAAACATTGTGAATTTTTTCACAAATGTAACTTGTAAAATACTAGAAAAAGATTTGTTTTAAATAATTTTTGGAGCATACTTGGCGATTTTTTTCTATCGAGGGAATTTCGTATAATTATAAATTTATTAAAGTATCTAGATATTATCTTAATAAAATACGTATATTTTTTAAAGAGCTTAAAAACTTCAAATGTTTAAGGGAGATATGTAAGAAATCGGTCGAAATTCGAATAACGGCAGCTTAAGTAATATAAGTTAATTGAAAACTTTTTCTGTAATGTTTCAAACTTTGAATTGTGTTTACTAGAAGGAAAACATAATCTAATAACGTTTAATGAATGATGTTTTTAAAAATAGCATTTATTCCGGAATAAAGATAATTATTTTTCAATCAAGCATTATCTAAAATTACTTCCCCTCCATTCAACATCTCATCTCTTCTAAGTCTGAACTCGAGTCCAATCTTACATATAATTCTGAAATTTGCACGTTTTAAATAAAATTTATATATAAATCCACCTTTCCTGTCTCTGTAATTTGAAATGATGGCCTTGAAAGGTGAAATCCAGAAATAATTGAAAAAAAGGATAATTATTTTTATTCTTATAATAAACACACATAAATTTGTTTATGTTGTTTTCTTGCATGCCATAAAGTAAATGATTTTTACCGGTGATCAAATCCCGGGCCCGTCGCTAAAGAAAAACTGCAAACAATCAGCTGGATCGTCTTAAATCATAGTGAACTAACACACTTTGCAATTTTTGAGTTAGAGCTTGAAATGAGGATTCCAAATCTAACTCCGTAAGAAAGAAGAACCAATCAGAGAAAAACTATTTATGATTGGCCAAGACAATATTTCTCTGATTGGTTCTCTCTGGCAGAACTAGATTATGATTTGGAGCCCACATTTCAAGCTCTAACTCAGAAACTGCGAAAAGTGAGTTAGTTCACTATGGTTTAAGACGATCCAGCTATAAAAGCGGTGTTATAATATATAAGCCTGCCCGACCGAAGAGAATTTCACAGTCTCATAAAAAGTCCCATTTCGTCCTTACCTGTATTGTTTTTCTATGTATTTCTCCTCAGTAAAGGGATTTCAAATTACAATATTCTCACATCAGACAGAGGTCCTTCGAATAATTACAGAATTACACTAAATTACACATGAAATACTTTACCTTTATACCTTTTCAAATATTTTTAATGATATGTTTATTGAAAAGTCCACTTAAAAATGTTGAATATAAATATTTAAGCTTCCCTTACAAAATTTTCTGTATTAAAATGTTAAAAAATAAGGCGTAAGCACCGATTAACAAAGACCATTTTTCGTAAAGGGCAATTTGAAAATTTGATTTCTTTTGAAAACTGTATTTATATCTTCAAGGCTGAGCTGCAACATAAAAGGCTAAACTTTTCAAAGAAAACATTTGTACCTTCTTTTGAATGTGCCTTTCACGGCAAGTGGGTCAAATGGTTGAAGCTAATTTTTTTAATAAATTATTTAAGTTTTTTTAACAATCAATCACATTTAAACATTAATTACGATTTTTAAAATAGCCCCAAATTATCTTAAAAAAAAACTTAAAGCTAGATAAACTGATGGCAAAAGATAGTTAGGTAATACAATAGATAAAACTTCTTAAGCGCAGAAAACGCATATTAAACTGCCTTTAGTTTCTTACTAAAAATAAGATGAAATAAAATTTTTGAGCCTTGCTTTACTTTTTCTTTAGATTTTTTCAATAGTTCCGCACAGGAAGCTCTGAGGAAAAAAGTTTCCCTCAGAGCCCATGTCATATTTGGGGATGTTGTGATGAGAGTCGTTTTAGGGAAAAGTGGAAGAGTAAGTTCTGAGGAGGTAAAAGGTATGGCGATGGGTAAAAGCGTCCTGCTGGATAGACCAAGTGATGTCTCTCAACGATTCTCTCCCGACCCAGCCCGCTACACAGTAGATGGGCAAACACATCCACCGTCAGGACGTCAGAACCTAGACAAACCTCACCTCGGGGCACCCCTGCTAAGTCACAAAATGAAGCGAACCTCTTGGAGTGACCTACGACAGTGGTACCCGGTGACCGGACAACTCGGAATGAAACCAACTCAGAACCATCTCAGATAAGTCTTTTAGAGTGATAAAAAAAAAAATTGGTTACATAGGTTACGTTAGATTAAGGTTATCGGCTAATTTCAAATTAATTTTTTCATAGCTTTTAATGACTTTTTAAGGAGGTGTTGAGTTGAAAAAAATGGATTAAAAAAAAATTATATTTGTTGTTATAATTACTGACTAAAAAGCTCCTTATAAAAATTAAAAGAAGCTTTTTAAACACGCAAAGTCTTAATGTAGCTTATCGAAGAGAACAAACACTTTGTGGCTTAACGTTATACAAATTCTTTGTTAAATGTTCTTTGTAACCATTTTATTTTATTTATACTGTTTTGGTTGATTCAAACCTTCATCAGGACGTCCTTATGAATTTTGTTAACCTAAACCCGTAGACGTGTACAATAAAAAAAGTGTTCTTAAACGAATGGGCTTTTCCATTGTCATTATAAAACATTAGCATGATTTTTTAGGTAGAAGAAACGCTAAGGCGTCTAAAATTAGGTTTCAAATGTCTGTCATTTAAATACGATAAAAATATCAAAAAAAAAAAAAAAACGGCTAGTAAACCCACTCCACCAGGTCCAAACCAGCTCCACCGGCTAGTAAAAATCCCACCATCATCTGTTTATTTCGCGATTGAACTTTCTAAAATTAAGCAAATTGCTCTAAATATTGGTTATTCCACAAATTTGATTGATAAAACCCTAAATAAGAAACTTAAACTCATTTCAACTTATACACTTTTATTTGGTACACCTGAAAATAATAATAATAAAATAATAAATCCCGTTCAATGGCGCAGGATCTTGTATATATCCAACTTTTCCCCACTCAGTACAAAACAATTGCCTACCCACGTCAAACCCGCGTTCTATTCTGATAACAATTTAGGTAAATTATTGAAAGACAATAAATATAGAGATCATAAAGCCACTCAGGCATTTACCAACTATGTTGCAATGGTTGTCCATCCTTCTACATAGGTAAGACAACTAGAAATTTAAACATTAGAATCACGGTACAATTAAGATGCTTAAGTAATAATTATCTTTCAGAGTTTGCAAGTCATCTAATTTCCACGGATCACACTTTTAATATAAGGATACAGGGGTTAAAATTCTTCACCGTAAAAATAAAAGCAAAAAATTAGATAATTTAGAAGCACTTGAAATTAGAAAAACCCTAAATAATAATTCTAGTATTTTGAATAATCAAATTAATTTATCTTAATAACCCCTAGCTCCTTGCTTAACTACCACTCACACACTTAAAATTTGTAAGTCTGACAATATTCTGTCGTAGATTAGTTACAATATTCTCCTGACGAAGGAAGAGTGCTTCCAAAACCGGAAGAGTGTTAATAAAATAAAAGTGGTCTACAACAAATTTATGTGTTTTTTATTGTAAATAAAAAAGGCTTGTTTTTTACACATTCTATGAAATCAATTTGTTCATTATGTGCATTGCAATGCTTTACTTTTGGATCACCTTATCTTTTATTAAATAATAATCGATGCATGAACTCTGTCGCTTTCCCCTGACGAGTTAATTCAAAGA
Organism: Glyphotaelius pellucidus; assembly: GCA_936435175.1. Lineage (NCBI taxonomy): Eukaryota > Metazoa > Arthropoda > Insecta > Trichoptera > Limnephilidae > Glyphotaelius > Glyphotaelius pellucidus. The sequence goes on along the minus strand of OW386548.1, from coordinate 30,172,284 downwards.
AGCTTAAGAAATAAAGCGTCATGAGTGTCGGGACACGCCCTACTACACGAGAGATAAACACATTTGAAATTCCAAGTATAAGTACACCTAATAAATCAATTAGCATTCTGACGCCATAGTCAATTACTGTCTCCAGTCTAAACAGTTAATAGTCTAGGCATTTTGTTTTGATCAGGGAAGATGTGGGTTCGATTAATAAAAAAATGCTACAACTTTTTATAACGCATTTATGAATTTTTACCTCAAGGGCGCTCTACAAAGTTAAAATAATAAAAAAACTATATAATATAAACTGTTAAATTACTTCGCTCTTCACAAAGGCGAAACAAATAAAAACTGATATTACAGTGAATACTTAACGAATAGAATGAGAAGTTTATAAAATATTTTCCCCAATTTTGAAAAATTTAAGAAGCCAAATGAGTTAGCGGGAAATTTTTTCATACAAACTTTAATTTAGATTTTAGGCCAAAATAACTAACTAAACCGAATAATAATTTTTTTATTTAATGAAAACAAATAACTTTGTAAGCACCACTATAATATTAACACTATCGACATGTTTCAAAAACAATGTTTTCTTCTTCAGGATAAGAGATTAATATAAAAATAACAAACGACAAACAAGTATAGACAAATAAGAACAAAGAGAAATTATTAAAAAGGAGAGGTGATTAATTTCTTAAAAAATTCATAAAAAAACGATCATATAAAATGTAATATAAAAATTATTTTAGAATGTGTAAAAATTGCAATAAATTTTTTTAAAGCAAACAATTAAAACAAGAAGTCTAAATAACAAGATAAACAAAATATAATTGTTAGTTTTAATAAAAAAAATAAATTTAAGAGATGGCTCTTTTTAAAAAACGCTTATTTATTTATAATAATTAATTGACTATTAACACTTTTTTTATTTCTAAATTTTCTAATTAACCCGTTGTTTTAATGTGTAAAATTTTTAGACATTTATTAATATCAAAAGAAAGACTTGTTTCTAAAATATGGTTGGCTAATTCTGAATAAAAATAATTATTTAAACATCTTAGATGTTCCTAAACTCTAATGTTAAAATTTCTAGAAGTCTTCACCATATAAAAAAAGTAACATTGTTTTTGAAACATGTCGATAATGTTAATAGTATAGGGGTACATATTAAGTTATTTGTTTTCATTATATCAATAATGACATCCTCATAAAGATGACAGGCCCTCAGTGGAATTATTTTTCTCAGGACCTCCTAAGTGAAGCTAATGTAAAAAAAACAAACAAAATAACAATACACGTTTACTTTAACGATCTTCCTAATATGGCATGAAATAAACAATATACGGAAATATTCTATAGAAATATGTTCCGAAAGAACCTGTCAATTTCATGAAGCTTAAGAAAAGCTTTAGAATTTTTTGGCTCGGTGCCAACGGAAAGGATGACAGGTATTTTATTGTATTCTTATGTTTGACAAGTTTAATGCGACGGTACTTCAACGATGTCACGAATTACGGCGTTATAAAGCTGGCGTAGGTGGTTGTATTCTGGATTGCTTCCAGCGATGGCCATGATCGAAAATCCGTATTCGAAACAATGTCGAAAGATAACATTTTCATTTAAAATATGAAGTTTGTTGCTTTATGGCGGGCGAGCGGCGTCGATTTGTTTTGTTTACTACACAAGTTGATGAAGCTTTGCATTTGTTAATTGTTTTTTATTTAAATGCGTAGAACTCCATACATTTTTATTTAAATTAAATTTGAAAATGTTATGATTAAGTTTTACAGGTATTTTTAAAAAAAATTTTTACTATCGTGTCAGCTGTTTCGGCTTACAAAGCCATTTTCAAACTGTGGTTAGACCAATTTTGTTATTTATTTTTGGGGTTTTATGCCGTGTTGCGCTACCTAGGTACCCCAAAAATAAATACTTTTGGCCGTGAAAACCAAAAATCATAACAAAAGATAGTAAAGTACAGTAAGATTCTAAATTTCAATTTTGAAGGTGACTTAATTGATTTATTACCGGTTAAAACGATTTACTGAGAAATTAATTGTGACAACAGATTTTATATTTTGTGGGGTACTTTGAAATCTACTTTCGTAAAATCCAATGTTTAATAAGTCTTAAATGTTTAATAAAAAAAAATACTTTGCATTTGATTACCATTAAATAAACGATCACCTTTTGAATGATCATCATTAAACGCCCATTTTGCTATTCATCAAATTATAAATAGCTTATAAGCATTGAAATATGACAGATATGATTGACAGCTGATAATAATTAAATCAAGAATGGAGTTTAACAAGGTCCAAGCAAAATTGTCAAACATTCAAAATAGCTCATATAATTCAAAAGTACCACATGTGTGAATATTAATATGAATATTACACTACATTTATACTAAGACCACAAATTTCATATATATCTATTTTCTGCATAATTGTTAGATATTGTGCTTCTATGCAATAAACAAACTACTGTGACAAATATTATATTAAAAAAAGTTCATGTGGATCAACAAATGTTGATTCTGAACAAATATATATCCATACTAATATTATAAATGCGAAACTGCTCGAGTTTGTTTAACGCTTTCACGCATAAAACAATAAAACGATTTAAAACATTATTTCACCAATAGATAGCTAAATTATACGCGAGGACTATAGGTTGTATATAAAGGTAAGCTCTGCCGTTATGAAATTATAAATATTAATATGTTATATTTGTTATACGTTTTCTGTCGCTAACAAAAGCGAGTTATTGCAAACGCCAGAAAAAAAATCTTTGCTGTGGAAACGATGTTGATATATTTGTGGGCTCTATGCTGGTAGGTACACAGCCCCCTACCTACTGTTCGGCTGATGCTCCAGAAAATTCAAATATTGGAAAATGTTTTTTTTTTGGACAAGCTTATGTTTTGGAATAAATGTCAATGAGAGTTCCTACATTAAAAATATAATTCGTAACAATTATAAAGACTATAAAAAATAGTGTTATTTTTTATTATATTTACAAACTTCCACAAATTTAAATAAAAATAATCTCCGAAATGTTTGTAAGCGCATAAATTCCGAATGACTGCCGAATGACAAATTGGATAATTCTTTTTTTCTTTGAGCTCTAGCATTATGAAATTTAGGTAGCACGCGAGCTGTTTGAAAACTGAATGTACTGGGAATGAACGTATGGAAAGCGGGAGGGGTGGGGGGATGGGGGGATAATTGATAAGTGCAAGCGCCACAGAAATTTCCTCTAATACCATGCGAGCAAAGCCGCGGGGAAAGCTAGTATTATTATATAAATGTTTACAAGTTTAATTTATGAATCTTCATTTAAAAATGAATAAAATACCAACACATTAAAACACCCTATTTCGTTGGTACTGCTAAATTTTGTAATACTGACGTCAACAGTCACAATATTTTTTTAAGCCAGTTACCCATCGATGTCGACATTTCGTTCTGGTTTTGTATGGTTTGAGATTCGAAATTGAGCTGATGAAACTCGGGTTTTGTTTGTATAAAGATTTCTTGATTTTTTGTTGTATTACAGTGCCGACGTTATTGAAATGTATTTAGGTTTCAACAATTAAAATCCGCACGGAAAATGACCAAAATCAGTTACATTCGACGGCAATCGGATAGCTTGCCCGTAGTTGACTGAAATGATGATTTTATTCAGTGTAATACGGATTATCTAACTTCAGAATAAGGTAGAATAAAAGTTTTCTTGTAAGAACATCATATTGTCACTTGTTAAGTAATAATTTGCTTTTAAAATACATTTTTAATTATGTACTGCAAGATTCAGACTATTTGAGGTTAAAATCATGTCATGTTTGACTTTTTCATAAAAATGCAGAAATTATCAACAAGTTTTCAATGAAAAATTGTTTATAATTTGCAATCTTAGATGTATTTTTGCACTTTAGTAGTAGAATACATAACATATTAAAAGCGCCTATTGAAAAAAGTAGGTTCTTTGAGACTAGTTTTTGAGACATCCATAGATTTGATGCGATTTCGGGAAATCCGAAAAATTAAGACTTTGAAAATTATTTTAACCATCCATCAAGTATCTACGCCTCCCATGTCATACGTATGTCTGGTCATGTTAAATTATCGTGAAAACCAGCGTATGGGTCTTTTTTTTTACATGAGTTCCACACAGGCGGCCCTGAGGAAAATAATTTCCCACAGGGCCTATGTCATCTTTGGGGATGCTGTGTGGAGGGTTTTTTTTAAGGAAAGGAAGGGGAAAGGAGTTCTGGGAAGGAAAGGGGTTTAAAAGGTGGGTAGGAATCTGGGGTTCAGTGTGTCCTGGTCATCCGCCTCCAAGACCTAGACAAACCTCACCCCATGAACCCGGGCACCCCTGCTAAATCACCAAACGTAGCGAACCACTTGGGGTGACCTATGGCAGAGGTGTTGGTTATCCAATAAATGTTCCCGGGGCGGCGGTACCCATTCCCGCCTCCCAAATTGATAGCGGTTAAAACTAATTACATCAATTAAAAACACATACTGGTATGTAAGCAGTTATTATATTTACATAAAAAGGGTCGCGATTACCTTACATTATTATCAATTCGATAAATTTTTAGTATGGAAAATAGTTTTTTTTGTAGGTAATTTTTTTTTTACAAAAAAATTCGAAACTATTATAAATTGCATCCATATTTTGTGTGGATATTGTAGTTGTTTGATTTTTTGACAAGTATTTGAAAATTCATCAAATAATCTTCAGACATCGTTGGAATAACAAGGTTGCACCTGTCGCAGTAACGTTATGCGATAATGGAATCTATAATAACATACTTTCGAGTTGTTTATCGCATGACGTTACCACGACAGATGGAACCTTGTTATTCTAAAGGGTTGATGTGCTGATTGTCGATATGATATTATCAAATAAATGTGGTGGAGTATGAAAACCCTCAACCTAAGTCGCTTGGACACCAACAAAATGTCGATTTTCACTAATTTGGTACTATCTCTTCAAAGCCATTGATCGTTGATTAGGAAAACAAGGATGGTTTCTTTTTCTGAAAACTTCGATGAAAATTCGTTATTTCATAAAATAATATTAATCAAAATTTATCAAATTGAACCATTATAAAATGCTTTGAAGTTTTGCATCTATTGCATGGAAAAAAAACTATGTCAAATCGTTTGTTTATGATTGTCAATGGCGTAAAAACAATGATGGTTCATTTTCCTGAAAACTTGGATAAAAACGTCGTTTCAATCTTTGATAAAATTTGCATAATATTAATCAAAGTTTATCAAATCGTACCGTTATAAAATGTTTTGAAGTTTTGTACCTATTGCACGGAAAAAGAAACTAGGTCAAATCGTTTGTTTATGATTATCAATGGCGTAACTTGTCATTTTCTCAACTCCATGGTGAAATGGAATAATCAGCACTAACATGCCACTTGTTTAATACCCTAAACCTAAGTTATATAACGTGAACAATCTGCAATTGCAGTGATTTGTAATATTTTTTTATGATATTATATTCACTTTGTTGTGTCACTCGTGCGTCCTCGACTTTATTTATCATTCACTTCCAAGTCATACACTGTTCTGTCATCCCTTTCTACCATTCTCTTCACGCCATATAATTTTTACACTCATTTCTAATTCATTCGCCCGACATTTTCAAAACCATCTACGTAAGCGTAAATTTGTTACATCGATAAGTTTTGAAAAATTTCAATAATTTGTGTTATTTCACAATTAATTAATTTAAATAATGTTAAGTATATTTGCGGCATCTTCCAGAATGGAAGATACTATCAGTATCGCCCTGGTGTAAGACCACCATTCAGAATTGAAAAATTGCTTGAAATGGCGCTAGCCATGTTTGGTGACCAGATCTGAATAGCTATACTTTCCCACCTTCCTCTACCCCATCTCCTTCCCCCCCTACCTTTAGCCTCACAACATACCCCAATTGGGGATGCCATAGTCTCACTGGCTCCAGACGGAAGCAGTTGAGACTCTTGTAAGGTATTCATATATAAAAAAATGAAAGTTTTTTTGTGAATTTTAATATAAATACCGCAAAAAAGCTCCAACTGCTCCCAGCCCCCTGGTTCCATTGAGTTTATGGCCCTATTTAGGGTATGTTGTGCGACTGAAGGTAGTGGAAACGGAAAGGAGGTGTGGCGGCGGAAGATTGGCAAAGTATCTGTGTATTCAGATCTGATCACCAAACAACCATTCCAAGCTAAGTATCAATTATACCAGGGCAATACTGAGAGTATCTACCGCTCTGGAACGTGTTACAAATACACAGTATACTATTTTTAAAAATTAAATTGTGAAATAATACAAATCAATAAAATAATATTTACTTGCGCACGCCGGGAAATTTACGATTTTTGCGACCTTCGGATTGCTGTTTGAGAGGAGGAGGACTCCATCAAAGCAACGATTGACTTAACATTGCGTCTTGATTAAAAACGTTATTTTATTTTAGTATCCAGCAAAATTCTGTGTGCGTGGATTACTTTGATCAACCTTTTCACAGAAATATAAAAAAAAAATAAAATACTTATTCATAAATAAGAAAAAGAAAAAAAACTTGATCTTTGAAACCACGTCGAATCAGCTCCGGAAAAAATCCATTAGTTTTTTTCAATCGCTCCAGTCTTAACGTCCGACCCTTTGTTAGAAATCTCATCGAACCCTCGCGGTCCGCACTAAAATAAAATGGATTCTCCTTTTGGCCCGAGCAATTTCCCTCAAGAAAGTAGGACAAAAGTTGGCGCGCGTCAGTCGTGACGGTCCCTAATGTGTTAAGTGCCCGGATGGAGCTCCTGGGAGTGCGTTACATGGGCGGCCACTCTGACCCTTTGCGGCCCGGCTCACGTGATCGTTTGCCCCTATTTTACTTTATATCCGTGGGCGCGCGAGCATATCGCTGACCGTATCAAACCACATCCTCTTAAAATAATGCTGGATTTCTTGCCAAGCTTTTCATAGAATGTTCAAAAATGCTTTCTGCCAGAGAAAATTTGATAAAAAGGCTCCACTAAAGCTCGGGTCGAACCTTTTCTTAAGAATGGAATTTATAAGCAACCAATTTTTTCGTGGTGCTGCGTACCTATGTTACGTAGATTATAGTTACCAGCATACTTTGATCTTCTTGTAAGGCTTTCACAATACTAATTATCCCATTGAAAATCATGGGATATTATAAGTTCAATTTCGAAAAAGACAATTAAAATAAGTTTCTTTAATAATATTATATCATAGGTAGGTACCTACTTTATCGCTTGATTTTCCACGTCATTTAAATGTTTAAAATTCAAAACCTATCCATGTACTAGAATTCATTGCACCAGAGTTACAGATAGAAACACAACAGAAAATAGTAATTTTGTTGACTGAAATGAGATCCCTAAGGCGTACGTGTGTGAAAACCATGAACGATCGTGTGAGAAACGTAGAGATTCGCAAATAATACAAGGCTGATGTAAGCGTAATGATTTAATACTAAGATTAAGAATGGCTTCAGAGTCTCTTTTGAAAAAGCTCCAAACATTCCAGAACAAAGCCATACGCATAGCCCTGGGCGCCCCCAAATGGATGAGGGTAGCCCAACTACATAAAGACTCTGAAATCCCCTTATTAAAAAATCACATCTTAAGTCTCGCGGAAACCTTTTATGCGGGAATTCCCACCCATGAAAACGCGTCCATAAACTGCCTCACCCGGTACGACGAAAACGTACGTACCACACATAAAAAACCTAAACAAATCCTCCGTAAAGTTTAACCTCACCATATTGCAGCCATGTACCTTTGCAAAAAAATTTTTAACAAACAACTAAAAAAATCAATTCTCCAACAACCACTAATATAAATTCATGATGAAAGAGAAAGGAGCCTTTTTGGCCCGGAGCTCTGTATGCCAATATTTCAAAAAGTCAAAAAGTTAAGGGACGCTCAGGTGATTTTGGGCGGGTTGAGCAAATAAACGAGGAAAAGAGCGTAAGGAGAATATATGACGCAAATGTGAAAGGTTGAAGAAGTCGAGGACGCCCGAGGAAGTCATGGCATGACCAAGTGAATCAAATACTTGGATCGGGCCATTTCAAGAGTCAGAAAAATACAAGAGAATACATGAGACGATGTATGTATGTGTGCGAGGCAATTGTGCCAAGTCCGAGTTGTTTGGCGGTCCGTCATCTCTGCCTACCCCTGCAGGGAAACGGCGTGATGGTTAGTTAGTTGTTTTATTTGATACAGGTGATTCATCGCCCATATAGAAATACGCTAAAGGTATTTCGCCAATCTGACATTATCCAATATCCATAGGTCGGTAGACTGCCAGCACTTTATTGGTAAAGAATAAAAGGGGCACCTTTCGAGGGAAGACTCATTATTTGAAAGAGAAAATTTATCAAAAAAGTAATATTTTTATACAACGTCTGGGTACTATTTGTACTGACCTATACAAATCTGTACATTTCACTTTTATATATTAGTAATGAAAAAGTTCGCTCTACACAATTCATTGATTTCGAATATTTCTATTTTTGAAAACAAATGTAAAACTTTTTTCCACATTAATTTTATTGACCGTAACTGGTTTCAGCTTGCTAGAGCCATCTTCAGGCTGAACAAATTATTCTTAGTCTACGGTTTATATACATAACATATGAGGGAGGGGAAGCAAGGTGGTCTAAGGGATTTTAATCAATTATATTAATGACATTTGTTACTTAGTCGTTTTAGACTGTCGAATTTCCAAATATTTTGGTAATTCTAGTGGGTTTGGAACTCACTTCAATATTGTTCAGGGAAAAACCTTACAAGTAATATGAATTATTAATGATATAATTTTATTGTCAAATCGTTATTTTGTCTACGACGTATGGGATTTTTTTATTTCTTTTTGAAGGGATACATGTTTGCATTGGAGTAGGTAGGAATGGTCATTATATTAACTAAATATATATTTTAATTTCGAAATTATTATGAAAATTACAATGAATACAAAAGTGGAGACTTAGCAAATGATTCTCATTGCTTATTCATTACAAAATTATGGTCTACTTTTTTAGTTAAGCGGGAAATTGTTTTATCATAATATATCATTGATTTCGAAAGATATTTTACCAAAGATGGAGGAACACTGTCGTATCTTATGATATTATATTAAGTGTCAGTGGGCGGATGGCCTGTTTTTGTTAATACAAACCTACAGTTTTATATTCCGACATTGGTGAACATTTGCCTACTCGACCTTCAAAATGAGAGGAAGTTCTATTCGAGATTAGTAGAAAAACCATCCTAATACCCATTTCGTATATAAAGCAGAATTTTGATACAACTTCATGAAATTTTGACTCGACTCCAAATAAGAGGAAAATTGTTTACATCTGATTTCTAAGGACTGCGTAAAGACCGGGTATTTTCAGGGACTTTAGTCTGATCTATCACGAATTAAGAAATAATTCTTATAAATCCGTTACAGGATTTTAACCACACATTAAGGGTCCACTATTCGAATTTCGACAGCTTTCTTACATATCTCCCTTAAAAATTTGAAGTTTTTAAGCTCTTAAAATATATATATGTTATTTTTGAAGATAATATCTAGATACGTTCCACGCCGAAACGCAAATTATATGAAATTCCCTCGATAGAAAAAATCGCAAAGCATGCTCCGAAAATTATTAAAAACAAGTCTATTTCTATTATTTTACTAGTTATATTTGTGAAAAAATTCACAATGTTTCTTTAAATGATACTTAAAATACGTTCAACGAGATTTTTGCTCTATTTTAAACGAGTCATGTTTTATTAAGCTTTTTCGCCATTTTCGCTGCGATTTCATCACCTAAAATATTAGCGCGCTCTGTCCAAGTGAGGTTAAAAAAAAAAATGAACAATTTAAACAATAATACCTACAATGTAAAGAAACAATAAATATTTAGGTTAGTTTAAAATAATACCCTTCCGAAGAAGGTTAAGTTATTTAACCCACATTAGTTGACACAATGTATAAATTAGAGATGATGATTTTGCCGAATACCGAATATTCGGCTAGGCTCTCGGCCGAAGCGCCGAATATTCGGCGAAACTTGGTACATTTCGCGGGTGACAGGTTCCAACCTGCATCACTGAAGTGTGCGTGGTAACTGCATATTTTTTTTATTTGCGAGTAGGTCATGTCAAGACACGCATTATTTGTTGATTGTTACTTCAAATTATGTTACTTATAGTGTGTGAATTTGGCAGCCACCTCTGGTCTGGAGCCCCAAAAAACTTAAAAAACCCTCGACTTTGTACAGAAACGGGCGGTCCGTTTGATAGATTCTCCTATCTTAACAAATGGATTGCAATCTTTAGAGCACAGGCGTCAGGTGGGAATGCTGTTCTTGTTCTACCGGTATTACAATGAAAGATGCTCCGAGGAACTAGCATCATTGATCTCTTCGGCACCGGTGCATAGTCGGGAAACACGCCAAATACGCGCCCAACGTTTGTACGTGGTTGACATTAGTCACATGAGAATGGGTTGTTTCTACGACACGTTTTTGAGTTCAACAGCTCGGCTGTGGAACGATTTACCGGCCTCTGTGTTTCCTCCCTCCTACAATATGGGTCTCTTCAAAACCCATGTTCACTCCTTCCTCTCTTCAAAAACACCTTCCAAACAGCATCTTCAAAGGTGACATAGGCGGAAATTATTTTCATCAGGGCGTCCTATGTGGAGTGAATGTAAAAAAAAACACGTCGTCGCAAAAAGCTTTACGAAATGTCATCTTTAATAAAAAAATCACCTATTTTGGAATATTGTGATATTTGTAGTGAAGTAAATAAATATTAAATTATATGCTTTTTTTCATGATTTGGTATTCGATATTCGGCCGGATGTTTTGCAATTTTCGGTCGAATACCGAAAAGTAGCCGAATATTCCTGGCAATTAAAATCAAGTGGTTAAAAACAACGCGACTTTTCATTTAATTATAATGTCAAACCACAAAGTCATTGCTTTCTTCATTGTATATATTATATAGTATGAATTACTTTTTAAATGGCTGTCAGAAACTTCCAGAGTTAGTGTCACTAAACAGATAAAATATCTCAAAATGTTTGTCTTTGTCAACAAGCTGTCAACTTTCCACTCGTCGTCGTATGGAAATTAGAAGCAGGAATTAAAAGCTTCAAAAAATGTCTATCCATTTTCACAGAAATTACATTTTTTATTTTTTTTTTTATTCTAGTAAAAAAGAAAATTACATTTTCACTCATATTAACCAGAAATAATAAATACATTAAATCAAACAAAAACACCATAATTCATCGCTATTCCATTTCATTACTCTGTTTATCAAGAATATTCATTAACAATTTTTTTTTAAATTTACCCACCTTTTTTTCTTTTTTAATGTCGTTTGGTAGGCAATTATATAAGTTGCTCCCCTCGTAACCAATGGATTGTTTACCATAGTTAGTGTGGATGGTGTTTAAATGTATGTTATCGTGTTGTCGTGTAAAGTGTTTGTTTTCTTGGGATGTTTTAATGAATTCTGTGTTTGTATGTATGAGTTTATTGTTTATTTTGTATATAAGGAGATATGTATTGTATTCATACAGTTTTTTAATGTTAATAGTTTTGTTTCTGTATATACTTTTTTTGTGGATGTTCTAGGCTTGTAGTGAAATAGTTTATACATTAATCTCCAACTGAGGTGTTCACGAAACATACAACAATACCTATCCACAGTTTCACCTTCACAAACCTACCTTACACCCAACATAATAAAATTACAAAATATATTATGTAAAAATGTTTTCAAAATTGATCTATAGGTAAATACTGTAATACATAGAAATAAATAAATAAAATTAATGTGTTGTTTCCGGGGTTTAGTAGAATTAAGTTTTTTTTATAGACGAGATTACTTAAAACCTCGTCAATTTTACATTTGCACATACCTTTAATTTTTTATCACATTTTGCGGGTAGGCCTTTGAATTGAATTCTTTATTTTTAGCCAAAACCCTTTCGGTATATTTTTTCCCCGAAGCCATAAGCGGTAATGACGGCGCATACATCATCCCGTGGCGCATCCATCATCTTGTTTCACTCTGCCGTGATGTGGGGCCAGAACTGGTGGGAGGGCAGGCTCATTGGCTCATTGGCGGGGCTTCAGACCATAACGCAATAAAGGAAGATTGGGGGTTGGGTGTTTTGTGGGGAGGGCTTTCTGGTCACTAATTTTTACAAAGGATGATTAAGTACAAGGTTTATTTAAGAGGCACTGCAAATATTGAGAAGGTGCTCAGAAAAGGAACGCCAAAGTTGAGAAGATATAAAGATTTGACGAAATATTAGTATTTGCGTCACAAAATTATTACCCTAATGAGTGTCAACCTTCAACCCTAATACCTTCACACCCTAATGTGTCAACCTTCAAAGGGTACCTTTATAGCATCAGATGAACCTGTTTGCTTATTTTTATTTACTTTATTAGTATGTGATAAGCGTATTTTTTTGTCTTTTTAGACCAGTTTTTTAGCTGCCCACGCCATCACTGTGCCATCTCAACGCCCCACAATTTTATCTGTGCCTTCTACTGCCCCCTTGAAAGTTTCAAATGCCCAAAAGGAAGCGTTATCACCGACGTTGAGAACTTATGCTCTTAACGAATTCATCGAAATATTTTTCTTACCGATCATTGATAATTATTGTTAACAATTAAAAAATGCAAAAACATAAAACATGCAGAATATTGCAGAAGCCATAATATCTCATATTGCTCCAAAACGTACGCAGAATTCATGCGTTTGTAAATTTGATGGCTCTAGATTTGATTTTTTAATGGCTCTCTAACACTACATGCAGTTATTTGTTTCTTTATTGAAAATCTGAGGTAAGATTTTTTTAATGAAGGCGGGAAATTTCCAAACCGAACGCTTAAAAATTTCCTAGCGCTCGAGGCTGAAATTGATCATATAGCAGAACACTCCAGTGGCTAATCAACTACTACCCAAATAGTACACAACTGCTAACCCTTAACAAATCGCAAAAACGCCCCACGGTCGAATTTGGCAGCCACCTCTGGTCAGGAACCCCAAAATACCTCAAAAATACCCTCGCCTCTGTGCAGAAACGGGCGGTCCGCTTGATAGATTCTCCTAACTTAACAAACGGATTGCAATCTTGAAAGCACAGTCGTCGGGTGGAAATGCCATCCTCGTTTTACCGGTATTTCAATGGACGATGCTCCGAGCAACAAGCGTCATTGATCCCTTCGGCACCGGTGCATATTTTAAAAACACGTCAAACGCGTGCCCAATATGACATTTGTCACATGAGAACGGTTCGATTCTTCTTCTTCATTTTAATTTCGCGGTTTAGACAAAATCTAACCAAAATCTAAGTAGGTCAAAATTTTAAAGACCTTTTTCTCAAAACCACTTTTTTTGTGACGGTTGACATGATATTTCAAGTTCTACTTAACCAATTTACTTGAAATTTGGTGTGAGTCTTCTCTATACATTATTTTATCGCATGAATCAGAATAATAACTAAATTTTAATTTTTACTACCTTAAAAAATTTCAGAAAGTCAAAAAAACTGGTAAAAAAATGTTTTTTTTTATTCCAGACAGCCGCCATTTTGCGAAAAATAATTTTTATGACTTCTCCGAGATTCATGCCATTGCAGCATCTGTTTGAATTAAAAAAAAATTTGTTTTTTTTTTCGGATAACTAGGAGGGTTGCAATCGTGTCAACCAGGGCGCGCCATATTTTTGAGACCCCCCACTTCAACACCCTGTAACTTTTAAATTAATTTTTTTTTCTTTGATTTTTTTCTTATGTGTTTTTAAATGTTTAATAAATATTTGATAAAATAATGGCTTCAAAAATATTATTGGTTTTTTTATTGCACCTGAAAAAAGACCTACAATTCATGCTTCTAGACTAGGATACCCCCTTAAATCATTATGCATGCAAACTTCGTTCAACCTAGATACGAGATAATGATGATCTTCCATTCTGTTTGCAAATAGAAACTAGTTCAACATCATCAGCATACAAAAGGCAAAATACTTTCACATTATTCATTTCCGCGCCTTTCAGTTCTTGCATACTATTATGCCACCTCTTTGATTACAAGCATTACATAACCCAGCTGAACACCTTTTGTGATATCAAACGATCGCGTAAAATCAACGTTCACTCGGCGCACGCCAAGCTTACCTTATGCAAAATCAAAATTGCCTTAGTAATTTTCGTGGTTGTACCGCACTGTAATCTTATCATCTTCTTTACTATACTCTCTATACTAATATTATAAATGCGAAACTGCGTGTGTTTGTTTGTAACGCTATCACGCATACAACAATAATACAATTTTAAAAATTCTTTCACGCATAGAAATCTAAATTATATGCGAGTAATATAGGCTGTATATAATGGTAAGTTCTGGCGTAGTGAAATTTTAAATATTAATATATTATATTTTTATTTGTTTTCTGTCGCTAACAAAAGCGAGTTATTGCTAACGTCAGAAAACAAATCGTTGCCATGGAAACGATGTATTTGCAGGAAATCGTCGTTAATATCTGTCTATCTATATAAATAAAAACAAAGCTCCGAATGTTTGTAAGCGCAAAACTTCCGAACTTCCTGCAACAAATTGGATAATTCTTTTTTGACTACTGGTGAGCTCTGGCATTATGAAATTTAGGTGGCACGCGAGCCCTCTGAAAACTGAATGTACCGGAAATCAATGTATGAATGCGGGAGGAGTAGAGGAAGTGGGAGGGGGAATTGTTAAGTGCAAGAGCAACAGTAATTTCTCCCTAATACCATGCGAGCCAAACCACGGGTAAAAGCTAGTATCAAAATAAAGGTAATAATTTGTACACAACAGCATAGTTTGAACACCACTATATCGTACATATCTTTAAAAAACCAACCGGTTTCGATTCAACCTGAACCTCCATCAGGTTTTTTTAAATTTTTTATTTATTAGTATCTATAGCAAAATTTGTACATAATGTATTTATAAATTGTATTATATTAAGGTATTATAAAGTTTTTTTTTTCACAGTCCTCCTCACTAGGAGAACTGAAAGGCGCGGAAATGAATAATGTGAAAGTATTTTGCCTTTTGTATGCTGATGATGTTGAACTATTTATGTAATATATTTAATTAATTACCATGTTACAGTGTTTTTATTTATTTTTAAAAAATTTTCTTAGTTTCTCATTTCCATGCAGTACGTATTTACCAGAAGATTTTTTAAAAGGGTGATCTTTATCTATGTGTGTTGCAAATTCAGTAAAATCTACAATGCTTAGGCACCTCGAGTGTTCATCCACTCTTGTTTGAACATTTTTTGCAGTTTTACTTATATAAATAAAATATAAGCTTGTAAATGCCAGACCGACTTAAAATATTTTCTTTACCTATTGAATTGATCACAAGTTTACCTGGGTTATTATCATTATAGAAATCAGCTTTAATTTCTGTGTGAAATTTGAAAACAAACGAATTTGAAACAAAATTTATAAATAAAATTCTATGTGTATATTATTCCTACAAACAGAAATTGTTTTATTTTGTAACTTTTTAAGTTTCTATTATTAATTAATTATCTGGTTATTTTAATTGTGTATACCCGCAAACATAACGAGTGTTTGGTTCATATGAAAATATAAAGCAAAATTTATCTTGCAATAAATCGCAAGTGTTCTCCTAATTACAACTTCAATTAACATACAAATCACAAAACATGCAACTTTTTAGGCACAAGCTCAAGCTGCAATATAGGCTACAGCAGATAACACAAATTTTTAGATGAAAGTTGTTAAAATAGAGCAAAAATCTTGTTAGGTAAATCTTTTAATAACTTTTGAAGGTTATTACCATCAACGTAATATATCATTAAAGGAGAAGATAACAATAATAATCTTAGCGAAAATATGAAAGAAAACATGACAGAAAAATAGAAAAAAGACAATGGTCGCAACTGGGACTCGAACCCAGACCTCTCGTCTAAACGGGACGTGCGCGTTAACCAATTTCGCTATTGCCACCTTCTGTCAAACCCATAATATGGAAAAAAGTATTAGTTGAAGATAATATTGTTCATTCTGAAATTTGAAATATGAGATTGACAAATATGACGGTTTGACAAGAAGGTGGCAATAGCAAAATTGGTTAACGCGCACGTCCCGGTTGCGTATTTCCAAAACCTATACCGTTTCAGTCGCGGTGGCGGCAATTTACATTTTAAATACACCTCAATATTGGTTATTTTTTATCACTTATCAAAAACAATTTTTTTTTAAAATCTTGACAAAATAATCTTTCTAATGTGTATATAAGAAATTTATAATTTTATTTCTAAATATTTAAATTTTCATATTATTCCCATATATACACCTCTATATTGGTTATTTTTTATCACTTTGCAAAAATATAAAATTGCTCTATAATCTAGATAAAATAATCTTACCAATGTGTATATTAAAAATTGATAATTTGGTTTCTAAATATTTAAATTTTGATATTTAAAATTTAAATCGTCGCTACCGCGACCAAACCGGTATGCGGTTTGGAAATACGCGTCCTGGTTAGACGAGAGGTCTGGGTTCGAGTCCCAGTTGCGACCTTTGTCTTTTTCTATTTTTCTGTCTCGTTTTCTTTCATATTTTTTTTCAGATTATTATTTTTATCTTCTTTTTCAACGAAAAATGTGTTTTCAGTAATTTTCGGAGCACCCTTTGCGATTTTTTTTTCTATCGAGTGAAATTCATATAATTACCGTTTCATAAATTACCGTGGCCAATGTGTAGGTTAAAAATTCAATAAAAAAATTATTGATATTTTTTTAGAAACACAAAAACTTAAAGTATTCAAGAGAAATATGTTATATAAAGGTAGAAATTCAGAATGTAAGGGATTAATTTGAACTTACATTTCCTTTGACAAGTAGTTTTGCTATTTCTAACTCGAATCTGGGAACGGTGTTAGCTAAAAATTATTAAGTACATACATATTTTAGGTAGTCATTAAACAAGCGTTACACGATGTTTAAATTACAGAAGTCTTTTAAAACAAGAACGTAACGAACAAAGGAGAGAGAAGAAAGGAAAATACAAGGGGGTGGGAGGAGGAAGGCTAATGGGGAAAAGTTGTGGACTACTGGTCCATTTCCACTCTGTCTTATGTCGCTTTTCAAAGTTTTGAATGGCCGAAGTAGGCCTAGTTTTAAGGGGAATCCAACCATTCATAGGTCTATGTACATTGTACACTTCATGAAGTCTGTAAAAAGCCTATGTTTAAACTTGAGAAAGTCAATTTCAAAGCGTCGCGCGTCGCCAAAATAACAAGATTCGCTTGTAAGCAAGATCACATTTCTAAGAATTTAATACATTTTATATTATGCATGTAAGATAAAGCAATTAAATTTGTACTGTTGCTTACTTATCTCTTTCTTTTTTATTAAGTAATGTAATAATAAGAATACAGTCAGTGGCTGAGTAGGCATCGCGTTTCGGTCCCATCCAGGCGTCGCATGTTCGATTCCTCGGCTGGCTAAGTCCTCCACCACGGCACAAAAAAAATTCCGCTCTCTGTGGTGGTAGTATGAGATTTTCAAATATTGTCTGGTTATTCGTGGCCTGGGAAGTTTGTCTTTCCTTAAAAAAAAAGTATTTTTTTTTTAAATTTCTATCGATCTTGTTCACTATATTATAATAAATTATGTTAAACCAGCGCACACCCGTAAAAATCATGCAAAATACAACTTTGAAAAAGACAATTAAAATATATTTTTTTAAATATTGCATAATGGGAAGATACATCAAACAAAATCAGTTTTAAAATTTTGAAACGTAATTTCAAAGCAAATCTAAGTTCTAGAAGTCTTTACACAATAGTTACAGACATACCAAACATACCGAAATTATTAGTATTGTTATTTTATTATAGCTTTTGCAAAACATTGGTTAAATAATTCTTTTTGAAAAATTAAATAAAAATAAAATGAAAGTGTATTAAATTCAATTATCTTTGTGCACTTCATGAAGTTTTTAAAAAGGCTGTGAAAAGCGCCTCCAAACAGGATTCACGCAGATACGTTTTTAAGAATTTATTTCTTAAACCCTTCTAAGATTTTATTATTAAAATCGTGCCTTCTTAATTTAGATTACTCAACTCGAGTGTACATAATCACTTTAATCAGCCGCTTTTAATAATTGCCATTTGAAGTCCTCCAGGTTGTTTTCAATCGTTGACATTTCATGCTTTGTGTTGGCACGTGCTGCAACTTAATTTGTTTATCTTCTCGATTCAGACTATTTTAGAATGTCCTCGTGTCCTCTTTCCGCTTAGTCACAAATTCGTCCTTCGATTGTCTTTTCTCTAAGCGATGTATCTTGACCTTTACAATTTTTTTAGAATTGTACGATTTTAATTCAATAAAGGCACGATTCAGGACATTTAAAATTTTATAGAGTGACAGTCTGTTTTGCCTTCAAACAAATTCTCCCTAGAATTGTGTTCTGAACAATTTTAGAGAAATCAATTTTTGTAAGAACTTTCGACTTTCCTGTTTGAAAATGAGTTTTTTTCGTGAGCTCCACACAGGAAGCCCTGAGGATAATAATTTCCCTCAGGGCCTATGTCATCTTTGAGGATGTTGTGTGGAGAGTTTTTTTAAGGAAAGGAAGGTGAGTAGAGTTCTGGGAAGGAAAAGGGTTTAAGGAGTGGGTAGGAATCTGAGGTTCAGTGTGTCCTGGTCCAAGACCTAGACAAACCTCACCCTATGAACCCGGGCACCCCCGCTAAATCACCAAACGTAGCGAACCACTTGGAGTGACCTACGGCAGAGGTGTTGGTTATCCAATAAAGGTACCCATTCCCGCCTCCCAAATTGAGTTACGATATTTGAATAATTTTTTCGATTTCACCCGAAGTAAGCGAAAATTGATCTTAATTCGAATACACCAGACACGCTAAGAGGACAACTTCTACACACTTTTACTTCTTTGGTGATTATCAAAAATAAAAATAACGATTGTAAGTTTGTCCCATGTAACTATGGCCCAATGATCTCAGATTTGCTTTGAACTTAAATGTCATTTTCAAAATTGGAACTGAATATGCAAAGAATTCAGACAAGTACTTAAGAGCTATAAAGAAGGTATCTACATACTTTTTTAAAATATTAGATCTACACAGGAGGCCCTGAGGAAAATAATTTCCATTGGGGCCTATGCCATCCGTAGAGGGGCTGAGAGGAGAAGATTTACTGTGAAGGAAACAGGAATGAGGGGTGGGTAGAATTTTGGGGGTCAGTGTGTCTAGGAGTCCCGGACGTGTGAATCCATTCCTCCACCTGCAAGGCGATGGGTCGATAGAGTCTAGTTGTAGAGGTCAAAAAGCCTCTCTCAACCAGTCTTTCTCGACCCGGTGCGTCACGCGGCAGGTGTGCAAACGCATCCAAGACCCGGACAAACCTCACCCCATGAATCTGCTAAGTCATTAAACGTAGTGAAACATTTGAGGTGACCTATCCAATAAATGGTTCCCTAGATGGCGATAGTATAGTAAAGTAAATTATTATAGTCTAGATAAAAAATAATATAATAATAATATTATATTTTCATTAAAAAATTGTTGTTATTTTCAAAATTCGAACTGATTCATTAAGAATTCAGATTATCATGGAATTTTTAACTGAACTGTTTCATAATTTTAATTGTTTTTTTTTATAAAAAAATTGGCGGAAAATATTTTTTTATGTTGACAAATCTGATTTTGCAATCGTTACTCATAACCATAACTCTTGACTCTATAACCCTTGATGGGTCTTGGCCTCCTCATCTCGGTTTTGTGCCGGCTCTCTCCAGTTTAGAAGCTCTTAGAGATATGGCTTTGAGGACGTTGTCGCTCCATCTTAATCTTGGCCTTCCCAGGCTTCTTCTATCTTGGGTTCAGCAGGGACTTTGGTGCTTGATGCTTGTATGGCGGAACAACCTTAAAATTATTAAAAATAAAATTTTACCGACTGGTCGCTCCCTGGCCGAGTGGATGAGATTGCACAATCTTTCCGGTTCTCGCGTTCTTCAGCTTCGGTTGTTATATATATTCCCTCGAGTGTTACAAATGCGACAAATTTAATTTTGTACTATGTTTTATTGTTAATAAATTTGACCGCATAATCACGAATTACTATTGGCAAAATTCTCTTTACACACTCTTTGACGGCCTCCGTGGTCCCGAGGCAAGACTCTCGACTCACAATCCGAAGGTCGCGGGTTCGAACCCGGCGTGCGCAAATAAATTTTATTTGATAAATTTGTGTTATTTCACAATTTATTCATTTAAAATAATATATAGTATATTTGCGGCACGTTCCAGAGTGGAAGATACTATCAGTATCGCCCTGGTGCAAGACCACCATTCAGAATTGAAACGTTGCTTGAAATGGCTTTAGCCGTGTTTAGTGACCAGATCTGAATAGCCAGGTACTTCTCCACCTTCCTCTTCCCTATCTCCTTCCCCTCCCCACTACCTTCAGCCTCACAACATACCCCAATTGGGGATGCCATAGTCTCACTGGCTCCAGACGGGAGCAGTTGGGACTCTTGTGCGGTATTCATATAAAAAAAAAAAAACACACGCATGGCAGCTAACAGTGATAGGAAAGGCCGAAAGCTGTCAACCTAAGGCAGGATTAAATACACAATTCACTACAATATAAAACGCTTTTTCTAAACTCGGTCATTCTCTCCACATGACCCAACCACCAAAGTCTTCACAGTTTTATAAATTTTGTGACGTTTAGCTCCTTATATAGAGCATAGAGCTCATTGTTGTAATGTCTGCGTCAAAATTCATTTTCTAGAACCGGTCCAAAGATACGCATAAAAAAATTCCTTTCAAAAACGTCCCGTGCTCCCTCATTCTTTTTAGTTAGTACCCACAGCTGCATTCGTAAGCACTGGTCTAACAAGTATTTTGTACGCTAATATCTTGGTGTTTCTGGACAGCAGTCTGGATTTTATCTAATTTTGTAGGCGGAAAAAACAGCGGTTTGCGCTCTAGTATTATTGTTGTTTGTTATCAGGGAACCTAGATATGTAAATTCTGGCAATTCGCAATTGTAGGTACTAGTAGGGAATCGATTTGAGTATTTTGAACAAATCTCGGATTATCAACCAATTTCGCTATCGGAGGCAACGCGTTGGCAATCACTGACTACTGGCCTAGAGGATTGTGTGGCATTACTGGAAGTGTGTTTTCGATTCCGAGTAACCTGATAAAATTCTCCTCCCATTTCTTCTCACCACTTTTACGTACCGACACAATCGGAAATGAGACGCATTTAAGGGACTGTTCATAGGTTTATTGTCTTTGGAAACTTGCGAAAAGATTTCTTATATCTCTACTATGGATGTACACAATGGCTGAGTTCGTTGATCGAGTCTTAGAATGCTAATGAAAGAAAATAAAATAAGTTTTGATTTTACTATTTTGCCCCTTTCTTCTTGGTGAAACACGAACAGAAAATATTTTCGTCGCATTTACATAATTATTTAGCACAAAAATTCCTATTTTGGTCAGTGGTGTGAAGAAAATAGTAATAAGGCTTTATATTATTTTAGGAAACATCGTTCGACTTTCCCCGGAAAGTTTTCTTTTGTTAAAAAGGTAATAAATAAAAAAAACAATCAGGAGCGTTACCTTTTTTTTAGATTAGCTCCATTCAAGAGGCTCCGAAAAAAAACCTTTAGGGCTGTTATCATCTTTGGAGACGCTACGTGAAGGATCTTTTTATGGAAAGGAAGAAGAGGAATTTCTGGAAAGGAACAATTCATAAAGGTTGGGTAGAAATTTGGGTGCAGTGTGTCTTGCATAGTCTAGCGGTAGGGCTCTTGACTCGCATTCTGAAGATCGTGGGATCAAATCCCGGCGTGGCAAATAAATTTTATTTGCTTAATTTGTGTTATTTCACAATTCATTCATTTAAAATAAAATAAAGTATATTTGCGGCACGTTCCAGAGTGGAAGATACTCTCAGTATCGTCCTGGTGTAAGATCACCATTCAAAATTGAAACGTTGCTTGAAATTGCTTTAGCCGTATTTGGTGTTTGGTCTGAATAGTCAGGTATTTCCCACTTTCCTCTTCCATTCTCATTCCCCCCCCCCCAATACCATCAGCCTCACAACATATCCCAATTGGGGATGCCATAGTCTCACTGGCTCCAGACGGGAGCCGTTGGGACTCTAGTGCGGTATTCATATAAAAAAAAAAATAATTAAAAAAAAATGTTTCAGAAGCAAAGGTTCCATCATAAGAAAAAAAGAATAGACAAATTGTGATTTAAGATCAAAATTAAAACAAATTTTTGGTTTTAATGTCTATTATAATCATGTGGTTAAATCGCAAAATTTCTTAATTTTTTTTTTTTAAATATATGTTTTATTGGTGTGACATATGTTTCAGCATTAAAAACCGTGGTATTTAAAGCTTCCTAACTTGTTATGGAAACGATATTGTGAGTTGATATGCAATCGTGTGTGTATTGTGAGTTGATATGCAATCGTGTATGTATTGTGAGTTGATATGCGATCGCATTTGATATTACTAATCGCTTAATCGAACTTTCTAGGTCAAATCGAGCCGTTTACTATGATCGATCTTTTCGTGTAACTGGCCCGCTCATTTGGAATAAACTTCTCTCAGCCCTTACTAATATCCAGAACTTAGTTGAATTTAAACGGGCTTTAAAAACAAATTTATTTAAAAAATCATACCTTTAATGAATCTTAACTCCTTTTCAATATAATCTAATAAGCCATGTTCTTCAGGTTTCCGGTAATTGTTTGGTTTCGGTTACCTCCTTACTGTACTTTTATGTTTAATGTGCACTCCGATTTTTTCTTATTTCTAAACGAAACTGCCTCCTGTTCTATGTTATATTTAACATTTAATGATTTTTGTTTAAGGGCACCGTTATGGTTAAGCATTATCTATTTTCTTGTGCCAAAACAACACCGTTGTTTGTATAAACTGTATATTCTTTGATTTTTTTATTTTTTTTCAATAAAAAGAGTAGTTGCCTATAATATGGAAAAAGAACTAGTTGGAGATAATATTAATGATTATAAATATTTGAAATATGAGATTGACAAATATGACGGTTTGACAGAAGGTGGCAATAGCGAAATTGGAAAAACGCGCACGTCCCGGTTAGACGAGAGGTCTGGGTTCGTGTCCCAGTTGCGACCATTGTTTTTTTCTGTTTTTCTGTGTCTTGTTTTCTTTCATATTTTCATTTAGATTATAAGTGTTATCTTCTTCTTCAATGATGTATATTCTTTGTTTCATATTTTTTGATAATTTTTTGTAAGGACTCGTAAGGAACACTAAAGGATTACTCTTAAGTTTATTATAGCTAAGCGCACTTGAAGTGAAATTACACAAAACTGCGGTATATAAATACTACGTTATTATTATTATTATCGTCTTGAACGTTTAAGACAAAACAATTTTTATAAATTTCACAACTTCGAAACACGTTTGATGAGACAAACAAATAAAGATTCTGTTGTACAGTTTAGATTATGATTTCCCTATTTCCATATATTACGTTTTAGGTGAAGAATTTCACAAAGTTCTTTGATTTTCTAAGGATAAAACTTTTGCTGTCTTCATGAGTCTGATTAATATTTTTCGTTCCATTTTGTCCCCAACTTTACGTGATCGATCAAAAACTCTTAAAGTTTATCCAAACTTTGATGGGGGTCTTTTTCTGTTTACGAAAGAAACGTAATAAAACATGGCGCAAGAATTTACAAAAGCAAAGATTTTGACCAATTAATTGCTTCAGATACACAGTTACAGAACGAGAAGGAAAAAATACAAGTAAAAGCGAGGAAATTAATTAAGTTGTAGGGCTGGCAATCGATGGAGAGTTTGAATTGCAATAAAGGCCTTTAAGACAGCCATAAATAAGACGTGTACAGTTTTTCGGCGATTCCTTATGTTTATTGCGAACCCGTCGTAACAATTACATCTAATCTATTCCTGCCGAAGAATTTACTGAGATTTTATCGAGCAGAAACTATCGGGTCATTAATTTCACAACGCGGCACTGAGAAGCAACCCTTGCCGTGATGGAACCTTCACCCTACACGGAACCTTTCGAATAAAACACTCGTTATAAAGAAATACCACAGGAATTGTATTCTTCACACCTCCCAGGTCCGAGAAAAGCTCGCGGAAAATACAATCGCCCGTTTCCGCATTTCTGCCGTAAGACGTTAGCTTTTATTGCGTGAAGCCTTTTTTAAAGGGTGTTAAGTATGTAATATCGGAACGTGAACCGCTCCCAAAGTAATGGATGAGGTTTGTATTATGGGGGTATTTGACTATATCCCCCATAAATAACACAGTTTCGCCGATGATGTTATTTCGGAAGATAAATACATTTTACGAATGATTTCACTAAGGTAATGATATTAACATTTTCCATTATCGTAAATCAAATTTTTGTTTAACGTTGCTTTCTGTCAGGCAAGAAATATTTTTAACAAATAATGGAGTTGAAAATATTTTGTCGTCTGTGGTTAGACACACAATAATTATTATTCTAATCTGTTTCGAAAAATTGTTAACCTTAAATTTCCACGATTCGTATGAGTTACGTCAACATATAATTTTAGATACTTACGAGAGAAACATATATAGTTAATCATTGACAATATTTAAGACTCTTAAGCGAAAAATGTGAAACAGAAAAGTTGGAAAAAGATTCAGTCGCATCTAGGAATTGAATCCACGATCGCTTTCTTGCTAGGGAAATGTTCTGAACACTGAGCTAATTCAACCATTTTTCGTTTGAGAATCGTAGATATTGTCTTCAGTGATCAAGGGCCTTCGCTCACGGAGAAACCAAAAAAAAAACAGTTGTCGACGCAATCGCAATCAACCTCCTGAATCGATATTTTTCTGATCTGACAAGTCAAAACATGGCAGTGCTGGTCGCCGCGGCAGTCGCGATTCATGCATTGCTGACAGGTTGCCATGATAGCTACTCACGAACTGTAAAGTTTTATCATGTTTTGACATGTCATCAGATTAGAAAAATATCGGTTTTGTTCAGGAGGTTAATTGCGATCGCGTCGTCAACTGTTTTTTTTTCAGTTTTTCCATGGCCTTAGTAAATTGTAATATTTAAGGTTTGACTCACTTAAGTTATTTCACAATAAAAAAAATTTCGTAGTACTTAGGTATACTTGCATTTTCTAGACAAGTTTTTGAGTCGGGTTATGCCACGATTCAGAATGGTGAAAGTGTACCTACCTTTTAAATAGCTCCACAAAAGAGGCCGCGAAGAAAACAATTTCCTACGGGTCCTTGGGGATGTGTGGATAATCTTTTAAGAGAAAGGAAGTAGAGAAAATTCTGGGAAAGAAAAAGGTTTGAGGGGTGGGTAGGAATCTCGGGTCATTGCGTCAGGGAATGATGGACGAATCCATTCCTCCCACTGCGGTACAAGATGATGGGTAATATGATATAAAAGGTCTCCCTCGTCCAGTTACTCCCGTGTTGGAAAGCGTCTGCCGTCCACACGCAGACAAACCCCATGAACACGGAAACCTGTGATAAGTCACCAAACGTAGTGAACCACTTGTAGTGACCTATGGCAGGGGTCTTGGTTATCCAATAAATAGTTCCTGAGGGGTGGTATCTACATCCGTCGTACTGATATACATAGAATATTGATTTACGATACATGGATACGAATGAAGTAAGGAGCATTTAAAGAAATAAATATATATATATATTTTTTTGTATGAATACCACACAAAAGTCCTAACTGCTCCCGTCTGGAGCCAGTGAGACTACGGCATCCCCATTTGGGGTATGTTGTGAGGCTGAAGGTAGTTAGGAGGGGAAACAGATGAAATGAAACAGGGAAGAGAAATGTGGGGAAGTACCTGGATATTCAGATCTGGTCACTAAACACGGCTAAAACCGTTTCAAGCAACGTTTCAATTCTGAATGGTGATCTTACACCAGGGCGATACTGATAGCATCTTTTACTCTGGAACGTGCCGCAAATATACTTTATATTATTTTAAATGAATAAATTGTGAAATAACACAAATTAATCAAATTAAATTTATTTGCCACGCCGGGATTCGATCCCGCGACCTTCGGATTGCTAGTCAAGAGCCTTACCGCTGGACTACGACGGCCGTCAATATATTGTGGCGGTCTATTTTCTCTTCCTAGCACTTCGAAAAACGGTGAGTTAGTTTTATAAAAAGTTATTTCATAAAGTTTGTCATTCAAAATAATGAGTAAAAAACAATTATTCTTGCTCTCAAAATTAAAATAAGTACGCCGCCATAAACAAGATTTGATGTGGAAAACTTAGCATTTTTCTGAATTAGGTACGTAAACATCTCTAGGGAATACATTCTAAAAAGTATGAAGTGTTATTAACAAATTTAATAAAACTAATAAAAACACTGCATATTATTACAAAGTCAAACGCAAAACTACCGGGAAACATTCAGACTTTTCTCCTTTGCGTTTATTTTAACCGTTTTATATTTTCAGAGGAAATTCTGAGTTTAACAAGTTTCTTCTCAAAATTTTTCCATTTATCTAAACCGACGCCTGGAGAATAATACAATACTTTGGTTAAGAAACTTTTTTTCAGAAACCAATAGCTTCGCTTCTAGACATTTTTTTCATATGAAAATTGTTTTGGAAACTTTCGACATAAAATTTTATATGACAACTTTTCTTTTGACGAATACCATTTCCATTGCTTCTGGCGTTCAGATGAACTTTAATATGAAACTAGCGTGGTAACTAAATGAACATGAGTTTGCGGTGAAAGTTAATTGCATATGATTCTTATCTTTAGTAGTACATTATCCCTTTCGACTTACCAACTCTGATAAGAAGTTTCGCAATTTCGGTTTCATTACTCCAATATGTAAAGGGTTTTTCCATATACACTTTATTATAGGTAAGTTTGTTCGGAAGTATAATAATAGGTGTCTTTTAAATTGCGTTATAAACTGAATATGAAATATACAAGAAGAAATCCATACTAATATTAAAAATGCGAAACTGCTAGAGTTCGTTTATGACGCTTTCACACATTAACCAGTAAAAAGACCAGAAAATAGAAAGCTAAAGTATATGCGAAGACTATAGTCTGTATATGATGGCAAGCTCTGGCGTTATGAAATTATAAATATGAATATATTATATTTCTTATACGTTTTCTGTCGCTAACAAAAGCGAGTTTTTGCTAACGTCAGAAAAAAAATCGTTTCCGTGGAAACGATGTTGATATATTTGTGGGCTCTAAGCTGGTAGGTACTCAGCCTCCTGGTGAGCTACTGCTCCAGAAAATTCAAATATAAGAATATGTTTTGTTTTTTTTTGGACAAGCTTCTGTTTTGCAATAAATGTCAAATAAGAGCTCCTGCATTAAAAATATAATTCGTAACGATTATAAAGACTGAATAATAAATAGGGTAATTTTTTAATTATATTAACAAACTTCCAAATATTTAATTAAAAATAAACATCCAAAATGTTTGTAAGCGCGTAAATTCCGAATGAATGAACAAAATTGGAAAATTCTTTTTTTTTTAGCTATAGCTTTATGAAATTTAGGTGGCAGGCGAGACGTTTGAAAACTGAATGTAAGGGAATGAATGTATGGAATGCGGGAGGGGGTGGGAGTGGGGAGAAGGGGGGATAATTGATAAGTTCAACCGCTACAGTAATTTCCCGTAATACCATGCGAGCGAAGCCGCGGGGAAAAGCTAGTATTCAATAAATGTAAGCATAATAAGAGTAAAAAGAAGTACCCCGTCTGGCAATTTTTTTCGCTTTTCAGAACAAATCATTGAAATCGTTTTGTCTCCCTTACTACCATGTGAGAATTATGATATTAATGGTGTTAGAAAGAGAAAATACCACGCTTTGTATTTGAATATAAAATTTTACCACTAAAAAGTAAAATATAGGTACATCTTCATGAAACCAAAGTTTCAGATCGCAATTTAAAAAAAATATATATGAAACTGGAATTATGGACTATGGGATTTTTTATAATTATTCTGACACGGAACGACAGAAAAATTGGGTAGCAATAAAACGTTTTTAAAACAATATGTGTGTTTTTGTTTATCAGAAATTTAAGTTCGAAAAGTGAGGCATTTTAAAAACTTTTTATGTTTGCATGCAAAATTTGTATATTCCAAATATTAAATGTTATTTTTGATTAATAAAATTTCAAAGCGTATGGATTTTATTGTAAAGTAGAAATATTTTGACCCTCTGACAAAATATGGTGGAGGTTCTAGGTTTAAAGGAGACGGGAGACCGTCAAATAACCCCTTTAAACGGCTGCTTGCATTCATTTGTGTTTAATATTTTTTCAGTTACATCTATCATATTTTTATTACGTATTCGTTTTTATTTTATGTATGTTTTGTCAATAACTTTTTAATTTTTCTTATTACAAAATAAAAAATTATGTCAAATCACACAATACAATACAACCTAAATAATAAAATAAAATTAGATATCAAAATATAATTTACAGCAAATAAATATAATAAATAAATATATATATAAATATAATAAATAAATAAATATAAAAATAAATATAACTACTTCTCGATATCCGGTCGAGCTGAAACTCTCCAGAAAGACTCGTTGCCATCTTTTGATGGCATTCACGCACATAGGTACGTACGCACAAACATGCATTTATCGGAAATTGGATACTATCCGGCCCAACGATGGCGCTACTAGATCGTGCCGTTCGATGCGTAGAACCGTTGTTGAAAATCAAAACTGTCTCTCTACATAATAAAAATAGATGAATTATACTAAAAAAAAAATATATTAATTTAATTTTTTTCAAAGTAAAATTAATGCATACTTCACAATTCTATAGCTATAGGAGGAAAAATTTGACCATCTTTTTTTTTTTTAACGTATCGCACAAGAGCCCCAATTCCTCCCTTTTATTTAGACCCATTAGGACTACAATATTCCCAATTTAGGTATGACGTGAGGTTTAAATGAGTAAGGAAAGAAAGAGATGGCGACGGGTTGGTATGGCTGGGAAGTACTTATCTGACTATTCGAATTTGGACACTAAAAATGTTTAAAGCCATTCCATTCTATGTATTACAAGTACGTACTTCGTTGTAGTTAGCATAAAAAGTAATTATTCAGTCAAGGGTATTTTCGATTATTTAATAAATAATTTTGAAAATATTTCCGAATAATTTTCAAGGTTTATCATTTTTTTTTTTTAATTTAAATCCGTATTCTTTTGTACTTCAAGAAGTTATGATTTGATCACAAAAACAAAACTGATCACGTGAAAAATATTTCGAGAAAATGTTAATTGCTGAAAAGGTTATTCTAAAGGTTCCACGTTATATCGAAAAAGTTGCTGCGTACCTTCAGCGAGATTTCCATTGTATTTTTCACGGGAGAGTTCACCCCAGTGCGCAGTGATATCCCCATTTTTCATTTCTTTTCAACTAGATTTCAAAAATGTAATATTGAGTCAAAACTTATAATTTTTTTCCAATCAACTGATATTGCCTCTTGATACCAACTGCTTGTTAAAAAAAATCACTCGGTGAATACAGCAAATAGGTTTAAATCAGATTTATTTGTTTAGAAAAATCCTCCGTGGTCGAGGGGTAAGGCTAAATTTACTCTAGACTAAAAATCCGGAGGTCACAGGTTCAAATCTTGGCGTGTCCACGTACATTTTATTTGATTAATTTGGGTTATTTAATAATTAATTTATTTAAAATAATATGTAGTATATTTGCGGCAAGCACCAAGGTGGAAGATACTCACTTTATCGCCCTGGTGTAAGAACACCATCCATAATTGAATTTTCGCACTCAAAAACAAATTATACACAACATTCATTTCTCAGAAGGACGTGCACAAAATATAATAACATCTTATCAGGCGCTGATATTTTCCATTTGTCTTCGGGCCAATTTACCAAATGCATGATAGAAAAAAATCAAACAAATTGTAAATTACAAACAATGTGCTGTGTGTTTTTTTCTCATTCTAATTATGTTGGTTTTTCTCTTTTTATAATAATAATAATATTTGGATGATTCATACAGCGCCGTTTTGTGAAAAATGGCTAATCATGTTTATCCTTTGATGTAAAAATGTATTTTTTTTTTTATATAGGTTCACAGTTTAATTTCATTTTATCTATCCCACATACTTAAGTCCGTGTTTTTTTTTATTTCTTTTTTAAATATATTTTTTTTCTACCACTTTATGTTTTCTTTATTTATTTATTTATATATTGATCAACGCCCCTTTTCAGGGCTTTTACATATTAATCGTAATAAATACAATATTTATAGTACAAAACTGAACTGCTTCAGTAACAATATTTTATATTTGTTTAAAGATAAACTGAAGATGTCCACGGACTTGGTGTAATTGTTTCCTTCCATTAGTATTCTGGGTAAAGAGGAATACATATGGTAGTTAGTCCCAGAATTTTTGCACTGAAATAAATCCTGACTTCTTGTATAACGTTGTGGAATCCGGAAGCTTATCAATTCAAGCAATACCGGACTATCAACTAAATCATGTAGAATATTGTTTTAATCTATGTTTTTTTTTTATGTATATATGTAATATGTAATCACCTTAATATAATATGTATAACTTTTTGTTTCCCCAAAAAACTAAAATAAAATAAAATTAAAATAATTGGAATGTTGCTTGAAGTAGCTTTAGCCGTGTGTGACGAGATCTGAATAGCCGGGTACTTCCCCTTCCTCTAAATCATCTTTTTTCCCTCCCCACTACCTTCAGCGTCATAAAATATTATAAAAATTTTTGATGCCATAGTCTCACTGGCTCCAGAAGGTTGGGAGCAGTTGGAGAGATAATATGCCAAACTTGAATTTCTCCGAATTTACTAAAATTATCTCTTGTCATTTCTACGAGTAAAGGAATCACCTGATAAATTCAACGATAACAGTTGATTTAATTTATCTTGAAAAGCAAGAACCAATTAATTTAAAAGGAATTCCGAAGAGAAAAGCAAATATCAACGATGAACAGAAGAAATACATAAAAGTGAAAATATGTACCAATGGAATACGGATTAAATAAGTTAAAATGCTTTTCCAGCAGTATTTTAAGGGTTCACATTATTTCTGACAAATTAATTGCTAAAATAATATAACCATTAGCGATTTGATTTAGAATGAGGAATTTTGTTATTGAATGAAATTAAATTCGTTATAAACGCTTTCTTGGATTTCTGTGTCAAACCATCGTGAGTAGTAAATTGAGCTTATGTATATACTATTTAAAAAAACTTATATCTTTTGCAGCTTTTGATGGCCTGAATTTACTGCCTCTGAAACAATTATATTCAAAAAACACACACATTAATAAAACCAGGATATCTTTACACACACACACATTCGGATCGATTCAAAAGATTCTCATTACAACATACATTCCACCAACTTACAAATAATAAAACGACCTTTGAGCAAAGAAATATGCAATACTTTTCTATGAAATTATTTAATATCCTCTCTTGCAATAAAAAATATTAAAAAAGTATGTATTAGTGATGTAACGAATGTCATTTTTTGAGCATTCGCGAATGCGAATATCTGTTACCGACATTCGCGAATGCGAATGCGAATACGAATATTGAGTTTTTTTTTAATTTGGCACCAATTATGTATGCCTTAGCGGCTCACGTTCGCGCGAGGCGCGTTCCGTTTGCATCTTGTTCCGAGAATTTCCCAGTTGATCCGAAAAATGCCGATCGGTTGTTTTATTTCATTTGTCATCGAAAACAAAATCAAGTGAATTTTAAGGTTAGAGTGTGATTGAGTTGAACATGAGTAAATCAAATTCTAGGGAAATTTGGACTTATTTTTCACTTTGCGACGCTCAACGAGCTAAATGCAAGCTGTGTAACAAAGAATATTCTAGAAAAGGAAGAACTACAATGACTATGAGAAATCATTTGAAGGCAATGCATAAAACAGAGTTTTCCGAATTAGATGTTAAAAATGAAAACAGCACGCATCTAAAACACTTGACCTGGGATCATATTCCCATCAAAGTACCAAATCCCATTTGAAACAGATATGGCTCCAAGAATGTGTCGATAAAACGAAACAGTGGGATAATAAATCTATAAAAGTGAAATGCCTTGGAAGACTTGCCATTTAGTTTGGTGGAAAGTGATGGACTTGTAAGACTTATAAAGCATTTGTGTCCATCCTACAATTTAAAGTCTCGTCAGTATTTTGCTTAATTTATCTGCGATAAATTATATGGCAAAGTGAGTCAGAAAATACTTGAATCGCTGAAATCCTTCGACAAATTGTCATGTACTAGCGGTCTGATATCTGGTCTGATAATTGTTCTGGAGTTTCACTGCTAAGTTTAACTTGTCATGGGATTACAGAAGAGTTTGAAAGGAAAATGATAAGGTTGAAAGCAGAAATGTTCAATGAGAAAAAATAAGAAATGAATGGATTTTTTATTAACCTAACATTATGTTTTTTTCTGATGTTCATATTCGCAAAATATTCACTCGAACTTTGCGAATGCGAATGCGATTGTGAATATGCAAAAATATGCGAATATTCGCGAATGCGAATATTCGTTACATCACTAGTATGTATATAATACATGTTTTGACAACTTTGCTAATATTTTTACAGGAAATAACATAATCCTAGAAAAGTTTTGTCTCCTGAGAAAAAAATACTTGTAAGTGATGGGTTTATAAAAATAAAAGCGTTAAACATATTTTAAAAGACCCCGAAAGTTTCCCTCTATTACAAGAGCAGGCACTAGTCCATATTAAAGTGTACCTACATCCAAAAGTTCTTTATAGTTTTGGCCTCCAAAGAAAATTCCCGGGTCAAAGACTTTTCCAGTCTCGTAATACGTATAGGCAGGCCCCGCAATATATCACTAAAGGTGGAACCTTAATACAGGGTGGAAAAAGGCGAAGGAATTTTTATATTGTAGACTGTTATAAACTACAAGAAGATCTGTAAACGCTTAATGATTATAGTATTATCAATCATCTCAACATGAGCACTTCAAAATGTTATGTGATTACATTACCTTCACTAAAAATAAAAATATATATATTTTTTTTACATGTTCTCCTCCTGACGAAAATAATTTCCCTCGGGGCCTATGTCATCTTCGGGGATGCTGTGTGGAGGGTTTTTTTAAGGAGAGGAAGGGAAGGAGAGTTCTGGGAAGGAAAAGGGATTAAGGGGTGGGTAGGAATCTGGGGTTCAGTGTGTCTTGGTCATCCGCCTCCAAGACCTAGACAAACCTCACCCCATGAACCCGGGCACTCCTGCTAAATCACCAAACGTAGCGAACCACTTGGGGTGACCTATAGCAGAGGTGTTGGTTATCCAATAAAGGTTTAAATTTGACCATAACTACCATACAACCAGTCCATTACTCAAAAAGATTACACAAATTTGTGATCTAGGTGTTCTACTTGACAGCAATATTGATATGATTGATGTAACGCCACGACGGCTAAGGCTCTTGACTCGCAATCCGAAGGTCGCGGGATCGAATCCCGGCGTGGAAAATAAATTTTATTTGATAAATTTGTGTTATAGCACAATTAAAATAATATGTAAATTAACATAATTTGTATATTTTGGGCACGTTCTAGAGTGGAAGATACTCTCAGCATCGCCCTGGCGTAAGTCCACCATTCAGAATTGAAACGTTGCTTGAAATGGCTTTAGCCGTGTTTTGTGACCAGATCTGAATAGCCAGGCACTTCCCCATCTTCCTCTTTTCCATCTCCTTCACCTCCCCACTACCTTTATCCTCCCAACATACTCCGATTGAGGATGTCATAGTCTCACTGGCTCCAGACGGGAGCAGTTGGGATTCTTGTGCGGTATTCATATAAAAAAAAATTGTGAAGAAAGTACTAAGAATGTTAGGATTCTTATTCCGTATTGGAAATGAGTATATATTTTGAAATTTTTTGAACAGTTTAGTTTATTAGTTACTAGCTGGTTCCCGGCGTGCGTTGCAATGCCATATTCAAAGAAATAAATTGTTTCTCCCTGCATATCCTTTCCCGTGCGTCCCCGTTCCCCTCCCGCGTGCTCTTTCCTACTCGCATTCCCTTTCCATCTTCCCCGCCTTCCCTCTCCCCTTTACCCTTCCCCGTCCCACCAACCCACCTCCCGCGTTCCATATATTCAATCCCAGTACAGTCAGTGTTCTAACAGCTCGCGTACTACCTATACCATTTTTTTATTCAAATTTTAATTTTTTACAAATATTACAAAAGTTTTTTTATATTATAAACATTCATTTTTGTATACTATAAGAACAATCAATGAAATTTGGCACCTAACATTTTTATTATATTTCTAACTATTATAGGAAGGGAGGCATAAAAATTTCTATGAGACATATATGCGTTGTTCTGAAAAGCGAACAAATTAACCTAAGGGGCTAAGGATTCAAAATAAGAACTGATTAGTATTTTTAAAAACATCGTTATAGAAGTTACAAAAAATACCCCTACCAAACCTTGGCATAAAGAAATAAAAGTCAATAACGAAGTACAAAATGTAATAAAAAGGTAAAAAAATTCATCTGGAATCCACTCTTCGCGTTTAATTTTTCGCTGTCATTAAAGAGAAAAAAGATAGATATGTGTTGTGGGCGTGTGCGTAAATTTTTTCTTACGTCTCTGGTGAAATTGATCAAAAATTTTAATCCAGTCCGAGTTGCAAGTAATCAGCTATATAATCTGACGAGATTAATTTTCTTCCATATCAGAATCCACACTTTGACTTTATCTGCACACTTATCGTGATTTATTTTTAGGGTATTAAGCCGTGTTGCTCAACCTCCTTCTTTAGCCAACGTTTCTAATAGCTTTACTGTGTCCTTCAACAAGGCAGATGTGCATTCTTAAACAACATCTTCTTGTTTAAAGAAGGAGATAGTGCAACACGGCATAATACGCCAAAAACAAATCACGGTAATACTACTTTTGGCCGTAAAAATTTCAAATCTTATCTTGTCTGCACACAGTGTTTACAGCGGTGAATTTGTCACCCTGTAGTGCAGAGGTATCATAAATATAAGCACACGCGGCTACAAATTCTCAAAAGTACTTTCTTGGCCCTTCCGCCCCATATGTTTATGAAAATAAATACGAAAAAATTGTATTCAGAGGACTACATCAGAAATGAAGGCTTTCCGAATTTTAGTTGTTATTTCTTATTTATATACTCCGAGGGAAAACATTTTTTTACGGAAGTGTTCTCGTACGTAAGTAATAGGCGATATATTTTGTGTAAAATAATTTTGTAAATACCCATCTATCTTTATACATACGTATTTATGTACATATATTATGTACGTCAGAAGGTCCTACCCCATATTTTGATGAACTGAGAACATTCTTGTATATTTAGGTGTCGTAGTATGTTTATTGGATACAAAGGTACCAAATTATTGTTGGGGTGGGTTGGGGGTTGGGAGGATGGATAAATAATGGAGATTTTTATGGTGGCCGGACAACTCAGAATAAAATCAACCCAGAACCACCTCAGAAAAGTCATTAAGAGTGTTGAAAAAAAAATATAAAAAATAATTAAGTAGGTTACGTTAGGTTAGGGTTGTGGGCTATTTTAAAATTATTTTTTTCATAGCTTTTAATGACTTTTCAAAGTGATGTTGAGTTGACTTTATTCTCAGTTGGCATGGAACCGAGTTTTACAAACTAAAATATTACGTAGATTATTATCTACATTATTTGCTTACAATTGTAGCTCAATTTGTGATTGAGAGCTCAAACTGAGATAAAAGCACTTTTATTTTTAGATTGTATAATCAAACCTACACAACACCTGAAATGATTTTTAATTTAAAAAGTTATAAATAATGTATAGAGTATAATATGTTATAATATTAAACTACATTTATTATTATACGTATCTCTAGTTAGAAACTCAATTGAACCAAATATGTAGTTTGGTCTCCATCTTACAAAATTCACATTTATAACATTGAGTAAATATAAAAAAATTTCTGCGTTTTATAAGTTTCAAATTAAATATCCCACTAAAAGACTTAATATATAATTTTTTTATTAAATATTCTAAAAATGCACACTTTAGAAGACAGACGTAAAATAAAAGACTTAACCTTTTTATTCAAAATGCTGGACCCTAAATTCAACTACTGCGAACTCCTGCAACTCATCAACTTATGCATACCCACAATAACAATACGACAAAACACACTATTCAACTGCAGCATTCATAAGCGGAACTACATTGCCCACTCTCCGATACAACGATTTCACACTATGAGAAATCAGTATTTAGGTGATGTTGATATATTTAATATCAACTTGGCGATTTTTGTGGATCTTTTAAAAAATATATTCCATTATTTCTAAACACATCTGTATTTTGAATTTTTTTTATTTGCATTATGAACATTTTACGTGTTTTTTAATCTAATTTTATTTTTACTATTTCTTTATTTGTTTCAAAATTATTTGTCATGAATAAATTGCACTACCAAACATGTAAAAACCCTCTGGGCGTTAAATAAATAAATATTAAATTTATAATTAACAATTTCTTACAGATGTATTTAAAGTGGATTTAAGTGTAGATTTTTGGAGATTTGGTCTAGCTTTTGTTTTCTGTGGAATACACATTAGTGAATGTAAGCTCTGTTATCAACTATCTGATCCTATGTGAAATATTGTGTTCTCCTATTTTTTTTTATATCTTTTTATATGAATACCGCACAAGAGTTCCAATTGCTCCCGTCTGGAGCCAGTGAGATTAATACATCTCCAACTGGGATATGTTGCGAGGCTGAAGGTAGTGGCGAGGGGAAGGAGTTGGGGAAGAATTAGGTGGAAGTACCTGGCTATTCAGATCTGGTCACCAAACACGGCTGAAGCCATTTCAAGCAACGTTTCAATTCTGAACGATGGCCTTACACCATGGCGATATTGACAGTATCTTCCACTGTGGGACGTGACGCAATAAATTGTGATAAATAAATTGTGAAATAACACTAATTAATCAAATAAAATATATGTGATATATATACAAAATAATATATGGCGTTGGCTATAAAGGTTGGGTAATGGCGTTGTTTCGTTAGCCACAGCAATATCCACTCCACACAGGAGGCCCTGAGAAAAATAATTTCCCTCAAGGCCTATGTCATCTTTGGGGATGCTGTGTGGATGTTTTTTTTAGGAAAGGAAGGGGAGGAGAGTTCTGGGAAGGAAAAGGGTTTAAGGGGTGGTTCTGGTCATCCACCTAGACAAACCTCCACCCCATGAACCCGCGCACCCCTGCTAAATCACCAAACGTAGCGAACCACTTGGGGTGACCTATGGCAGAGGTGTTGGTTATCCAAAAAAGGTTCCCGGGGCGGCGGTACCCATTCCCGCCTCCCAAATTGAAACACATGCAAACTATTTGAAAATGTTTCGAAGGGTTGACACATAATTTTAAACGATTAAAAAAATCATTTTGTGTTGTTTAAAGAACAGATTTCCTGGAATTACTCTACAGACGCATTAATGTTGAAAAACACTTAACGTAATCATGATCAAGTACAACCATTGTGAGAATAAGAAAGACAATCATGATAATGGTTATAATAAATCCTTCGAAACGGCTGAAAGTAAATGACTCGCATCAAGTTAACGTTACGACTCGAAAGTTTGAGATACGTGGCTGATCACTTTAGCTGTTTGCGGTTGCAGGAACAAGCATCTTCGAATACTAACGTTAGTGGCAAACTTATAACTAACTTGTTAACATGGCAACAACTCCTGCGAACATTATTATTTGTATTCGAATGTTAGTGCAGATGTTTGGGTGAAGTCGGAATAGTGTTTGGTATTCAAAGGTGAGTTGGAAACAAATATCTTGGTTCCGAATGTTGGGCTTATCACTGTACCTACAAACTAGACAAATTTGTTTGATGTATCTATACATAAACAAACATAGATAGATACAATAGAGAAAGAGAGAGAGAAAGAGAGAGAGGAAAGAGAGGGAAACAAAAAATTAAAGATTAAATTATAGAGTCTTACCTCGGGACCACGGAGGCCGTCAAAGGTTGAGGGAGGTCTTTTGACCACTCCGGCAGGACTCTCTCGGAACATCGTCTTGCCTCTTGCAGCTCATTGAGATGGATAGATTCATTCGTGCTTCACTCATGGACACACTGACTCCCAGATTCCTAGCTTTTTCCTTCTTAAAACTTATTATTCATCCTTTCCTAAAAATACCCTCCACACAGCAACCCCAAAGATGAAATAGGCCCTGAGGGGATTTATTTTTCTCAGGGCCTCGTGATAAAGTCTTCAATTTTGTTGGTTTTCAAGAACACGTTTTAAAAATATGCCGTATTTTTCAGATGGTTAAAATATTTCAATTTTGCAATAGAATCTAAATTCATGGAAAATTTAAAACATAATATCTA
This sequence comes from Glyphotaelius pellucidus, assembly GCA_936435175.1. Lineage (NCBI taxonomy): Eukaryota > Metazoa > Arthropoda > Insecta > Trichoptera > Limnephilidae > Glyphotaelius > Glyphotaelius pellucidus. The sequence continues at coordinate 30,133,657 of OW386548.1, read as the reverse complement.
AAAACTAAAACTGTTTTTGAGAGGTGACGAAATGTTCTTTCAAATTTTTAAATTTACAATAAGCATGTCAAAGATCTTTTGCCGCAGTTCACGGATATTATCAATACCTACTTGTTTTTGCATCAAAACGATCCTTTAAAAAAGGAAACTCCAACAAAGAGATTAATTTATCATATGAAGAGCTTCTACAAAAAGCTGGGAACTTTTTTCGATAGTAGGATTTGTCACAAAAAAGTGATGCTATAAATCACTCGATTTTCAATAAAAGCTCCGAACTAACGTGTTTGATCAAATCGCTTTCATAATCCTGAATGGTTCCACTCTGTGTTGACGGAAACGTGAAAATAACTTTTTTGTTATTGTTTATTTCTGAAAAATGTGTATAAAATAATTTTGTTTTCAAGTTTTCCTTTCTTCACACAACCGAGATAGGGAAAACCAAGTGGCGCGAATTAGTTATTTAAAATAACAAAGTGCGATTCAAAGTAATTAATTATTAAATATTCAATTTTATCGTTGATAATAGAGTAGATACTAGAAATATGATTAATTTGTGTTATTTCACAATTAATTCATTAAAAATAATATGTAGTATATTTGAAGCGTCTTCCAGAGTGGAAGATACTCTCAGTATCAGCTAGGTGTAAGACCACCAATCAGAATTTAAACGTTGTTTGAAATGGCTTCAAAAATAATTCACTTGAAAAATAATAGTACCGATCGATAACTCTCGATTTTTAAAACAGTTATAAAAAAAATATTTCGTTGTCACCTCGCAGCATGATCAGTATTTCAAAGATATAGTTGTACATACAACTCATGTTATTGATGAATCTGTGCAAAATGTATGACTTTAGTAACCTTCCTTACTTCAATTTTTTTACTTTATAATAATAATGTACATTGCCGTTTTTGTGAAAAATTGCCTCACATCCATACTAATATTATAAATGCGAAATTACTCGAGTTTGTTTATGACGCTTTTACGCAATAACCAATATAAAGACTTTAAAAATTCATTCACCAATAGAAAGCTAAATTATATGCAAAGATATAGTCTGTATATGATGGCAAGCTCTGGCGTTATGAAATTATAAATATTAATATATTATATTTGTTATACGTTTTCTGTCGCTAACAAAAGCAAGTTTTCGCTAACGTCAGAAAAAAAATCGTTTCCATGGAAACGATGTTGATATATTTGTGGGCTCTAAGCTGGTAGGTACTCAGCCCCTGGTCAGCTACTGCTCCAAAAAATTCAAATATTAGAATATGTTTTGTTTTTTTTGGACAAGCATCTGTTTTGGAATAAATGTCAGATAAGAGTTCCTACATTAAAAATATAATACGTAACGATTATAAAGACTGAAAAATAAATAAAGTAATTTTTTATTATATTAACAAACTTCCAAATATTTAATTAAAAATACACATCCAAAATGTTTGTAAGCGCATAAATTTCGAATAGCGCATTAATTTCGAATAGCGCATAAACGAATGAACAAAATTGGATAATTCTTTTTTTCTTTGAGCTATAGCTTTATGAAATTTAGGTGGCAGGCGAGATGTTTGAAAACTGAATGTAAGGGAATGAATGTATGGAATGCGGAAGGGAGTGGGGAGGAGGGGGGATAATTGTTAAGTTCAACCGCTACAGTAATTTCCCGTAATACCATGCGAGCGAAGCCGCGGGGAAAAGCTAGTATATTTATATTTGCCTCACATATATAAAACTCGCTTATATTTCTGTTAACCATCTAACCCAAGTGAATGAAATATATGTATTTGTTCGAAAAGCAATGAATAAATTATTGACTGGATGATGTATGTTTTCAATACATTAACTCCACGCAGGAGGCCCTAAGGAAATTAATTTTCCTCAGAATCTATGCCATTTAAGCTATGATTAAACTGTGTGGAGGGTCTTTTGTGGAAAGAAAGGAGTGAACCTAGGTCTTGAAAAGAACCACTGCCGAGCTGTTGAACCCAAGAATGAGTCGTAGAACCGACCCATTATCTTCTGCCAAATGTTATCTGAGAACAAATTTTGGGCGTGCGTTTGGCGCGTGGTGGTGCCGAATAAATCAATGACGCAAAGTTCCTCAGAGCATCTTCCATTGAAATATCGGTAGAGCAAGGACAACGATTCCACTCTGTACACTAATGTTTAATTAATTTATAAAGATAGGAGAATCAATCAAATGGACTGCCTGTTTCTGCCGAGGTTTCTTGTGAATCCAGGATTTTTTCAGGTATTTTGGGGTTCCAGACTTTGGGGTTGATGACTGCTCAATTCAACCGTGGGGTGTGATTGCGATTCTTAGTGTATTTCTGTTAAAAATAAACTATTTTAAGTTTATAACCTCGTTTTTGTTCATGGTCTGCATTAGGTAAATTTATTTATTAATAGTAGACAAACATAAAACATTCGAATAATACGATTGTTAATATATAATACCAGTTGGTATCCGGCATGCGTTGCTATGCTATTCAATAAAGAAAATGTTTCTCCCTACGTGTCCTTTCCCATTTATCCCGTTCCCCCCACCCCCTCCCACATTTAATACATTCACTCCCGGTACATTCAGTTTTCAAACATCTCACATGCCACCTAAATTTCATAATGCCAGAGCTCACCAGTGGTAAAAAAAAAGAATTATCCAATGTGGTGCAGTCGTCCGGAAGTTATGCGCGTTCAAACATTTCGGAGATTCATTTTTATTTGTATAGATAGACATAAGTACGATCTGACATAAAATTTCCGGAAAATATATTAACATCGTTTCCACGGCTACGATTTGTTTTCTGACGTTAGCAATAACTCGCTTTTGTTAGCGACAGAAAACTATAATAAATATAATATAATAATATATAAAAAATTCATAACGTCGGAACTTACCATTATATACAGCCTATAGTACTCGCACATAATTTAGCTTTCTATTAGTGAAATAATTTTAAAAATCGTTTTATTGTTTTATGCGTGAAAGCGTAACAAACAAACACACGCAGTTTCGCATTTATAATATTAGTATAGATATGTGCCCAAAAAGAACTGAGATTTTTTTTTTAATTATCGACTGGGCAAGGTAATTATTGCACGCTAGTGTATAAAACCGTCGACAATTTAACATTGCCGATTACATTTGAATTTTCTTTGAAATTTTTTTCTGAATAACAGAGGCAAGGCGGAAAATGATAAAGCGTTTCACGATTACAGAAATTAAAGCTCGAGAAACCTTATAGAGAAGAGCGTGCCGCGCTGGGCTTGTATTTAAATAATATATTCAGATTATACTGTTTATCGTTGCTGATGTGAAAAAAGTGATTGATTTATCTGGAGTCCTCCCCGAACATGATTTCGCTTAAGTGAGTAAGCTTTTTGAAATGACTTTATTTATAAAAGAAGTTTTATCGAGGCCGTACCGAAGAGTAGGGTCTACAATTTAATGTAAAATATACACTGAAGAGATGGTCCGATATAAACGTGTTGTACAAAAGTCCGAATGCCCAAAATAAGCTAAAATCCTCCTTACTGTTTATGAAATTAATGATTTATCATCCCCAGGATTTGTTCAGTTTTCGGAACTACTAATATAGTCTGTTAGAAATCGTTATGTCACACTTACCACCATAGTTAGATTAAAATTAGTTAATACGATCTAAACGGTGTTAGATAGAGAAAACACCACCAAGTTTATATTCAAATCAAAAATTAACTGCAAAACACTTTTAATGAATATTTTTTTGTTAAATGTAAAGATTATAAGTTACATTCACCCGTGCATAACTTATCAGAAAAGAGGAGTTCTTGTGCCTGATAAGTGAGCCACGATTCGTACTTAGGTTATATGTTATAATATGTTTCGTATAAAATATTTACTTTTTAATACTAGTTTTTTTTAAATTGTTCAATTTTATTTATTTATTCTGATTGGTTGATGATACAGCGTTATTCAGAAAGGAGATTATTATAGTTTTTTTTATGGCTAAATAAATATAATGGTTTTGTATTTGCGTTTAACGAATCCAAAGTTTCCGATTTCAATATGAAAAAATAAAAATTTTAATTTTGTGTATTTTTATTTATTTTTACATAAAACAATAAAAAATGGGTAAACGATAAAATGTATAATACATTATAATATGTGGATATTTTTTTTTCGTTATCAATAATTTTTGTTAGAAAAATGTAAGGTGAGCAATTTTTAAAACTTTTTAAAGTTTGCAATCAAAACGTTTTCATTTTGAGAATTATATGTCCATTAAAAAGTATAAAATTTGAAAGCTTATTTTATCACCTTTCAAAAACAGTTTTAGCTTTCGGATGCGTTCAGAAATATTCCATTAATTTGGATTTTATTGCAAAGAGGTAAAATTTTGACCTTCCAATAAAATAGGTCCAAGGCCTGAGAGGTTAAAACTTTATTAAAAAATTATTACTGTAACCGGTTTTAGAAAAACATTCCATCATAAATTACTGTCAATATCCAAAATAGAAATATCTTGTGAAGTTGATTAAACACGTAAAAAATAGAAATTCTTTGTTGATCGAATACACAATTTCGTTACCACGTCTGGGGCCTAGGATTCGATTTAATATTTTTGTCATGTTCTGTTTCATGTTGCGTTTCTATTTATTAGTGTTATCTTCTTCTTCAATCAAACTTTATTTACGAGAATTCATACTAGAAGTGTTCATTTACTTTCATATCCAATATTTCAAGTAGACTAAAAGAGACAAAAAAATAATAATATGAAAAAATAATATTTAATTATCGAAGAAAACAAACACTTAGTAGCTTGGCATTATTAAAAAAACAAGTTCTTTGTTTAAAACCACTTTATTTTAATTTATATTTGTCAACCGGTTTCTATGTTTATTGTCCTGAAGAAGATTGAGATCAACCGAAAACGATCGTCGAATAAAAATTAAAATAAAGTGGTTTTCAACAAAGCTTGTTTCGTTTTGTAATTATATATTTTTCTGTTGCTTAGGTAATAAACAGAAATGTTCTACTCCAAAAAAGCAAACACTTTGTGGCTTGAAATTATACAAAATGAAACGAGTTTTTTGTTTAAAACCACTTTTTTAAATGTATAATCTTCGACCGGTTTATATGACTATTATTCTGAAGAAAGTTGAGATCAACGTAAACCAGTCGACTGTAAAGTACATATATATTAAAATAAAGTGGTTTAAAACAAACAACTTCTTTCATTCCGTAATTATATTTATTTTGCAATGGTACAGGTAATAAACAGAGATGTTTCACTTCTACAGAATCACTCTAGAGAACATTCCTGATAAATAAGTACCTATTCCATGATAAAATGGCGCCGAATTACGAATAATAAACATCTGTACATTTTCAGCGGCTGTAACATAACTTATGTGAGAAGGCAACATTACTATAACGAAATAAATTCCCACATAGCCTGAACAGGGAACAGGGAACTTTGTCCGTGATATTAAACACCAATAAAATACCCCCATTTCAAATAAGCAGATACACGACTGTGACAACGAACTACCTCGTAAATTCTGCAATGTTGGGCGAGGATTGTGGAGCGGACGATAGTGGAAAACTTGTTTAAACAATTCAATTTTAAATTACGTATAGGTAAGTATTTCTCGCGAAGAGACTTCTCGGGCGAAAGCAGAAGAACTTTTAAGGGTGCGTTTATCTTGGAATAGTTTGTTGATGAAATTGTGATTTAAAAAAAAATTAAAACGTGTAATTTAATAATCCCTAGTCACACCTTCACCCCCACGTTAACGCCTGACATATGTATATGGTTATCCATAATTTTAATAAGTTAATTTAGTATTGAGTTAGCAGAGGTGTTCGGGTTCATGGGGTGAGCCCACCAACTGTGTGGCAGGTCGGATCGGGAGACAGTTTGAGGCAGACATTTGACCTCTCCAACAGAACACTGATTGCAGTCATTGAACAATTGATCACTGGATTGCAATCTTTAGAGCACAGGCGTCGGGTGGAAATGCTATCCCTATTCTACCGGTATTTTTCAATGGAAGATTCTCTGAGGAACTAGCGTCATTGATCCCTTTGGCACCGGTGCATAGTCGGGAGACACGCCAAACATATGTATACGGTTGACATTTGTCACATGGGAACGGGTCGCTTTTCGACTAGAACGATTTGCCGGCCTCTGTGTTTCCTCATTCCTACAACAAGGGTCTCTTCAAGACCAATGTTCGTTCCTTCCTATCCTCAAAAAGACCCTCCACACAGCATCTTAGATGACGTAGGCCCAGAGAGAGATTATTTTCCTCAGGACCTCCTATGTGGAGTTAATTTAAAAAAAAAAATACTGCCTTGCACCGCAGTGGGAGCTAGCATATTTCCTTTGCTCCATAATGTATTCCAGCTTGTATTTCCTCTGCTCTATAATGTCGTATTCTAGCGATATTTTCTCTGCTCTATATAACACATTCTCATATTTCTTCTGCTCTATAACCTCTTGTTATACGTATTCTAGCTTATATTACTTCTGTTCTGTAATGTCGTATTCTAGCTCATATTTTCTCTGCTCTGTAATGTCGTATTTTAGCGCATATTTCCTCTGCTCTTTAATGTCGTATTCTAAACTATACTACTATTTATACTATCCATCCATCCATATAATATACCATCTATTAAATTACCGGTTAAACACAAAAGTGTTGAACAAATTTTTGTATTGCTCAATATACCTAATGGAAAAATTATTATCAGCTGTGTCTATATCCCACCTGCATCGGATTTGCAAACGTATAAAAATCACAATGAGGACATAGAAGCACTCAAATTCAAATATCCTAAAGCAAAATTCATTATTGCCGGTGATTATAACCTTCCTAACTGGACCAGCCAAGATGACAACAGACCTGCTATAAACCAAGCCGAATTACAGTGTGCTAAATGCAGTGAAATTCGTGATATGTCAGTATTCCTGGGATTAACTCAATCAAACAAGATTTTCAACTTTAACAATCGAATGTTGGATTTAGTGTTTTCAAGTGATTCGAAAATAGTGGTTGAGTTATCCGACGAATTATTATTACCGTTAGATCAACACCACCCACCATTGGACATTATCATAAAAAATATGCCTTTAACATCTTCAAAAAAAACAAGTGCCCCATCGTATAACTTTTCCAAAGCTGAATACCATCATATTACTGAGTACCTTACCCAAACAGATTGGTCTTTTTTAGATGAGGAAAATAATATTAATGATCAAATTGAATACTTTTACTCGATTTTAAATACCTCTATAGAACAATTTGTTCCCAGGGTTAGCTTCACATCATCTAATTATCCAAAATGGTTTTCAAGGGAACTAACTAGTTTAATTAATAAAAAAAAAATGTATCCATAGAAAATATAAACATACCAGAAATCCTAACGATTATATAACATTTTCTAAACTACGAAAACAATGTAAAGAATTATCATTAAAATGCTATAGTGATTATGTTAATGTAATAGAAAATGAGGTACATCATCACAATGTGAAAAAATTCTGGAATTTTACTAAATCTCAACGAAAAGACAACTGTGGATATCCTAATAGCATGTACTTTAAAGAAAAATGTGTTGACAGTATTGAGGGTATAGTAAATCTCTTTGCTGACTCATTTAAAAGTGTTTACGATAAAGATATTCCCGTCAATGCAATCTCCAGTACGTCAGTAGAAGAGTCATTAAACCTAAGCCAATGTTTCATAAATTTAGAATCCATAGAAAGGGGCATTAAAGCATTAGATAGTAATAAATCTGCTGGACCGGATGGTATTCCTCCCATATTTTTAATAACTTGCATTGATAGTTTGATATATCCTTTACATAAACTTTTTAACAAATCCTTAGCTTCTGGCTGTTTTCCGGCTTTGTGGAAAAAGAGTTATTTAACGCCTATTCATAAAAAAGGTGACAAAAGCGATATATCAAACTATAGACCTATTTGCATTATGTCTGCTTTACCCAAACTTTTCGAGTCATTAGTATTAGATACCATTGTAAAACCTATCAACAATATTATTGTTCCTAACCAACATGGCTTTATCAGAGGTCGATCTACCTTAAGTAATTTAACTATCTATAATAATTACATATGCGAATCCCTTAGTCTGAAACAACAAGTGGATTCTATTTACACCGATTTCAGTAAAGCATTTGATAAGGTTCGACATCACATTCTTATATCTAAACTCAGACTGTTGGGCATCAAAGGTAGTTTATTGACATGGATTATCAGTTACCTCAGTAATAGAGTGCTTAGTGTCAGGATTAATTTTATAGAATCCTATGTATTCGAGGCCACAAGTGGTGTCCCGCAAGGGTCCCACCTCGGCCCAATATTCTTCTTAATATTCATTAATGACATTGTAAATATATTTAAAGATGTACAAGTCCTACTTTTTGCAGATGATCTAAAATTGTTTAAAAGAATACGAAATATACATGATTGCCTAATTTTACAAGCTAATTTAGATGAACTTTTTAAATGGTGCAAACAAAATATGTTATTTTTGAACATTGAGAAATGTCAAGTAATTCGATTTTCCAGAACTCATTCTCAAATCTTACATGAATATAATTTAAATAATGTTAAATTAACACCAGTATCACAAATTCGCGACTTGGGAGTTATATTCGATTCAAACTTAACTTTCACAGCTCATATAGATGAAATAACTAATAAGGCTTTAAAGATGCTTGGCTTCCTTTGTAGAACCTTAACTGATTTTAAGTCCTTTGATTGCATGAAAACACTCTATATTTCATTAGTTAGAAATCAAGTGGAATATAATTCACCTATTTGGTCCCCTTTCTATAAAGTACACTCTAACAAAATAGAACGGGTTCAACACAAATTTCTTAGGTACTTAAATTTCAAGCTCAAAATCCCAATAGAAAACATTAATTATATAAGTTTGATGAATCGACTTAATTTAATTACGCTATGTGACAGAAGAATCATTTCAGATTTAATTTTATTATACAGAGTCATGAACAACCTAATTGACAGCCCTGCCATTGTTAGTACCATTAAACTCCATGTACCGACAAGGAATACTAGACAAAATATTACATTCCTTTGCAACACATACACAACCAACTATCAATCACACTCACTTACCAATAGGATGCATGATTTAGGCAACAAGTTTGGTGATATTGTAGATATATTCGCTGATTCCCTTTATAATCTAAAATGCATTTTAAACCAACACTTTGTGGAATCCTACAAATTATTGTAACGTGGGTGTAATATATTTAACGATTTGATGTGTTATTGTAATGTTTTATATTGTATTTTATTCTATGTTATTGTCAAATGTTATATTGTTTCAAATATTTCACGGTTTTACGCTATAATCTTCAAAAACTACCTTTATATTTTTTAAATGTTTTCATTTTTATAACTTTTGATTTAAATTCTATTTATGTTTAATCCTCGATATCTTAAATATTATTGTATAATCTACGTAAAAGCCCATATGGGCGTATAACAACAATAAATAAATAAATTTTCTCTACTCTATAATATTGTATTCTAGCACATATTTTCTCTGCTCTTAAATGCTCACATTTTGTCTCCTCTAAAATGTGTTAATCTAGCTTGTATTTCCTCTGCTCTATAATGTCGTATTCTACCTTATATTTCCTCTGCTTTATAATGTCGTATTCTAGTTCATATTTTCTCTGCTCTATAATGTCGTACTCTAACGCATATTTCCTCTAAATATATAATGTCCAATTGTAGCGCAAATTTCCTCGGAGGCAGAACGATCTAGCAGACGGCATCCTTTCCAATTAGCAAATCCTCGGTCCCAGAGAGCTTTTGGCAAAATAGGTGAAAAAGTATGACCGGAAGAGAGCTTTCGATAAAAGAACGAGACGAAGAACTGCCTGCGAATTTAATAACGCCAAAGGCCTCTTTCAGGTGAGCTTCCGCTGGAAGGAAATGAAAATATTACTTTTAAGCTTTAATTACGGAAGAGGAATAAAAACTACTGATTCTAGATTTCCTGAAATGGAGTTAAAATAAAAAGGGGGTTAAAATAAAAATATTTCTATATTTCAGTGCTTTGACTGGGAACTTTATTGTTATTTTGGAATTCAGAATAATATTAAGACTTTGGAATATTATTCACATTTAGCATTTTATAATATTATAATTTGTTATGTTTGCTGTTTGTGACTAAGAGAAAATATTGCGATCTCGGCAATGTTTATTCACAACTGTTTTTATTCGTGAAGCATTTTATCAAACGAAAAATGTTCGTCTAATTTAACATACTTTCTATCCAGAAAATATTATTATTTCACATCACCGATAGTTATATAACGACTGAATTTCATCCAGAAAAGAAAATTGGACGAATTCCGGGGAGGTTTTAATCCGTCCCCTTTCTACTGGTATTTCAATGGAAGATGCTCCTAAAAACTAACGACTTTGATCTTTTCGGCACCGGTGCATATTCGAGAAAAATGCCAAAAACGCGCCCAACATTTGTAGATAGTTGACATTTGTCACACTTGTTCTTGAGTTCAACAGCTCAGCTGTAGAACTATTTGCAGGCCTCCGTTGTTCCTCCATCCTATAAAATGGGTCTCTTCAAGAGCCGTATTCACTCCTTCCCTTCCTCAAAAATACCTTTCACACAGCATATGCAAATTTGACACAGGCTATGAGAGAAATTATTTTTCTCAGGGCCACCGACGTTTAAAAAATGTCTACTTCATTAACCTTCTCAAATGTTTATTTACTGATAGAATTTCAGGATACAAACGCAATCAAAGTTTAACCATGAAAATTAAATTATACACTTCGTACGGTGTACGAGTATGGTATTCTGTAATAAAAACTTTTATTATTTCAAGGATACTTAAAATCTGGTGGATGACATGCATGACTAAATTGAGTAAAATATTATGCTTTACGTACTCGTGGTTGCACTGTGTAATATAACATATGAGTAAAATATTATGCTTTACGTACTCGTGGTTGCACTGTGTAATATAACATATGAGTAAAATATTATGCTTTACGTACTCGTGGTTGCACTGTGTAATATAACATATGAGTAAAATATTATGCTTTACGTACTCGTGGTTGCACAGTGTAATATAACATATGAGTAAAATATTATGCTTTACGTACTCGTGGTTGCACTGTGTAATATAACATATGAGTAAAATATTATGCTTTACGTACTCGTGGTTGCACTGTGTAATATAACATATGAGTAAAATATTATGCTTTACGTACTCGTGGTTGCACTGTGTAATATAACATATGAGTAAAATATTATGCTTTACGTACTCGTGGTTGCACTGTGTAATATAACATATGAGTAAAATATTATGCTTTACGTACTCGTGGTTGCACTGTGTAATATAACATATGAGTAAAATATTATGCTTTACGTACTCGTGGTTGCACTGTGTAATATAACATAATTGCATAATATAATTGCAACAATCAGTGTGTGGATGCTACCGAGATAAAAATTTTGCTTGGTCTATTTGTTAAAATTAATAAGATGAACGGTACTTTCAACATCAATGCATACAATCTATTAATGGAATCGTTAAGTTATATTTATATGTATATAGGCCATTTTGTATTTTTTTAATGGTTTCCATTTTACGCTAATTCTTGTTCCATCAAAGATTCTATTTATGGAGCTAATAACACGACACGACCGCGGTTATCTGTTTTATACATTAATTATAAATGACCAGAGGGCTTTTAAATAAGTAAATATTCTACTTGACTTACTGCGTGATACAGAGACAACATTAGATTTTAATGTTTAGATAACAAAAGGTTTTTTAAAAAGGTTTTACAAAATGAACATAATAAACGTTAGATATAATGTTGCATTTGAATGTATATAACATATATTTAAAATAAATAGATAAAAGAGAAAAAAAAAACAAAAACCGTTTTAAGGAAGTTTACGGCAAAAAAAAAACCTGATATTTCGAATAAAATTAATTTTTTATATATTTCTTCCATCTTGTAGAATCACCTTCCGAAGTTTGGGAATTTTACCCCCGGACATCCTGTATGCAGGTAAACTTAATATGTTGATTTTTAAGAAAAAATGAAGATAATATTGGTGGTTCTTAGTCGAAGTATGGTACAGTTAAAAGTGACCGAATTGGATATCGACACCTTAGCTCAGTAGATAGAGCGCCCAACCCGGAAAGTAAGGAGGTCCTGGGTTCGAGTCCCAGAGGTGTAAATATCTTTTTCTGATTTTTCTGTTTCAAGATTTTCGATTGAGTTTCGGGCATAATGTCTTCATTTAATTAAATAATAATACGGTAATAACTCAAATTGTTAAAGAAAATCGTAATTATATCTCCCTTATATTTTGATCTAAAGAAAGACTTTAAATGTAAGGTGAACAACATAATAAATTATTGATAAAATCCTGTCTTACACTTTGAAAAACAAAATTTGGTTTGTCCCTTTTGGTTTTCTTGTTTAAATAAAAAGAATAGTGTTTCCAAATTCAAACTCTTATTGGCAAAGCTAGATAGTAACCATAAGTAAAAAAAACATTTAGTTTTAATAGTAGGCGAGCTTAATACTAAACGAGGAGCCGATTCGACAAGATTCGGTCAGAAAAAGTGGTATTACGCGTACGATAATATTTTAATGCGTCATATGCAAGCATCCTCCCCAGCATCACTCCTTCATGCCACACAAGTTAGAATGAAATCCAGTAGTAAAGAAACGAACACAAAGCGCAGTGGAAAATTGAATATTGCAACCTCCTATTGCTCCGACACGCTTCCACATTCAAGTGGCTCGGAGTGCAGCTCGTTTATTTGTTACGACTTAAGTGTTTTAATGCATATTTTTATACAGGGCTGATGAAAGGAAACATTATTTATTACTTTATTAGTTCTTTATACAGCACGTATTTTTGTAAAAAAATCGATTTTTAACCACGAGGAGGCCGTGTTGAGCCATATCAAGGCCGTATTTTTGTATTAATTTCAATTATTAACCTCACCAGGATAAGCCCGTGTTGAGGATAAACCCTCAGTCTAATTTGTTCGAATTTCGGAACAACTTTTTTTTTTTTACATGAGCTCCACACAGGGGGCCCTTAGAAAAATAGTTTCCCTCAGTGCCTATGTCATCTTTAGGGATGCTGTGTGGAGGATTTTTTTTAAGAAAAGGAGGAGAGGAGAGTTCTGGGAAGGAAAAGGGTTTAAGGGATGGGTAGGAATCTGGAGTTCAGTGTGTCCTGGTCATTCGTCTCCAAGACCTAGACAAACCTCACCCCATGAACCTGGGCATCCCTTCTAAATCACCAAACGTAGCGAATCACTTGGGGTGACCTATAACAGAGGTGTACAACTTAAATGGGTCTCATAGAAATCGTTGTGTCTCACTTACTATCATGGTTATAAATATGATCTAAACGGCGGCGTTAGAAAAAAAATACCATGCTTTATATGAAAGTCTAAAAATGCTTTATGTGTACGTCTGAAAATGCTTTATAAGTCTTAAAAATTAACAGCAAATTAATTAAAATTTATTCCTTTATGAAACCAAAGTTTCCGACCATGACGAAAACATTTATAATGCATTTTCCTAATAAAATTTTAGTGTGTTTTTGTTTTTTTTTTCATTATCAGTAATTTCAGATAGAAAAAACGTAACCGGGGAAGGTGGAGAGGGAATGCTGGAGGGAAAGAGGTCAAGGAAACGATTCCTTTGTTTTAATGGCATTGTTTAATCCGCATACTGGGAACTCGCTCAAGCATTATAATCTAAACATGTGGAGTGACTATGTGTTGAAATTTGATTTTAAATAATAATTTATTCTATGGTAATATGTTGGTAATCCTCGGCTAACACAAATAATAATAATAAAAATCAAAGTGCACAAGGAATAAGAAAACTTTGTCTGGATGTGATTGTGCTTTGTTATAAGTGAAATCTGATAAAAAAAACAATTTTCTAGACCAAAATAAGATTTAGTTTGAATTGCCACAAAGTTCAGACCAGAGCCAAATCTAGTAGTTCGAATCTACTTTGTTTATTCATCAATATTATTAGATACTATGGCCAGTCAAAAAGTAATGTCCCCTATTTTTTTTCTCCTTTAACTGTCAAGAAATTAAAAATGCACTTACATAGGTTGAAAACCACACTATTGACAATTAATTTGTTAATTTTCAATATAATATCCGTCCATTTCCACAGATTTGGTCCACCTTTTAACAAGAGCATCACAAGTGTTGTAAAAAGCACAATCACATCCAGAACACTATCGCCATAACTTTCCCCGCCGATCACAAAGTATTGATTTTTTTTGTCCTTGGTGCAAAAAACACTTTAAAAAAAGCCGATTTATTAAAAGCCGATCCTAAGTCCATTTCATCTTTTGAACAAATTGTGATCAGCAGAATTGAATAACTTTCATGTTGTTAAGCTTGTCAGCTTATTACAATTTGATAGTAAGTTGTGACGCACCTAAAATTGGCGTTTAATGGAGACCTTTCAAAGATCTTACTACTTTCAAAATACTGTTTTTCTCATACGTTCGTAGTATCCTTGAAAACGCATCACAAGTGTGGAACCCAGTTTATGCAGTATACAGATAGAATTGAAAGTGTTCAAAATAAATTTTTAAGATACCTTAACTTCCGCTCTTTTCGATCTCATGTTAGTGATGAATACTCTGCAGAGTTCTTCAATATACAGAAGTTAACTTGCTGAAGAAATAAAGTAGATTTGGTAATGTTATTTAAAATTAAACATAACTTAATCGATAGTGCTGATCTTCTTCGACGCCTATCATTCCATATTCCAAATCGCAACAGCAGACAGTCGCTTTCTTTTAATCTCCCTAGTTGCAAGCCCAACCGCAAACAAAACTCATTTATCTACAGATCCACACATTAATTTATTTTAAATTATTACCACATTGACGTTTTTAACTCGACTTAACGTGACATAAAACGAAAACTCACTAAGCAACACGACCTAAATTAGAAAGTTCATTCGCAATATATTCCCATCCTTCCCCCTTAATCTTAATTCTAGGTTCCTCCACCCCACTCTCCCCACCCATCAAATATTGTAACTAAAAAATAATTTACTAAGCCCTTACAATGCCACACTTTATCATTTACTATCATCAGTGGAAAGTTCATAATTTAACGATCTTATTATTATATTATTATGTAATCTCAGATTTGCTGTCAACTTTCCCTAAAATAAATAAAATAATAATTGTTAAAAAAAAAACAAAATGGCGTTGAGCGGCCATTTGATGACAATGTTACATTTGAATTTTCGCGATACAACTGGGCCTAAGCATAAAAAACAAACATAAATAACTAGATTAAATATATGTTTTTAAAGAAAAATGTTCACGATTTTTGCAAATATTTCCACATTTTTTTAATACAACGGTGTGACTTCAATATTATGTAAAACTTCGTCAAGCCGCTCCATAACATCTATAAGCTGGCAGGTATGTATATATCCACCCAGCGAACAAGCCAGCCGTATAATGTCCGAATTAAAATAATGAAATTCTGTCACGAGACGGTTAGGGGCAAGAGAAGTACCCTCATCAACCTGGAAGCAACAGCTTCGGGCCCCACGGCTGGCTATAGACAGACCCTCAAATTGTAATTTAATATCTGGCCATAATAACTTTCATTCGGCGCCTGGTAACTGGTGAAAAGGGGCGGAAAATCACGAGAAAATGGCCTACTCACTTTGAGATTTTGTGTTGGCAACACATTTCCATATAAATGCCAGGAACTTGCCTGTTACTTTTTTTCAAGTATCTGCTCTTCTGCCTTCTAGCTTGCTACAGGTAGATATTCCTCTTTGAGGATTTTTCCACCTCGAATCATTCTCTTTACCTTCCATAGGCTTTGATGAGGTTTTATTAAATAGCGAATAAAATCCTACTTCTCGAATGAAAAGATTAGAATGCCGTTTCATTAGGCCACGAGCTTCCTTTAGAAATTGATTGCGTTAGGAAGGAGTCAATAAATGAATCGTGACGAGGGTGATTATTTTCGTTCTTTAACGATTTTGTAAAGAATGTTAAATTTGATTTTAATCAAAGAATTCGAATAAGGTACAGTTTGGTATTTTAATATGCTTGTAAATTAACATTTTAACGTTTCGCTAAATTAATGATCCATTGAAGAATTTTTGGTAGGCAATCAAAACCTTCGCGGAAAAATAATATCACGCTTGTGTGGTTTCACCAAGTATTTAATATTTATATTTATGAAAACTTTGTAATTTTATACATCAGAGGTTGTTAATTTGTTTTCAAATTTCCAGTTCCCCGTGCTATTTTGTAAGTAAGGACAAAATAATGAATATGGGTGATCGATTTGTAGATGTTTTATTATGATCAATATATATTTTAAAAGAAAGTCTATAAAAACGTGCGGCTTGCAAAAACTCAGAAACGAATCCCGGTACAAACAAGGGAGTTATATGGTGTGGTAGATCTCTACCCCATCTCCAGGATGATGGTTCCCGTTTTTACCTAAAGGGCGTGCTTTTTAATGTATAAGGGCTGGAAGTTTCGCCCTCTTGAAATTTCTAGAACAATCTTCTGGAAAATTCTAGAAGGTTCCATAAGAACTCTAGAAAGTTTTGGAAGGAGTCCGGAGTATCTCGTGGAACATTTGGGAATAGGGAATCGGAAACATCATTATGGAACATTCCAGAACACTCTCGAATGTTGTCCTGAGCAAAGCCGGGTAACCCAGCTAGTATAAAATAACTTTTTTCATAAACAATTAGGCTCTTAAATATTAAACTTTAAAATTATTAAACTTATTTAGTGCCATGGTTTTGACCGTACAACATGCTATTTAATCAAATGTACAAGTACGTGTTCAATAGTAATGACGAATATTTGATTAAATCACGAAGTTGTTTATTAAAATAAAATTTACAATGTAAACAATGGAGCGTAAATTCAAATACTACGGGCTGTTATGAAGTGTAAATAGACGTGTTGCTATGCATTGATCTCCCGGCCGAGACGTACGGCGTTTTAAGCCTCAATTAAATTAAGCTAGTTTACAAGCTACTAGCCGATAAGTTTAAAAGCGGGTGAATCAGCGAGTGAGATTGTCATAATGACACACAAAACTGTCTACTCGCTCAGTAGCAACAGTAGCAGCTAAAATAATGACTCTCGCGCCATGCAAGTCTGTCGAAATTTTGTAGAAAATTGGAATTCGCAACGCTAATTAGTAGCGAGAACAACGGCTGCCGCCCGAATTAATTCCGACAGACGCTAGCGAGTAGCGAGTTTGTTAACCACCTTTCAACTTTTTTCGTAGATTATCCACAATCTGCTAGTTAGCAAGTAATATGATGATACTGAGCAAGTTTATAAACAGATAGTGAATTTCCCAGATAGTAGCTTGAAAACTCGCTCTACGTCATCGAGAATTTATATACCCGACTAGATCAGTAGCTTCTCTGATCGCCGATAAATTGTATCACAAATTGTAAATTGTAAATAAATTGATCGCCGATAAATTGTGCCACAAATTCACCACCTACGCGAAAGGTCGAGAATATTCGGCACGGTATTGTTAATTATGGATTACAACTCCAGATCTTTTAAGTAGGTGATGAAACAATCCAGCCAATCGCCAGCCGCCTGTGCAGTTGGTGTCAGCTCACCGATAGCGCCTAAGTAGTTATGTACTCGGCAAATAGGTAGTCGTATGATGCAATCGCAACACTTATATATATTTTATGAGGAAGTTCTAAGAAAGAAAAAGGTAGGTAAGAATCAGCGGGTCAGTGTGACTAGGAGTTACGAATGTATGAATCCATCCCCCTCACTGTAGTGCAAGGCGATGGGTCAAGAAAATCCGGCCAGAGAGGTCAAAAGGCCTCCTCCCTCTGTCTCTCCTGGACTGGCCCGCTACGCAGTTAATGGGTAGATACATCCATAGCCAAGACCTGGAAAAATCTCACCCCATGAATCCGGACACCCCTGTTAAGTCACCAAATGTAGCGAACCTGAATATGAATATGAAAATTATTTGCAATAAAATTTTTCTTCCAAGTGTATATAAGGTGTGAGACGTTGCAAACATTACGAATAAAGAAATCTTCTCAAATTTTGTCATCTTACACTACTTTAACTTTTATAACTTAAACGAAGGTAATTTACCTTTTGGAGCACGGTTTTATAGTATAAAAACCGATAAAAAATCCCTTATTGAAAATACTATTTACATAACTTTTTAAAACCAGTTAACGTCACAACAGTTAGTAGTTGTCAATCTCTCCACTATGATTGGCAATGGCTCTGCAATCGTGGTAGAATATTAATTTATTCTTTATTAAAACCATTTTTCAACATGAACAAAAATGCAATTACTTTTTATTTTCACAAACGATGTTTATTGCTCTATTTGAATATATTAAAAAAACAGATTTTATTGGAGTTTGTTATCTAAACGCGGTTTTTAAAAATCTGATTTGCAATCTGCGTGTTGGCCGTCCCTGGCACAGTAGATAATTTTATTATTATTTCATTTTGTTAAAATTTCACGCAAAATGATTAATATCAGTTTTAATTATATTTGGTCCATTCCCTTTTTCATAAGTTGGTGGGAGTTTTTAAAGTACTGAGCGCAAACATCACGTTGATTAATGATGATTATATGCAAAACATTCAGTTTATTTTCAGTTGGGTACATTTTGGGGCAATTACGCTCAGTTATATTTCGCGAACAAATTCGCGACAAAAAGCACAATTGAGTCCACTCGATGAAAATTCATTTGTTTCACAATATTTTTTCAATTTTATTACATTGCATTTTTACCCCGGAAAACGTGAGTACGTCACTCACACTTTATACAAAAGCTTATATTTATTTATTAAATAATAAACGTTATACATATATTATAAACACAGATTACCTATCACAAAATCATAGATAAATAAGAAATAATAAAAAGAGTACAACAGTTAATTGTGGCTTTTGATTAAGAAATGACAACAGAGATACAATTAAATTTAAAATTCTATAGTGCAAATAAAGTTAATACTGATTGAAAATATTTGATAGTATAGCCTTCTTGTACCTATCTTCCTTGCAGTTAAATAGATCTGCTACATCAGCATATCAATTAGTAACTTCATGTAATCTAGGTACAAGCGAGTGTTTCGTATACTCAGTCCGGTTATTGTAACATTTAAACAGGAATTTTGAACGAGTGGCTCTCGTGGGTATATGAAATTCAATAAGGTTAGTTAAATCAGGACTGTCTTTTCTACCATTTACAATTTTGAACATAAATATTAAGTCGGATATAATTCTCCAATCTGAGAGTCTTAATGAATTACATTTTTCCATCAAGTAATTACAGTTTATGTTTTCAATGAGAATGCCGAGTTTAAAATTAATGTGTCTTTGAAATTAATGTTGAATTTTCTCGATTGAATCTGAATGTTTTTTAAAAAGGGGACCAGATCGAGGAGTTATATTCGACTTGACTACGTACTAAGGAAGTATACAAAATGTTTAAAGTTGAAATATTCCTAAAACCTCTTATTCATTGTGTTGTGATATTTAAAGAAGTTTTTTTTTTGTGTGGAAACGTTTATCATAAGGCTTTTTTATTACACCATTCTTATTATCCGAAAGCTGTCCGGGTGATACAATAAAAACGGAGAATTCTTAAGTCAGCTTTAAAATCCAGGCACGTAAAATGCTCGTTTTATTCCGATCTTCGTTATTAAATTGTTTTGTTTATATGAATACTGAATACAGTAATAGCACCTTCTTCTCAAATGAGTTACAGCTCTTTAGAAATTCTAATTCACGTATTATTGGAGAACGTCTGCGCGGCCCTTTCCATACAAAATCTAATATTGGATTTTAGGTCAAAATACCCAACCGAACAGGTAAATTATATTTTTAGTAAAAAGGCATTCAGGTATCTTGTATTGAAATGTGTTATTTTTATTTGTTTTTTAAGTTATAACCTAAAGGCCATTAACAAAAATCAATTTTGCATGAATTTAGTTCAAAGTTTGACATTTTTTTTGTGCATTAATAAATATAAGAAAAAATTAAACAACATGATAAGAATTTTTCTTTTGCCGTATTACGGCATAACACCCCAAAAACAAATAACGAAAATATTTTGGCCGTGAAAATCTAAAAACGTATCTATCATGCATAACAATACATGTCTACTGAATGATCACTTCATAATTATGAATTATGACGTTTAAAACCTGTTTTTCGGTCTCACCGTAAATTCTCAATTAGCGAGTTTTGGCATCAAAAAAATTTCAACATTGTCGATTTATTATGATATTATTTAAAAAAATAATCTCACAGAAAGAACAAAATAAAACGATTTTTCAACCCCAAAGACCATTGTGGCTAGATGTTTCGCAGAATTTGAACAATTCATCAAATTTAAAAAATTATATTTAAGTTCCGTGAAGGTTCTCTTTAAGTTCTTTTATGCTTTTATGTTCTGAAGCAACTGGCATAAAATGATTTAATATTAGAAATTATATAGAACTTGCACAGGATTTGAAAATTTATTGTGACATCTGATGAATTGTTCAAATTCTGTGATATAACCCAGCCTTAGATGTGTGCTCTGGTGAAAGACACTGTAACGCTGTCCGAAACGTTGGCTAAAGAAGGCGGGAGCGCAACACGGCATAATATCCCAAAAATAAATAACGACAACCCTCCTTTGAATTTTAATAAATTCTTTACATCTTTTTTCCAGTTTGAAAGTCAACTCTACGCACCCAACATTATTTGCTCAATGAGCCGTGGAGAATCGAAATAGCCATTTAAATGGTGGAAAAGGAAATATATTGCTTATTCCAAACATAACATCAAAATAAATTCGAAATTCTTTGCGAACTTTCTTCTGCTTCTAATCAAATTATTAATCTTAAATTAAATTATTACTTTAATTTAATGAAACAAATAACTTTGTGTACACCACTATTTAATCAACAAAGTCGACATGTTTCCAAAACAATGTTTTCTTTGTCATGTTAATAAGTTAATAAAAAATAGCAAAAGACAAACAAGTATAGACAAATAAGAACATAGACAAAATATTAGAAAGGAGAGGTGATTAATTACTTAAAATATCATAAAAAACAATTATATAAAATAGAACATAGAAATTATTTTAGGATGGGTAAAATTTACATTTACATAATGAAAATCTTTTAAAACAAAAGAAGAAGTCTAAATAACAAAATAAATTATTATTATCAATTTAAGTATTAATACGAAAATAAATTTAAAAGATGGCTCTTTTTAAAACACGTTTGGTGTTTTATAATATTTAATTTACTATTAACACTTTTCCCAATTTCTAAATTATCTGGTTGTATACCCGTTGTGTTGGGTGTAAAAATTTTAAACCTTTATTAATATCAAAAGAATGACGTTTCCAAAATGTGGTTGGCAAATTCTTAATAATTATTTTTATTTAAACATCTTAGATGTTCCTTAACTCAAGTGAATTTGCGAAGTTTGAAGAAATTAATTTTTACGTGCTCTAGTATTGTACTCCTTAGATTATATATAAGTATTTTAGTTAAATCAACGATTGACTTGAATATTAAAGTCAACATTTTGTAATAAATTTTCACTGAAATGCAAAATACGACAACATTTTATTGTGAAAGAGAATCCTTTAATCTTCAGAAGCAAACGTATCTGAAATTATTGCCTCCATTTCGCCGTTTTCCTCTCGCAAACCTCCTCTTCCTCTTCCTCCCAGCGGAGTAGGTACCATTATGGCCTACGGTTAATTCACCAGTTAAATACCTCAAGACGATTTATTAGTTTTCGCCAGAATTCACGACGCCATAAACCAGGCAGCGAGTAAATCATTTTGTCGTGAAATCTAATTCAGGAGTCGAAAACGATAATAACGACTTCTCAATAAATTGGGAGAGGCTCCATAATGAATTTTAGAAACGCCAGATCTCTGATATAAACGGGTCTTCATTTGAATTATAAGTAATGTTTGTTCACTAATACGTTTAATTAAGCTATTTTGCAAGATTTCTGATATAAAAATTGTCCACTTTTCAGGGAAAAAAATATTTTTAACGACATATTTTCGGTTTTGTTTTATATTTTGAAGTGAAACTTGTTTAGCATCGTTAGTGATTAGAATTTCGGATGAAACGGAAATACGTCACTAAAATTTATTATATAACGGGTCGTCGGTTCTAATATAATACGCTAAATTCGCACCTCGGCTCGACCCTCCCGGAGCCCAACGGCTGAGGTGCCGGACAAATCCAAGCGGCCAGAGAGACAGACATCGAGCAAACGAAGTTTGAATCCTACGAAATCCAAAAAAATAAACATTTTAATTTTTGTAAATAAATATCCAATTTTCAAACCACTTTAAAATAAACAGACAAAAGAAAAGAAAGCGACATCTAGCGACTTTATAGTTTCTATGTCATTTTTGTGGATGCCTTAGAGGCACGTACATAGACCCTAATGGAAATTATTTTCGTCAGGACCTCCTGTGCGGTGCTACTATAAAATACTGTTTTTATATTAAACGTTCAGCCTATTTAAATAGAGTAATATTCAATACGAATAGAGTTGCAACGTTTTCTTGTCAGTATATATGTACTATTTGAGTGGCGAAATAAAACTACCAACTTTTCAAACAAAAAGGCATAGTGGAACGTTTGTTTGTAAAACAGCACCGTTCCACTTATTTATTAGAGCCTTCCTCAATAAAACCTTTTTGTTAGTTCAACCCACCTACTTCCTACCGGGTCGGCTTGTTTAGCAATTATAAGCGGTTGAATAGGTAAAGGGGGAAAAGTATTTGTTCTTTTTGATTGGGAATCAGTTGCGCGGCTGTTTGCTAGGGAGATCACTTTCCGTCGGGGTGCTTTTTATTGTTTCCAATTATAGGGGCCGTTCACCGTAATGGGTGCAGCCTGACCCGGGGTCGTGAAAGCAAAGGGGGTGAAAAAGCAAACCAAATTAATGAACATGCTACAGAAGGCATTAATTCAATATTTACAATCAATTGGAAATTTTCAACAAGCAACTTTGAATAAATACTGTGTGCATTTTTATCTTTTGAAGGAATGAATGTAGCATGACATTGCAAATTGATTGGAAATTATAAATCAAGTACCTAAGTTACCTAGTGGTTACGAAACTTGACTACGAATCCAAAAGTCACGGGATAGAATCCCGCTGTGCGTAAATCATAATATTGTTAACATATTTTTGATTAAAGATAGCCAGTTATTCCACAGAACTTGAACAATTCATCAAATTTCGTAGTTAAGATTCAAGTTCTGTGAAGCAACTGGCCAATAATGCAATAGAAACAAAATTTTATTTGAATTTTTACAGATTATTTACTTTAAAATTGGATGAATTGAACAAGTTCTGTGAAACAGCACAAAAATGGGGGCCAGAGTAAAGTTAACTTCTCAAAAACTGGACGTACAGGCCCGCAGATACTTAAATAGTACACAACTGCTTACCCTGTACAAATCACAAGTGCACCCCGCGGTTGAATTTGGCAGCCACCTCTGGTCTAGAGCTCCAAAATACCTGAAACTAGCATCATTGATCCCTTCGGCACCGGTGCATGGTCAGGAAACACGCCAAACGCGTGCTCAACATATGTACACGGTTGACATTTGTCAAATGAGAACGGGTCGTTTCTTCGACTTGCGTTCATCAAGGAAATTGTTTTCTCCAGGGCCTTCTGTGTGGAGTTAATGTTAAAAAAAAATAAAACAACTGGTGTTTTTTTTTCACATTTAAAAAAATACCCGAAGGTGTTTTTTTTTCTTCATATTTATATCTGTATTATTCATAGGGACCGGGCCTGAAAAACTTTAACCAACGATTCCTGAAGATATTTGGAGTTAAAAGTAAATGTATGCGTCTTTCTGGATTCCTAAATATAAATTCGTTCCCTTGTCACTGCTTACTTAGCCAAGAAACCACGTAACTATCCGCCCCTCTTCTTTATCCTACAGATCCTACTAATTTTTATGTTTTTAGGTGAAAAACGTAAAAGGCGTATGTTAGTGAAAATAATTTTTTTTTCTGAATACTCCATAATAATTGTCTCGCGAAAGCATTTTCGATTAATTCAGCTCTTTTCATTGTTTATTAAACCGTCTAATTTGTTTTGTTTCAGAAATCCCACATCAAATTTGGATTGAGGCATAAAAATGAAAAATTGTCACCACAATATGGAGCTGAGACATTCAAAAGCTTTTATCGTTACCGTTTGTTTAATTTTGGTGCTGGGGGTTGGGACAATAGATGCCAGACAAAGCGAAAAGCGACGAAAAGATAAGTCCACAACATCAGAGCGACCCCAAACGACAAACATATGCGACATTTCTGATCGTGATTCAAAAGTTCATTGTTACTGCGAGGAGACCCAAGCTTATAGGAATGTGAGCAAGGCGGAGTGCTGGGTCTTCAACGGAGGGCTAGCCATCGATGACCCCATCTGGGAAGCCTTCAAGTCACAAAACCGTCTTCAAGAACTGTCCTTCAACGTCCGAGCTGATGGAGCCCTTCTATTTGTCCCAACTCGCGCCCTTCGCTTCATGCAAAGACTCAAAAAGCTCATCATTAAGTACGGCAACATAGATGAGATCTACTCTTTCGCATTCGCCAATCTGACTTCACTGAAAGAAATTGTTTTATCCAGAAACAAAATTGTCGGCTTGGAGGCGAACGCTTTTGCACACCTACCCAACATGACATCTCTCGAATTGGATGAAAACAGGATAGCAGAAATTGGTAAAAACTCATTTGTTGATCTACCCAGTTTAACGAAGCTTTACTTGACAAACAACAACATAAGCGTCATACAAGACGGAGGGTTCAAACACTTGGTACAACTTTTGGAACTAGAATTGGACAAGAACTCTATTGCAATTCTGAACAGGGCAACTTTCGACGGGTTGGCGAATCTAAAGAGATTGGACCTGAGGACTAACCGCCTCAAGATGTTGAACGATTTTACGTTTGCCGAGTTGTGGAATCTACAGGAACTGCTATTGGACGCCAATGAATTGAAAGTTATCTCGGAGAGAGCTTTTGATGGATTGTCACAACTGAAAACTTTGTCTTTGAGCGATAATCGGCTGACCGTGCTGACGAGTGGCTTGTTCGAAGGGGTGCGGGGATTGACTCATTTGGACTTACGACAGAACCGACTTCAAACCCTGACTATTGACGATATACGACCTATATTGGACAACCTCAAGTTGGTTTCAAGCCTACTTTTATTAGATGGTGAGTAAAAATTTTATTTACTACCCTTTTAAAATTTCGGAAACAATTCTTTCCCAAACAAAAACTACAAAACAACGAAAGGTCAATGAAAAATTATAAATTTTCAATTTTGTTTAACAAAAACTCTCTTTTTATAACTTTTGAAGGTTATTCCTATCCATATTATAGACAACTACCTTTTCATTTGAAACAATCGTTCTTAAAACTGGTTTGTAACCTAGGTAGCGTCTCGGATAAATGCATCTGATTTTTTTTTCATATGAAAAAATTAGTCGAAGAAAATACTGTTAATTGACCAATAAGAAGGTGGGAATGGCGTAATTGACAAACGCTCACGTCCCGGTTAGACGGTTAAAGAGGTTCTGGGTTCGAGTCCCGTTATATTTTTCTTTTTTTCTGTGTCTTGTTTTCTTTCATATTTTCGTTTAGATTATTCGTGTTATAATCTTCTTCAAAGATAAATTATGAATGAATCAAACAACAAGGTACAACGAATTTATGTTTATTTTACCAAAAAAGTCTATCTTTATTTCAACAAAAAATATAATCACGATAATTAATAACTTTCTCAATGTTCAAAGGAAAAGCTCTCCAGAAACTTTGTGCCTTATATTTAAAATATTACTCAAAGCTAATTAAATTTAACGTTAAATACACCGGCTTTGTAACCAACTTATAAACCGTTGGGCATCTCGTGCCGCAGCAAAATAAAAATATATATTTTTTACTTCATTATCCCACTGCGCTTTTGACAGCCAAGGTTCCAATTAAAAAATTAAAATGTAAATAGCTGTGGCGGTAGGTGACTCTTTGTATAAGGGATGCTGGAGTTTATACCTACCTACTACTATCAAATATAAAAATCTATGGACTAGGTAGCCCACGCACAAGACGCAATTATCGACAAAAATAATTTGTCAAATTAGTTCTATACAACCTTTGTGCTTCAAAAATATAACAGTTCCCTAATTGAATGAATTAAATAGATATTCTGAAAGATATTCAATGTGTCAATCGGATTTGGTTATTTAAGACAAACCATACTGAGCTAAACTGTTAAAAGATGGTCACGCAAACAATTCTCTAATGGTACTAACCACTCGTTTCGGATAAGCTATTCTGTGCACTGCGCCTATAAGCATTAAAGTCGTTTTCTGTGAGTTGGATGCTCCTATGGAATCCGTATTCGGCCTTACTCCAACCATGGCAGGCTAGACTAAATGCGCGTGCGCAAATATTAAAAATATCATACTTTACTGCTTCGTGATGCGGAATGAACAGAGCATCCACTGATTTGCTTTTGTTCGAGCATTGAGATTTTATAAATATTATATATGTATTTCAACCTGCTCCGTGTGTTATGTTAGTGTTGGTTTCTGAGGTTGGGACGGGATTGGTTTGTTAACGGTTGGGACGGTGTCGTTATTGCTGTATCTAGTTCGGTTTACGGCTAAAAAACATAAATCCAAGGGTTTTTAATTCGGAATATATACAAAATTATAATTATTGTACTTATTTTAAACCCAGAAAAGAAGGGAAGCGCAGCATCCACATTATATATGAACGGACCACCCCTGGTAAATAGTATGCCAGATTTAACATTTGTTTCTTCTACACAATAAAATAAATGCTCTGTGGTTTTTGTATAGAGAGACGATTAAGTCTCGTTTGTCTGGAGCTCAATTTGTCGGATTCGTGATAGAAAATAATATATTACTATCGTAGCCTGGGAGGAATTTCCTCATTATTATGGGGAACGGTTCTCACTTAACCCTCCAGCGCTAACCGGTGTAAACAAGCTGCTCAATAAGTCAAGCAATAAAGTTGAAAGAATCATAATTCTTTTGTATCAACAGGAAGAATTTGTTACCTCCTGTATTTTCAAAATGATTCTCTATAAATTGAATTGGTGATAAGTTTATTACTATGGAGAAGAGGTAAAAATGGTTCAGATCACCCCAAGGAAGTTAAGAGCCATTAACCAACGGCCGAAAATTTAAATTTCATCGAACGATGATCTTGCGATCGTACCCTTGCAACGGTACAGGGCGGTTCCGATAAGAAAGATTAATTATTCTCCATACCGGCATTTTAACATAATACTATCGATTTTATTTCATTCCAAATTTCCTTTGATAAATACCCACATCAAAAATGCTAAAACTCGTGATGATAAAACAATTAAAATAATGTACTTTTTGTAATCATTTATTGATCGTAAGTATTTATAATTTGTCAATAATGTCTAAGCAAAATAAGAATGTATTTTTTTTAGTATATTAGTTTGTAAGACCGTAAATAACTAGACAAATAGAAGTATTTGCGTCACAGAACAAGGGCGCGGATATTTTTTTACGATTTTATTTGAAAATAAAAAATATTATAATTTAAATTTTATAAAACTAAAATTCTGAAAAGCAGGTTTCCCAAATAATTTATTGATTAATTTTACTGAATGTTTATATGACTTGAAATGTGTGTTGTATAATACATATAATACATTGTTGTTAATGTTGTTTGAAAATTTAACAAATCTGCCAACGACCTATAAAACCTTATTGTACTAAAAATAAACATATTTTCTCAAAATTAAAAACAAAGCTTCACTAGATAAAAGAACAGTCTTTCGAAATCAATTTATATTTTTGGTGGAAAAGAGTCAGTAGGTCTTAAATTTGATTTAAAAATGACATATTTCCGGTTTTGTCTGGTTATTCCCTCTTAAACAGTTTTCCAAATTATCCCAAATATATATTTAGTTTTTTAACTTAATGTTTTTTATGTGAATACCTCACAAGGGTCTCAGTTGATCCAGTCTGGAGCAAGTGAGACTATCGCATACCCAATTGGGGTATGTTGTGAGGCTGAAGGTAGTAGGGAGGGGAAAGAGATGGGAAATAGGAAGGTGGGGAAGTACCTGATTATTCAGATCTGATCACTAAACAAAGCTAAAGCCATTTCAAGCAACGTTTCAATTCTGAACGGTGGTCTTACACTCTGGAAAGTGCAACAAATATACAATATTTTAACAGATCGACTGCCGTTTTTAATTCCCAGACGCAATGTAGGCACGCTAAATCTCAAGCTCAAGCGTGAAACTCAAGTGACACGAACGGACCACCCGTTTATATATAGTTGATTTCATGAGAACTTGAGTTTTTGTGTTAGTCGGCTAGTACGTGAAACACCGGCCTCCGTTTGTTTTCTTTCATGGGCCCTTTCATGGAAATCCGGGCTCCTGCCACCGCTACCCGAATTTCTAACGATTTCTTACATATTTCCCTCAAACATTTGAAGATTTTAAACTCCTTAAAAAAATATTTGCTGTTTTTGAAGATAATATCTAGACGTGTTCCATGCCGAAATGCAAATTATATAAAATTCCCTCGATAGAAAAAAACCGCAAAGTAAAGTATGCTCCGAAAATTATTATTGACACGTTCATTTCACTTATTTTAAAAGTTATACGTATGAAAAAATTCACAGCCTTTCTTTAAATGCTATTTTAGACATTCATTACGAGATTTTTTTCTCTATTTTAAACTTGTCGTGTTTTATTATTTTTTTAAGTGAAACTTCTTTAGCGTCGTTAGAGATTAGAATTTCGAATGAAACGGGCATAAGTCACTAAAATTTATTATATGATGGGTCATCGGATCTAATATAATGCGCTAAATTTGCACCTCGGCTCGACCCTCCCATTGCACAACGGTTAAGGCGCCGGACAAATCCAAGTGGCCGGAGAGACAGTCATCGAGTGAATGGGATTCGAATTCTACGAAATCCCCCCCAAAAAAGTAACATTTTTATTTTTGTAAATAAATATCCAAAGCCACTTCAAAATAAACAGGCAAAAGAAAAGAAAGCGACATCTAGCGACTTTCTAGATTCACTTCTACCGCGTGTGAATTACACACTCAATTTTTTTTAATTACAGTTTCATTACGTTTTCACAATTTTCGCTTCAATTATATCGTTTTAAATATTAGCGCGCTCTCTCCAACATTCGTAATTAAATATCTCTCCATTTTGCTTCTTTTTGGGCGGGGATACGGTGCCTTAAAGACCTATATTAATTAATCCATTCCTACAGCCCATATCTTAACCCGCTTCACAACGATTCCAACCGGGTTCCCAGTCTTTACACCGTACGGTCAGGGGCGCTCTTGTGAGGTGCCACATGAATTTAATTCTTAACTTTTATTTAAAATCCTTCGTTCATCCAACATTTAGTAGACATATATTAGTAACATGAAAACTCTTTGTTATGAATTGCTCGACTCTGAAACAACTTGGCCGCTTTTGTGTATTTGCTTCCTCTTACATCGTTGATCTCTACAAGACATTGGTTAACTCAATTCACAACAGGCTTCAGGCTCTTTTCTGTGACGTAAACTTTCCATAAAAGGATAACTAAGATAGAGATGGAATAATTATTATGTTACAGAAGACTGAAGCGGAATGGGAAGGCCCGGAAACTTGAGATGAATTGCTAGAGACAGGAGCCAAAGGAAAGTACTTACAAAGAGGCCAAATTCCGAATGAAAGATAATATTTTCTATTTATCTCTTGAGAGTATGATGAGTATCATTTCTCAAGACCTTAAAAACGATTCAGTTGTGTTGAAAACCACAATACACCGTTTTCCACGCACATACCACAAAACATTGAGGAAGATAATCTCGATCGTCTAAGGCCGAATTATTTCGCAAAAATTCAAATGTAACATTGTAAATGGCTCCTCAGTGTCTTATTATTTTTTTTGACAGTTCAAAGGTACGCGTTAAATGCCGATTCAGCTTTTGAACAAATTGTGATCAGCATAAGAAGACAACTATCATGTTACAAGGCTTGTCAGCTTATAACATTTTGATATATCAGGCTGGTTAAACACCGATTCTAGGTGCATTTCAGCCTTATAAGGCTGAAATGCACCTAGAATCGGTGTTTAACGGGGAACTTTTAAATTTAAAAAAAAATGTCGCTGAATGGCCGTTAGATGACAATGTTACATTTAAATTTCTGTGATACAACTTGGTCTAAGACAAAAAATCATAAAGTTCAGTAAATGACAAAATTATTTTAAACGATGCGTTTCTAAAAAAATGATTAAATACGTAAATCACAAAATCACAAATTTAAACAATGCATTTAGAATTATTTACTTAAGTTTTAAAATTATCGGAAAAATATGAAAAAAGAATGTGTAGTGTAATCGTAGCTTTTCTTTTGCGAGTCGTATCGAATAATATCTGAGAGGTACTTGCCTAGTAACAGTGGTTTATCGTTTGTTAACACCTTTCATTTATCGTAGGATTAAAAGAGGGAATGTGCCTAAATTTAAAATCAATGCCCTTTATTTTCAAAAGAATAATGGAAAAAAATTAAGAGAAGGTATGTGTCTAAATTCAAAATTAAGTTCCTTTATTTTCGATAGAATAATAGAACTACTGACCGAGCACGAGAAAGTAATTTACAAACGCTTTGCAACACAAACGAAAATGGTTTCAACAGAAATCCAAATCGTGAACTAAATTTAAATTATTGTAATCGTTAGTGAAAGTAACGAGGATGTTAAATAAGACCTAATGCTATTCCAATTCTACATACTTTTCTACAGTAGATAATAATTGTTAGTGTAGCCAGTCTAAAAAGCAGAATATTCGTTGAAATTATTTGAAAAAGCGCACTGCATCTTTTTGGTGCGGCCATGCCACAAATTTTATTTGAAAACCTGAAAAACTATTGGAATATCCGGCGACTTTTTTTCGCGACGTTGTAGGATCTGACAGCTTTCCTATAAAAAAATTTGTATGAATTTTTAAAAATAAATGGAAGCCTTTTAATACATAAAAATATCACATATCACACGGAAAAATATTATTTGCTTTCCAGTAGTTGTAATATCTCCTTGAATTTGATGTGGCACAAATTTTACGAGATCTTTCGACATACAGTACCGCGCCAAAAATTTTGGAAAATCCCAAATAACATTAGATACTAAAATGGGGTCGGAAGGTTCTTGGTTTTTGCTGCATGGATGAGGAATTCATCATCACAATAATCATCTTCCATAATATTAATCATGATTTGTAATCAATATCGAAGGTCGCAATTTCGTACTATAACTTACCTTTAGACGACCGGTGTGATTTGAGGTAGGGCTCTTGACTCGCAATCCGAAGATTGCGAGATCGATTCCCGGCGTGGGCAAATAAATTTCAAATTTTTAATTTGTGTAATTTCACAATATTGGCGACAGGTTCCAGAGTGGAAGATACTCTCAGTATTGCCCTGTTGTAAAACAACCATTCAGAATTGAAAGATTGCTTGAAACGGCTTTATCCGTGTTTAGTGACCAGATCTGAATAGCAATACTTTCTTCCCTTCCTCTTTCCCGTCTCTTTCCACTCCCCACTACCTTTAGCCTCGCAACATACCCCAATCGAGGACGCCATAGTCTCACTGGCTCCAGACGGGAGCAGCTGAGATTCACAAAAAAAAAAATATATATATCTCCAAGAGAACTGTCAAATGGGTCAAAATGGCGGAGTAATTACCGGTTAGTTTTCGGAAAGTAAAAGCAAAAGTTAAAAGTTACGTGAAACAGGGGATTAAATTGATTGAAAATTGCGTTTTTGAGGTATTTGAAATTGGTAATTTCTTTTACCCTATCAACCTTTGACACAGGTAGCCCTAAGTTTTTCAAGAATGATCACGTCTCAAATTTCCGCGGTATAAGCTTAAAACCTGGGAATAATTGCCGACCGATATTCTTATTTAAGAAGAGTCACATTTCAATTAAAACAAGGAGCCTCTAAACTCTAAATACTCCTCCAATCTGTTTAGAAGGAAATTAACTGCTTGTGACCTCACAGATTAAATATCTGGGATACATCCTAACCGAAAATATGAAAGATATAGAAGATAAGGATCCACAAAGAAGAGCAATTAATGTATAGGCCGGAATGCACCCAAAGCGATTCTACCACCGAGGTGACGATGTCAGAAAATTACTCTTTAAGACATACTGCACTGCCCTGAACACATCTGAGCTGTGGACACAATACCCAACAGCGCAATGGGACAAGCTGAAGGCGTGCTACAACAATGCATACAGGCAACTTATACATCGACCAAGGTTCTGTAGTGCCTTCACGATGTTTACTAAAGGGGGATGTAGGTAATCATTCCCTGCCTTCCGCCACCGAATAGCCATCCCATGGGACAGGACACGGAAGTCAACCAACAGCATTGTCGTGGCCACATCCGAGTGGCTCAGCTCCCCACTAAATGAGCGATGGATGCAGATGATGCGGCGACCTCCCTGATGGACTGTCCTATTTATTTTATTTTATTATACGTTATCAACACCAATCTATCTTTTTTTACATGAGCTCCACACAGGAGTCCCTCAGGAAAATAATTTCCCTCAGGGCCTATGTCATCTTTGGGGATGCTAGGTGGAGTGGTTTTTTTTGGAAAGGAATGAAAGGAGATTCCTGGGAAGGAAATGGGGAAAAGTGTGGGTAGGAATCTGGGTTTCAGTGTGTCCTGGTCATCCACCTTCAAGACCTAGACAAGCCTCACCCCATGAACCCGGGCACCCCTGTTAAATCACCAAACGTAGCGAAACACTTGGGGTGACCGATGGCAGAGGTGTTGGTTATCCAATAAAGGTTGCCGGGGTGGCGGTACCCATTCCCGCCTCCCAAATTGAATATCTAATGATAACATAAAATAAAAACTAAAATAAATAAATAATTATTTCTCCAAGCTTTGCAAAAACACTTTGTGGCGTAATTTTTAATCAAACGAAAACAAATAACTTTCTAAAATCACCACTATACAATATTTTGTCCATTTTTTTTTGTTTGTCTGTATTTGTTTGTCTTTTGTTATTTTTAATATTAATTTTATCCTGATGAAGAAAACCAGTTTTCAAAATATGTTGATAATATCGATTGTGCAATGGTGAATTAACAAAGTTATTTGTTTTCATTTAATTTATATCAATAAATAATTAATCAAAAAAACAAACCAATAAATCTGTGGAACGTTTTTCTTAGAATTCTCAGTGCCACTTCCTTGCATCAACAAAGTTCGTAAAGAAAATGAGCATTGCCTAAAAAAATGATTAAGAATAACGCACAAAGTTATGAATCTCCGCGCCTTGAACGGAAAACTCAAAAGACAATTAAATTTCCAAGAAGAAAAACCAACAGTGTATTTAGGCTTGAGAAGCCGGATGAGTGAGTGCCGCCGATACTACTTTGTTTACTTTAGAGTGCTGTTTTCTGTTCGCAAACTTAGCAGAGACTTAGCCGCAAGTCGAAAATGTGAGGTTCCCACCGGAAAGTTGAAAAAGTTTAAGTCCTTTGCAGCATGCACAGTGTTTTTTGATTCAAAGTTTCGAGAATAATGATCTCTAAGATAATTCGTGAAGCATTTTTTAACAAAGGAGTACTTTTTGAATAAGTTATAGCACTGTTGAAACCAAGTTAACTTGTTTATGAGAGATATTATCTTTTTCCTCGGTGAGTGTTCTTTACCGTGAATTTGTTTTGAATACAAAATTTTGACTTTGAAAAGAAAGCGTTGTATTTGCGTCTAATGTTTTAAGTTTTAAAGTAATATCGTAAATCAAAAGAAGCATTATATACAATTTTATTTTTTAGTGCTCATTCCAGTGTGAGCCGTTAACCAGCGGCCGAGAATTTAAATTTCGTCGAACGATGATCTTGCGATCGCACCCTTGCAACTGTACAGGGCGGTTCCGATGTGAAAGATTATTTTTTCTCCATACCAGCATTTTAATATAATAACTCAATATCGATTTTATTTATTTCCTAATTTGCTTTGATAAATACCCACATTCAAAAATGCTCAAACTAGTGATGATAAAACAATTAAAATTATGTTTTTTTTGTAATTATGTTCTGATCACAAGTATTTATAATTTTTCAATAATGTCTAAGCAAAATACGAATGTATTTTTTTTTTAAATAAATAAGTTTGTAAGACCGTAAATAAATTGACAAACTGAAGTATTTTCGTTCCAAAACAAAGGCGCGGATCTTTTTTTATGGTTTTATTTGAGCTAAAATTCAAATTCTGAAAAGTAGCTTTCCCAAACAATTTATTGACTTATTTTACTGCATGATTATATGATTTGAAATAAGTATAAAACAATTTAAATTTTTATTATAAAACATTTTGTTTGAAAATTTAACGAATTTGCCAACGACCTACGGTAAAACCTTATTGTACTAAAAATAAACATTTTGTCTCAAAATTAAAAAAAAAATAGCTTTACTAGATCAAAGAACAGTCTTTCGAAATTTATTTACTTATAATTTTTTTTGGAAAAGAGTCAATAAGTTTAAAATTTGATTTAAAAATGACGTATTTCTGGTTTTGTCTGGTTGTTCCCTCTTAAAAGATTAACAGTATCTTTTTTATGTAATATCGAACTAAAATTTAGGAACCCGTGGAACTATGGCATCTTCAGATGGTGAGCATTGTTGGACTGAAGAGAGGAAAGGAAAAGAGGAATAGAAAAGTTTGAAAGAACCGTGCTGCTGGGCTAATTAAACAAAGATGCACAACAGAAAGTCTTTGTAGTCGATGGCGTCGACTACGAAACTGAAAGTCGCGGATTCGAATCCAGGCGTGCGCACGTATTAAAAAAATGTTATTCAATTCATAAAATAATAATATTTAGTAAATTATGTAGAAAGTTCAGTTCATAAGTTCCAGAGTGATAGACACTCTCAGTATTGCCGTGGCGAAACACCACCATTCAGAATCGAAATATCATTTGAGGTGGTGAGCTTGATGCATTTATAAAACCTTTACAAATAACTCAAAATAATATTATCAAAGTTATGTTTAATAGAAATAGAACATTTTCGACAGATGCATTACACAAAGAAGCTAAACTATTCAGTCTTTGTAAACGATTTATACTGCAAACTAAGGACGGGTTGTTTCAAAAAATTTGATGGATTCATCAAATATTTGAAGTTAATTTTCACGTTCTCCGTAAGTTCTATTCAGTTCTGTGATGATTTCAGTTTTGTGAATCAACTGGTCTATAATGATGTAATAATAGAACTCGAATAGAACTTACGCAGAACGTGAAAATTAACTTCAAATATTTGATGAATCCATCAAATTTTTTGAAACAACCCGTCCTAAGAAATATATCTTTAAAAATAAAAACAAATTTGAAAAAACGAAAACAGAATCAACATCAGAAAAAATAATGTTTTTAAACCTCCCAAATGAATACCAAACAAATGAAAACTCACAGCAGTTTCAAATTCAAGTGACAACTAAACTTCCTCAATACATAAAGCTTACTACTATTACACTATTACACTTACCATACACTTACTATTACATTAAATATTTCACTTCCTGGTAAAACAAATCACATTTGCACATCATATATCCCACCAGATAATAAACTCCTCATAAACATTACGTCACACATAAACAAAGCAACACAAATTATGACAGATAACAATGACAGTTTTATTATGGTATGGTATCAATTTGGGAGGCGGGAACGGGTACCGCCACCCCGGGAACCATTATAGAAATAAACTAGCCTCTTGAATCACTCTATTGGTAAAACCCGGATGACAATCCGTTGCGTAGTTTAAAAGATCTAAGCGTACTGACAGCGGGAGCTACTTCATATTATACTATGTAATGATATCTAATCCCATACGTGAAATTATTTAAAGTTGCCTGCACCCCCAGCGTTTTAGCCACCGCCCCACACTTTAACTTACCGCTTTATCTAATATTTCAACTTTATTCAAATAAAAAAAAAATCTACTACTTTTCTACGAAAATCGTAAACTGCAATGAAATTAGGTTATCTCTAGGGCATATATATTTTATAGTATTTTTTATCAATGTCGTAACGTGGCAAGTTACCGCCAAATATCCTAAAGCTTTTTAGGGGTTGGTATCTAAGCACCATGATTAGTGGCACATTTACCCCCTTTCTGCCACCCCCCATTTCCACCGCGGGGCATGAAAGCAACTATTTATTATCCATTAAAGATATTATCTTGCAAAATACTGGGATTAGTGTTAAGGGCTAGATACTTGCCTGCTTCATTGGAGAAACGTCGAACTGCAAGTAAATACTACCGTCAAATTAATGATCATAAGTTAATAGGTACTTGTATCCCAATTGATAGCCTAGAATCAAAGAGAATATATAATCTTACTATGTTAGTGTATTTCGTGGGAGTAAATGTTTGGGAAATTATTCCGCAGTGCAATTCTGGGTTAAATATATTATGGAGTAAACTTAAATAGCATTGGAGACCGAATTATAGATTTGTTTTCACCCAACTTCAACTAATCTTCACGAAATACATTGTGAATTAGCTGAAATTTTATAATTCGTATGTGGCGCCTTTAGTCATCATATGTACAGAAGGAATAATTTTCCATTAACCCACAAAAATTTCTTGTCCTTCCTTTCCTAAAAAAATCCTCCACACAGCATCCCATTAATATCATTTTGCGGTGCCAATTGTCGGCGAATCAACTGTCGGGTCACTATAAAAATCACCTACAAAATTTGGTCCGTTATCGCTTGAGTGTTATAGTAAAAAGTCGACATCTTAACCAAATACGGTAGTTTGTGTATCTTACGTGTATCGTAATACGCCTGGAGGTTTACTTTCGCTTATCAGGTTTCGAGTCCTTTAAAGTGTTTGCAGCTAGAACTTACAGCTTCCGGATCTGCCTTGAGCCCCGACTCTTATCGAATTCTCGTGAATCTGTATTTGTATGGCTGAAGACGCAACCAAGCGGTGTGTTTCTCCGCTAATCCACTGTGCGGTATTCGAGTCTCGGCTAATCCGGGGGAGGCGTATCGGCTCTCGACGATGATAGAGAAGTGAAAATGTATTGATGTTTAGAAATTAAAATAATTTTTAAATAACATTTATTTGTATTTTCATTATTTTATCGTCCTTTAATCTCATTTATTTTTTTTAAACACATTTTAATTTTTTTTTTATATGAATACCGCACTAGTCAAGCACACTCCCGTCTGGAGCCAGTGAGACTATGGCATCCCCAATTAGGGTAAGTTGTGAGGTTGAAGGTAGTGGGGAGGGGAAGAAGATAGGGAAAAGGAAAGGGGGAAGTACCTGGCTATTGAGATCTGGTCATCAGCCATTCCAAGCAACTTTTCAATTCTGAATGGTGGTCCTACAACAGGGCGATACAGATAGTATCTTCCTCTCTGGAACGTGCGCAAATATACTGTATATTATTTTAAATGAATAAATTGTCAAAATACACAAATTAATCAACTAAAATTTATTTGCCGGGATTCGATCCCGCGACCTTTGGATTGCGAGTCAAGAGTCTTACCGCTGGACTACGCCGGCCGTTAATTTCGTATGAATCTGTATGAATTTCGGTTTTGTTTGTTTGAATTAATGTATGAATGAAGTTGAATCTTGGGAGTGGAAATTAACCTACATCCCGACACCTGATTGAGTAGATAGACTCGTTGTCGATGACAATGCATTCTATCACCTTTTGGTGGAAATCATCCAAAAAATCGCTGACAAATAAGCATATTTCTGAAATTCGATGACATTACAGCAGGCAATATACTACATGTCGGTCTTATTCAATCGGGATTAGCCTCGGTTGGTAGAGTTGTCGTATCCAGTTCCTTTGTAGGATGGTTCGAACCACACTCGAACTTTTTAACTAAGTTTTCTTTCTTTTTTTTTTTCAAATTCTTTAAGATTTCCTTCTTATTTTAAATTTTATGTTTAAATTCTTCAAATTTTTTAACTGAGTTTTCTTTCTTTTTTTTAAATTCTTTAAGTTTTAAGCATTCAGAATTTCTACCGATTTTTTCATACATCCTTTCAACCCTTTGAACAAGATTTTAAACATGAAAACAATACAATATTTTAAAATTAAGATAATATTTATTCAGATACCGAGCCCAAAAAATAATCATTTAAACAAATTTTCTCGATAAAAAAAATCTCAAAATACCTAACCTACGCTCCGAAAACTAAAAAAAAAATATAGGTAGGAAAATAAATAGTGTTTCTTTAAAAGATATTCTCTGATTGATTTTTCATCTTTTTTTCATAAATTTAGCGCATCATAATAGAACCGACACCGACAACCCGTCACATAATAAATTTTAGTGACGTATTTCCGTTTCATCCGAAATTCTAATCAATAACGACGATAAAGAAGTTTCACTTTAATAATCTTGTTATTTAATAAAACTATTATGCAACCTACTTTTCCCAACTAAAGTAGTTCTTTAATCCATGAGTATCACGTAGTTGACATGACACGAACCACAAAATCGTTCCCAACTTATCACCAAACAGCCGACTGTATTGTTTATTAGCCCGGGAAAGATATGATATAACTTTGTCTTGATTTATTTCTCGACTCTGCCAACACAAGAATATTAGAAGGGAATGTACAAACAAACAGGGAACAAATGACATTACAGATACTGCTCGTGAGTTACATGTTATTATATTAAAGAAACGGGATATTCATTTAAGATCCCGTGTTATTTATGTTGCGATGACAGCGATATTGTATTATTACGACCTTCTTCTTTTCATTCGAAAAACAATATTATTCTTTTTTTTTTAAGTGATGTAATACTAAATAAACTGTATCCCGCAACGGTTTTTATTATGATATGTAATATTATTATTATTTTAAGATGTTTCCAACGTTTGATATTATATTTCTAATTTGCTGGAATTTCTTTCGCATAAATACAGAATGTAACAGCACGTACCCGAAGGATTTTAACAAGCGACTCCAGAGCGTAATCGGAGTAAAATTGCAACATATTAAGATGTTTAATCGATGTTAGCTAGAATAGAGAACTCCAGTGAAAAATATTATGGCTTTATAAAAACATGTTCATATAGACCAATAAACGCTGATTCTGAATATTTAAGTTTTATTAAATAATATTTAACGTAGAGTTTTAAAAAATATATTAAAAAGTCCATTTTAAAACAGTTCATTAAAACACCCTGTCAAGTTGGTATTATGGAATTTGTGAGGCGTGACGTCACCGCCTCCATAAAACGCTCCGATGCTGAAATTCAAAATGGCGGAAATCGAACAGCTGATTCCAGTTCCATGCAAAATTCATGCTTCGGTTTGCTTAATATTGATTTCGATTCGTAAAGCTAAAAGAAAATAATTTCAAACAATTTTTATACCAATCTCTTGTAATAATTTTGAAAAATATAATAATGTAATAAATAAAATATAATAAATAAATAATTACAGCTAAATAACGTTTTACTTATTGAATAGTTTCATCACTTCTTCCATACAAAATGACAACATCTGTTGAATATAACTAAAACTTTTGGCCAGATGACGTCACGGTAGTTTTCGGGGATCTTGAAAAATTAAAACTTTGACATTTATTTTAACTATTAAAACTAACTGTAAAAATAAAAATAAATATGCAGTTATTTAAGTTAGAAGGTCATTATTCACTAAAAAAAAATTGGACTGGAGTTCTCTATTAAACATGATGTGTAAAAGTTATAGCTTAAATGATAAGGTAGTCGTGATAATTTTGTCAATCACAAAATAACTAAAATAAAATATGCAAGGAATATTTAAGGAATATGTTTTTAATCGCATGTCAAGGTACAAAATTATTATTTCAGATAGGAATGACTAAGACTCTATTATTATTATTGATATTAATTTCGGGTCGTGGTAACTGCTCGAAGAAGTCAGTTACGCCGCAAAACATCACATGTTAAAGTCAAGTTTAAGTCTATTGTGGATGGTTGAATTTAATATTAATATACAAGGCGCTAGTCGGTTTAAAATCTAAATATCTTAATCTTAATATATATATCTTCTGTCCGTGTGTATGTCACTGAACTCCTCCTAACCGGCTGGACCGATTTTGATAAAAAAAATTGTGTGGGTTCAAGGGGATTCGATAATGGTTTAAATTCACAATTTGGTCCACTGGAAAATGTTCTTTTAATTATTTTTTTTTTATTTCTAAGTAGTTTTTAATTTTGGAATATTTTACATTGGATCCGGCAGACTGCGCTACCATCGCAGTATCGAATATTCAATATTATCCTATTTTAATTTTAGTTTGTCCCGACAGTTGTGTACAGGACAACGTCTGTCGGGTCCGCTATAAATAAATAAAATAAATTGTGGAACATTCCAGAACACAATCGAATGTTGTCTTGAGCGAAGCCGGGTAACCCAGCTAGTGATTCTATATAAACGACAAGTAGATAATAAACATTTAGGTAGAGCAAAAGGTGAAATTTAATAATTAAAAATGATTCACGTTGTGTCGCAGACCGCCATGATTCGGCCTCAGTGACAGATGCTCCTTCCTGTCAGCTCACCTGAATCTCACTGAAGTTGTCCATAAGCCAAAACCATCAGCTCCAAACAGATAACGAGCGGCTAGTAGTTTTTTCAAGCAACCGCGTAGCGACCATGTTATCTTCTGGGATCAAGCGATACGTGCGCTGTTTCGTGTGTTACCGTGCTACTCGAACGAAACAGAGTGCTTATCACGTGACGTGCTAGGCTTTATCCGACTACTCAATTGCGACGTTTGATGAAAAAATATTTTTAGTGTTTTTAATTGTGAAAAAATATCATCTGAAAGCAAAATGACGTATACATGTTTTAGTCCAAATATGCTCAGGAATCGCTGGTTAAAATCCTTCGGGTACGTGCTGTCACACCCTGTGTTATTGAAAGATTAGGTCATGTTCATAATACTTTATTATTATTGGTACATCAGAACTTTTATTCAAACAATTTAAGCTGAGAAAATTAAGTGCATTATTCTTCTACTTATTATATTTAAAAAAAAATTGCACCCTTTAAAAATAACCTAAATTTTAGACAAACATCAATATTTCCTACTCCAAAATATAAAAAAAAACCATAAGACATTTAAATCATAAATATCTCGGAATTATTTTTTTTTAATTCATTACCAGAAAAAATTACAAACATGAACACTAATATAAAATAATTTAAAACTCAGCTTAAAAATTATACTGAGAACTTCAACTGAATCATGTTAAAAAAATATAAAACACCCCCCCATACACACAAGGCCTGCCTGTTTATGGGAGTACAAACATCATGTAATTAATTATAAACTGTTTAAAATTTATTTCTAATATTTGTATCTTTTTTTTAATAAAAAAAAAAATTTTATGCGAGATGTAAGTTGTGGTGTACTTGAATACGTACGTAGTTTAAATGTCTTTCAACAGATGTCTGTAGTGTAGGTATTTAATGTGTAAAGCAACAGAGGTCAGAAAAGGTGTATTATATTAGAAAAAAAAATTGTCATCCTTCGGACATTAGATCCACCTGTCGACATGTCGATCGGATATCATCGGCTACCTACACTTTAGACCCGAACGGTTACGAAGATGGCCGATGATATCCGATTGACAGGTTGTTCAGACCATTTCTCCTGCTACATATCCGATCAGAGCATCCTTTAGAACGGGCTGTAAGTTCAGTTAAATATTCATCGTAAATAAGACGATAATTAACGCGGGGAACCGAAGTATCATTGAAACCCCGATCATCCGTTGTATTTATTGTTTATCAGAAAAAACAACAGTACACGACATATACGAAACATTTAAATCATTTTAGTAGCGGAATCGTTTAAAAAATAACATACTTTCGAAGAAAGCCCATATTTTGCGTATTGCCTTTAACATATTGTCTTTGACATAAACGAAATATTTAAATCATTTTAGTAGCGAAAAGATAAAAAAACAAATTTTGAAGAAAACACACAATTTGCGTATTGTCTTTAAATGCCAAACCATAAAAATTTCTTAAACCATACAAATATAAATTTTTTGTTGTTTGATTGATGTAATGTTTTGATCGTATTACCTTTATTCATCGTAGGAACTTAAGAATATTCGTATTCTATTAATT
The DNA here is from genome assembly GCA_936435175.1 of Glyphotaelius pellucidus. Lineage (NCBI taxonomy): Eukaryota > Metazoa > Arthropoda > Insecta > Trichoptera > Limnephilidae > Glyphotaelius > Glyphotaelius pellucidus. Next base: position 30,091,262 of record OW386548.1, on the reverse strand, counting down.
TTTTTTTGTAGGATTTATATTAATTTTTTGTCAGAAGCTTTCCAAAATAATACGCTCTTAGTGGTCCAATAAAAACCATTGCAAAGTGAAAACGCTGAAAGTTAAATGTAAAAAGAGGTATATCTTCAAATTCCAATGGAATGGTTTCGTCGTGATAAAAAACACTGACATATTTAAAATAAATTCTGTAACTAATCTAAATTTTGGGGTTTCTCAGAGTTTTTAGCTACATAATATGGTTTCTATTTAGTTAGAATTTATTTCTCATCTTATTTCTTACTTTTATAATTATGTACTTCGTTTCCAATACAGACGGCTCAAGATTTCTTATACATATGTTTTTGTCACAGCCTTATTCTGATAATAATACTGTTGTTTTCAATAAGTTTTTTTGTGATTTTCGGTAGAAATGTTTTTGAAAGGATCACATTAGATTTTGTTTATAATTGTTAAAAAAATTTCGATGCCAAACAAACCATAGGCAATATATTTATTATTCGAAATCCACTGTTTTATAAACATTACGTCTACGTGAATTAATTAATAATTTTAATAAAAAAAAATATTAACACCCCACAGGATGTCCCGAAGAAAATAAATTTAACTGTAAAGGGTTCTTTTTTAAAGGGAGGAAGAAAAAAGGTGTGAGGGTTGGGTAGGAATTTGTAAGTCAGTGTATTCGTTCCTCTCACTGCGATGCAGTGTTAACTGCTACACGCAGGTGGTGTCCGCAGCGCTGTTCGCGATGTTGGCGGCACGTATATTGTCGCGCGTATAAGGTAGTGTAATAAGTGTTGCGGCACCCAAATAAAAAAGGCCTCGAACTACAAATTATGCCCCTAAGGCCGGGCGCATACATCAAATTTATCCATCCGATTATCTGATCCGATTGTCTGATCAACGGAAGGCCTTCGCGCCATACATTTCTTATGAAAGCCCGCACACATCCGATTCGAAAACCTCGGTTTTCGAATCGGATGTAAAAATATGCCACGGATCGGTAATAAAAATAGGCCACGCCCTTCTGCGCCGGCCGTTCAATCCGGTCTGAAAAAAGGCGTGGCCCCAGTTGTATTACCCATCTTGTCTTCGAATCGGATGTGTGCGGTGTTAATCCGATCCGATTGTCTGATCAGACGTAAGCACCCGGCCTAAGTAAGGGGCTGAAGATCAACAGGTCTACCGGCCAAGGGGAATAATTAAATATCGGGGAACAATTACGAATATTGTCCCTGAATATTGAGAGAACGTCTCACTTAAAGTTGGACTTTTTTTGAACTAGACGCTCCCCTCTGACCCCCCACTGTACGAAAGAAGAAGAAAAATACGACAGAAGACTGCGATGCAAGACATTGGGGTCGAGAGAGTTCGGCTGGAGAGGTCAACGGGTTTCCTTCATCCGGTTTCTTCCTATCCGGCTCGTGACGCAGTTGGTGGATAGACGCATCCGCCAATAAGACATTAACAAACCTCACCCCATGATCCCGGGCACCCCTAGCGTAGCTAACCAAGTCATCTTGGGATGACCTGTGGCAGAGGTGTTGGCTATCCAATGAATGGTTCCGCAGGCAGCGGTCCCCTACCTACCTCACAAATAATATTTACTTACTATAAATGGGGTTTCGATATATTTTTGAACCGCAGATACGTTATCCGAAGATGCATTGAGACATTTTTGTAAAGGGTATAATTAGCATTTGAAGTGATATAACACAAAATGCTCTGCAAATAAAACGTAAAGATACTAGTACTAAACTTAAAGATATTATGAGCGAAACTCAATTGAAATGCAATACGAATTGAATATCGACACCTTAGCTCAGTGGTCAAGAGCACTCGCCCGGAAAGTGGAGAGGTCCTGGGTTCGAGTCCCAGAGGTGCAAATATCTTTTTCTGATTTTTCTGTTTTCAGATTTTCGATTGAGTTTCGCTCATAGTATCCTAATTTAATTAAAAATTACAATTCGAGTTTTTACTCATAAAAGTTAAAATGTTATTATTATTATTATTTAGTAAAAATATATTTAATGCCATTTCATATTCACTTCACGCATATCGTCTCGTTTACTTGATAAATATATAAGATAATTAAATCCCAACTTGATTGTTTACTTTTGCAACTTGATATTGATTTATTTAATGATTGGTGAAAAATTAACTGCTTGGAACTAAATGTTGATAAATGCAAAAATTTGTCCTTTTATAGAACCAAAAAACCTATTCAGTTTGATTATAAACTAAATAATGTTTGTCTCTCTACTGCCACATCTATCAAGGACTTTGGGGTCACTCTAGACTGCAAAATTTCTTTCCGTGATCACATTAATAATATTGTAAATAAATCACTTAAACTACTCGGCTTCATTCATAGAATTACCTCTGACTTTAAACACATGAATACACTTAAAACTCTTTACTGTTCGCTGGTTCACCCTCACCTTAAATATGCTGGTGTTATTTGGTATCCTTTCTATGATGTCCACATTTGTCGCGTCGAATCTGTTCAAAATACCTTCCTAAGAGGACTTGTTTGGAGGTTAGGACTTGAAAGAGGCAAGTACTCGTATGATAAAATTGAACAAACTTTAAACATTTTTTCTTTAGAAAAACGTAGAAAGGACTCTGATCTAATGTGCATATTCAAAATTATCAACAGCATTACTAACACACCCGCTTTGTTACAACTCATCCAGTTCAACATCCCTTCCCGTAGACTCCGAAATAATAAATTGCTGTTCCTCAATCAACATTCTACTAATTATGGATTTTCCTTTATCCAGAATGTCAAGACTTGTCAACGCAAATCAAGGCATTGAATTTTTCGGCTATCGATACGCAAAGTGATTTTTTTAAGCCTTTTAAATCCATCTTCACGCTACTTGTAGTTATCTACTATACTTTTATATAAGTATATTGTCAATGCTCTTCATTTACATGTACTTTCTTTTCATTGTCATCTCTTTTTTTTATTCGTGTTATTGATATATTGTTAATGAATTATTTGTCCATAAATAAATAAGTATTCATTCTGTAAAATCATGTATAACATGTGTACTCATTAGAATAAGTACTTAATTTCTATATTTTAGTTAACGTAATAAATAGTAATTTTGTATTATATTGGTTCGCGACGCTTATGAGACTCTAGTCTGCACACCGGTTAATTCCTCTATTAATAGTTCAGTGTGACATTTATTTTCCGCTGCGCTGAATTTCACCTGAAAATGAATAGGCAAACATTCTGAATTCAGAATATATGTAAATTTCTAACTCCAAAGGTGTTTACTCCGAGAACTGTTAGTTATTCATATTAATAGCGTTCACGCTCCATTAAATAACTGTTTGGCTACAGCCTAACATTAACATGTTAGTTCACCTCCCCAGAGTAAAATATAACTAAACTATAACTAATGAAGGTTCGGTTAAATCGTAAGTTTCCTTTTGCCCGTAATGTCTCACCCAAAAACGGTTATAAAACCACACATAACTCCTGGGTAAGTTAACCTCAGAATATAATCTTCACCTGTCCATAGGGTCACTGAAGGCAGAGGTTATGTTTGCCTAATGTAATAAATGTGTTTGTATTCACACCTTTGGATTCCAAGTTTAAGACGCTTTGTCATACAAATTGTAACCCGAACAACATTTCGGGGGATGAATTATTAATGAGAGGCATCTACCTAAAAGCTAGGCAAATACGAGCACCGAGTTATTGCTGCTATTTACAGCCAACACACGACAAACCGTGCCTTGTTTGTTGTGTGTTACAATAATGTATTTTGCCAAGAAATGATTTAATTGTTTCGGGGAAATGCTTCATTACTTGTGAAAAGCTCTACAGTTGAAACATTAAATATAATTTAATAACGCTTTACTTTAATTTGTTAGAGTGTTTATGTTTTACCACATGTTTTCTAATTCATTTTCCATGATTTTAAAACAATAATTTGTAGTTTGATAATATTTATTATTGTTTTTGTTTATTCTTATATTATATAATTTGGTAAAAAATAAGATGTGAGCATTTGACGACCTCCGTGATCGAGGTTTAAGGCTCTTGAATAGCAATCCGGAAAAAATTACAAGAAAATTTTATTTGATTGATTTGTGTTATTTCATAATTTAATTATTTAAAAATAATTAAAGGCATATTTGCAGCACATTCTGGAGTAAAAGATTCTCTCATTGTAATTCTCATTCTCTCTGGTGTAAAACCGCAATTTAGAATTGAAACGTTGCTTGAAATGGCTTTAGCCGTGGTGACTAGATTTGAAAAGCCATTTCCTCATCATCCTCTTCCCAGTTTCCTTCCCCTTCCTACCACTTCTAACCTACTCCTATTGGGATGCCTTAGAGACAATGGCTCCAGGCAGTTGCAATCAGTTGGGACTTTTGTGCGATATTCACAAAAAAAAGTTGAAAACTTTTACATATTTCTAGATATGGAGTATGAAAACCATAAACGCCTTATTAGTTTTAATAAAACCGTTTTGATGAACAACCGTTTTTAGAAAGCTTTAACATTTATTTATTGGAAGCTTAAAAATTAGTTGCCAAGGAAGGTTTAGTAAAACCTAAATAAAAGAAAAATTCTCATACGCTTTTTTTTATTGAAATCGAATAGGATGGAAAGGAGAATACTATTGTCATATCTACCTGCATCTATCTGTTCCTGTTGTAGTGTTGTTTGAAATTCCACTAACGTATTTTTCCTTTGTGTTCTCAGATAACAACTTCTCTTGTGACTGCCGCCTGACCTGGGTGCATGCGCTGCGCAATGACACCAAGAACGATAAGACAAAAGGATCCCTGGAGCAGATATCTTGCACCCTCGAGTCGTCCACACACGATGACTTCTCGGACAATAGCGTCGAACGCGCCAAGCATAACAAAGCTTTCGGACACGCACCCGACAATAGACTGCACGAGAAATCCAAACACAAGGTTCTCAGCCAGAAATCAACAATAGAATACCTCGACACTCCCGACACATTCAAAGAGGGACTAGACGACGAGGCGTATGACGAGCCGCACAAAGACGTGTCTAATCACTTAACTAAGGCACATAATGATACCGCTGTGGCCAAGAATCGAAACAAGAAACACCTGTTTCAGATTCCGATCGAAACTTTACCGTGTTCCGAGGAGCTAAAGGATTCAACAGAAGCGCCGCTCTCCAGGCCCAGTCGGGGAGAAGTTAAAGATTTTAGAGGTCTAAGTCCAGGTAATTCCCTCCAGGCCACTATGAAGATCATCCTGCAATCGGGAATCTTTTCGTGGCTCTACTTCTACGTGATATTATCCCAGTGAATGATTCAAATAAATCTCTTCACGTCTACGTAAAACTCACGTTATTTTCTGAGGCGCATTTATAATTATTTTTAAAATTTGTTAATGACTGTGAAATGGATACGACGGACTGTGTAGCATTTAAAAATCAGTGTGATTTCATATTAAATTTAATCTAAGGTAAGACTTAACGAGTTTGTAAAATGTGTATTCTCTGATTTTGAGGAGTACTACGTACCTAAAAAAACATGATTTACATTTGTTTTAGTATGTTATGGATGTATTATTCTCTTCGAAGCATTGTGTGTACTCAACGTTATTTTCCCTTAAAGTTGTTAACAATCTAGAAACCCCTTACGAAATTGTCGGTAATGAAAAAATGTAGTCGCTCATTTATCATTTTACTTCCAGAAGATATTATTTTATCAGTTCTAGGGATTCTCAATGAGTTGTTGAAATTATTAACTAAAGAGTAAAAAAATAATATAATGTCTTTTTCAAAATTATATTAAGAACCTATATTTTTTATTATCGTAATCTTAGAATTATACACAATTTCATCCAAGTATTTGAATAGAATCCTTGCAAAATCAATGTATAAACTAAAATAGATTTCATAATGTCACTATATTTATACGTTATAGTTTTTAAGACACGAAGCTTGAATGTTCATGAGTGTGAATGATGCTATATTGTCTAAAGAAAAGAAATGTGTGATATAATGGACAATGTAGGGAAGATAATGAGAATGTTGAGATCTTCGAATGAATTTCATTGAATTAACGTTTCTTGCATAATTTACTCACTTTATATTTTACCCGTGAGCTATTGCATAATAGGGCCCGCATAGAATATTTAAATATTTTAAATAAAACATGTGATTTTAAAAATTACAAAAGCGCGTGTACCTAAATTCAGAACCTAGCAAAACAATATCAATAAATCAAAACTGCGCCTTGCAATGTAATTGAACCAATTTAATAATTGAATCAACAATGTAATTGAAACATCTTTTGTTCCATATACCTACGATATTTATGAAAGTCACTGTTTTAGATACCGGTATCAATTGAACTTAGCTACTCTTGCAATATCCATTTTCTTCTAAAATTCGTGATTTTATTTTCATTACGTTTTCTTCACACAGGAGGCCATGAGAAAAATAATTTTCCTCAGGGCTTATGTCATATTTGGGGATGCTGTGTGGAGGGTGTTTTTGTAGAAAGAAAGAGGTGAGCCTGTTGTAGAATATAGACAACACAAAGGCCGGCAAATCGTTCCACAGCCAACTCAAGAACGTGTCGTAGAAACGACCAGTTTTCATTTGACAATTGACAACTGGGCGCGCATTTGGCATGTTTTTCGACTGTGAAAAAAGTGCCGAAGAAATCAATGAAGCTAGTTCCTCGGAGCATCTTTCATTGAAATACCGGTAGAACAAGGACAGCATTCCCACACGACGCCTGTGCTCTAAAGAATGCAATCCGTTTGTTAATAAAGGAGAATTCATCAAACCGTCCGACCGTTTCTGCACAGAGTCTAGAGTTTTTCAGGTTTTTTGGGGCTCCAGTCCGGAGACGGCTGATAAATTCAACCGTGGGGTGCACTTATGATAAGTTTTCCCAGCTTCTGAGAGGCTAACTCAACTCTGACATCGATGCAGCCTCCACAACTGAGCTGATCATTTAGAGTTAGACTAAGCATATCAGTGGAAAAAGTTGAATCACAGAAATCGTTTTCATTAATGCCGAAACTGTGCCAGTTGGGGTGCTTTTTTATTGTAAGTAAAATAAAACAATATTCACAATGTTAATGTATTTTGAGTTTATGATTGGAAAAACAGGAAATATAATAAATATGTGGTGAAATTCATTCGAAAACCTTCTACGTATGGTGAGTTTGAAAAAAGAAAAGAAAATTAAAAAAATTGTTACGGAAAGTGCAGAAAATGTGAACACGAAAGCTATTTTCAATTATATTAATGTAATATTTAAAAAAAACGGTTAGCTTACGTAACTTAATTGCACAATTTATAATATCTTATTCTATTATACAAACGTGTAGCAAGTATAAAACACTTCTTAATATTCGTATTTAAATTAACATATTTTTGTGGTAATAGTTATTGTATTCACTATTTGATTCACAAACATTCACAAACAAATAAGTTAAAACTTTTCATCTTCACAAAATGTAAGATCACTGCATATTTTCATTGTATATAAAGGGATGTTAGAATAACGCAACTTCTTGACAAATAAACCTATTTTATTTATAACTTGCGAGTACCCGGCATGTGTTGTAATGCCACTCAAAGAAAGAGAGCGGTTGTGTTTTAATTCTGTTTATTAAAGTGCTTTTGTATACAAAATATTATTTGTTTTTCGGTATGGTGTGTAAACGATTAAATCAGAAGGTTTTTCGACGTGTGAGCAGGCCACAGACAGCTGTCCGTGTGAGAAGCATGGATTTTACAAATTTGCTCCTTGCTATCCCCTACCGCTACTATGTCTCCATTGCAATCCCTCCTTCTGCCCTCTTTCTGCCCCTTTCTCGTCCCTCCACCCTCTACCGTCGCCCCTCCCTTTCCTAAGTGTCTCCGTTCCCGCTCCCTTCCCGTTTTCCCTCCCACATTCCCCTCTCACTCCTGCGTGCCCCTTCCACCGTCTCCGACTTCACCAACCCTCGTGCGCCCTCCCACAAACCCCCTCCTTTACTTCTTTCACCTCTCCACCTCCTTCCTTCCCACACTACCGTTTATATGAAAATGCTCATTTTTCAAACCACTCGGGCTTGTAATTTTGTAATGTACACGTAAAATTTTATTACGAAATTTTTATTTTACTTACTGACCTGGCTACGTGTTACGTGACGTGAAATTGACATACAACGCCATCTACTGGATGGTTACCCAGTCTAGATAATCAAGTATTGTGTCGATAAATTAACTCACACCGTCATCTGTCAGAAACTTATGGAACTTACAAATAATTTCAAAGCATTGCACTGTAGCAAACATTTAATTTGCAATAATAAATATTTTAAAAATAATTTGAACAATTATTTCCAAAAATAAATATATAAATAATCAATACATATATTTTTTTAATTTCGTAACGCCACAGCTCACCATCATATAAACCTTCGCGGGCATGCGCATAACATCTCAACAAAGAGTCATAGCAATTGGATTAATGGTACAGGAACGCATACGCGACAAACAAAATTTTTATAAATAAAGACATAATCACGAAATTTTATTTATCTGAGATAAATTTCTTCATAACAGATTTATTTAATGAATTCTCGATTTTTTTCTGGATTGTGCTTTTTCTAAATCTTTCGTGAGATCATTTAAAATTAAGAGGTAATGAATATAATTTTGAAATGTAATTGTTCGGTGGTTCGAATTTAGATTCTGGTTGTAATTTTTAATGTATTTATAAGAAAATAAAGAAATCAAATTATATTCTCATCTCATTAAAATTCATTTGTACAAAAAGCATTTAATGTCTAAACAAGAAGATCACTTTAAAGATCCCAGCTATTCTAAGAGCCTAACATGTTTAACTTCAAAATAATATTTGTTTATGTTTTTTGTAATTTTCTTTGAATTAACTTGCCATCAACAATTATTTTAGCAGAAAAAGATCGTTTATAAAAAAAAATCTTACTGTTTTTCATTTTGATAAAAAATTAGCTTTTAAATTTCATATAAATGCCACATTTTACATTCCGTTTGATTATTCTAATTAAAGTGCTCGTAAAGATGTATTTATTGCTAAGTATTATTAATTCGTTCGATCGATATAATTGTTCTTGTAAATATTGGTATTATTATCAAAAACGTTTTATGTTGCAAGACAGTGAATAAAATAAATAAAAACATCCAACATTTGTTTTAATATCTCTATTTAAATTAAGCTATTTGATTAAATAAAACGCAATAGCCGCGATCGGTGATTTCCGATTCAAATATCTCGGAAAACCTTAAACATGAAATAATTCAATTCAGGTGACTTTTCCAGCTTTCCAAATATGAAAATTGAATATTATGCTTTGAAAGTATAGTTTGTTTGCTCCATGAGAAGATGGTTGGTCTCCATTCCACAGTGGACCGAGAATGGCAGCTATAAGAAGATTGTTGGGTTTTTCGTTACCCGGGAATGTTTGTCTTTCTTTAAAAAAAAAGAAAAAAAAAATGTCAATCTTAAGAAGAAGTCATTCAGATCTTATAAATTGATCCACGGTGTTAAGGGACGTACTTGACTTACTTAAACTAATGATTCCTGACATTATTTGCAAGAAAAAATGTAAATGAAATTTTGGTTTCCGGTGACATTTTTGATTTTTTTTTTGTTTTCTACAAAAACATAAACAAATGGTAGGTGTTTGACAGTTGGGGGCGGGGTGAGGATTTAAACGGTTACTCGACTGAGTAATCAGTGACAACACGTGGAAGAAATTTTATTTTATTTGATTTTGTAGACAAAAAAAATTGAAAAAAAGTCATCAAAAGTCACCGGAGACCAAAAATTCAATTACATTTTTACACCAAATAATTTCAGAAATCACTGAAGTAAGTCACGTACGTCCGTTAACACTCTGTGAAAATCGTTTACGAGGAGCATAATGCCATAAAGTATGTAAAATTCAAAGTTAGAAAACACACGCAAAAAAAACTTGACAGGTGTCCAGATTTATTAAAAAATCAGAGATTTCCTTTTGGTACAAGCTTCATCACTAATTTTTATATTGAAAATTAAAAACGATGAAGTTACCACAAATAAAAGACTTTATATTTAATTTTACGTTTGCCTGTTTTATAGAATAAGAATCACATAAGATGTGCTTGTGGTTCATGTTTCGTGATCCATATCTGAATCACGAAACTTCCAATACAAAACTGTGTTTAAAACGAAATTTAAATGGGATGGAGATACACGAAGTCAGGTGGTTGCAAGTGTATCAGAGAGCTGGGATATTTGGCTATATGAAGTATTTATTGCCATCCAAATTTTGTATGGAAAGCACTCTAATTTTCTTCTTTATTTTATGACTTATATTATATACAAACGGTATCCGTAAACTCGAAATGCAAGCAGGACACCTTACATCACATACTTCACGCAAAAAAACTTTTTTCCAAGCTTATTGTATTTTTTTTAAATTTTAAAGTACTTTTTCGGCAACAAAAATATCGGCTTAAAAAATATTTCGAAATTAAGTCTACGCGTCGACACAATTTAAAATACATTAATAAGCTGATTTTATAACCCCATTTTTTAAATTTGACAAAAAAATTTTTTCTTCGAACACGATTTACTCGAAAACGAAAATTCAAATAAAAACAATTATTTTACATAACGGAATTCATATTTGATGTAGGTTCAACAATTTCTCGTTTGCACTACGAGTTTCCGGACACCCTGTATACCCATAAAATGAAATGAATATTCCAAAAACTAATTTCTGCTTTTTTGCAAAGATGGGGTGGGGTGGGTTTGGGTACCACCGCCCCGGGAACCATTTATAGACAACCAACACCTCTGCCATATTACTCTACACTGCACTCTACTCTACTTTACTCTGCATTCTACTCTGCACTCTACTCTGCAAACCTGGGTCACCCCAAGTGGTTCGCTATGTTTGGTAACTTAGCAGGGGTGCCCGGGTTCATGAGGTGAGGTTTGTCCCGGTCTTGGCGGCGGATGCGTCTGCCCACCAACTGCTTGGTAGGCCGGATCGGGAGAGAATGGTTGAGAAAGTTCTTTTGACTTTTTCAGCCGTACTCTTTACGGACATCTCCTTGCATCGCGGTAGGAGGAATGGATTCATGACTCACTGACTCCCAAATTCCTATCCTCCCCTCATACCCTTTTCCTTCCCAGTACTTCCTCTCCTTCCTTTCCTAACAATGACCCTCCGAACAGCATTTCCAAAGACGACATAGGCTCTGAGGGAAATTATTTTCCTCAGGACGTCTTGAAGAGCTATTTTCTATTTTTTGTGAGATCAAGATAGATCTCAGGCGAGATCTTCTGTCACAGTTGTGTGATTTTCTGCGGCTGTTAAACGAAAAATAATCATGCATACTTGTAAGAATTCGTGTTCAAAACGACCAAAACTAAAATATGAGACAGCTCACAGCTGAAATTCTGACATTGGCCTATAAAAAAAGCAAATAAAAGCCGTAGAAAATCACACAAATCTGACAGGAGATCTCGCCTGAGACCTATCTCGATCTCACAAAAGATAAAGAATAGCTCTTCTGAGTGGAGTTAATATAAAAAAAACTAACCAGTTCTCTTAAAAAAAAATCATAAAAATTCATTCGAGTAGATTGATCACTTGCATTTCATAGTTTTTTGATGTCATCGTATGAAAAAACTTCGAAAATTAAATAACCCCTTTGAAAAAATAACACTTTAAACCAAATAACCCATGAAAACACAGCCGACGAGTTAACAATTATAAACCCTATCATGTTCATCTAAATTACCAGCGTGGTTTCAAAACAAACAAGCCGAGCCTTTGAATGTCAAATGGAACCCGTTTTGTGGAATTCTGAAGGCTCTTCAGCAATGCTGTCTGCCTGCACCAGCGTGAAGTGGATCTAGTGGAACTTTTGTTCTTCTTTCAGGGCGAGGCAAGTGGCGAGACATCACTTCCACTATTCCACAAGAAAAAAAAATGTTTTTAAGCCGGGATGAGATGTTTTTTAAGAATAATAATGTTACACAGGAAGGCAAGCTTTAATAATGTTGCAGATTTGATGGTTTTATTTACAGTTTTCAAAAAAAGTGAAATCATTTTTGGTTTTGTGGAAAACAAACAAAAAATAGTAAAGTTGCAGATTTTTGGGTTTTATTTACAGTTTTTAAAGAAAGTGTAATCAATTTTGGCTTTGTGTAAAACAAATTCAAAACGGTAATGTTGCAGAATTGATGGTTTTATATACAGTTTTCAAAGAAAGAGAAATCATTTTAGGTTTTGTGGAAAACAAATTAAAAATAGAACTGATGCAGATTTGATGGTTTTATTTACAGATTTCAAAGAAAAAGAAATCATTTTTGGTTTTGTGGAAAACAAACTAATAACAGTAATGTTGCAGATTTGATGGTTTTATTGACAGTTTTTAAATAAAGTGAAATCATTTTTGGTTTTTGTGCAAAACAGTAACAAAGATCAGTTGAAGTGTTGATGAATTATACATAGATAGATGACGACCTCCATAGCCGAGGGGTAAGGCTCTCGATAACCAATTCGGAGGTCGTGGGCATGAATCCCGGCGTGCGCAAGTAAATTGTATTTGCTTGCGCTTACAGCAGGGTGATACTGATGGTATCTTCCACTCTGGAACGTGCAGCAAATATACGATTTATTATTTTTAATGAATACATTGTGAAATAACGCAAATTAAATGAAATTTTCTGTCTTTATTATTTAACAAGTTATATATATGAAAAAAATCACAGTGTTTCTTTAAACGTTGTTTTAGACAACCTCCACGAAATTTTTGCTCTATTCTAAACGAGTCGTGTTTTATTAAACATTTTCAAAATTTTCGATTCACTTTTATCGTTTGAAATATTAGCGCCCTCTCTCCAACATTCGTAATTACATATCTCTCCATCTTCTTATTTTCGTGCTCGGGTACGGTGCCTAAAGAATTGCATTGTGTTTAAAAATTGACCTGCATTATTTATAACACAAATGTTATTTTGTGCTGTGGGTAAGAAATGAAAAAACTACTTCGTCTATATAGTGTGAATAGCAGCAAACAAGTAAGAAAATCATTGAATATCCATTTCATCTTATTATTAAACGAATCTTTGAAGTCGATTTTTGATTGGAAATTGGTAAATAATGCAAAAAAATAAAATAAATTAATTTGGTAGTTGTAATTTCGGGTTGATTTTTGTCAAATGTGAACGGGTTGCTTCTACGGCACATGCTTGAGACCAACAGCTCGACTGTGGAACGATTTGCCGGCCTCAGTATTTTCTCTTTCCTATAATACGGGTCTTCAAGACTAATGTTTAATCCTTCCTTTCCTCATTAAGAGTCTCTTCATAGAATCTTTAAAGATGTAAGACCCTGAGGGAAATTATTTATCCAGTTAATGTAGACAAAAAACATGTGCCTAAATCTTAAACCATAAGTCTAACCATAATTTTACCATAATTTTACCTCTTCCTGTTTTGTCAAAATTGTATCACTGTATGCTGGTTTGCCTGTGGGAAGACAAAATATTAAAACACCAAAATTGGTTTTGCAATTTCGGTTTAATGAACTCTCGAACATTTCTTTGAAATTACGTGTCATCACTTTCAAAATTGTAAATGTTTGCTGGAAGAATTCATACAAGCGATAAAAACCTACCTGCAATAATATATTAAATTTAATAAAAAATAAAAAATTGCCCTCTTAAAAATTGGAACTGATTTGTAGATAATTCAAATTATTCGTATTGATTATTTGTTAGCTTGTTTGGCTCCGATTAGTCCAAATTGATCTCTAACGCTCTCAATTTAGGATATGGGAGGCGGGTGTGGGTAACATGTGTGTCCAGGGAACCATTTATTGTAAAACCAACACGTCTGCATAGTTCACCCCAAGTGGTTATCTACGTTTGGTGACTTAGCAGGGGTACCCGAGTTCGTGGCGTGAGACCTTTTGACTTCTCCAGCAACGGCCTCCGTGGTCCCGAGGCAAGACTCTCGACTCACAATCCGAAGGTCGCGGGTTCGAACCCGGCGTGCGCAAATAAATTTTATTTGATCAATTTGTGTTATTTCACAATTTATTCATTTAAAATAATATATAGTATATTTGCGGCACGTTCCAGAGTGGAAGATACTATCAGTATCGCCCTGGTGTAAGACCACCATTCAGAATTGAAACGTTGCTTGAAATGGCTTTAGCCGTGTTTAGTGACCAGATCTGAATAGCCAGGTACTTCCCCACCTTCCTCTTCCCTATCTCCTTCCCCTCCCCACTGCCTTCAGCCTCACAACATACCCCAATTGGGGATGCCATAGTCTCACTGGCTCCAGACGGGAGCAGTTGGGACTCTTGTGCGGTATTTCATATAAAAAAAAAAAAAAAAAGACTCTCGAATCACCTTGCACCGCAATGGGAGGGATGGATTCATACTAACGTCACTCCTAGAGACCCGATCCCTAGATTCCTACCCACCCCTCATTCTCTTTTCCTTCCAAGAACTTCCTCCACTTTTTTTCCTCAAAAGAACTTCCACACAGCATCCCCAAAGAGGACATTTTCCCAGAGGAGAATTATTTCTTTAGAGCCACTTGTGTGGAGGTAATGCAAAAAAACGCCCTAACACCGGATACGTCTAGAAATTACAGAATCCGGTCCCCATGCACTGCTACTCGCTTGATAACATTTCGAAGAGATGCAATTATGCAATTATGTCCCTATGAGTGTGCTGTGATTTTTCACAGGTGTACGCCTGTACAGTATTATAATTGCTGTCAATTAACATTAATCGCGATGTTCAGGGTAGTTGAAAATTGTGACATTTAAGTATGTTCTCATATTACATTAAAATTATTATTAGCTTCCATTTGCTACAAAATATTACTCATGGCTATACCATACACCTATGCGTTTATGAGGGGATAATTTATTTATGTGTGTAGTGGATTATTTCAACCAGGTAGTGGCACGATTAATGATGATTTATTCGTACATGTGCAGCAGAATGTAAATGCACAAACCGCTCAAACTGTATTATTTTATTTATTTTCACTCATGAAGGATTGGTAAATTGAATTGTTTAAACGAGATCTTTAATTATTGCGGCTCGTGCAATCCAAAATTATTAATTGGTAAGTATCAATGGCGGTTCGTGCTATGAGGCAAGGGAGGTTGTGCCTCCCCCAAAAATAGAGAAGAAAAATGGAAAAGATACAAGATACACTTATTCATACATGCTGCAAAATATTGTAAAACTTTGATTTAAAAATTACCAATTTATTAAATGTACAGACTTAACATTTTTTCAGTGTATATTTTACCTATTCGTATTTCACCCATACTGGTTTTCTTTATATTATATAACTCATCACACTGGCAGAGGCAGAGATGGAGCCCGCCTCCGAGAGTACCTGATTTCATGTAGGTGGAGAGGAGTATGGAAATCACATGGAACGAAATTAAATGGCAGCCGTTGGGCGGTCACGTTTTATTCAGTTTGAGGCGCCCCTCATATGACCAACACAATGAGTAGAACCGATCATTTACGATTAGCTCTAGCGCTCTAATGACCAAGTTTTGTTTGGTTTTGTGATTATTTGTGATAGTAGGTGGCAATTGATACCTACGGAGCATGACTATTTCGATTAATTTAGTAGGATTGCTTTTCAGATAAAAAAAGCAATTATCTCTTGATTTGGCAAAATTAAAAAAAATATATGTTTGTATTTCCCACGTTTGGTATTTTGGACTTTATTAAAAGCTATTGTAATTTTTTTATTTATTACAATCATAGATGTCGCAAATCCGAACTTTGTAGACTATTTTATAATAATGTTAAAAATAAAATTGGAAAATATTTTTTTGAATTTCTGATCAGCTATTTACGGTTAAATTTAAGTACTTTTTCCATAGATCTACCTTTCATTATCAACGACACCACAAACAATAGACAAAAATTGAAAATATTCTATGTTGACTCGAATAAGTACATCTCACAGCAGTTTCAAGGTAACAAACACACAGGATTCGCGGGGTTATAAACTTTACGATTTTTTTTATATATATTTTTAAAAAATCTT
Organism: Glyphotaelius pellucidus; assembly: GCA_936435175.1. Lineage (NCBI taxonomy): Eukaryota > Metazoa > Arthropoda > Insecta > Trichoptera > Limnephilidae > Glyphotaelius > Glyphotaelius pellucidus. The sequence continues at coordinate 30,075,168 of OW386548.1, read as the reverse complement.
ATAAATATGGGATAAACAATAAAATACAGGTGATTCATTGGCTAACGTATTTACTGCTAGTTACTGTCGCTACAGAACTTCATTGTATACCATTCTAGGTGCGAATAACACGTATTCATGACGATTGAATTATTTGTATCTAATATTTTTATATTACTTGCGTGGCAACTTTCCCTTATTCCTTTCCTCCCCTTACCCTTCCCAACCAAAATCCCTATTTTGCAGTCTATTTCAGTTATAATCACACTTATTTTATAGTTGTGTATTGGTTTATAATTTGTGGAATTCAGATTTATACTATTATTTTTTTTTAATTGCTGCTTAGTTCTGTTTTTCTTTCATTTTTCTTAAATATTCAGTTAGTCTTGTTTCTAAATACCTATCTGTGAACATTAATAATGGTCTGTTTTTTTATCATCCTCTTATGTTTATTGTATTACTAAGACTGTTAATATTCCTTAAATAAATAAATATAGCGCTATAATTAGTGTTTATGTTTCCATGTTAAAATTCGAAGTTGTGATTTTTTTTATGTTGGCGAAAAATTAAAAAAAAATATCATCTGAAAATCTCGAGCAAACGGAGAAAAAAGTTTTAAACTGCGCTGTAGCTCCAGTGGTTAAGAAAAAACACATTTGAAACCAACTGTGACGAATTCGGGAAGTTAAGAAAAACAGAATTTCCACATTATTCTGTTTCAAAGGTTTCTAGAAGATATTTACCGCGTTGTATGTGTGAAAATACGATAGATGAGTAAATTTTCTAAGGATTCCGAATGATCGATAAATTCAACGTTTCATCAGTCATACTTCAAGTAAAACCGAGTTGTAGACAAAGGTGGAATTCTAAGAAATGGCAAAGTTCTGATTCCGACGTTGAATAATCAATCACGCTGACTATTCCGGACTAAAATATGACAACATGTGAGAAGTTGAGTAGAAAATATACGAGAGCCTTCCTCCCTCTGCCTTCTGCCTAATGGCGAGGCGTCTCTATAATGATGTTAAATCCGTCATATTATTATCTAAAAAGCGTTCATCCGTTTGCCTGTCGGGCCTGCTGGATAATGCTTTTAACTCTTGTGCTCCTGAAACATAGATACTGAAGATATATCCCATTTCGGAGTATTAAACGTCACGAAAAGCTCGCATTAAAAATAAATAAAGCGACAACGTTTTCGTATACAAAAACAACAATGATACGTAAAATTTACGTTCTTCGAATATTCATTTGTCTATTGTCTGGGAATAGAAGAAAAACAAATAAATCAGTTCTCAAGACAAAATAAATTGTATTAAGTAAAAATGCGTTATTTTTGGCATATTTTCAATTTGAGAGGCGGGTGTGGGAACAGTTACCCCGCCATTTATTGAATAACCAACACCACTGCCACAGGTGATCCCAAGTGGTTTGTTACGTTTGGTGACTTAGCAGGGATACTCAAAGGGGTGAGGTTAGTCTAGATCTTAGCAGCAGATTCGTCTGCCTACCAACTGGGTGGCAGGTTGGATAAGGAGATTTGTTTAGGGAGACGTTTTGAGATCTTCAGCAGGACTTTCTCGGAAAATTGCCTTGCATCGCATTATGAGGGATGGATTCATATTTCACTCCTAGACAAATTGACCCTCAGATTCTCACCCACCCTTCATATGTTTTTCCTTTCCTGATTTTCTCTCCTTCCTGTCTAAAGACACAGCATCCCCAAAAATGGAGTAGGCCGTCGGGGCAATTATTTTTCTCCGGGTCTCCTATGTGGAGCTAATGTAAAAAATAAATGTATTCCAGGAATTTTTAGAATTGTAGCACAACATTAATTTTAAGGAATTGGTTACTTAAATTGAATTAATATACCCCTAGTGGTTTGAATTATTGAGGGCTTTTTTTCACATTGTTTAGTTAGAACTAGTACTTAAAAGAATTATTATTTGTTTGGTAATTTGAGTAAATAACTCCTTAATTGAATTTATAAATAAGCGAGGCTGACAAAAAAGTCACAGAAAAAAGCTACACTTTTGATAAATAAGAGACCGGTTACATAAACGATACAAATGTCAAAAAGGTATCCAAAATCATTGTCGATTTATTGAAATGTTGGAAACAGCCTCGGAGTGATCGACAGGCAAAGTTTTATAAAATAAAGTATTTGTTGTTGTTCAAATAAATTTTGAAAGTTTTGTTTACTTCCCTTTTTGAGATATATTTCCAGAAAATCGGGCGATTAGTAGACAATTTTGGTTTAATAAACACTCCGACAAATAATTACTTTTATACATAAAGATTAGGCAACTATTTTAAAACAGATTTTAATAAATTCGTTCAAATCTAGTTTGATGAAATATTTACAAAAATTCGTTTAAAATAATGTTGTCAAACTTTTATACCTTTTTTGTTACATAAATTTGAGGTAGAGCTAATCATAAAATATTATGAAATACGTGTTGTGTTTGAGAGACGTGACTGTATTAGGCAGGTGGTTGTGTTCATGGTAAGAACAGAAAGTAAAATAAAAACTAGCTTTACAATAACGTTTAAATTGTTATAATAATAATGAAGCTTTATTAATAGTAACCTGCACAGTTGACACTGTTATAATTATTTATTTTTTTTTGGTTTAAGGCAATTCACCCTGGAGAGAGTGCTTTGTGCCGGTAATATTTAAAATGGATAAGAAATTTCGGTTAATCTAATGGGAAAATAATAAAACAAATTAAATATTGGACTCATTTGGATCACTAAAACAAATTAAATATTGAATTCATTCAGGTTAATAAACTTACATAAAGCTGTATGAACACGAGAATTGTTAAGAGATAAAAGGTATGAAATGTTAAGGGGGGACTGGTGTGTGATTTTAATAAGCCGGCGGTATATGTTCTTGAAAGATGAATGGTTTTTACAGTTAAAGAAAACGTGGTCGAGGGTTTCCTCTTCCACACCGCACTGGCAGAACGGATCATCTAAAACTCTAATTCTAGACAAGTGAGATGCAATTGAACAGTGGCCAATTCTCATTCTCGAGATACATGAAATGAATCGTTTTGAAAGTTTTTTACCGTGAAACCATGGCTTAGCAGGGATATGGTTTTGAATTCCCGCATAGAAAGATCCAGTTCCTATTTTGGAGACTGCCCAATTTTCTTCCCAGGCACGAGTCATATTAGATTTAAGAATCGGAAAGACATCGGATATAGGAATTCTAAAATTTAGTGGGATAGTTCCGGAATCTGAACCAGATTTGGCGAGAAAATCGGCCATCTCATTACCCTCGATACCCAAATGGGCAGGGACCCAGGCCAATATCGTCTCAAACCCAGATTCACTAAGAGAATTGAGAAGATTTTTTATTTTACATATAATATTGTCTTCCGGATAACGTAAAATATTTGACCTAATTTTAGTTAGAGCACTTAGCGAATCAGTACATAATAAGGCTCGATGAATGTTGAGAACCTGGATTTGATTTAGCGCTTGATCAATTGCAAAGCATTCGGCTGTAAATATGGAAGCTTCTTTCGGTAATTTATAAGTGAGATTGATGTTGAATTCTGGACTATATATAGATGCTCCACATCTTTTATTTTCAAATTTGGAACCATCCGTGAAAAGGATGGAAAATCCAGGGAATTTCGAAGCCACTATGCTTTTAAAACAATCATCCACATTTTGAAATTTATTTGGGGAAGATAAAATATTCTTCCGAAAGACTGATGTTATTGTGTTCGGCATAAAAGTGATTGCCTTAAATGGAATATTGTATATAGGAAGATTGGGAACTTCTTGAAGATATTGGAGGGAAGATGATAGAGAATTATAGAGATGAAAACTTTTAATTAAGAGAGGAAAACATTGTTTTTCTCTCAATCTTTTGTTAGAATTCAAATTAACACTTAACCTATTAAGACTTTGTTTAATAGGATGATGTGATAACGATAAAGCCTTGAAAATATATTTATTGGCAAGGAATTGCCTTCTGAAATATAATGGAGGCTCCACACATTCCACCTGAAGAGCATTAATTGGAGAAGACTTCATAGCTCCAATAATCATTCTGAGGGCTTTTGATTGAATTCTTTCCATTTTCTTATCTAGATATTTAGGGAGTGGGTCAAAAAGGAATGAGCCATAATCCAAGTGGCTCCGAACTAGGGAATTATACATTAATTTAAGAGTGGTAGGGTGAGATCCCCACCATACTCTGGAAACTGCTCGCATCATATTAAGTCCCTTTTCACACTTTGTAGAAATTATCTGAATGTGTGGAAGCCAGGAAAGTTTATGGTTCAAAAGAAGACCAAGGAATTTGATTTGAGTAGCGGTTTGTAAAGGCACATTATCAAAAGAAATTGAGAATTGGGGAATTTTTCTTTTGCGCGTGAAAGCCACGACCCTTGTTTTAGATGCCGCCAGATTCATCCCATTTATTGACAACCAGCTTTTAATATATTGTAAAGCCAAATTCATTTCCTTAGCTGCAAGAATAATATTTTTATGTAACAAATATATAAGGATATCATCCGCAAAGTAAAGACGCTTGATAGAAAAAGGAATTGCTGAGTCTAGGTCGCTTATATAAATATTAAACAACAGAGGACTAATAACAGAACCCTGGGGCAAACCTCTCCATAGTTTGCGCCTTAAGCATTTAGAGGAAGACTCAATAATAATGGACCTATCTGAGAGCAAATTAATAATAAATTGGACTAATTTCAAGGGGGGATTTGTTTTTTAATTAGCTTTTCTTTCAAAACATTCAGTAAAACATCATCGTAAGCTGATGAAAGGTCAAGGAATGTGGCCAATGTATAAGAATTTAGGGATTGGGAAACTCGGATATCAGTTGTGAACAAACTTAAATTATCCATTGTAGATTTCTTTTTCCGAAAACCATACTGATTTGGTGAGATAATATCTTGACTTTCAACAAACCACTCTAATCTGTTCTTCATCAAACGCTCCGCTACTTTCATCAAACATGATGAAAGAGCAATAGGCCGATAAGACGAAATTTCAGATGGATTTTTTCCAGGTTTTAAAATGGGAATGATTTTTTGAGTTTTCCAATCATCCGGAATTAGTCCTGTTTCAAACATATTATTAATAAGAGATAAGAAATATTCAACCGCCATATCAGAAAATGATTTAATGAAACTATTAAGTATTCCATCGGGACCCGGAGCAGAGTCAGAAAGGGTTCTTATTACTAGTTTCATCTCATCAATGGAGAAAGGAGCATCTAGCCAGTTAGAGTGAGATGGATATGGATTAATAGAAGGCATTTCTTCACATCCGGCCACTGATGGGGGGGCTATTTTATCCGCAAATCCTATAAGAATTTCTTCTGATATATGCTTGGTACTTGGCGGAGAATACGATGATCCGAATTTTTTTAAGCTAGACCAAACTGAAGATTGGGGAGTTTCCGGAGACAGGTTCTCACAGAACTTCCGCCATCCAGCGCGTTTTTTATTTTTCAAAATTCGTTTGGTTTCTGCCTGGGCTTTTTTAACTGATAAAAAATTTTCTAGTGTCATACACTTACGAAAAGAGGAAATTGCTTTTTTACGAGAGTTGACGGAGCGAGTGCATTCCTCGTCCCACCACGGATTAGAGTGTTTTATTTTAATGTTCGCATTGCGTTTCGGGATGGATTTTTCTGCTGCATTTATAACCATAGAGGGAAACGTCTCACATTGCAATCTGATGTCTCCCGGGGACGATTTTTTTTTTAAATTAATAAGGTTATCTAGTTCAGAAGAGAAAGTGCTCCAATTCGCATCATTTATTCTAAATTTGAGATTATTTTTAACTGGTGGAGGATAAGTGTTAGATTGATGTTGGAATCGGATTATAATTGGAAAATGATCACTAGAGAGGGGATCGTTTAGGATGTCCCAAGAGCATTTAGATGCTAACGAATATGAACAAAGAGATAAATCAACAGCACTTTTCCGTTGATGAGGGGGGGTGAATCTGGTTGGAGATCCGTCATTTAAAAAACATAGGTTATGGGTATCAATAAAATCTAAAAGATTGCGGCCAGAACGATTTGTTATTTTGCTACCCCAAGAAGGGGAATGTGCATTAAAATCTCCTAGGATCATAAAAGGGGAACAAATCTGGGTTAAGATTGGTGCCCATTCATTTTCAATAAAAGTGGTAGAGGGAGGAATATATATTGATAATATTGTGATATCAGATAAGACAGCTGCTATTATCTGGATATCGTCGGAGGGAGTATGTATATTAATTTGTTTAAACGGGATAGAATTATGGATTATCAGAGCCGTGCCGCCTTTACCATCCGGTCTGTCGTGTCTGAGACAATAATAACCCGGAATTCTTAAGTGAAAGGAAGGTTTTAACCACGTTTCAGAAATGGCGGCCACTGAAACGTCGTGTTCGTCGAGTAATTGAATTAGGTCAGATTTGTTAGCGAAGAGGCTTCTACTGTTCCACTGAAGAATTTTGTTCAGTTTCGAAGTCATTGGGGAGGCAAGATAATAAAGATTTAATGTAATCGGCAGCGTTGGACGGTACAGTATTGTTGTTTGTAAGGATAGAAATTAAAAGGGTAATTAAAGTTTGTATAAAAGAATTATTATTCAATATTTCGGGGAGAGCAGGAGGGGATGTATTACTATTAATGGCACACCCATTGGGGGTCCGAGATTCGGCATTCCCATTCGGGCTGGTCAAAATATTATTCAATTGTTTTTTATCAAGGTAAGGAGTATATTTTGGGTTGGGTTTGACTGGCTTGAGAATGGTTTCTCTGTGAGAAGATGACGTTGAATTTAAAAAGGTGGTTGATTGGAAAGGAGCTGAGGACGATGTCATCTCTGCGAAAGATTTTTTCGCAGGAGAGAATAACTTTGAGGCCTGGAAGTACGAAATGTTGTCGGTAGCCATTTTATGTTTTATGTTCCTCTGTCTTGTCAATTCCGGACAGGCTAGACTGACCGCGGTATGTGCACCCGAACAGTTAATGCAAATGGGATTATTGGAAGATTTTGGACATTGATCAAATGGGTGATTTTCTCCGCAAAAGTAACAACGTGGAGGGGAGCGGCATACGGATTTTGTATGTCCAAACCGGCAGCAATTGAAGCATTGAACAGTTGGAAATTTATAAACTTCGACGGGAAGCGAGGTATAATAAATAAACACACGAGACAGAAGGGATTGTCCCTCAAATGTAACAACAACAGATTGGGAAGGTTTCCAGATCTTGTTTCCATCAGTAGAATCCTTGTAGTTCAGTCGACGTGCTTTTATTACTTTCGGGGTTCCTTGGGAATTATTCAAAGCATCAACAATTTCAGCCTCTGGGATATCCGTGGGAATTCCTCGAACAAGACCCATTCTCGTAAGGTTAAATGACGGGATGAACGATTTATATTTATGTTTTGAGAGCGAGTCAATTTTTTTTACAAATCCATTTGCGGAAGCGGCAGTATTAAACTCGATAGATAATTTATATCGCCCTTCCGGTTTAATTGAACCATTAACAATACCAAGGTTATTATTTTTTGAGTCAAATAAGAATTTTCCAAAATCTAAAGGATGAATAAGTTTTCCTTGTTCAGTTCTCTGAACAATTACGATAAAAGGACCGGAAGCGGAAGCAGGATAAAGTAAGTCAGTACTTTTTGTATTATCGCTAGCTAAAGTACTTGTCTGGGTGTTATTATTGGGGTTAAGGTCGTTAGAGGTCGAGGTTTATTGAATCGGCGGTATAGATTTAACTTTCGATGGGATGTGAAGGCTTTGCGATGGTCGTCGTTTACGAGATGGAAGCGTAATAGAAGCCTGGCTAGTGTTAGATTCCGAATCAGAAAAATCTTATATCGATCCTGGGTCGGGAGGTCTATCTTCGTCTTCCTCCATTATATAAAAAAAAAAACTTAACTTTTAAAAATTAAACTGAAAAAATAATACGCAGTCTATTTCATTGACTGTACAAACAAAAACGGATTAGCCGTAAGTAGGAATGCAAACAAACAAGTATACGATAAACAGAATTAAATAAAATGTAACAATAATCTCTTATCTGTATGAGGCACGGGAACGGGCGAACGGCACTAAGCAATAGGTAAGGTACACACAACCACTGTTGACCGCGGCTCGAATCGGACTCCTGGTTATAATTATTACTATACAAAAATAATGATAGTGTTTTAATGTGAATCTGGTCATTTGCGTCTTGGATATATTTTTAAGTGGATTAAAATTCCACGGCGGGCAAATAAATTTACCAACTTTCAATAAAAGCTTTGTTTAGTCAAAGAGTTTGCACTATAAATTTAAGAATTGAAAACAGAGTTAGAACAGCGCTTTAAAACAGCCTTGGAATAAAATGTAAAGCGAAAGATACAAAGTAAACGACTCGAAAATAAACTTAATAATAAACTGAGACAACTGACGAGACATAGATCAGTATTTTAGGCATATCTGTGAGCTTCAAATAAGTTCATTTTTCTTTACTTCTGGTGAGATTGATCAAAAATTTTTGGGGATCGAACTTCTTTCTTTTTTTAAGTGAAAACCACAGTGTCTCAGCTTTTTAATTATTATTTTTGCGTATTCTGCACAGAATGTCCCAATGAAAATATTTTCCTTCAGGACCTTTGTTATCTTTGGAGAATCTATGTGAAGGATATTTTTGGGGAGTGAACATGAACCCTGAGAATTTCAAGAACCCTGAGAACCCAAAGAATGCCGGACACACGCGTCCCAAAAAGAATTATGATTTCACACCCAGGTGGAAGGAGAAAAGTTGGAAGACCCAGACTGAGGTGGGAGGACGAGGTAAGAGGGGATGCAGCACAGCTTCTCAAGGTAATAACAAACAGGAAGTCAGCCACTAGGAACAGGAGGAGTTGGAGGCGAATGTTGCGAGAGGCTAAGACTCGATATGGGCTGTAACGCCATCGGAGATAGAAAGAAAACATGAACCCTTGACGAGACCCATTTTGTAGGAGGGAGGAAACACAGAAGTCAAAAAAAATTATTCCATCGGTTTAATTTTCGATTCTGAATGGTGGTTTCTTCCAGAGCGATGTAGAGTCTGAGGTCTTGGAGAAAAGAATGATTATAAATTGAAATATGTTATAAAGTGAAATCAGTTTTCTTTGAGTTGGGTGTACGTACATCTTACTACTTGGGAATAACTGAGACCGTTACGTATAGAATTTTCCGTTATTTACATAGACATTCAAATATATAGACGGCCCATACAAGAAATCTGGTTATCATTTCGACGAGCTGGAGGTAAACCACGTGACCATATTTTTGGCCCCGAGAGGGTTCGAGGATTTTTTCCGCCGAAGGACGCATATTGAAATAACCAGAATACGCAGAAAATTAAAGATCGATAAGGTAATTCAACGGCTTACAGCGCAGTCCTTTCTGGGACTTTTCTGCGTAAGATCTAACTGTTGGTTTTTCCGAACCGATTAGCGTAGCGACGGATGCGTTTGCTCACCTACTGTGTGGCGGGCAGGATTGAGAGAGTTTGGTTCTTCTGGGAGAGTCTGGAACTTTTTGACCTTGCCGGGCAGAGTCTCTCTTCCCATCGCTTTGCACCGCAATGGATGGAATGGATTCAGACGTCCGTCACTCCGAGCCAACTGACCCCCAGATTTCTATTCACCCCTATGTCTTTTTTCTTTTCAGAACTTCCTCTCATTCCATCCCCTAAGAAGACTCTCCACACAGATGATAAAGACCCCGAGTGAAATTGTTTTCCTCGTGGACTTCCAAGTGGAGCTAATGTAAAAAAAAATTAGTAATCAGAGTTTATTTTCACGGACTAAATAGTGATATTACAGTGTTAGTTGTTTGTACAATGGAACGACGGCTCTCCACTCAGCGCACTTCGTTTGTTCCCATTTTTCTGTCGAGCCGGTCTATCAATTTGGATGTCTAAATTCAGCTACATATCGATCGTCCAGGTGATTAGTCACACATCTCCAAATAGTAAGCTCTTAGAAAATGAGGAAATCAATATTCAAATTATCACCATAAATTATCTTTTACTTACACGTTTCTGAGTTTTACATATTAAATATGCAATACAATAACACTGGGGCGCACAAAGGTTCGATATATTAGTAAGACATATCGAAGTATCCTACTCAAAGATATTGAAATACAAGAGATGTGCTTTTGGCAGTTTTTACTGGGTGGGACTATGCTTCCTGGTGGCGCTTATATTGTTAACCAATACTACTGCAGACCTTAAAAAAATCAACTAAATTAACAAATTCTCTCCGCATTCAAAATATATTGTTGACCATACTGTTAAGTGCACACATTCGAAAAATTAAATTAAATTAAAAAATAAATTCCGTGTTCAAACTAGGACCTATAATTAGACCGTAGTCCGCCGATAGTCGGGCGGCCATCATCTCTTGTATTTCAATATCTTTGATCCTACCAGTGAACCAAAAAACCACAACATTTTTTACATTTATTTATTGGCAGTCTGCCATATTTCATAAACAACTATAATACATATTGTAATAATATAAGAGAGTAAATTAATGAATCTAAAAGAAGAAAAAAGAAATAAAGTAGGATAAGTTAAATTCACTTAAAGTTTTTCTGCATTGTAATTTATTTGGTGGTGTTAATGAGCATTGTACCAAATAACGGGTACATTATTATATGCATACTCGGCTCAAATTTCGGTTTTTCGGAGATATCCGACCAATCTATTTGTCCGATATATCCAGAATTACTAGGATGTCGATGAGAAAGATTGATTTAAAACATGTACTGAATAAAAATCCGTGTTTGACTTGAAAGGTGAATGGATTTGGACTATCCTACAAATAAATAAGGTGCTGAGATCAATCTCTGTACGGGGCAGGTCGCTGAGACCCTTTTGAAATTTGCATAGAGCCGACCTTCGAACTTTTTGACCCAATATTTCATTTCTATTTCGTTCTTCAATATTTCGTTCCTATTTCGTTCTTTAATATTTCGTTCTTCAATATTTCGTTCTTCAATATTTTTTTCCTACTCATCTTACTTATTTCATTCCCAAAACTTCCGCTCCTTTCTTTAAATAACCCTCAACAGCATCCCCCAAGATATAAGCCCTGAGAGAAATTATTTCCCTCAGGGCCTCCTGTGTGGAGATAGAATAATTTATAATTAAAAATGCAGATGCAGGTGTTCAGAGAATCAACATCAAACATACTAATTTCGGTTGTCTGTAATTTTTTTTATTATTATACCGCACAAAATTTCCAACTGCTCCCGTCTGGAGCCAGTTTTGGCATTTCCATTTGGGGTACGTTGTGAGGCTGAAGGTAGTGGGGAGGGAAATGAGATGGGAAAGAGGAAGCTGGGAAGTACCTGGCTATTCATATCTGGTCAACAAACATGGCTAAAGCCATTTCAAGCAACGTTTCAATTCTGAATGGTGGTCTAACACCAGGACGGTATTGAGAGTATCTTCCACTCTGGAGCGTGTCGCAAATATAATATATATTATTTTAAATGAATTAATTGTGAAAAAAACACAAATTAATCAAATAAAATTTATTTGCCACGCCGGGATTTTTTATTTGGAGTAAAAAATGTAAACGAAATTCTGGTCACAGGTGACATTTTTGATGTTTTTCTTTACTTACAAAAATATAAAAAAAAATAGTAGTTGTTGGACAGTTGGGGGCAGGATAAGAGGTTGGGTGGTTACTCGGCTGAGTGAACCAGTGACAATATGCTGAAGATTTTTTTTGTTTGATTTTGAAGAAAAAAAAATTGAAAAAAAAGATCATAGCAAAAGTCAACGGAGACCAAAATTTCATTAACATTTTTTACTCCCAGTAAAGTCAGGAATCACTTGTAAAAGTAAGTCAAATACTTCCCTTAACACCCTGTCTTATAAAATGTTAAACTCTTGAATCAAATAAAAATAAAAATAAAATTTTAAGATTAGTCCATTCCAGAATCACGACGTTCATATTAATATAAAATTATGTTTCCAAAATATAAAAATAATCTTCAGTGGGTGATAATTTTCAAGCACAGCTAACAGGGTAACAGGAAAAGTGCAAAAGAAAAAAAAATCTTTCACCTTTTCGTTTGTGCTAACTGCACAGAGCGGGTCCAATTGTCTACGATTATTTATCAGCGTTTAGCGGGAATACAGTGGGCACTGTTCGGTGTACCTACGCTACACAGTCTACGGTCTACTCTCTACACAATCGTAGCACGAGGCACCGTAGCGGCTAACATGTCCGGTGCAGTTGGTTTTACGACGGTCGAACCATAAATTGTTTGCTTTTCGAGCCTCGCCGTAGACACCGTAAGTAATGTCAATATAATAGGGGCTTGTAAAGGGAAACCCTTTACTCTACCCCAACTTACACTACCCCGTATTGCCCGTGGCACACAATACGCCCTAAGTTACCACATATCGCACAACGTTTACCCGCCAAAAACAGCCATCCATTGAGCGCTCCCTATGTGCCGGTTGCGTTTTATTTGGGAAATTGCATGAATAAGTCTTCGAAATCTGCAATTTTTAATTTCTCTATTTTGGGGATGCCCAAAACATGCCTCGTCGGAAAAGCTTTTAGCCTTTTAATGGCAATTTGTATTTCAACGTGATGTGCATGAAAATGTTTCAAGATTTTTTGTTGGAGTGCAGAGCCTATTTATAACTTTTACGCGAAAACGTTACTGCATTCCCATTCAAAGTGGTGTTTTGTTGCTGTTACTTGTTAAGCATATGGGTACTTTAATATCACAGTAAGTCTTAATTCTTTTTTCAAATCAATAAAAACGATGTAATGCCTTTTTTAAGTGAGATAACAGCATCCCCAACTGGCGTATGTTGTGAAGCTGAAGGTAAGTGCAAACGGGAAGGGAATAGGTGAGATGAAAATAGGAAGTACCTGGCTATTCAGAACTAGTTCAGTAGTATTTTAAATGATCTATATATTTATTACTTTCGAAGATTTTGTAAGAAGAAACACCATTTTTTTTTTTATTTAAAATATAGTGCTTAGTAAATGCAGTATATTAAGCTTCAAACACAAAAAGTAGAAAAAGAGCTTACCCCAAACATTTTTAAGTTTCTAAACTTTGAAAATTTTCGTAAAATTTAAAAATAAAAAAAAACCACAGTCCTTTTATATAAGGCATTTGCAACAAAACTGTCACCTCACTTAAAGTTTAAATAATTGAAAAAAAATAAAAACAAATATTCCCCGAGAGGAATAGAAAAAATATGACTTTTTTTTTTGATTTTTGCCCAATTAGTAGGTTGATTTCTTGAATTATTATTTTTTTACACGCGTAAAAGGCATGTATGTTATCAAATAATATTACTTTTATGGAAGTTTTATTAAACTTACGCGGCAAGAGTCAATTAAAACATAATGTATCAAAAATAACCTAACTCTTTAACAAAAATAAATTTACAATACGACCCTGGATTAAAACTGACGAAAAGTAACACAAAAATAGTAAATATATTGATTATATTAATTTAAGAGCGAATTGTTCATTAAAATAGATATTATGAACTAAAACCCGCCACCTTGCGGTAGAACGAATACAACAATTTAAGTACAGTACAACGTTGCCAGATCGACAGAAATATTTTTTTAATAACAATTCGAAAACCAAAATGTACCGTATTTATACAGTGTGTAAAAACACAGCATTTGTTATAAAACGCTTATAATGCTATTTATATATTTATATTGTTTAATTTACGCATGTCATTACATAAACAATTACCTTTGCCTGAATAAAAAATCCCATTAAATTTAAGTATAGCATCAACAACATTTTTCTTAAAAGAGTAGAACAAATTAAAGACCTCGGTATTATTTTTGACAATAAATTAACTTTTGTTCCTCATATAAATGAAATAACCAATAAGGCCATGAAATGTCTGGGGTTTATTCTGAGAACAGTTAAAGAATTTCAATCAATTAATTCCTTTAAATTGTTGTACACTGGGTTGGTGAGAAGCAACTTAGAATATAATTCTACTATCTGGACTCTATTATATAAAACCCACCAACAAAAAATTGAAAGAGTTCAGCATAAGTTTTTAAGATTTATTAACTACAAACTGGGTATACCGATTGAAGAACTTAATTATATATACCTAATCGAATTACTTAACATAACCGATTTGACATCAAGGCGCATAAAAATCTTTTCAAAATATCGAATGGCAGACTGGACGCCCTCGATTTGACAAATTTTATCAATTTGCGAGGACCTATTCGCGAAACTCGGTCGAATGCATTGTATTCTGTTACCAATTCCGCTAATAATTATTTTATAAACTCTCCTATCCAAAGACTCCATTTACTCGGTAATAAATATAACTCAATTGACATTTATCGTCACCAATCTGTGTCTAAATTCAAACTCAGTATATTAGAATACTTAAAATAAAGCCATAAATATCAATCAATTGCACCTTTATCAAATTATTAATTATTGCAAAACATCTAATATATGTGAATAATAAAGGTAGCTAAATAAGAACACAATTAACAACAATCCTCCTGTATTTATTGTTATAAATATAATAACTAACTCACATTTGACTTATATTTCTATTTAAATCTTGGTGCCCTAGCAATAACAATAAATAAATGATTAAATTAAAATCGATGGTCTCTTCATGCTCACAATAAAAACAAAATTTAATACTTATGTATACAAAGATTTCCTAAGTACTTACCTTTTTATCCTCTCTCTCTTTTGTATTGATATTATCTTGTACTGTTTGTACCATAATTTGTACTATTTTTTTACTTTTTTACTATCACACTATACACTTGTTGAACTCAACTGTATAACTTTTCAAGATATTACAACTCATGTATTTTTTTTTCTAGGTGTAGGTCCTATTTATCGCTGCATTAATTTTGCTGTATTTTTGAAAAACTTGCTTTCGAACAATTTATTCATGATCAAGTTAATAATAAAATCAACATAGTAAATACCTAAACGTTCCTCCATAACTACTTTTAAAGTATCTTAAGCACTCTTCTGTTTTACCATTATTACACTATGTAAACTTTTTAACTCCTTTGTACAATTTTAATGATAACGAAACTACATACCTATGTACATATTAAACCTGTTTGTATCCTTAAAGTACAGTTTATAATGTTACTAGCTTTTCCCCGCGGCTTCGCTCGCATGGTATTACGGGAAATTACTGTAGCGGTTGAACTTATCAATTATCCCCCCTCCTCCCCACCCCCACCCCCTCCAGCATTCCATACATTCATTCCCTTACATTCAGTTTTCAAACATCTCGCCTACCACCTAAATTTCATTAAGCTATAGCTCAAAGAAAAAAAATAGTTATCCAATTTTGTTCATTCGTTCGGAATTAATGCGCTAACAAACATTTCGGAGGTTTATTTTTAATTAAATATTTGGAAGTTTGTTAATATAATAAACAATTACACTATTTATTATTCAGTCTTTATACCTAATTGTTACGAATTATATTTTTAATGTAAGAACTCTATCTGACATTTGTTCCAAAACAGAAGCTTGTCCAAAAAAAAACAAAACATATTCTAATATTTGAATTTCCTGGAGCAGTAGCTGACCAGGGGGCTCAGTACCTACCAGCTTAGAGCCCACAAATATATCAACATGGTTTCCATGGAAACGATTTTTTTCTGACGTTAGCAAAAACTCGCTTTTGTTAGCGACAGAAAACGTATAACAAATAAAATATATTAATATTTATAATTTCATAACGCCAGAGCTTACCATCATATACAACATATAGTTAGCGCATATAATTTAGCTTTCTATTGGTGAATGAATTTTTAAAGTCTTTTTATTGGTTAATGCCTGAAAAGGTCATAAACAAACTCGAGCAGTTTCGCATTTATAATATTAGTATGGATATACTTCATGCTTACAATTATACTCCTGAATAACATGTGTAACTTTTATAATGTGATTCTGTAAAAGCCTTCAAGGCGTGTATGAATAAATAAAATATAATGTTGCACATGCATTATGTTGTACATATGAGTGTACCTGCTGACAAATTACAAAAAGTAAAAATTTTAAAAAGTATTTTCACAGGTTTGAAATGAAGTATTCACAAGAGACTCATAAGAAAAATTAAGATTACAAAAAATCGTAGTTTTGTCAATTAAATTCATTCTTTGTGATCAAAAAATCAACTTATCCGATAAAAAATAGTATTAAACTATATTTATTGACGTCCAGACTGCAAAACTTCGCTGTTTCGCTTGAGAGCTTCTTATTGAAGGAAAAATACCTCATC
Source organism: Glyphotaelius pellucidus (assembly GCA_936435175.1). NCBI lineage: Eukaryota > Metazoa > Arthropoda > Insecta > Trichoptera > Limnephilidae > Glyphotaelius > Glyphotaelius pellucidus. Next base: position 30,058,862 of record OW386548.1, on the reverse strand, counting down.
TGTAAGCACTATTAGCAGGTTAGCAAAACGCTCTTCATCATTTCATCGAATGAAAAACAGTTCATCGCGTCAGCTTGCCAGAAATTTATCCCTAAGCTGACAGTGCAACTTTCCTAGTTTTTATTGTAGATAAGTTTATCAGGGCGGAATAACAAAACACCCTTCGAAGGCAACGGAGAATTAATTTGCGCGATACTTAACAAACTTATACTCGTAGCGACAGCTGCATCCATTTTAAGTCGTCATTCTTACTATATTGGTGTACTTCAAGAATTATATTTAAGAGCAGCAAGAAAGTAATCGTTTGCTAAGTAAGTTTCTGCTTTGTCGTTCGCCATTGAGAATTTCAAGTATTTTTAGTGGGACGCTTTCGACGAAGTATATGATTTTGCTGGCATTTTTTAGTTTGGTCTGTTTTTATTTTTTTTTTTTTGTCTGTCTGTTCGCAATTAGTTTGGGTTGGAACAGCATTCTTCGACGTTTTTGTTCACGACCAAGGAACCTGGTCTTTTGTAACGTTGTTATAATGAATACATGTTTTGAAAAATTATTGGCATGTTGGAACTTCACATCTACTTAGTGTGAGCATGGATGCTCACACTTCTTCTTTCGAATGGTGGGGGGTCATAGGGGGACATCTAGGTCTGCGAGCCAGTCTAGTGCCTCAGGCGTTGCCCCGAGGACCTCATCAATCCCGCCGGGGAATGAATGGTGCGGGCATTCGTTGACCACATGTTCGGTGGTCTGCACCTCACCGCATTCACACATATCCGACTCTTTAAGGCCCCATTTATACATCATATGGGCACAACGGCTATGGGAGCACCTTATCCTATTGATGGCGGACCTTGCTCACACTAAGTGGATGCGTTTTCGTCTTTGTTTTTTTTTTTATGACCTTACACCCCAAAAGAGTGTTCCAACCAGGGTCAAGTAATTGAGTTTATATAATGTCCAATAATGCCCATTACTTTGAAACAAATACTATCTGCAAATACGTCTACAAACATTCATAAAAAACATATCACTGACTGGATTAAAAATCAAGATATTAACTTTATACAAAACATTATTATTCCCAACCAAACATAACAAAACTATAAAAAGTATAAAATTATGTTATTAAAATTAGGTATATTTATACCTAAAAATTAAGTAGTTTTTCAAGTATCCAACAACTATACATACACTTACAATTTATATATGTGTGTACATATATGTATGTGTATGTGAATGTGTATGCGTATGTGTACGTATGTTTATATATATTTATATGCATGTGTGCAGGTACATGTATTTATATGGATGTGTATGTATGTGTATGTTTATATAATATGATAATAAAACGATAATAAAATGTATAAAAAAAAATAATAATTAAATAACTAATTTTCTTCAACAACACATAAATACTTGTCACACATAATCATAAGCACGTCAACACCTCAGCACAGGTTCTCCTAGTGAGGTGTTTACGAAACATACAATATTACCCACACACAGTTTTACCTTCTCAAACCTACCTTACACACAACATAATACTAAAAAAAAAAAAAAATCTTTTTGCTTACTGCTACTGAAAATTAACGTTTTGTACTCCTATGTAAACCTCTGTAATCAATTGTAAAATTGTGTATTCAAGAATAGACATAAATAAAAAAAAAATAAAAAAAAATAAATGTTAACAACTGTAATCTTTGGAAAATATCTACAAATTTAGTGGTAATAACAAGAACCTATTTACAATACATAATAATATTAATGCTGTCCTTGTTCTACCGGTATTACAATGGAAGATGCTCCGAGGAACTAGCGTCACTGATCCCCTCGGCACCGGTGCATAGTCGGGAAACACGCCAAACACGCGCTCAACATTTGTACACGGTTGACATTAGTCACATGAGAACGGGTCGTTTCTACGACTCGTTCTTGAGTTCAACAGCCCGGCTGTGGAACGATTTGCCGGCTTCTGTGTTTCCTCCCTCCTACAATATGGGTCTCTTCAAGACCCATGTTCACTCCTTCCTCTCCTCAACAGCACCCTCCACACAGCATCTTCAAAGATGACATAGGCCCTGAGGGAAATTATTTCCCTCAGGGCCTCCTGTGTGGAGTTAATATAAAAAAAAAAAAAAAAAAAAAAATTAATATATAAAAATTAATGTTTCTTTGTTTGTATTTTATGCTAACCTTTAGACCTATTGCAATGAAACTTCGATGCACAGGCCCGCAAATGTTTCTGTATATTATGGTGAGCTCTGGCATTAGTTTGCAAAAAAAAATTATAAGCGGCGAGCGAGTTGTTCGAAAAATGTGTGATTTTAAAAGGGGATGACGGAGGGGGAAGGCGGGGAAAGTGGTAGGGGAACGCGGGAAGAGAAGGGATGTGAAAGGGAAACGGGAGCGGAATCGGGGACACGTGGGAAAGGACTCACAGGGAGAAACAATTTATTTCTTTGAGTGGCATTGTAAGCCGGGTACCAATAATTTAAAAACACCTTGTAAATTTTTACATATTTTCTTTAAGTAATGTAACTTTATTTTTTTAATAAATATAATAAAAAATACATTTAATATTGGATGGCGGTTTATCTTCGGTTTAGTTCTAATTCCACACGAATGCATAGATTTAAAAATGCTGAGATGTATAACGAAAAAGTTCTATGTTAAAAGCCACTTTATTTGATTTATACGTGTCGACCGGTTTTGCTTGATCTTAACCTTCATCAGGACAATAAACGTATTAACAAAATAACAGTACAGAGAAAGATTATAAGGTAAAAAAAAGGTATGAAATTGAAGCTTGTCTTACCTTATAATCTTCATCTGTAATGTTATTTTGTGTAAAGATGAAGGCTGAGATTAACCAAATTTAGTCAACATGTATAAACCAAATTTAGTGGTTTTAAACAAAGAACTTTGTATGACGTCAAGTCAACTATATAAATCAAATTAAATGGTTTTCAACAAAGTACTTTCTATGACGTCAAGTCAACTGAATAAACCAAATTACACACTGAATAAACCAAATAACAGTACAGAGAAAGATTATAAGGTAAAAAAAGATATGTAATGGAAGCTTGTCTTACCTTATTATCTTCAGGTAATGTAATTTACTTTAAAGATAAAGGCTGAGATCAATTAAATCTGGTCAACTGTATATACCAAATTAAGTGGTTTTAAACAAAGAACTTTTTATGACGTCAAGTCAACTGAATAAACCAAATTAAATGGTTTTAAACAAAGAACTTTCTATGACGTCAAATCAACTGAATAAACCAAATTACAAACTGAATAAACCAAATAACAGTACAGAGGAAGATTATAAGGTAAAAAAAGATATGAAATGGAAGCTTGTCTTACCTTATAATCTTCAGGTAATGTAATTTAGTTTAAAGATAAAGGCTGTGGTCAATCAAATCTGGTCAACTGTATATACCAAAATCAGTGGTTTTAAACAAAGAACTTTGTATGACGTCAAGTCAACTGTATAAACCAAATTAAATGGTTTTAATCAAAGAACTTTGTATGACGTCAAACCACAAAGTGTTTGCTTTCTTCGATAATTATTTATTATCGTTCGGTCCCATGATAATCAGATAGATACTCATAAATTGTAATGTCTAGGAACAAAATTATGTGCGTAATAAAGTAATAAATGCTTGACAATTATGTCGTTTCCAACTATTTTATCTAAGCATTTAGCATTTAGCAATTATCCTGAATAATGTTATTCTCACGTCTCCTGTGACCACTTTGTTGAACGACTTCCACATTAAATTTGACCCTTGAGTTATCTTAGTTGTTAATTTTGGGGTTTAGTAACAAAACTAATAGTTCAATTTATAGAAGTATCTCATCTCCTCTCTAACATTTAGGACTTAGTTTTTATATTTTAACATTTAAAATTGCAGCCGTTCTCATTTCAAGCTGTTATTATTATTTTAATTATTATTATTTCAAGCTGTTATTATTATTTTATTAGTGGAAATCTGTAAAATTCAAGGGTTATTATTATTATTGCAGGTTTTGTGAAAATTTTCACCTCTACCCCGGGAACCATTTATTGGATAACCAACACCCCTGTTATGTCATTTCGATTGGTTCGCTACATTTGGTGACAAAACAGGGGTGTCCGAGTTAATCGATTTTTGTTTAATCACCTGCAGACGTTGAGGGAGACCTTTTGACCTCCACGGCCAAAGTCTCTGGACTCATCGCCTTGCAATGCGGTGGGAATAATGGATTCATACGTCCGGACACATTGACTCCTCAGATTCCTACAACCATTTCTTTCTTTCCCAGAACTATCTTATCTTTCCCTAAAAAGACTGTCCACATTTGCAAAAACAGTATATTGCAAAAGCGGTATTAAAAAAATCAATTTGGCGTAATAAACACATTACAAGTATGACATATATTTTTACATATATGACAATTATTTTTACGCAGTTAAAGCTTAAATAATATTTTACACTTAAATTCATTGTAGGACTTGTGTTAAATATCAACATTTCTTGCGAGGCAATTAATTAACCTAGCGAATCTTCCCAGCGGCATCACCACCACCACTAGAGAGTTTCATAATATAATACATACCACACATAAAAAAAAAAATATATTATTATAGTGCTAATATAGTACTCTCATTAGGTATATAATTCTTTACAATATTTAAAAATTCCCCAGATTATTTAAAATTTCCTCCCAAAATTTCAAACAGGGAAGAATGTTCTTCCCCGTTTGAAATTTTGGGAGTGCACTTGGTATCTGTTTGACTGTAGATACTTTTTAAATTCGGATCAAATCAACGGTCCCGAAGAACAATGTCGAATATGCGATTTAGTATTTTTACAGTTACTGCACATTCGACATCTCTGCTGTATAGCTCTTCGACGCTCTACTGTAGAGCTGTTTAAAGTTTCGTTTCTGCATTTTTGCTATTTTTGAGATCAAGAAATATAGTATTGTTATGATATTTTGCATTTCATTAAAAGTTCCAGAAAAACATACTTTTACATTTGCACAAACATACTAACACATTCACATACACCTAAACACTACGCACATCACCCGGTGGTTTCTAAATTTACACATCACAAATAAGACACTACAAAGAAACGTATCATAAGTTCCCACCATGAAATATAAATAGATATCTGTAAATTATCTTATCACTGTAACCAATGTACTTACTGTAACCAATGTACTTATCATAAGTTCCCACCATGAAATATAAATAGATATCTGTAAATTATCTTATCACTGTAACCAATGTACTTACGGTTTGTTTCAACATAAATAAATAAATAAATGAAAGGCATTGAAAATAAGCTAACAAAATGATTTTCAATTTTTAGCAGATTTGTACTTTTAGTTAACTTATTTATTTATAATGGGTTTTACAGATGTTCGCTCTTACGTGAGAACAATCCAGTTATAAAAACTCAGTTATTACAAAATTACAAAAATCTACAATTACATACAATTAAATACAGATGCGTACAGTTCGAAAAACAAAAACATCACAAATAAAAATACAGAATTATACACAAGCTCACTCAAGTAACAAATTACAATGAGTGGCAAGAGACATAAGAAATAGAGAGACAACTGACATAATATAATTAGTTAGTATTTTTTAACAGCGCCAGAACTTTTTTTTTGAATCCGTACAAATTATCGACGATAATATCTACTTCAGCATACTCTATCTTGTTATATAGTCGATACTCTGGGTCAGTTAAAGAAGACGATAATATTTTTACATGTATTCATGTGAAAAATGTTATGGCGTCTTAAAAAATGGGAATTGGGGAAATTTATTTTAATACTGCTAAGACATAATGTAGAATCAAGATAGCCGTGAATAATTTTATGTAAACATATTAGATCAGTCAATTGCCTTCTAGTTTTAAATAAATCAATCTTGAAGTAATCACGACGTACGTCGTATGATCTAAGATGGTCGTAAAGTCCACATTTGAATAATTACATTCTTAGTATTTTTTACGTCAGGATATTGTTGTTTCAAATTAAAGAAGACAATTAAAATCATTTTCAATCAATTATATTATTTTTTTGGTCAGTTTCTCTTCAACCTGAAGTCAGTACAAACATTCCATTACGCTGCCATAAATTTGTGATAAAAGTCTTATTAAATCGAATCTGAGTAACTACCCGAGCAGTGCAGTTCGTTAGAAAGGCTGCACCCCTTATCAACAATGAAGCAGTAACGTTCGTTTAACCATTTTCTAACGAGTGCCGTCGGCATCCGCCATTAAAACTATATTCCGCTACCCGCCTCCGTCCGTATTACCTACCCCTACAGCTGTGGGTTGGCAGAGATGCCCGCCTTACGCTTTCTACCTCGTGCAATATTAGTCTTGCACCCAATTCATGTGCATAACTCACAGGGTAGTCAGTTCATTGAAACTAATTTAAATAAATCAAAACACTATATTCATAAATAACATAAACCTCTTAAATGCCACATGAACAAACGGGTAAATTTTGCGATGTTTTGACTTTAACGTAATATTTTGCGCTATTATTTTATGCTATCTTATGTAATATTTATCGAAACACATTTCCTGAATACTAAACTAAGCATAAAAACAACATTACTTGCGTTTATTCAATGAATTTATACGTTTTACGATCTTTTCATCGACCACGGCGCGACACTGAGGGACGCCAATTTGGCAGCTGAGAGGCGGGAAAAAATCTAGGCCCATGATCATTAACAATCCCACAAAAAAAATATCGCTGCGCCAGGTGGGTTCACGGTATCTTATACCTTATGAACAAGAATGCCCCAAGCGATTCTCTCCTTCTTCATACGTTTTATTTATACATAAGGGTTAAAATCGCATTATTTTGGCCTGATTGCCGGTGCACCAGTGGCAACCCAGCGGTAATTAAAAATACTAAATTCGGGTGAAACTCCGGTTCAATGGTCTCATTTTCGAAATTGGACTTGTTTGTTTGGACCTATAATTTTATTGTTTTTAATGAATCGTTTTTTAAGTAAAACCAAAATATTTGCTAGATTGTGGGCCGTCCTCCTGTCATCAATCTAACTGATTTTTCTATCAACCAGGGTTGCCAATTTGAGAGGAATTTCTAAGAATTTAAACCGACGGATATTTTTGAGAAGAATGCGGAGATTCTATTGTGGTGAGTCAGTTATATGGCAAGTTAGCTACTTATAAAATGGAATCATTATTTTCCACGCTCTGGCCACCCCAGAACTTCGAGAAGCTCAGATTGTTAACTGGAAGTGCCATTACAATTTCGGTTCTAGAGTCGACCACGCATGTAATCTTAGAATTTAAAAACATTCAGATAAAATTGTCGCGATTGAATAAAAACTTGTGAATTGCCCACAGTCATAATAAATTTAATCAATAATCGTCAGTGTTATTATTTCTACATATTCCCGCAATCTTCACAGGATGGAGTGTAAGTAAGTCAGGTAAGTCACCCATCATCAGCATAAATGGTGAAGCCGAGTTTTGCGAAACGCAATTTTTAGTATTAACACATGCTGTGAGTTGACTCCAAGCTAGAATTGCAGTCCTGGGACAGATTTGGTGAGTACCTTTTCGATTAAAAAATATATATATATATATCTCGACTTAATGAGAACACAAAAATGTATAAATAAGTATTAAAACCGATTAAAAGAGCATTTCTTGATATTCCAACCACACCGAAAAATAATATTATAATATTTACAATTTAAAATAAAAAAAATAAACTTAGTTTTTACCACTTTTATTGTTAAAAAAACCAACATCCTTCGTGAGCTAAGCTCACTTCTTCAGGGTTTACTAACTAAGAAGTGAGCTTAGCTCACGTAACATGTTGGTTTTTTAAACAATAAAAGTGGTTAAAACTAAGTTTTTTATTTATTTTAAATTAAAATGGTGCCACAAAATAAGCTTGCTGTGTTTGAAGAAATATTTACAATTACAAGTGGGAACGTACCCATTCCATTCCCCATTCGCGGCAAACTTTAAAAAATTATTTGAATTTAAAAAAACTGGAAGTTGAATTATAATAAGGGAAATTAAAAAAAATTGGAAATTGAATTATAATAAAGGAACTTGTGGGTATTATAAATATCTATTTTGTGTATTTTAGAACGATTTCATGCGAACTCAGAAATAACTCATTCAACGCCCTTTTGAAATATCATCAAATCTCTAAAAAATATTAAAAAATAGCTTTACGTGACGTAACCTATTTCAACATTTTTTGTCACCACTTTTAATGACTTTCAGATGACGCGTTTAGTTCATTTTGAGTTGTCATTGACTTCAACGGACCCAAGGACTCCACATTAAGCAGCACATTCACTTTGATGCATCCGCATCACAAATATGACTTCAATGGACACATGGGCTCCTCAATAACCGGAACATTCACCTTGATGCATGCGCATCAAAAATGTGACTCTCCGTCGTATATCAAAAAAATAAAAACAGCATTCTTAAAAACCCAAAACAAAACTCTTCCGTCCGGGATTACAAATCAACGTCCGTCGCCATCTTTCTACAGTTCCGCCACGATCTCCTTCCGGCGCGAGCAGTCAACTTGCCGGTTACCTAAATTCAAACATAATTATAAAAAAGGAAAAAAAAACAGTCCTGTTAAAATTGCCTAGTTTGAACGCCATCAGCAGACTTTCAGCATAGTTTACTAAACAATGTATTTAAAAAGAAAGCAAAACGTTCGGACATAAAATATATTTTTTTAATTAAATGAAGACACTATGAGCGAAACTCAATCACAAATCTGGAAACAGAAAAATCAGAAAAATATATTTGCACCTCTGGGACTCGAACCCAGGACCTCCCTACTTTCCGGGTGCGTGCTCTTATCCACTGAGCTAAGGTGTCGATATCAAATTCGGTCACCTTTAACCGTACCATACTTTGACTAAGAACAACCCATATTATCTTCATTTTTCTTAACGCATATTTTTATTGGCTGCCATCCTTATGTATGATTACAAGATTAAACCAGATTTTTGATTGAGTTTCGCTCATAGTGTCTTCATTTAATTAAATATTACAATTTGAGGTTTTACTCATAAAAGTTAAAATAAAAAATAATCATTAAATATTTTCTTCTGATATTGTCGGTAAAATAAATCAGTTTTGGAAGAGAGAAATGAAAAATACAAAACCTTGATTTAATGATTTTATGAGACCAAAGCAGGCTCTATAATTTTTCATGCAATACACATAAATCAAACTGTAAGTAGATTTTAATAATAAATCTTAATTTCTGTGTCAAACTTGAATCCTTGAGCGGAATTAATTCTGTTATTATTTGCAACACAGGTGATACACGTTTGCTGGTATGGGTAAATAATACTACTTACGTAATTGTTTGCGTTCTGGCGAGCTCGTGCAATGCAGCTAGCGGAGAGTCCTTAATAAAGGACTACAGTGAATTACTTATGCGTAAGGCCTGTATACAAAAGAATAACAAACATAATTATGGTTAATTTTGAAAAGGCTTATTTCGGAAATGAAAGAAAAAACCCACTAGCATAATTCGTTTTTATTCACTTATATTTTTACAGAAATGTCTCACACTGACTGCATGTGACATTTTAATAACATCATTCTGGCGAGTACCGGCAAGCATTGCAATATAATTAAAAAAAGTGTTTGTGTTTTAAATCTGTTTGTGTTGTGTGTTTTTGAATATCAAATCAACTTTACTAAAAGTAGTGAAAATTTTATTCAATTGATAAACGTCCGTGGATGTGAAAACATTACTTATTAAAAAATTCATCATGAAAATGTATATACATTGCTTTAACCCTTCGAATAATGAGAAAATAATATCTATGAACTTTTGCCTGTCAAGATTTGCGCGCAAAATTTCCGGTTCTTCCCGTGCATTTTAAATGTTCCTTTTAATTGGTTATTTTTTAATTTTTTTGCAAAAACGAAAATTGTTCTAAAATCTGGATAAAATAATCTTTCCGATGTATTTATTAGAAATCAAAATTTTTGTTTTTAAATATTAAAATTTTGATATTGAAAATGTAAATTGGTTTAAAAATACGTTTCTGGGGATTCCTTAAAAAAGTACGTAAAATAAAATAAACTGTAAATTTTAAATATAGATTCATTTTTTTAAGAAAATTTGCAATAAAACTGTCACCTCACTTTTTATGATATTCATATAATTTTATTTTAAAATTAAGTGTTTGCTACGTCACAAATTGGCACAACATAAAATTGTCACTTACGATCGGGTTTGTAAAATATCTAACCAACATAGCTCGTATATTTTTATAGCAATAAGAAGCATCATTTCTTTCGCTTTCTAACATAAAAGAAATTACAAATGTTTGAACAACAGGAAGAGAGATATCTAACTTTTAATAATGCACGGTCGCTCTGGGTCTCCTGTTATTATAACGGCATATGATGTTTTGGGACAACTTGGGTCTCCTGTGATTAGACGGGTTAACAGCCAGAAGGGGTTGATTATCTAGTGTATATGCTTGTTTTATTAATAATTTCTAAATGAATAGTGGAATTTTTCCAACCTATTTTAAATGTCTTGTATGTTTCTTATTTTTGAGATGTCGTAAAAACAAATATTTTTTTAGAAATCACCTTTAAGATTTTGTATTTTATCCTTCCTTTGAGCTTTAATCACGAAAAAAATTTCAAAAAAGCTAACCTCAAATTTTTTTAATCAAATGTAGAAAAATTTAAAAAAAGCCAAAAAAAAAACAGTCTTTTATTTAATGAATTTGAAAAGAAAATTTCATCTCAAACCAAATACCTATTGTTTTAGTTATAATCACACTTATTTTATTTAATCATTTGTTCAATTCAGATTTGTACTATTATTATTATTTTTTTCAATTTCTGCTTAGTTCTGTTTTTTTTCTTAATTTTTCTTAAATATTCTAGTTTACATTTAGTTAGTCTTGTTTCTAAATACCTATCTGTGAACATTAATAATTGGTCTGTTTTTTTATCAGCCTCTCATGTTTATTATATTGACTGTTTATGTTTCTTAAATAAATAAATATCACTTTTTCAGCGTTCATACAATATTTTTTTTTGTTTTTAATTATGAATTTTGCATTCAATCCTAAAAAAATTATCTTAAAATAAACTGACAATTCTTGCATTGTAATTTTTTAAATAAATTTCATAATGCTAGAGCTCACCATTATATGTTTAAAACTTTGCGGGCATGTGCACAACAAATCACCAATCCGTAATCGGATGAATGGTGTAGGAACGCAAGTGGAATTATTAAATAAACATACATTTTTAAATAGAAAAATGATTTTAATACTTTCACGTTTGTTTAATACACTTGTCAAGTTACCGCTTCAACTCTGTCACCTGTTTCACGTTAAGATATTTCACTACATTTCGTTAATCAAGTTATTCTATTGAGTGATGAGATTAAAATAATTTTCAAAATAAAAAAAATTATCAAAAGACCTCTCGCCGTATTTTTTCAATATGCTACAAATTGGACTGAATGTGAACAAATTAAATTATTATCGAAACGTAGTTGCGTAGTCTTGGATTTCAAAATTGGATTATTTTATACCATAACACGATGGTGTTCGCCCACCATTTTGAATTTCATTAGATAAACGAAAGATTTAAAAATATTTCAGGCAATTGAAAAACACAACAAATACGGCCGCTTTCAGCAAAAATTCGCGGAAACACAATTTAGAATTTTTTTTTAACATTTTGGGGAAACAAATTCGATGCCAATGTATATATTATTTTGTACCTATAGGTATAGGTAGTATGGAAATTCAGCGACGGTTAGCCTTTTCCACAAGTGGGTCAAAGGTCAAAGCATATTTCGCTTTCATTGAGAAGTTTTTCAAGTAACTATAAACGTACGATACCTACGATATCAATGTAAAAGAGAGTATTTTTATAACAAGGAAATATTTTCTTCTTTGTGGTATTTCGTCGTTGTTTGTTTATACGTGAAAGAATTTTCTGATTTTAGAAATAGATGTTTTTAATCCCATTTACGCTTAACACGCAGACTCCAGTGGTTGGTCAGAAATAATAATTCTTTATGCCAGGATTTGGGGAGGATTGTGCAAACCCACACGTCTCCTAAAATTAAACGTATTTCTTTATTAACGCAGTAAAAAACAAGAACATAAATAGAGAAAAATTAATAATAACAAAAATAAATAATCCGTTATTATGCAGGGCGTGGTTTTGAGTGAGCTCGGGCCCAACGCTCACTCAGGAGTAGCGCATGATGCTGGAAGGCTGCGGTCACCACTGCGGTGGATAAAACTAATCGCCAAATTATCTTGGGTATTGAAGTTTCAAAATAAATTTACAGCTCAATAGTTTTTGATTGAAATGAAGAATAGAATGATCGATACGAACTGAAAGTAGTAGCATCACCTATAAACATAATTTTTACTATTACTATTTTAATTAAATAAAAATGTTATTCCTGAAAATTCACGGTTTGATTTATAATAAAGCGCCCTTGAGATGATTTTCAAGAAAATAGCGCTTTATAAATAAGTCAAATATTATAAATATTAAAGAACAAGAATGGGGAGACTGCGAAGTACTTTTTTTTATGAATTTGAAGTAGGATTTTTCCGAATTTTTGTAGTCGAATTCAAGTGCACTTTTTCCTATTCTAATCTAAATAGTATTTGTGTTTTCTTCGGAGTCGATAGATGTCGCTTTGCTTTATGTTTTCTCATTCTGCTTCATTTTGGAGTGGTTTGAAGATTGGATTTGATTTTACAAAGATGAAAATACAATTTTTTTTTTGAATTTCGTAAGATTTGTCTGGCCGCAAATGTTCGTAAGGCGCTTATCACCAGATCAAAGGAGACTTTTATGAGACCGTGGATTTATCGTATTTTGTTAGAACCAAGTACCCGTGAAAGAAATAAATATTTTATTGGTATCTCACTCTCTCGCAGGCTAAATTCTATAGATGAATGTTTTTGTTTATTTTTAATGTCGCTCGCTGCTGTTTCATCGAGTTTCAAATCACAACAGTGCTAAAAAAGTTTTCACATAAAAAATTGAAATATCCTGACCCTAAAGTAACGAACGTCCCAAAGGTTTCTCATCACTGAACTAGGCCATTCGTAACGGGTTGTTTGAGACCTTAACGAATGTTAATTTGCCCAGTCAAAGTATTTTGCCCGCTTTTTTTAATGCAACCGTCACAGAGGTGAATTCGTTAAAAAATGTCCCCCAAAATAAATAAAAAATGATTTCGTCGGCCTAATTGATTAAATTGATAAAAAAAATTCACTTCTAACAACCTTTCTCATTAAATCATTCTAATCATTGGTTATTTAAAACCTTCACCTTTCAATAGTACTCAAGTTTCATAAATATATAAAAAAATTCACTTTATATTTTATTTCCACCTTAAAAATAATATTTTTTGCTTCCAACTTAAAGTTTTTAAAGGTAAATAATTGCTACCCTTGAAGTAGAATAAATAACTCTTTAAAGTTTCTCACATTTCCGGCGTTTTATTCGAGGCTTCTTTTGACCGAACAGAATTTAATACATCTCTTGTAAGATAAAAGATAATTAACTTTACAATAATTTTTTTATTTATTTGTAGATATTACGGAAAGCATGTTGGATCTGTTTTATAACTGTGGTGGACTGTTGTTACCTCTAATTAACAAAACAACTCTGACGATCGGGAGTTCAATAATACTTTAGTTAGATATTACGAATACAATGTATATCTGAATAGACTATGCGTATTTACAATGAACATCTAACTGGACTTAACGTTCATTTAACGGATGATCTGTGATGATCTGAAGAGGGGGACCATTCACTGAAGGTGCCCACCTGTATATTGTATATAATCGGCTGTCTTCGTAACCGTTCGGGTTTTTTTTTACATGAGCTCCACACAGGCGGCCCAGAGGAAAATAGTTTCCCTCAGGGCCTACGTCATCTTTGGGGATGCTGTGTGGAAGGTTTTTTTAAGGAAAGGAAGGAAAGGGGGTTCTGGGAAGGAAAATGGTTTAAGCGGTGGGTAGGAATTTGGGGTTCAGTGGGTCTTGATTATTCGCCTCCAAGAACTAGACAAATCTCACTCCATGAACCTGGTCATTCTCGCTAAAGCACCAAACGTAGCGAACAGTGGTTCGCTACGTTCGCTACTGCCATAGGTCACCAGGTCAGGCAGAGGTGTTTGTTATCCAATAAAGGTTCCCGGAGTGGTGATACCCATTTACGACTCCCAAATTAATCGCAAACGTCCAACGTCCGCAAGTCGTCTCTATCCAGTACTGTTACCAATGACATCTATTAAGACAACCCAAAACTACATAAAACTGCATATACTAACGACATTTGTTGAAAGAAATTGAAACAACATACATTTTCACATTCACTACTGTAACCTACCTAAATAAAGGTGACCGGAACTCAACAATATGAAAAAAAAAATGATGACAAAAAACTAATTTAAATAGGTTAGGTTAGGGGCTCTTTTAAATACGATCACTTTTAATGAATTTTTAAAGGGGTGTTGAAATGCCACTTTTTTTAGTCGTCACGGCACCCTGAATAACACATTCTTTTGCTCTTAAAAATATAAAATTTTGTACTTTCATGTTTATAAATAATTTTGAATTCTGTAACTTTAATTCTGCACCACACTCCATAAAAGCACGCTGCTTAAAATCTGAGTCTCTCGATAATTTACAATAACTATAGATACCCACCTAATCCTTTTTCTTTGTCTTTTAAAAAACTTTTTCAAACTTTTTATTGTGCATATTTTTATTTTCATACCTTAGATAAACCGACCCCCCCCCCATCATACCCCCAACCAACACCCCTCTTTCCTTCCTCCTTCCTTTTCCCACCTAAATAACTTGTTTCATTTAATGAAATTTTTCATTCGCTTCTCTTAAATCACTTCACCTACATAATATAATACCCATGTGGAAACCTGTAAATGGTACAATTATATCACCATCACCATCCAATCCACTTAACACTTCCGTACCGGACCAGGGGAACGCACTTACACTAACGAGAGTTTTTCGCTGTATCTAAGTTGTTTTTTAAACCACATACTCAATAATTTGGGTAAACCTAGAAAAAATATTTGGTTATCAATCTGCATTAAAAAAATTAATATCGCGTTACTACTTTTCTTAGTATTAATTCATTTATATCAAATTCCGGTCGAGAATCTGTCCAGCCCGCCCCCCTACCCCTCTGTTCGGACGTTACCCCGTATCCATCCGCTGGAAGTATCGGGACGATTCTAAGCGATAGCAAGTAATTTCTGAGTTGTTAGTGGAAAGGACTAGATCCCGTTTGTTTACACTGCGCATCTAGTTTGCTCTTTTTACAATGCTATACTGTTCGCTTACCGGTCAAAGATCATTCGGTCTGGATCGTTTCCGCTACGCGTCAATCGCCAGTCAATATTCGGAAACATGGAGTTATGTTGGCTATCGGCCCGCCTTCTCTGTTTTTTATGGAAAAATATACGTTATGGTCTAAATTCATTAGAATATTAATTATGACTTTATTTATCAAACGATTTTGAAAATGACTACTGAAATACAATGAATATACTTCTCTCTAATTATTACCAAAACAAATTACAAAAAATTATGTCATTAACATTCTTAAATAAGCAAAACAGATTGGGGTCCTCGAGTGACCCCCTTCGGATTATGTGTGATTTTTTTCTTTCCGGGACGAAAAGGTTAAGCTAATGTAACTCTTTTATATTCACTAAATAGTTAATATACATCAGTGAAAACCTTTTATTTGTTAATTTACTTCATCATTTTATCATAAATTATTGTAACTATTGGTTTTCCAATTAAAATAAAATAAAAAAGATGAGTGTTAAAACTAACAAGGAATAAGAAAGTGAAAAAAAAATTGGTTCAGCAATTTAATTTTTTTAACTTTGTCAGAATAAAACATCCATCCTTATGCAAATAAAAGTATTTTAAAAGCACTGCTTCAAACGACGACACTCTGGCTTGGTTGTTGGTTTTAAACGCTTGTTAGACTTGATACATGTGACAGCGATATATTTTTTGCCTCAAACCATGTTCCAGGTAGTTTAATTTCGCTAGTTGCATTTCACTCGCGAAATACTAAAGCACTTAGAGGTATGTGCCGAAATGGTTAGTTAGACATAAAATTAACACACTCGCAATAAACTCACATAAATACGTATAAGTAATTTATTTATGATTCCCTCGAAAAGTACATTTTGATAATATTCCCTATTCATATCATTCGGTTGTTTCTATGTGGACTTAGCCCAAACAACTATAAAACTGCTACGATTAAATTATTATTGTTTGCTCTTAACGGCAAAAATGGAGGAAGGATTTAAATGAAAATTTGATTTATGCGAACCATTTCTGTTGTTAAAATAATTTGCATATTATTCACGCAGGCGGCCAAGATTTCATTTGAGCGAGTAATATAAGGAAATCTACCTGAATTATTATCTTACGGAATGCTGAATATAAACAATGAATTATTATTATAAAGAATTTTCTGTCAAAGTACGGAAGGTGTACTCTGTGGAGGGAATAAAAGAGGGAATCAGATAAAATAACAACGGAAAAAACTTTCTTCAATTTTATTTAGTTTTTTTAATTTCGTTCTCTCATTTTTGTTTTTCGTCAAATGCTTCATCAGAATCAGCCTTCTGCTTTTCCAACGATTGTTTTTTTATGTAAACACCGCATAAGAGTCCCAACTGTTTGGGAACAGTATTACTTTGACATCCCCAGATGGGGTAAGTTGTGAGGCTGAAGGGAGTAAGAGTCTGGTATGATTTTAGGTTTTCACGGCCAAAAGTATTTTTCTTATTTATTTTTGGGGTGTAATGCCGTGTTGCGCTAGCACCTTCTTTAGTCAACGTTTCGGATAGCGTTGGCTACAGAAGGAAGTGGCGCAACACGGCATAACACCCCAAAAATAAATAACAAAATAGGTGTAAGAGTCTGTTTGTAAAACTTCAGTCTAGCGCTTGTGTAGGTTTTTTCGCTTTTCCTCTCTCCAAAAGAAAAGCTTGCAAAAGGTCAACCCAAGTGGTTTGCTACGTTTGGTGATTTAGCAGGAGTGCCCGGGTTCATGGGGTGAGGTTTATCTAGGTCTTGGAGGCGGATGACCGGGACACACTGAACCCCAGATTCCTACCCACCCCTTAAACCTTTTTCTTTCCCAGAACTCTCCTCTCCTTCCTTTCCTTAAAAAACCCTCCACAAAGCATCCCCAAAGATGTCATAGGCCGGGAGAGAAATAATTTTCCTCTGGTCCCCCTGTGTAGAGTTCATGTAAAAAAAAAGTTATGTTTTTATCATTATAGTATAAGAAGACATTGCTTTTTATATGGACGCATTCACTCCACACAGAAAAGCAAAACGGTTCAGTTTATTAGTATGAGATTTTGAAAGAAAATCCACAAAACATCAACATTTGTGTAATTCAATACAAGTTTTTCTGCATTATAATTGATTTGGTTGTGTTTATGAGTAATCTGAGTTCTGTACGATACAGAAGGACCTTTTACACATAAATGCATACTCAACTGAAATTACGATTTTTTTGAGATGTCTGGCTAATTAACTGGACGATCGATATACAGGGTGCGGCAGCATAACTTCCTTTTTTAAAATGCGCGCCATTCAGACGTTTGATGTCATGGCGGAGCGCTAGTGATCTCGTTCGAGAGGCGGAACTATGAAGTTTTGTCCCAACACAGTGCAGTCGCCATCATGCGTTGAACAGTGAGGAGCGTGCGTTTGCCTTTAAGACTTCCTTTTAGGACGTCACCTACCTGATTTGATCTTCAAAAACTAAGTAAATCAAAACTTTAGGTATGTGCCTACATTATAAAAAACGAATAAAAATTTTCTGATTCATACAATGGATTTTTAAGTTTTATTAAGATTTTATTGAGTCTCTTCAAGACCAATGTTCATTCCTTCCTTTCCTCAAAAAAACCCTCCACACAGCATCCCAGATGATATAGGCCTTGAGGGAAATTGTTTTCTTCAGTGCCTCCTGTGTGGAGTTAATGTAAAAAAAAAACTACTGTGTCGGTACAAAACTTTATAGTTCCGCCTCTCGAACGTGATCTCATTTGCTCCACTACGACATCAACCGACTGAATGGCGCGCATTTAAAAAAAGGAAGTAATGCTTCCGCACCACATGTAAAAATTATTATTGTTCGTCTACTACTTCTTTTTAAAAAAATAGCTGAATAATTTTCTGAAAAAAATACACAATTATTAGAAACAAATTTTCAAGACGTAAGTTTGTAATGAGCTATTTAATATCTCTCTCGCAGATAAAATATGTGATCAAAATTTTTGTAAAATAAATAAGCTTATTCTAACATAATATTCCCCTTAGATCATCAGTGAGCAGAAATAATACGAATGAAAGTTCCATGAAATAATTTGGAAGTGAAAGTGACTTTATTAAAATTTTCTCGTGATTTATTGCCCTTAAATATCATTACAAATATCAACGTTTCTTCCGAGAAAATTAATGGATTTCCACAAGTATCAGAGAATCTTAACGAGTTTGTAAAAGGGTGATAATTAATGGTGCTGTTAACGAAGGGAGAAATATATTATTGAACAAATATTTATAACATTTTATCAAACTAAGGTCATTTTTCAATTTAGACTGTTAAACTTTGTAAGATGAATTTATGAAACAAAAATGAGATTTGAAAACCATCTCGTCAAGTGCCAAGGAAGAAACAATGTAAAATCGCGATGTTTTGACATTGACGTAATATTTTGTGGGTTTGTTTTGTGCTATCGTATATTATATTTGCTGAAATACATTCATTGAACAATAAACTATGCATAAAAACAATTACTTGCGTTTATTTGATGTATTTATATGTTTTACGATCTTTTTCACTAGAACGCCGCTACCGAATTTGACAGCTCAAATGCCACGAAATATCTCGGCCGGAGGGCATATAGAATTCCATAGAAATTATTCCGCTTCCCTTGGTGTGTTCAAGGTATTTTATACCTTAAGAACAAGAATGCCCCAAGCGATTCTGACCTTGTTCTCTATACGTTTTCTTTATACATAAGGGTTAAAATCGCGTTCCAAAATTATTTTTTTTTGAACATTTTGGCTTGTGCGCCGGCGCACAACCGGCAAACCAGCAGACTATAAAACTTTGTACTTAAAGTAATTGATAATCTGCTCTTTTGCACGATAAAGACCGTGCGAGTTTCGAGTAATTATTTTAGGACAAGCAATTTTTTTTACATTAACTCCACACGTGTCATCTGAGATGCTGCTGTGTGAAGAGTTTTGTGAGGAGAGGAAGGAATGAACATGCTGTAGGAAAGAGGAAACACAGTGGTCGGCAAATCGTTCCATAGCCAAGCTTTTGAACACAGGAACGAGTCGAAGAAGCGATACGTTTTTTACGGCTACGCACCAGTACCAAAGGGATCAATGACCCTAGTTCCTGGGGGTATTAAGTAGACTTAGTTTAAATTATTTAATAGATTGAAAGAATATTTCCTCAATTGGCGGCTAAAGTTAAATGGGCCGAAAACAGTTGTGAAAGCTTTCCATCTTAGTAACTTACAGGCAAACGCAAAACTCTGTGTTTAGTTTGATGGAAAAAATATTTACCATGACCCCCTTCCCTCTATCTTGGAGTAACTTTGGACAGGCGCCTGAACTACCGGCAACACATGTGGGCAAATAAAACAGGATAAGACTTATCTTAGTCAGTAAGCCAGCTGGAACTAGCTGGGGTTGCGACGCCAACACGCTCAGAACGGCATCCATTGCCCTGGTTTTCTCAGCAGCTGAATACTGTGCTCCAGTATGGGCTAGAAGCGCCCTCACTTCCATAGTCGACTTAATGTTGACGTTCAGCTCGATGCAAAGCCAAAGCCTCAATGCAAATCATCAGCGGAACTTTAAAATCTACTTGTCTCCCTTGGTACTTGCAAACATAACCCCGCCAAATATCAGGCGAGAAATTGCAACACTGAGGGAATACAAGAAGGCGCTGCAAAAAAGCGCAATACCTTTGCACGATAATGACGTTTTTCACCCAGAATGCCGCTTGAAGTCCCGAAAACCCTTTTCATCCCAGAACATAAGTGGAAGCTTGAGTGGCAATTGGCCAACGTGGGAAACGACCCAGTGGGTCTTGTGTGAGATGGGCATTTTCCACAGACAGGCAGCCTGGGTTCTCATTGCCTCGCAAACTCTGTTACGCCATCAATAGGATAAGGTGCTCCCATAGCGGTTGTGCCCATGGGATGTGTAAGTGCGGTGCAGACCACCAAACATGTGGTCAACGAATGCCCGCTCCATTCATTTCCCGGAGGAATTGACGAGGTCCACCGGGCAACGCCTGAGGCCCTAGACTGGCTCGCAGACCTAGATGACCCTCTCTGACTCTGAAAGAAGAAGAATTAATATATTGAAAAGACATAATGATTTAGTCTAATTGCAATTTTTGTACGATTAAATAGATCTACGACTCCTGCATATCAATTTTTATGTAATCCAGGTACGGGTATATGTTTTAAATTCTCTGACCTGGTATTGTTAAATTTAAACAGGGTTTTGGAACGAATAGCTTTAGTAGTAATGAATCGAAAACGAGACGTGTAAAAATATTTACTGCAACTTGTTTTAATTCCATGATTTTTATGAACATAGTACTCGTGCAATAAATCGTTAGCCTGTTTGGCTAGGGCGATATATTTTGCGTAAATTTCATTAGTACGAGAAAATTGCCAAGCCTACCCCTAGGCTACGAGGGGCGAAGTTAAAACGGGGTTGTTTCGAAAACCGTAATTGCGGACTCAGAATTACATTCCCGGCTGTGAGAGTGAATAATTTATTTAAACATATTTAAAATCCTTATTTTATACTCAAATGTTTCATTTGGGTTCCGAGTTATAGAATATATTAATCCGGCGAGTTCGTTGTATGATTTTTGGGAATCGTTGTTCCTTTAAATTTTAAAATAATATTATTCTGTTTCCCGAAATTCTCTGATATCAATAATATTGTGGAACTCAATTTAAAATAAATGTTTTTTTAAACCCTTTTACGATGTTTATTATTTTTGTTTGAAAACAAATACTGAACATCAAAATAATAGAGTACTTACGATTCTTCTAAAAAGTTTTCGAAAGCATTGAAAATAAATCTACTGAAAAAAATATTTGTTATTTGAATGGAAATAGGGCGCAAATGTTTTGCGGAAATTCAAGTACGCCGACGTCATAATATGGCCATTCAGCGCCATTTTGTTTTTTTTTTTGACAAACGCCTATTCTAAGTCCTTTTCAGCTTTTGAACAAATTGTGATCAGCAGAAGAGAACAACAACTGTTATGCTGTTTAGCTTGTCAACTTATTACAATTTGATGAAAATCAGAAACGCACCTAGAATCAACATTTAAGGAGAATCTTTCAAATGACAAAAGAAAAAAAAAAACAAAATGACGTTGTGAAACAACGAAGCCTGTGTTTCACTATGTAAAATAAATAAATAATGATTACAGGATTAATATTTAATTAAGTGCAACGTTAAGCAATTTTAATGAAAACTGATATTGCCAGTTAATTAAGTAATATTAATTCGATAAATCTGGTGCCATATGCATGATTTACCTTTCCTTTATATATTGAACCCGATAAAAGGTTTTGACATACAATCTTAAACCATGATGTCCCTCGAACAGGTAATATATTAACTGACTCGTATAATAATTTTATGTCTCGGCTTTGTGCATAAATACTTTTATTTACCAAGAGCTTTGAATTGTTTCAATGAAACCTACATTTGTCTTGCACGAGTTTCCCCAAGACGTTATTCCGTATCTGATAGTAGATTCCACTAGTGACAAATAATTTTTTTTTAACGTACTTATAACGTATACATAAAATATTTAATTTTGAAAATTCGCCCCGCAATAGCTCGTAGGTAGGCGTTTGCAGATGTTGCTTATGTGAGTAGCCCGCATAAGGACATTTACTTGTCTTGTCCCAACCATATTTAATAAGATGCCAACGAACATAAAAATCGAATCAAATTGCACCACCGATCTAAAACAAAAAATAAAAAAATGCCTAATAGATGAAGATTTTTTGTTTTGATATTATTTATTATTTGACTATTGTTAAATTGACCTGCTGACAAAATGATTTGGCAGTTTAGCGGGTGCTTAAAATGAAAAATTAAAAAAAATTATTAAAAAAAAATTGACTCAAATATTTCGATTTCCAGATTAATTAAAATTGATTAGGTGTTCAAAATACGACACTAGAAAATGAAAAAAAAATGTTTGACTGAAGATTGAAATAACCAAAATGAGTGTAAACCGCTAACACCGCCCAACCCATAAATTACGTCACACGAATTTCATGATTTTTTTACCCCTCCCCCCTCGTCACATTTGTGAGACCCCCTCCCCCTAGAATTTCATGATTTTTTGACCCCTCCATACCCCTTGTCACACTTTTCTACTCCCCCCCTTAAGGTGTGACGTAATTTATGGATGGCCCCTAAGCCAAATTTTGATTGGATGAAACCGACATTTATTTCGAATATTAACTTATGTCAAATTTTAATAATGTCATCATTTAAGAAGAATGTGAGTGTGTGCGTCTATGTGCGTGAGTTCCACCAAAAGCTGACAGAATGCATTGTCATCGACAACGAGGTTGTTTGCCGAGTTTAAACTCGATCGGATATCAGCAAGTGGGTTAATTTTCACTTCCAAGATGTATATTCATTCATTCACGAAAACAAAATCCAAATTCAAAGAGATGCATTTAAAAAATATAATTTTTTAAAGGCCTCACCGGCTGGCTATAAATGAAAAATGTAAACAGTCTGAACTGCAGGGTGAAGCGCGAACATCGCGCCGGGTAATTGCATCACCGAGGCAATAAACAGCATTTGCGTGCTGCAATCTCGGGTAATCAGCGCCGCCATTGCACAACTTTATGATAAGCCCCGACTGGGCTCGATTGGTTGCCTCATTAAATTCACATTTTAAAATATGCTCGATTATTAGCCTCGCGGTTTGGGGGGTAAATTGTAGCAAGCCTTAATATCGAAAGATATCAAGTGCCATTTTGATTAAAGGCATAGTTATCTTAATTTTTTTAAAAAATTGAAAACTTCTTTAGGATTTGTGACCTGAAACTCGATGAAACGAAAGAGCGACAATAAAAAAAAACAAATACATACATCTGTAGTATTGAGTCTGCGAGAGAATGAGATAGAAAAATCGGTCTCTTCTTTGTGTGATGCTTCGTATCCTCTCTTGTCTACTTTAGTTTTCTGATAAGTCTGGGATAAATAATTTAAATTTTGGAATAATTTATAAAGATAATCCTCAAATAGTAATTTTTAATTATTGAAGCCAACATTAACGACTGTCAAGCGAAAAATGTCAAACAGAAAAGTCGCATCTAGAGACTTCGCATCCAAATTCCCTATTTTGTTTTTACTCTCTTGAAAAGTTTGTTTGTTTATTTACTTCATTTTCCTTCAATAATAATTAAAAAAAAATGAAAGTATTGCGATTCACAACCGGTAGATGTGAAATCTTCAGA
Source organism: Glyphotaelius pellucidus (assembly GCA_936435175.1). Classification (NCBI taxonomy): domain Eukaryota; kingdom Metazoa; phylum Arthropoda; class Insecta; order Trichoptera; family Limnephilidae; genus Glyphotaelius; species Glyphotaelius pellucidus. Next base: position 30,035,186 of record OW386548.1, on the reverse strand, counting down.
AAACTAAAGAATACAAGCGTGGGGAGACTACAATACTTTTTTTATCAATGTGAAGTACGATTTTTTGCACATTTTTGTCGTCGGATTCCAGTGCACCTTTTTCTATACATTTGGTCATCTTAAAAGTATTTATGTTCTTTTCTAGATGTCGCTTTCTTTTGTGTTTTCTTTGCCTGTTCATTTTGGAGTGGTTTGAAGGATGGATATTGATTTGACAAAAATAATTTTTATATTTTTTTTTGGATTTCGTAAGATTCGATCCTTGTTCCGCTGAATATGGCCGCTAAGGTTCGTCAGGCGCTTTATACCACTAGACCAAAAAAGGCTTGCGTGGGACCGTGGATTTATCGTTATTATATTGGAACCGAGTACCCGTGAAACAAATTAATATTTTATTGTTTTCTCATTCTCTTGCAGGCCTATACATTCATCCTATGAATGTATGTGTTGATCTCTTTTTAGTGTCGCTCGCTTCCGACTCATCGAGTTTCAAATCACAACGGCGCTAAAGAAGTTTTCACTTAATTGTAATTGAATAATTTGTAAGCATCTTTTTTGTGAAAAATTGATTACCATAGTTGGTATACATCATTCATCATCATCTTTAGCTAAATATATTTTACAGTTAAAACCCGTTTTTAGTTAAAACACGTTTTCTCTAGTAAATACTAGTTTTTACTTATAGCCTTTGTTTAAACTGAAATTTTCTAGTTAAAACTAGAATTTACTACTTTAAATATCGACTGTGTTTTGGTAAAACCCTTTAAGCCACATTTTTTGGAAATGTTACTTTTCAGTGGTTTCATATAAAGTAGGTTTCAAGGAACAACCTGGTCAAACAATTTAATCTGATAAATGCCGTTTTTATATCAAAAAATGCATTTTATTAGACGAACATTTTTAGGTTTCGTAAAAACACAAACAGGTAAAAGCAGTCAACCCTCAAATCAGTGATATTTCAATTTTGTGTTATTTTAATCCCGTACGGTCAATTGCTTTAAGCTGCGTGACTGTTTACCCTACACGACTTGTATGGGAATTACGTCGCCAATGCAGGGGACTTCCATTTTTCTACTGGTAGACGGCGAGTACGGCGACCTCAAGCAGCTCAAAACAGTTTTGACGTTTAGTGAGTGAGTTGCATATTTTCGACTTCCGCAATTAAAAACGCTTATTTTAATTAATTACTGAAGATATGGTACTAAAAAGATTTTAGAATTGTTTGGTGTCAATTTCAAATCGTTTGGAACCCGAGATATCAATGGTAAGTCAATTTATTTGCTATTTAAATTTTGTTTCACCGCACTTGTTACATTATTATTTAATTTTGAATTTTAACCACATCAATGTATTTGAAGTATATTATCGCAGGTTTTTAAATATTCAAAACAATGCTAAAGCTAAACAACTAACATATCTTCCGGCAAAAGTATTTTGATAATATTATTTGACGTGTATTCTAACCTCGAAAATTTGCTGTTTTTGGCAGATCCTTTTATTTAAAAAACTCATATTTATTAGCATATTCCATAGTTAAGACATGTTTTTGCATCCTATTTGTTTATTTTCAGATGAAAGTAATATTAGATCTTTGGTTCGGCTAAAAAAAGTCCAGACAAATCTCTTATTCCTTCAGATGAAATCCCGATGGATTATTTGCCCCCCGGTAAGAATGAAACTTTTTTGAATCAATGTAGCATACTTTTATTTTTAAAAACTCATATCTATTTGCATGTTTCTATTTTACTCCATATTTAATTCCATATAACTCTTCAATTAAATGAATAATTTTTTTTATTGTGTTTTACAGAAAAAGCTCCAGTAGCGATGCTCCCGATACATCATTAATGGAGACGGATGATGAGGACGTTATGACTGACCTTGTAGATTAGTTTGCACTTGTTGCAATAGTTATATTTCTTGTCATTTTACTATGTATCTATAAATAGGACAAATATTAAGTTTTTTTAATAATTTTTTTTTTTTAAATTTTGTTTTATTTAATTTTCTTCATTAATAATATAAAAAGTATTATTTTTCCAATAAAATTTAATGATAATATTTATTATAAGTAATACAATTATAATTATATCACATACGGCAGGTCCAGTAAAGAGAGTTAGAACCACAATTCTAACTCCCATATGCTTAAAGTTGGTAAGGTAAAAGCATTCAAGCTTTTTAAAGACGAGTGAATGTAAAGTGAGCCGAGAATAGAGGAAAGGTCAAATACTTTAAGCCACATTTTTTTTTGTTTTTCATTAATATCTTTCATTATTATGCTTTGAATCAAATAATTTTGCACCATGTCAGTAAGCTATGTATACTCTACCAAATAAACATTAGAAATAATAAATTAACTCAACATGTCATTAGATATTCGTTTTTATCATCTCCTGTAAAATTTTAGTTTTGTGGCTTAAAGGGTTTTGCCTTTCAGCAGTCGATATTAACATTTTAGATAAAACTAGTTCTAACATTGAACCTTAGTTTAAACTAGTATTAGAGATACTTGTTGGGGATTAAAAATATTCAACTTTGAATCGCTTCAATCTGCTGTACTGTTAGGTTAGGTTAGGTTATGTTAGGTTGCGTCGGATCAAATGATGTCACTCGACCAATCAGAATAAAGTACGATGAACTTTGACATCGGTTGAAACAGTTTATTTATTTATTTTATTTTATTTTATTTATTATATTACATAAGATACAACTAAATAGCAAAAATAATATAATAATAATATTTCAAGATAACTGTTAATATTAAAAATGTGTACAAATGTTATTATGTCTTGCAGGTCGATATTAGTTCCTAGCTAGGCAGATTGCCTGTTCTAAGGAACCAATTGCTGATGAAAAAGCCAGACATGTATTTAATAATAAAATGTTGATTTTATTTATTTATTAATTTTTTCTAATGTAAATATATACTAAGTTTATATTTATTGTGCCATTTTTAGGTAACCATGTAAAACTTTAAGTTACATTATTTAATAATTTTTCATATTCCATTCTACCCAAATCAATCAACCATTTAGTTATTAATGAACCGATGCAGGACATTTTGCATGTCTTAATCTTTAATTCTGGGGGGATTTTATTATACAATTTCGGTCCCAGATATGTATATGTCTTTTGATACTTTGCCGTATTGCTCCCTGGGACCACTGAATTAACTGAACTTTAACTGAATCATTTAGAGAAAACGCGTTTTCACTGATACTCATTTTTGAACAGCAGTTAATTCTAGTTGTAACGAAGACATTTAGTGATAACTAGTTTATACTTGAGAAAACGCATTGTAACTAAGAACGGATTTTTATCTGTAACATATACATATCATATTGTAAATACGCACAGGAATTAGTATTTAAAACTCAAAATATAAATATTTTTAATTTTTTTTTAAATATATAACGGTCTTTCTTGAGAGGTGCTCGTCGCACCGTTTCGAAAAGAGGCTATGTATTTTATGTTCCCTTTGAAAACACCGTTGACTTCACAGAACCGCCTCAAGCAAGAGAGCTACACGGATGACTAAACGTGTAGGAACCCCAAGCCTCCAAATTACTTATAAATCGAATAAATCTAAAAATCACTGAATAAATTTAAATTAGATTTTTCCGCCGAGTTCAAAAATTGCCTACCTCAATCGGATTCTCTTGAAAATGGCCAATTTATGCATACGACGATTCCTTTGATACTGTTATTTTTTTAACTATTTTTTGCGGCGTTTGTGACGACGAAAAATAATTTGAAAATCATATTCGATTTTATAGGTTAGCTTTAAAAGTTTGGCAACGAATTCATTGTATTTAAGACTGTGATATATTACATGTTACAAACTTCAAATAAAATAGAAAACCCATATGAGATTCGTAAACTGAAGTGTAAAATTTTTATTTTCATCTCAATTTTTGATGAAAATTTATGATCCGCTTGCAATTCTATGGAGTGTCTAATAAAAATATAGTTTTATTACATACGCAGACACTGCTATATTTTATTACATAAGTTTGAGTTAAACTCTTACATTTTAAATTCTAGTATATAATTTCGTGATGAATAGTATTTATTACGCAAACTACTTAAAATTAAATATAAAGCAAAATTATAAATATTTATTTTTAAATTGCGCGAACTTTATCTACGTAAACAGTAAATTAATTTTAACTACAATCCACATCGTAGATATCAATAAAATATAGAAGGGGGCCCGGGTTCTTTGGGTAACGATTGTATAGGTCTTGGCGGTGAACGCGTTTGCCCACCTTACAACGTGACGTGCCGTATTGGGAGACACTGGTTGAGGGAGACCTGACCTAGACCTCTCCATCTGAACTCGCCCAAACCATCGCCTTGCACCCCAGTGGGAGGGATAGATTCATACGTCCAACAGTCCTGGACCCCCAGATTCCTTTCCACTCATCTTGCCCTTTTTTCTTCCCAGATCCTACTCTCCTTCTTTCCCTAAAAAGATCATCCACACAGCATTCCCAAAGAAAACATAGGCCATGCGGGATTTTTTTCGTCAGGGCCTCCAGTGTACAAAAGGTAAGATTTTATTTGTTGCAAAAAACATTTGTTTATTGGCTAACACCTAACACCACATAACAAATAAGTCAAGAACTGTAATTTATACCGATTTGAAAAAAAAGGGTTATATAATTAAAAAATATATAAACTTTTCAAGGCACCAGCAAGACCATTGCACTTGTATCAATCGAATTGAGGTAAAAAAGTACCTAATCGGTTTTTTACTTCTTCAGTGTCTATGAAAACGATTTTTTTTAATCACAAGAATAACGCACAAGAGTCCAATCTGCTTGCAACTGTCTAAAGCCACTGGAACTAACAAATGGAGTATGTTGAGAGTGAGAAAGAGAAGAATATGGGTAAGAGGAAGGTTTAGAGATGGGGAAACGTGACATGGAGCAGCCGGATTTTGAAAGGGCTATTATTAGGGTAGAAAAGAAGACAGATTTTTTTTGTAGCAGTACTTACTGTCCATAAATAATTAAGAAAATTTTTGATTATAACTCCGTTGACTTACGATTAAATCAGATGCAAGATGAATCTATTGCTGCATTAATTAAATACAATTAGTATTTAGTTTTTATACTAATTAAAATAACTTAATATTGTTATATTATTATTTTCAACGGTTTGTTGATATTAACGAATATTACGAAGGAGCCAATCGGCTCGGTATACAAGGAGCCGGCAATTGCAAAGAAAACTATGAACAAAGTTGACTGATTCAAATTTAATGTTAAATATATAAATGATGGGCTCAGAATTTTTTCTCGTTGAGGTTGTTTTTGTGTAAATTGCCAATAATTACGAACGGAGGTTCGAATCCTACGAAAACCAAAAAATTTACATTTTAATTTTTTTTTAAATCAATATCCAATCTTCAAACCATTTTAAAATAAACAGGCAAAAGAAAAGAAAGCGACATCTAGCGACTTTCTAGTTTCATTTCTACCGCTTGCAAATTGCACACTCTGATTTTTTTTTCGTTATCAGTAATTATTTATTTATTTATTTACGGACAAATAGTCCATTAACAACATAACAATAACACGAATAAAAAAAGAGATGACAATGAAAGGAAAGTATATATTATAAATGAAGGGCATTGACAAATTATAATATAAAGAACATTTATATATATTCTCGATCCACAATAAGAACAACCCGTGAACGCGCATGTCTCCGCCCATTATCCCCACTGCTACTAGGATGAACGTTAACACGGTCAGACCCACTATTTTAATAAATTAAATTTTTCATATTAAATGTTGACAAACAAAAAATGGCAACAATTAACACATTTTAATAATGGTGGTGATAGAATAACAAAATACATATTGTACTTAATGTGGCGCCAGATTTATCAAATCGGCTGAGGAATTAATCCGAAGTTGAAATATCATCATTTTTATTTGGCGATTAACTTCACTTCGATTAACTTCACCGGTTCTTGTATACCGTAATAATGTATATTTTATGGTGTGTAGCCCAATACCCCGTCTGCTCAGAAATTGTATGAATGGCACATGTTTGTGAGATATTTGGTTTTCCAGAAAATTTTTTTTTTATACATATTGATTATCATTGTGCGTTGAGTTTTATGCACCACCTATAAAAATAAATAAAACTGATTAACACCAACATTCGAAAATTTTACTCATAAATTTTTTTATAAAAATGCATTGTTGCAATTCGAGTAGCTGTAAACTTAATTAAAACTTGCGTGTCATCTTTTGTTATTTGTAGTTGGTGATAATTTATTTGGACATATCGGCTGAATATCCATTTTATCACTGGGCCTGAATGGGTTAATTTTTTGCGTCGCGAACACACAGCAAGACGGTCGACGACATACTGAATTTTGGGCGAAATGACTCGGGCCAGCAGAGCGCGGGTGAAGGGACTGTAGCGGGGGGAGTGGTATGCGCAATACGAACCAAGTTTCGTACCATCGCGGGTTGATCTTATCGTGGACAGAGAATAGAAGACTACGAGTCAAAGCTTGAAAATGAATTTAAAAGACTTCAAAAATTAAACATGTTGTATCGACTGCCGAAAGTCATTTAGGCTAATACCAAAAATTAAACATGTTGTATCGACTGCCGAAAGTCATTTAGGCTAATACCAAAAATTAAACATGTTGTATCGACTGCCGAAAGTCATTTAGGCTAATACCAAAAAATTTTATTCAATCCAAGGCCCATCACCATAAAGGTTGAATGATAAAAAACAGAACACTGACAAAACAGAGCACTTTTGAAGAGTAATCAATACATATTATAAAATAAAGTGTACAACAATGTGCGTACTGCTAAAACTCAGAGACGAGTCCCGGTATGATCAAGAGAGTTATATTGTTTGGTAGCCCTCTACCCCCCATCTATGAAGAAGGTTCCCGTTTTTACCTGAAGGGTGTTATTTTGAAGATATAAGAGCTGGAAGATTCACCGTCTAGAAATTTCTAAAACAGTCCAGAATATTTTAAAATTGTAAAGAATTGTAAGAAATATTTTGACTTTTCGACAAAATATGATTGAGGATTAAGGGGTTAAGATAATCTATGAAAAGTAAGATTTTAATATGCATTGGATAATATTGCAAATATACTCCTTCTTAAGTATCTTGGAAATAGTATCCCACTGATGGTGGCATTATTTATTTAACCCTAGTATAAAAATAATCTCGTATGAGTCACGTAGATAATCAAGAGGGTGGTTTCGATTTGGCCCCATACATAAAATAGTTTTATGTCTTCGGCTTAACGACACTCTTTTCACATGCAATTCTATTTTGCGGGGGTGAATTTCACCCATTATTGAGTAGCAAACATCGAATGGTTCGGTGCAGCTCTAAGAGGGTTAATAGGATTTGCATCGTGGTGATGGTTTGGGGAATTGGCGACCTTTTTGAATTATTTATTTGACAAGTCTTACTAACTATATTGTGGAGGGAAATCAAAAGACAAACGAAGTTTTAATATAAATTTTTTTTATAGTATAATACCTCATGATGCACTTATTTAGATGATAAGCTGGAATGAGTAATCTGAAAGTATGTTGCCTGTTGCCTGTTGTATGCTGATGATGCTGTGTTGATTTCTAACAGTGTGGAAGATCTACAGTCTCTCGTGTCTAGGACCAAGTATGTATTAAGAATGAGTTAATGATGATTGTAAACAAGTTTTATGTTATGATCATTTTGTTTTTGAAGAGTTTTATTTATCTATAACAATAATAATATTTGGATGATTTATATAGCGCCGTTTTTGTGAAAAATCACCTCAAGGGCGCTGTACATTTGTTACTTTAATTTTAAATTTTCTGCGACCAGTTTCGACACAACCGTGTCATTCACTAGCAGGCTTAAAACTAATTTAAAAATTCTATGCAAGTACCAAAATGAGATAAATTTAATTAGGTGGGGGTAGTGAGAGGGATGATTTTGGGGGAGGGGGTAAGCGGTGGGAGGAGTCGAGGAGCGAGTACGTTCCACACTCTTGTATTAATTTCCGATCATACGCGTTACTTCTATTCGGTATTTCTGAAGGCTTTTGTTAAAGATTATTGTAAAATTTTGTATTATATTGCGCACATATACGGGGTATTTGAGATTTTTTTCTAATGTTAGTTCTACTTGTGGGCAAATGAAACAAATTGGATTGTCTTGTTGATCTTGTCGTATCTAATAAAAAATATGAATTTTTATTAAGTTGGTAAGCTCTGGCGAGTCCAGGCCAATATTCAGAATTTTAAATAATAAGGTTTGGTCAAAAGTTAAACGTCATGGGTAAAGGGAGTTGAAGTTGTGAAAGTTTAAAGATTCGGTATAATTTGAAAAGTGTACGTTTTGCTTATAATTTGTTTGATTGAAAAATGTGATTATAATTGAAGGAATATTGTGTCAAAGGCGAAGGCTTTCCTTCAATATTTATCACGACTCCTGAAAATTTATATAAAAAAAAAATTGGAAAATTGAAAAAATATCATTATCAGCGATATCAACATCAACTAATACTCGATAAACTTTTTACTCAGATAAAACATGTAATATCACCTTACCAGTTTGGATTTATGCCAGGGAGAAGTACTCTTTCTAACTTAATTATTTATGAAAATTTTATAACCAATGCTTTTAAAGAAAAAAAAAACAAGTTGACTCTGTTTGTACTGACTTTAGTAAGGCTTTTGATACAGTTTCCCATAAAATTCTCATTTGGAAATTAGGAAAGCTTGGTATACGTGGCAATATATTAGCCTGGTTTGAAAGCTATCTTACTGGAAGACAACAAATTGTTAGAATAAAATCCTCCCTGTCAAAAAAAATTCATGCAACAAGTGGAGTTCCACAGGGTTCACACCTTGACCCAATCTTATTTATCTTGTTTATAAATGATCTTACATATTTCATAATGTATCCATCTTACTTTTTGCTAATGACCTAAATTTTTTTAAAATTATTCAAAATATTTATCATTGCAACATTCTTCAAGATAATATCAACAAATTGTTAATTTGGTGTAAGGAAAAAAGACTTTATTTGAATATCTCAAAATGTCAAATAATTAGATTTTCTCGTATAAAAAATCCAGTGATCTTTAATTACTACATTGATGACAATGCTCTTGAAACACAAACACAAATTAAAGACTTAGGCATCACTTTCCAATCAAATCTTTCATTTGTTAACCACATAACAGAAATCTGTAATAAGGGCTTAAAAATGTTGGGATTTATAACTAGGCTAACTAGAAATTTTAACAATATAAAGTGTACTAAACTGTTATATTTTGCGTATGTTAGATGTCAACATGAGTACAATTTTCCAGTCTGGAATCCACATTATAACATACATGTACAAGCTGTTGAAAGAATACAAAACAAATTCTTACGTTTTCTAAATTTCTAAATGGGAATTCCAAAAATAATGTTGAACTACAACACTCTGTTAAATAATATGAATATGCTCAAATTGTCAGACAGAAGAATTTTCACTGACTTGGTATTTCTTTATAAAATTCTACATAATTTAGTTGATAGTCCGGTATTGCGTGAATTGATAAGCTTTCGGATTCCACAACGTAATACAAGAAGTCAGGATTTATTTCAGTGCAGAAATTCTGGGACTAACTACCATATTTATTCCTCTTTACCCAGAATACTAATGGAAGGAAACAATTACACCAAGTCCGTGGACATCTTCAGTTTATCTTTAAACAAATATAAAATATTGTTACTGAAGCAGTTCAGTTATGTACAATAAATATTGTATTTATTACCATTAATATGTAAAAGCCCTGAAAAAGGGCGTTGATCAATAAATAAATAAATAAATAATGTCGTATTTTCAAATCTTAGCATTCTAGCTCGCTGAAAACTCACGGCCCACTACTGCTGCCTTTCTCTCGCAGCCTGTTTCTCGCCCGGCCTCTAATACTGATGTACCGATGACAATGCGGCAGGTCATGTTTATTATTTATGCAGGGGATGAACCGCTGAACTGCTGAATTCCCGATTTCATTACCTCTTCAAAACCAGTTTGGCAAACTCAATCTGGACATAATTTGTTGAAGTTGGAAGCGTGATTGTGCATACTTGATTCGGAATAGTTGATCGTTATCTTAATTCAATATTTTACGTGCATCAGTAGTTTTTTTATTAAATTTTAATTGAAATCAGTGGCAACTCATGACCCATCTGATTGAGAATTTAATCGAAGATTAAAATAGGAGAAAAAATCCCTCAGATATACCTATTAGGGTGGGCCATGACCGTATGAAGAAAAATTCTTGTTTTGATTTATGTAATATTGATAAAAAGGTGTTAATTGCAGATATAAAATCAGTTTTTTTTTTAATAATATTTGGATATCATATTCTTCCTCCGGATTGACTTTGACTTCACATAACAGAGAAAAACCCACCCTTGTTAAATCTCTAAAAAAATGTTAGGTAAACCATTAAAAATAACTTTTTTAATCAAACACGAAAAAGAGGGAATATTTAGATTTATTTATTAAAAAATATATTTCAATATAATTCAAATTATCTCAAGACCAGCATTCGAATACCATCAAAATCCTTCTTTCTCTCGAATTTCGGTATTTTATTTATTTATACAACACATGTTTCATAGTAGTGACATTTACATAAGGTAGATATATTAAATCACCACACTAGGCTGCTGCCTGTTTCATGGTGACCAATGGGGTAAAGTTACTTTGTATGAAATATAGTCTAGTGTAAACATATGGATTTAGCATAAATCATGGTTAAAATTGGAAAAATTATAATTAAATGTAGGAATTATAATGAGGACTAGAAAATAGAGAAGAGAAAAGAAGTAAATTAGATTTTAAAAATGGATTTAATTTTTTTTTTCTTTTTTTATGTGTGCAAGCAAGCACACATGCATATGCTCTATACATGTAACACACATACATACATACATACATACATACACACATACATACATACACCTATATAACCACACATATTAATAATATATACACCTTTATCTGAGTACGAGAAATAGGCTATTAACATTATCACAATCACTCATCAAAAAGTCCCCAAGCGCCTTTCTGAAACTGTCGTATTTAGCTATTGACTTTATTTCTATTGTTAAATTATTGAAGATTTTAGGAGCAAGAAAGTTAAATTGTGTCTGTGCCATTGAGGTTTTTGTTGGTGAAATAATATAATTGGATTTTTTGTAATTTTTTGTATTAAAGGTAGATTCAAATTATTTTTTTTTGTATGTTTGAATTTATAATAGGAGGATATGTTTTTGATGTATAAGGATTTTATATTGAGTACTTTGAAGTCCTTAAATAATTGCTCAATAATTTTGGGACTTTTTGTGAATGATTTCGTCAAAATATCTAATATTGGCTTTGAAAGAATAGAAAAAAAAATATGGTTTGGTAAAAAAAAAAAAAAAATATATTTATTAAAATTTCAAAACTTTGAGTAAATCCGGAGGAAAAAGATCATATCAGAAATTTGAAAAAAATTTAACACCTCGTTTTGAACCCGTTTGGCACCCTTTTATCGCTCTTAGAATTTAAAAATAACATTTTTTGTTAAATGACTCACCTTCATACCTATTTGAAAAATCCCTTTTTTTGATATTATACATATTTTTTCATAGATCTAAATAAATCTTATCACATTAATAATGTACGAGAGATCAGCAACTTTGCAAAATTCGACGATTCAAGAGAACGTCTGTGGCTAAAGAATATAGTGTCGTAGGTAACATAAAATATTTTAAAACGAAAATCACAATTTACACGAGAACTTGCGAATTTTTTTTTTTTTAAATAAATAGCGTTTTCAGAATGAAATACACAAAACACGAAAAACTGAAAATATCTGTTAATTCTTGCAAAATACTACTCCACACAAATTTTGTGTTAAAAAATCACATAATAGCTGCGCACCTAGTAAAAAAACAACGTTTGCACGCATACCGCTCTGGCGCCACTAGTATGTTTTGTCTTGTCTTGTAAAATTATTGAAAAAGTTAAACTTGTTTTCTTTTCCCTTTTTAATGAATTTCACAGATTAGAAAAAAGTACCTCTTATTAAAATGGAATGTACAAGGTAGTTATTATAGAAATGTGAATGAAAAAGTAATAGGAACATAATATTTGTGTATTATATTGAACCAACCGTGGTCAAATATTAGTAATAGTGTACCTTAATGGAGTGGAAGATACAATAAGTCAGTAGGCGCTATGTATAGGGCTAGCTGATTCTTTAATAGTCACCAGCTGCTAACCGTACACAAATCTCAAGTTCGCCCAACAATTACATTTGGGAGTCACCTCTGGGCTGGAGCCTCAAAATACTTGATAAACCTACTTAATTCCGTAAAGAAGGGTTGTCTTTCTCATTGACAATCCGTTGTTAATAGACCGGTTGATATTTCTTATGCACAGATGAAATGTAGGCATGCGGAGTCTGTTCTGCAGTTATTTTATTGAAGGTTGCTCTAAAAAGATAACAGTATTAATCACCAATACACGAGCGTGAAACTCGACGGACGGGTAGCTCCTTCGGCTTGTTTTTGTTGTAAGTCGGCTTGTATGTGGGACGGGCTCCAGCAATTGTTTTTCTTCTTTCACATAATTGTTTCATAGTGCTTTCACACAAACGAAGTATTGAATTCCGTAAGTCTAAACTTAAACTTTAGGGCGCACAGTTTATACCCGCGCTGTGCAGGCGGGTTTCCTACAGAGCATCGGACCATCCCAATAATCCCTTTCTACAGTCTCTACTTTAACCCACTTAACAACGCTGCCCAACAAGTGGCGATATAGTTCCATGTCTTTAGATTGTAGTTACAGAAAGGATAGCTCCTATGAGGTGTCACATAAAAAAAAATAGTATTGGTCTTGTGTACGACCACCATTCAGGACTGAAATGTTGCTTGAAATGGCTGTCGCCCTGATAAGTGACCAGGTATGATTAGCCAAGTATTTCCAAACCTACCTCTTTCCTATCTCTTCCGCTTTACCAAACTCTTCAGCTTCTCACTGGATCCGGAAAGTTGGGAACAGTTGGGACTCTTGTGCGGTATTCAAATTAAAAACGATTATTATGAGAGCTGCCTCACCGGGTTAAATTATTGTGAAATCTTCACTGATGACGTTAAATACCACAAAAATGAGAGTTAATCGCAATGACCGTGTACGTAACAGTCATATAAGAAATAAACCATCCGGTTTACAAAAAAAAATTTTTTCGTTCCACATAATCAATCAACCAATGATGAAGGAGGCTGTTAAACACAAGTGGAAAGAATTATTTGCATGACAAAGAACAAAATGCAAAAAATATGGAGTAACAGAAATTCGATGAGAATTGTCCGCGCGCTGAGTTTCCTCATTTTTTTATAAGATGAGAAAAAATATGGACACTTAGAGCCAACTAAATGAAGCGGATAGACAAGACTTAGAGAGACGTATTAGCAGATAGATCGAAATGTAGTTTAGCAGATAGATCGAAATGTAGTTCTGGAGAAAAGTTCTGAGGATTCCGTTGACAACCCGCAAATATGTCCATTCTAGAAGAGCTGGGAATTAACAGCAGGCTTTTTACTATAATATGCCTATAACGTGCTATAAGATACTTTGAGCACGTAGTCCCCCGAATTGAAGACTCCTCCTACCTGGAGAAATCCGTATTGCTGGTAAAGTGTTTGAAAGGAGAAGCAGAGGATCGATAATGCGCTGGAATAACCAAGAATCACTAGCGTCCGGACTTTTGTTGTCCTTGACCCCTTACGCAACGTAGAAGAGCGAAGAGGAGGAGCCTTCTCCACCATGGAAATAGGAAAACAGACTTAAGAAGCACCGAAATCAACTTCTCACCCAAGGAAATTAATTATTTTCACACACTTGGTGGCACGTTTGTCAATATTAATTTTTTTCTGAAAAAAAACGGTCCTGCCAACCATTGTCACCTTTGCCAGATTGCTCTTGCAAATTGAAAGCTCAAACAATCTATGAATAAATGAGCCCTCTGAAATTTACATACCCTAGTCCAGGCACACCGTCTAGTGTAGTCTAAAGAGAGCTATCGGAGTGGAATTTTTAGCAGCTTGCATGAAACGAATTTACCTCACGATAATAACGGGATTATAATATCAAATTTATAAAAACCAATTTGTTCAATAATAAAAAAATCAAACATAAAAAAGCAGATAAATTGAACATTACGTATTTATCAAGCAAAAATTCCAATTTTATCGATATTTTAAGTTACTAATAGTAGTACAAAAAAACCGTATCGTAAAAAATTACCTATTTATATGTACGTCAAATCTTTCCCACTCACAAAATGCCAAAAAATTTAAATATCATCATATCATTGACTCGCGTTTGGTGGGGTGCACACCCTTCTTGCATTAATTTGCTTTAAAATACACTTATTGGAAGCCATCTGAACCAACCACCAGGAATTATAAGATAGACGATTTGACGTCTGGACTTGCTCCATGGCTGATGATAAAATATCATTGCGAGAGAAAAAACAAATATATACTTGCGCTGCAATGTAAGATAGGGTCCTTTGATTACTGAAGAACCGATAAGGCAACTTGAGACATTCAAGATGTGGATTCACAGAAAAATACTCTAAATAAGATGGATGGACAGAGTTACGAATAATGTTAGAGTTCGGATGAATAAAGAAAAATAAGTTATTAAAACAATAAAAATCCGAAAACTTCAATATTTAGCTCGTGTGATGAGACATTCAGAGAAGTACGCGATCGTGCATCTTATAAAAAGATTGCTGGAAGGCGGGCCCTGGAAGAAGGAGAACATGGCTAGAAACCATGACCAGTCTACTATAGAGCTGTTCCGGGCCGCAGTAAACAATGTCTGCATAGCCATCATGATAGCCAACGTCCGTTGAACGGACAAGGCACGAGAAGAAGAGAGAAAAACCGTTGAAGTCATAGTCATATTTCATCATATTTTAACGGACTTAAATTTCCGAGTTTCACGATTTTACACAAAAGATATTTAAAAACCCTTTCTAGTAACGAACGCCTTAAAATTTTATCCATTTAAAACTACGCGCCTTAAAATACTAACGTAACTTTAATATTATACTTTCAACATAATTGTGAATTTCCTGTAAAGCATCTGCCCGAAGTACTTGAGCGCGGATTTTAACTACGATAATACTTGGCAAGGGATTCCGGTGCTTGGAGGCACTCGACCATGACCAGCATTAAAAAAATTCGTTTGTTAACTCATGAACATGTTATGTTTTTATTACCTGCACAGAATTCCACCGTTTTTACGGTTGTTTCGAGTTTTTGCACAAACTACAATTAATTTATGGAACAGTAAAAAAGCAAATAGTCAGCCCACTGCACTGCCGTAACAACTCACTTAAAATAAAGGGAAAAATCCATTGTTTTCGTGGCTTTTTTTCAGTTTCAAATAAATGCCTTTTAACCCAGATACATGGTACGTTTAATTTTTTTATGTGCTGATCGTGTGAATGCGTTTTAAATAAAGAAAGTTATTATAAGAGAATATATCAATAGCGAAACATTAATTTATTTATTTATTTATTAAAAGAAGTTTATACAATGAACGAAAAAAATTGTGTTAATTCATCCGCCATGCTAGGTATGTCCCTGTGTTATGGTGGATGAAGTTTACAGATTGGGTAGGTACAGTGTACAGTCATTAACTTATGCAATTCATTTAAATAGTTTAAGTTACAAGATGTATTAATTATATTACAATTCAATTAAAATAGCAAGTTTTACACATCATCGTTACTGAATGTAAGGATCCATTTTGATAATTTTTTTTTAAAGATATGGGGTTGGGTTTCGGATTTTAGGTTCTCGGGGAGAAGGTTAAACATTTTAGGAGCTAGGTACATGAAATGTCTTTGAGCTGATGTGGTGCGTAGCGTAGGAACATTGTAGTGTCGTTTGGTTATTGTTCTGGTGGTGTAACTGTGATGTAAGAGAGTTTTTTTCTTGTATTTGAACATGAAATGTGTTAGTGTAAATTTTAGATGAAGTTGCCGTATGTTTAAGACATTATATTCTGTGAACAATCTATTGGAGGAATATCTTGTTGGTCGCTTGTTGATAGCACGTAAAATCGTTTTTTGGGCTTTTTGCAGAGGATCAATAAAATTAAGAGCACAGCCGCCCCAAATTATGATGCCATATGCTAACTGGGATTGGCAGAGAGCATAGTAAACCGTTTTTAGTGTTATAGGAGTAAGTATATTTCTTAGAGTTCGAAAAACATAAGAGAGCTTGCGAATTCGGGGAGTTAGACTGGCTAAGTGCTGATCCCAACGAAGATGGTGATCAATTAGGACCCCCAGGTATTTTATATGAGATACTTTTTCCAAATTTGGGCAAGTGCAGGAAGAGTAGGGACTTGGACAAGAGTGAATTGTTATTTTCTGATTGATAGAAGGTTGGGTTGCAGCAGATAGACTGAAGGTTAAGAATTTAGTTTTACCAGCATTGAGGGTGAGGAGATTATCATCTAACCAATTCTTTACAAGACCTATGTCGTATTGTTCAACTACTGCGTGGCAGGCTGAATCGGAAAAGACTGGGGATAGAACTTTTGACCTCTCTAATTGGATTCTCTCAATCCATTGCCTTGCACCGCGGTGGGAGGGATGAATTTATGTGTTCGGCACTCCTGAACGCATCACCCCCAGATCCCTACCCACCACCCTTTCCATTTTCCTTTCCAGAACTTTCTCTCTTTCCTTTCCCCAAAAAAATCCTCCACACAGCATCCCCAACGATGACATAGGCCCTGAGAGAATATTTTTCCTTGTCTGATGGTGGACTTCTGCTAGTAAATAAATGACCTTTCAAGTAAATTCAACCTAGATATCATAGACGAAAAAGATTTTAAAATTCCTTGAAATTTTTTCTTAAGGCGCCTTATACACGCTTAAAAAGAAGAAGATGGAGAGATATGTATATATACGAATGTTAGAGAGAGCTCGCTCATATTAAAACCGATAAAATTTAAGCGAAAATTATGAAACTGTTTAATAAAACACAAATCGTTTATAATAAAGTAAACTTCTCGTAGGGAACATCTAAAATAGCATTTAATGAAATACTGTGAATTTCTTGATATACATAAATTCTAAAATAAGTGAAAAAAACGTGTTTATAATAATTTTTGGAGCATAATTTGCAATTTTTTTCAATCGAGGGAATTTCATATAATTTCCCTTCCGGCATGAGGAACGTCTAGTTATCTTCAAGAATAACATTTATTTTTATAAGAGCTTTAAAACTTAAACAGCCTTACTTTTAAAAAAACATGACCGTTGAACGGTATATCTGTTCCGCGCAGTGCAAAGACTGTAAATTTTATTTTTTTAAAGATTACTAATAACAAAGTGAATTTTTTCTGTTGGCCACCTTGGACTTTGGTAGAGTATGTGCAGCCCGCTAAGTCGGCCATCGTTAAAATAGAAAATAACAGTTTTCACCAGTTTTCACCTAAGATATTTTGTTTCCCATTCATGTAATGTTTTTGAACCGTTTTTTGCATTACAATGAACGATTCACTATTATATTCGAAAAATTCAACATATTTCCTAATATTAGTGTTATTTATTTAAATTTAAAAAACACATTCTTAAATTTTGACCATTTAATAGAATATGTTTATGATAAGCTGTTTTTTTCAATTTTTTTCATGTTTGAAGCTTAAAATAGTGCAATTTTTTAACACGAAAGTATATTTCAGTTAAAAAAATCTATAAGTTAATTTTATCTAGTTTTTAAATTGCATTTTTTTAAAGACATCTTCAAAAATAAGAACTATACAAGACATTTAAAATACCTTGGAAAAATTCCAAAAATTCGTTCTTAAATCATTAATACAACACACATATACAACAAGTAAACTACCCCTTCTGGCTGTATAAGCAGTGTATACACCTTTCTATGAAATTTTTTAATTTGTAATATTTTCGTATCCGCGCTCGTTTATCAATTGAATAAAATTTTCACGTGGTATTTTAGCACGTCTGAAAGTCTGAAAGAAAAAATATGTAATAAATCGGTAGAAATTCGAAATTCGAGATGGCTTAAGAATTTCATGGCCGACGCAACAATTTTCGGTTTGTAAATTATTCATTCGCGCTATCGAAAATCGTGAGACTGAATGAATCATCACATGAATCATCACATGAATCATCACATGAATCATCACATGAATCATCACATGAATCATCACATGAATCATCACATGAATCATCACATGAATCATCATGAATCATTTATTCAACATATTTTTTGGTTTTTTATTTTTTGGTCTAAATTTTTCAGTCATTTTCAGTCTAAAACCGGATTGTAAAGCTTCAAATTACTTTTTAAACAATCCGTGAAAATAATGCAAAGTGAATCTGCTTTGTCTCCAGGAAAAGCTTAATTAGAACTTACTGAGTACCACAAAGTTTCAAATAACTTCCCACTTTAAAATATTGAAAATAAATAAGGTAAGGAATCCCCTCCAAAGAACATTGAAATGCTCCCTTGAAATCCCTGTTGCATTCAGAGAAGCATGATAATATCATTTCCACGCATGAGGGTGCAGGGTTAAACCGATGGGGTTTAACTCTACCTTCCCCTTCCTTCCTACCCAAATAAGTCTGAACATTTGCATTGAAGTTGATTTATACTGTTTCTGAAACTGTTTTTGAAAATCGTGTAGGTAAAAATTATCCAAAGACTATTTATTTTGGTTTAACTCTTAATTTATCTGTGGATTTATTAAATAATATTATGTCATAATAACTTTATTATGATTTGTTTTTAATGATATAATATTAAGTTTCTAGATTTTGATCTAAATTCCCTAAGTCGTTAGATAAATCAATTTACTACTAAACATGAAATCTTTTTGGAGAAATTGTACATAGCTATAATAATAAGAGTTTTATTATTGTTTTTTTGTAACACATAGATGATATCCTTACTGAGATCTCCCTGATATATAAAATGGTGACCGAACAACTCGGAGTGAAACCTACTCAGAACCATCTCGGATAAGTCATTTAGAGCGATAAAAATATATATAAAAAATTGGTTAAATAGGTAACGTTAGATTAGGGTTATCGGCTAATTGAAAATTATTTTTTTCATAGCTTTTAATGACTTTTCAACGAGGTGTTGAGTTGAGTTGACTTTATTCTCAGTTGGCATGGAACCATTTTAAGCATATTAAAATTTAATGATATGAATAATATACGTAAGGTTTTTTCAGCATGTATTTGGTGTCAGTTTTTCTATTTTTGATCTCCCTACGTTTCAAGCTTTTTATTTGAGATTTAAATCTTATAATTCTGTTGTGATTTCGTAATGAAACTGGAATTTTGTTGTAATGTTGAGTACTATTGTGGATGAAGCTTTTTTGTCCAAATAAAGACTTGTGGTAGCTTTTCCGATATGTTTTAGACCCTAAGATCTAGTTTTTCTAATATTATATATGGTGTTAGTTGTTCTTTCTTGTGTTTTGTGTTTATGAATGTAAGTGTGCCTTCAGAATAGTGTTGTTTAATTGATATGATGTTAAGATTGTTGAACATTTCACGCTAGTTCTTACAGGAAATTTCAATATAATTTTCACAATATCTTTTTGGTGTTAATAAATGAATCTAGAATCTGTTATTTGCACCACCCCTTCAGATAATACCATATTTTAATATTGCTTGACAAAAAGCATTAGGTTTTTTTAAAAAGGTGTCGCAAAAGTCATCAGTCATCAGTCATCGTCCTGTTCTAAGATACACTCAATTTTTCAAATAGCGTCTTATGTCATCACAAATTTGACATTTAGTTTTGTGAAATAAACCGACGCACAATAAACGTTGACAAAGTATATTATGGATAGCCAAATTACTCAAGAACGCGGAATAAATGTGTTGTTATAGCAATTATTTTTATTAATAAAACAATAAGAAAAAATTACTGCCTCAAGAAACCGAAGATAAGATTACCCAATATTTGATCTAGTAATTAAATTACAAAATATTATTGTAGCTACTAAGATAAAGGCTGAAAAAACACGTTAAAGTAATACAATATTTTTAGTAACATTTTTTAATTTAAAAAGTTTTTCACACAAATCTGAATACTTAGACAAAAAAGGAGGATCTAATTATTTCTAATGACTACATTTTTAAACATAAAAATTATTATCATTATTATTTATAATTTTTAATTCAACATTGAAGAAATGGTAAAACTTTATTTTTAAAATGTTTTCTAGCATCTTTGGAGATGTTTCACAGAAAAATCGCTTTATTTTTTTTATAATAATATAAATTACAAAGGAATGCTTTACTAAGCCCTAAATCTACTGAAATCGTTGGTAATATAAGCGACTTCAATGCCCTTTCCATTTTCCAACATGCACATCCACTTATCAAGGGCCTTCTGTTATTTTATAAGTAGGTAGGGGGTAGCTACCTTGATAGAAATACTGAACGCTAAATAGTACCTAACCTACCCCTCAGATTTATCCGCTTGTTTGGGCGCGAAAGGTATCTGGCTGGGAGGCTTTTCGTTCTAGTGTCCTCGGCGAGGGGCAGAGTCTTTGAGAAATAAAAGACGCAACAGTGACCACGAATTGACAGCGACTGTTCGATGGAGGTACAGTACCAATATTACATTTTTATTTTATTTTATTTATTATTTAAAATACAAACTTATAATAGATTTAAAGAAAAACGTAATGTTATGATTCTTAAGACTAATTACAAAACATTAATTTCTTGTTAACAAACTACCCAACTCAATAGGGAAAACATTTCTCGTGCTTGAATTTTGGAGTAGTGCCATTGTAAAATAGGTACAGAAATTGTCATTATATTAGAAAATAAATAAACTTTTATACATGATAACAAGACAACACGAACGTATGAACCCATCCCAACCACTGCAGTGCAAGGCGATGGATCGAGAGAATCTGGCTGGAGATCAAAAGGTCTCCCTCAACCAGTCTCTCTGGTATAAAGTCCCTTTTCAAGGTTTTTTTGTAAACCTAACATAAAATAATGATAATTTTTTATTTAATAAAGTTTACCTACATATATCAAGGTTTATTTACATGTGTTGGTATAAATTCCTATTTAAAGCTTTTTTTTTAATTAGGCAGGTACCTACCATGAAATAATGATAATGGTACGAAGCTAGCGTATTAGGAAATGTTATGAGAGTATAAAAAGTGTTTGGCATGCAACGTATACCTTACTTTTAAATCTGTTCACTAAAGATAATTGAAACTATTTGCTGCACTGTAAGAAAAATATTAATCATAATCGATCTTTGTCTCTCTCTATGCCCCTTAGTTCTCTAAGATAATTTATAATGAACGTATTTCAATTTTTGTGAAAGTTCTCTCAAAAATAATTTACATGCTTCTGTTTGAGGCATGTAATACTGCAGTGCGCATGCGCTGTTCAAATATACATAGACTATAATTGAAATGTCTTGTGGATTTATTCGATATCAAAACGCGACACTAGGTCCACTGGGACTGTGTTTATATAAGGTACATAAATGCAAGGGAGGAGGTATAACAAAGGGAGAAACGAAGTCCTAAAAATATTGCACCCTTAATCTATTTATTAAGGTATGTTTTTCGACGAATGGGTCGGTGCAAAAATAGAATAATTCGGGCGGACATAATTGTGGTATTGAATCCAAAGTTTACAGTGAAGCAATTTCACAGGATCAAAATTTTACTCAAACAATCGGTTTAGTTTAATGTTAATGATTTTAATATTTTTTTATCTAGTTAAAAAAATCAAAGTAATCGTTTTTATTAACATTATTATTAAGTTCTGCAAATATTTTTTTTTATTGTTGTGACATCAAACTAGAACGCTGATATAGTTTAACAATAATAAAACTTACATGCTTGCAAAACTTAATTGCATTACACATTAAAATTGCTTTGTAAATTTTTAAAAAATTTGGGTATTTCTCATCAATTTCAAAATTTCTGAAATTTAGTACAAATTGATATTTTATGCAGAAATGAAAAATGTAGCTGTAAGAGATTTATTTAGGAGTATTGGTCTTCCATATTTTTGTATAAAATACATACATACATATTTGAGGTGATTTTTCACAAAAACGGCGCTCTACAAATTGTCCAATTATTTTTTGTTCTCTAGATTTTATGTCCGGGTTAAATCTTCCTCACAGGAAAAACTTAATCCTTCCACACACTTTTCCACAAATGCTAATCTAGTCAATTCACGCGATGTAATTGCATTGTATAAGTATACTAAATACAAAACTATACAAGAACAACACGTCAACCTACCAGAGACCATATGGGAAAATACTTCACCGACTCCAGATATTTTCATATCAGAGAGTTCGGCTCGATAGAACTCCTAACTGAACCGATAAATCCTACCGATCCCTCAATATAAATATTTAAAAAATCTTTCGTAATCCTACATGTATTTAATATGACTGATTTTTGCATTTTTATATAAAGATTCTTTGACAAATCTAATATGCCTAAATTTTTAATTAGAGAGCTAGGTATAATGCCAGTAGCCGAAATAACAAATGGTAATATTTTTATAGTCCGAGAATGCCAAATTCTTTTAATCTCATTTCCTAAATCTGTATATTTTCTAATTTTTTCAGAAACAGATTTTTGAATATTACAGGAATTTGGAATAGCGACATCAATGATATAAGTTATTTTTTTAATTTTGTCATGTAAAACTATATCGGGTCTATTATGACGAATCGTTCTGTCTTTAGTATAGTTTTATCATAATATATTTTATAAAATTCATTTTCTAAAAACGAATTTGGTTCGTATTCATAATATGGTACTACATTACGGCAATCAATCAATTTATGTTTAATTACCAAACTTTGATGAATTATTTTTAAAACCTGATTGTGTCTAAAAGTATATTCGGAAGGCGCTAATATAGAACATCCCGATATAATATGTTCTATAGTTTCCGGAAAAGCCAAACATTTTCTACATAATAATAATAATAATAATAATAATAATAATAATAATAATAATTTTCCCCATACAGTCGTGATCAACCCTTATATATATATTAGTATGTATATTAGGGTTGATCACGACTGAATGGTGAAAAAATTGTTTTGATTTGTCTTATAGTGATAAAAGAGTGTTAAATGGAGGTATAAAATCACTGAGTTTTTTTAATAATATTTCGGTATCATCTTCTTCCTGCGGATTGACTTTGAAATTTCACATGATGGAGAAAAACCCACCCTTGTTAAATCTTAAAAATATGTTAGATAAAATATTAAAAATAAACTTTTTTTAATAAAATACGAAACAGAGGGAATACTTTGAGTTATGTATTAAAAACATATATTTTAATATAATTCAAATTATCTCAAGGCAGTGTGTTCAAATACCAGCAAAATCCTTCTTACTCTCAAATTTCGGCATTATTTTGCGAGACTCAATTTTGGGACTTTTTGTAAATGATTTCGTCAAAGTATACTACATTTGCTATGGACGATTACAAAAAATATGGTTTGATAAAAAAAAAAAAATTAAAAAAAAATTTTTTTTTCAAGTGAATCCGGAGGAAGAAGATCGTTTCAGAAATTTGAAAATGACCCACCTTAATGTATATACTCATACAACCGTCATTCACAAACTCTTAAATGCAGTGAGGGAACGACTGTGAGGGAATGATAAATTTTAGCTAAAGTGCTAAGTGAAGTTAATAAATTATTTACAACAACTAAAGAGTTAAAATTTAATTAGACTATGTTTGAAATCCTATAAAGCCTTTGCAAAATACTATTTTGTAAATCGGCCCATCCTCCTCGCCCTTGCGGAGAAATGGCGTGTTTTATATTGAGGTACCAGTGAGTATCCGGCTTGCGTTGCAATGCCACTCAAATAAACAAAGTTTTTTGTTTGAATTCCGTTTATTGAAGGGCTTTTGGATGGACAATATTTGTTGTTTTTCCGTCTGGTGCGTACGTGAATAAATTAAAGGTTTATGACGCGTGAGCTTGCCACATACAGCTGTTCGTGCAAGAAGCAGGGATTTTCCAAATTTACTACCTGTTGTCTCCTTTGCAATCCCTCGACCCCACCCCTCCAACATTTGTGCCCCACGTGTTCTTCCCCTTCCGCGTTGCTCTTCCATCTTCCCCGCTTTCCCCTCTTCCACGTACCCCCTCCCGCGTTCCCCACCCCCTCCCAAATTTCCTTTCACACTCTTTTTTCTTTCTTGCCGCCAAACTACATGAAATACACATTTTTCAAAACCTATTGTAAAATTGTATACAAATTTCATAACGCCAGATTACCATTATGAATAAAAGCTTTTGCGAGCGTGCGCACAACAACTCACCAAAATTTTATAGCAATCGGATGAATGGTATAAGAGATTATTAGGGACAAACAAAGAAACCTTATATATTATAAAAATAGATTTTTTAGTCATTAAAACCTAATCCCTATGCAAGTTCCTCATAATATTATGTAGTAACTAAGTACGAATGATATCAGACTCCAATATAGGGTCCTTTATATAAATTCCTTCATGAACTTCTCTTTCTTTGATGTGAAAATCTGTATCCTGAATTCCAAACACTCAAATAACCGCGATATTAAATTCCACATGTGGATTTTGCCTGCCAAAAATGGAAATACCACAAAAATATTACAAAATCAATTTCATTTCCTGTTGTAAGATTCGTTTGCTCAAAGCAAAATATTGGAATATCGAAACTTCGCAACTCCAAATAATGTCAGTTCCGATATCCCTTCACGTGAATATACATAGTACAGGAGACTTCAAAAAAGACAGCTCTGTTTGGTTTTATCACAACATAACTATTAATATTTTTGTGTGATATTCATAAAACCAATGCGTCGAATTCAAATTAGCCTATTTTAGGTAGACATTACTTGAACGGATCGTTTTTGCGCTGAACAGCTAAGCTGGTTAGGCATTGTAATACTTTTGTTCTTAATAAATATATAATTCATATATTTTTATTACAAAAGTGGTGATTATGGCTTTCTCTTTAAATGACAATCATCATGCTTGACCAAATGAACCAGAGATGTCGCCCACTTGTCCATTTGAAGAAATAATGCAGTTTAAATGTATTTATTTTACAAATATTATTGTGATCTGTGAATAATTGTCATATCATCTTGTGATTTGAAAATCTTGCTATTCTATTGTAATTTCTAATCTAGTTGAGTAAAGTTGACAACGGACTTGTGCATTTTTCAAATGAAAATTATACTGAGATTAATTTAAGAGGAAAGGATTTTATTAGGAGGCCTCTCACACAGTTTGACAATCAAGGTTAGTGAATCTGTTTTTTCCTTTGAGATTTGTCAGATCGCTATTTTTTGTAATAAAGTGTTTGCGCAACATAAATTCACAATCATAATTTTTGAGTATTACGCACAGAAAGTTCCGGGGTTATTAACACGCCCCAGGCTCACATATTACAATACATCGGCTTTTGAATGACTTTTATGTCCATCGTCCTACAATAACGGTTTCTTTGAGATAAACAGGCCATTTACACAGTATCCCTAATGAGGATACAGGATCAAAGTGAAACATCTGCCGGTCAATGGTACCAAGTAACATTTAACAAAATAAGATGTTCTAGAAAAGCGATCAGAAATGAGCGAAAGAATCAAGTTAGGTACTTCAAAACTTGATACTAAGTTTCTTGACCGACATGAATAGGCTTATATTTTTCGATCCAACTTTCTGCTTAAGAGGGAATAACCAAACAAAACTGTAAATATGTTATTTTTAAATCAACCTTTAGACGTACTGACTCTTTTCCACAAAAAAGTTAAAAATATTATTTCGGAAAACTATTTTTTTATCTAGTTTTTTTTAAATTTTGAGAAAATTAGTTTTTTTTAGTACAAAAAGGTTTTACCTTAGGTCGTTGGCAGATTTGTTAAATTTTCAAACAAAATTATGCAGTATACAACATTCATTTCAAATCATATAATCAAGCAGTTAAATTAATCAATAAATTATTTGGAATACCTACTTTTCAGAATTTTAATTTTAGTTCAAATAAAATCACAAAAAAAGATCCGCGCCCCTGTTTTGTGACGAATATGCTTCAGTTTGTCTATTTATTTACGGTCTAACAAATAAATATATTTAAAAAAAAAATTACATTGTTATTTTGCTTAGACGTTATTAAAAAATTATTAAAACTTATGTTCAAACAATAATTACATTAAGTACATAATTTTAATTGTTTTATCCTCACGAGTTTGAGCATTTTTGAATGTGGGTATTTATCAAAGCAAATTTGGAATGAAATAAAATCGATATTGAGTCATTACGTTAAAATGCTGGTATACAGATAAATTAATCTTTCTCATCGGAACTGCCCTGTACCGTTTCAATGGTATAATCGCAAGATCATCGTTCGACGAAATTTAAATTCTCGGCCTCTCGGTTAATGGCTCTTAAATTTTACGTTTTTCGCATATACGAGTATGTACAACTCCTACAGCCTCACTACTATGTAATAACTGTGATAGTTCTGAGAAATTAAAACTTTTGTACAGTATCATAACTTAAATAATACGGTGGTAAGTCTCGTAGGCTTGTACAGTTGTACATCATTTAACTAAAATACCAAGAAAAATCATCCCTTTCGTGCCCGGGAATATATTAAATTATATATTAGATATCACATTATGTATAAGTAATGTAGGTGTATGCAACGAACACGTGTGTACCTACACAAATGTGTGCTTCGATTACACAGGCAAACAGTGAAAAAACTTTTTTGATAATTTTTACTAATTCCTGTAATTTGCGTAATTTGGTGTCCTGATTACGAAAAAAAAATATAAAAAAGTCTGTCACCCACCAATTTTTCACATTTCACTATTAAATACGCTTGATGAGCCTTAAAATCCACTTCTTGCACAGCCATCTTGACTTTTTTCCTGAAAATTTAGGTGATGTGAGTGAAGAGCAAGGGAAACGGTTTCATCAGGGCCTAAAAGAGATGGAGAAACGATACCAGGGACGGTGGAATATCAAAATAATGGGTGATTACTGTTGGTCACTTCACAGAGAACAACAAAACGTAACACATCGGCGAAAAAGCTACGCAAGAAACTTTGCAGAGAAAAAAATAAGCATATATTATTCAAATTTAAGTAATTAAACATGATTGTAAGCAAAATATTACCAATTTTAAAAAAATTGATTTTTTTAATTTTTATAGGTCAAAATTTTCCTATTTTTTGAAATATTAAATTGATATTGTGAAAGAATGGTGAGTGATGATATCATATTGTGAAAGAATGGTGGGTGATAAAAAAACTGCTATGAAATACGGGTTCAGCATCCAAAATTACATAAAATTTTGGTAAATTTGTTTAAAAAGTTTTCACGAACATTTTTTTAGTTGGCCTGTGTTATCATCGAAAACTCATATTGTTTTAAAAAATCAAAGCTTAAACGGTAAAGAAATAATAATTCAAAACAGACATTAACATTTAATCAAAATAAATAATGATTATCTTTTTTTTTTACATTAGCTCCATGAAAATAATTTCCCTCGGGGATTGTGTCAACTTAGGGGATGCTGTTAGGAGATCTTTTTAAGGAAAGGAAGGAGAGAATAAGAAGAAGAATAGATGTGAGGGGTAGGTACAACTCTGGGAGTCAGTGTCCAGGAGTGACGGACGTATGAATCTATCCCTTCAACTGCGGTGCAAGGCGATGAGTTGAGAAAGTTCGGCTGGAGGGGACAAAGGGCCTCTCTCAGAAGATGGGCAGACGCATCCACCACCAAGACCTAAATAAACCTCAACAACTCAAACCTCATAACCCGGGCACCTCTGCTAAGTCCAAAACGTAGCAAACGGCTACGGTGTTGGTTATCCAATAAATGATTCCCAGGGCGACGGTACCTATATTCCCAAATTGAAAAAAAAAATTGTGTGTGACAGCTCTCAGGAAGCGTTATAATTTTTTTATGGTCACTTACAGACGGTCCATATTCAAATTTATAATATTTCTACATAGATATTTTAAATGAAAATTTCTTTGCAAATTACTTTTATTTTTATAACCAATGTCTTTTTTATTGCTAATCCGCAATTTGATTAAACTTTCGGAAGGCGAAACAGCTGTCAAGCACACTAACAATAACCCAGCAGAACTCGTTTATAAACAAACCGAATGATGAAATAAATGGTGCTACGTTAACAATATGAAAAATAAATATTCCTTACAGTAAAAACTGTTATCAAATTGATATTGGATCCCAGTGAAAATAAAAACATCACGTCTTTCATAAAAAAAAAATCTAAAATTTTCAAGATAATTTACAAGTTGCGTAAAATCATGAAACAGATTTTTAATATGATTACTGTTTTTTTTTCACACACGTTACGTATCTATTTGGAATGTTAAAATTTTATGGGAAGCATAAATACGGCGTATTCACTGAACTATTCGATATGTTTTTCAAAACACAGGCGGCTTCTTAATAAAAGGGGTGCATCTATAGAAGTTTGCGTGCGCCTTACGACAAGTGGATTTAATATCTCTCTCACAAAATCCCTCCCACCTTATGGAACCCCTATCGAGTTTGAGTGAGTTTAAAATTAATTGGTAGGTATTTCATTATTCCGATCTCATTGAAAGCATTATTAGAATATAGACGATTATTATTATTGGTGTTGAGTTTGATTGTGAATAAGCTTTGTATAATCTACCGCGGTAAACCATATTATTTCTCTTTAGATAATGCCAATAATGAAAAATGATTATTAAATTCGTTACATAATTTTATCATTTTAATAAAACCAGATCAGACCTACCCATTTTAAGCATTTTTCCAGTAACGGAATATTTTAATGTATATTTTTATTTGCAAACAATTTTAATAAAGCGAAGTAACCTTTTACAATAAAAATGCCAATAACGGGATTTGTTCGCAGAAATTTGAGAAAATTGGAATTAGGGTCACGCATAATGTTTGAAGGTATTTTTTGTCAAATATAATTATAATGGTAACAAAAAAAAATCGCAATTTGGTATTCTATTAACAGAAAGTCAACATGAATAGCGCTTCTTTTGGTTTGACTGAGAGCCATTAACCAGCGGCCGAGAATTTAAATTTTGTCGAACGATGTTCTTGCAACGGTACAAGGCGGCTCCGAGGAGAAAGATTAATTATTCTCCGTACCAGCATTTTAACATAATAACTCAATATCGATTTTATTTCATTCCAAATTTGCTTTGATAAATACCCACATTCAAAAATGTTCAAACTCGTGATGATAAAACAAATAAAGTTACAAACTTTTTGTAAATATTTTTTGATAACGGGTATTTATAATTTTTCAATAATGTCTAAACAAAATAAGAATTTATTTTTTTAAAGATATATTGGTTTGTTAGTCCGTAAATAAATAGACAAACTGAAGTATTTTCGTTGCTTTACAAGGTCGCGGATCTTTTTTTATGATTTTATTTGAACTAAAATTAAAATTCTGAAAAGTAGGTATCCCAAATAATGTATTGATTTATTTTACTGTATGATTATATAATTTGAAATGTATGTTGTATTATTAAAATTTAACAAATCTGCCAGCGACCTACGTTAAAACCTTATTGTACTAAAAATAAACATGTTTTCTAAAAATTTAGAAAATAGGTTTACTGAATAAAAAAAACAGTCTTTCAATATCAATTTTTTAATTTTTTATAGAAAAGAGTCAATGCGTCTTAAATTTGATTTAAAAATGACATATTTCAGGTTTTGTCTGGTTATTCCCTCTTAACACGACACTGGTAAACTTTATCAGCGCTTAAATTACACATAAAAACAAATGGTTAAATTGGCATACTGCACAGAGCCCGCAGATACTTAAATAGTATTGTTGACCATGTACAAATCACAAGTGCGCCCCATTGTTGAATTTGGTATCCAGGTTTATTCTGAAGCCCAAATCAATCCAATAGTCAGTTGGGTATGCTGTTTTTTCTACCGGTAATTCAATGGAAAATGCTTCGATAATCTAGCGTCATTGATCCTTTCGGCACTTGCATATAGTTGGGAAACACGCCAAACGCGCGCCCAACATTTGTTGTTATTTTCCGCCCGAGAGCGGGTCGTCTCCGTGAATCCTTCTTGAGTTCAACAGCTCGACTGTAAAAGGCTTTGCCAGTCACTGTGCTTATTCTCTCACACAACGTTGGTCTCTTTAACCCCCATTTTAACAACTTTTTTTTGTTTTTTATTTATTTATTTCTAAATATTACAGTGCTTACCTAATTATTAACACTACCCGCTCCGCAGGTTTTTGCTTCTAGGCCCTGCGGGTGGCTTTTGGTTCAAATGGAACGGAATGTGAAGCGCAGAAGGGACAAACATTCTTTTTAGTTTCACAATTCCACTTTCTTGTGTAGGCACGCTGTCAATTTGTTATACGATGATTTATAATATAACATGTACAATGTACATTTCTATGACTTTATATCTAGTTTATAATCCACCTTCCCTTTTTAGTGTTTCACCACAACGTTACTAATTTACATAAATGTTATAATTTATGATCGTAAGGCAACCAATAAACGACTACAGTAACGCGTAAATAAACTACAAGCCGTTATAATAATTTCAAACTTTAACAACTATAAATTTCACTCCATGCAGAAGGGTTTCCGCGTATGATTTAAAATCAAATTTCTCCCATTATTATCAATTCAGCTTGCAGTAGGTAAAGTCATTAATTTGATAATTCCTCGGATTGCTCCCGTAGAGGTGCCGTATATTTTACTTAACAGTACAATTATGAGCGTAACGTATTGCGTTCCAAGTTATACTTGTTTCAATTAAAACATTTCCATGCTAATTACAGGTACGTTCTCGGATTTCAGGTAGGCAGAGGATGCAGAAAGCTAAGTAGAAAAGAAAAAGGTTCAGTCTAACATTTTTTAAATTTTTTTATTCATGTATTGTACCTGTTTCACTAGAAATTCGTGTGTTAAAACCAGGCACAGTTTAACATAAGCAATTTACAATAGAAATAAAAATAGCAACAATAGAGGCACTGCCGAAAACCAGCTGTACTCCAAGAGAAATCCCAAATATACAGCTGAGCAGTGACCTTTTTGTCAATTAAATAAACGAAAATGTATAAAACTGTAAAAGTTTATTGATGAATAAATGTTTTTATTGGAGACCTTATTTGGGAACAACTTTGTTTAAATACCACTTAATTTATATTTAATCAACCGGTTTCAACAAAACAAACGTACGATACATATTAAATCAATTACCGAGTTACAGAGTATTTAAAGGAACAATAGAAGAAGAAGAGAGAACATCAACTTTGGTAGGGAGTGAGTACCGGGAGTATCGGGAGGTGACTAAAAGAGAGGGGGGTAAAAGAAGATGTAGGAAGGGGAAATATGTCTAAAATTAGGCTATTTGCAAAATTTAATAGAACTTACACAGAACGTGAAAATTAACTTCAAGTATATAATGAATTGTTCAATTATTTGAGATAACTGGTCATTAATAATATTTAAAAACCTAACAACATCGTCTTTCCATTTATTTTTTTGCCCAAAATAACACATCGACGTCAGTTTTTTTAATTATCCAACCAAAATAAACTTATATTACTTAAAGCTGTTTATCTATTGATCGCTAAAATCCTCTAGAAAACTAAGCGTACGTCTAATACTACGAAAGAGGATATAAATGGACTAGGAAAGGTATTAGGATCCCTTCCGAAATATCTTCCGGATCATGTTCGTAATACAATATCTAGATCTGGGAATCATGTGTAAGATTTGCACGGCTAAAGACTTGGCCTATCTGTTTGGATTCGTAACTACAATGTCTTAAAGCGTTAGTTTGTTTGTTAAACTCTCAGATTTGAGACAATTTGAGAGAAATGGTTTTATTCGTTTGTTTATGAAATCGTATAAAATAGTTGAAATTCTTTGAAATATGTCTCAAGTCGCATATGACTCCTATTTGATCCTTTCACTTCAAAATCCACCCGTTTCCATTGAAAACATTTAACAAAACTTTTTAAGATAAAACTGCCAACTTTTACCAGCGGCTTCGCTCGCATGGTATTAGGGGGAAATTACCCCCCTCCCCCCTCCACACCCACCTCTCACCCTTTCCCCACCCCCATCCCGCATTCCACCACCTAAATTTCATAATGTCAGAGCTCAATTTGGTGCAGTCGTTCAGAAGTTATATGCGCGTACAAACATTTCGCAGATTCATTTTATTTATATAGATATTAACTACGACGCCGAATTACTGAAACTAGTGTTCGCCCAATGGTCGAAATTCGACCGTAATTGTAATGTTTTTTTATGTATTTTTTATTCATAATTTGATTTAATATTATATTGAGTGCGTATTGAGCGGTATTTTTATGGTTATGTTTGACATTTGACATTCAGTAAGACCATAGACAAATTGACCATAGACTTTAACAATAAGCAATAGAGTAAAGATGCGTGTGTGTGTGTCAAATACATGGTAGTGTGTGTAATGTTTTTTTAATTGATTTAATGTATTTTTATGCATAATTTTAAAAAAATATTCGCATTCTGCACTCCTCCTCTATATAAACTATAAGTGTGCGAAATTTCATACTCCTCCGTCCGCGCAATTTTCGTAAAAAGGGGTACAAAGTTTCGGCTTCACGTATTAATATATTGATAAAATTTCCCCGCAAATTTTTCAACATTGCTTCCACGACAACGATTTGTTTTCTGACGTTAGCGATAACTCGCTTTTGTTCGCGACAGAAAACGTATAATAAATATAATATATTAATATATATATAATTTCATATTAGAGCTTAACATTATATTATATAGCCTATATTACTCGCATATAATGGTGAAATAGTTTTAAAATCGGTTTATCGGTTTATGCGTGAAAGCGTAAAAAGCAAACTCGCAGTTTCGCATTTACAATAATATTAGTATAGATAAATCGGTCTTCATATTGAAACAAAACTTGATGAACGAATTTAAATTATTGAAGCTCTCAGAAAGAAGACTTATTTACGACTGAACTTTATATATATATTTTTTAATGGTATTAGACAGCCCTGATTTACCTATCGATTCTTATTACGTTCCATGTCTATCAACAAGAACTACTCGATCTCAAATGTTTTTTAATTGCAACAACAATCAGGACTGAGTCATTTAGATACTCGCTTGGTTCTGAATTGCTTGCAGTTGGCAATACTTTTTCAAAAGTAGTAGATGTGTTCAACTGCACGGAAAGCAGTTACGAACAGGCTGTGATAACATAACTCAATAATAAAAGCCTATGTAACCATACTTCTGCATGGGTTTTAAATAATTTAAGTAGCATGATTTTACTTCATGGTTATAGTACTACAAAATTATAATGTACATCACAATAGCCCGGCTGACATGAAGGGCATTTTTTTATCATTAGCTCCCTCAGATAATTTCCCTCAGGATCTAAATCATCGTAAGGGATGGTACGTGGACAGTTTTTTTTAAGGAGAGGAAGGAGAGGAAATTCTGGGAAGGAAATATGTATGAGGAGTGGATAGGAACTGGGGGTCAGTGTGTCCAGGGGTGACGGACGTATACATCCATCCCTCCAACTGCGGTGCAAGGCTATCATTTAGCCTTATTTTATTACCGTTTATAAAAGCTAAATCATTTTATATGTACATGGTAACTGGCTCTTGAAGTAAAATATTGAGAGACATATGTATGTAATACAGTGGTACACAGGGGGTAACAGAATTTTAATAATAACGAATATATAATAGTTATACAATATTTAAATAATATACATACAAGGTTTATATAAAAACTGATAAAAAAACAATAATATGATGTATGTGTGATAAAGGCAAGTAAATAGTTATGTGATACAATTATGTGTTACAACCAAAAAAAATAATGTGAAAACTTACGGAAGAGAATATAACATGTTAAAATAACAAAACATTATATTTACGCCGAATAAAAATATATATATATATATATTTTTTTTTTTATTTTTTTTTTTTTAAATTTATTTATTTATTTTATAAATCAACAATCCAGTCCCGCTAAGCCAATTGCAATTGGCTTGACAGCAGGTGCTTATAATTCCTTACAAATATATTTAAAGTTATAATTTACATCTTTTATCTACAGTTAAACATTTTTTCATAAATTTTATCAAGTATCAAGTATCAAAATAAATATTCTTTTTCCAATAACCAATTTTTCACCATATATTTAACCTTATTCATAGAATTATGTTGCTTTATATTGTCAGGTAATAAATTAAATATCTTCGGTATGTTGTATTCAAACGTTCTATGTCCGTACTTATTATTGAATTTCGGAACTATTAACCCGTCGTTACGCGTGAATCTAGTGCTATATTTATGATCTAGTTTCTCTTTATGCTGCGGGGTAAATATATGCTGAATTATAATTTTATACCATTGTGTCTTTGTTTGAAAATGTTAGGGACAACTAATAATTTTACAATTGCGTTTTGTGCAACTTGTACCTGTTTCAGGTTGGTTACAGTAGTATTTCCCCATATTGTTAACCCATATCTTATTATTGATTCTGCTAGTGACATATAAATTATTTTAAGTGTATCAATTGATAGGAAAAAATTTAATGTGTACATTCTGCTAGCAATTGATCTGAGTCTTTTACAGGTTTTTTTAATATGTTTGTCCCATTTAAAAAAACAATCTACTGTAACACCAAGATACACATATTCAGTAACTAATTCTAAGCTTTCACAATTACAGTTAATTTGAATATTTTTGTGGATGCAATTAAAGTTATGAGAAATAATATTAGGATTAAATTGAAATTTGGCATTTGGTGATCTTATATGCATTACTTTAGTTTTTTTAGCATTTATTAATAGCCCTGCATCATGTGACCATTTACAGAGTTGATGAAAGTCAATTTGTAAGAGTTCAATTGCAATTTTTAGATCTTTGTGTGATATGACCAATGCCGTATCATCTGCGAATACAAAATGTTTTACAAAAGAGAAAAGTTTTTTCATTATAGTTACATAGATTATATATAGTGTAGGTCCCAATATGGAACCTTGTGGAACTCCTGCAGATATATTTTTTGTTTTACTAAATGTATTATTTATTTTGGTACATATTTTTCTATCTGTAAGATAATCTTTAAATAAATTTAACAAATTTCCTCTTATTCCAATTTTTTCTAGAGTTTTTAGCATTTTTAAAGAGTTTATTGTGTCAAAAGCTTTAGAGTTGTCGATAAATAAAACAATAACATGTAATTTATTATTTAACTGATTATTTATATAATTGGAAAAATCTTGCAGTAGTTTTTCAGTGTTTTTTTTTCTTTGGAAGCCATATTGATTTGGATCTATGATAGCGAATTTTTCAATGTAATTATTTAATTTATTTGATAAAAATTTTTCAAGAATTTTTTCTAATGCTGGTAGAATACTAATTGGCCTATAATTTCCCAGTTCAATGTGTTTTCCACCTTTAAATATTGGTCTAGTGATACTACATTTAAATTCTTGTGGAATTTTTGCTTGCTTTATTATCATATTGATTAAATGAATTATTATTGGCCCAAGAGTTTTTATATTTCTTTTTAAATCAAACATTCTTATATTGTCAATACCTGTGCTTTTAGAGTTTTTCATTTTTTTAACAATATTTTCAATATCAGTTATAGTTGCTCTTGGTATATATAAACTATGAGGTAGTTCTTCCAGTACTATATTAGAAGCTTTGTGATTGCATTTATGTAACATGTTGCTGATGCTATCCGAGAAGTAATTCACAAAATCATTTGACACAGAATCCTCAGTTCTATCTTTTAACATGTATCGTATTATAGTTTCATCACAATCGTTTTTGGGTTTACGTCCTAAAATATTATTTATCTCATCCCAGGTTTTTTTTGTATCATTAAAACAGGTTTTAAATTTATTATTATAGTATTTAGTTTTATCTTTATTTATAAGTTTATTGACAAGGTTTCGTATTTTTTTGTATTCTGTTTCATATGTTTTGTTTGTTGGTGTACTTTTCCATTTTTTATATAGTTTATCCCTTTTATTTATATTACATAATAATTCACTGCTTACCCATTCATTTATTGCATAAGGTCGTGTTTTCGGTTTTTGCACTATCGTTTTTGAACTACTATTGTAAAAATTTTTAAATAAAGATTTTATTTTTTCATATAATAGAATACAATCCTTCTCCTCTATAAGTTTACTCCAGTTATAATCTCTGATATATCTATCAATAGCCTTTTGTGAGATGATTTGAACATACTTATTTGCAAAGTCTATCGGACGTTTATGAGATTTTATATTAATAGCAGTGATAAAATGATCAGCAATATTATTTTCGCAGACGCAAGCAGTTATTTTCTTGCCTCTAAATTTAGCAAATATATGGTCAATACAAGTGCGAGTTATTTGTCTATTTAATACAGCTTCTCTGGTTACTATATTGATGCATTTAGTTAAATAATGGTTAGTAAGTAAGTTTTCATACGAAGTTATGATATAATCTTGGTCATTTAGTAAATTTAGATTTAGATCTCCGAGTAAGATAATATTTTCCTTACTATTAATTGTATCAAGATGTGCTGATAATTCCGTTAGAAATGAAGATTTACTGAGATTAGGAGGTCTATAGATGGCTATTATATTAACTTTAGTTTCGTCCTGGAGTATGAGCTTTCCTGTTATATTTTCAAAATGTTGTGATTGGAACGATTTTGGTCTAAATTCAAATTTGTTTCTTATATACAATATAATACCTCCTCCTGACTTATCAGTCCTGCAGTAGTTATATGCATTATATCCGGGAATATTGTACATACTCGTACTTTCAGTTTGAACAGATGTTTCACATAGCATTAGAATGTCAATATGCTTCAAACTATTTAATAAATATACATGCAATACATCCCAATATTTTTGTATAGATCTTATATTTAATTGAATA
This sequence comes from Glyphotaelius pellucidus, assembly GCA_936435175.1. NCBI lineage: Eukaryota > Metazoa > Arthropoda > Insecta > Trichoptera > Limnephilidae > Glyphotaelius > Glyphotaelius pellucidus. The sequence goes on along the minus strand of OW386548.1, from coordinate 29,998,049 downwards.
CAAACAAGATTATCAGAAGCATTTATGCTTTGTTTTTTTATCCAAACTTCTAAATTATTTACTGTACTACATTCTATTTCGTTATCATTATCAATATACGAAAAATTATTCTGCGCCATTTAATTCGTAGTTAAATTTGATGCAATACAATAAGTTTCTAATACGGGTTTGGTTGATTTTACATATTGAAATATTTCTATTATAAATATATCTATATAATGCAGTGTGAGGTTCAAATTTGTACTTGATATAATTACATACTTGTTTTTATCAAAGATACCACAATTATTTTTCTCAATGTTATAGCAGATGGTATAATATATTGATACAAAATGGTTTTCCATGCATTTAGCATTAAATAATATTACATATATTTCATTTTTGTGTAAAACAATAAAATTTAGTATTTTTATTAGGTTCATTAAATCCCGTACATAAATAATACAATTAACACGTATTCTTATTATCTGTCCAGTTAACATGAAAAGAGAGCAATATAAAATGACTCCATTTGAGAAACCTGAACAATAATTAATATCTTTTGCAGTTTTCAGCCCGTGAGAATAGATTATTTTCTGGTTTTGTTTAACAACAGAAGTATTGTGATTATAGATTGAAGAGTTTAATTTTAAATATTTAACAATATAAAAGTGATTGAATCTAGAGCTAATTGCTACAAATACTTTTTTATAAAGACTTAATAAATATAAAATAAACTGTATGTTCACATCTAGTGTTATTTCAGAATATTTATCATATTTTAAGATTTTTTTAAAAACTGTTTTTATATTTATGAATGTGAGATATAGTACACAGTAATATGCATGTTTAAGTAAACAAAAAAATGTTATTGAAGGTGTGGTTATGAAATTATTGTTAAAAACATAATGTAATATAATAATGTTGTTTTTGTTAATTATTTTGTGATCTTTTATAATGTTTATAACAATATTTATGTAATAAAATGAATATTCAATAATAGAAAATGACGACGTTTGGAAATTTAGAATCTTATTACAATGTTTTTTTTCTTTAATATAATATAGAAATATAAATGTGTAATGTTTGGCAACGTAAATTGTATTTATTGAAATGTAGCAAATTCTACGAGAAAAAATCAAATGAATTATAATATCACTACATCTACTTTGAGACATGTTTAATGTTATTACTAGTCAATATTCTATTTTTTCCTTTGCTAAATTGCTCATTTTTTTATACACAATGCATTTCGTTTTATCGTTTGCAGAATGCCTAATATCAATATTCCAGTTCATTTTTTTATTTTTGTTATCACAGTTTTTACATTTAAGTTCTTTATCTTTGTTAGCACAATCTTTGTAGGATTATCTAAATAAAGGTGACTTGTTAGCAAGTAGAATCGGAGAATCGAGCAAAGTCAAGTACCTATACCTATTCAAACATTCACATTTATTTGCAAATCTAGGAATCGGTTACAAATAGAGCGATTTATTTAGTTTATTGTTACCTTAAAAGTTAACATTGCTTGAAATGACTGGGCACGCATAGTTGGCAAATAAGCTCTGTTATTTTAGGGCTGTCAGGAGATTTAATAATAATTATGAATAATTTTTTTTTAATAAAATAGAATTATTAGCTATGACTCCTCTGTCTGATGGTTAAGATATCTGATATAAGTAGTTTAGAATCTATAGTAAAATATTATATAGAAACCGTGCAGACAAATATTAACATGCCTAACATTGATTATTGTGATTGAAGTGCGTTATTAAAATATGTGTATATATCGCATCAAGTGCCAGTCACTTTATAAATAACAACCTCACTGAAAGCTTCTACATACCAGATTTAAAAATAGCTCAATATTTTGTTTTTGCACAGCAAAAGCCCCTTTAATAAGAGCTCCCCAAGTCGACATCCACCTTCTCGACTTCTTGCGTCCACTTTTTCCCACCCACTTTTTATCCGAGTGGGAGTGAATTATATCAAATCACCATGACGACGTCGAGAAGAGTCACGGGGGGGAAGGGGGGGGGGATGATTAATGATCTCCTTATGCGAACAATATAAATACAACTGTGAACACTTCTCCTCAATTTGAGTAAGCCGATTATGAAGAAATGTAACAAATGAACATCTCGAGAACGTGCTTTAAAACGCAAATGCCACTTCTTGAAAACAAACAATTGGAGCGATTTCACTTCAACTTAAAGGCATTCGAAAAGGCTTTAAATTAATCAAAAAAGTAAAAAAAAAACAAGAAAATATGTATTTGAATTAACAAGAGTAAAAAATGTTATTTTATTTGGGAATGCTTTGATACTTGAGATAAGAATTCAATTAAAATTAAAATTAAACAAAAATATGTGAACACCACATTTATGTTTCATATTCAGGTTTCGCTGCAACCATAGCTTCTTGAGGGTAGTACGATACTCTACTAAAGTCTAAAATATTAAAGTTTTATAACATGTATTAAACATAATTATCAGATCAGCTCATAGGCAATAAAATCAAAGGCGTCATGTTACTGAGTAAGAAGGCGCTAAGGGAGTAAAAGAAGGCGCTGCAAAAAAGCGCAATACCTTTGCACGATGATGTTGTCTGGACAGAAGGAGAAAGACTCCTCCATTCACCTCTCACCCCAGAAGATAGGTGGAAGTTTGAGTGGCAATCGGCCAAGGTGAAAAATGCCCATTTCGTACAATACCCCACCGAGAGACAGCTTGGGTTCTCATTGCCTTGCAAACTCTGGTCCCCCATCAATAGGTTAAGGTGCTCCCATAACCGTTGTGCCCATATGATGTATAAATGGGGCCTTAGTCGGAGATGTGTGAATGCGGTAAGGTGCAGACCACCGAACATGTGGTCAACGATTGTCTATGATCATCGTTGACAGGTGTCACGTATTTATTCTGCTCCGTTAAAATAGTTAAAATCTGTGAAAAAAGTCTATTTATAATATACAAACCGATTGTAACAGTGGCATCACAGTGTTGCAGTAAAGCTGGAGTAAATGCTGTGTATGTGAGTGTTTTTTTTTTAAATAAGAAAAACAAATTGAAAAAAGCCAAATCACTGTGATATAAACACTACCGACGTATTATGATACATTTGCCTACTCATCAATAGATGGCAGTAGATATATAAATATATCAAAAATAAATTAATACTTTACTCTAGTTGACAATAGATGGCGGTAAATACACCAATTTAAAAATATTACTTTCCGATATTCTTTAATAGATGGCAATAGGTGTATAAAATATAAATTATTTATTCTCTAAAAAATGGATAAAGGAAATAAAACACCCAGAGTAAAAAATCCAGACCCGTTTACGAAATCTTTTATAACCCCAAGATCCCCAACTGAACAAGAGGACGATAACTTATCGTCTGATTCGGAAAACCATAGAGATGATGAAGAAGAAAAGTCTATATTGATAGAGACAAACCAAGTGAGTAATGCCCTTACTAACTCACGAATCATAATTAATTCCGTGAAGACAACACTCTCAGAAAGTAAAGGAAAAATATCCATGGGCCAAAAAGAAAAAAATAAATGAAGGAATGGATAATTTATTTGACATTATAGCTCATTTAGTGGCAGAAAATAATGAAATGAAGGGCGAATTGAAAATTCTCCGGCCGCTCACAAAAATAATTACCCAAAATTTTAATGAGATGAAAAAAATAATGCAGGAAAATAAATCGCTTTTCAATAACATGAACACTAAAAATGAAGAAATCAAAAAAGACATAAAAAAAATAATAATGCCTGAAACTTTGCGGAGAAGGTAAAAAAACACGAGCCAATTGTAATCATAAAACCAAAAAAGAAAAATCAAGAAAATATTGAAACAAAAAATGAAATTAAAGGAAATATTGACCCAGTAAACTTTGGAGTAACAGGAATGAGAAATTTAAAAGATGGGGGGGTAATAGTAGAATTCAAAAATACCAGCAATATAAAAAAAATTCATGATGAAGTGACTGGATTGATGGGAGACAAATACGATATAAAAATCCCACAAGAAATAAAACCTTCGGTCAAAATTATTGGCTTAACTGAAAAATACTCATTTGAAGAAGTAGAAAAGAAAATGAAAAGTCAAAATGAGTTTATTTTTGAACCAAACTCAAAATTGAAAGTAACGTTTATAAAAGAAACGAAAAATCTTAAAAATCAAATCAGTTACACCATATTTGCTGACGTTGACGGAAAGACATTCGAGAGGATGTTAAAGGAAGGAAAAATAAATATTGGTTGGGACAGATGTAGAGTTTTCGATAATATTAATGTCATGAGATGTTTTAAATGTAATGGGTTTAATCACAAGGCTATAGATTGCAGAAACCTACAATCTTGTCAAAAATGCGCAAAACATCACGATGTAAAAGAGTGCACCGATGAAGATCTCCAGTGCATCAATTGTATAATGACAAGTAAAAGATTAGGACTGAAACTAAATAGCAGTCACTCAGCCATGAGTAAGGACTGCCCAATTTATAAAAGAAAACTAGAAGCAAAAATGAGCAGAATCTCTTTTTTATAAAAAAATATTACGATAAAGATGAAATTATATACCTGAATATACAAAGCATCATAGCACATTACGAAGAGGGCAAAATACTTTTAGAGGAAAAGAAACCTTTTATGCTTACGATGAGTGAAACACATGTGACTGAAGATATCCAAGATAGTGAAATTAAATTTGAAAATTATAATACCATCCGCTGCGACTCACATAGTCGACATACGGGTGGAGTGATGATTCTCTTGAGTAAGAAAGTTCCATATGAAGTAATATCAAATCACCAATTTGAAAAACAGTGTTGGATCTTAGCCATCACCATTAAACCAGGAAATAAGAAAGGTGTATACACTGTTGTTTATAGATCGCCAAACACAAGTAAGAGCGAATTTTTAACATATTTTCAAAGATGGTGCATGGAAAATTTACAAGATGAAAATATTAACATTATAGCTGGAGATTTTAATATAAATGTCAAAGCGAATGCAGACATATACACAAAAAAACTGAAATCTATTATTCAAGCTGCAGGGATGAAACAATTAGTCAAAGATTTTACACGAATTACTAATACGTCAAAAACAGCGATTGATCTGGTAATGTCAAATAAATTCAACTTAAACATAAATGTACTAGATAGCCCTAAAATTAGCGACCATAGCATCATTCAAATTATACTAAATGACAGAGAAAAATACAAGTCCAGTAAAGAAACACAAGTAATATCATTTAAAAATTACAAAAAATACAATAAAGAAAATTTCATTCAGACCTTAGAGACTGTTAATTGGAATAAAATAAATCAAATGGAATATAACAAAAAAACTGATCAGATGATATTAAACTTAAAAAAATCTATTGATGAAGTAGTTCCAGAACAGAAAATACATAAAATAAACAATAATAAATGGTATACAAGAGAACTTCGCATAATGCAACATGATAGAGATACATTTTACAAAAGAGCATGCCTTGCTAATAGTACTATGGATTGGGATAACTACAAAAAAGCAAGAAACAAATACTCTAAAGACATAAAAAGAACGCATAATGAGTATATAAAAAATAAAATAAACTCAGAAGAAGTTGATCCCAAAAAAAATTGGAAAAGCATAAAGGAATTAGTACATGGCGAAAACAAAGACGACATAAAAATAGTAATATTTCCAAAAGAGATAAATGAAGAAAACATGGCTAATAGCTTTAATAAATATTTTATTGAAAGCATCACTCAAATTAACAAATTAATCCCCAACATTGATGTTAACCCCACAAATGACAGTAACGACTCAAACAAAGAATTATTTGTCTTCAGAAAAAAGAAAATTGGAAAAAAAGTATCTTTTTTGGGAAGAATACGGCAAAAACTTTCTAGAAAAACTGCAGTCACTATTTATAATTCAATTATTGCTCCACACTTTAACTACTGCTCAACTATCCTTTTCCTGTGTAATGAACGAGAACAAAATAAGTTTAAAATTCTCCAAAACAGGGCAATGAGAATAATACTTCGACGAAATAGATTCTCAAAAGTAAATAAAATGTTGAAGGAACTAAATTGGCTAACCGTGAAACAGATGTTGACCCTGCACACGATGATATTTATCCATAAAATAGTGAACAACATGTTACCAAAATACTTCTCAAACAAAATTATATACAACAAGGACATTCACAGACATAATACAAGGACTTGCAAGGAAATCAGACTACAAAAAAAGGACAAAACGAATACGCAGAACAGTTTACTATACAAAGGGATGAAGTTATACAACACTCTACCAGAAACTTTAAAGGCCGCACCAATTGGAAAGTTCAAAATTTATTGTAGGAGATACATAGAACAAGAAAAAATATAGTTTGAAATATGAAATGATATAATTAATTAGGAAATTGTAAACTTAAATGTACAATTTACTAAAATAAAACAAATAAATAAAATAAAATAAAAATAAAAACGAATGCCCGGTCCATTCATTCCCCGGCGGGATTGATGAGGTCCACAGGGCAACGCCTGAGGCCCTAGACTGGCTCGCAGACCTAGATGTCCCCCTCTGACCCCCCCACCATACGAAAGAAGAAGACTGAGTAAGAACGGAATAGGTATCAGATTGCAGACTTCCTTTTTTTATTTTGTGGTTTTCCTTAGTTCTAGGTACTAGAGCTAACGAAAGCCAAAAATATTAATAGAGTAGTAATCAATAACCAAATAAACCCAAATAAAAATCTGATACCTTAAGTTGTTTCCTATTGACTTCGCATTTCTCCACCTACACCTACCTCTTTCATTGGAGCACAGCCAATTTTTTCCAATCTACAGATAGCATAACATTTATTTATTTTACATTATAGAAACAAAGAGTATATTGGTCAGAGTGAAAAAATTACAGAAATGAAGTAATGGGTACCTACGATATGTTTCTTTGCCATGTCTTATTTGTGGAATATTTAATTCGTAATTACGGGGTGATGTGCAGAGTGTGTAGGTGTGTGTGTAGTTGTGAAGGTTTTTTGCGATTGTAGGTGTTCTTAAATAGTAATCTATAAAGGGATATGTACGCGCATAAAACAGATATTTATATGATGCTCCTTTTTAATTTGGGCAGTGAATCGGAGAAAATATCGATGCTAAAGTTTAGGCAAATATTATTGAATGTATGAAGAGCTCGGCAAATTGGCGAATTAGTTGTTGCATGTGCTTTGTAATTAAGCGTGTGGAATAGTGATGTATTACTCTTAAAGATATGTGAACTTAATGAGGGATAGATGTTCGGCTATAGCACAATGTTACTTAACTGGTAGATTCGAACAGAGTATTTGTACTGCCTTGAAGAAGCTTAACCAAAAACCGGTCGGCATTAAGTCTTATAAAAGTGTATAAGTTATTGTTTTATTTGAAACTAGCCAGTTCCCGGCATGCGTTGCTATGCCACTTAATAAATGAATTTTTCCCCTCCCCTTCCTGTTTTCGCGCCCTCACCCCCTCTCCCCTCGAACGAATCCCCCTCCCGAGTTCCCCTCCCCCCTCCCGCATTCTATTCATTCATTCCCGGTACATTCAGTTTTTAAACAGCTCGCTTGCTACCTATTGCAATTTTTTTATACAAATTTCATAATGCCAGAGCTCTCCAATATATATAAAAACCATAGCTGGCAGGCACACATCACATCCCCAAAGTTTCATCGCAAACGGATGAACGGTTAGCAAAGCATAATTTCATGATTCCAGAATTCACTATTGTATATAGTAAGAATTGTGGACATGCGCGCATCAAATCCCCAAAGTTTCAACTCAATCGGATGAATGGTTTAGCAACGCATATAATAGAATACACACAAAGACAGAAACAAACATATTTTCAATTTTATACATAGATTATTATGTTACATCACAAAACTTTATGTGAACAAAACATAATTAAAATTACTTTTCAGTCTCAATATACATACATCATGGTGGAATACGGATTATAAAACCTTTTCATTGAATGCAAATTATGTGTTAAACAACACATTTTGTTTTATGAAATTTAATAATGAAATGCTTTAGTTGAAGAGTTTGGGCAACTGGTCTACCCCATAGTAAAAATGAATCCATTAATTTTTGCAACAATTGTTTGACATAATAACATTACTTTATTATTTGAACCAATGCATTTCCTGAATCGAATAAGCTTTTGCAGGTGTTCCAGTATCGATATAGAAATTGGAAACAACTTGCATGAAACTTCTGAAGTTTCCTTAATTCACTTCAACACCTGTCTCCATTCGCGACGATCTTTACTTTTAAATAAGTTGGAAATTTTATATTTGATTTTCTAACCTACTTGTTGTTTATAACATTCTTCGCTCTAGTTTCAAAACTCTTTGAGATATTTTTTCTTATTTAACAAAAGAATGGAATTGATGGATACATTTATTGGATAAAAAATTGGATAAATTTATTGGATATTTCTTATTTTAAGCTGATGATGAAAATGTTGATCTAATCCTTTAAATTAAAGACGGCCTCCTTAAATTAATGACCACTCATGTGATAAGGCCCGCGATTAGCAATTTGTGTTATCCCACAATTTCGGCCGGCGTGGTCTAACGGTAAGGCTCTTGAATCGCAATCCGAATTTCACAATTAATTCATTCAAAATAATATAAAAAAGTATGTTTGCGGCACGTTCCATTGTGGAATATACTATCAGTATCGCTCTGGTGTAAGACCACCATTCAGAATTAAAACGTGGCTTGAAATGGCTTTCGCCGTGTTTGGTTACTAGATCTGAATAGTCAAGTATTTCACTACCATCTTTTTCCCCATTTCATTCCCTTCCCTGTTACCTTCAGCCTCACAACATACCCCAATTGGAGATGCCATAGTCTCACTGGCTTCATACGTGAGCAGTTAGGACTCTTATGCGGTATTCAAAAATAATATGGTGTATATTTGCGGCACGTTACAGAGTAGAAGATATCGCCCTGGTGTAAGATCGCCATTCAAAACTGAAACATCGTTTGAGATGGCTTTGGTCGTGTTTGGTGACCAGATCTGAATAGCCAAGTGCTTTCGCATCTTTCTCTTTCCTTTATCCTTCTCCTCCTTACCACCTTCAACCTATATCCTTATTAGGGGTGCCATAGTCTCACTGGCCCCAGACTTGGCTGAGAGCTAGACTGGCCAGAGATCTTATCAACACGCACTTTAAATGCAGTTGTATACACTATCAATCTCAAAATATGCACATAAATGCCTAACATTCACAAAGAATGCCAAAATATGCACTATAAATAACAAAATATGCACATAAATGCCTAACATTCACAAAGAATGCCAAAATATGCACTATAAATAACAAAATATGCACCTAAATAACAAAATATGCACCATAATTGCTAATAAAATATGCAATATAAATCTCAAAACACGCACTAATCTATACTAATATTATAAAGAGGAAGGATTGTTTGTTTGTTTGTTTGTTTGTTTGTTTGTTTGTTTGTTTGTTTGCATCGAATAGGCTCCGAAACTACTGAACCGATTTGAAAAATTCTTTCACTGTTGGGAAGCTACACTATTCCCGGGTAACATAGGCTATATTATAATTTAAAAAATTGCGATTCTTACTAAAACTCCAATAATGTAACCCAAGGTGTAAAAAAATTACCTAAAATATTCTTTACATCGCGTGCGCTGCGAAAACCATTGATGATAGAATAAAATAATGTACTACGACTTTGCAGAACACATTATTATCTACAAAAAGTGTTGCGACAGCATATGTCTAACTATTATAGTTATGCCACAATAAGTGTTCTTTTATTTAAAAAATTTAATTGAAATGCCGCCGCTAGAAAAGACTCTTTATTTGTATCTTCGTATTAATTTTTATCAAATATTCTAATATTTATTTTATATTCGAGACTGCTTTAATGCCTTTATATTACTTTTTGAATTATTCAATTCGGACATCCCATCTGAAAGATATCACGAGTTTAAAATTGGAAGTATTATACGATGTAAGCGTCACTGGGGTACGGACCGTACGAGAGGACACCAACAAACAATCAAATCTTTCCTATCTTATATATAAAAATTAAAATTTGTTTGTTCGTATTTTATGCGCTGCTATACCGTTCATCCGATTGCGATGAAACTTTGGTGATTTGTTGTGCGCACGCCCGCAAAGGATAAAGGCAAGTTCTTGCGTTATTAAATTTGAATTAATGAAAATGTGCTTATTACATATATTTTAGCGGCAAGGAGGAAAGGCAGGGGGAAGGGGGAGGTGGGATACGTGGGTGGGAAAACGAGGGATGGGAAGGCGGGGAAGGTAGAAGGGAAACGTGAAAGGGGAAGGGGACTCGGGAGATGAACGGGGACGCACGGGAAAGGACATTCAAGGAGAATCAATTGATTTCTTTGCATTGCAACGCAAGCCGTGCTTTGTGCTTTGAGTTTTAGCTTTAAGCTTTGAACTTTAAGCTTTGAGCTTTGATTTTTGAGCTTTAAACTTTGAACTTTATGCATTCAACGTTAAGCTTTACGTGTTGTTTAAGCTTTGAACTTTAAGATTTGATATTGAATTTTAAGTATTGAGCTGTGTGCTTTGAGATTTGTGTTTTGAGCTTTAACTTTAAGCTTTGAGCTTTGAGCTTTAAGCTTTGTACTTTGAGATTTGTGTACTGAGCTTTAACTTTGAGCTTTGAGCTTTATTTTTAAGCTTTGTGCTTTGAGTTTTAAGCAGTTTAGAGCTTTGATATTAAGCTTAAACTTTGGCCTTTAAACTTTGAACCCTGCTTAAAGCTTGAGCTTTAAGATTGAGCTTTAAGCTTTAAGTTTAATGTTTGAGCGTTATGTTTTCAGCTTTAAGCTTTGAGCTTTGCGCAAAGCACGAGGCTTAATGCTAAAAGCTTAAAGCTTAAAACTCAAAGCTTTAAGCTGAAAGCTCAAAGCTGAAACTCAAGGCTTTAATCTTAAAGTCAAAGCTAAAAGCTCAAAGCTTAAAGCTCAAAGCTTGAAGCTCAAACTTAAAGCTCAAAACTTAAATCTCAAAGCCTTTAGCTCAAAGCTTTAAGCTCAAGGCTTTAATCACAAAACTCAGAGCTTAAAGCTCAAAACTTAAAGCTAGAAGCTCAGCTTAAAGCTCAAAGCTTGAAGCTCAAAGCTTAAAGCTCAAAACTTAAAGCTCAAAGCTTAAATCTCAAAGCTTTAAGCTCAAAACTTTAAGCTCAAGGCTTTAAGCTCAAAGCTTTAAGCTCAAAGCTTAAATCACAAAACTTAAAGCTCAAAGCTTTAAGCTCAAGGCTTAAATCTCAAAGCTTAAAGCTCTAAACTTAAAGCTCAAGCATAGTGCTCAAAGCTTATGGCTCAAAGCTTAAAGCTCAAAGTTTCAAGCTCAAAGCTTGAAGCTCAAGGCTTTAATCTCAATGCTTAAAGCTCAAAACTTAAATTCAAAGCTTAAAGCTCAAAGCTTGAAGCTCAAAGCTTAAAGCTCAAAACTTTAAGCTCAAGGCTTTAAGCTCAAAGTTTTAAGCTCAAGGCTTTAATCACAAAACTTAAAGCTCAAAGCTTTAAGCTGAAGGCTTTGATCTCTAAGCTTAAAGCTCTAAACTTAAAGCTCAGGCATAGTGCTCAAAGCTTATGGCTCAAAGCTTAAAGCTCAAAGTTTTAAGCTCAAAGCTTTAAGCTCAAAGCTTTAATCTCAATGCTTAAAGCTCAATACTTAAATTCAAAGCTTAAAGCTCAAAGCTCGAAGCTCAAAGCTTAAAGCTCAAAGCTCAAAGCTTAAAGCTCAAGGCTTAAATCACAAAGCTTAAAGCTCAAAACTTGAAGCTCAAAGCTTAAATATCAAAGTTTGAAGCTCAAAGCTTAAAGCTCAAAGCTTAAGGTTAAAGCTCAAAGCTTAACCCTTTAAGCTTTGAGATTCAAGCTTTGCGCTTTAAAATTTTTAAAGCTCAAAGCTGAATCCTTCAAAAATTTTAAAGCGCAAAGCTTGAATCTCAAAGCTTAAAGCTCAAAGCTTAACCCCTAAAAAATATGGCGTATTTTGTCAAAAGGTATAAATGTTTCGATATATATCGACTTTGCAATAAAAATTCAAATAAATGGAATATTTGTAAACGTATCCAAAAACTAAATACTGGTTTTGAAAGGTGGTGAAATACGCTTAAATATATGGTATTATTAGAAATTACAAAAAAAAAATTAAATTCAAATTTTTTTAATGTTTTCTTTAAAAAAATTGGAAGGTGGAAGAGGCGGAGTGGGAACGCGAGAGAGGAAGAGGACGCGGGAGAGGAAGGGGAGGCGGAAGGGGAACGGGACGAATGGGAAAGAACACGCAGGAGAAAACAATTTATTTATTAAATGGCATGGCAACGCATGCCGGGTACCAGCTAGTAATACATAAACATTAAAGCGGTAATCTGTTTCATGGAGACCTGTGGTTGGGCGAAGAACACAAAAAATGCCAAAATATGCACTATAATTGCTAAAATATGCACCATGAACAACAAAATATGCACTATAATTGCTAAAATATGCACCATGAACAACAAAATATGCAACATAATGTTCAAAATATGCATTATGATTATGCATAGACGATAGGTTCTGGGTTCGAGTCCCAGTTGCGACCATTATCTTTTTCTGTGTCTTTCATATTTTCGTTTTTTATTTTTTTTATTTACATTAACTCCACACAGGAGGCCTTGAGGAAAATAATTCCCCTCAGGGCCTATGTCATCTGGGATGCTGTGTGGAGGGTCTCTTTGAGGAGGAAGGAATGAACATTGGTCTTGAAGAGACCCATGTTGTAGGAGGGAGGAAACACAGATGCCGGCAAATCGTTCCATAGCCGAGCTGTTGAACCTAAGAACGAGTCGAAAAAACGACCCGTTCTCATGTGACAACACTCAACAACGTTGGGCGCGCGTTTGGCGTGTCTCCCGACTATGCACCGGTGCCGAAGGGATCAATGACGCTAGTTCCTCAGAGCATCTTCCGTTGAAATACCGGTAGAACATGGATAGCATTCCCACCCGACGCCTGTGCTCTAAAGATTGCAACCCGTTCGTTAAGATGGGAGAATCTATCAAACGGACCGCCCGTTTCTGCACAGAGTCGAGTGTATTTTTCAAGTATTTTGGAGCTCCAGACCAGAGGTGGCTGCCAAATTCAACCGTGGGGCGCACTTGAGATTTGTACAGGGTAAGCAGTTGTGTACTATTAAAGTATCTGCGGGCCCTGTACAGTACGCCCAGTTTTTGAGAAGCTAACTTTACTCTGGCTTCGATGGATACCTGAGCTGGTCACTTATAGTTACACCAAGCATATCAATGGAAGGTCTGTTCGGAAGATTAAATGTGCATTAGAAATAACAAAATAAGCACCATAATGTTCAAAATATGCATTATGATTACTAAAATGTGCACTAGAAATAACAAAATATGCACCATAATTTTCAAAATATGCATCTTATTGCTTAAGTATGCCTATAAATAGAAAAATATGCACCATAATTTTCAAAGTATGCACTATATACCGCAATACGTAAACGTTAAAGCGGTTATCTGTTTTAGGGTAAAGGGTGTGAGCGAGATGGTGAATGGGGAGGAGTGGGGGTTGGATACATTCTGAAGGAAAATAACCGATTCCTCAAAACATCCCCTCTACACTCTTTTCTACGGTTTCAAAAGTAATCGGTTCTTCTGAATAAACAAGTTTACCGACCATTGCCAATTCGGTATTTTGATAAATATAAGGGGTGAAATAAGCATTAATGACAAATAAACGCAAGAATATGCACTAACGATCGAAAAAACTCGAATATGCATTACGCATAATATGCAAAAATGAAAATGCATAACACAATGCGATTTCTAGTTACAAGTTATTTTATCACTGAACACAGTGTTAGCAACCCTTAACATGAAAATCAGAAAATGATACTGTCGAATCTAGGATTACAGTTATCTCATTAGAGTTCCTTTTAGCAACTCACATCTATTTATATTTGAGTTGGAAATGATATCCATTTGGTGTAATAAATGTTTGCTTATAACAAAACTTGCCTTGCAACAAACTGCTCATGTTTATGTTTATAATAATTAACTATCTCACATTAATTTACGTGACCATATATTCTATTTTACCTGCTTTGTGTCATATCTAGTGTTATCTATGTTTTGTTTCTTATATCTTATGTTATCTTTATTTTTTCTTACAGTTATATTATGTTTTTATTATATTTTGTTATTTCCTATACTTTACCAAAAACGTGTACTGCACTTTATGAAAAAGCCCTATGGGCGTTTAAATAAATAATAACATCAACAAAGTTACTACACATCGATCTGAAACTTCTTTCATAGTTTAAGTACCCCTTTTCTATTTTTTTGTAGAAAACTTCTTCTAAAAGCTTTTCACGTTGTGATGACATTATTTATTTTATTAAAAAAAAAACTTAGTTTACATTAATTTATTTATATCTATGAGTCGTTCAATTTATATATTCGCTATATCAACTTTAAATAATTCGGAGAAAACCGCAAAAAACCTGTCACATCTCTAGCTTAAATAAATAATTGCATTTTAATTTTTTATATAATAAATTGGAGTAATATAAATTCGAAAAGTGTTCATTTTTCAATGTATATCTAGCAATATTAAAGTAATTTCGATAAATAAAGTGGAAATAGCGGATTTTGAAACTCCGTGATTTACTCACGATATACTCGTAGATGCTTTTGAAACTCAACACACCTGGCGAGCGAGTTTCTAAACCCTTTGCAAAATAACCGGTCGTGATTGGTTGAATTCCGATAAAGTGGGTTTTGATAGTTACTTCTTGAATGATATAGCGGGTTTTGTTTCTCGCTCGCAGCTTTAACATGGTTTTGAAACTCAATTTAAGATTTATCTTGTTCTTGGCTAAAATGTAAACAAGATGTCATACTCAGATCAATTTGGCAAAAAATCAGTTATAGCGGGTTTTGAAATTATAGGACTCAATACACAAACAACAAGTTTCGCGAACAATGTTTACATCATAAGGAGTTGTCAATGAGTTAAATTGAATGTACTTTAAACATGTAGATTGTGTGTATATAAATAAAGTGTTGTAAACTAATTTATTTATCTTTTTAATAAAATAGAAACCTCTTTTTACTTTTATTATACTTACACTTATTGAGTTTATTTGTATAAATTCACATAATAATGAAACTACATGCCTACTTGTATTGTATCTACTTATAAAGTTTTATATCAGTTTAAACATAGACTTATTATTATTAGTACTCCTGAAAAACTTAATAATGTATACACGTAAAGGTCTTAAAGGCGTTAATAAAAAAATGCAAAGTTCAGTGGCTGAGTTGACATTGCGCCTGGATCCCACCATGCGTCCTGTTTTTAATTCCTCGGCTGGCTAAGTCCACCATCACGACGCAAACAAGCATTTTCTGCTGGGTATGGTGGTAGTAGGAGATTTTCAAATGTTGAGAACATGATATAATAATTGATTATTAAACTTTTACCATACGACATGTTTATACTTTAAATCCGCTCTCACGCAAAAACAATATCATGAATAAATTAGCGCTCAAATGCACTTCATTCAATTCGTTTACTTTCTGCCACATTTGTCCACATAGTTGCCCCAAAAACGCAAATTCCGTATTTTTCGGGAATATATCACTCCACACCAATCGACGCCGTAAAAGTATTCTGGAAAAATGGTGCATTTATATGTATAATGCAAAAGTTTATGGTATATATAAACTACATTGATAAAATGATAAGAATACTTAATTTTTTTCAATTTACTTTTAATTTTCGGTACCGCCGCTCTGGGAACCGGTTAAGCGGTTCACTACGTTTGGTGACTTAGAAGGGTGACTTATTTATTGTTTGAAACGTTTACAGAGTGTTACCAATTAATTCAATAATAAAATTGTCGTTGGGATGTCAATAGATATTAACACTCCAATTAGAAATGTTCACAGCATGAGTAATAAATGTTTAGTTGTTACTAGACGGAAATGTTTGTAGTGATAACAGAAATAATGTTAATCAAAATAAAATATAAAACATAGTAGTGTCAAATTAACACATAACCTGCAGAGAAAGAGATAAAAGAAAGAAAGAAAGTTTGGGTATGACAATAAAGCAGCTACATAACTGTTCTCCACGAAGTGTCATGGTAAGAGTTTGAAAATTTGTTTTTTGAAATATGTGAGATTGTTTGCATAGATATCTAGATCGTCACATTCAATGGTATTATATAGACGACACATTCGAGACAGTGGATTGCATTATGCAATAATGTTATTAAATAATTCAAGATAGAATATTTTATGACTCCTTAAATTACGTCTATTAGGAACTTTAACATGAATATTGCTCAGACAATGAGTGGTTTGAAGCTTATCATGATTCATTTTGTATAAACATATTAAGTCAGAAAATTGTCTCCTTTTTTCCAGGGTTGTAAAATGAAATGGAATTAGAGGACTTACGAGAGGCGACCGTTTTCATGGGGCGGGGATTATCTGGATCTTAGCCGAGGACGCGTCAGCCCACTTACTGCGTGGTAGGCCGGATCGGGAGAGAC
Source organism: Glyphotaelius pellucidus (assembly GCA_936435175.1). NCBI lineage: Eukaryota > Metazoa > Arthropoda > Insecta > Trichoptera > Limnephilidae > Glyphotaelius > Glyphotaelius pellucidus. Next base: position 29,981,425 of record OW386548.1, on the reverse strand, counting down.
TGGTCAAGGAAGATCTTTTGACTTTTCCATTGGGAATCTCTCGTAATATCCACATTGCACCTCCGTGGGAGTGATAGATTCATACATTCGTGACTCTTGGACAAACTGACTCCCAGATTCCTATCCACCTCTCAAAGGTTTTCCTTCCCAGAACTTCCTCTCCTTCCTTTACTAAAAACACCATATCATCCACTCAGCAACCTTAAAGATGACATTGACCCTGAGGAGAATAACGTTCTTCGGAGCCTTCTTTGTGGAGAGTATTTTCAGTTTTTCAGCATTTTAATGGTTAAACAAGTTATTTACATTATTAAATCAGAGCGAGCTTCTCCTGTAAAGATCTTAAAATTCAACTGAACCGTTTTAAAAGGTTCTTCTACCCAAACAATTTTGTCTTATGACACTTTTCTTGTTTTAACTTTCACGTGGTTAAACATAGCAGTTTACACTTTATATTTATTGTACCTTACTAAATTGTCATCCCACGCTTTGTACACATAATCTTTGGACAAACTCTGTGGCGTAGCTGGTTTTAAATTTGAATTTGAATAGGGTAGCTGCGGGTTTAAATCCCACGCAACATTGACTTTCAAAAAATATATTGGTGCTGTCATATTTGCATTATGTGATATATTAAGGTGTTGATAAATACAATACCATAAATATACCATTAAAAATGCTTACCTAATAAGTCGTAAAACATACAACAATATGTTGCAGGAGGTATGCAGGGGTAGTGCCTGTTTGAAGAATTTCAAGGAAGTAAATTTAAAGATTTATATATTAAAAATTCATTAATTCAAATTACAAAAGAAAAAAACAAATATCAATTTTTAAATGAAAACCAAACGCGACTTAAATATGTTTATCTGTACCCAAAATTAAATACTACTTTTGCATAACATCATTACACTTACCAGATCGTCTACCTTTTAATAATTTAAACTTTAAATTTCTTTTTTACCTAGACGATTTCAATCGTCTACCGGAAGAAATCAGAAACATTAATGATAAAACCCAAATATTGCTCTCTGTCAAGAAAATTTTTAAAAATATTCTTAAGAAAAAAACTACTGCTACTAAATTGATCCTAAAATATCATTTGGCTTCCATAACATTGTTTCTTTTTTTGAAATGTATTTATGTAAAATGAATTGTTTAAGTACTAACTAATAACAACATTTATATACATTCCCCTTCCATACTCAAGCAAATGCTTTCAATGGAAGAGTAGTAAAAAACCTAAGAGATATTATTATTATTTTGTACCATGTAAAACATAGGATTATAAATAATAAATAAAAAAAAAATATTAAAAAAATATAGCATTACAAGCTTGACTTGTTAAAAAAATACTCAGAAATAATAAATTGGTTTTTATTGTCTTCATGAACAACGGCTCACACTTTTCATACATTGTATTCGTTCTTAACAGAGTTCATTTCTGAATAATTCATATGAAAATGAATAAGATGATCCTTCCCAGCTTTAAAATCCAAGTTATTCCTCCATATGTACGAATGGCGAGAAAAGTTCTTAAATATCCCCGTAGGCGGGTACCACACGAGCTTTTACTGGAGTCTGGAAATATGTAAAAATGTAAAATAACAGACCAGGAAATGAAAAGTTTAAGGTATACAAGAGAGAAAATTTGCGGTCGGCAAGCAAAGGTAGCTAGATTCTGCAGTGATATGCAGCACAAGAGGAGACCTAAATTCATTTACATTGTTATAAAAAGTGGAAAAATATATTGAAGATTTTCCAATCTGCGAATGGTTTTACAATGTTTATTTCAAATTTAAATCATTGCTTATTTTCTGCAATCGATCGAATTTAAAATCATGTGTTATTCAAAAACCTAAAAGACGTGTAACTGGAAAAACAATTTTTTTTTTACATTATATTATTTAGAATTTTAAATTCTGCGCCCTAAATTGTTACACCTGTTGAAAAACTGTCTATCTGAACTGGGATCTTAAGTGTAATGTTTACATTTAACGGTCTCCGTGTTCGAGGGGTTAAGCTCTCTAGCAATCCGAAGGTATCGGGTTCAAATCTCGGTGTAAGCTAGTAATTTTTTTTTTGGTTGAAATGTGTTATTTCACAATGTAATCATTGAAACTAATATTAGATATATTTGGGCAATGTTCCAGAGTGGAAGATGCTCTCAATATCGCTTTGGTGTAAGACCACCATTCACAATTGAAAAGTTGCTTGACATGGCTTTAGCCGTGTTTGGTGACCAGACCCGAATAGCCAGGTATTTATCCACGTTCCATCACATCATCTCTTTCCTTTCACTACTAACTTCAGCCTCACAATGTACCCCAATCGGAGATGCCGTAATCTCACTGGTTACAGGCGGTTGGGAGCAGTTGGAAGTTAAAAAAAAAACCCTTCGTCATTAAAAATTAAAAAAATGTTTATGTATATACATTTTAAACTTTGGCTAAAGAAGGAGGTGATGCAACATGGCGTAATATCCCAGAAATAAATTAAGATAATTATAAATATGTATAAATTAAAAAAAGTATATTTAGATTAAAGGGTCCCCTGTTAACTTTCAATCCTAAAAATCAATCAAAGTGGTACATACTAACAATATTCTGAGTTTAAAAATAGTGGAAAATTAATATTAACAATGTTTTTCAAATAGAATACCTTTGAGCATATTTGTCCTTTGTGTTCACAACTTAATGTTAAAAGGCTTCTCTTTTTATTGATATGCTCTAACAGAGCGAGTTACAAAAAAGGTCACCAAAGAAGTCTCATAGATCAGCTTCAACGGGACCTTTGCATTTCGAGTTTCTTGGAAGTCATGCCTAACCTTCTCAGAAGGAGGATTGTCCTCTGGGTCCAACTTGTAAGTGATCAGTGACGTTTCCAGCTTCTTATCTCAAGTCAGCCCGGCCACTCTCACAGCTCTTGCGAATCACGATTCCAACAATTAATTGATCCAGGTCATGCGTTAATAATAGAGTTTCGTCCCTTTACTTTGATGCGTGCTGACCTACGCCTAATTGGAGCATTTGATTAAACTTTGAATGAATTCGCTGTCCTGCTTTATAGGTATCTTAAAGTGACTAAAAATCTTTATATTTTCTGGTATATTTCAATTTAATATATTGGAAAAGAAGTGGTGCAAACAAAAGGAAAATCCAAAAATTAGGTAGCATCAAAAGGTCACCTGTTTCAATGCTTGCTAGAGTAAAAGTAAAAGAAATTGCTTAAGTTTAATAACCAAAATACCCTATTCAATCAATATAACCGCCAGTTTTACATCGCTATTAACCTTTGCTTTTACTTTCCGAATACCGAGAGTCACTCCGCCATTATGACGTTAGACGGTTTTTTTGGGAGGCAATGTACGAAATTATTCGTTTCACCATTGATTTATTATTTAACGTGATTAATGTTATAGAAGATGATGACTGGGACGATGATTTCTTCATTCAATATATCTTCTAGCGAAAACTAAAAATATTTTTACTCCGTCTTAATAATATGGATATTTGGGACGATCTCGCAATTTTTGGCGCTGTATCACATGTCGAAAGATCTTGGAAAATTTATGATACGTCAAATTCATTAACTTACCTTTCAATTACTGGAAGGTAAATAAAAAAATTCTGTGTGATATCGTATACATATATATTAAAAGCTTGTCTATATTTTTAAATACTCACGTAAATATTTTTAATTGAATGAAGACATTATGAGCGAAACTCAATCAAAAATCTGGAAACAGAAAAATCAGAAAAAGATATTGGCACCTCTGGGACTCGAACCCAGGACCTCCTTACTTTCCGGGTTGGGCGCTCTTATCCACTGAGCTAAGGTGTCGATATCCAATTCAGTCACTTTTAACTGAACCATACTTCGACTAAGAACCACCCATATTATCTTCATTTTTCTTAACGCATATTTTTATTGGCTGCCATCTTAATGAATGATATTTTTAATTGGAACAAATCTGCTAATCCCACGACACGAAACAAAAACCACGAGATATTTTGAAAATGGTTTTTAAAATTTAATTTTCGGTGTGGGCGCACCAAAAAATAATGCGATGCGTTTTTTTCTCATCGAGAAACATTCTGCTTTTTTAATGCTAATAACTATTACTTTAACAAAAGTACACTTGAAACAACACGTGGTTCTATTTAACATCCTTGTTAACTGATGGTTAAAATTTAAATTTAGCTCGATTTATCTGTTGAAACAGTAGGCCCTCAAAGCGACAAATACAAGATTACCCAACCGAAAATCAAAAAGAATATACTTCTTCAAATTTTGCAAATTCAATTTGCAAATTTCATTAATTTGCAAATTTCATTCAATTTTGCAAATTTCATTAAAAAGAATATAATTTATAAATGATTGTAAAGTAGTACTAAGAATCTGATAAAAATCTACAAAAGTTACTGGTATAAATTTATCTACAAAATTTATTACTTATCTACAAAATTTATCTAAAAATCTACAAAAGTTACTGGTATAAATTTATTTCCAATGATTGATTGCAGTTGCACTTTGCAAGTCTATTCTCCGGTTGAAAGCCAACACGTTAAAGGAGAAGAAGTAGATAATTGCGTCGCGAAAGCACACTTTGGTTTGAAATTTAACCTTTTGACGAGACTGTCCAATTTAGACCGGAATCACAACCAGTTCCAGGGATCTGAAAGAAAATGAAAAATAATTAATATCATTCTATGTACAGTGAAGACCCTTCTTCTACGCTTTTTGTCAATGTAGTAAGCTGCAGAGGAAACATGCAGCATCAGTCTTGGAATGTTTTTGAGACATGATACGCGGGATTGATGCACGCCTGAGTTATGCAACAGAGATATGATAGACAGGTAGGATGTCTAAGCTCTTAGGATTATACATAAGATGGAGCATCTGTTCTTGGATGCGTTGTTGTATCTAGTTGCGGGAATGCTTTACTTAGATTAAATTCGAATACAATGCGGGTAAAAGTAAAGAATTAAATTTCTTGCACTAATAAATTCAAATCCATTTAAAAATGGGTACTGTGAAGTTCCTTATTTCCAGTGATTGAGATTACTTGAAATATGCTCGGAAAAACGCCAATACAGAACGAAGTTTGTAGAGATTACATGTTGTCTTATTTACATCAAGGTTTTCAATGAATATTTTACCGAACCAGACATCCGTCGTATTGGATACTCTGAAGTATTCTGAAGATAGAAAACCCAACACTGCGGGAGCCCAGCTGTCTATCGTGTATGTTTGGCTATTTCCATAACCGTTCGTGCATTAGACACAAACGACGACACTCTTCTAACTGATATCTATTGAGGCTCCTCAAAACTAGGTATAATCATCTACACTAATGACTTCTGTCGAGGAATGTTGAAACTACAAGTATAATCTTATATATCACAGGTACAAACTCAACGTCAAATTTTCTAGATTCAAGTTTAAGAATTTTACGAATAATAAATTTGATTTTGAACTGTAAACCTACGTACTACCATTCACAATTTTTCTAAAAATATATAAACAACATCACATAAATTTAAGTTATTTGTTTTTGAGGTGTTATGCCGTGTTGCACTACCTCCTTCTCTCATAAACGTTGAGCTTTTCACTCCATGTTATCTCACCTTTTCAGACAGTTGTATGCATAAAGTCAAAAACCTTTCACCTTCACCTTCACTGCCTGCGACATTGTTAATAAATAATTCTATAAAAATGTAAAAACATTCTTATTTGTAAGCTTTTGTAAAGGTCATTTCATAAAAATTTTCCAGAGTCATAAATTTTCCAGTCTTTCAAAATAAATATCAACTCCACTTTTGCCACTAATATTCTCATAAATGTACCTAATACTAAAAGGAGGTAGCAAATACAAAATCATGCAATGTTCAGTGTTTTAAATATAATGTCTTCAGCGTGCAAAGCCGTATCTTCTCCAAGCATAAACTTTCTCATTAAAGTGTGTTTATCGGAAGTGACCTGCCAGGTAAATATTTTTCGAATCTACTTGTAAATAATAAAATGAAATAGAACTTAAGAATTCATAATAAATTGTATAGCGCCCTTGAGGTGATTTTTCACTGATTTTTTAAATCGGTCGTCATTTTTTAAATCGGTCGTCATTTTTTAAATCGTCGATAAATTATCCAATTATTATTAGTATTGTCACTCTCCAGTAATCATTTTTAAAACAAACCATCTAATGGTAAACGAATTGCTTTTATTAAGGGAACGAGATAAAATTAATTGACAATATTCTTAATTAAAAAAATACAACAAACATCATTAAAAATTGCTGTTTGTCAACAATTCTGCCCGCTTTAATAAAAATATAAATATTTATCACAATTTTTATATTTTGTATCGAATGGTTGAGGAAATTTTTTTGCTTTTTTGTTTAAAAATGGCGTTCCACAGCGATTGATGTAAAAATTAATTGCAAGTTAAAGTGGCGTACAGTTCTCTTTAAAAATAACTTTTCCTCTGGAAGCATAGAAAATCTTCAACCCAAAATAAACATACACAAATAACAATTTAGAAAAGTTCTTAAAAAATAAAAATGTTGATAGTAATAAACTAAGTCACTTGGGCACTTACAAACATAATTGCAATGATTGTTCTGTTTTCATGTCATTAAAATGGATTGGAAATTCAACAATAGAGTGAAAAGACACTGAAATGTTAATTTAATAAAAACGCCTTTTCAGAATTAGCAAATCGCCTAATGGAAACGAATCACTCTTTCATTAATATTTCAGGAACTAAAATTATTTATTTATTTATGAAAAGTATACAATACAGAATATAGTAAATTATATAAAGCATTGTACTCCCAGGAGTTAATAAACTCATTGCGGGAATGATACGCATTACATGAAACATATAGCTGTATGTATTAAATGGACATATGATGGGTACATACACAACATTATTATTTCAGATAGTCATTAATAAGATGAAGTTTGAGCATGTTAGTTTGGGTCTTTTTACATTGACTTGCACGTTTGATCTCGTTGGGTAGTTGATTATATTTTGTGTGAGCTATGTATTCTAGAAAATATTAAACAAATATGGAAAACAAGGAATCAGACAATGTAAGTCACTTAATTTAGTATTTAAGTACACTTAATTTGTCCCGTAACCTCTACTGAAAACTTTTCCCCTTCCATTACCTAACCTTCATTCTACTTACATACATTTTATCTCTCTTTGTAATTGTATTATTTTCCTATGTTTTTTAATATGTGTCTGCTTCTAATTATATTTATTTGATGAAATTCAATTTCTGGAGGCGGGTATGGGTACCGCCACCCCATTTATTGGATATCCAACACGTCTGCCACAGGTCACCTTTATTGGTGCTCTACGTTTTTAGGGGTGTCCGGATTCATGGGGTGAAGTTTGTCCAAGTCTTAGGGGAGGATGCGTCTGCCCACTAGCTGCATGGCAGGCCGGATCGGGAGGAAATTGTAAAGGGAAACTTTTAACCTCTCCAGCAGGACTCTCTCTGAATATCGCCTTGCACCGCAGTGAGAGGGATGGATTCATACCTCCATTACTCCTGGAGACATTTATACCAAGATTCTTACCCACCCCTCGTACTCTTTTCCTTCTCAGAACTTCATCTTCGTCCTTTCCCTAAAAATACCCTTCCCTCAGCATTCCCAAGGATGACACACGCTCTGAGGGAATTTTGTTCTCAGGGCCTCCTCTGTGGAGCTAATATAAAAAAATCAAACTTAAGTTTTTGGTACCTTACAAACCCGTAAATAATTTTTATTTAAGAAAAAACAGCGATGAGGTTAATTAAAAAAAAAGTTTTCTGTAAAGTCGGTTCACGGACGATAATTCTACGTGTTAACGTCATATAATAAAGATAGAGTGGAAGAAAGATATATGCGTCACAAGTCGAACGCTTAGGCCGAACGCTTGTTCCGCACTCTCGCTTGTACGCTCGGCTCAGGCGGAACGTGACAATGTGACAATGAGTCATGCTTTTTAGTGTATGCAGCCGGCGTTCATCGATTTACAAGACGTTATCACGTAAATTTTTTTTTTTTTTTTAATTTTAGAAACTATTAAACGATAATAACACCTTTTGAAAAGCATCAACATTTACCGAAGCAATTTATCTTTTTTGATAAAAGAGGCAGTGTCTAAAATTTCGCGCACTACTATTGTTAATATTACAACTTACTCCCTTATGACCCAGGGGAATCTTTTGAAAGACGTCCCCTAATTCTTTTTCAGTTTCATTTTATAAAAGCCGAAGCTTCCTAGACAACCATTGATATTAAATTTACTAGATACACCCCCTGCCTTTTATTATATTATTGTTACACTTAATGTTTTAGACTGTGGATACATATTTTTTTAATATTGTTATATCAATATTTATTTATTAATTTGTAATTTCACGTCCAGCTGGGCTTGTATTTTTTCAAATAGTATCCAAGTAACAAAAACATCACAAAAACAAGATGCGAGTTGGAGAAATAGTAGTTTAGAAAAAGTACAATAAATATATGAAATATCGGAGCAGAGCTAAATAAATTTTACTGAGACCTTTTATATTTAGTGATTTATGCATTAAATATGTAAACAACATCCTTATAATCATTATCCAAATTCTTTACCGTGAACGGGAGTATACAATTGTGAATCCATGGAAGAATAGTTACAATAATATGGTATACATTGCATCGATTTTGGTTTCCGAAGTACACGGAAAGAAATCAAGTATAACAACAGTTGAGAGCATTTATCGAATTAACGATTTTACTAGCTGGTCCCCGACATGCGTTGCAATGCCATTCAAGGAAATAAATTGATTCACTCTGCATGTCCTTTCCCATGCGTCCCCGTTCCTTTCCACCTTTCCAGTCTTCCCCTTCCCTCATCTCTTCCCTCTTCCCCTTGCCTTTCCTTCCTACCGCTAAAATATATGAAATATACTCATTTTCATTAATATAAATTTCATAACGCCAGAACTTTAACCATTTATATAGATTGTATGTTATTCTAATGTATAAGCTATATTATTGTAAAGTTTCATTAAAATCCATTTAGTAGTTTTTGAGTGAAAGAGTAACAAACATACATCCATACAATCTTTCACCTTTATAATATTAGTAGGATTTTAATTAATCAATTTTAGTAAATGTTGGTGACACGATAGAAAATCATAACTGACATATAACCTTGCAATACCAATTTTGAAGTTTATAAATCTGATCAATTTATTTTGAATTCTTTCCATCGTGAATGAATGAATAACTTAATTCGGTGCCAACAATGTTGAGTTGTTCTCTATTTGACTTCTACATTTTACATTTTTTTATGATTTGTATATTTTAAAATGGTGGCATATTTTTCTGACATTTTTATTTTAATTCCTCTCTAGCGAAATTCATGAAACATTAACACTTTATATTATTTATCTTACATTAAATGATTAGTACAACAAAAAGGAGGCCTCTTAGGCTAGCGTTAGGCCTAACGTAGATTAAAACGGAACCTCACCTACGTCGGTACATCTCGTGAGATAAAATGCTATGCAGCGCTGTCTGGAACGGTCGATACGTCGAGCTTAGCGTTGCATCACGTCGACGAGGCTTGCCGACGTTATTTTTCATCAGGTGGTGCTAACCATAAGGTATATTTTTCATTCATATTTTCACCGCATTCATAAGAATACCATAGAAAAATACCTGTTTTGCTATCAATAATTGTTTAATTAAACATTAACTTACTTTGTTTTCAACCGATCATTTGGTGTAAACACATTTTAAAGACGTTTATTCCGAGCAACCATTACACATTATAATATATCCACGACCTAAAATTGCAAAGTGTAAAAGGGAATTAAATTTTGCCAGCAATAGAGAGATAACACATTAGTTGGTCTGGTTAGGTACGCTTACACTATACGGGGAAAATTTAAACACGAATGATACGATTCAATTTATTTTCGTCGTAATACTAAACTTCTAAATATATTCTCATTATTTTTAATTTTATAATGGTGTTTTAATGCATAAAACGGTAATGCCTACTTCTTTTTTTTATATTAGCTTCACACAGAAGGCTTTGAACAATTTCCTTGGGTCTTATGTCATCTTTGAGGATGTTGTATGGAGGATTTTTTAGAGAAAGGAAAGAGTGGAAGTTCTGGGAAGGAAAAATGTTTGAACGGTGGGTGGGAAATTTGGAATTTTTTCAGGGGTGACGGACGTATGAATCCATTCCTTACACTGCGGTGCAAGGCGGTGATTCAACAGAGTCCGGCTGGAGAAGTCAAAAGATATCCCTAAACTCATAGTCTCTCTCGATCCGGCCTGTCACGCAATTGGGAAGAAGCGTCCGCCGCCAAGATCCGGAAAAACCTCACTTCATGAACCCAGGTACCCCTGCTAAGTCATTAAGGTTGACCTATGGCAGAAGTTTTCTCGTTATTTGTTTTTGGGGTGTTATGCCGTGATGCGCTACCTCCTTTTTTAGCCAACGTTTCGGACAGCGTTACAGTGTCCATCATCAGGGCACACAATTACACATCTGCCCTGATGATGGACACTGTAACGCTGTCCGAAACGTTGGCTAAAGAAGGAGATAGCGCAACACGGCATAACATCCCAAAAACAAATAATGAAAAAACTTTAGGCTGTGAAAATCTAAAAACCCATGGCAGAGGTGTTGGTTATCCAAGAAAAGGTTCCCAGGGCGGCACACCAGCCTCACAAATTAAATTAAACTGTATCTTTCCATCCCTATTCGTATGTAAATATATTTAAAAAAACATATATGTATAAAGAAATACACCGCTTTTAAAGCAGAATTTTGATACATCTTGATGAACTTTTTCACACAATGACGAAGACTTCAGCTAATACCTACATGAATCCATAAAACTAACATACTTGAGAATAAGTGCAAAAACACATGCAATTTGGCGAACAAGTAATGCAAGGCGCACTAGCCAGTCTAGTTGTCATCGTAACATTTCGGCGTCGTAAACACCAATCTTATTATTTCTCTATTATCTGCCATCGTACATACATAGATCCAACTACCTGGGGGCAAGTGCGTAAGTCACCCCGCAGTCTCCGCCGGGGAAGGCAGATGTCCCTGGGGACGGGCGGATGAGTTATGAAGCCTACAATTGATGTCGCCTGATGGACTGGCGTTTCGGAAAGCGGAGGGGTGTCGCAGAACAAAACGGAAATGTCACGAGACTTAACAGACCGTATCAAATGCGTTTACATTGAAAAATAGCTGTGGCGGAAGTGATGTCTGATGCAGGAGGGTGAATGAGAAAAAATATCAACAAATCTTGCACGTGTTATATTTTTACATTTATTTACGTATTTAATAATACCGTCAAGACACTATGTAAATAAAAACTTGATTCCAAACTGCATTCATATTGTCAAATATGGAGAGCTTTGACAATTTTATTATTTAAACTTCTATCAATCAGTTTAACAACTTTCAATTAAAAACATGTAAAAAATGTTAATAAATAATAAAGCAATTTATTAATAAAAAAAGGAATTTTATTTATATATCATGGATTCATTAAATAATTATTATTGAAAAGTTTCATCAAGGCTCTTGTAAACAAGGCTTGTAACTTGTTGTCAACGACATTTTTTGTAAATTCTATTATCTATTCATCATATTCTTAACACTTATTACCAAAAAAAAATGATTGAACGTAATTTGGGATCCATAGTGTTTTATTTCTGATGATAGAAATTAATTCAATCATGAAGAGAAACTATCAGTCATGTAAGATTTTATGCACAAATGCATAAAACCTTAATTTATTCAAAATATCTATTGTTTAACACGAGCTTCTCTTCCCGTATTTTAAAAAAACGGATTCCTGTTACTTTTTGATGTAATAATGATTTAATTTTTTTTTATGGGACACCACAAGAGCGACCCTATCTATACAAATGTAAAGACAGCGCATCGACGTCGAAATCCGGGCAGCGTTGTGAGGCGGGTTAAGGAGGAAATAGCAATGCCGGTAGCTCGTTGCTCATACGGGCCAAATATTACAAAAAATGAGTCGAAGAAACTATCCGTTCTCATCTGTGAACGAGTGTTCCGTTCGTGTCCGTCACATTTCACACACGTGCATCTGAGTGCCGGGGATCAATGCTGCTAGCTCCTTAGATCAGGCTCCATTAAAATACCTGTAGAACAGACACAGCATGCCAACTTTGCGCCTGTTCATTATAGATGGCGATCGGTCTGTTACCAACGGGTTTGCATAGAATCAAGTAGATTTATCAGAGTAAAGTAGTATTTTGAGGCTCCAGCCCATAGGTGGCTTCCAAATTCAATTGAGGTCATTACAAGGTGAATCATGGAAGGATTTAAAAATGAAGACCATTCGAAATCTCTTTATCAACCATTTGGCTATCGCACATGGCTACCTATTTACCAAGTGCATACTCGCTTACGCGCTATCGATAAGTTGACACTGCCTGTCACCACACACAAGCGGCTGGCGAGAGTGACTGGATTATTTCACCACTTATCGAAAGGACTGGATTTTTGACGAGCTATTTAAACCATTGTTTGAGTGATAATTTTTGTGAACAAATAAACAACTCGGTAATCAAACTTAAGTGTTTATCATTACCCAGAACACGCAAGGGTATGGTTAAAACCATGCCACTAAAATAATACAAAAATGTTTTATTACGAACTTTCGAAAAGTTTCTGTGGTGTTGGCAATACATGCCTAATGATTCTTACAACTAAGTACGTCTTATTCTTCTAACTTTCTTTGAATGAAAATGAAATTTGGTTCAGAAATCATTTGCTTAATTTTGTTGTCAGCTTATAATCAAATCCTTTAGCTAAAAGCCTTTCATAACCAAATAATAATTCCTCAGTAAAGAAGGAATTTTAAGTACTAGCCTTAGGTATTTCTCCATTTTATTTTAATTAAAATGAGTAATTTCGACAAAGACTATTTTCCAGGAGTTTTCGGATTAAAAATGTCTTTAATCCGTGGACCCCATTCTTTTTTTTGCCTTTATCAAACAGCAAAAATAATTCTGAACAGTTTTTGCAGAAATTGATATCCTTCGGCGATATTTTCGCGGGAGTTCACCTCGTCTCTTCAAGCAGGAAGATTTTATATTATCAATGGAATACGGAGGTACGTTTTGCAATATTATATTTGCACGAAAACTCAGGAACAAATTAACTTTGCTGGAGGAGTCAAAGAATTGTTTTTTTTTACTTTCTGAGAAACCTACATATTGCCCCATCTTGATTTCAATCTCTTATTTACCCTGTTTTTAAATCGAAAAGTGAGAGAGGAAGAGAATCTTTTTTAAATGTAAACAACCTCCCTTTTTTATCTTTTGAAGGTTGTATTCGTGTTTTACCTTGAACATTTGTAAATGAGCAATAAAGGTACACACAGGCTTGTAAACAATCTGCGTACTATTTTTAAACTTAGTTTATTACGCACAATTATCTAACAGTTAATTTATCGAAAGTTTCTTTTCACTTGAATCTATTCAATTGTTTTATACAGTTGCATCAACGGTCAGGTGCATTATAAGAGTTTTGTTGCAATTGGTTGCTGCACTGTTCCAACGCATGATGGTGACTAAACTGTGTCGGGACAAATCTTTATAGTTCTGCCTCTCAAACGAGATCACTAGCGTTCCGCTACGACATCAACCAACCGATTGGCGCGCATTTAAAAAAAAGTTATGCTACCGCACCCTGTACAACCATACAAATATAAACTAACGACATCTGTTGCGAGACATTGAAACTATATACATATTCACATACTCTTCAACAAACAGCTTCAACATAAGCTTTGCTGACGATACAGTAATTGTATTCAACGAAAAAGATTGGAGAAGTACCTCAAAAGAAGCGGAACATGGACTTGGTCTACTGCAAAACTGGCTTAAGAGAAATTCCCTTACACTTAATGTCAATAAAACAAAATATCTGACATTTTCTATAACAGCCAGAGGACAGCCAGAAGATGACTTTAATCTCAAATTACATATATGCCAAGAAAACTATCAAAATCAGGGCTCATCATGCCACTGTCCTACCATAGCACACTCTAAAAGTATCAAATATCTTGGTATTGAAATTGATGATAATCTCCGATGGAACGGACACATTGAAGCAATCACAAAAAAACTCACCAGGTACATTTACTTCTTTAGAGCCATCCGTAACATCCTCAACATAAACGACATTAAGAAAGTGTACTACGCTTTATGTCAATCACAAATAGAGTACGAGATAACTGGATGGGGATCTGCCTTGAGCACTTACATGGACCGGCTCAATATAGCCCAAAAAGGAGTACTAAAGACAATTTTGAAATTACCGGTTAGAACTCCGACAGAAGAATTGTTTCAAAGCATTCAAGTCTACAATATACAAAAACTTTATGCAAAAAATATTTTATTTAAAATTAAAAAAAACATATCAGAATACTCCACTGTCCAACATAGATACACAACCAGGGCAATAAACCAAAATACTCTAGCTACAGCCAGTTTGAAAACATCTTTTGGACAAAGAAATATGAAATTCAATGCGACAAAACTATACAACGCTCTACTAACTCAAACAAAAAAAAATAACAGAAATAAATAATTTTAAAACAAAAGTAAAAATATGGTTGAGAGAACAAAGTGAAAATGAACTATCAAACATACTGAAGACCATGTAAAGACAACTGGATACTAAATACAAATGTGGAAAAACTACAGGCCGCCTCAGAACAGGGAACCCTAGTGAGGAGGACTGTGAAAAAAAAACTTTATAATACCTTAATATAATACAATTTATAAATACATTATGAACAAATTTTGCTATAGATACTAATAAAAAAAAAAAAAAAACAAAAACGATTACTAGTGTTACTACAAGATTAATCTACTAAGATCATTGACAAAATTTTTGTTACGTTCAAATTGATTTGTTACGTTCCGGTTAACTCTTCAGGCCTCGATCGTTTTCTGTCAGAAGGTCGAAATAATTCCGGTTTGCAATAAAATCCAAATAAATGTAATTCTTGTGAACGTATCCGAAAATTAAAAACTGTTTCTGAAAGGTGATGAATACGCTTTTAAATTTTATTATTAGAAATTACCATTTTAATGTTTAAATTTTGAATGCAATCTTTGAAATATTTTTAAAATGACTCAACTTACATTTTTCTAACTATAAATTATAAAAGTATCATCGCCTCATATTTTGGTTGTTTTATGTAAAATTATTTAATAAAAAATTCTCAACGCTTAATAATTTTTTTTCAACTTTGGTTGCATAAAGGCTTACATTTTTATTAATTTGTGGTAAATTTTTAGATTTTAATATATAGCGTTATATGTTATCTTTCCAATACCGTTTAGATTTTATTTCTCACTATGGTAGTAAGGGAGACACAACGATTTCTATGGGACCTGTATAAGTTGTTCGGAAAAGCGAAAAATTAGCCCGAGGCTCAAAACAGTAACCGTTTTAACCTATCGTGCGCCGCAGAACCTGGCAAGCGCGATAAAAAATTGATTCTCACTATGCAATGTAGCTACGTCTAATGGCGGCGTTTCCTCTACATGTTATTCATTATTATTATAGTAATGTTGTAACAAAAGTAATGTTTTCACTTAAATATATTATTGTAATTAGAAATATTAGCTATATTCCATTTCCAGCACTACTGACAAACACTCCGCCTAATAGGAATTCCGTCTCCTGGTATTTAATGTCAGCATTCCATTGAGTAAATTAATATTGAATAATAATAAACCAATTTAAATTCCATATCACTGATACAATCGGTTTGTATTGATCGTGAACCCGCTTTGTGTGGATTGTTATGGCCTAAATTCGTGACCAATAGAATGTATTACGTGAGGATGCAACGCGCATACTGATATTGATACGGTGTTCATTGATATTTTTTAATTTTTTTTAGTAAAGGCTGCTTTATATGCAGGTAGCTGGGCGAATCTCTGTTTTTATTTTGCGGCGATACCGGAACAAAGACCTTATATCAGGAAAATTAAAATAAAAGAAATCACAAGTAATGGCCTCCACTTAAAAAATAATAAAACCTAATAGTGAATGTAACTGTAGTCAAATGACCGAAATAAAATTCTATCAAAAAAATACAAGTGTGCAATTCACACGCGGTCGAAGTGAAACCTTCAGAAAACTAAAATAGAGAAAAGTGGGTAGGCTACGAAGCACCGCACAAAGAGGATACCGATAATTTTGTCTCATTCTCTCTCAGGCTAAATCCTAAAGATGTATATGTTTGTCTTTTTTAGTGTCACTTTTTCGTGTCATCGAGTTTCAAATCACAACGGTGCTAAAGAAGTTTTCACTTCACTAGAAATTACCGTGATTTATTTTTGGGATATTTTGCCGTCTTGAACAATCTCCTTTTGTAGCCAACGTTACGAAGGCAATTATCAAGGCAGTGTGCAATCTTTACATCATAATATTGGCCGTTAGCGCAACATTGAATAAAACCAATATAAAAACAACAAAAACGGGCATTATAACCCAAAAACAAAAAATGATAATACCGTTGATAGTAAAAATTATTAAATCTTCTAAACAACAATTTAAATCAAAACTAAATCATTATTAAGACTTAAAACAAGACCATTATAAGATTTAATTAAAATCGCTATCAAAAATTACAAGTTTTTATTAACTAAGTACTCTGTTTTTATGAAAAATAGGTTGACGACTTGAAAAAGCAATTAAATAAAAAACATTTACATTTTAACTTACGTTTCCTGTATTATTTTTCAACTACGTTATCACAAAAAACTTTTTTTTTGTAATTTGCCGGCAACCCGGGCGTTTATTCAAATAACATTATGATAATATACAAACAAGTAACACGCTTCACAAGACTATGTCTGTTCTGAGACGGGTACATATATATGCATATAGACACGTATACACACACATAAACATATACATCCACATACATACACATACACACATACGTATACGCACGCATGCACATAATAATACACATACATAATATATAAAAACATAAGTATATATAATCTACAATTTTTTTTTTGGAAGTCGTTTAAAGATTATCGTGTAAATAATTTCATGAAAACAAAAATCGTAAAAGAATTATTGGTTATTGTTAAAAGATAACTTAAAACAAATCGTTATAACTTTGCCTTCGAATTTTTTTTTATTTAGGTCTAACGTTCATTATTGACATGCCTCATCCTATTTGTTAAACTTTTTCGTGAAACGTTTATTAAAAAAAAGACTCGTCTTTTAAGTGTTCGTTTATCAGATTTCATTAAAAATTAAAGAGATCTTTTTTCCACCTTTCCTTTGATCCTTTTCCACAGAATCACTTTCCGAATTAGATTTATATTACGGAAAAAGTAATAGGTTCATTTTCATATCATTTTAAGCCGTCTTTACACTAAATGCCATTTAATTTTTTTTCAGTATTGTATAAAACGTGGCCTGTTTGCCAAATTCTAAGAAATATTTTTGTCTTTTCCGCTAAAAGCTCGTTAAAGGAAAAGCCTTACAATTTGAATTCAACTTACATTACAATTTTTACTCACAAGGTCTTTTCTTTTTCAAACATTTAAGTGATATGGTTAGTAATATTAACATAAAATAAAAATATATTTTTAATGAAAACAAATAACATTGTGTACACCACTATTTAATTAACATTATCAACATGTTTAAAAAACTATGTTTTCTTCGTCAGGATAATAAGTTAATAAAAATAACAAAAGACAAACAAGTATAGACAAATAAGAACATAGACAAAATATTAGAAAAGAGAGGTGATTAATTACTTAAAATATCATAAAAAAAAATTATATAAAATAAAATATAAAAATTATTAGAATATTAATTAATATTAATTATAATATTACATTTACATAATAAAAAATCTTTTAAAACAAAACAGGAAGTCTAAATAGTGATAATAATAAGAAGTTTTCACTTCAAAAATATATTTACACTACGATCGAACAAGTGTTTAGTGCCAAAAACACATGCCTGAAGTAAAAGGAATCATTTCCCTCGAGGAAATCGGGTTTAAACGTTTCTAGCAGGTAGTTAATAGGTACTTGTGTTTTTTTGGTTGGAACCTTTGGAGTACATTTGAAAATAAGTTTAAATTCAAAACTATCAAAGCTTCTCCTAGTGAGGTGTTCACGAAACATACAACAATACCTATCCACAGTTTCACCTTCACAAACCTACCTTACACCCAACATAATAAAATTACAAAATATATTATGTAAAAATGTTTTCGAAATTGATCTATAGGTAAATACTGTAATATATAGAAATAAATAAATTTAAATAAATCTATACAATTTCGGGGAAAATTCAGATATCTAATGATCGCGATAAATGGATACATAGAACATAATATTGTTCACATGATCAGTTTCTTTGAAGGAGAATTTTCAAATGATTTTCGATCATTTCACTAAAGCAATTTTTAGGTAGGGCCGTCCTACTAACGCCCATGCCTCCCCCGGCGTCATGAGCGAGCCTGAGGAATGTTTGCACGATGTGACTTTATCTTGTTAATTATAGCAAATGTAAGTATGCATGCATTTTTATTTCTTACTAACAATCGTGCATGCAGGGACATTGGAGGGTCTAGATTCGTTTTAAAAATAAATGTAGCTTCATTTTTAAAACAAAAAAATAGAATCCTGCGAGAGTCCTGAAGGAGTAACCATCTGTTACTTATACCAGGACGGAAAAGTGGTGAATAACCTCCAATGAAGTAATATTTTTTCAACCTATTTTGAAATATGAATTTCGTTGAAATAAATAAATTTCTCAAATTAATTACTTACAAGCAAGTACCCAACAATGAAGTACCCATATTATAAAATTACATATACACTTCAAGTAGACAAAAAGGAACCAACGATCAAAATAACATTTTGTAATACAATCGTTTAATTATAATAATCGTTATTTTTATCCAAAAAAACTTCAGTACAGAGCACGATATTCATTTTTAACTTTTACAAACGATTTTTTTCCTAAAAAATCTCACAAAATAGTAACCGATCATCGCTTACAAGAATTAATTCTAGCTAGGCAGCTACGAAGCCAAAAGAAACTATGAATTTCTTCAAAATCGTTGGCGCTTAAATACAAAGGATGTCAGCATTCTTTGCCTTCAAATACAGATTGGGAAATAATTAGAAGTTAATTAACTTAGGTGATTAATGAATTTTAGAGCCTCGGGCACAGTGAATCTTACTGTTTTTTTAATTACTTGATTTTTTTTAGAAGACTTAATTCAATTAAGATTTTGGTCAAAATAAACGTTGCGTAATGTCAAAATTTAATTTACGTGCTTCTAAGAACCTGGTACCTAAATGTGATGATTCAATTATTATTCCCGCGTTACAACAAATCATACTTTTTAACAGGAAGTAATATTTCTTTCTTGAATGCCCTCCTCGCTAGTGACCAAAATGTTGTAAAAGGTGTCAGACTTCATCAAAGGTACCCGGGTTAATGGGATAAGGTTTGTCCGGATCTTGGCGGTCTGCCCATCAGTTGCGTGGTAGGCCGGACCGGGATAGGCTTATTGAGGGAGATCTTTTGACCTCTCCAGCAGAACTCTCTCAGAACATCGCCTTCCACCGCATTGGGAGGGATAGACTCATACGTCCGTCACACCTGGACCTCCAGGTTCCTACCTATTCCTGATACATTTATCCTTCCCAGAACTTTATCTCCTTCCTATTATAAAATCACAGTCCATAAAGCAACCCTTAAATAACATAGGTCTTAAGGGAAATTATTTTCCTCAGAGCCTCCAGCCTAGAGATAATATTAAAAACATCTGCATAGCAAGTAAATTCCCCACCTTCCTCTTCCCCATCTTCGTCCTCTCCATTACCATTAGCCTCTCTTATTCAAACTAATTTCGGCCTTGAGGCTAGCGAACAAGGAATTACATTCACGAAGCTATTTATTGGCTATCTGTACTCCAATAGTGGACACGGACCTTTTTACCCCAGCGATGGGTGTCGAACGGAAAAAAAATTCATTCTGTTTCCGATTGCCTCCGATCCAACAACTCGCGAAGTGCTTCATGTTCGCTTCCCACTTATCGATAAATAATCTTGTATAAAATGTAAATAATGGTGATGAATTATTGTTTAACCCTTTCGTCCCGGAAAGAAAAAAATCACACACGATCCAAAGGGGGGGTCACTCGGGTCCCCTAAATTGTTTTGCTTTTTAAAGGGTGTTAATAACCTAATTCTGCGTATTTTGTTTTGGTAATAATTATAGGAAAGTATATTCATAATATTTCATATTTCATTAATAAAGTCATAATTAATATTCCAATGATTTTAGATCATAACGCGTATTTTTATACCATAGATAAAAGAGAAGGCGGACTTAGATAAAGATAGCCACCATGACTCCTTGTTTCCGAATCTCGACTGGCGATTGCCGATTACAGTGTCCGCATTCATGACTAGTTTGTTGCACAGGGTGGAGGGGATAGGAACCGTAAACGCCAGGCGATCTAACAGAGACGAAGTGAGGCGGGAGAGGCAGATACTCCGCCGGAATTTGATAGAAATTATTTAATATTTAAAAAAGTTTTAACGCAATATACATTATTTAAATTCAGATCGATAACCGAATAGTTTTTCTAAGATAACCTAAATTATTAAGTAAGTGGTTTAAAAAACAACTTAGATGCAGTATAAAACTCTCGTTAGTGTACTTACACTTACATTCCCCCGGTCTGGTACGGAAGTGTTAATAAAAAACTGTAAGTAAAAATCAATGCTTATTTAATTTACATAGGCAAAACACGTTCATTTCCCCTAGCCTAAAAGTCAACTGTATAATGTCTCTGCCTTGCCATCGATATAATTCCGCCACCCCAGTTCTGTCTTATCGTGTTTGTTTAAGATGATGGTGTTAGACTTTGAGATCTGCTCTACCAAACGCTCCAATTCATTTTTATCGCACCTGACCTAGTTATTGTACAAAATTCGATTTCGTCGTATGTTTCTGTCGTATATATAAATCTGCATTTTTCATCCGTTCCATTTTGTCGTGTGTATTTTTGAAGTTAAAATTCTTTAGCACCGTCGTGATTTGAAACTCGTATAAAACGGAAACGACACTAAAAAGAGACAAGCATATACGTCTTAAGGATTTAGTCTGCGAGAGGATGAGATAGAATGAAACCTTACCGCATTGGCCGTTTTGATTATGAGCTCACTTTTCAAGAATCCTATTGGTTGAGATTATGTGGGCAAAGGTTTCACTTCCACCCCGTGTGCACTGCACTTAATTTTTTGAAATGAAACTTCTTTAGCACCTTTTTTTGTTATTTATTTTTGGGGTGTTATGCCGTGTTTCGCTACCTCCTTCTTTAGCCAACGTTTCGGACAGCGTTACAGTGTCCATCATCAGGGCAGAAGGAGGTAGCGAAACACGGCACAACACCCCAAAAATAAATAACAAAAATACTTTTGGCCGTGAAAACCTAAAAATTCTTTAGCACCGTTGAGATTTGGGACTCGATGAAACGGAAACGACACTAAAAAGAGACAAACACATACATCTATTGGATGTAGCCTGCGAGAAATGAGATAGAATGAAACCTTACCGCATTGGCCGCTTTGATTTTGAGTTCACTTTTCAAGGCTCACTTTATTCATTCATTTCGACCTTGTCGTATCTCCAGATTAATAAACATTTGGTATCTTCAGTTCTATTTTACAGTACGTTTTATTATTAGCATTTAATATTTCGTCGACGTGGAGTTAACGTAAAAAAAAGATTGGGGTGACGATGGTTCAGTCTTAAGGAACAATTTGAATCCATAAAATTGAATTTCCAATGAATTTAACATGAACTGTTGCATACAGAACTTAATTTGTATTCATTATTTATGAAATTAAATTCACGTTAAAAAGTAGATATTTAATGTAATTATATTAAAACCACTGGAGCGACCAAGCGAAATAAATAAATTTGCCTCGACTGCTCGAGATTTCCAAAATATTTTTTAAATTTTTCGCCAACATCAAAAAAATACCTTCGAATTTTAACACGGAGACATAAAACCTTATTTTAGTGCTATAAAGGCAATGATTTAATCTTTATTCTACCGTTTATCTCATTTATAAAAAAATCGTAAAGTTTATGATCGCACGAATCCTTCGTGTTTGTTACTTTGAAACTCCGTGAGAGGTAGATACTTATTTGAATCAACATATAATGTTTCGATTTCTTTGTATTGTTTGTGGTATACTTGATAATAAATGTTGCATATCTATGAAAAAAAGACTTTATTTTAACCGTAAACAGCTAATCAGATATTCTGCGTGAAAAAAAAATATTTTAAAAATTTATTTTTAACATGGTTCTAAAATAGTCTGCCAAGTTCGGATATACGACATTTATGGTCATAATACATAAAACATTTCAATAGCGTCGTTTTAGAATAAATGGCCGGCCATGGAAATTTTTCAAATAATTACATAAATATTTTACGTACAGTAGGAAAATGTGGTCGAATTTTGAAACGCTGTCAATCGCAGAAAATTAAAAGTGGTCCATTTTTCGATCATAATCGCTCCAGTGCTTATCATTTTACATCTGTGATAAATCACGGGGTAGTCTGTTTTCTTGACAAGTCATTTCAAATTTTTAAAATGACAATTAATTTAATTTTCTGTTAAAATATTATATAACGAATATGTGTACTGTTTCGATAGTTCTTGAAAAATGACAATTTGGGCGGCGTGAGTTTTGTCTGTGAAAAACGAATGGAAGGAAATAGGGTACAGAAAATGAAACTGTGAGAGGATGCCATCAGAATAATGAAAAAGTCCTACTTTAAGATGGATCTCCTCTCTGCTTCCGTGAATGCACAAAACTCCTTATTGCATGTCACGCGGTATCGACCATGAAATTTGCTCTTAGAACAAGACACTGTATTGCGTCTAGTTGAGCAGAGGAAGGATGCTGACGGTTGTGACAAATTTTTTTCTCCTGGTGACAAGGATCGGACAAGATGTAGGTAATATTCACATAGATTAGACATTATGAGATGTAGGTAATATTCACATAGATTAGACATTATGAGATGTAGGTAATATTCACATAGATTAGACATTATGAGATGTAGGTAATATTCACATAGATTAGACATTATGAGATGTAGGTAATATTAATTCAGTTATGCCCGAACACGTACATACTTATTTTACCGCTTATTTGAATTCTTCACATAACCAGCTCAATTTCGAAAATGAAACAGATCTCACGCTGGACTAACGCACAGCACAAATAATCGAGATCAGGATGTTTGATGGATGGATGATGATTGATGATTAGGTCAATAAGAAATGTTAAAAAAAATGTTTCTCGAATTATAATGTACGAGTATTTCAAAAAGTTTATCGGATTTTGCTTGTAAGCTTTAAATGGAACATTAGCGCGGCCCTTTTCGGCCCGTTTCATACAAATATTAAATTTGGATTCGAGATCAAAATATCCAACCAAATTAAAAAATTATTTCTGTAATCAAAAGGTATATCAAATATCTAGTACGGATGTGAGCTACTTTATTTATTTTTGCTTCAAATTATAAAATATACGCCATTAAAGATTTTAGTGTTTCATGATTTTAGAGGCAACATGGGCAATTATTTGTGAGTAAATGAAAATTAATAAAAAAATAATTTGACTATATTTATCATTGAAATAAATTAAAATAAAATAAAACTAAAGTTAAGAAAAAAATAATTTTGATAGGTATAAATTTTAAATAAAAATTACCATTTACGGCGGAAAAAAAATTTGTCATTTTTACATTAAAATTACTACCCAAAAAAATCCACTTATAACGATGTTTTATTTTATTTTTAATTGTATTTGTAAAATAAATATGGTAAAATTATTTTTTTCCATGTTTTTCATTTATTCACAAACAATTGCCCAAGTTATATCTAAAATCATGAAACACTAAAATCTTTAATGGCCTCTATCTTATAATTTAAAGCAAAAATAAATAAAGTAGCTCTTAACTGCACTAGATATTTGTTAAACCTTTTGAGTACAAAAATAATTTTTCAGTTTGGTTGGCTATTTTGATCTCAAATCCAAATTTATGATTTGTATGAAACTGGCCGAAATGGGCCGCGCATTCGTTCCTCTTAAGTTAACATCATGATCTCATATTTAAATCTACCAACTTATTTATACCGACAGGCTGAAGAAACAGCATAAATTACATAAAATAACGTTTTTCTCCAGACAACGTTTTGTCCGAGAGCATTTGTGTTGTCTATTTTTTTTTATTGTCCAAGCATTGTACAGCCCCCCAGATAAGCTGCACCGTTCTGTCGGACAGTGTCGTAGATAAGTACCGGGTGGCAATTAAGTCAAGGCACGACAATCATCAAAGGCGAATCAAATCCATGGGGACAGTGTGCGACAAAGCGATTCATTTACATGGTTGGATCATTCACAGCAGGGCTGCCACTACACAAGAGCTCTTTTCATCGCAATTCATAAACATTAAAACATTGAGATAATTAGTTTGTCGTAATAATTAGTATTTTAATATTAAGTAATGTATTTAGTATATACTATGTAAAACTGAAAAGTATACTGTATTAAATAATTAGAAAAAAATAAGAGATTTCTTACAATCAAACTGATTGATCAGTTTCGTAAGATTTGTAAAATAAAATATTGTAAAATTAAAACTGAATAAACATATTTAAAAAAAAAATATATTTTTAATTCATTTCTAAAGTCACCACAGTTTTAATGTATTTAAATCGACCACCACAACACGGGCATGTGCCTAGCATGGTGGTCGAAAAATCCTAAAATTAATGTAACAATTCAATGAATAAAGAAAACTTAAAAAAAACTTTAAAAAAAAAACTAATATATCTAACTTATATATTAGATATATAATACTCAATCAATTCTATCTCTTTACAATGCCTTATTTATTTATTTATTTATTACACGCCCTAATGGACTTTTACATTCACTGTTTATAAGTTAAGTATCACAGTCCTTTTATATACTTTAAAACTAAAACAATAAAAAAATATAACAAGAAGAGCATAAAACACAAAATAAAATACGTTGGTCAAAATGATTAGAAGTCACACATAAAAAGATATTCAATATTTTGTGTTTAGATTTTTAAAAGAATTGGAATATACAATGTTTATACTTGTTATTTTTGAGGTGAAATACATCAGAATATTTATTTCCGAGATTGTGAAGTCTCGGAATCGGAGAATTTTGGTAAAAGAGTGTCCTGGTGTTGTTAAAGTAAAAGGATAGTAAATGACATTTTTTTTGATTTCGTAGGATTCGAACCTCAGATCGCTGGATTTCTCTGGCCGCTGAGATTTGGGCTGCGCTATGGGTTCACTATGTTTCTTAATTTTAAGTCCAATATTTTGGATATTTTAGAAACCATATCTTTTTTTTTTTTTTTTAATCATACATCATATATTATTCAGTTAAACCTGAGATTATTTCTTTAACAACTGGGTAATTAAAACGGTTAATAAATGTGATGTAACATATAATTATGTTTTTTTTTTTAATTAAATGAAAAAAAAAAAAATTGTGTACACCACTATTTAATTAACAATATCAACATGTCTCAAAAACTATGTTTTCTTCGTCAGGATAATCAGTTAAAGATATAATTATTTTGTATATTTACTTTTAATTTACAATTTAAACAAACATATTTGCTGGTCAGAGAAATTCTATGATAAAAAAAGGTTTTTTTTACATTAGCTTCCCACAGGAGGCCTTGAGGAAAACAAAATTTCCTCAGGGCCTATGTCATCTTTGGGGTTGCTGGAGGGTTTTTTAATGGAAATGAAGGAACGTAGAAGTTTCGGGAAGGTATAAGGTATGGGGGGTGGGTAGGAATCTGGGGTTTAACCTGTCCAGGAATGATGTACGCATAAACCCATCCCACTGCAGTGCAAGGCGATGGGTTGAGAGAGTCCTACTGGAAAGGTCTCCCCCAACCAGTCTCCCCCGATCCATCCCGCTGTAGGTGGGCAAACCCACCGGATGCCAAGACCTAGACACATCTCACTCCATGAACCCGGGCACCCCTGCTAAGTTAACGTGAATAAGTTATGTATCAGAATACAAACAGTGAGAAAATTTGAAAAATCTTGCCCTAAAAGAGTTGACCTAGCAACTTTGATATTTATTGTTCGATATCCAGTTTGTTTCGCGGCTAATTCTCGTAGCGGCTGGTTGAATGGAGATGAAATTGGAGTGGATTTCTGAGGAGCTGTAAACGCTTATGCAAGGAGTTGCGATCTGCTACGGAGAGCTGCTAAAAGACAAACACATAGATAATAAAAAAGTTTAGAAAATGTCACAAAATATAAATAAAATTCAACAGGCTCATTCTACACAAAACATGAAAGGTGTCAGCCATAAAAATATGAGTTTTTTTCACATTAACTCCACTTGTAAGGGCCCTGAGAAAAATAATTCCCCTCAGGGCGTATGTCATCTTTGGGGATGCTCTGTGGAGGGTCTTTTTAGGGAAACGAAAGAAAGGAAATTCTGGGAAGGAAAAACACATGAGGGGTTGGTAGGAATCTGGATGTCAGTGTATGTTGATCTGGGTGTCCAGGAGGGTGGAAAGAGTTCAGCTGAAGAGTTCAAAAGGTTTTCCTCAACCAGTCTCTCCCGATCCGGCCCGCCACGAAAAATGTGAACAAACACATCCACCATCAAGAGTCAAGACCCGGAAAAACCTAATCCCATGATCCCAGGCTTCACTGCTAAATCACAAAACGAACCACTTGGAATAAACTATGGCAGGGGTGTTGGTTATCCAATTAATGGTTCGCGGGGCGGTAGTACCTATACCCGCCTCCCAAATTAATAAATTTTTTTCTGTTAAACCCTCCCAAATGCTTGTGGGTTCCTGTTCAAGATCCGACTATGACTCTTTAATTTTTTATTTCATATTTCATATTTTTTAGTTTTATATATATTTCCTACAATGATTAACTAATTTAATAATCAAGGTTACTTTGAAAATCAGATAATTTCTGTTTTGAACAAGATAGATAACACGTCCGATGAAATTAACATTAACATAAACTTTGTTATAATAATTGTTCAATAGAATTTTATTCTTCATTTCTCCAGCTCTGGAGCCCGGTTTTATGTAGAAGTCCGGGTAGTAATTCCATCATTGTCTAGCCAGGGAGCAAAATAATAATTTGAATTTCTGATATCTCTGGTTACACTAGGAGCAATTAAGCAAAAGCTTGCAGCAGCTGTTTTTGTAAGTTTTCAAATAATTGAATGGCAATTAGAATCTTGAAGCCTCTTTTATTTAATATTATTTATGAAATAGTTTTCTCTTTGTAGTCTTATGGTACATAAAATCTCTACGTGCAATTTTACATAGAATATTCTGGTGACCGAACAACTGAGAATGAAACCAACTCAGAACCACCTCAGAAAAGTCACTAAGAGTGATGAAAAAATATATTAAAATTTGGTTTAATAGGTTACGTTAGGTTAGGGTTGTGGGCTATTTAAAAAAAAATCATTGCTTTTAATGACTTGTCAAAGAGTAGCTGAGTTGACTTTATTCCGAGTTGACATGGAACCAAATATTCCAAACAGTTCCAAACTACTTCGAAAAACTTTTTGGAAATTTTCGATACTATGGGTGTGCTCAAATACATTTTTTATTTTTATTTTTAACTGTATGAGTAAAACCTCAAATTGTAATATTTATTAAAATGAAGACAATATAAGCGAAACTCAATCGAAAATCTGGAAACAGAAAAATCAGAAAAAAGATTTTGGCACCTCTGGGACTCGAACCCAGGAACACCTGACACCTTGGCGCAGTGGTTAGCGCTTTTTTGCCCGGAATCCGAGAGGTCCTGGGTTCGAGACCCAGAGGTGCCAATATCTTTTTCTGATTTTTTTGTTTCCAGATTTTTGCTTGAGTTTCGCTTATATCGTCTTCATTTAATTAAAAACATTTATTTGCCGGTTATTTGTTTTACATTACTAAACAAGGAAGCCATCCGATAATACCTTTTCAAATCGTAATCGTAAATCGTATTAATACCCAGAAAAGTTCCAAATATGATAAGCTATTAGATTTATGAATCAGGTGTCGAATTTACTATTCCTTCAAGAAGGATGTTGACTATTTTAAAGTCAAACAAATACGTTTTTAAAATGCTAATAACATCAGAGGAAGTTAAAAAAATAATTTTCAATTAAAACAATATCACGTGAAAGCGCAGGCAGTCCCTTAAGATGTGTGTACTTAATGTGTATACGGAGCACATATCTAGAGACATCAACTGACATTTGCAAGAGGCCGAATAGTCAAAGTTGGCTGTGGGCACTGGCCTAACACTAGCACCAAGCAGTGTCAGGATTGTTGACTCAGCTTGATTAATTAGTTTTCTGGCCAAGACGTTGTTGGCTCCTTGAGGAGTGTTGTGATTGATTGTCTAATTCTGTTGTTTACTAGACTCGCTCTGAGTGTTTCCTCACTGAGAAAATATATCAAGACATTAAAGAGATTATGTGTCTGATTTGAAATAAACTAAGATACATCGTTGAAGATGTAATAGCAAATCTTGGATTATGAAGTGTTGGGATATAATATTTAATAACATTAAAAAATGGCAAAAAATGTCTAGATAAACTGCAGTCACTATTTATAATTCAATTATTGCTCCACACTTTAACTACTGCTCAACTATCCTTTTCCTGTGTACGAACGAGAACAAAATAAGTTTCAAATTCTCCAAAACAGGGCAATGAGAATAAAACTTCAGCGAAATAGATTCTCAAAAGTAAATAAAATGTTAAAGGAACTAAATTGGCTAACCGTGAAACAGATGTTGACCCTGCTCACGATGATATTTATCCACAAAATAGTGAACAACATGTTACTAAAATACTTTTCAAACAAAATTATATACAACAAGGACATTCACAGACACAACACAAGGACTTGCAAGGAAATCAGACTACAAAAAAGAACAAAACGAATACGCAGAACAGTTTACTATACAAAAGGATGAAGTTTTACAACAGTCTACCAGAAACTTTAAAGGCCGCACCAATTGGAAAGTTCAAAATGTATTGTAGGAGATACATAAAACAAGAAAAAATATGGTTTGAAATATGATATGATATAATTAATTAGGAAATTGTAAACTTAAATGTACAATTTACTAAAATAAAACTAATAAATAAATAAAAAGATAAATTAAAATGTCATGCTATGGTAGTAATTTTATTACTTGTTCGGATAATATTTTTTTTATATGAAAAGAAGACTTATCATCATATTTCAGGTGATCATTCTACAGCCTCGTTAGTGATTAGAAGTTCAGATGAAACGGAAATGCGTCACTAAAATGCGTTGTTTCACGGGTACTCCGTTCTAATATAATGCGGTAAATTCACGCCTCGACTAGAACCTTACGCAGTGCAGCGGCTAAAGCGCCTGACGAAATCAAGCGGCCAGAGGGACAGTCATCCAGCGAACGGAGTTAGAATCCTACAAAATCCAAAAAAAAAACATTTTTATTTTTCTGAAATTAATATCCAATCTTCAAACCACTTAAAAATAAACAGGCAAAAGAAAAGAAAGCAACATCTAGCGACTTTCTAGTTTAATTTCTACCGCGTGTGAATCGCACACTCTGATATTTTTTAATTTGATTTGTTATAGCAAATTGTTTATGTTGTTAGCGGCAAAATATCTCATTAATGTATAAATCTTTAAATGTTTTACTTATAAGAGCTCTTTTTTGGCATAAAATCTGTATGCAACATATATTAGATAGCCCAAACAAAACAATGGTGGATCACATGTACAATACTAGGCTCACACAAAATGAAGGGATGATTGTACCTAGATTTTCTAATAAACATGGCCATCAAACTCTTGAATATATTGTACTGCTTATATTTTATATACTGCCATATGATTTGAAAAAAATGTTGCTCGACACCTAAATTTGCGCTATTGTTAAAAAATGGCTATTGAAATCAGATTTTCTATATTGACTGACTCCTAGTGCACTTTCAAATTTAATTTTTTTAGGCGTATTCTTAATATTATTATTTTTTAATACTATTTATGTTTTTATTATGTATTTTATTAAATTGAAATATTTTTTTCTTGTGTTCCGTACTAAAAAAAAAAAAATCAAGTTTATTCTGTAGAACTCTACTTTAATTTTTATTTCTTTTATATATTCAATAAAATGATTGCTAAATTTGGGAGGCGGGAATGGGTACCGCCGTCTCGGAAACTATTTATTGGATAACCAACACCTCTGCCATAAGTCACCCTTAGTGGTTCGTTTGTCTGGATCTTGGCGGTGGATGCGTTTTCTCGCCAATTAACAGAATAGTTGGGGGAGACCTTTTGATCTCTCCAGCGGGTGTCTCTTAAACAATCGCCTTGCAAAGCAGTGAGAGGAATAAATTCATTTTTCCGTCACCTCTGGACACACTGATTTGTACCCATTCTTTTTAAATTTTTCCATCTCAAAACTCCCTCTATTTTCTTTCCTAAAAAGACCCTCCACGCAGCATCTCCAAAGATGAAATAGACCTTGAGATTTTTTTAAAACTTTTTCTGAGAAAAAAGTCAATTCAAAATTTCTCTGTTTCTTTAAAACGAATCCAATAAAATGAACGTGGTGCAACAAAGGTACGTCAACAAATGACCAAAATTATAACTGCATGAATTGAATTTAAACGTCGCTTTCTCAACATGGTGAAGCAAAGTTAGGGTTGATTATTCTAGAGAGTACCATGCAACTAATATTATGGCTTGCAGAACTCGTGGTGTGGGTAGTGGGGTGCATTTTATTGCTTATTATTTGTTACTGCGATCAAATGCAATGGAGAGAATTACTTGCAGTGACGTGATATGTTAATTTGATTACGCTTTGATTAAATGATTTACGAAGATATTTTTATCCGTTACCAAAAAATAAATTGTTATTATACAGAACTGCGAAATAATAGTACAGAAAATAATTATAAAAAAACTCTTAATTTATTACTTACTATTTTAAAATTTATTTTATTAGTTTTAACCTCATTTTTTATTTGTTTTTTTTGATTTTATGTCCGAGTTAAATCTTCCCCACAGGAAAAACTTAACCCTTCCACACACTTTTCCACAAATGATCATCCAGTCAATCCACGCTATGCAATTGCACTGTATAAGTATAATAAATACAAAA